>OY856378.1:15000-1370833 GCA_963693495.1 Malacosoma neustria | reverse complement strand
ATCCGACATTGCAAATTTCACATGTACGCGGACGACATACAACTATATACACACTTCAATCCAAAGGAAATAGATAAAGCAGTGGAGGAGATGAACAGTAACCTAAGTAGGATTGCTGAATGGTCAGAAGCAAACTGTCTAGTATTAAATCCAGCGAAATCAAAATATTTAGTTCTTGGAAATCGACATCAGGTAAAACTGATTAAAGACGCTAGCCCAATCATTAAAATTAAACATGATCATTGGATCATGTTTAATTTTAATGATTGGGCTATAGAAATGGTTGATACTGCTTACAGCTTAGGGCTTACTATAGATTCTGAGCTTCGCTTTGAGAAACATATTTATATTGTTATGAGAAACTGTTTTTATAGACTAAAGATTTTGTATGGTATTAGACAGTACATTAATGAGGATGTGAGGATACGTCTCACGGAAAGTTTAATTTTATCAAAGCTTAACTATTACAAAGTTACAAAGTGTAACTATTGTTACACTGTTTATGGGCCTTGTCTTTTATAAAGAACAGAATATTTTGTTCAACGCATTCAAAATGCTTGTGCTCGCTATTGTTTCCAAATTCCACGTAGAAGCCATATTACTCCATATCTTAACAATATATATATATATATATATATATATATATATATATATATATATATATATATATATATATATATATATATATATATATATATATATATATATATATATATATGTGTGTGTGTGTGTGTGTGTGTGTGTATGTGTATGTTCAGTGATACCTTATGATAGAATACTGATGTCAATTCACTCAATTGCTTCCCCTTCTTATAAAAATTTGGTGTTAGAAGATTTATATTCACGCAAAATAATTCCAACATAATATATTCAAGGAATTAATAGAGACATAATCTTGCCTTACATACGATATAAGAGAGACGTACATAATAGAAAAACTTATGAAGTAACAGGTGTAATCGAATTCTGTACGTTCAATCTTTGCTGCTAAAGTTTGTAATTGTTGCTAAGCTAGTAGCTGCTGTAGTAACGGCACTTGACTTGACTTGAGCCTGCTTTTGTTGAGACTGCATCAATTGCAATTGTGCCTTGTCTTGTCACTACAACATTATAACATACTGACAGGATTTGACCTTGCCGGTGTCTCAACTTTCTTTTTAGCTGCAGTTTTCATTAGATGAAAATTTCTGTTGTTATTCACGCGATTTGTATCTCACATTTTCCATAATACGATGTATGTACATACCTTTTGTACATACATATTTTCTTAGATTACATACGAGTACATACATACTAAAATAGTGTAGCCTTCAACTTCATGATTAATCATGAAATAAAGTACCTAAGTACGTATATACGTATTGTTTACAATATGCATTCGGTTATTTCCATTTGGTAACCATGAAATAAAATAATAAGTTTAATTTGGTTTAAAATATTTGGTAATTGTCATTTGATGTAAACCACTTTTACTCTTCATTGCTGCTATATCACGAATTGGTTTCAGCTATAGTAAACGCACAGTATCATTCTCTGTTAAAACTACTTGAGAGCCGTTTCCAGGGCCTGAATTCCTATATTATGAAATGGTCCTGAATCATTTTCCACGTCTAGATTTTCTTCTGTTTCATCTTCTTGCATCTCCTGTTGTTCATTTTTGTTGTTTTGTACGATTTCTTCATCTGATATAATCTGAAATTGATCATGACAATCCTGTTATATTTGTATCTTTAACATTAGCTCATTTATGTCCCCCAAAATAGATTCATCCGTATTTGATATTGAATTTTCATTCTCCCGATTAAGTACTCTGTTGGAACAGACAGCCTTGTTTAAAATCTTCCTTTCGATCAAATCCCACGCATCAACAACTATGTAACAACAATCATTTAAATTCATTTAATTAAAAAATTATAAAACGACTTCTACATTAGCTTCATCGACAGATAACAACCTACGTAAAAGTTGTTTTCTATAAAGTTGTTTCAATTACACTGATCCATTGTTTGTAGCAAGGATGTCACATTAGGAGGCAAAATTGTTACTTTAAATTTTAGTTTTCTCTCTCTAACAGTTCAGCCGAAGGATGGGTTGACGCAATATCCCGTAAAAGTAGTACATTTCTTTGTTTGCCAATTTCATTTTGTTTTTTTTTTTTACTTTTGGGATAAAGTGTTGTCATACCAGTCATTGAATATTTCAGAGTTCTTCCATGCACTTTTGTGATTTTTATAAATTAATATTTAAAAATTGCGTATAGACAAATAAAAACATACCCACATATAGCTGACACTAAGGAATCACTACATAATTAATTCATAGCACAAATCCGAAAATAGATAATAGTAAACAATATTGACCCTGACAACATGGGTTGAATGTCCGTAAATATATTTGTTTTCTCAATATTTTGTTAAAAAATTTGTAACTTAGCTCAATATGACTCATTATTTCATTGGTCGCAGTTGGTACTCCGGATTATCGCGAATCCATATAACTGAGGGCCGGATTATCGAGTTTCTACTTTGGAAACAAAACCTATGGTCATTTACAAAAATACTAAATCAACTCTAATACATTGCTGTTTTGAGAAGTAATCTCATGAAAAATTAAGAAAAACTCCCCAATGTATAATAAATGAAGGCCAAATTTCCGGGGAGGGCGGTAAGGAGGGGTGTGACATCACCGGAGGCTGTACTCGGTATATAGGAGATGCGCGGGCGCATTGTTTGATAGTATATTTGAGTCGAGTGAATTGAATTATTATAGTGTTTTTATTTGGAAATATGCATCGATTCATGGTGTTGGCTATTGCGGTGAGTGTTTTTTCTGAGATGAGTAAGGACCTATTCAGAATAAGCAAGGAAGAAGGCTTGATTAGGCTTTTATTAAATTTTTGAAATATGGAATTAAAATATGTTTAATTCCATATTTTAAGTCCAATTTATGATTAGATGGATCAATTTTGGAAGAGTAAATTAAATAGAATGTTCTTAAAAGCTAGGCATTTGACGCCCGATCAAGAGGTAATGGGTTCTAATTTGACTAAAATAAATAATTTGACTTTCAGTAACATATATTCCTAAAATAATAAATAATTAGTTGGATTACTTTAAAAATAATATGAAATATGTTAACTATAAGGAGTCGCACAAATGTGCGACTCTTGATTGATATATAAAATTTAATCTATTTGTATATTGATTGTATTTTTATTTAAAACTAAGGGTCTGATAGTGTGAGGGGACCTTCTCCCCAATAATAATTTCCTATCCATACTCCATATGCTACCCATAATCTGAGATAATGGTGAACTATTTGTCTGTTACCAATTTTTTTTTGAGGTTAGAGCATACAATTTCGTGCTACTGATCTGGAGATTTTGGTTCGATTCCTGAGATTCTATATACTTATTCTGGAATGGTTGTATGAACGTTTATAAACGTATGTACGTTAAGTTGTGGTATTAGTGTGTTCCGATGACTTATGATATTTATAAGAGAACAGGAAATAATTTATTTTAGACAATAATAATATAAATTTTTATGTAAATAATTTAAATAGTTAAAATGAATGCAGTTAATTACACTTGATAAAATGCTTAGATACATAATCAAAAACTACTTTTATTACGCTCATTAAAAAAGCAGAGGCGAATATTTAACTAGTATAAATTGTTTTAATTTATACTATGAATATGTACGAAAACATTTTAAAATTTGGGTTAGTAGTATACCTATAATATATATGTTAGTATTTTAATTGAAAAACAAATTAAATCATCATCGTTTCCCAGACAATATTTTAATTGTAATAAACATGGATCTCCTAATCATAGAATTTTGTTTACTTAAACATAAATAAAAATTTTATCAATTTAAACGCAATGACGTACCGGGTTAAAAAGATCCTCAACAACCTCCATGTAACTATTTTCACCACATCCTCGTTGGGTTAAACGCTAATATTATTTAAACTTAAACTTTTACGTTTGAAAAATTGTAAATTTTTACCTAATGACAATCTGTATAGGAGCTTTGACAATTTTAATATTTTGAAGGTAAATAATGAACGCACAGTTTTTGCTTTAAGCGCTTTCGTAATGGAAACTTTGACTTAAAGAACGAACTACGCAGAAGACCGCCTACACAGGTGAATAACGCTGAAATGAAAAGTCTTTAATGATCTTTACCCGTGCGAAGCCAGGGCAGCTAGCAATTGAAATAAAAAATGAATTCTATTAATTTAGAGAAACTGTAACATAATAAAATATTAATTCTGGAAAAAAACTATTCAACATATATTAATGGTCACGCGTTATAAGGTCGCCGGAGTATTGACCGACCGGTCACAGCTGTTTGAGCACCGTTTGCATGACGTTAGATAACGAATAGACGTTACCGACCATAGACGTATGTTATTAGTATTAGTAGGTTATTGGGCAAGGTGAACCTCTTCGACTTGTGAGAGGCTTTTGTGATGAAAAATATCCACATGTATTCTTGATAAAAATATTCTTGGTAAAATCAATAAAATAGTTAAAAATTACATAATTAAGACACAAATCGGTAAAAAAACAACCTAACCTAAACAATGCTAAAGGAAATTGTACTGTTAAAAATACTTTGTCGATCCTTGATTTTCAAAATTTAATTAAAGATCTTCTTTTAAGATATTTTGATTATAGTTGTATTTCAGCTCGGGGCACCACCTCGAATGAAAGTTTCAGATGTGTGTCTTTTTGTTTCCGTGCCCCTCCATAATACAAGAGGCACAAGAAAAATCATCAAAAAAGTAGCCTATCTCCTTCTCCAAGGTCCATTCTATGTCTATACTGAAACTCATCAAAATTGTTTCAGCGGTTTAGGCGTGAAAGCGTAACAAACAAATTCAATTTTACATTTATAATATCAGTATGGAATTATGGATGAGCTGCTGCCGTTTCGATAACGTCAATGAATGGTGACATTTCTCTCGGTTCGAGACTCAAGATCATATTCTTAGCATTAGATTAAAATCAGTTAATACGAGTATAATGTAACAATTCACATGTCGCCATCTAGTCCCAAAGAAGAGCGCAAAAGAACTTAGGAAAAGAGAAGATGAAAATAAAAAAGACAGTACTGATAAATTCTCTTTTTTGTAAATAAATATAAAAATTTCATACATAGACATCAAATAATAAATTTGTTTCCGGATATTTATCAAAACAACATATGATAAAAATCTGTGTTACTATTACAGCGTAGTAAATATTGTTGTAAACATGTAAAAATGACGTCACCGCAGCGGCCTTGAACATACTTAATATAAGCTTGCATACAGTGCCTTCTATTCACCGCTAGATAGAATGTTTAATAATAAAAGAAAGGGAAAATAATAAAAATAACCTTAATTGTTGATGCTTCTTATTATTTTAAATAATAAAAATTAGTCCTTTTCTCGTTGCTTGCCTTTTTGGTCCTCCTACAAAGACTTCTTCTCTATCTTGTTCTTTGTACCAACCCATGTTGTTTCCGATATTTTCCTGATGTCATCTTTCGACGGAATAAGATTCTCTGTATCCTTGTTTCTCTTGGATAATATTCTTCGTAACTTTTATTTGTTTTGCATCTCATCACATTATGAGATCCAAGGCTTCATTTTCGAGATTCTCCTTTGTATGTATTTTTCACTGTCACTTGCATTGAATACCCTCAAAACGAGTCGGCGTGTACTCTATTCTTCTCCTAGTTTGTGATCACATAGCTGAGTAACTCGGATAAAAGTAATAATATTTATTATCTTTACTGCAATCTTGTTTCTAATTGAAAGTTTCAGAGTCTGCAATCTTCCAAAGAACTAAAGGAAAAATATACATTTTTCCTCATACGATTTTTAATCATACGATTACTAAGAAAAAGAGCTTAAAATTAATTTTCTTATGCCAATTTTCACCAAAACAGGAAACTTCTTGAACTTCTTCATTTTTTAACATTCTGAAACTTGTCATAATGATAATTTTATAAATATACATTGAAAATAACTTCTCGTTGAGATTATATCGTATATGTAAAAAGTTATATCACTCATAAACAATAATTTCCAATGTGCGACTCATGAATATATCGTGTGTGAAGTTCTGCACGTTGCTGGAATGCCAGTTTGCTCAAGGCTGCTAGACTAAAGACGCTTTAGTGAACATACTGTCTAGTATTGTTAAAAATGATTACTTTCATAATGGTATCAAGTAATCACCAATTTGCATGAATGATGAGGACATGATTCATTAATTTATTCATCGACACGAGTTACAGTCGCATCTGCGATTAATCGCACCATAAACAGGATGTATAGAGTTCGGTTGAATGAGTTTTCGTTGGCCTTCGTTTAAAAATGACTCAAGGTTGACCCACAGATGTATTATTTACTTATAAAAACTAAGTCACTTAAGTGGTATTTACTTATTACTAATAATGATTATAATTTTTTTTTAATAATAATAATAATTTATTCAACAACAACAAAATATTGACAATATAAAATACAACATCAATTACAAGTTACAATTAATTAAGATAAAAATAGCAATAGTACTTTAAATTAAATTAATTAAAATTAAATTAAACATTATGACGGTGAAACTTAAATACTCTAAACTTAAATAAAATGATTAAAAGTAGATAAAATAAAATAATTGATTCCACTTGCTCCAGAACTAGATCTATCTGTATCTCTGGGGCAAGTTTATTCTCCCATTTTTAATTCTAATTCTATTTCTTAAACTAATTCTGCATAAATGAATATTATATATTTTACAACGTTAGTTATTATGCGCGAGTGTGAGGAAGTGTTTGTGCGTGCACGTGTGTGTGTGTGTGTGTTTGTGTGTATATGTATGTATGCGCGTGTGCGTATGTGTAGGTGTGAATTTTTCTAGCTAGCATAAACATGTATTATTCTCCAATATGAATAAATTTTTCTGTGTCTGAATAGTCCATTTTTAATAACCATGATTTTATTTTATTTTTAATTTCAAATTTATTTAATGTTGCTATGTGAATTTCTTTATCAACTTTGTTATATAAATATGAGCTGAATACTGAGTATTGTTTACTAGCAAATGAAGTTCTAGTTATAAGTGTATTATAGGGTCTGAGTCTCCTTCTACTCGATATATCTAATTGAAATAATGCATTAGGTACTTCAGTGTGCTTTTTTAATATTGTGTAAAGAATAAATATTTGTCTAACAGACAGAACTTCACTTTCGCTATATAATAGTGAGGTTGGATATAAAAAAGGTTTAAATTTCATGACCTTTAATACTGCTCTTTGAGCTCTTTCAAGTTTGATCATATACGTTCTATATGTTCCACCCCATACGGGTATACAATACCTAAGTATAGAATTGCACAAGGCATCATAGGTCATGTTAAGTATATTTGAATCCGCAGAGACACGAAGTTTTTTCATGACAAAAATAATCTTGCGTACCCGAGCACATAAATTGTCAATTTGTTTTTGCCAATTGAGGTGTTCATCGATAATAACACCTAGATATTTAAAATTATTGGTTCTGCATATATTTAGACAGCTACATGTATCGGAGCTTGAAAAACAAGAATGAGATTTAATATAAAAATTATGAGGTGGTTTATGAAAATTTGTCAAATAAAAAGCAATGAATTTAGTTTTGTCGATGTTTAAAGTTAAGAGGTTAACTCTTAGAGCATGTTTAGCTCGAGATTTCACCTCACGCCAAGTGATTCCAGATATAACAAATACAGTGTCATCTGCATAGCAAAATATTTCGCAATGAGGTATTAGCAGTTGACAAAGGTCGTTTAAATAGATTTTAAACAAAATTGGACGCAAAACGCTTCCCTGAGGCACTCCATAGTTAAGCATTAATTCTTTACTGACATAATTTTCAATTTTTACCTTTTGTATTCTGTTAGAAAGATAACTCTGAAATAATTCATAACAGGAACCTCTTATACCGATATTCTCTAATTTCTTTAAAAGTAAGGGGATTGATACGGTATCAAATGCTTTAGATAGATCTAGAAAGATTGCGATACACTTATCTCCTTTATCTAGTTTAAAAGCGATTGTTTTAGATAAACCGATCACTGCGTCCTCTGTAGAGAGCCCTGTTTGAAAACCGAATTGATTCTTTGCAATCACATTGAATTTAGTTAAATAATTTTGTAAGCGTTTATTAATTACTTTCTCCAAGATTTTTGATAATGTAGATAGAACGGAAATTGGTCTGAAATTATTGAAAGAATCACAGGGATCAGATTTTGGTATAGGGTGTACAAGAGCTATCTTAAAGTGAGAAGGAAATGTACCCGAGGCAAATGTTAGATTACATATAAGTACAATAGATGGAATGAGTTTATAGCGAAAAGTTTTTATTAGCTTTGTAGGAATTCCATCATAGCCAGTGGCACAGTCATTGTGTAAATTTAAAATAATAGATTCGATTTCAGCCTCACTTACATTAAGTAAGACAAGAGAATTACACTGTGTTTTATTGTTAGCTGTTGTTCGACAATATAAAGAGTTTGTATTTATCGAGATTTTTTCAGCCAAACGCTGACCTACATTGACGAAAAATTCATTAATATTATTAACTGTTGCATTAGGATCCTTTCTGAATTGCTTTAAATAGATAGAGGACGATGATTTATAATTTAAGTCTGTTACAGTCTTAACAAGATCCCAAGTTTTTTTAATATTATTTTTAGCTTTGAAAAATTCTTTTTGTTCATATTCTTTTTTTATTTTCCTAAGCAAATTATTGCAAAAATTTCTATACCTTGTATAAGTTAATTTCAAACAAGCATTACCAGGGTCTGCTTTAGTGTGTTTGTGTAACTTGTCTCTATGTCTAATGCATCGTAATAGACCCGGAGTAATCCATGGTTTTAATATAACTTTTTTCTTGGAAATTGTAATCTGTTTTGAATTAGTTTTAATAATAAATTGCAATTTTTCGATAAATATAGCGGTCGCTAGATTAACATTAGTCGTATTAAGAACGTCATTAAAAGATATGTCATCTAAGTCTGCACTAATTGCGCTGTAGTCAATAATAGTTCGCTTAGACGTATGTTTAGTGGTGGAATTATATTTCATAAGATTTAAACATGCAATTACTGGCATATGATCTGTAATATAAGATTCTAGTTTTAAGACTGTAGCTTTTTCACGACCTTTGTAAAATATATGGTTGATTGATTGCCGCAGACCCGTCGTCCGGCGGCCCTTGCACTGTAGATGCATTGAGAAACATCGGGGTAGTTTTTGAGGGCATACACGTCACGTGTATAAAGATACATTTTATAAAGACAAAGAGATGGGGGCGTACAATTGCGCTATAACCAACCTCGAGCCTTACCCGAGAAATCGTGGGAGTTCCCACACCACCCCACTGCGCTTTTTTAGGGCTTCATTAGTGGTATTTAACGGTCTTGACGATGTGTTCTGTCCCCACTGAAGAATTGTTAACCTGATCTGAAAAGATTTTGTTCTGGACAAGGTATATATGTTTATAAAGTTGTGAGGGATATCGGTGAGCACGGCCGCCATTGGCGTGCTCAAATGAAAATGCCTCTCGGTTAACTTTATATATTCTAGTTTTATAAACTTAGGCAAACAAACATTGGAGTTATGTTAAAATACATACATGCTGCGAGAAAGGTTATCTCTGTGTATCAAAGTAAGAATAATAGTGGCGGGATCGGAGCACACTAGTGAGGGGTAACAATACGCCCCAAAACTAGTGATGTTCCGAGAACGGTTTATGTGCGGTCCATAGATGCCACATGTTTTAAAAAGAGCTTGCCAATACAGATTTCCACATAACGCAGTGATGTGTCTTTATTAAACGATAAATATTATAAAAACAGTCAAGTTGAACATAAAACCAAGATTTGGTGGTATAGTGAAGAACTTCAATAAATATCTCTTTTCTGACTTTTTAAGAAGTCTTTGAACTTACGTAATGGAAGATAATACTGGATTGATATTGATGATATATATGATGGTTTTCTTAAATAAAAACTTTTTTCTTAAAACAGAAGGATCTCCTAAACCAAATTACAAACCATATAAGATCAAATTTGAACCCCAAAACAGAGGATGATTTTCCGAAATAAAATGAAAATAGTTTTGAATTTAGAACTAAAGATAACGTGATCACTGAGAGCTACTTTATTTGTTCCAGATGGTGTTTGTTTCAGCTGCACCAAATCCTTACCAGAGATTCTTCCGTATTGGCATACCTTCAGAAGAGGCACAGATGTATATTAACAATCCGCCATTCAAAGATCCACAGCTGTCCGGGCGTCCTAATGATTTTGTACGTAGTTATTACCTATATTTTAAGGATAACATCATACATCCTGATATGGCTTTCATTACGTTTAGCAAAATGAAAATTTAAATTTGGTAGAGACTATTAGACGGTCGCAGGGCAACGACTAAAAGTCTATCTCGTCTACATATGAAGCTAAGAGTAGCGAGTAAGGTTTTGGTCAGTATGTTGTAGCGGTGGCCGCTATCTCATATCAGCCAGAAGTGATCGGTTATGATCTCCCCCGTAGTTCTAGCTTGGTATTGTAGACGTAAAAATGCTTTACGTCATGCGTCCGCCTCCGGTGTAAAAAGGAAGAAATGTTGACTATCCATCGTGGAAACGGTGATATATTTGCCAAAGCCGAAAGAAAGCCGTACAAGTAAATTGCAGGCACGAAAATGGAAATTAGGAATACAACCAGAATTTTACGCTGATGAAAATACAAAACATTTAAGTAGAATTAATGAAACAACTGAACACCAATGGAGACTATATAAATTTCAGGCGAACTACGATGACCCTCAATCTCAAACCCAAGACCACAACTGGCGGAATGGACAAAATCCCTATAACTACCGTGAAGAGGTATAATTTCTTTTTTAAGTATATTTGATTTTATGAGATGATCCCTAACATTGTGATTAGTTAACAAAAGAGAAAACACGTGTTTGCATACACAAGCCTATCTAATAGTATTTATTACTAGAACTACAATTGAAATAGTTTCTTCTTTAAAGTTTTTTTCCATTTAAATTCACTTGGATGTTCGGTTTATTAATAATAGAAATTTTGTGGTATAAATTGTTTTGTATAAACAAGCATTTTCTATGTGGTAGGGCCTTAAACCCATCTGGATGGTGACCACCTTTGGTCTTAGGTATGCCGCCATAATAACTTTGTGTTGTGTTCCGGCATTAGTGACCCAAGTTCCTGTACCCTTATGCGACAGCAGCATGTCCGCGATCCCACTGACGTTACAAACACCCATAGGCGATAGTAACTGCTAAATTCTAAGCGGATCGCCAGCCTGTCTGCTGTCCTACAGCAATAAAAAAGGCACTATAAAATATAAGTACCTGAGTTTATGTTAAAGGGAAGCCTCACATCACTACACCAAAAATGGAAATCGAATGATGGTATTTCTTTGCTGTATGCAAGTTAACTACTATATTAACGCTCACGTTGGTGTCAACATAGGTAATCCACTCCTAGGGTACAATAATAAAATTTTATACATATGTTATCTGTATTGTTTGTTGTTTTGGTATTTATTAAAATACTGTTTGTTGTATGGGTGTTTACTATACTAATATTTTACTTTTATTTCCATTTTAATACTTAATACTATTTTTGACTACATTTGATTACATAGATGTAACCCGTCTATTAAAATAAACAGTTTCTTTGCATGCGGAGATGACGGACTTTCAAATGAAAGTCACGAAAGATATAAGGGATTTGAGATCTGATCTGTCAACTACAAACTAAACGCCTTACACGTTGTAATTGTCATCTCGAAAATGATAATGTAAAAACGCCTCTGCCCGCGATTAGACCAACCGCACCACAATCGCTTTCGCATACGGACGAACCGGTTTTTACACCTACTTATAGATATATTATTGTAAAAGACGGTCAAATTCAGCAGCAATACATAATGCAAATGAATCAAGTAATCAACACGTATATAAAGGCCAGAAGATATTACAAATTAGTAAAAATTGCACTGAAGTATAATAATTTAAAAACTACCCTCAATAAAGAAGACGTGAATTTCAATTAATTATGTATAAAAAACCAAAGAAGCACTTTAACCGACGAGGCAAATTACAAAAAGACAGTAAAATATAGGTCGACGAGTTTCAGTTTTATTTATATACGTATATCTAGAATCAAAAAGTTAGTCAGAGTGGACATATGGGATCACATTACTGACATGGGAGAGGAGTGCATAAATATCAAAATCCTCGAACAGAATCGAGAAACTATATTCGATTCTTTTAAAATAACGATCCTTGTAGTAAAATAAATATTTTCCTGGAGGGGGAATTTTAACCGGCTGGCGTTGTTTATCGCCGTTACAGGGAACGTTACGCACGCAATTAATTAAAAATATAAATATGGATAATTCTAATCAGAAAAATATTCCTATTGCAACTTTCCACTGTTTAGTCCATAAAATGTTCAGTGGTACAAATTAGATAACTATGTTCAAAGTACCATATTATAACCTTACAGGAGACTTGGCTCTTTCCACGTGATCTAGACTTTCTGAAGGAGGTTAATAAAGACTTTGTATGCAGCGCAAAAGCGTCTGTTGACTCAGTGGGTATATTAAAAGGAAGACCATATTACGACGAGACCTTTTTACGAACGTTACTGTTGTGGAATGTACTAATGACAGAATAAGTGCCATCCATATCAAGCTTATTGATCGTTTGTTTTTGGTGTTAAGTGTTTATGGTTATGCCAACTAACTGTGAAGAAAATCTCACAGATTTCACGAATTGCTTGGCGTTTATCGCTGCAATAGTTGAAGATAACTATGCAGATACTGTTTTTGTGTTGGGTGACTTTAATGCACATTCGGATACCATTTTCGGATTAGAACTGGACCTATTTTGTGCCGAAAACTCATTGATATTTGCTGAAGAGCTGCTACCTAGTAACTCATATACATACGTGAGTGATGCGCACACTTCTAAGCGTTAGTAGGACCATTGCGTGGTCACCAGTGCTGAATGAAATACCATTATTTCAATGCATGTTGATAACAACCAAGTGTTTTGGTCAGATCACTTTTCCTTAGAAGTTAAATGTAACATTTACCGCGTGGTAGCGTGGTGACAAGAGCGCATCAGACACGACGAAAGGAATAAACTCGAGTTAGAGATGATCGTCAAATTGATGAAAACAGAGCAATTTGTAATGACAAGTTTAGTATTTATTCTACGTCAATCTAGTCTATCGAATTTTGATTGTGATACTAGTAAAATTAATAAATGCCACAATGATATTGTGTGTTCACTGCAAAATGCCGCTTTTTATACATGTGTCAGCCGGCGTGGTGCACAAAGAAAATATAAACCCATATTTGGTTACATTTATCATGTAAAAGAGAGTCATCAGCAAGCAAGATTACAATCTAATACCTGGGTATTAGATTATATACGGTTATCCTAAATCTGGAAAAGTTTATGATAGTATGATATATATTAGAAATATATTCAAGAACAAACTGAGGTGGCGCCAGAAGAACAAAGAAAGTACTTAACTTATATTGGCTTTACACCAGTCCAACCAGAATTTTGTTGTTCTCGAATGCAACCAAACAGTTAAATTACAAAACTAATATGCCAATTAATATTGTGAGTGAAAGTGATCCTTTACGTATTTCTGAGTTGTTCTCGCACCATTTTCACTGCTCGATTTCCACCAATGTGAATAGGCTAGATATACCTTCGTTAAGTGACGAAAACCATCACATGTTTACTAAGTAAGAGGTTGCTAAATGATGATATGAAGCGAGGACACGGTTGGGATGGTTTGAGCATTGAACATATTCTACACGCAGGACCGGAAATACATAAAAGTTTTCGCTAGCTTTTTCAATGTAGTATGTTATATTTCTGGTCATCTTCCTGGTGAGCCCCAATCCCTAAAAACAAGACAAGTAATCTCTCCAGTCAAAAAAACTATAGGCCGATTTCTTTAGGAAATACACTGGAAAAATTGCTGTAACCGGATCTGAAGTATAACTTAGAATATTAAATGTCGCACAGTTTTGTTTTCGTTCTGGTCTCTTGACGGAGTCAGCCATTTTTAGTGTCAAGACAATAGTTAGTCACTATAACACTAGAAAGACTTCAATGTTTGCGTGTTTTCTTGATTTAAGCCGAGGTTTTGACTTAATAAACTTCAGTTTACTTTGGCAAAAATTGTATGGATTGAAAGTGCCAAAACATACAATGGACTTGTTGAGGTACCTACTGGTATGAGAACCAAACTAATAATGTGAGATGGGGCGATACCTCTTCTTGCGATATAGGTTAAAATGTGTACGTCAGGGTAGTTTGACCTCTCCAGATCTTTTCAACCTTTATATTAATGATCTGATCGATAAGCTGAGGGGCACCGGGGTCGGCTGTCATATTGCTGATGTCTGTGTAAACAGCATCAGTTATGCTGACGAAATGGTTCTTTTTAGCCCTTCAATCAGTGCCTTATGAAAACTATTAGGTATTTGCGAGACCTATGCTGCAAAACACGGTTTATAGTATAATGTTATTAATACTCAGGCTATTTTTAGGGCTGGCGAGGGTCCGGAGAGGATATTGCCGGTTTACTTAAATGGTGTTGAGGTACAATATGTAAGGCAATTAAATATTTGGGGCACATACTTTTGGAAAATCTTAGTGATGACCAGGACAGCCTTGTCTGTGAGAGGTAATATGCTAGCATGTAGATAGCACGTGTGATCGCAAGTGCAGTGAACAGGTAAAAGCAACACTATTTAGATCATTTTGTCAATGCTTTTATACTTGTCAACCATGGGTAAACTGCACCAAGAAATATTTAAGTACCTTTAGACTGCAATATAATAACACATATCGCTCTCTCATGCGTTTGTTCAGATGCTGCAGTGCATCGGAAATGTTCGCTGAACAAGGAATTGCGGACTTCTATGCGTTAAGGAGATCTAGCATAGTGGGTTCTGGGCTCGCGCCCGCGTTTCGGGAAGTATCATTTTGAAAACACTAGTTAGATGTAAAAAGTTTGAACTCAGTGCACCTCAATCACAACAAAAAATATTTGTCTAGTGACAGACAAGATGATGTATATGTATATATCTATTTAATTATTTGTGGACTTTATTTATTTTGACAGCGTCATACATTATTGAATATGTATTAGCACGTGTTAACGTTGATATTTTAATGTAATTTTTGTATAATTTTGTTTTTATTGTATTATAGGTTTATTGCCCAAAATAAAGAGATTAATATTATTGACTTATATCCAAGTGGGAGATCTGTCAAATGTCAAAACTATTGACATATATGACTTACTTATAACGTTCCGTTATTACACTAACTATTCACCATTAGCGCAATTTCTTCGTTCATTTTATTTTTGTTATCGTTACTTGCGACGAAAAAGCTTCGAAGAATTAACTAACCGATTGTCACATCTGGACCGATATAATATATAGTAGAATATTAGTCGAAACTCTCCTAAAAGGTTTTACTTATTTTTCCCTATTTAGCGCAAATAATAACTAATATATTAAACAATTCTCAAGAAAGTTCATTATACGTTTTCTCTGAATTAGGAATTACCTTCCGATTGAGGATTTCCTATCGCAGTACGATATGGGATTTTTTTTAAAAAGCGTTATAAAATTCCTTCGTGGCCGGCAGCGCGTTGGCAATGACTCTGGTGTTGCAAACATCAATAGTCGACGGTGATCACCTGCAACCAGTTGGGCCGTCTACCTGCTTGCATAAATCTAGGTATAAAAAATCACATTCCTCTGTGGTTGATTTCAATATTTTCCTCTGTTGGGAAATTGTATTTTCACATTCTTAGCAGAAAGACAAGGTATATCTTTAAGGATATAATTATAAAATAATTATCTTTAAAGATTTTGATAAATTTCGGTATAGAAATAAATTTTTACCCTAGATTTTAGACCTTGAAAAAAGACATAGGCTACTTTTTTAATTTATATGACAAAAAAATGTTGCCAGGTCAGATAGTATAATAAAAAACACAAAAATATTAAAAATATTTTAAAATTTAATGATGATGGGTAATTTTGGAATGATAGAATAATTATCATTACTATAATCGCAGTCGTCTCTCATAGATAGGAAATACGAAACCAAAATTTTGATTCCAGGAGAACAACGTTGTTCAATATCATGGCCAAGATGGTCTAGGGGCCTATGCTTACGGCTACCGGACACCCCAATCATCCAAGACCGAGAGCCGCACCAGGTCTGGAGATGTTTCTGGAAGTTATGTTTTCAGAGCTGGTAACAGTGATGAGCTTATCAAGGTTTGTTTTTATCATTTACATCTTGTATATATTATAGAATTTAGTTTGTATGATCCCGACCATAAATAAAAATAGGGCTATTCAAAGAAGTCGTAAAAGGCTACTAATAAATTGCTTTTGATAAAAAAGTATTTTAAACTTCATCTGGCCGCAAAGTAGTAAAGCGTTTATGTTATGAGTATGTATATACGACTACACAAGTGATATATATGTATGTAGTGATATACTACATACATACCTTTAATTTTGTCAATAATACGCAAACATTAAGAAGACGAGGGATGGGAAACGAACACCCGCTGGTGTCATGGGTCTGTCACGTTTGCTTGGATCTGAGAGCCGTTGCGCTACGTAGAACTTCAAACAGATGACAAGTATTAATTTAACAGGTCCGCTACTGGGCTGACAGCCAAGGATTCCACCAAGAAGATAATCTCCGCAAAGACGTGGAGCCACAACAGGAAGCTTTCGATCTGAGATTCGCCCGTCATGCCGATGAGAAGGCATCGGAGGAAGCTGCTGTTGCTTCCCGCAAACAGCCAGATCCACAGTGAGTGCAAACAGATCTTATAGGCGTTTTTAGTTTTGTTCTTTTTTTGCTTTTTAAACTGTCAACTGGGTATGACGAAATATTTCGTCATGCACGACTACTGCAATGGACATGACGAAATTTTTCATTATGGGTATTTGGAATGTACGAAATAATTATTTAAACTCGGTCAATTCTTTTTTCTGTATTGAAGTTGTTTGATTTTTGATGAGAAGTATATAATTCTCATCAAAAAAATCGAAACACTACTGCAAGTATTATTCAGGCGGCATTTAATAGAAAAAGAGGATTGATATCATTAAAAAAATACACTAATAAATAGCTGATAGATTAGTCTTCCATAGTGTACCAGAATTCTAAATATGGATTTAGATTTTTGAAATTTCATCCATTAAGTGAATGTAGAGATTGTTTTCAATGTGCATTAAATTATAGTTTTTTTAAACTCTGAGCTGAGCTGAGCGTGATTGTTAAATAAGCTCTGTGACATCCTACCAAAGAGATCTTTTCCTAAAAATATGGATACCTCGCCCACAGAACTAGCCCAAGTCGTGGCGTTGCTGATGCAGGGCATAGTCACTGTGTTGTGGGTGCACCCTTGCATCTAAGCCTCTCTGCTGTCAATAGAGTGTAGCAACGTTATCGAGAGACTTGATATATTTACCCGCCGTCTAGGATCTGGTAGACATCGAGTCACGTCTGAGCAAGCGGAGCGTGGCATGAAACCTCACAAACCTGCTAATTTCCCAAAATTAACGGTAGATTACCGAAGAGCGCACCTCAACTTTGCCCTTGAGCACTTAAATTGGTTATAACTTCAATGGAGCAAAGTTCTCTTTTCTGACGAGAGTAAGGTCATGATGTATGATAATGACGGAAGAAAAAAGGTGTATCGAAGAGAGTGAGAGCGTTTTGCACAGTGCTTCATTGCAGAACTACATTGCTGTTGAACAAAACACAATAGCTAAAGAAATTTAATTTTAATTTGAAACATGAGTATTCGTTAAATGATACCTTATAATATCCACAACTAATGGGCATTATATAGTTTTGGTTAAATATAAAAAAAAAAACTCATTCAAAACTAAACTTCAGGGGTGTTTCGGTTTTTTTGATGAGAAGTGTATATTATTATTATTTTATTGTCAGATTACATTGATCCTATTTTATATTACAATAACATTAAAATTACAAAGATAAAAATTAAAATACTATAATTATCAAAATACTATTTTTGTTAGTAAATATTATTAAATAATATAATTAAAAATGTTAGTTCATAAATAAGTATATTAGTATATACAATATACATATTATAATACATAAATTATTTAAATATGGACAGTTTACCCTGTTCACTATCATGTTCAGGATGCTGTTAGGACTGCCACGGACTCTGCGGACCATGGATGCAATACGCTTCCTCATCGAAGCGTGAAAACCATCGACGCGGGCGTCCGCAAACATGGCCAATGCGCACAGTAGCGCGGCAGTCCCATCAACGCCCTGAACGCATTATTATATTGGACACGTAAGGCCTCGTACGATTTGCGGGTGCAAACGTCCCATAGGCTGCAGGCGTAGAAAGATGTACAGTATGCTCGGTTTGCATTATATATATAATAGGTGTTTGCAATGCCAGTAGCATTGCGTATACGCTCTGGCCCTTATGGGTACAGGACCCAAGTTCCACTAATGCCGGAACACAACACAAAGTTATTTTCGCGGCATACTTAAGACCAAAGGTTGTCGCCATCCAGACGGGCTTAGGGCCCTACCACGTAGCTAGGGTGGGTTGTTTTGTCGCCTTTTACGTCAGGCCGACCCCGGCCGCAGAGGTCAGTATTCTTTCTCCGCCCCTGCATGGATGTTATAAAATATTTAATCGAAATAAATAAAATAAATAAATAAAAGACCGTTTATTATTTGAGGTGATCTTTTATTATTTGAGGAGGATATTATGTAATTATGAAAAAAAATTCCATTATAAAACGAGTTGAAAAAAAAGTTTATTCCTCGGTTAACGGGTTAAACACAAAAGTAAAAAGGTCTATTGAAAGCGTATCTGTTGAAAGACTTTGGGGTATACCTATATAGTGTAAAAGTTACTATTAACGTGGTTTTTGATATCAGGAACATAAGTAGTTAGTGTTTTAGATTAACTCTTAGAATGTGCTTTTAGCAAATTGTGACTAAATTTTCACTCCCTTACTGACTTAAATAATAATCAAGTAGCATTTATTACTCGATACGCAACCAGAGGGCGACAGTACACGGCCCATCATGGTATGTACCATTTTCAGAATTTTACTTTTTTAGTGTATATATTACATAATTGTTACACAGGGTTATTGGTAATTCGACGTATTCGCGTTAGGAGGTCATAAGGGTGACTATTTGCGATAATTTTAACCTCCACATGAATTATGCATATGGGGGTTAAAATTATAGCAAAAAGTCACCCCTATCACCTCCTAACGGGAATACGTCGAATTACCAATAACCCTGTATACGGGGAAGGAACATCGCGAGGGAAATTGCATTACTTGGTAGCGTGCTCAGTACTAAGTAAATCGTATTCGATTAGAAAAAGATAGCTTCTAATGCAACCAGTAAAATGCTTAAAATGAAATTAGACATGTTTAATAATCTCTTGATCTAACTTTAGTACATCCACAGTATTACACTCTATAAATGATTTCTACTCGGAATCGAACTCAGTCTTGAATCTTGCTTGTAATACAATTTATAATTTAACTAAATTGCATATGGGTCTTAGTTGGTTAAACTATTTTTATTGTTATTATCAGATCTATTTTTTCTTTCTTCTGTAGCTAACATAACACGCACTATAATGCACAACTAACAACTAGCGCACACGCGTGTTATTAGATTCAACTTTCACAGAGGAGAAGACAACCCGGTAAATGACAACGAAGGCCAGGAATCAGAACAGCAAACGGCGTATGTAGCGGCGCCCGAGCAAAGCCAAGCTCGTGAAGCTCGTGAAGCTCGCCGGGTTTACTCTGGCAGCAATTACCAGAGCGGTTCCCAGTTTTACCCTTCGAGTACTCGCAGTTACTACGAAACCAGACCCACTGTAAGTTTTTTGCAAATACAATTATAATTTATGTATTAGTTAATACTGAAAAGTAGGTGTATACACTCGTGATCAATGTATCCAGATTACATAATCAGGCCAGAGATGGAAAGGCCAGGCCAGGCCTCGAAAACTAGGATGTCAGCATGGTATTTATTTGTGCAAGGGCGGAGTAAGAATAGTGACATCTGCTGTCGGAAGCGGCCTGTCGTAAGTGTTAGTGACTCAAGGCCTGGGTGACTACCCAGTGAACACATGACTTAAATATGACGTCACACATAGGTCGCATAAAGATACTTACGTAAATTCGAGGGTACAGTGAAAAGTTCTCGGCCTAGTACAGAAATTGGGTCCCAATCAGCTGCCTGGGTGCATGGGTACAAGTTTCAACTTTTCTCTCAAGTAGTTAGTTTACTCGAATTTCTGCAGTAGACGTCTGGCAGGTTTTTCGATAAAATGGATAAACTTCAATATCGTGCGATCATAAAATTCTTCGTTTTGGATGGATTAACCCTTAAGGAAATTTATCCGAAACTGGCAAAAGTTTACGGGGAGTCTGCTCCTTGAATATCAATCATTAAAAGGTGGGCAGCTGAATTTAAACGTGGTCTCACGTCCCTCGAAGATGACCCACGTGATGGACGGTCAAAAACCGCAATCACACCGGAAACTATCGAAAAGGTGCACGATATCGTATTGGATGATAGGTGTATTAAGATGAGTGAGATAGCTGAGGCCGTGGAAATATCGGAAGAAAGAATGCGAAACATCTTGCACAAAGAATTAGGGATGCGAAAGCTCTGTGCTAGGTGGATGCCGCATTTGCTGTATTCCGATCAAAGGCAAATGCGCAAACGATATTCGAAGCAATATTTGGACCGATTCAATAGGGATCTGACCAATTTTGTGCAGCGATTTGTTACTTTCGATGAGACATGTGTCCACCACTATACGCCAGAAATGAAACAGCCGTCGAAGCAGTGCGTAGAAGCCGGTAGTTCAGCGCCAAAGATAGTGAAGTCGATCGCATCTGCCGGAAAGGTCATGGCCAGTGTATTTTGGGATGCGAAAGGGATCCTGTTAATTGATTATCTTGAAAAAGGCAAAACAATTACAGGTGAATGTAACCAAGCTCCTCAGCGGTCCACATGCTTCAGTTTTAATATTACACCTCGGATCAAATTAAATTAAAATCATTTATTTATCAGAAACATATTAAGGTAAAGGTACACAGTTTTTTTTATTGCTGTAGGACAACAGACAGGCTGACGGCCCGCTTAGAATTTAGCAGTTACCGTCGCCTATAGTTGTTTGCAACGCCAGTGGCATCGCGAACACGGTGCTGCCCCATAAGGGTACAGGAACTTGGGTCACTAATCCTGGAACATAACACAGTTATTATGGCGGCATACTTAAGACCAAAGATGGTTGCCATCCAAACGAGCTTTGGGTCCTATCACGTAGATAGGGTGGGTTGTTTTGTCACCTTTTACAACAGGCCGACCCCGACCGCAGACGTCAGTATTCTTTCTTCGCCTCTGCATGGACAAGAATACAGTAATTATGTGCATACAATTTAATTTTAATATAAATGTTTTCGGAAAAATTCTTATTGCAGGGTCCAGGATTCTTCTACAGCTTCCAGTATCCAGTAAACACCAACGGCCGCAATAATCAGGAGTACTCAAACTACCATAGCTAATCCGATGCAGTCTCGGCTGGCAAGGCTGTGAACAGCGCCCGACAGTAATCTTACATACCATAATATACTTGTACATTTTGAATCAATTGTAAAACAAATGATTCAATTTACGAATTGGGCATATTTTGATTTATATAGATTTTATAGATATAATACTTAATTGCACAACATATGACATGTTAAAAAGTTAACATATCACATATTACGCAGCAATAGGTATCTATATAGGAATGTATTTCCAATAACGAACCTGTATGTCTGATTAACGAGTTAAAAATGATCAAAAGAATTAAGGAAATATTCAATAAAAATTTATCTATTTTATCCGTGCAGAGGCAGAGGAAGAATACTAACATCTGCGGCCGGGCGGCCTGTCGTAAAAGGCGACAAAACAACCCATCCTAGCTACGTGGTAGGGCCCCAAACCCGTCTGGATGGCGACCACCACTGGTCTTAAGTATGCTGCCATAATAACCTTGTGTTGTGTTCCGGCATTAATGACCCAAGTTCCTGTACCCTTGTGTGACAGCAGCGTGTTCGCGATGTCATTGGTGTTGCAAACACCCATAGGGGACGGTAACTGCTAAATTCTAAGCGGGCCGTCAGCCTGTCTGCTGTCCTACAGGAATAAAAAAAAATTCTCGTTAATTTTTCACAAGCTAGATTGTCAACTATTTATTAAGAAAACTTTTTTAATAAATTTTGTTAAATGTATGTAAACAATAAACTTATTGTTATATTCATTAATTAAACTTTATTATTATAGTGTATTTCTGTTTTTTAAGCATCCTAATTAAAAATAACTGCAATGTGTACGACTAAATTCTTTATTATGGAGTTTGTTGAGGTGCTTTTATTAAATATAATGTAGTCAGCCACATTATACTCTAATCGTCTAATCCTTACTTAATTTTATAAACGCGAAAGCTTGTATGTATGTTTGTTACTCTTTCGCGCAAAAACTACTTAATGAATTTTAATGAAACTTCACAATAATATAGCTTATTGTTATATATTACATATTGTCATATTTTACATCAGAATAACCCTTAGAATAATACATCTTTTATGTGTAAGCCACTATCGCCAAAATAATGAACCATAAATACAATGATAATTTATTTCTAATGTACATTTGGTAGTAACAAATTCATCCTTTAAAATAAATACTTAAAATATTAAAATTAATTCTTAAAATATTAAGTATTTATTTATAATAATAATTGATATAATAATAAAAATAAATTATAATAGTAAATATGGGTATAACTCTGTCTATCTGTCTGTCACGTTTTGGCGTCTAAACCACTGAACCAATCGTGATGAATTTCGGTATAGAGATAGAGTGAACCTTGGAGAAGGATATAGGTTACTTTTATTATTGTTTTTTTTTATTTATATGGCAGAACAAAGTTTGCCGTGTCAGCTAATTACATATATACGACTAATGAACGAATTCCTTGTAGCCCCTAGTAAAAGTTTATTCAACACAACTGTACAAATTATTAAAATTTCTCCGCACATACGTGAGACAGTTGGTCCGCTCAAAAAGGGCTGATAAGCCGTTTGTATGATTAAGTGCCTCATAATGTGACTTTCAATTTTTTACATGCCTGTATTTTTAATGGTACCACCGACTTAGCGTGAAATCGATTTGAGTATCTAGTCAATTGCATATGTTATTTTTGACTTTCTTCTATATTTTGGGTGACAGCATTTTTAACATTAATATTCGATGGTTAGAAAAATTACTTGAGAAGTTCTCTCAATGTGCTTTTATTGTAAAATTTTCTATCGCAAGACTATTATTTTGTAATAAAACTATTTTGTATGAAAATAATAGCGAAACACATATACACATTTCTATAGTTTTAACAAATCAAATCAGATTAGTAAAAAGTAATTCCTTATTTCATACAAATAAATGATTTGATTCATTTATTTATATAATATTAGCCTAATCAACATATAAATTTTGCCTCAAAGCGTTCGTCTCATTAATTCAAAACTATTTAACTAGTGTAAATACGGAGCGAGTATGTTGACAATCAACTAAATCAACTAAAAATCGCTATCAATTAAGAGTGCATATTATCATGGCATATGTATGGCGGTAATTCATTATACATAAAATTTGTTGAGAACTAATTGATTCAGACAATACAGACAGAGTGGATTGCGACATCCAACTGCTAGATAGAGCCAGCTAAACTATTACTTCGACCAAACAATACTGATATAAGTAGATTAATTTTATGAAAATATTTCTGTTTACTTTTATTTACAAAGGAAGTTAAATCGTTACGCGTAGGTATCCCACCATAGCAAGTGCCCTTTTGACCATCATACTTGTCTTATGTTTATATTATAACATGTTTTCAGTATAATAATGGTAAACAATACAGTACTGCACTTCGAGATCAAACGCATATGTTGCTAACCAATCCGTCTTGATCAAAATCTGTGGATATATTTTGTTCCCTCTATGCTAAGATTAGAGCTCATAAGTGACATTTAGGGCGGTTATCATTTGTTTTTATTTGTAGTAAATTTGTGGTCTCTCAAAGATTGTTGTTGAATCTTTTTTCTATTAACTCTTATATAAAATATTAAATAGATTGATTTAAAGGCATAATTAAAACAGGAACCATAGTTTTCATTTGTGGATTTTGCATGTCGTCTTGCATATTCTCAGCTTGTGGTCTAAACGGCCATCTTTGTCCAATACCAGAAATGATTCCAGCGATTCCATTATAAATCCAAGATATAGAATCTGGAACATTAACTTCTATTGGAAGAAATGGAATATTAGATATGATGCCTCCTAAACTCAATCTGCCTTCGTTGGGCATAAGTAGAATTGCCTTCTGTGATTCTTGATCTAATCTATCAGGTTCGGCGTCAACAATTATTGAGTCTGCATCCTCGTTAATTATTCCATTGTTAGATTTCAGATGTTCATTATTTGAATTTCTATGTAATTGATGGTAGTTTGATTTTGTCTTTGGCAGCAAGATGAGAAGTGGTCGTTGAAGATGTCTGAAATAAATTATTAAAATTTTCACAATTCTGTCTTAATTGAAACTTCGACAATTATATTAAAGTGAAAGTGTTATGTAATTAATCTGTACCACAAAGGTAAGCTTGTTTTAACCATCCAACCATCTACTTATATAAATTTATATTGATAATAATTTGTAGACAATCTTGAAACCAACGTCGGGAATCTCAATTGTACCTTTAATGTTATAATTTTCTCCGTGGAGGGGCGGAGTGAGAATACTAACTCCTGCAGCCGGGGTCGGGGCTGTCGTAAAAGGCGAAACACAACTCTAACCATGTGGTAGGGTCTTAAGTATGCCGCCATCATAGCCTTGTCTTGTGTTCCAGCAGTGACCCAGATTCCTGTATCAATATGGAACAGCAACGTGTTCGTGGCGCCCCTAACGTCGCAAACATCCATAGGCGACTATTAAATTAGGCTTAGCTAGCACCTGCCTACTTTTCCTTAGCAATGTAAAAGCTTGTGAGAAATGAAAAATAGTATATCAACAAAGGAGCTTGGTTGGAAATATTCTTAACAGTAATCAGTGATACCGTGGTGATTAGAATACTGATATCGATCCACTCAATTGCTTCACCATCTTATAAAAATTTGGTGTTAGAAGATGTATTCACGCAAAATAATTCCATCATAATATATTCAAGCTCATGGTTGCTCAGAGAGCAATGGAGAGGGCTATGCTCGGAGTTTCCCTGCGAGATCGAATCAGAAATGAGGAGATTCGCAGGAGAACCAAAGTAACCGACATAGCCCGGATGACTGCAAAACTGAAGTGGCAGTGGGCTGGGCAGGACTGATCGAAGGACGGATGGCCGTTGGGGCAGAAAAGTCCTCGAATGGCGACCGCGTACCGGAAGACGCAGTGTTGGTAGGCCCCCCACAAGATGGACCGATGATCTGGTCAAGATCACCGGAATAGGTTGGATGAGGGCAGCGCAGGACCGATCATCGTGGAGATCTTTGGGGGAGCCCTTTGTCCAGCAGCGGGCGTCTTCCGGCTGAAATGATGATGATGATATTCAAGGAACTAATAGAGACATAATCTTGCCTTACATACGATAAAAGAAAGGTGAGATAATATAATTTTTATTAGACGTACATAATAGAAAAACTTACGAAGTAACAGGTGTAATCGAATTCCGTACGTTCAATCTTTGTAAAGCTTGTAATTGTTGCAAAGCTAGTAGCTGTTGTAGTAATGGCACTTGCGCCTGCTTTTGTTGAGACTGCATCAATTGGAATTGTGCCATGTCTTGTAACGGCAGTTGCAGCGGCTGTTGAGGCTGCAATATAGGCTGTAGCATTTGTGGCTGCAACGGTGCTGAGTGCACTACTGTTATAAATATCAAAACTGTTGGTATAGAAAACATTTTTCTCTTAAACTCACAGTACTCTGATTAAAATAATTTAATTATAATTTATAAATCATAATTTAACTAGTTCCTATTTTTTGCAACAAAACCACTTCACTCACTGGTTATCTATGCACTTTCACACAATATTACTTCGCTTCGGCAAATATTTGATTATTCCTAACACTTATCCAACAAATCTAATTTATGGGTTTACTGTCCTCCTTTGCATAGCCAACTAAAGATATTATTATTCAATATACAACCATATGTACGCACAATGTTTTTTTATTTTCATATATTTTTGCTCAGTGTTAAAATTTGCACCGAATCAATCACTTCGTGTCACAACCACATTGATTTAGATACTAAATCAATAACGTCCAGCCAATGTATAGCTAATAGAATCACAGGATGTGTTTCGTTTATCAATGCACGCAACACTAGTACGGAAGCCAGTGAATTTAATATTCACGAGGTTCAACACAGTGACCTACTGACAGGATTTGACCTTGCCGGTGTCTCAACTTTCTTTTCGGCTGCAGTTTTCACTAGATGAAAATTTCTTTTGTTATTCATGCGATTTGGTTTCACTTAAGTCTTCACGCTACTTAATTCGGAAATGCTGTAATGGATTTATTATCATCTCACACGCGAATTGTTCATCGTTTTTAACGACCGACGACTATTAATATGGTATGTATAGTATAAGGTGCATATATCAAATTAACAGATCCGAAGATATAACTACATTTTAATTTAGATGAAGCGTATTAGTTTTATTTGCGAAATTTTAACTGCGAAATACGGCTTTGTGGAGGTAGAGAGTACGAAAAATATTTAGCTATTTGTTAGGTAAACGAAAATGATCAACAATGGGGCTGAAGTAAATCTGACCTGCAACGTATACATCTGCTGAGAAATTCTTTTGACTGACTGTTCAGGCGGTCACCTAATGTAGCAGAATAATATCAAAAAGTGACATATACTGCAGACATTTCATGGGTAACAGATATGTTTCACCAGCTCTATCAAACTTACATTGGAGGTATCATATCATATCATTTATTCATGAACAAAAAAATTTGTGTGTGAAAATTTCTACATATTAATACCATACATTTAACAAATAACATTTAGTTAACAATAAATTGAAATAAATAATTAAAATCATTACATTTGTTACATTTCTACATTATACTTATTTATTTTATTACATTTATTAATTTATTAGGTTTTCAAAAATACAAATTATTTATATAAGCTTCACATTGTCAAAATATATACATATATCCATATACACAAGTAAAAAGTAAAGTATTCTTCTATTGAGTATAAACAATTTTTAATAAGAAATGATCTAATGCTTTTTTTAAATACATTAAAGTGATACACCTTATTTTTTATGTCTATTGGTAATTTATTAAACAATTTTACAGCTTGAAATTTATAGCCATGCATTTAGGTTTAATTTGATTTTACTTTTTAGATCTTTTCTTCTTGTGGATTCTCTCTGTTTCCTTTCTTCTAGAGTTTCAAAATCAAATATATTTTTTGCAAGGTTAGTTAGCGTTACCAGTATATAAAGAGACGGGACCGTAAGTATATCCAATTTTCTAAAATGGTCTCTGCATGACTCCATTTGTGATATACGAAGCATTATCCTGACACACCTTTTTTGCAAAACAAAAGCTTTCTCACAGTTGTATTTATAGCTACAAGGTACAAGGCAGGTATGGAATTACCTAACAGTTACCAGTCCTAGAGTTCAGTGTTATCCTTTTAAGACAATACTTTCTACATATTTCCTTTTTCTTACCCAAATAGGCACCAAAACAGATATGGATAATTTTTTCAGTCTCAAACGAGAACTCTTCTTTGACCCTCTAAATAAAAAAAACCAATCGATATACTTAACTATGCTACATGTAAACCAATAAAAGCAGACCATCGATTTTGTTCTATTCATATTTCTTATCACACGTCCTTATTTAAAAGGACTGATACAAAATAATTATATTTTATTATATTTTACCTCAAACCTTGTATATAAGAGATAGTAAAATATAATTTCCGTCAAAGTAAGCATAGTCTGCGAGTCTTGATTTTAGTATATGTCATTGTATCTGTAAGATTATCTAAGGTTTAGATTCATACTTCTTGATAATAACTTACAGATTCACAACTATAATAATAATTCTAGTTTAGTGTATCTTACATCATGCTCAAAGGAATATTTACTGTCATCCTCCCCGCGTTTATATTTAAATTAGATATGCCACTTCATTTTATACTTAGCCAAGCAGGTTCAAATATTAACACAACAGGTCCATCTCAGTAGTAGATCCAAAAAATTTATTAATAAATCTTGAAGTTTGATTTTTTTAAGACAAATTTCTTTTTTTCAGTTTGTTTTAAAATAAACAAATTTCAACCGGTGAGGTTTTAAAAAAATGTAAAAGAGCTTTTTTGTAGAGAATTTTCTAGTGATGATATATATACCTACATACATACATACAGACACGCCGACTGTACACCTAAAAAATTGATGTTTACCATATAAAACTAATTTTAAAAATAATTCTAACAAATAGCTAAGGAAGAATGGAATGAAATTTATTTGTTTATGACATATTATAATTATAAAAAAAATGCGTAAACATAAAACTTGCACCTGCTTTCTTAAGCAATAAAATCACCAATCACTGTATTAAATCTTGATGAATTACTGACTATGTAATATATATAAAATATCAAGTTTCCTTCCTAGTCCCGCTATGGCAACCCACTTTTCACATGAAAGCAGTTGTAATCATGTTCCAGTTACTTCGTTATATATGGCAAGATATTTTATGCATGTAGGATGTTGTCTACAAGAAAATAGAAAATTAATGTAGTATCTAACTTTATACATATTAAATAAATCTTGGTTATCGGAATCATTAGAATTTTTCACTTCTGGGAATCAAATACGTAAGAAGTTGAAAGGATTGGAGAATTGTTATAGTTCTTTTGACGAACAAATAATGATATGGAAAAAATTATTGCTTAAATTATTACAAACGTACTTTACAACATGTTTAAATTTGCTGATATCTCCTTCTCCGAGAAAGGCCGGAGTAAAAATACTGGTCCCTGATGTGGTAGGACTTCAAAACTGTCTAAATATTAAGTAATCCAGGTTCCAGTTTCCCTATGCAAACGGACGCGTGTTAGCCATGCCTTGGTGTCGGAAACACTCATAGGCGACGGAAACTGCTTACTATTAAATAGATCATTAGCCTGTCTACTGTTACATAGCAATAAAATCATCATAATATTGGATAATTCTAACATCTGCAAGCTGATTCATACTTTGAAGCTAACGTTTAAGTAAAAATCAGTCTGAGATAAATCGAGAAAGATTCGGTTATCGTAACTAATCAAATCTTAGCTAGTTGGTTTAAAAGGTTCCGCAAAAGTCGCACCCTAACTTCCCCATAAACGCCGAATAGTGGACCTTGTGAAGTGTGAAGTGATGTTATGATTAAATAGTTTTTTATGAATGAGACAACGATGATGGCAGGCTCAGCGACAATGCATGTGGTTGTTGAATGGCAAACGTTATTTGTATGTTTGTAAAAGGCTTGCAATGCAGAGAACAGTATTTAATAAATCAAAATATAAATAACTACATTCTTTACAACTTGTTTGATTTCATTACGTGCATGTTACATAACATTCCCGATTTCCTTCTTCAAGACGGGTACACAGTTTATATGTGTATATGTGCCATCTATTTAACAGACCTGCTAAAAGCTGGTAAGCTGTAAAGCTAAGGACTTTCCGTTGTCTATTTACGTTTGCGATGGCAAGGGACTGTAAACACGCTACTGTCTACATGGGAGTATTGGAACTTGGGTCACTAATGCCGGAACACAACACAAGGTTATTATGGTGGTATACACTAGGGGTATATACACATACATTAGGGGTGGTTGCTACCACCTAGCTAGTGTTGTTTTTTCGTCTTTTACGACAGGCCGACTCCGGCTGAAGTGGTCAGTATTTTTAGTTCCACCTGCACGGAGAGAAAATTTGTAGTTTTTCGGAGGTTGTAACAATCATGATAAATAAACATTAAGGAAAAATTATTACCTATGAGGGATAAAGCTTAGTAAAATTCGAATAATATCTTCGGTGTTCAGCTTCCCTGCCAATTGCACGACTATTGCCAATTGCCATTTACGACGCTCAAGTGAAATTAAGATACATCGATCTAACTGTAATTCAAGTGTATAATGCCGGTAGCATTTAAAATCCTTTGAAGCTAAAAGTTTCCGTAGAGTAAACAGGGCAAAATCTTAGTGCGCCTTCTTGCTTCGATGTCACTCTATGACTTTTCCTATTTAAGGTACTAAGAAAGCTGGAATATATGTCTATTAAGTTAGAGACAATAAACTATGATCCTCCTCTACCAGATGTCGCCATCGGCTGGGTGTTCATCCTCATTTATTGGAGTCTCTTCTTTCTTGTACGAAACGGTCCTCCAGAAAATTCATGTTGCGTACGTGGGCCGTTTGCCTGTCTGCTGAACTCTAGCTAAATAAAAAAAGATGTGACTGCTGTGAACAGAAGAAGAAGTAACCCATTTGCCGCCTTTTACAACTCCCTTGAGGAGTGCTGGAACTACATGGTGTGTATTTTGAAACAAAATATAAAATTTTCCAATGATATATAAATCTCCCACGAAAGTGGTTTTGCAGGAAGTAAATATTATGTATAAGCCAACGGTAAAGCAGAACGAGTCCAGTCCATGATAATCCATGACATAATAGTTATGTTTATAAACATTAATGTATCTAGGACGTATAGAATAAAACACAAACAATATTTAAAGACTTATTTATGCAAAATGTATAAAAATAAATTAAATTTCTTACAAATATGGCAAGAATTATTAGAATACTTATCTTATTTAATTAGCTTTCAGTGCGTAATAAACACGAAGGCGTGTATTTGGTTCTTATATTGGAAATTGTATTTATTTTGTAGTAGTAGTAAGTAGTAATTAAAGAAGTTCTACTTTCGTTGTTCGTTGTTTTACTAACTAAAAAAACTATACTTCAAAAATATATAAAGTTAAAATTTATTCAAACATATATACAAACGTCATTACCGTAATAAAGAAGCTGAATTCCATTAGGGGAATGTGCCAGTGTATCTTACTATATTTTGGATGACTGACATTTTAATAATGAAGTTTAAGTTAAATAACACTATAACTATGTTGTAAATGCAAATTTTATCACTTTTAGCAGATCATGTAGTCTGTCTACTGTTTCTTATCATCAGGCTGGCCATCATCTACCACCACGTCGATCTCAACTTCGTAAGTTCCAGGCTTCGTGCTTGAAGGTCGTACCACTACTCCTGGAACTTTATTTTCATGGACACTATCAACCTCGTTTTCAGCATCGGAGACTGGTTTGACTTCATTCGCTTCTGTAAACGGGTCGATCTTATTGTGATTTTGAGGCAGCTTCACCGACATCATACCCTGGACGCGTTGTACTAAGTACTCCAAGATTGGTCCGAACCTCGACACCCCATCAGTCGCTATTAAGAGACGGTCCGGCTGGTCCTGCTTCGGTCTCAGCACGAACATGTTGAAGTTAAGAGTCTTCTTCACCGGCCTCGGGGCCGCTAGGTGGACGCAAGCCACAAAGACCAAGACAAGCAACACTCGGGCCATCTCGCGTGATGTTTGGTTGGCGATTCAATCTGCACTGCGGCTCGGGTGTTTTTGCTTCGCGTCTAAGCGCGGCTAACGGGTCTCCGGCAAAAAGATAATAATTGCCTCGCGTTGCCTGATAATTGCACCAATCTCTCGACACCTTTCGTTTGGAAAGCGATTCCATCTTAATTCCGATGAATCATCAAAACTGATATCCAATCCGCATTGATCTCTTATTCTGTATTATTTAAATCATGATAGCGCTCAGTTGATGCTGGTTTGTCTGTAAGTACGAAAGAAGGACTTCAATACGAGCGTTCCAGTTTTCTGCAGTCACGTTGTGCCTTATATCTTTTGGGGTAAAATTAAATATTGTTTGGCACGAGGGTGTATTAAATTAGTATTTGAATGCACTTTGGATTTTTTCAATTTGCGTTACTAATATCAATCATAATCAAGTTTGATGCGTAGCCAGTGATGGATAGTAGCGTAATATGCAATATCAAGGTCACAGAATTGCAGACCAAAGAGAAAAAAGCACAACGCGGTTTGTAGGGTATTCTTTGTTGGTTTTTATTCTAAAAGTGTAATTATTATAATAGTTGGTTGTTATTGTCAATTTGAATAAACGTGTCATAAAGTGATTATCTTTATGAATACATAAAGATAATCACTTTACACATACTAAAAATATGTCACAAAGAAACGAATACATTCAAAATAAATATATTTTGAATGTATTCGTTTCTTTGTGACATATTTTTAGTGACCTCTATGGTGTAACAGATAACGCACTTCAGTAAGCTTGCGGAGGTCACGGGTTCGATTCCCGTCTCGCGTCAGGGTTTACAATAAAAATATATAAGTAGTATATCAATTGCCTAGTACCCATAACACAAGTGCTATGCTACTTAGTTTGGGACTAGATGGCGTTATGTGAATTGTCACAAAATATTTATTTATATTTATTTATTTACATTTTGACAACGTCCTAAGTTTAGTCTAGATTTTGAAAAGAAAATAATTAGAAATATAATTAAACTGCCTTATCCTCCAAATTACGATTCATCATTATCATGGAACTGTAGTCTTTCTCTTATAGAGGGCCTGCTCTCCATATATTTTTTCTGAAATTTAATAAAATATGTTCTCAATTAAGTAAAGATTACACATAACTTTTGTAAAAATATGGTACTTGTTAGAAACTATATAGATTTGTGAAAAACTTTGATGAATTAGGTACACATGACAAAACAAACTATCTAATTTACCAATGAGAGTCTATAATAATATCGATTAATGTGGGCACTGTTATAATTATCATAATTGCATCGCTAATCTTTTTTTTGATCTAAACGAGAATCCTTTCCTGGATACATATAACGAAATGCAATTAAATTATTGCGAAATGAGTTTTATTTCAAAGGGATATGGGTTATTGTTGTAAGATAAAGTCTCGTTGTTTATAGCACAGATATATTTACAGTGACCATAAGTTTAGCTTTATTGATAATTTCTCTTTCCATTTGGATGGATAGGAAACTGGCTAACGGTACAATTATTATATAATATATTATGCATCAAATAAACTACACTTTCTATTTAGAGAAAAAATCTTCGCTACAAGTATTCCACCAATTTTTAAGGGGGGATACTTATAGCAAAGTTTTTTTTCTGTTTTAGATGAAAAAATATGTTTGTTGATAATACAATACGTATTTGATTGATAACGTACCATTTTCGGTTCATGGTATAATTAAATTTCTAATCAACTAATCATGCTAAGAATGATGTTATCGAACGTATCTTGAGGCAAACTCTCATTCTTCAACTTTAGAGTTTTTAATTCACAATCACTTAAACCTCACCAAAAATCCCAGACCGGCTATATAGCATTCATATCTCGAGATCTTGATAATCACTATATTGTTATAATATTAACTTTATTAAGGTACGCTTGAGTTGATCAAGCGGTATGTGGCCGAGATAACTAATAAAGGAGGCAAACGGTATCGAGTCTTCTGCCAAAATGTTTGTTATGAAACCATCTACATTCAGGTACCCTCCATCAATCACCATTAACCCATACAATATTGTTCTTCTTTACGTCTTTATATTCTATGTCTTCATTCATTGACAAAATAATTCTGCATTCTGAAATCAAAAACTCCTGATATAAAGAGGTACTCCTAAATAAGATAAGAATATTTCGAGGAAATCAACCAAGCAAATGGTTGCATGCACAGACGAATCTAGAGCGTAAAGTGTTTCTTGTGGCGATACTGAGCAATTTAATTCCTACTTTGGAAGTAAGTATAATATCCCATAACTCATTACATTAAACATTCATACGTTCAAGAAGTAATGGATACCATTTAACCTTGTATAAAAAATTAAATAGTCTAATACCATGTTAAATTTTAATTCTCTTGAATCATATTACTGAAAGTTTTTAAAACTCGCTCCATTTCGCCTATCAATGGAATATTATAAACTTTTTTTCAACATCGTTTTAAAACATTAAACTTCTTATCAACATTAAATGCAATTTTTTAAAGAAAGAAATTAATAAAAAAAAATTTTTTAAAAGTAGACTTAAAAAAATACTCTGTTATTATTTAAATTATTTTGCTTATTTATCTATAAATAAAATCACTGAAAATAAATACTAAGTTCTTATGTAAGGGGAAGATGTATTCTTACCTTCTGATTGTGTGTGTTATCCATATTATAGTTGTTTAACTATAATATGGATACTATCGTCGTATTGCGTAAATAGTATGGACGTTCGATTTCATAGAATACCACAATCTATACTGTGCGCAATTGGGTTCACATACTTTAGTATTAAAATAGTAAGTATTTAGAAACCTGTAAAACAGCGTGATCTTAAGCATATTCCGCATCAAGGTCCGGGGTGCTGAGCCTTGTCAACAAAAAAAAAAAACGCAATGTAATTTTTATATTTTAATATTGGTGCCTATATTTTGATTTCAAGCATGCATTTGACGTAAAAAAGTGTACAAAACGGTGCAATGACGGTGATATTCAATGAGAGAGTTTAATGTAGTGGTGGGCGATTATGAATGATTGGTATAATCAAATTACTTTGTAGTACTAATGTTGATAATCGATTATGAAATTAGTAATTAATATATTTTCATAATCGAATGACGTTACTAATTTGTACTTGTACTACTAATTTTATTGTAAAAAGTGGAGACTCGAGAGTCGCTTTTTATTTTGGCTTTTGAGTAAAACAGACTGACGTTGTCTGTTTTGTTTTGTTCCGGTGCGGTGGTATGATACGTGACGCTTTTTTGGGTGGAGTCATTTAACAGTAAGTTTACTTATCATGAAAACAATGTAATTAAAGTGTTTTTTTTACTGCTGTGGGACAGCAGACAGGCTGACGGCCCAATTAAAAATTATCAGTTACTGTCGCCTATGGGTGTTTGTAACACCAGTGGCATCACGAACACGGTGCTGTTCTATAAGGGTACAGTAACTTGGGTCACTAATGCAGGAAAACAACACAGTTATTACGGCGGCATACTTATGACCAAAGGTGGTCGCCATCCAAACGGGCTTGGGGCCCTACCACGTAAAAAGCGTGAGGTCATGATTTAGTGACCTCATGTCCGGGTAAACCTGCACCCCTTGAACCCCCGGGTAAGACGACGCTGCTGTGAAATATTGCTGAAATTACTAAGAAAGACAAAGCCTTCACTAAATCGAGATAGGATGGCATCATGGACATTGAGAATTTCTTTGCCCACTATAAGATGATGCATATTTTCACACATTTCTTTCATAATTGAGGCCGTCAGCGCAAAAACGGCCTAACCCTCAATTTTCCATATTCCGACTTAACTACAAAAAGTGATCCAAAACCTGATAAAATATCATGCAAGATCGGCCTATGTTTAATTTATTATCCTCAGTAAAAGATGGCACTGTAAAACTAGTTTTTGGATTTATTATTTTTTTAATAATGTGAGATTCGTGATTATACCTAGTCAGGTCATAAATTCTGTCACATGTTTAATGTAAAATAATTGTAACAAGTTTATTCATTATGTAACCATTCATATACCAAAATGAACTTAACAAAACATAGATTCTTATGACATTAAAGTTTATTCAAAATGACCTCCGTGATTTTGAATACAAGCCTTCAATCTGCGCGGCCAGTCGTCTATCGCAGCACGAACGAGGTCCATGTCAATATCGGCGGCTGCCTTAATCAAGGATGTCTTGAGTGACTCCAAATTGGGATGAGGCTTTGAGCACGCCTTTTCCTCCAAGTGTTGCCATATCTTGTAATCTAACGGATTCAAATCTGGACTGGAGGAGGGCCAGTCTTCGTGCCGGATGAAGTCGATTTCACGCGCCGCCAGCCAGTCTTGTGTGCTCTTCGCTCTATGAGTTGGCGCCGAATCTTGTTGGAATACCCAGTGCCTGTTATTGAACATGGTATGAGAAACAGGTTCCACAAGGTTCGTCAGGACTGTATTTTGATACACAACAGCATTCGTTTTTACACCTTTCTTACAAAAATGTACCTCTGTTAAGCCCCAATAAGAAACTCCCAACCATACCATGAGCGAGGATGGAAAATGACCTCGTTGGACACGCGGAATACGGTTGCTCGCTTCTTCACTACTGTGTGCGTACACCTTATCATTTTGTTTGTTGTAGCTCTCTTCTACGGTAAACATTTTTTCATCCGAAAAAAGAATTTCCCGATATTTTTTTCCCGCGTACCGCTTCAACAAAGCGCGGCATCTCTTCAGTCTCAGGTCCATTAGACGAGCATTCAAACGATGTCCTGTTTTTATTCGATATGCCCGAAGCCCTAAGTCTTCATTTAACACCCTTTTCACCGTGGTTCTGCTTAACCCCATCTGAAGGGCCAACAGTTTCTGCTTACGTTTGGGATTTCTTTGAATTCGTGCCTTCGCAGCTTTTATCACTGCTGGAGTCCTAACAGACCGAGGGCGACCACTTCTTGACCTGTCATCTACACTAGAGTCTTCATTGTATCGTTTGATGGTACGATAAATGAATATTTTGGTTATATTCAAATTTTTCAGTATGTTAAAAATTTGAATTGGCGCGTAACCGCAACGATGCAACGCAATAACTGCAACACGGTCTTCTTTAAGCGTCCACTCCATATTTCAAAAATGAGTAAAATTCTAAAAGTATACATTTTTATTTTCATGAACAATTCGAGATTCGAATTCAATAACTTTTTTTGTGGCCAGCATTCTAAAAGAAAAGTTTTACTGTGTGACAATACTTATGACCTGACTAGGTACAAAACCTATTATTTTCATACTGTGTGTCTCAAGCTTAGGTCACTTTTGCACTGACAGCCTCATTTATAGTTGAACGGTATCGATTGTGTGAAATGTCACAACGAGCAAACTAGTAATTTCATAAAAAAAAACTATCCATGATACACATGTCAGATGGTTGCCATAGTGGCGAAGGCAGATCTCCGTTAGTGGTTTCCCAGTAATTGCATTAACTGCTAACGGTTGCGGCCAAGATAACGACCCACCGCCACTGCAAAGGGACATAACATGCATTCTTGTCAGTTATATTCCTGTTTTGTAGGGTTTGATGACTCAATTTTGCATTTACAATTGGACTTGCTATAACTATTTCTAGTATTTTATAACTACTTACCCCGTAAAGTTAGCTTCTTCGCTTCATTTTTCACGCCACAAAGCAAATATTATCGTCTTAACTTGGGTGTTCTATATAATTATGTTATGTAATTTATTACAATAGATTACAAAATTGATATAATGTTGTTTTTTGTTGAGATTACAATAAAAATCCATAACCCAAAAATAGTTAAACAAACTTTTTTTGGGGTCTGATAAACATTCCTTTCTCGGCTAAGGCTACATAGGTTTAGTTTAAAAAGCACATGGTCTGAAAAAAACTTCTTATAAACTTATATTGTATTATAATAATTAAAACTTTTTTTTATTTTTTTTTTATTGACGTTTGGCTCTCCTCAATAAAATATAGTATAGTATGTAGTAATTTTTATTGTTCGTTCTTTATACTTTATGTTTATAAATAAAATAAATACAAAAATATAATTTTTTGGCTAAAAGTACATTTTTTTTATTGCTGTAGGACAGCAGACAGGCTGACGGCCTGCTTAGAATTTAGCAGTTACTGTCGCCTATGGGTGTTTGCAACTCCAGTGGCATCGCGAACACGCTGCTGTCCCTTAAGGGTACAGGAACTTGGGTCACTAATGCCTGAACACAACACAAGATTATTATAGCGGCATGGTGGTCGCCATTCAGACGAGCTTGTGGCCTTACCACGTAGCTAGGGTGGGTTGTTTTGTCGGCCGACCCCGGCCGCAGAGGTTAGGTTAATTCTAAGGGGGCCGTGAGCCTATTTGCTGTCCTACAGCAATAAAACAAAAGAAAAAAAGGAAAATTTTCTCTCCATGCATGGGCGGTCCCTGGAGGATCGGCCGTCGTAAAAGGTGACAAATAAACCCTAGCTACGTTGTAGGGACCCAAACTCTTCGGATGGTAACCACTTTGGTCTATAAGTATACAGGCATAATAATTTTGTGTTGTATTACGTCATAAGTGACCCCAGTTTCAGTGTTCCTATGGAGACAGCAGCATGTTCACCATGTCCCTGGCGTGGCTAACATCCATAGCCTGTCTGCTGTTCATTCCTCAGCAATAAAAAACAACAAATAGCATAACCATAAAAACCTTTAAATAAAAATATAATGTACACTAAAAACTTTAATCGTTGAAACCTAAAAGTTAGCTGTGCGTGAGATCTCATCATTTTCTGACATCTAATTTATGAACCGCAAGACCTAGAAAGCTGAAAGTCACGAAAACACTTAATTGGACCAATTACTGATGTTGGTGAAATAATATTCGCTTGTCCGGCTTGAGTCCAATTGGTTTAATATTTTTAAATTGGGTTTGAAATTGGAAAAAAATGCTCTACAGACGCTGTTCTTTGTATTTTACGACCTCCGTGGGCTACATCTTTCGTACTTTAAGGGACATCTGTCCTGAGTCTGAGTGTAGATAATGTATTTATTGATAAAAAATGTTTATGTGTTAGTCGTCTAGTAATAACTTAATGTACGAGGGGTATTTAATAAATAGTGAAAATGTGATACATTCTCCTCGGAAAGAAAAAAATGCTGGCAGGCATAGCCCAGTCATTAGATATAATAATAATAAAAAAAGCAATCAATTCTCTTTTTTAAAAATTGAAGTCATTTGTTAGCGTCTCGTCGGAACGTGTTCTTAAAAATAGATACATTGAAGTTCGCGCGGTAATAAAATATCTCAGCTTGAAAATTTTTACTACGGAGCTGGTAAATTAAGACTTGAGAGCAATATTAGGAATTCATGCTCCTCCATATTATACGAATGCGTGTTGGTGTGCTGAGTTCAAGCGAGGAAGAACTTCCATTAACGACGACTCCCACACGGGACGCCCTACATCGGTAGTGACTGAATAAATGATTAAAAAATTGAAAGCATTGTCTTGGCGGATCCTCGTGTTATGTTATTATTTGTTTTATAGCAGAAGAGATGAAGATTTCTATTGGAAGTGTCAATAATATAATAAACAACCATTTGGTTATGAAAAAAGTGTCCTAGAATGCTTTCTGACGCGCAGAAATAAACAAGACTGAGTAATTCACAAAGCTGTTTGGGTTTGTTACAACAAGATCTTGACCGATTTTTGGCTCGATTAATAACTATGGACGAAACATGGCTTCACCATAATGGCCCAGAAACTAAAAAAACAGTCCATGACATGGAAGAAACCGTCATCTCCAACTTGGAAGAAATTTAAGGCGATTCTATCCACCGGGTAGATGATGGGCTATTTTTTCTGGGACAGCCAAGAGGTGGTAACGATTGAATAACTTAATCATGCAGCCACTTTTACGGGAACTTTGTACGCAGGACAAATAACAAAGTTGCTTGATGAAATATGCAAGCAAAGGTGTGGTAAACTTGCTAGAGTCGTTTTATTTCACCGACATAACGCCGCCTGACTTCTACCTATTTTTGCGATTAAAGGAAACGTAGTCGCCGCGGTACGCGATTTTGTAGTGATCAGTATGATTTTTTTAAAAAAGGAATATTAGCTTTAGAAAAAAGATATACAAAGAGTATAAACCTGAAAGGTGACTACGGTGAAAAATAAAAGAACATTTAATAAAAGATAATTGCATCATACTCATTATCACTTTTTATTGGACACCCCTAGTATACTTGCTTACTGAGTAGTATACGTATTCTTGTAAAATTAATATTAATATACTGTGACACAAATAACTGTTACACAGTTTTATTTGGAGTCCAAAGTTTGTTGTCAGTATTGTGCGAAATGTTTGCTACCTTCGAGTTTTGCTAATTAATAGTTCCTATAAAAGCCATAAATGATTCAACGCCAGCTCTATTTACATCTAGGATTATTTATAAATCAGCCTTTTTTATATTCCGGGGAAACTAATGACTAGAACCACGCATGTACTCTGGGGGAAGTCGACGTGGTTATGCCGGTTTCTCCGTTCTAACCGTACGGCGGCCTTTGCGATACTAGCCGAGATGTTATGGCCACCGACGCGGCGGCGGAACAAAGCCTTACATTGCAGGATCGACTTTTAGTCATTGCTTTGCGACGAGATATATAATAATAACCGCCTAGTGGTAGCAGATCGGCTCAAAGGTCTCGTGTTTGATGCCCATGATGGTATGTATCACTTAGACTGTTTTTCTCTCCATTTGTGAATATCATAACAAAAATGACACAACGAAAACATTGATGGATACCCGAATATCAATATCGTATAAATTTCGGTATAGTCTTAGATTGAACCTTATAGAAGAACATTTGCTACTTTTTTAAATTTCATATGGCAGAACGTTTGCCGGGTCAACTAGTTATATATATAGGCCATAAGTCATATAAACTAATATCGATATGTATCTAAGTCAGGCCGCACACCGGCGCCACACTCTACACGCAACATACATTTACGTCGCTACAATTACTACGCTACAATTCACCTTACAGCAAATGTGTCGTGTATGCTCACATCGGAAGCACAGTTGTGGCGTGGCACCAGCAACAGAATGTCGACATCATCGTCCGACGACGACGATTTTTTGATGTAGCGATTAATGAGAAAAAGACGTTGTTGGGTTCATCCGTTTAATAAAAATTGTACAGTTTACGGAAATTTCAAAATTTCGCAAGAATTACGATCCGATGAAGAAAAGTTTCATTTACATTATAGAATGTCTGAAAAGACTTATCAATTATTATTAAATTTAGTTCAATCAAGTTTAACGAAACAAAATAACCACTTCATAGAGTGTATTCCGGCTGAAGAGCGTTTACTCATCATTGTATAAAATAGGGTTTTTATCAACCTCTACAATAAAGTTAACGTAAAATTCAATGTTGTCTTTCATTTTTCTAGAGCGCGGCGCCACATGAAACGAACGTGTTCGATCTTGAATTCGTGTGACGCGACAAGGGTTTCGACACAAACTGCACCTACTACAAATGTGTCCTTGGTGTGCATGTTTACATACAAATATACGGGGGCGATAAATGTGTCGCGTTTAAAATGTGGTGCCACAATTATTTTAATACAAATGTATCTTTTCTCTCTGGTGGGCGCGGCCTCCCTTAATGGTATAAAATAAATAAATAAATTAAAAACTATTAAAGAAGATTTAATTTAAACACATATTCATTTGTACATTTTATTTAAAATAGCTGTATATATACAGCTATACTGTATTATATATAATGTACTATAAATAAATCACCGAATAAATTGTTTCGTTTCTTTGGTTGCTTTTGCAAGATTTATGAAATATTCACTTCTATTTATATAATATATATTTAAAATAAAAATAATCAGCCACCATTAATAAGAAAGAGAGTATTTTACTACAGGCAAGTCATGATAAGTCTAAGTAGTTCTAATAATAATAGATGTCGCTGGAAATTTTTTTCTAAACAGACGACGGAAGTAACTCTCAATATTATGTTTCTAACATTGTTGGAATAAATATTTCGATTAGTTTGGTTAATTAATTAATTCAGATAAAAACGATTTTGTTCCATTTTGAAGTTATTATCATTAGAGTTATTCTTGACTATTTTTTATTTCTACATTTTACTTCTAAATTCAAACAATGTAAAAGAAAATTTTATTGTAATTTTCGGTTATTCGAGTGCGGATTTGGCCTACGTTTGGTTTCTTCTGCGTCTTTGATTGGGGCACTTTGTTTTGGTTTATCTGAAAAAAAAACATAAACAGCTATAGTGGGAAAATCATAACATTATAAATTATTTCGCATCAGCAACGAGTATTATTTTCAGAAAAACAGAGCGTTGAAATAAACGTAAGTGTAACGTATTCTATTTAGTATAATTGATTTTTCACAAATATTTTAGTATCGATTTAACTGTATTTACATATAAGGCACTACATTAACGTAGTGCCTTAATTTATTGACGACGATACCCTATTACGGTTCATTCTTCAAATATATTTATATTTAGCTCACGCGTCTCATTTAGCTCTTGATTTCACTGCTCACGTCCAAAAGCCATATCGACGCTTGACAGGCAACCTTTACTAAGCGACATTGAAAGATGATTATTTAATCATTTTATTCCAACAATTAAGTGAGTTATAATATTTTTTCCTAAATATTTGAACTTTAAATCACTTACTTGGAAAGTTCACTCAACGTCGCTTTTCTTTTCTTTTCTTGAATTGCCTTGCAAGCTTACAACGTTTGTAGTATGTATTATATTATCTACTTTGTGGTATGTATAATCAAAATACAATCAATGTTTTGTTTGCACTTCTAATTTAGCTACTAACTCCATCTAGTGAGTGAGTTTGTAACTAACTTGAGAATATACATAGTCATACAACCATTGTTCTTTTAAAATATAAATCAGTCTGTTGCGAATATTTAACGAGTTAATACCATAAAACCGACTAGTGTAATAATTATCAGCAGTGCGAGCTAGTGTTTTCTACAGTCGTTACTGAAGTTGTTACCATTTCCGAAATCGTTAAAATTTTTTTGTTTTAACGTTATAACGCATTACCGTCTACACCCTCTGTGGCAAAGTGGTAAACACATTTTGCTACGCTTTCAGAGATCATGGGTTCGATTCCCGTCTCGCGTCTGGGTGTTTATGTATAATATGAATTTATTTACAAAAAAAGTAAAACTATGTATGTGTAGTTTACATACTTTGGGACTAGATGGCGCTGTTTGATTTACAGTACATTTATTTATTAATTACTTATTATTATTACTTACTGCAAACAAATGTATCGCTTTTCAGATAACTAAAACAGGGACAGCTTTAAACCTAATGTCAAAACCGTATAAACTCAATTACTTAGCCCCTACACTAGATGTGGCATCGAAGATAATATTAATACGTAACTATTACATCATTGCATAGGTTTTAATTAAGTTTTTATGGTCTTCACAAAAGTCCTAAAACCTACCATTTTCTGCCCTTGCATGGTTTATATTCTGCTGAGGCTGCCCTTGTAACCCGACCACCTGGGAAAGACTTATGGTGCCTTTAACTGCATCAGGGCCTTGGGGAGCTGGTAGGATTCTGAAAAATTAAAAAGCAGTTTTAACTGCTACCGCCCAATAATAGGACTTGAAACGCCGCGCCGCATCCATTGGAAGTAGATTTATATTTGCAGCTTTTGGTGTTGAAACTCTAAGGTCAATCCTTTATTGAGACCTATCAAGCTGCTTATTAAAGGTCTTGCGGGATCAAAAAGCTCCTTTGTATTTAGGGCAAAGGATGAGTGTTGCTCAACGCGGTAATGCAGTCAGCGTTTTAGGAACATATCCAACCGAAAGCGATCCAGAACAGATATTTTATTTATAATTTCCCTTTTTGCAGTGTTTTTTTATATAGCTAGAGTTCAGCAGACAGGCAGACGGCCCACCATGGCAAGTGGTCACCGTTGCCTATGGACGTTTGCAGCACCAGAGGCAATACCAACGCGCTGCTGGCCTCGAAGAAATTTTATAACGCCTTTTTTGAAGAACCCCATATCGTACCGCGCTGAGAAAATCTCAGCCGGAAGCTCATTCCAGATCCTGAGAGTACGCAGCAAGAACGTTCTAGAGAAACGTTTCGTACAAGAACGAAGAGGCTCCAAGAAATGGGGATGAACACCCAGCTGATGGCGGGCAGTGCGGTGGTAGAAAGACAACGAAGGCACCATTCTAAATAGTTCTTCCGAACACTCCCCGTTGTACAGACGGTAGAATACGCAAAGAGACGCAAAGTCTCTCCGAAGTCCAAGCGTATCTAGACCGTCTGTGAGTATGGGATCGCCGACAACACGAACTGCGCGCCGTTGGATCGAGTCTAAGGGATTGAGCTGACAGGCGGGTGCTCCAGCCCATAAATGTACTCCAAATGCGGTCTGACCTGTGCTTTGTATAGCACAAGCCGTTGCCTTGGACTGAAGTACTGCTTGGACCGGTTTAGTACACTTAGCTTTTTGGAGGCAAGCTTCGCTTTACCCTTCAATTGTCTCCTAACTACTTGCGATGGAAAGAGAGGTTCCTTGGAACTGTAGCGCAGGTGCGAACGGGGTTTTCTTGGCAGAGAATACGCAGACTTGCGTCTTCGAGGGGTTGAACTGGACAAGGTTTTGTCGTCCCTATTCAGAGACTCTCTCCAGAGAATTCTCTACTTCAGACACAAGTCTGACCCGACTTTCTTCCAAAACCGCAGGAGAGAGGTTTACACGACCAGTGTACCGTGCATCGCCGGTGCTATCATCTGCATAGCAATGAATGCCATCTATAGATAACATGGCATTGATATGCAGAATAAATAGCGTCGGCGACAGCACACAACCCTGGGGCACACCAGCATTGATAGGCTTCACACTGGAGCAGCAACCGTCAACATCGACCTTAATACTGCGCCCAGTGAGAAAGCTGGATAGCCAGGTTCAAAGACTCCCAGGTATCCCGTAAAATGGAAGCTTCGCAAGAAGAGCCCTATGCCAGACCCGATCGAAGGCCTTAGCGATATCTAGACTAACAGCCAAGGCTTCTCCTTTGCTCTCAACGGCTTCAGCCCAACGGTGCGTTAGGTAAACCAGGAGATTCCCAGCAGACCGACTATGCCGAAAACCGTATTGGCGATTATTTAGCAGCTGGGAATCCTCAAGGTAACCCAGGAGTTGTGCGTTGATGATCCGCTCTATCACCTTTAAGAGCAAAGAAGTTATCGCTATAGGTCTGTAGTTGGACGAGACTTTTTGGGAATAGGGTGAACATGGGCCACCTTCCATGAAGCCGGGACACAACCTTTGCGGTAGGATAAAGTGTAGTGCATTTTTAATCTTAGTTTAATTTAAGACAATTTTTGTACTTTTAATTAAATCTATACAAATAAATAAAATTGGAGGCTCTGTTTGTAATATTAAAATAACCGCTTTTCACTAAGTGCATTCGGACATATACACGGTACATATACCAAAACAATTTTTTTTACAATTTTTGTCTGTCTGTCTGTTTGTTCCGGCTAATCTCTGAAATGGCTGCACCGATTTTGACGGGACTTTCAGTGGCAGATAGCTGATGTATCAAGGAGAAACTTAGGCTATTATTATTTTAGAAAAAAAAAATTGTTTTTGTTAAAAATGATAAGTTTCGGAAATTTTAATTTCCAATTTAAGTTCACCTCAGATTTATGTCATCAATCATATGAAATAGGGTTCAGCTTAGGCTGGACTTTGTAGGTTCGAACGTACGTATTCCGGAGGCGCATGGCGTAACAGTTGCATTCAATAATACTGACTGTTTGCATATTTCATTTATATTTTAGGGTTTATAGGGTTTGTAATCCAAAATAAACCATAAGATATATCCAAAAAATTCTGCCCAAAGTCACTATTCCACGCGGAAGGAGTCGTGGGCACAGCTAGTTATAAATAAAATGTGGTTCTAGACCACAAATGGTTATAACAGAAGCGAACGAACCCCATTGGTTAATTTAGAATAAATATATAAATTAATTATATAATTAGTGCACTCCTTTTTCCCATGTAAAAATGTGCCAGGAAAAATATTTAAATAGGTGTGGTCAAATTGGATTTTGATGATTTTCGTCTAACTCTCCAAAATTGAAAGTAGAAACTGAGAGAGAGAGAGGTGTCGCCTTCTACCTTTGAAATCGGTCATAGACTTCTTATTTCTGGGTGGGAATACAAGACTACCCTCCTCAAAATACTTTACCACTTTTCTACGATAAGTAGTTTTTGATTAATATAACTACTCGTATATGATACTCTTATGTTTCTACTTACTGGTACACGGGTTCTTGATGAGCCAGTCCAAAAGGCCTGTTCAAGGTTAAAGGAGCACCTAAGATATATCCCGGACTGCCTTGTTGTGTCAGCACAACCCCTTGTTGAGGATATCCCGTAGGGGACACCACTTGTCCTGAATGATTAATGTATATTGTGTTTTGGTACCCTGCAACACAGACAATTGAAATATTTATTAACTACCTTCACAACCTCATTAGTCTGAGACCAGTCTTGTAGATATGGGTTCAATTTTCACAGCATGCATCGATTAGATAGAATTTCACGTCAATTGTACATATTATTGACTCGATTACCCCCGACCATGATCAGAAGACCTCAGGACTGAGCCTTATTTGTTGATTAGCAGGGTGAACTGGCTAGTTGATTAGGGGCTAAAGAGTCTTGACTGAATGAAACTTGAAATATACAAAAATATAATGCTGTATGCCAATGGTTTTGGTAGGTTTCTGAAGTTGTACTCAATGCATTGAAATAAAAGAGAGTGTTCGATTCTTGCATAAAATGTAGTAGAGATCTCGCTTCCTAAGCTCTCGCTTCCTAATACGCATAGTATCGCGTGAGCCTCTAAGCGCGCGGGACGATCGAAATCAGTTTCAGTTACTCTTTACTAACTCTTATCGGCTGTACCATAAGATTCTGTGTTCAGTGTCTAGTAATGATATTTAGCTGATGCCCTGCAACAGTTCCTCCGTGAGCGGACTTGAGGAAAGGGGTGGACACAAGGTTAGTATGAATTACTTTGCCCACTGCAAGGCATATCTCTAACCACTGCTCTTCTCTCTCCTCTTGCTCTCGAGCTCACTCGCCCTATTGTACGGCGCATTCTTGGTCCATGACCGACATCGTACAGAGAGGTTTCAATGAACTATCATCTAAGACCATATACTTATGTGATCTTAGATGATGATGGTATCAACTTTGATTGCTAATTTCTCAATAATTTTCTAAATTTCCGTGTTTAACTTTCGAAAATTTTAAATTTAAAATCATAAATCGCATTTTTCATCATTTGCTAATATAAATACGTATAAAAATATTTTAATAATAAATATCTGTACATTCCAAACATAGTACAATTTTAAATTGTACATGACACCTAAGATGCTTTCGGGAAATTAGATAAGATATATTTATTTGCTTTAACATGTTGTGTTACAAGTTCATAATAGGTACAATAATCACACATTTTTAAAATCATAAATAGAGATTTTGCAATACAAATGTTATTATGTTATGCCACAAACAGCATGCAAAACTATTAAAATGACTACTTCCCTATTAATAGTAAAGAGTAAAAATAAAATTCAAATTCGATAAGCTTGCTAGTAACAAAAATTTCGATACCAATAAATTAATGAAAACACATGTCATCAAGTCATGATGATAATAAGTCAAAAATTAAAATTAGTATACCTATTTTTAAATAATATTAATGTTATACATGTAAATTTTATGTTGTACATCCAAGTCATATTTGATAAATTTAATGAATCCGTTGCTTACTTACCATTCATTGGATAGCCAGGGTTGCCTTGTCCTGCAGCTCCAACTACGTAGACTGGCTGGTAACCCCCGATTGTTCCTGGTCTGAAATATATACTTAAGAAAATCATATGTGAAAACATTTTATCTTAACTCTCAGTATGCTTCAATAGCGATGTAAAAATAAGTTTTATAAAGAATTTTAAAAAGTATCCAATATTATTCTAGAACTTAAGTATGAAAACGCGTAATTAGTTTATGATTAATGATGTATTCGAGAAAAAGTATCAGTCTATATGTATTGTTTATACTCGTATATTTGATTGTTTTTGAAAATGCTTCTGATTACAGTGTTTTGGGGATTAAAAGTCATTTAATGTCTTTCGATGATAATGAAAGTAGCGTTTAAATTCAGCAGAAACATATAGTTTTAAAGCTAGACGTAAATGTGTACAACTTATCGTATATTGTTTTATATAGACTCGTCGTCGTCGCAAAATCCACAGTTAGTGGTAAGTTTTTATAACTATAAGTCTATATTATATTATTTTATACAGTAATAGTATTTAAATGGCATTTGTTACCTGGTAGCTGCGTGGTATTGTAATTGGATACCAATCTAGAGGACCCGGGTTCAAGTCCCGTGGTAGCATACTTAGGCAGTTTTTCTCGTCTAATGTGCATATTATAGCATAATTGCCATGTACCGACGGTGAAGAAAAAAATCGTGAAGAAACCTGCATACCGAGATCATCTGTATTTGAAACCGGTCAATCCGCTTTGGGCAAGCGTGGCGGAATTTGTAACTATGAATTTAAGTTGATGATAATTACCTGTATCCAGGGATAGGCATGTGTACAATAAATACCCGCTGCCCAGGAATAAGCCCAGGTATATGTGGTGCTACTGGAGTCTGTAAAACATAGTCAAATAAAGTTCCTGCCCGTATCGATGAAACAAATAAACTTTGTGTTTTTGCTAATATTAATTTTGTAGGTGCATACCATACACCTTACGAGATCCTAAGCGCCCAGTTCAGACTAATTTTATGATTAGAGAATCCTTTTGCTGATGAGATAATGACGTCGAATTATCCGTTTAGATTAGAAAATCAGAGAGTAGCCCTTGTCATTCTTTATTGGACTTGGACTGGGGTGATGTTATAATGATTCTTTGATATCAGAATCGGTGTATTCAAAAGTTTTGGCATATATTTATTATTAAGGCACAATTTAGATATTGTCCTATTAATTAAAACTATTATACTTCAATATACTCACATTTATAATATTACTAAATCTAAATTCCTTTTATATCTTCCTACTAAAAACGGGTTATAATATTTGAGATTTCAATGACCATTCTAGAATAGTATATGTATTATTTAATTTATTAATATTCCTCACTTGTGGTGGTTGTTGCGGTGGTTGAGCTCCTGGAATCAATTCGACTTCGCTATCAGGTTCTAATGTTCCGAGATGTGCCGGTGTATTTGAACCCGTATTTCCTGGAATTAAAATAATTATATTTATACTTTATTTTTAGTCACTTCTAGTGTCTTATTCTTCATGATTGTTTCATTTCAAAAAATGTACTAATTAATGTTTTTTAATATTATTGCTATACAGGGTGACTTTGACAAACCCGTCCAAATTCACAAAGAAGAATCTTTAGTAAAAGTTATGAGAAACATGTATTTTAGTTTTGTATCACACAGTACAAAAATGTTGAGTAATCAGCATCACAAAGTCATTCAAAGAACTCGCAATTTACGTAATACGGCGCGAGAGTGCAATGACCTCTCCATCTGACCTAGTAAAAGGCCGAGGACGGCGGCATTGAACCGGGCAAGCGAATACGCACTACTCATTTACGCGGGTGTGACAGAGACATTAACGACGCTGTTTGCACCATATGATTATTCTGTACGATTGAATTAATGATCCTATATAAAATATTTTATGGTGAAAATTTAACATACAATTTTTTTTGCAAAAATGGGTTCCTTAAATGATGTTTAGTGCGTAAAATAAAATTTGGACGGGTTTGTCAAAGTCACCCTGTATAGTAAACTATCACAAGAATCATCTCATCTAATAAAATAATTAAATTATTTTTCTTACAGCTTTCATTGATACTACCTAACTTACCCCGTTTTTCTTGGGCTTGATAATAACTTTGAACATCAGCATTTTCTATTAGGTAGTCTAATCTGTAACAAAGAGAAAGCAGATCGCTTGTAAGATATAGAGCCATGATAACTAGTGTTTTAAAATTTTGCGACTTACACAAACGGCTTCAAGTAATTACGAATTAAAAATACCCACGGATGAATTTGTTGAAGTTGCGCAGGCACTTGTTCGTGGAACACACGTAGTTCCGCGGGAGGCGCTGCACTAGTTGCCACGCACACGGCGGCAAATATGATCTGCGCACAATGTTTTACATTTTTATAATTGCAAAAATATGTAGTACCCTGAATTAAAATTTTCTCCATGCAGGGGCGGAGTAAGAATAGGGGCGGACTAACCCCTACGGCCGTGGTCGGTCTGTCGTAAAAGGCGACAAAAAACCTTAGCTACGTGGTAGGGCGTTAAATCCTTCTGGATGGTAACCACCCTTGGTCTATAAATATGCCGCCAAAGGAGTACAGGAACCTAGTCACTAGTGCTGGAACACAACACAAGGCTTTACCATGCAGCTAAGGTTGTTTTGTCGCCTTATGGTATTCGCACATTACATCGACTCAACGCCGACTCAACTCCAACTTAACTCCCAGTATGGCATTGAAATGTAAGTTCTATGTTATGTTAATTAAGAGTGAATTTGTCAACTTGTAAGTTAAAGTCTTGTCATTTCAATGCCATACTGTGAGTTGAGTTGGAGTTGAGTCGGCGTTGAGTCGGTGTAATGTCGAATACCTTTATACGACAGATTGACCCCGGCCCCAGGAGTTAGTATTTTTACTTTATTCTTAGTATTATTACCTTGCATGGAGAAAATGGGAAATTTTGGTAGTAGTATAGTATCTAGATTTATCTTAATATATATTATATTGTACAATTTATACGAGTATAATTAAAAATAGATGCAGAGGGGTTGATAAAAAAAATTGATTATATGAAAATGGTATGGCTAAAAAGTGAGAATGTTAAGATGGGGGTAAAAGAGGACATTAACTTGAAGAGGACTTGTTGTGCTAAGCCCAATTAAAATGCGGTAAGAGCAAGAAGAATAAGTTTATAACAAAATTAATTATTGTCATCGTAAAAGCAACCTGAGAGGGGTGTCAATATACTTTCCGTTGGCGAATATTTTACATAATTAAAATATATCAGAAATAAATATAATATTTTTTTTGATGTATTTTAATATTAATTATACAAGTAATTATATTCATATACATTTTGCGCACTAACTTCTGGTGGAGTTTATTGTTTAATTTTTATTTATTGTTTTCTGGGAGGATTATTTTAAACGATAAAGTAGCTTAGTGCTCCACATTTTGTTGTTTATATATATTTGATAAAAATATTTAAAAAAAAATCTTGTTCTATCTTTTATACTTTTACTACTTATAATTTTTGAGATAAATTTTATTTATTATTTTCGTTATGTCATTAATACGAGTATATGATAAGGCATTTTAAATGAAATCTGTCAAAGAATGGACGTAATGATTGTCATTTTGCAATACACCGCCGGCATAATATTGATTTGACAGAGTGACGGCCACTTTGGGACCGCTCCGAAGGCGATGTCCAGTGTAGTGATCTGAATTCCAATGCGGCATTCTAGCACAACGTGAAAATCGGAGATTTGTTAATTAGATTGATGTATATTCTTGACACCTTTGAATTAGGAATTACAGTTTTCCTTATAGTTAGCACACAGAAATAGAATAGATTTTTTTAGTGCAGACACAGCTATAACATAAATAAATTAAGGGAAAAATAAAAAATAAAATTATGAAACAGATGGCGGTCTTAGGAAGCGATTTCTTCCAGACAATGTAATACATGTGCCTATCTAAGTACAGCAAAAATAGTTATAACCTAGTTTGGTGTATAAACGTCATCTCATTTTAGGGTAACAAATTTTAGGGTTTATAAAATCCTTTCTATATTATCTTGTAGTTTTTTGCCTTAGAAAAGTTAATTTCATTGCAGGATAGCGGTACAAAATATGCAGTTGCCTGTATAAGCTTCAAAGAAGAAAGTAAATATCAATTTAAAGTAACTAATTTATAATAGTTCAGGCTGTATGGACCAAGTCCTTTGCCTGCCAAATTGGCAAATTAAAACAACAATTATAATAGTTCTTTAATCGAATGTGGATATCTTCTTATTATATTACTATTGCACGATCTTGGCTAGTCTCGAGTGTTTTAATAATCTCAAGTTCATGACCGGGTAAACTTTGGTTGAATTAAAAACATTACATTTATTATTTTGAGTTTTTTTCACTTTTAAGTAAGCTATTTCAAAATATTTAGTGATATGTATAGTTGTCGTGGAATTTCTACGTTTATTTTTCAAAAGCAGTTTTTACCTAAATGTTATATTTGAGACTACCTGTGCCCGCGACTCCGTCCGCGTGGAATAGTGACTTTGGGCAGCATTTTTTAGATATATCTTATGGTTTATTTTGGATTACAAACCCTATAAACTCTAAAATATAAATAAATGAAATATACAAACTGCCTTCAAACCTACAAAGTCCAGCCTAAGCTGAACTCTATTTTATATGATTGATGATATAAATCTGAGGTCAACTTAAATTATTCTTAAAAATCCGAAACTGATCACTTTCAAACTAAAACCATTTTTTTTCTAAAATAAAAGTAGCCTAAGTTACTCCTTGTTATATCAGCTATCTGCCAGTGAAAGTCCCGTCATAATCGGTCCAGCCGTTTCAGAGATTAGCCGGAACAAAGAGACAGACAGACAGATAGACAGACAGACAGACAAAAATTGTAAAAAATTTTGTTTTGGTATATGTACCGTGTATGCATCCAAATGCACTTCGTAAAAAGCGGTTATTTGGATATTACAAACAGACCCTCCAATTTTAATTATTTGTATAGAGTATAGACGTATAGATGTTGTGAGTTTTGTTTTGAAAATAAATTTAAAACTAGTTTTAATAGTAATTATGCTGCTTATTGTTATTGTCACATTTGCGGAACTAAAAACATATTTTAGATAATTTGGTTAGATATATAAGATCTGTTACGTATAGACATTGAAATTAACATGAATACATTCAAAACGTTGACATTAGTAAAACTGAGTATTGTTTTTACCTATACCAATGTTATTTCGTAGAATATAACTGAATTTAGTTTGTTGAACTCCAAGTTACAAATTAGACAAGTTTGTGCGTTGACTCGGTGAGTCATGGTGTAAGATTTATTCCGCAAAATAAACAATAACGTTTTGAATATATTCGAATCTTATTTTGCTAAGAATTATACATACTATTTAAGGCAATGTTAAAGAGGTCACATTGCAAATAAAAATCTATTAAGTAGATATCAAAGAATTTGCCAACTTGCTATCTTATTTTATGTACGTGTAGAAATTATAACATAAATTGGAACTCCAGGCTCTTACCTAGGGCTTTGGGTGAATTTGGGTTTAAGCACTCGGAAGATAAAGACATCGAATGTAATCGTAAGTATGATGCAACAGTAATGTGTGTGAGCCACGATTCTATTGAGTTAGTGCCTATATTTTGTACTTTTTTTAAGCAAGTTCTCAGCTAGACATTTTTTTAAATAAAATACGTATTTTATTATTATTAAATTATTTATACATTGTTATATTATAAATTCAAATTACCTACCACCATTTTAAAAAGTGTGAGCCTGCTACAGGGAAAAGCGACAAATTTTAATAAATTTAAATAGAGCTGAATAGAAACATTCAAGTTTCCAGTCACTTGTACAGGTTTTTTTTCGAGGAAAACTGATTGATCTCAACTCGGGGGGATTGGGGGATATGTGGGCCTCCGGAAAAAATGGCAGACATTCGAGATCCCACTAGACTAGCATCCCTCCTACTCTTTGAGCCTGGCCGCTTTGAAGGACACTTTCACAATTCTTTCACAGCTGCACTTTGGAGCCCAGGTCATTTTATGCAATTGTTGTGAGCCTCATTTTGAATTTTTAATAACAGTAATTTCAATAGTCGTTGTTAATTAATTCACAGTAAAGGTAAACAAGGTAAATAATTTCAATCGCGTACACGACTGTCGCGACACGATACAAACATACAGACAAACAAATACGATGTACTTGTTAATTAATTCCATTTGTACGCAGAATATGGTAATATTCGATTGATTTGATTACTCATCGATTATCTTTTTCCATTTAGTTTACTTGTGTGATGATCCAATACCTGAAACTTTGGTCTGGATTGATGCCAATACTACAAATCATTTAGCGGATATGAACAAAGTTATAAATAGGGCTTCTCAATCGTTTTCTTAGTTACAAAGTCTCTACAAATATACAACCAAGGAGGGATTCAAGAGAGAGAAGACACCATTTTATTTTCAAGATTGAGAGGTCATCAAGAAGATCTATTCCACCTGCGTCCCTTTACAAAGGATAAAAGGCACTAACACCAAAAATGTAGAGGATAATAATAAAGTATATCGATGATCCAGTTGCTATATGGCCTTGAAAGATCGTGCCTGAGAGCTTGATGCTACGGATGAGCCGAAAGTAGTATTTGGTTTCGGTGTATATGTCATTTGCGTGCGGAAAAATTGTAGATATGTTTTATTGTTCTAAAACAACAGACAGGGTGAGGGCCTACTTATGGTAAACAGTTACAGTCACCTATGGATTTTTGCGACCTCAGTCCGCGTAACAAACTGGAACCAGAGTTAGAGATTATGGCGCCATGCTTAAATGCCTGGGGTGGTTGTAAGATTTAGGTTATATTGAGAGATTATCATTAATTATTTATCTAGCAAGAATGCAAATAAATTATACTGATCATTATTTCTTTAATAAATTCTTACTAAGAATCTTTTTTTTTCCAGTTGACTAGAATGGTTTAAATGAAGTCAAGATGGAAGCACCTTTTTTAGCACCCCTACTTTAGCAGCCTGCAATTTGAGTATTTTTTTCGTATTTTCTTTAGGTATTGTTGATGTATTAATAGACATAATAAAAAATGGATGGTTAAAATATTTTTCAATAATTTTCAATAACATTTTTAAAAACATCCAAAACTTATCCCTCTAGACTAGAATACCCTCTTAATTAGGTCTGAGTATTGTAAATAGCAACGTATCTTATTTCTTCTGATTGCATAATCCATATTCCGTCGGAAGGAAGCTCAGCCACGTTACAATGGTCGGTCTCATATTAGTATGTGACAGCCGTGACAACCTTAACCCAGTTATATCGTGAACCCAGGTCATCACAATCGTAAATATACTTCTGATGTAATGACGGGATTTTAATTGAGTTTTTAATTTGTTTTGCGGTTCTTCGAGATGTGTACACTATAAATTCATACACATTTAATATTTATGGATTATGAATCGAAGTTACATTTATACAATCGGAGTTTAAAGTTCATAACTGATTATTGTCACTTCTTTTTCATGAGCATGAGAATCACAAGAGAAAAGGTTGGCCCAAGTAAAAGGATTACTTCAGTCGTGCAACAGATTCCTAAATAGCGAATCTATGTGTTTATGAATCTAATATATAAAATTCTCGTGTCACAGTTTTCGTTGCCATACTCCTCCGAAACGGCTTGACCGATTCTCATGAAATTTTGTGAGCATATTGAGTAGGTCTGAGAATCGGCCAACATCTATTTTTCATCCCCCTAAATGTTAGGGGTGACCCACCCCCAAAAATTTTTTTTTAATTTTTTGACATTTTATTATTTATATGGCAGAACAACGTTTGCCGGGTCAGCTAGTAATATATATTTATTTACATAAGAAAATTATACATAACTCAAGTGCCCTGCTGCTAATTTTGTCAGTAAATGGCACTGTGTGAATCACACTATGTTTATTATTTAGGTTAGTGATCTACTTCTCAGTAGAATTCTTCATTGCTGAAGTCCGTGTCCTTGAAAATCAACCGTGGTTTGACTTGTAAACGGTTTCCACCTCGTCCGGTCCTCAGCTTCTCGAATAGCGGTTACTATTGGGAGGCCAGTGAGGGCGGTTACTTGTGCACACCAGCGGCGGTGATCGGCCGCGATATCGATTTCCTTCCTTGCCTGTCACGACCAGCTTATCTAAGTCATCCGGCTGTCGTCGGGCTATGTGAACAAATTACCCAAGAATCTTCTGATAACAGATTGTTGAGAGCCTGATTTTAATGCGAAGCTGGTCCAGAATAAACTTATCTGTTCTTTTGGCCGTCCAAGGTATTCGGAGCGTTCGTCTTGAACACGACATTTCGAGTGCATCTACTTTCTTTCGCTCTGATAGTACACTATTGCGTACTATTAGTGATAGAGTAACTATATCCAAATACGTAAATTAATTTAATATAAAAAAACTACATGTATGTATTTGTTATTTGTCCTTAGAATTTTGATATTCTTGTGGAGTAAGTACCCAAACCGTAGCTATTTACACAAACAGAACATGTAAACATCACCGTTTTTATCTAAATGGACATCAATATTATATATATTTTTAGACATGAGCAAATATTTCCACGAAATTTAAAACATGTGATTTTTTTTTATTAAAACCTAATGTATGAGTTTTTAAAGACTCCATGACTAAAACCTGTATCACAGGACTATTTCACAAACATACAATTTACGGACATACACACTCAGACTAAAAAAGACTATTTGGATCATACAAATATAAATACATAAGGAATCGAATCCATATGCACGACTATTAGAGACCACATGCTTAGTCACTGTATCTACAGAAATTTATTAACGCTACTAATTATTTCAAAAATATATAAACCATTCCACATGTTCCTTTTTATTTTTAAAACTATGTTTAGAATAATTCTGTTTAATTAATTTTATCCGTGCAGGGGCGGAGAAAGAATACTAACCTCTGCGACCGGGGTCGGCCTGTCGTAAAAGCCGACAAAACAACCCTTTTTTTTTTTTTTTTTTTTACGGGGTGGGGAAATCCTCATGGACTACCTCCGCCTGGGGAAAGGCGGAGGGGCGTGCCGGATTCTTACCGGCTAAAACCACCACCCCGGTGTCTCCTCACACGTGCGCGCGGGGCCGCGGGAATCCAAATTCTTCCGCAGCCCCACACTAGTGCTGGCCCGGTGTGTCCGGGCCTCGTCTCCTGCACGGGGTAGTGAGGTGTTTAACTACCCCGTGCATCGCCTCAGAGGCGCGCGCCGACACCCGCGCGCGCCTCCACCTCGGGTCCATCGAATAGGGGGCGGGAACTTCCCCAAGTCCCTCGCCCCTGGACCTAGACAAAACAACCCACCCTAGCTACGTGGTAGGGCCTCAAGCCCGTCTGGATGGCGACCACCTTAGGTCTTAAGTATGCCGCCATAATAACCTTGTGTTGTGTTCCGGCATTAGTGATCCAAGTTCCTGTACCCTTATGGGACAGCAACGTGTTCGCGATGCCACTGGCGTTGCAAACACCCATAGGCGACGGTAACTGCTAAATTCTAAGCGGGCCGTCAGCCCGTCTGCTGTCCTACAGCAATAAATAAAAAATAAAAATTCATCTGATCCATTGATCATTCAAAAATTGAGTTTTTCAATATTTTTTTTCGTTATACTCAATTTTCAAATGTCCTTTTCGAGTAATAAAACCTAGTCAATGCAAAGCTTCCTTTGGTGTCTAGGGTCGTCTTTGATATAGTATTCTGTGACACTTTATTTTCTGTTTGAATCTATCAATGCATGAATTAAATAACAATATCGCTTATTCTGTTACTTTTCTGTTTATTAATGAAAATTGTGTCATCATTAATTGTAAAATAACTTTTATGAAACACATACTTTAAAGACCAGAGCTTAAAATAATAATAAATCGCAATTCATTCCAGGTATGTAAGAATTAAAACAATTTCTCTAGAATTGTTTGACTAGCTGAAATAGAGACTTCTACTGCTTTTGCAAACTAGTCCACTACAGTAAATTAAATTATTTGAATAAAGCCTGTTGGAAAAAGTTAAGCATACATAAGCATATATGTATTTAAAAAGGTGTCCCAAATTGTAACGACTTTTTTAATTTCCTGACTTTAATCTTTTTGCACTATCCTTATTCTTCCATCCGCAATTAAAAGTAGGTACATACGTTTATTCAGATGTATTGTCTGCAACAAATTCCAAGGTTTTCTGTTTCCTCCAGCTCCGTCTATTGGTTTATGACTGTTTTGCAAAAAAATACATACATAGACGAAATTTATATTCATTTAATTTATAGACCGAGAGGAACTGCGTCCAAAAATCAATGATCGTCACATTTATTTTAAAAAATTGTGCTTTATAATGAATGTATTTTCGACCAGTTTCTGATACACTAGTGGTTACAGATTCCCACTACTGTCAATTTTGTGACATTAAGCACATTATTATTAATTAAGGCTCGCTGATAAAAATATTTAATAACAAATCTATCACAGTTTAAACATAACATTTATTTAGTTTTAACAATTTTTTTGTCTCAGGGAAAAACTCTATTCTTAACGGGTTCCCCAGGCCCGAAGCGACCGAGGGATATGTGGGACTCCGGGAACGATGTTTGGCCATCCGACTACCCACTAAAAACCTCGCTGTTTTCCTATTACTTACGCCCGGGCCCACGAATATGAGGCCTGCCGATCGCGTATCCCGGTGTAACTACTTGACGTGTTAGTTTATTTTGTATTTAATATTTTTATTATTAATTTGTATTTAATATTTTTATTAGCAGTTGTTTTAAAGTTTAATACTATACTGTAATATATTCTATAACATGTGTGATGATGTAATTATAATTAAGTATATCATAAAAGAAAATTAATTCACGATATTTTCAAAGTTCTTAAATTTTCCCTCTCTATGGTCTACCAGATTATGAGACCCAACATTATCAGTTTGCGAAACATTCGCACGCAACGTCGCATTATAGTAAATGCCGGGTATGATAGCAATGCAGTTACAACATAAATACGTCTTTTGACGTAATTACGCGTTGACAAAATGTGACTCGCGTGGCTGGCTGGACTTATAAAACACTATACTACTTCATTATGTATATTTTGCAAGACGCAGTAATGGAGCAGAAAAATGCGTCCATTAGCCCCGAAGTTAGCAGCAGAAGCTCTAGTGTTATTGCTACTGGAGAATTCACATGTAATTTTCTTTTCTGATTAAATGCATATTTTATATAAATATCAAGACACGGAATAGGAATCGATCTCTTACCCCCGAAGGAATGAGAAATCCGTTGCACCACGGAGGTTGTTCAATAAGGTGGGCGTTTAACTTTTAAAGCACCTCGCTTTTATGTTAACATAGCTTCTACAATTATTTGTATGTTTATAGTATCTTTGACTTATTTACGTGCTGAGAAATTCAATCTCCAATATTATTACAATCTCTTAAATGGTTTGTCAAATCTGATGATCACATAAACTCTACGAAACCCACCACACTGAGTTAAGCCATGCAAAAATATAGGTAGTTACCACAAATACTATCGAACTATTGTTATCATTTGTGGATCCCACCAAACGGTGTATTCCACAAAAGCAGTCTTCTCACTGATACTGCAAATATGCATTGTGTAGAACATGTAGAATGAGCATAATATAACCCGGCACTAAAAATATTCAAAAGTTATAATTTATATATTTTTCACTATTATTATTGATGCAATCTTAGCCGAAAATAGTCTCTCCTTCCAGAGGTGGAGTAAGAATATTACCTCTGCGGCCGGGGTCAGCATGTCGTAAAAGGCGACAAAACTAGCAACGTGGTAGTGCCCCAATCGCTCTTGGTCTATAAGTATGCAGGTCCCTGTATCGCTATGGGACAGCAGCGTGTTCGCGGTGCCCCCAGCGTCACGAACATCCATAGGTGACAGTAACTGCTTACTACTATGTGGGTCGTCAGCATGTCAGCTGTTTCTCAGCAATTAAAAAAAAATAGCTAAATGGAATGGAAATGGTCGATCTCGGCCGTTTTATAGACGGAGAAAATGCAAATATCGAGAGCGTCGGTAGCAATCTTTCTTATAAAAACTAAGCTATATACTTCAATTATTTATCACTTGGACAAGGAAAGAAAGCAATATGTTAAAAGGTCTAACAAACATTTTGAGATACAAATAGTTTAAATAGACGAAGGGTTGTAAACTGTGAGCTGATAGCTTTGAAACACCGTTCTATACATTTCATCCACCTAAATACCAAAACTAGAAATAATCATTTCTGGATTTTCTAAGATCAATCAAATCCAATTTATAAAATATATTTTATTCATTTACTCTTATTACTTAATTAGTAATGTGAATGCAGAACTAAATTCTCTAACTTCAGACTAATGTATTTGAAACAGTGGGTTTTATTTAGAATTTGACTCAAAATACCTAAAACTGTCACAAATATTTATTGACCTCTGTTGCACTTTTGAAAAAAACACATAAATTTTATACTTGATTGATGCAGATGTTATTTGTGTTCAAACAATTCTGACATCGATCTTTTGTGATAAAATCGGTTTGGTTGGTACATACGAAAAAATAACAGGACAAATAATTTAAAGTTATTATTTTCATGAGCAGCCATCATTATTAGTTGTACTTATAAATAAATTAAGTCCCAGCAAACGCTGTTCTGCCATATAAATTAAAAAGAAAAGCAGCCTACATCCTTCTCCAAGATCTAAGCTATCTCTATACCGAAATTCATCAAAATTGATTGGGAAGCTCAGGCTTTATCCGTGCAGGGGCGGAGAAAGAATACTAACCTCTGTGGCCGGGTTCGGCCTGTTGTAAAAGGCGACAAAACAACCCACCCTAGCTACGTGGTAGGGCCTCAAGCCCGTCTGGATGGCGACCACCTTTGGTCTTAAGTATGCCGCCATAATAACCTTGTGTTGTGTTCCGGCATTAGTGACCCAAGTTCCTGTACCCTAATGGGACAGCAGCGTGTTCGCGATGCCACTGGCGTTGCAAACACCTATAGGCGACGGTAACTGCTAAATTCTAAGCGGGCTGTCAGCCTGTCTGCTGTCCTACGCAATAAAAAAAAAAGGCGTGAACATTAGTTTTAATGAAGTAGTATAAATTGAAAATTTCGTTTACACCTCCAAGCAAGTTCAAAGGCTTGTGTTTGGAGTGGGCTTACATCGGGCGTCCACTTGTGATGATTTGAACCTGTTACTGTAGAGTAAATGCTTGCCATTAGATATCATTTAAGAAATGGTAACCACGTACGTTATTTTTGTAAAAATGTGGAAAATTACTATTGAACATAATCTAAATATTTAAAAGGAAATAAATAGGTAATTTACAATATGTTATTATTTAAATAAATTATTTATATGCAATGGAATTCAAAATCAAGTACACTAAATACACATTCAATGATATTCAAATACTTTTTATCCGACAGCGAAATAAGGAAGTTTGTGTTTTTGAGTATAAGGTATTTTGACAACCTCTATACCCTAAGTCGCCGGGAAAATTTCGACATGTAAGATCTCTTCTAAATCAAAAAGATTTATAGAGAGTGAGATATAAAACCTGTGAAATTCTGTGAAAATAATTGGTTAAGTACAAACTTATTGCGTATATATTTCAGTAGGATATCTTTTATAATTTATTTTTCTTAAAAAATACGTAAATATTATAAACACAATGCACGTTGGATCCTTGCATTTCTGTAATTAATGTATTTTGTACAGTTATAAAAGTTATTTGTCATATTATTTAAAATCATTATCCATATAGCTATAACAAAAAATAATCTTCTTTAAATCACGGAACCTTTTTTTTCTCTGAATCATTTCTGTTCTTATATTTAAATATTTATCCAAAAATAACAGAAGTTTTGTTTTTCAATTTATATAATAAAATAAAAATTATAATCCACGGTAAACTGATATAAACTTACGAAATATCCAGCCATGTCCAACACGCACTATTTTGACGAGCTACGTACACGCAATGCCTAAGAGTTGGCGCACTCGTGCTTATATCGAGCGCATGCGCATGACGCACTCACCATTGTAGTACTATCCTAAACACTACGAAATCCATTGAGTAAAATAGTTTGCCTCAGTACCAATTCTATATTAATTTACATTTCAATAATAAGGCAAATTTGCGTTACCAAACAGGTAAAATAATATTAATGACACTTTTTTTGCTAGATTCTAGTAGGTAACAAGGAAGGTATTATACTTTAAATTTCACGTGGTTTTTATGCGTAATAACATATTTTTAATACATTTTTGACTATAGTTATTGCAATGAAAGATATTCATGAAATTAGAGAGTAATGTTATGTATTATGTTACAATTTAATTATGTAAGGTACTAGCCGTTCTCGCCCACTTCGCTGGGCGGATAACAGAAAAAAATAATTGCGAAAAAAATTAAGTTGCCTAGCCATTTCGATATGTTTTATATTTGTGGAAAGATGGTGCATCAAAGGAACCCTATTTCCATTTCATAGATATAGATTATTTTAAATTATGAATTACTTTTTAGTTAAGATTAGTTTAAGAAATGAAAAAAAAATTATAAATTTTAAGAAAAGAATGACTGCAGACTGACGGAAGACTGTGATTTTATAATGAAATGCCTTATTTCCGCGGATTCTTCATTGTTTAGACATTATTTACTTGGCTGTACTCCAAGTGAATGTACTTTTATATTTACCTACTCTTCTTACAATATTTTTTTTCAAATAACTTAAATTTACATTTACACGTGCGTGATTTTCTTAAAGTATAAAGTGTTGTTTTATGGAACGTTGTTTTACGAGTAAAGCATTTGCCATCATCCGAGAAATAAATTCTGGTTACAAACAAAACTTCCGCTTTTATGTCCAAGGTGCTTATTGCAGTTTTTTTAACTCCATTTTAATTATTTTTAGTATACTAGAATATTATTATATTTTGCAAAAATAAGCCAAAATTGTTCAGGATTTTTTTGCCGGAGCCTGGTAGAAGCGGTATGGATAGATATTTACGACCCACCTAATTATCCGATTGTGGTAATATGAAATGTAAGTGAATCTTCTGTACTTTATCCGAGTCCTGGTGCTATCCTTCCTTACTACTTCTTACACAAACATTTTGCTGTATAAAATTATAAGTATTTTTTTTAAACTTTGCCATTCGAGTTATTGGTATTTTTACAAATGAAAATAACTAACGCCATTTATACCAGGTGGCAGAAAAGTCTAGTTACACGCGTAAAGTTTCTTCTCTCAGGTATAGCTCATTGCAAAACGATAGTACGATAGTTAGTAGATAAATAAAATAATTCTTATCGTAAGAATAAAATTACTATAAAGAAAATTAATGTCACTGTTCTAAAATAAGATATTTTTGAACTAACTCTGCCTTTCAGTATGAAACAAAACAAAAAGTAATTATAACGATTTATATAGAGCATCCCACGCTTTTTAGAACAGTGACATTAATTTTCTCGTCAGTAATTTTATTCTCTTATCAAGAATTATTTTTGCTTTTTAATTGGTTTTTGAATTAAAATGGCAGAACAAAGTTTGCTGGGTCAGCTAGTACACTGTAATACGATGAATAGTTGACAAGTTGCGCCACAATTTCATGTTTGCGTGTGGTCAAACCCCTAACCTCATGGTTCGATACCTACTTGGGTTGTCGCTGACGTATGAACTTAACTTTTGCCCGAACAATAAAACGGCTACAGGCTAACGAATGCATTTCCTTGAACTCTGAGTTACTCATTGCTGTTTGTGTGAGTCTGCAAAACAGAGAAGCTGGAAATGTTTTTTATTGTTATTTTTTTATTGCTGTAGGACAGCGACAGGCTGACGGCCCACTTCGAGTTTAGCAGTTACCGTCGCCTATGAGTGCTTGCAACGCCAGTGGCATCGCGAACTCGCTGCTGTCCCATAAGGGTACAAAAACTTGGGTCACTAATGCCGAAACTTAATACACAGTTATTATGGCGGCATACTTAAGACCAAAGGTGGTCGCCATCTAGACGGACTTGGGACCCTACCACGTAACTAGGGTGGGTTGTTTTGCCGCCTTTTAGGACCCCGGCCGCAAGGTCAGTATTCTTTCTCTGCCCTTGCACGGATAAAAACATATTTATTACACCGATTTCGTAAAAAAGTAACAAGTTTGTAAGAATATCTTGTTTGAGGAATGCCTTATTATCTTAACGAGTGGATCGAGAAGTCTAAAGGAATATTTGCGGAATAAACCTCGAAACTGAAAGCTTGAATCTGCATGAGATTCCATGGTTGACAAGGAGATGCAAAGTTTAAGTCTTAGCAGTTAAGGCTTATTATGAAAGTTTACATAAATCGGAATTCTGCTATGGCATTAAACATCAAGTCTTTTTAATGTTAATGTTGTTAGTTTTGACATATTGTTTATGAATTTAGTATTCGTAGTATTAATTATTCGTTGGTAGCCTAGTATAGCATACCCTGACAGCAATTTAGAGGTCCTGGTTTCGATTTTTACTATTGTATTAATCACTTGTCTCGTCTGATATACATATTCGAACATAATTGCCACCTGAAACAAAAGACATGAATAAACCTACGATCCGAGTTCACCGATAAATGTAGTTCGCTTTCGTCTTGGACAAACGTAACGTTTACAAACGTGACAAGTAACTGGATGTTGTGGGCTGTTTATCCGACTATTCTTTATCCGACTATCTGCGCATAATAATAGGATGAATACCAGCAGATAATATCTTAGCTGGGCTCGAACCTCCTTCTACAGCGAACGGACAGCATATTGAGCAAGTTTTTTTATGAACCGGGAAAACTTCACCGTTAAGGTTCCTGCGTTTGACTGGGGAAAGTCGATGCGTATATGTGAGGTTCTCCACTTTGCTGCTGTGGCCACTCAGCTGGCTAGCAAAGGATAGCCAGGGTGATTATGGCAGCATATCTACTAAAAACCCCTCGAGTCGCAAAATCGACTTTTGATCATACCTCTGGCAAACCCCCGGCTTGTCCGTCCACCTATGGAGGTATCCCGGGTGAAACTTCCCCGACTTGAGTAAGAAGTACCCAGTCGGAGTTGGATACCCTCCAAACACTGCTGTCCAAGGCGGTTTGACCCATTTAACCAATTGGCTACCACGTGTCTAAATATGATGCTAATAATGCGCATAATTCATTATCCTGTTATTAAATTACAAAAACAACCAATTAAATGTAAAATAATACATTTCTATGTGCAAATATAGATTTTTATGTTAATGCTAAGCCACGTGGTAAACTAACAATATGGATCTACGCAATAACTTATAAAAATATATTTTAATATCGAACATAAATCGTTCTCCCTTCAAGGTCGTCCAGTTGATTACAAAGCTGTCACATTTTTGAGCCTGGGATCACTGTTGAGTACTGTCACGGGAATGCATTTCTAAACGAAGTTAAGCGATAATGCGTAATAATTCCATTTTTAACCTAAACTGGTACTAAAAAATAGATGGAATGGATGTGACCAAAAACATCACATTTTTTTGCCAGATACATGTTTATAAAATTAGAGGTATAATTTGTTTTATTTGCGTTAATATTTAAAAAATTGTTAATAAGTATTGTCTACAGAAAATGTTCTAGGAAATGAGGATGAATTCTAAGACTAGCCGTGCGGTGGTAGAAATACGATAAAAGCAGCATTCTAAACAGCTCTTCCTAGCATTTCCCGTTGTACAGGCGGTAGAATACGTAAAGAGACTCAAAGTGTCTCCGAAGTCCGAAGGCCAAGCGTATCTAGAACATCTGTGAGCATGGGATCGTTGGCAAGACGAACTGCGCGCAGTTGGACGGAGTTCATGCTTAAGCCCGTAAATGTGTGTTCGATCCTTGCATAAAGGGTAGTTGAAATCTCGCCTCCTAATTTGTATCATCTCACTTTCGGTGAGGTGAATGGTGAAAGTGAGAGTGAGACGACCGTAGTATTGCGTAAACCTGTAAACGCGCGGGATGGTCGACGTTCGACCTCCCTGAAGCTCTCGTCTGTGCGCCGTGCGCAATTATCTTCAGTTACTCAAAATTAACTCTCATTGGCTGTGCCATAACATTGTGTCAGTGTCTATGTTCGATCCTTGCATAAGGGTATTTGAAATCCCGCCACCTGATTTCTGTTATCTACCCTCACTCTCGGTGAGGTAAAATGGTGAAAGCGAGGGTAGGACGGAGAAATAAAGAGTAGTGACCGAAAAACTATTCAACTGGCAGGACGGTCGACATTCGACCTCCCTGACCAAGTAACGTTCAAACCAAAACTGGACGGGACGGTCGACGTTCGACCTCCCTGACCAAGTAACGCTCAAACCAAAACTGGACGGGACGGTCGACGTTCGACCTCCCTGACCAAGTAACGCTCAAACCAAAACTGGACGGGACGGTCGACGTTCGACCTCCCTGACCAAGTAACGCTCAAACCAAAACTGGACGGGACGGTCGACGTTCGACCTCCCTGACCAAGTAACGCTCAAACCAAAACTGGACGGGACGGTCGACGTTCGACCTCCCTGACCAAGTAACGCTCAAACCAAAACTGGACGGGACGGTCGACGTTCGACCTCCCTGACCAAGTAACGCTCAAACCAAAACTGGACGGGACGGTCGACGTTCGACCTCCCTGACCAAGTAACGCTCAAACCAAAACTGGACGGGACGGTCGACGTTCGACCTCCCTGACCAAGTAACGCTCAAACCAAAACTGGACGGGACGGTCGACGTTCGACCTCCCTGACCAAGTAACGCTCAAACCAAAACTGGACGGGACGGTCGACGTTCGACCTCCCTGACCAAGTAACGCTCAAACCAAAACTGGACGGGACGGTCGACGTTTGACCTCCCTGGTTACTCTAAACTTTAATTGGCCGTGCCAATACTATCTGTGTGTTCAGTGTTGTGCTATAGCTGGTGCCGTGCAACAGTTCCTCGGCAACCTGAACCGAACCGGGAAGGGGTGGAATCAAGGTCAGTGTGAATTTCTTTGCCCGTTGCAAGACATCGCGTCTCTCCAGCCACCGCTCCTATCCCATCCTCTCTCATACAGTCCACTGCTCTCGAGCTATCCCACTCACTCTGTACGGAGCACTCTCGATCCGTGACCGGCATCGTATAATGTGAGTTCTACTGTATGTGAGGCCTGACCTTGATGCTTGTGCTCGATGTAGCACAAGCTGTTGCCGTGGAGTGAAATACCAGTTGGAACGGTTTAGCACAACCAGCTCTTGGTAAACTTAGCTTTGTCTTCCAGTTGTCCCCATACTTTTTCTTGTGTCCTCTTGTATATAAAAAATGTCATGAAATAAAACTCAGCCCGACTTAAAGCATTTCCACGCAGCATAATTGGATAAAGAACCTTCATAGTACCCTGACAAGTATGTGCAGCGTCCTTCCGTTTATCATAATAATATGATAAACGGATATAGCGGATATATAGGATATAGCGAAAATTCACATTATTATTTTCCATTTTTAAATGCAAACAATTTTCCAACGATTACACATATTTTAAAGTTCCAACGTTCAGTATATTGTTCGAAACGTTTTTAACGCGCGCATAATTTTATCGCTGTGCATTGTGATTCTTCAGTACTAATCGGCAACTAATAATATCAATAATATTTATTTCTGTAGCGTTTTCAACATTGCTTTATATTGGAAAAAACGCTACAAACTTTCCTCCAAACCAACCAAATGCATACATATATATATTAGACTCGTAAGATCACAGTGCTACCGGGATTTAGATTTTGTATAGTGTCGTCAATATTTATGAATTTTATCATACGAGTACGATCGAGTGTGTCACTTTTCGACTCATCACCACAATACAATGGAATTTCCACAAGAAAAAAGTTGATTCATAAAAGTACGTACTTTTATTTATTTCTTCTTTATGCTAATTATATTGTTTGACCATTATTAAAGAAACTTATAATTTCCTTAATTGTAATCAGTTAAATCAGATTCAACAATTTTATTAATAAAGGTGTATAGTATAACACATTCGGGGACCAATTGTGCATATTAATAGAAAATAATAAAGCATAATTGCCATATTCCGACCGCGAAGGAAAAGATTATGAGGAATTGCATACAGTGATAACCGGTATTTATAAACCGCTAATCCGCATTGGAAAAGCTTGGCGGGTACATTGCCTTTTTCTTCTAGGGCCGAGCTCAGCAGTAGGATATTATAGGCCATAGTTATTTTATTAATTATAATTTTAAATTTACGTACCCCTTGTGTTCTATATATTATCATTTATCGATATCGATTTGTCGATATCGCAACTTCGTTCCACTGGCGGGTTTGCACTAGAATAAAATTTTACAGGCCTTTTTGTGTTGGAGATAATTCATGTTACCTTCTTCACATAAAAGTAGGACAGAAAGAGATTTTAATCTGTGTCCTATTTCATTTACTGCCGTTAAAATTAACTGGACTAATACATTTATTTTCATTGCTTTTAACGACGCCCTACGAAAGTAATTTATGAATTTTAAGCTAGAATCACACTTTCACTCTTCTCTCAGCTAGATTAACTTTATAAATTTAACTTATCGTGTTTAACCTACCCTCACTAGGTAAATAAACCATAAACTCTGGTAAATTTGTTTTCTTTTCTTTTGATGATTGAAAATATCTATGAATTAGGTATACTGGACATAATATTATATTGAACATACTTCAAGATTCACAATCAAAGCTTCGGATGTGTCGGGGACGATAAGTTCAGTAGACATAAATCTGGTTCCATTTCACTAATAATCATGATATTAGGAATGAAACTTGCGCCGTCCACCATACATAATTACCAATTATATCAGTATGTCAGAAAAACAGGGACATAGTGGAGCTCGTACCCAGGATATTTTACTTGAAAATCAAGTAAAATGCGAATAGAATATCACCAACCACGCCTATAAACATAACTGTTTGCATTATTTATTCCCAATCACGTCGATCTGATTCAGTCTGATAGATTGTTCGAGTATATTATAGATAATATCATTCGGGTAGTAAGCATCTATTTGCATATATTATTATTTAATGTATTTGCCTGAAATAAAGATATTTGCTATAAACTTTTGTAAGCAGCTAAGGAAAACAAAAAATATCTGGTACAATTCACACAGCCCTATGCAGTCTTAAAGCAAGTAGCATAGTATTTGTTTTAGGGATATTAGAAAACTGATTTATTACATATGTACATACTTTTCTTAGATAAAATATACATACAACCCACCCTACGTGGTAGGGCCTCAAGCCCGTCTGGATGGCGACCACTTTTGGTTTTAAGTGTGCCGCCATAATAACCTTGTGTTGTGTTTCGGCATTAGTGACCCAAGTTCCTGTATCCTTATGGGACAGCAGCGTGTTTGCGATGCCACTGACATTGCTATCACTCATAGGCGGCGGTCACTGCTAAATTCTAAGCGGACAGCCTGTCTGCTGTCCTACAGCAATAAAAAAAAACACACCCAGATACGAGACGGGAATCGAACCCGTATTTACAATACATATTGCTTCGCTCTTTTCTTGTTAACAGCAACCATTTGAGGAAATTAAATGTTAACGAATTGTTTGTATTTAGTTTTTAAAGGGTGCACTGCCCTTTGAATTGAGTAAATCTAACAGGGCAACGTCATGCAGCAAATGGATAACAATCTAAATGAAACTTTGACTACCAAAAGGAGCACTCCATGTACCGGTTTAGGATTCCCTAGGATAGGCAAACATCTATTCTAGCTTCTAGTTGAGCGTTCTCTCTCGAGTGTTTTGTTGAAACTTTCTATTTCTGTTATAGGTATATAATAAAAGAGAATTTTTTTATTAATACTTTTTATTATTAAACTACTTTATATCACATGAAATAAATTAATTAGTACAATTATCAGGTATTTTGCAGTGATTTTAATTGATTTCTCATTTAGATTTTTTTCTTTATAGATATCATATGCAACACTTTTTTAATAATCATTTGTTTATACGTTTGTCCTACGTATATTATTTATACACACATTTCATACAAGTATTGCTTTGCATCATATAATTTTTAAAAATTATTATTAGTGGTGACTGACTATATCATAATTATTATTTTACGAATTTAAATTATTACTAATGCAGCTTTAAATGTCTACGAAGTTGATTCACTTGGTAATTGATGCCAAGAACTTGTGGATTTATGCCTGCTATAGCAGTGCCTACAGGCCTGGCGATTGCTACTCCGGATGCGGCAACTGCTGTACCAACGGGTCCGGAAAATGCTTGTCCGCGTTTACCAATCACAGCAAGACCTGAAATAATATATGATAAATTTAATTTATACGTTTCGTGATGATTATGATGATTTTAATCAGAATTTTGAGTAGCGAATTAATGTTGCCTTAAAATGCAACCAGTGTTATGGGAATATTGCGAACTTACAGTTGTTAAGGTCTATTATTTTTTATGGTCATTGATATTGGTCAATAATATTTACTTAAATTATGTAGTGTTGCTTGTTGAATTTCTATGTAAAATCGTTTAAATTTTTCTAAATATCTAAACAACAAGACAAAATATTATAATAAATGAATGAATATAAAACAACATTTCCTGCAAACTGGTTCTAATTTATTTTTATGCACAGTCTTAAGATAGATAATTTTAAACATACCAACAGGTTTAGCTTCGGCAATGAGACTAGAATCAAAATCGTCATCATCATAGATTCCTGAATCTGCAGCATCAACGCCTATACCTTCTTCACCAACCTAAATATAAATTAAATCCCTTTCATATACCAAAAATCTAATTTTGTTCTGTTTTTTTTTATTGCTGAAGAACAGCAGACAGACTAAAGGCCCACTTAATATTTAGTAAGCAGTTACCGTTGACTATGGATGTTTGCGACGCTAGAGGCACCGCGAACACGCTACTGTCCCATAGGAGTACAGGAACCTGGGTCACTAATGCCAGAACAATACAATTTTACTATGGCAGCATACTTATAAACCAAGGGTGGTTGCCATCCAGATGGACTTGGGGCCCTACCACGTAGCTAGGTTGTTTTGTCGCCTTTTGCGACAGGCCAACCCCGGCCACAGGGTTTAGTATTTTTACTCCGCTCCTACACGGAGAAATAAAACGTAACATTAAATATTTTTTACTTATTATGTTTCAGTGTACAGGAGAACTTTAAATATTTATAAAAACTAAACAATCTCTATAATGATAATGTTTTTAAAGTCTCATAAATTAAAACATCATTTTTAATTTAGTGGAATAGAAGGGCACTTACATCATCTTCATCATCGTCGAACTGCTGTTTAAATCTCCTTAAACTTTTCTCTTTAAGTACTTGAGAATTGGAATCATGATGGCGACGACACGAGTCCTCGTTGTGGTGATGACTAGAATCATCATTACTATAAGTATCGTTACGTTTAAACAAGCTATTGTAATCGTCGCCGACACCGTCCATGACTTTAATTATGTTAGCAACTGCTTCCCCCATTGAAGCCAATTCACTCTTAAATTTTGTTTTCTCATGGTTGCTGAGAGACCCAGTTTTTCTGCCGACATTTACTAGCTTCAATAAATCTGAAGATGAGTGTTTTAGGTTATATAAATTCTTTGCTAGTATTCTAATTAATACGTTTTCATTTTCGTCACTATATTTAGTGTAGTCTCCAGATAATTTGTCTTGAGATACTATTTTTTCACTAAATACTGTGCCTCGTGTGTCTTTCTTTATTTCTAGGTATTGCCCTTTAGCTCCACCGTAGAATGGTAGATACTGGACTGCCCTAGAAACAAAATTATGCTAATATTCTACTAAATTTCAATTACGCCTTAATAATAACACATTTTTTTAAAACTTTTAGGCAGATTAAAATGAAAATTAATTCGTCTTTTTATACTTACTAATGTGAAGCTAAAATAAAACAAAAGAATAACAATAATAAACTATATTTGTATATAAACATAATTTAAGACAATACATTTGAATATCGTTAACCGTTATCTAAAAAATAATTTCAATTAGTTGTCGAAATTATTCTTTAAATTGTTACATATTCATAAAAATAAAGGTCAGATTGGGCATGCGCAATCCCACCAGGACCAGCCACAGCTGATGCCACCGGTGTATGAACTATGGAACCTGGTTTATCTTTTGCAATTACAACTTGTGACACTGGGTTAGCGATAGCAGTCCCACTAGCTGTCTGAGCGTTTGCTGTTGGTTTCAAAACCAACCTAAAGCCACTCTTTCCTTGCTTCAACGGTCCATGGTAGAATCTCCTGCCATCGTACTGGAACTCGTCTCTACTTTGCCCGTAGTTGTTCCATTGCCAAGACTTTCTGTAACTTCTATCGAAGCTTCCCCACTCTCGTTCTCGTAATCTAAAGAAGGAAAGACAGTTTATCATCAGAAAAAAATAAGAGAAGAGAAAGGTAAAAAGTAAAAGATCACGATTGCTTAGGATGATAGTAAACAACTGGTCCAGTAGCGACCAATCTGCCTTCAGGTATATCGTGTTTAAAAAGTACAGAACCATCTGAAGCAGCTTGCTGTTGATGAATATTCTTGATAATTGAAGATAAGTCAGCATCAGAAGAAAGCGCTATGACTCGAGCAGCTGGTCCAGCAACGGCCATTCCACCCGGTTGAGTTAAAGCAGTTCCTCCAGGTCCTACAATGGCAGTCCCACCTCTTCCAGCTGTAGCCACGCCTCCTGGTCCTGCTATAGCCACACCTCCTTTTCGTACTCTTAGGCGATTTATAAAAAATCCAGGAGTGGGTATTTCGACTGGTATGCGTTGGTCCACGTTATTATTGTTATTATTTCCACTGAACCAGCCAAAACGCACATCATCTTTACTGCCTGGATCAACTAATTGCTGTAGATTCTGGAAAGAGAATGCTGGTCTCTTAGTAGTTGTAGGTATTTTAGTTAAAGTCTTTTTATTATTTTTAGTATTTTCCATTTCTTGCTCTTGTACATCTTGAGATACCGTGCGTTTTTTCAGGGACCTGGATAGCCTTGTCACGATTTCTTTAGATGGCTCTAATTCATCATAGCTTTGTAGACGCTCTTGTTTTGAATTAATATTGTTGTCGTCTTCAACTGGTTCATTAACTACGTTTTCATCGACAGATTTTTGTTTTCTGCATATATCAGCAGATTGACCATACTCAATGAAATGATTCCAACCACCACCATTAATTACACTAAGAAGCGGATCCCTTATCAATATTGGAAAAAACTGAGCTAAGGGCCACTGGAATTGAAATCCTCCTGGGCTTTCATTTACGTCTCTGAATTGGTTGAATCCATTCCTGTTCATGTAGTTTGGATTTATTTCACTAGGGACGACCATCACTGGTATGTTTGTGATGTATGGTATTGGCAGAGGGTTATTAGGAAGATTCATCTGTCTTGATCTGATATCATTTGAATTTTCAACATTATCACGGTCGGCATATTCGTTATGAGGCAAACCATGAAGCTTTCCAGAAGCAATGATTTCTTCAAGTTTTTCTAGTATTTCCTTATCTATGACATAACCTCCCCCATTCGAAGGTTGCGGATTCCACTTTACTTGCTGACGACGATGGGGTTTTTTGATGGCATCATTTATGATTTTAATTTTTTCTAAAATCTCTTTAGTAATCGCATCTTGTGGTATATTATGCACAGGTACATGCAAAGACTTTTTATCTAATTCAATGCTCTTATTAACTTCTTCATTTAGCTCAAGATGTAAAGGAAAAACTCTGAAAAATATAAAAGAAAAATTATTATCATGAATATTTAACCCCATTTACAAACCCTTTCCGTAAGCATTATTTAGCGTGATTTTTATACATGGATTTATGTCCAATGAAATGTAAACTAGAGATTACCAAAATTTTAGAATTGTAATTAATATCATTTATGAAACCATAATATTAAGGTAAAAACGACTTAATAAAAATAAAGGTGTAACAAACAACTCTTGAGGTAAACCTAAACTGATATTTTTAATGGTATTTAAATAGAGGTCTCTTCAAGGCCTCTTAAAATGAATATACTAGTTACATATCATTAGACATTATAAAAGCGATAGCTAAAGCAAGGAATACTGGAGCTTACATCATACCTTACTCTCCCAATACTTTGTCTTCTATAATCACAAATGATGTTAGTTGTGCTATATTTGATACAATTCTGTGCTATTTATTTTTATAATTATTGTATTCATTGTTTTAGTAATTATTTTCATCTTTATCGGTGTCAAGGGTTACTATTCTACAATATTTACGATCAAAGAGTTTTTAGTTTTGAAGTGGATTAACATTAATAGTTCCACATGCTATTGTTATTTGCACAACAAAATGTTAGCTAAATACTTATAAATTAATATATTTGTAGAGCCTCTAGTCATACTATTAGAATTAGGATTCATTAATTTCAGATTCTTATGTATAAAACTTTTGAGTAATTTGGTACAATGCAACATAATATTATTTGATAAATCAATCATGAACTTTTGAAAAATAGAAACTATGTGAAACTTTACTAAATAGATCTAACTTTTATTTTAAAAGTGTTAATAATCAAAGTCAATATCACAAATGTAAATGTCTGTTTTAAATGACATATGTAGCTAAAAATGATATAGAATGGAATCTACGCCATATTGCAAAAGCAGAGAAAATTTTCTAATATTTATAATTAATTAAAACTAATGTTATAAGTTTACATTTGATTTAGTAGTATAATAATCTAACATAGAATAATAAAATTGTGACATAAGACTGCAGTTATTGTTTATGCAATAATTAATAGAATAAAAATAATGTAAATATAATACAAAATATTATAAAAGAACAAACAAAAAAAGAATTAATAGGAGGAAAGTTATACCGATGGGGCAAAAAAGATAAATAGTCGCAAAAAATAAATCCCAAGACAAAAAACAATTACAAAAAACGATTCTGGCCAATCCAGAAGAAAAAGCAGCCCAAATAAATAAAAAACATAGAACAATAATTTTCTGTAATCCTACAATGTACAAACGTTAGTTCTACATTTTTGACATACTGTGCGGAGATGTTAATGTAATTAATTCGTTTATTACTTACTCATTATTTGAAGCCGGATATGACAATATTTCTGCAATAACGCAGGCCAGCACCATCTGAAATGAATTGTAGTTCAAAGATTAATATAATAATATAGCCTAAAACGTCCCACTTCTGGGCTCAGGCCTGCTCCAAGAGGGAATGGACATTATACCCGCCACGCTTTTCCAAGGCGGATTGGCCGGTTACACATACCAGCGATCTTGGTGCAGATTGCCTCACGATGTTTTCCTTCACGTACATGGCAATAATTATGCTATAACACGCATATTAGGCAAACTGTCTAAGTGGTGCATGGTATTGTGGGATTTGAAATGTAGATCTCCGGATTGGTCGCTGAGTGCAATACTACTGAGGTTACCCACTGAGCTACCACCTGGTAGCTCAGTGGGTAACCTGGTAGCTCAGTAAACTAATTTGCGGGTAGGCAGGGAAAAAAAGGATAGGATAAAGCGCCTAATTAGTTTTTTTATAATATATCATATCATATAATTTATTCCTAAAACAAAAAATATTTGTGTCTGAAAATTCTAGATAATAATACAATACATTTATTTAACAACATTTAGTTAATAACAAAATTGTATGGATCATTACATTTGTTACATTTCTACATTATACTTATTTATTTTATTACATTTATTAATTTATTACATTTCTAAAAAAACAAATTATTTATATTAGCTTCACATCGTCAAATATAAATGTATATACATATGTCCGTATACACAACGAGTCAATATAAATTATATGGAAAAGTATTCTTCGATTGAGTAAAAACAATTTTTAATAAGAAAAGTCTAACGCTTTTTTTTAAATACGTTAAAGTGATACAATTTATTTTTTAAATCTATTGGTAATTTATTTTAACAGCTTGAAATTTATAGCCATGCATTACTACATTTAGGTTTAATTTAATTTTACTTTTTAGATCTTTTCTTTTTGTGGATTCTCTCTGTTTCCTTTCTTCTTGAGTTTCAAAATCAAATATAATTTTTGCAAGGCTAGTCAGCGTTACTAGTATTAGCCCGAGAGCAGATGACTAATTTGGGAAAATTCTTTAGGTAGTCTGTAATTGCGAAAAATTACAATTTCGTCAATTGGCGAATCCAGTCCTAAAAGTCTTTTAGCGAGTTAACGGTTATTTCGCTACAGCGCAGTATATAACATTTGCAAAAAAAAAAAATTAAAAAAAATGTTTTAGGCAACTTGAATTGTTTTTTATCTTTTAATTTATTATTTCTAGAATTCAAAATAAAATATCCCAGACGTTTTTGTCGGTTATCAAGTATTGCCAGACGACTCCAAAATGTAATTTTTTATATTAACAAAAAAAATTCTTTAGGCAACTTGAATTGTTTTTTATCTTTTAATTTATTATTTCTAGAATTCAAAATAAAATATCCCAGACGTTTTTGTCAGTTATTAAGTATTGCCAGACAACTCCAAACAGTTAAGGTTCAAAAGGATTAGATTATATAAATGTTTTGCTTAGTATTGACCTTTATTGAGACCAGTAATACTATATATGAAACAAAAAAAATATTTGCATAGCTCACAATCAGAATGCGGATATTTAACGTACCATACTTCCTGCTCCTGACGACAATATTTAAATAGCAGTAACCCACATTATGGCCTAACTTATTTCTTATAAGAACTACACAACTCAACAGCTTTCGCAAATCAAATGCCTTTGTGACGGTACATCTGTCCCGAGTCTATTTGTTAGGTACAATAAAGTATATTTATATAAACTATGCTCGTGGATTTGGTTTAAAGTGAAACATACCTGTGGGGAATAAGTGACATATTTTAACATTAGCTCTTTAGACCATCCTTAATTCAAAATGTTATTACTTCAACAGATTCGAAGATTGAGATTACATACAAAAAAATGTTACAATACAAATGTTCTTTCATACGTAATGAGTAGAAACATACCCTTGAATTTCGTAATAGCATGATATCATATTATTTTATTTAGAGAACTCCCATTTGCATTAAAACCAACTAAAAGAAATCCACATTGTTGATTAAATTTACTCAATATAATTACCCGAATCTTTAGTTCTTGATACGTAAAAGTTGTATGCGTAATTCATTGTGTATGGAGCTGAAACTTGAATATGTGTACCATTATTATTCAAGCTTGTTTCGACGATCATCACAAAAATATTTTTTTGGAACTTCTTTCATAATAATAGCTGTGCTCACAGCTTCGTATGAGTAATGAACACATTAATGGGGATAAAGGAAAAATTTACAAAACTATACCATGTCAATTCAAATAAGCGAAGTTGCGCACACAGCCTAATGAAATAGTGTTATTAATTTTGAATAAAACCGATATTTGGCCCTAAAAACATTTTCAAAATTGGTCTAGCCATATCGGAGATTTAGAAACAAACATACACACAGACAAGTAACAAAACATACATATCTAACATCTATATCTTAAAACATATCTAAACATCTAAACACGCTATTAATAATCCATATTGATTAATAATATAATCTATATCCATACTTTTATCCTTGCAGGGACGGAGAAAGAATACTAACCTCTGTGGCCGGGGTCGGTCTATCGTAAAAGGCGACAAAACAACCCACCCTAGCTACATGGTAGAGTCCCAAGCCCGTCTGGATAGCGACCACCTTTGGTCTTAAGTATGCCACCATAATAACCTTTTGTTGTGTTCCGGCATAGGTGACCCAAGTTCCTGTAACCTTATGGGACAGTAGGGTTTTCGCAATGCCACTGGCGTTGCAAACAGCTATAGGCGACGGTAACTGCTAAATTCTAAGCAGGCCGTCAGCCTGTCTGCTGTCCTACAGCAATAAAAATAAAGAAATTCAGCTTATTTTTAACAAAGACTGTGGAGGTTTTTTTTTTATAGCGTGAGTTCAGCAGACAGGCAAACGGCTCACCCTGGCAGGTGGTCACCGTCGCCTATGGACATCTGCAACACCAGAGGCATTACCAACGCGCTGCCGGCCTCGAAGAAATTTTATAACGCCTTTTTTGAAGAACCCCATATCGTATCGCGCTGAGAAAACCTCAGCCGGAAGCTCATTCCAGATCCTGAGAGTACGCAACATGAACGTTCTGGAGAACCGTTTCGTACAGGAAAGAAGAGGCTCCAGGAAATGGGGATGAACACCCAGTCGATGGCGGGCAGTGCGGTGGTAGAAAGACGACGAAGGCACCATTCTAAATAGCTCCTCAGAACACTCCCCGTTGTACAGACGGTAGAATACGCAAAAAGACGCAAAGTCTCAAAGGTAAAATACTGTTGACTGTAATATTCTGTGAAATTTATACCTAGACAAAAGATTTCAATATTTATTGGCAATCACCGGCATTTGTTAATTGCATAAAACTAAAATAAATCGTATTAATGTTTCATCAGACGGGTTTTTGATGTTATTAACAAATATCAAAGGTTTTTAAACAAAAACACACGTACCTATTGTGATTTATGTTATAATAACATGCATACTTTATTATTCCACGGAAAGGAAATAATGAATATGAATCAACTCTTTGTGTGAGATACCTATAGATTACGTATCTATAGGTATATCTATACAAATAAATGAAATTGGAGGGTCTGTTTGTAATATTAAAATAACCGCTTTTTACTAAGTGCATTCGGACGTATACACGGTACACATACCAAAACAATATTTTTTACGATTTTTGTCTGTCTGTCTGTTTGTTGCAGCTAATCTCTGAAATGGCTGCACCGATTTTGACGGAACTTTCACTGATAGCTAACGTATCAAGGAGTAACTTAAGTTATTTTTATTTTAGAAAAAAAAATTTTTTTTTTAAAATGATAAGTTTCGGAAATTTTATATTCCAATTTAAGTTGACCTCAGATTTATATCATCATCAATCATATGAAATAGGGTTCAGCTTAGGCTGGACATTGTAGGTTGAATTTCCAATTTAAGTTCACCTCAGATTTATGTCATTAATCTTATGAAATAGGGTTTAGCTTAGACTGGATGGACTTTGTGGGTTCGAACGTACGTATTCCGGAGGCGCATGGCGTAACAGTTGCATTCGATAATACTGATTGTTTGCATATTTCATTTATATTTTAAGGTTTATAGGGTTTGTAATCCAAAATAAACCATAAGACATATCCAAAAAATTCTGCTCAAAGTCACTATTCCACGCGGACGGAGTCGCGGGCACAGTTAGTATGTATATAAATTCTTAACTCTTGCACGCGAAAATTTTTGTCGTCAACCAATATTCATCTACTGCTTGCTGGAAGTAGATCTCCTCATACGTCTTGGTTCTTTTTCTATCCTATCTAGCTCGGATCCAATCTTACAGGTCATAGGTCATTGGTTGACTTGCCAAGGGATCCTAAATTATGGATATTTTGTTCAACTCATAAGTACCCTCAAACAATTATCCCCTGAATATGTAGAATTTGAATATCAAACAATTTACACAAAGAAAATAAAACAGCAGAAACTATAATACCTAAACACGTAAAAAAAATTTGGCATTCCTCAGGCGTTTCCAGTATCACAAACAATGTTTCACTAAGACATCTAATAACAGGATTTATCGCTGATTCTTTGTTTTTTGTTTGAATATATAATTTGAATATAATTTATTTAGCATCTTGTTTCTAGCAAAGTGAACCATTAATTTGTTTCTTCTTCTTCTTCCTGTCCTTATCCCAAGCTATGTGGGGTCGGCACAATACCTTCTCTCTTTCCACTCTCCGCTATTAGCAGTCATCTAAACGTTCACATTCGTTTATAGTGTGTCAAAATAACCGTGTTGTTTAAGTAGGCTATGTTGAAAATAGGAAATTTCTTTTATTTTTATCATTTAAATCATAGAGTAATGTGGACTGGAGGCCATATCAGGTCAAAATATAGGACCATAACAGACAAAGTTGTATAAATTTGGAGAAATATAGCAACTATTACAACGACTCATTATATTTAGGACTCTAAAGAAAAAGCTTTTGATGTTCGTGGTTTAAAACATTTTAAATAAGAAGTCTTTTATACGAATCTGCAGTTAAATCACTACATTTATATTATTGTTTTAACATTTATAATCAGATAAAGTGTTTTTGGGAGCATTTCTAACAACATGAATGACCATAAATATACATTTATTCTGGAACTGGTTACAGTAAACATGCTTTCATTTTAAAGAAAATCTTTGGGTTTCAAGTAGTCCAGAATGTTGCATCCATGCAATAATGCATATTCCTCTTTACCACTTTGTATAACAACGTACAAATGAAACCGCGAGTACAGTTTATTAAATAATAGCCTAATGCCTCCTTGCCACTTTACTCTGTGGCAATGCAAGTGGGTCGATGCCAAATACGTTATTGGTGATTGAAGCCGTGAACCGTTAGGTGTCTTACATGTATTTACCTCGCATTATAGCCAAATGTTATTTAGTATAAGTTGGCAGGGAATGCAAACTTAATAATATTTATTGAATTAAATCTTGTAAATTACTCGTATCATTAAATCTACTTTTAAATGGATTTTTAATTTGACTTACATATTTCACACATTTGTTATTTTACTTGAATTTTTATTTATTTATTTAATTATACATGAGATACAATTTGAAACATAGAATATACATAGCACAACAGTTCATGTACAAACAACTTATTTAACTAGAGGAAATCACACTGGCCCCTGAACTAGTGAATACTGTATCTCAGTGGGCCAGTATTTCTAACTCTGGTACTAATATATAATAATTACCATTATATTATGGTAAAAATAGTAAAATTTAATTATTAATAATTAAATAATATATAGTAGTTAAATGAGATATTATAGTAGTAAAAATAAATAATAATACTAAAATAAAACATTTATGAAAGAAGGAGAGAAAGAAATTATATATGATACATATATTAACTGAAACAATGATTGTGTGTGAATACAATGTATGTAAGTTATACATATATAAATAAAATGTAATATTATATTTAAATAATTGTTTTGAATCTCTTCTGACTCTTGATAAATCAGCTCATACAAATAATCACTGAAAACTTTCTTACACCTACCAATGGCAAGTTTGTTTAATTTAATTACTTTGCTAATTTCATTATATAATTTAGGGCTCAGATAATCCGCGAATTTCTGCGCAAATGGTGTTTTGCAGCGTGGAATGTTATAAACAAGGTCTTGTCGTCGCTTTAGTATATTCGTAAGATTAGGTGGTTTCACGTGGATATTCAAAATTGCTGATTTTATAAACATTTTTCTCACCGACAAGACTATATTTTCTTTATAGAGCAAAGTAATAGGATATAAGAAGCCTTTATAGATCATCACTTTTAGTAAGGATCTTTGAGCTCTTTCAATAACTAACATTGAGGTTTTTGATGTACCACCACAAGATAATATTCCATAGTTTAGTAATGACTGACATAGGGCATAATAAATACTGAACAATAACTTTTCTTAGTGTTATAAATATGAATATAAATTTTCTTATTCTATTACTAGTTTTACTGATATGTTTTTTCCAATTTAAATTTGTAGGTCCCACATATGTGGGATTTTATATTAATTTCATTAAAAAGAGGTTGGGAATTTTCATAAATACTGAAAGTCATTACTTTTGTTTTTTTCTAAGTTTAATGTCAGAAGGTTAACATCAGCTAAGTAGTTACTGCAGCAAAGCATTCGTTGGCTGTTTTGTTCACATCGAACCAAGTTTTTGCAGTAAATAGTAAAACAGTGTCATCTGCGAATGTAATGATTTTGCCATTGTTAAATTTTAGGTTGCACAAATCATTAATGTAAAATAAAAATAATGTTGGACCAAGAACGCTTCCCTGTGATACGCCATATTTGATAAATTCGGGTTGATTTTCATAACCTATGATTTTAACTACTTGTGTCCTGTTTGTTAAATAAATGAAGAAATGATTTTCAGAAAAACACCCGTAAAGTTTATAAAAATAATTGAATACATGTTTATAAAAATAATTTAACATTTATTTAAATACTAGCTTGTCCGTAAAACCCTGTTCCGTCATATGAGTTACGCCTATGTTTCCAATCTATGTTTATGCCAAAATTAGTTCAGAGAATGGATGTAACAACTGTTTTTATTAGTCAATTGGGGAAAATGCATAAAGTAAGCTCATATGCCGGCCGGTAAACATCATAATTTACTCCCGAAATATTTTTACACGCTTTAATTTTTAATTACCCTTTATTGTGCCTTTCTGTATAGGCTTTTTAGCCTACTACTATAATATCTTCATCATTATCTTAGCGGAAAGCATTGCATTAAAACACTTAGGTGATTAAAATTAAAATTTAAGAATATAAAATGAAAAGGGAATAATTTTGTACCCGTTTTCTTATCATATAATTAGTTTAAAAAATTTACTGCGTAGGTAGTATTAAGAATAGAGCGAGTCCATTATTTAAATAATAAATAGACAATAATTGCTCTTAATAAGATCGCTGATTGCAAACAACTTATTTATGTAGCTGTACCTAATACTCATAATGTACAAAAAACTATTACAGATAAAATACACAAATACACAGAACTCAAGAGAAGAAATAATCAGAGTATGGAAGATGGATAGAGTATATATTGTGCCAATGGTGCTATCCAGTACGGGTGTGATACCTAGCTATCTTCACCATTCTTTCAAACTACTGAACCTTCCAAAAAACACTTACATCACTATGCAAAAAGTCGTAATTTTAAACACCTGCAGAATAGTTAGAAAATTTTTGCAAGCTATATATATCTTTGGACACCTTACAAGAAAATAAATTACTAAAATTACTAATTACTTGGCCTAAGCCCGTGATGTCTCATAAACCGAAATGCTACCAAAATTTCGAGGAATAAAAATTGGAAAAACATAATAATAATAATAGAACTATTTATTTCTTACAAAAAAATAACAAATTTATCTTAGTCACTGTATTATTTATTAGTTATCTAGGAACTATAACAGAAGTGTTTAGCCACTAAATTTGATAACAGAAGGCGCTGTGTGTATTGTTACAAAAAATGTTTACGCGCTTCTCCATAAATAGTAATAAGGAACTAGCGCGGCTTGTTCAGTATAGTCACGAATGAAGTTTGGTACAGACATGTGAGAAGGTCAAAAAGTATATATGATCCAGTTTAATTTGGGGTAAATTTGAAAAAAAGAACGTAACGATATATGTTTTCATCTGTGCAGGAAATTAACCCAAACAAATTCTATAAAAAAGCGACGATGATCAAGTAACGCCTTCCTGTGTAATCCACATCAAATGAATAACCAACGATAAAACACGATGCCTGGTAATTAGGGTCAATATTTTCTCTTGTTTAAACATAACCATTGTAGTGGATGGTGGCCTAGATAGATGACGTCGCGTATATCCGAGCAGGTTTAGTAACTTTCTTTGCCAAGTGCAACAAAAGTACCAGTAATTTTATGAACTGGTTTCAGAATACTTGAACCTTATGAACTGATTTTAAAAGCGAAGATAAGGAGTTTATTATTATATAGTTTATATTTACTGCACTGACAAATAAGTGTTGTAAAGTGTAGCCTCTGAAAATACTCAATAACTGCGGAATGAGGCTCAAATAATTTTTTTTAGGGCCGACACTTAGAATTTAGCAGCTACCGTCGCCTATAGGTGTTTGCAATGCCAGTGGCGAACACGCTGCTGTCCCATAAGGGTATAGGAACTTGGCTCACTAATGCCGGAACACAACAAAATGTCATAATGGCGACATACTTAAGACCAAAGGTGGTCGCCATCCAGACGGGCTTGTAGGCCACATCACATAGCTAGGGTGGGTTGTTTTGTCGCCTTTTACGACAGGCCGACCCAGGCCCCAGAGGTCAGTATTCTTTCTCCGCCCCTGAACGGATTAAATGCCTGTTTAAACTCAATTAATTTTACTAAGCTACCATTCTTAATTATGAAGTTTTTAGTGTATATTAAATTAAAGTTTTTAGTATATATTAAAATTGGTACTATTAGGCACTGCATAAATTGATTAAACATATTAAATAAAAAACTAGCCAGTCATGTTAGTAAATTATTAAGTTTTAATGCATTTACTAGTTTGGTTATAGTTTCAATTATAATGAAGTGGCATAAATTACATAGTGGATGCTGAATTAATTTTAAACTTCGATGACTACATTTTTAAATCGGTACACAGTGTTTTGCGTTGAGAATATTAATAGTGGAATGAATCCACGCTATTCAAGTTAGGTTTTTTTTTTATTGCTGTAGGGCAGTAGACAGGCTGACGGCCCGCTTAGAATTTAGCAGTTACCGTCGCCTATGGGTGTTTTCAACGCTAGTGGCATCGCGAACACGTTGCTGTCCCACAAAGGTACACGAACTTGGGTCACTAATGCCGGAACACAACACAAGGTTATTATGGCGGCATACTTAAGATCAAAGGTGGTCGTTATCCAGACGGGCTTGAGGCTCTACCACGTAGCTAGGGTGGGTTGTTTTGTCACCTTTTACGACAGGCCGACCCCGGCCGCAGAGGTTAGTATTCTTTCTCCGCCCCTGCAGCAGATATAAAGAGATATGTATAAGAAAAACTGCATACATTTGGAACTACCTTGCCTTTTCTTTACCTTGAAGGAACTTCAAGAAAAAGAAAACATGGGTATGTGGATCTCCGCACTCCCTTACTGTACAGACAAGACCAGTTACTTGACTAGCGAATGATAGATAGTAGTGGTTGTGGTATACCCACTAAAAATTCCAGGTTTTAACTGAATTTTTGTGCAGGGTCTAAGGGTCAACTTTTAGTCACTGCCCTGATTCGCCTCCAGCAGGGACCACTGGAATATTATTATTTGGTTATGACTGATCTGTACTTAGTTCAGTTTAAGATATTAAATATTACGTTTTTAAATTCTAATTGTAATATCAATATTTACAACTAATTGACCCGGCAAACGTTATTCTGTCATATGAATACAAAAAAATGTCCTTCTCCAAGGTTCAATATATGACTATACCGAAATTCATTAAAATTGGTTCAGCGGTTAAGGCGTGAAAATGTAACAAACAAACTCACTCTCGCATTTATAATATTGGGTAGGATTTTACGAAACAGCTTATTTTGTTTACTTTTAAGAGTTGAATTCTAATTTCCAGATTTTTCTCAATGATCTTAATTCTGAGTCACAACGAAATGCGGTCAACGAACAATGTCAAGTTATTTAAATCTGATCGGTGGTTAATGCCATCGAGCCATTGACCTGTTATAATTTATTATTAAAATAATTTCATCAATATAATTAATATTGATGAAATACTATAACTATTTTAAATTTAGGTAAACATGTTAAATCGTTTTTCTTGTGATTATATCGACACAAAAGTAGTCATGTCACAAAAAAGACGCAATAATTTGGAATTGTGACAGTAACAATACTAGACCTTAGATCGAAGTACATTTTAGTTAAAAAATTAAACATGGTAATAATGATTGGTACATTGCTTTTTAATGATTACTGTGTCATTTTTTATTAACATCAATGGTATCATGAATACGTTGCTATGCCATAAGGGTACATGAACTTTGGTCACTAATGCTGGAACACAACAAAAAGTTATTACGGCGGCATACTTAAGACCAAAGGTGGTCGCCATCCAGACGGGCTTGGGGCCCTACCACGTAACTAGGGTGGGTTGGTTTATCACCTTTTACAACATTCCGACCCCGGCCCAGAGGTCAGTATTCTTTCTCTGTCCCTGCATGGATAAAAATGTCATAAATCCAGTTTTTACGTGTCTGTTAATTACGTTCCTTACGAATATCAGGTATATGCTTTGTTACGTACATATATTTTATAATTATTGCAAAAACGTAGAGTATAAGACTGTGTTAAATTTTTGCGAGTTTTTGACCTAATATGTAATTACGTACTGAAATTGAAAACATCGTAAGAAACCGTACACATTTAGTTTTAAAGCAAGGCCCACTTTTAATGATGACTCAAAATATCAGCAATAGTAGTCTCAAGAGAATAATATTAATTAATTGCTTTCTTGGCTGAAAATTCCATTTGCACCCTGAACCTCGACTATCTGTTTGGCATCAAATCATTCTTGATAAAAGTAATCCACCTTATTTCTAACTAAATTAATTTAATAACATGAAAGAGTATTATACATATTATTCTATAAAGATCATTAAGCTAAATAGTAAAATTTTAACTAATATTAGTATATCAAATAAGGAAAAATGTCAATAATAAACCAATCTATATATCGAGATTATGTAAATTATGTGAAATTAATCGGATGGCGGTATAATTAAAAGTCATTGACCCCTCTAAACTGAGACAATTTTATCGACATAAATATTTATGGCAAAACCATATATTTCAATATAACTGAATTTAGATCGTTTATTTTGTATTTTATTATCGGCTTTGACCTTATATATAGATGTCATTTATTAAGAAATTATGCACAAGGTCTTCAAAGGTGACATTCGTTTAACAGTATTATAAGTACGCAAGTCTAAACATTGTAACATACAGTAATAGATTCAATATATATTTGAATATAATTGAACATAATATTGTAATGAAATTGGCTACTTAAAACTAGCAAAAACAAACAATATGAACGCGCGTTTAAACTATAAATATTAATACAAATGAAATTCCCGGAAACTTCAAAAAAATATTAATATTTATTATCATATTACTGTTATGGTAAGTTGGGGTAAAAGAAATTACAGATACCAGGTGAAGCAAGTTAAATTAATATAAATACAAATATTATTCATTATAAGAGTATTTTTAAATTTAAAAACAACTGGCAATTTTTTTTTTCATTTAAATATTGTATAAAGGACACATGTAACTAATTATACGTACTGGACCAAATATGTTGCATATTTTTAATTTATTTATTTGGGCATTACCAATCAAAATGGTAAACCAAAAGTCAATGGACTCACATCTAAAAAGTTAAAAACATAACATCATATTAAGGAACTGATAATATATGTATATCCATTACTTTGTAGTAATAAATCAATTTGACGATTATGTATAAGTAGCTTTTTATACGACACAAAGAAATAAATTAAACAAATATCTAACAAAAATAAAAGTTTCTGGAGTTTAATGTAAAATTTCACTCACCAAATATCCAATTAAGTGTCGCCGCATTTTCAAAATAAATATATCTTCCGAATAATAGAGCTGGTAGATATTCGATTATAAATATGAAAGCACTAAATACGTGCACACTGCCTCGTATTCAAGTTGCGAGTACGAAGCTTCGGTGGATCACGGCAACTTTTGCTAAAATCTCGCGCAGATAGTCCTACTAAGTGTATTTATCTCGATCGAAACTCACATTTCAATTTGTATGTAGCATTTAAACCATATTATAGGTATTCTGTGATATTTTATTAATTTCAAGGTATAGAAATTCAATAGGTTTTGACATACATATAAGGAATTATTTTATATAACATTTTGTACGTGTCAAAGAAATAAAAAATTGTTTGAAATGTGTTATTATATCATAATACAACTATCATACGATTCACAATATATTAAAGCCTTTATTAGATTCGTTTTCTAGCCAAACAACAAAATTGTTCTCTCTTCAGGATATTATGATGAAATTATACTTTTTTCTCTAATTTCCAACATCTTCTTTTCTTCTTAGCCTTTCTCTATCATGTTGACGTAGGCCTCCTTCAAACTTTGCCACTCTTCTCTGTTCTGTGTAATTTCCAACATATAATCATGATGATGGAAATAAATATTAATATACTAAACTAAAAAACAACATCTAATACTGAATTGAGTATAAATTCGAGTTCCAATAGTAGTTCTGCAGGGACGTGAAAGTCAAGATAACTTCCTAATTAATTCTATTCAATTTTATAACCATCATATAGAGATGTAATTTAATTAATTTAATCATAATTATTGTGAAGGATACAGAAATAACGGGTCACTACCTTTTTGGTAATAATTGAAAACGAAGTATTCTTTGAACAACTTTTTTAGTTAAGTAAAATTAAGAGTAAACTGTGATATTTTTTGTATCTATTAGATGTTATATTACATTACAATGGGTATTTTTATATTTTTTCTTTTTTATTATCCAACTAAATGAAACTGTTGAATAAAACTAGACGCATTAAATACAACTCTAGTTTAAATCAAAAACATCATATAGTTTTGTTTTCTTATATAATTCTTTTCTTATATCTAGATACCAGGGGTGGTTGCCATCCAGATGGGCTTGGGGTCCTACCACGTAGCTAGGGTTGTTTTGTCACCTTTTACGACATGCTATACCCGGCCGCAGGAGTTAGTATTCTTACTACGCTCCTGCACGGAAAAAACCTGTTTTCGACAGTTTACAAACAATAAAGGAAGGATAATGACTGATTTTTAACGAATAAGAGTAAGTTAGTAACCAGTTTTAAAATCAAATCTAGGTAATCTCTTGTTCTATCTTCGCCGAACACAGCAAAGTATCTCAGAAGGAATGCTCCATAAAAAAGCACAAGTGTCCCTTATATTCAACAGTTAAAGTGAAACTATTTAATTATGTTATATTTTTTCTGATTATATAGCGATAGAGTGTGCTGATTGCGTAAATACCGTATGAACCTCCGAGCTCTTGAACTTGACCGACTCGACCATGGACCTCGACGGTCGGCCTACATATTGTGCATAAAATAAGTGAATACGAAGTGAAACGTAAAAATGAAATATGTTGATAAAAATCTTAAGTGTAACAATTTTTAAATCTTTCAAAAAAGGATAATTTTTTTATTATGGACTGAATGTAATTTTATGTTAATTTACATATTTCACCTCAAGCAAGGTAATTATTAATTAGGAACTCTTTGTGAATTGAAAATTTTAAAGGAGTGTATACGGATTTATATTTATGTTTAGATATCACTCTGCTTTAACATAAGCCATGAATACTTTGAGAGTTCTTTTATATGCCAAGATGAACATGAATGAATTGTACTCTACAAAGGTCGACACGGTTTTTAAAGTTTTTACAAAGACTCGAAAGTTTCTATTATTGAAATTGTATTCAGTATTTTAATATTTGTTTTTCTCATGTTACACTGCGATCTGTCATCACAGGGACATTTATCAGTGGGTTGGTTGGTTTTCTGATTGACATGTTCGGTATATGACCTGTGTCGTATCCTACTTCACTATTGTAATTTAAGCGTGTTTTGGGGCATCTTTCGTTTCAATCTGCGAATTATACATACTGCTGTCTTCCATCAAGACATTGGCCAGGCTGTTCGGATGGTCTTCAATTCTTTCCTTGTATGTCTTTGTATGGAAGAGAATTTCCTGTTTGACTGTCATGTTCAGGTCGTGATGTAGTTCATTTGTGACGGACCAGGGAGCACCGGTTATTGTCACAAGCACCGGTTATTGTTTTGAAATCTTTGTATGATTTTTTGCAGGTAGGTTTTATGTATTTTTGTCGTGCGTCAACCATAATCATTATACGTGTTTGCAATATGTTACGTATTATTTCTTATGAATAACATAAAAAAATATTCATGAGAAAGAAAACCCTATAAATAGTAAAAAACCTAAAATGCTGCAGTTTCCATCACGTTACTTTATCCCTGCACAGAAAAAGAAACTTATTTAAAAGCATCGATGGAAGTAAAAAAAGAACATGTGTTCGAATGCAGCGTTTATATAACAAGAAAATATAAGAAAAAAATATATTTTCGTTTTATTTGTATTAATGATTAAATTGTGTTTCCTGTGACTAACTCTGTGAGCTTACAAAAACTTTTGTCGTTGTATGAGCATTCATCTACGAGTATCTGATGTCTTTCGATCTACTCTTTTTGAGTATGTGAAATATGTTATTTATCATTATAGTACATTACGAATTTAAAGCTTGTTTTAATAGTTGTTGATGTTTTAGCTGTTTTCTCTATTTGTCGAAAGATTATAATTACTACAAAGAAATAATAAATAATGATATAAAATTACACGCGCTTAAACTTAAAGCGTATTTTCAAAATGTGTAAACTTCCTTTTGTTTTATGCTTCAAACACATTTTAGGTTTCCCCGAATTCTCATTTTATATGTGAGTCAGATAAATAAACTGTCTGAGTTGTTTACTGTTCATTGATATTTACATTGATAACAAAAGGATGACATATCTGAGTGCAGAGGATTTGATTTGGAAGAAAAGCTTCAACATACGTCATCATTTACAAGATAAATTCAAAGCTTTGTTGATGTATAAGACAAAGTTAGTGTCAAGCGACAGGATACGCGAAAAGTATTTCTACCTCGAAAACATTTTTTCACTAACATACTAGGGGTGTTCAATAAAAAGTGATAATGAGTTGACGCAATTATCTTTTATTAAATATTATTTATTTTATTATTATTTATTTACATTTTTTAAAAAAAGCTTGCTGATTTCTTTAAAAATCGTGCACTGCGGTGGCTACTGGGTCATCATCTTCAAATTTATGGCTCCTGAGATTTTCCTTTAATCGCGGAAATAGGTAGAAATCACTAGGAGCTAGGTTTGGTAAATATGGAGGTGTTCCATCAATTCAAAGCTAGCTACTTGAATGTTAGCCATCGCAACTCTGGACTTGTGCGCGGCGGCGTTTTCTTGGTGAAACAAAACAACTTTAGTGAGTTTGCCACGCCGTTGCTTGCGTATTTCCCAACGCAACTTTGTTATTTGTCCTGCTTAATAAGTCCCCGTGATAGTGGCTCCATGATTAAGTTATTCGATTATTACTACCCCTTGGCTGTTCCAGAAAAAACAGCCTATGATCTTATCGGCGGATGGAATTTGCCTTAAATTTCTTCGGGGTTGGAGATGACGGTCTCTTCCAAGTCATGGACTATTTTTTCGTTTCCGGCTCATAATGGTGAAGCCACGTTTCGTTTGTAGTTATAAATCGAGCCAAAAATCGGTCAAGATCTTGTTGTAACAAACCCAAACAGCGTTATGAAATTCTCAGCTTCGTTTGTTTCTGCGCGTCAGAAAGCACTCTGGACATCCAGCGCGCTGACACTTTTTATACCCAAATGGTTGTGTATTAATATTATGGACGCTTCCTAACGAAATCTTCATTTTTTCTGTTATAAAACAAACAGTAACACGACGATCCGCCAAGACAATGTTATCAACATTTAACATCATTTTTGCAGTCACTACCGATGTAGGGTGTCCCGTGAGGGGGTCGTCGTTAATGGGAGTTCTTCCTCGCTTTCACTCAGCACACCAACGCGCAACCGTAGAATACGGAGGAGCATGAACCCCTAATGTTGTCTCAAGTCTTGATTTACCAGCTCCGTAGTAAAATTTTTCAAGCAGAGATATTTTATTACCGCGCGAACTTCAAGTTTATCCATTTTTTAGAACACGTTCCGACACGACGCAAAAAAATACTTCTATTTTTAAAAAACAAAAGAGAATTAATTGCTTTTATTATTATTATATATATAATAATAATGCTATTGGCTATGCCTGTCAGTATTTATTTTTTTCTTTCGAAGGAGAATGTATCGCATTATCACTATTTATTGAACACCCCTCGTACAATTGAGACGACCAGAAAAGAACAGAAGAACAGAGATAAAGTATCTATTTGCAGATCTCATAAATATTTTATCCTCCGCGGGGATCACAACTCTACCTGCCTACTTACTAGTCACTAAGCTAGTTTACATATAATTTGGTTATATTTGGCTATCATAACTTGGTTGTAAAAACCTTGTGATATTTTCATCTTGTCCCGGGAACTGTATATAAGAATTGTAAGAATAAAAACTTTTGTTACAATAGTACTTTTGTTACTATAGTAAACTTTTTGTTACTATAATGTAAATTTATCTAAAACCAATCAATATCCAGTTTCTCTGATGTCATAAAATCTGTTTATAACTTTGATACAAAAAATCCACTAATTTATGGCATTCAACCTCAACCGCTACCTATTCATCATATATGGTATATTACAATATATTATATTATATTGTGTTTATTCTAGGCATTTATAGCAAATTAGAACTTGAATATTTGATAACAATAATTTAAAACTGTTAAATAATACAACACGAATTTGACACTCAGGTCATAGTAACCTAATCTGACCCTATAAAAATATTAAAAAGAGTATGTTTTTAAGAAATATTTTTAATGAAGTACGAAAAGTTAGTAGTCTTTAAGCTCTATTCTTATTTATGACCGCGACTATACGGATTATAGGATTCAAGTCAATATTTTTTATAAAATTATTTTATAATATTCACACTTGTGAGATTCGAGCCTTTAAGCTCAAAAATAGAACACAAAGATGTAACTAATTATAAATAATTTAATAAAAAAACTAGCTGAAGTTGTTGTTTGCTAACGTTGTTCTGCCATATAAAAAACATGTTTAGTGGATTGAATAATTATGAATCTAAACCATTCTCAAATCCATTTGTACTCACACCATCATCAAAATCAGTCCCACCGTTTAGGAAAGAAATTCTCATGCAAATTCAAATGACTACAGAATGATACTACATACTATACGCTAAGATAACGTAAATATGGTACGATACGATAATGAGACGGTATGATACGATAATGGCATTTGACGTAATAACATTAATCAAATTTTAATCTATACAAGTCAACTGATCATCTAAAAATAAAACCAAACACGTTTCTCATTTTGATTAATACTTTCTAACTGAATAATACTTAACGTCAAATTATGCCGCGAACTCATCATTAACGAGCGTGTGTTGAGAATTATATTGTCCGAAGTGTTTTGACTGATGGCTAACTGTATCGGCAATCAGCAGACAAAAACTCGAACTTGTCTTTTTGTTTGCTTTGTAAAAACAAGAACTCTATCTAGTCTATGCTTTAAAATTATGTTTTATGTTTTATTTTAAATCATCTTATTTTAATTTATATTTTTTTTATTGCACATATTATTGGACAGCAGACAGGCTGACGGCCCGCTTAGAATTTAGCAGTTACCGTCGCCTATGGGTGTTTACAACGCCAGTGGCATCGCCAACAAGCTGCTGTCCCATAAGGGTACAGGAACTTGGACATAGATTAATAAATAGTTACTACGTAAACTTGAGTCACTAATTCCGGAACAAAACACTAGGTTATTATGGCGGCATACTTAAGACCAAAGGTGGTCGATATCCAGACGGGCTTGAGGCTCTACCACGTAGCTAGGGTGGGTTGTTTTGCTGCTTTTTACGACAGGCTGACCCCGGCCGCAGAGGTTAGTATCATTTCTCCGCCCCTGTACGGAAAATTTTTTTATACCGATGTATAGTGATATTCATCAATCGTTTTAGTATGTAGCGTAGTCATTGTCAGCTGTGTCTAGTACAGGTAAAGAAATGAAACATAAGTAAATGTAGTTATAAGCGTTTACTCGGGTTCTATGAGAAGCTTCTACGTCGAAGGCCGAATCTCGTATTTTACTAGGCTACTTCTGCATATCTATTTGTGTTATTGCTTTCTTGTTCTATCTAATGCGTTATTTATACAAATGTGGCCAAGTAGCAATTGCCGTCTGAACTATGAGCCATGAAAATTTATTCGCACGATAAGTTTCATTAGCTTTATTCTAGTAAAAGGTATAAGTGATTTGATGACGCGAAAGGTTTATTGGATGGGCATAAGTGGAATTCTATGGTAATCTTTGTGAATTCGTTCCGACGGAAAACAAACTGTTTTACTCTTCGATCAACATTGTTGATCGAAGGTTTTACTAGTACCTTTAAAATGAAAACGACTGAGAGTAGAAGACAAGAAAATTATTTTTAGTTCCGAGTGTGGTTCACACGTCTGTTGAAGGCTCGGCACAGAACAGATACTGTAAAGAAATATAATATTGAGCGTAAGCAAGTCACTGAATGTAGAGTTGCTTAAATTTAATATCAGATACGATTCGGAGGATTTTTGGTGGGCTGTACAAATTTGTATACCTCATTTTATCTTCATAATATTTATATTCTTTATAAGAAATTCGTCATATATTAAAATTAGTCTGGAGCTACTTATCATATCATTTAATTACGAGAAAATTTAATTGATACTTTAATTTGGAGTCTAGTATATTGGTTATACCGTTTTGTTTATGATGTAGAATGTTGATCTATATTATATATGTTAATATGGGATCATCGAACTACTTTACTATCAATAAAACTAGATTTCGAATGACAGCTATAAAATATAAATGAAATTGCTCCAACATTAATTACTACATTTTCTGTGTTTTTGTTGCTTTGCCTGTAACCGCATGCATTTTATGCTACCCGGGTAGTATATATACGTAGTGTTTAGCAACGGGAGTCTTCGGGGTATTCCAATGAATCGTATATTTTATCCGTTTATATATTTGATTACTTTTCGATTATTACAAGGATTTTGAATAAACATGTGTTCGCAATTAGGATCGTAGAGCGCAAAGATAGTGAATAATCTCGTCATTCGTTGTTCCGCGTCGCCTGTTAATGATTACATTGACTTTTGTTTTTTCGTTTAGAAGATAATACTCAGGCTTACTACAGGCTTCTTTATTTTATAGGAAAAACAATTGTCACGTTCATATCTCTCAGAAATTGAATGATGAGGGGCATTGGAGGAGCATTTTAGCTTAAACAGCTGAGATGGAGTCATTTTAGCCACTATACACGCTCATTGAGAATGTCAATCTATTCTTTACAAGAGATAGTGATAGGTCTTGAATATGTATTTCACCTGTATTCAGGAAAATCTATAAAATTATAGTTTAAATAAGGTTATTTTAGTCTTCATAGGTCAGTTCAATGTCTTCTTATACATTTTAAAATTATTGTAGTACTATATACAAGTACTAAACGTAACTTGCCTTGACAACCAAGTCACGATTAGAACTAAGAAAATAACTATTCCAGAGAATTTGTCTTCCTAGGAAAACAGATCGAGTAAAGGAAATGTACGTTCCAAACGTCACAGATATATTAATTAACGACAAAGTTATAAAAATAACGACAATGCGCGCGTGAAGTCGTGTAATCATTTATCAGCCAGACAAGGTAAAATACAAATCGAAAAAGCTTTTAAAATCGATTATATCATCAAACAAAACAGTAATAAACCAAATTGCGCGACCTTGCCGTAGATTGCAGACGGAATATAAATGCATCAACTTGGCATTTGGCTGCAGTGGACGTTATTAGATCAAGGCAATAAGGAAACCGTTTGATACCCGGAGGCTGTTTGAAAGTTATACTGCCCTTTATAAGTTAATTAGTGTGAACTCTTTTGTTAAGGTCTTTATATTAACTTCTTAATAAATCAAGCATATACAAAACTTATGAGAGGAAATTTCAAACCAACCAATGATAACATTTATTCATAATTTAAGATTTGGTAAGTAGTGTGTACTCGAGGCAGAATTTATAGAGATAAATCCTATCTAGGATATCCTTATAAATTATGCTGAATTTTTTTTCTCCCAGTACTATTAATAGGATCTGAAATACATGTCACGAATAAGGCTGTAAAATTTGTGTAATAAGCCGCGTTATTAATATCGCTGGTGCTCCAAGAGTCCGTAATTCTAGCCACCATCAAATGAGAGATATTGTGTGAGGTGTAGTAGTAGTATAGTTTGGTAATTGAAATTCCCTCGCATAATTTCATAAATATTTTAGTTGAGATTGAATGCCTGCTTCCAATAATACTTCTGAAATATTAGGATTATACGATACATGAACTAACAGCCCACTTAGCAGTGTGTTACCAGCCCCGAAGGCGAATGAGCTGAGAAATAAAATAAGAATTTTGGCTAGGAAAAAATATGACAGCAAAATGGATACCAGAACTATCACTCTCCTTAGAGCAGATCATTATTTTTGAGCTAACCATACGAATATAATAGAATCATAGTATGGTGGAAAAAATAAGCCAAGAGCGTTTGGTTTTAACGTAGCTACTACGCATTATTTAAATAAATACATTTATTCTTGTTCTCAGTAAGTAGTAAGTAAAGTAAAAAAATATTTTATACAAAAACTTCAGTTATTTACGTGGGTAGATTAGCAACCTGTCACAAATCGCAAAATTATTTCAACTTAATTCGCTAAAAGGAATACAGAATCCTTTGAAAGGCTTAAAAGGAAATGTATGTTAAAATGAAGATAAATACGCGTTGTATTTAAATTGGATTTCTGTTGAACAAAATATCACCAAAACAACTATATTAACACTTGGTATTTATAAATAAAGTATAAGACAATCTTATTATACCTTTGTAGACACAGGTTTGGTTCTAAGTATTCTTCTTTCTGTGACGCAAGCATAAGAAATTATATACCTAGTCAGGTCATAAATTCTGTCACATGTTTAATGTAAAATAATTGTAACAAGTTTATTAATTATGTAACCATTCATATACCAAAATGAACTTAACAAAACATAGATTCTTATGACATTAAAGTTTATTCAAAATGACCTCCGTGATTTTGAATACAAGCCTTCAATCTGCGCGGCCAGTTGTCTATCGCAGCACGAACGAGGTCCATGTCAATATCGGCGGCTGCCTTAATCAAGGATGTCTTGAGTGACTCCAAATTGGGATGAGGCTTTGAGCACGCCTTTTCCTCCAAGTGTTGCCATATCTTGTAATCTAACGGATTCAAATCTGGACTGGAGGAGGGCCAGTCTTCGTGCCGGATGAAGTCGATTTCACGCGCCGCCAGCCAGTCTTGTGTGCTCTTCGCTCTATGAGCTGGCGCCGAATCTTGTTGGAATACCCAGTGCCTGTTATTGAACATGGTATGAGAAACAGGTTCCACAAGGTTCGTCAGGACTGTATTTTGATACACAACAGCATTCGTTTTTACACCTTTCTCACAAAAATGTACCTCTGTTAAGCCCTAATAAGAAACTCCCAACCATACCATGAGCGAGGATGGAAAATTACCTCGTTGGACACGCGGAATACGGTTGCTCGCTTCTTCACTACTGTGTGCGTACACCTTATCATTTTGTTTGTTGTAGCTCTCTTCTACGGTAAACATTTTTTCATCCGAAAAAAGAATTTCCCGATATTTTTTTCCCGCGTACCGCTTCAACAAAGCGCGGCATCTCTTCAGTCTCAGGTCCATTAGACGAGCATTCAAACGATGTCCTGTTTTTCTTCGATATGCCCGAAGCCCTAAGTCTTCATTTAACACCCTTTTCACCGTGGTTCTGCTTAACCCCATCTGAAGGGCCAACAGTTTCTGCTTACGTTTGGGATTTCTTTGAATTCGTGCCTTCACAGCTTTTATCACTGCTGGAGTCCTAACAGACCGAGGGCGACCACTTCTTGACCTGTCATCTACACTAGAGTCTTCATTGTATCGTTTGATGGTACGATAAACGAATCTTTTGGTAATATTCAAATTTTTCAGTATGTTAAAAATTTGAATTGGCGCGTAACCGCAACGATGTAACGCAATAACTGCAACACGGTCTTCTTTAAGCGTCCACTCTATATTTAAAAATGAGTAAAATTCTAAAAGTTATACATTTTTATTTTCATGAACAATTCGAAATTCTAATTCAATAAACTTTTTTGTGGCCAGCATTCTAAAAGAAAAGTTTTTACTGTGTGACAATACTTATGACCTGACTAGGTAGATATTACAGATATTATAGGAAATTCTACCGATTGATCCATCAACAAAATCATCGTTTACATACACATAGTCACTAATAAATAAAACGACTGAGAAACATAAGCTGGTGACAATGAAATTGAAAACGAATGATTCCGATAATTATACCTATATATCAAACAAAATGGCTGGACAAAACCAAATAGGTGACAGAAAAACTGAAACCATAATTGAACCTGTTATAATTATAAACTTTAAAGATCTTCCTAAAACTAAGAAATATTTTTAACAAAACAAAAGAAACACCGTATCTGTTCTTCTGCTTGATGCCTGAGAGAAGGAACCTAAAGGTAAACAAAGGTATAGTTAAATAACCAATTGTACCGTTATATATGCGCTAGGGTTGATAGCTATGGATCTGGGATTTCTATTCACGCAGGGGCGGAGAGAGAATACTGACCTCTGCGACCGGGGTTGGCCTGTCGCAAAAGGCGATTAAATAACCCAAGTCAAGTGGTGGGACTCCATCCCGCCTCAATGGCAACCACTTGGTTTTTAAATATGCCGCCATAATAACGTTGTTTTGTGTTCCGCCAATAGTGTCCAGATTCCAGTACCCCTACGTGGATAGTGGCGGGTTAGCGGTACCCCTGGCGTTACAAACATCCATAGGCGACGGTAACTGCTAACTACTAAGCGGTCATAGCAATAAAAAAAGATGGAACCCTATTCCTTTTGTTGAACGTTAAATATATTTTTATATTGCATAATACATTTTAATTGCCATGAAAAAATTATAATTTTTAACTGACTTGTTTCTATTATTACATAGATTTTATCTTGATTCTATATAACGTACAAAAAGCAGGTAAAATAAGCACAAATGTCGTCATAATCTACATAAGTAAATTTTTTTATATTATTGTAGGACAGCAGACAGGCTGACGGCACGCTTAGAGTTTAGCAGTTACCGTCGCCTATGGGTGTTTGCAACGCCAGTGGCATTGCGAACACGCTGCTGTCTTATAAAGGCAAAGGTTATTAATGCCGGAACACAACACAAGGTTATTATGGTGACATACTTAAGACCAAAGATGGTCTTAAGTATGTCGCCATCCAGACAGGCTTGGTGGCCTACCACGTAGCTAGGGTTGTTTTGTCGCCTTTTACGACAGGCCGACCCCGATCGCAGAGGTCAGTATTTTATCTCCGCCCCTGCACGGATAAATAAAATAAAATATTTTATAAGGAATGTCAATCATAATCAAAACCTATGAAAACTTTTCTAGAATATCATATCCCGTTGACAGCTATTGTTAAATGTAATGTAAAATCACCATAAATAGAACAATTATTATGTTCAAAACGCTATGCCCATATTATATCTTAATTGAATGACAAATGCGGTGCAAAAAATAACATATTTAGTATAATTATGGATAGGCGTGGGCCGGGCCTACTAGGACATTAACGGCTTATAATATAAAGGCATAAAAGGCTGTATGATGCTTTCTTGCAAATCGTGTAAGCTATCGGTGAAAATAGGATACCGTGGGCGAGTTAATGTTAATGGAAATTTACTTATTACTCATGTTGTATACAAATCAACTGTCATTATCATGTATTATAATGGATCATTATCGTTTATTTTAGTTTATTGGAATTTTTATTGGTGTCGCTCATATATATGTGTAGAGTTTAAAAATAGTTGTGTGAAATTGGAATACTTTGTAAACTATGTTGTAGTTGCCCATTAATTACTACCTTTTATTGTCACTGTTGTAGTGTGTGGTGTCGCACCAGAATAGCACCACCCCATCTCCTCCCTTGGGTGTCGTAAGAGACGACTAAGGGATAGAAAGAACGGAGGATGGGCAGCAGCATCTTTCCGTGAGAGCATCACCAACTGCGAATACTGCGATCGCCAACCCGCCTGCCAAGCGTGGCGATTATGGCAAAACCCCCCCCCTAAAATGACAGATACACACAGGCCCCGGCCCCTAGTCCCCGGCGGCCCCGTTCGTGGTGGTCACGGTAGCAGCCACATAAGCGACGGGGCAGGGGGTGCGAAGAATCCCCGGGTTCGGATTCGCTACCAAGAACGACGACCTTTGGCCCTGGCAACATACAATGTCAAGACACTGCGGACCAACGAGAAGTTGGAGGAACTGGAGGAAGTTTTGAGCAGACTGCGATGGGATGTTGTGGGGTTATCTGAAGTCCGAAGACAGGGAGAGGACTCAATAATCCTAAATTCCGGAAATCTGCTCTACTTCCGGGAGGGCGACCAACTGTCCCAAGGTGGTGTCGGGTTTCTCGTTCACAAGTCTCTTGTGAACAACGTTACTGAGGTGGGGAGTGTTTCGACTAGGGTAGCGTACCTAATACTCAAAATTACCAAACGGTATTCGTTGAAGGTCATTCAGGTTTACGCTCCGACTTCGACACATCCTGACGAAGAGGTGGAAGCCATGTATGAGGACATCTCAACAGCCATCCACACTTCTAAAACCCACTTTAACGTTGTCATGGGAGACTTCAACGCAAAATTGGGGAAACGTAGCGGCGATGAGTTGAGAGTGGGGCAATTTGGGTTCGGAAATCGGAACACCCGAGGCCAGATGCTGGCCGACTTCATGGAGAAGGAGGACCTGTATATGATGAACTCCTTCTTCATGAAGCCAGAACAACGCAAATGGACTTGGATTAGTCCCGATGGTGCCACCAAAAATGAGATTGACTTCATTATGTCGACCAAAAGACAGATATTCAATGATGTCTCTGTGATCAATTCGGTGAAAACTGGGAGTGATCACCGCTTAGTAAGAGGCACATTGAATATCAATCCAAAATTGGAGAGGTCTCGACTGGTGAAGTCTACGCTCCGACCTGCACCCATACAGATCCAAAACCCGGTAAACTTTCAACTCGAATTGCAAAACCGCTTCGAATGCCTCGGTGACTGCGTTGACGTGGACGAGTATAATAACAGGTTCGTGGAAGCTGTTCAAACGGCCGGGTCTAAATTCTTCAAGGCCAGCCGTTCAAAAAGAACCGGAAAAATCTCAGATTCTACTCTCAAATTGATGGATGTGAGACGTCAAATGACCCTTCAGTCCCCGGACGATGCTTCCCAGTATAGGCAGCTAAATAGACAGATCTCCAAGTCCTTGACTCGCGATATCCGCCGCCATAACACAGACTGTGTAAAGGCGGCTATAGAGCGTAACAAGGGCTCTAAAGTATTCGCACGAGACTTGTCTATTGGGCAGAGCCAACTGACGAAGCTGAAGACCGACGACGGCAGGGTCGTTTCGTCTAAACCCGAACTTTTGAGGGAAGTCGAGAAGTTCTACGGACAGCTATACACGACCACACGGGCACCTGTTAACAACAAGGCTAAAGACCCAAGAGCCAAATTAACCCGACACTACACCGTAGATTTCCCAGACGTCAGTCTGTACGAGATTAGTGTGGCCCTTAAACAGCTTAAAAACAACAAGGCGCCGGGTGATGATGGAATTACAGCCGAGCTTCTGAGAGCTGGTGGTACTCCTGTGCTTAAAATCCTCCAGAAGCTATTTAATTCCGTCATCCTCGATGGCAAAACGCCGCAGGCCTGGCACGGAAGTATAGTGGTGCTGTTCTTCAAAAAGGGCGACAAAACCCTTTTGAAGAACTTTAGACCGATATCACTTCTGAGCCATGTTTACAAGCTGTTTTCAAGGGTCATCACGAATCGTCTCGCGCGCAGATTTGACGACTTCCAGCCTCCCGAACAAGCCGGATTCCGAAAAGGTTTTAGCACCTTAGACCACATACATACGCTGCGGCAGGTTATACAGAAGACGGAGGAGTATAACCAGCCACTATGCTTGGCGTTCGTGGACTATGAGAAAGCCTTTGATTCGATCGAGACCTGGGCGGTGCTTCAGTCTCTCCAGAGGTGCCACATTGATTATCGATACATCAAAGCGTTGAAGTGTTTGTATGAAAACGCCACCATGTCAGTCCGTCTCCAGGATCAGAACTCGAAGCCTATCCGACTGCAGCGGGGAGTCAGACAAGGCGATGTCATATCGCCGATGCTGTTCACTGCTGCGTTGGAAGATGTCTTCAAGCTTCTGGACTGGAACGGACTGGGCATCAACATTAACGGTGAGTACATCACTCACCTTAGATTCGCAGATGATATCGTAATCATGGCTGAAACCATGGAAGACTTAAGCCATATGCTTGATGGCCTCAATACAGCTTCCCAAGGAGTAGGTCTCAAAATGAACATGGACAAGACGAAAATCATGTCTAATGTCCATGTCGCACCTACCCCCGTAACAGTTGGGAAGTGTACTTTCGAAATTGTTGACGAATACGTCTACTTGGGTCAAACGATCCAGTTAGGCAGGTCCAATTTCGCGAAAGAGGTCACTCGTCGAATCCAACTCGGATGGGCAGCGTTCGGGAAGCTCCGTAAAATCTTTTCGTCCCAAATACCGCAGTGTCTCAAGACGAAGGTTTTTAACCAATGTGTGTTGCCAGTGATGACATACGGAACGCAGACGTGGTCGCTAACTATGGGCCTTATGAGAAAGCTCATGGTCGCTCAGAGAGCAATGGAGAGGGCTATGCTCGGAGTTTCCCTGCGAGATCGAATCAGAAATGAGGAGATTCGCAGGAGAACCAAAGTAACCGACATAGCCCGGATGATTGCAAAACTGAAGTGGCAGTGGGCTGGGCACATAGCTCGAAGGACTGATGGCCGTTGGGGCAGAAAAGTCCTCGAATGGCGACCGCGTACCGGAAGACGCAGTGTTGGTAGGCCCCCCACAAGATGGACCGATGATCTGGTCAAGATCGCCGGGATAGGTTGGATGAGGGCAGCGCAGGACCGATCATCGTGGAGATCTTTGGGGGAGGCCTTTGTCCAGCAGTGGGCGTCTTCCGGCTGAAATGATGATGATGACTCATGTTGATGTTTATATATATATATATATATATATATATATATATATATATATATATATATATATATATATATATATATATATATGTATGTATATTGACAGAGGATCTGAACCTAAACGTGTTTTAGTTTAGGTTACATCAATTTCAGTGTCACCTCGTAAATAATAATAAGGTTTTCCATTATTTATCTAGAGAGGACGAAAAGGAGGTAAAACCAGAGGTTTTTTTAATGTTTTGGAACAGGCTGATGGCTTACTAAACAGTAAATAGTTAACATCACCTGTGAGACCCTAGAGGTATTTTTTTATTGCGTAGGACAGCAGACAGGTTGACAGCCCACTTAGAATTTAGCAGTTACCGTTGCCTATAGGTGTTTGCAACGCCAGTGGCATCGCGAACACGCTGCTGTCCCATAAGGGTACAGGAACTTGGTTCACTAATGCCGGAACACAACACAAGGTTGTTATGGCGGCATACTTAAGACCAAAGGTGGTCGCTATCCAGACGGGCTTCGGGCCCTACCACGTATCTAGGGTGGGTTGTTTTGTCGCCTTTTACGACAGGCCGACCCCGGCCGTAGAGGTTAGTATTCTTTCTCCGCCTCTGCACGGATAAAAACCGTGCAGAGGCATCTGCACTACCAACATGTCTCCGGCTTTGTAAAATGTTTTCATTACAGTAAGCAGTGGTCCCTGTTAAAACCTGTCGCTACACAGTCACATTTACATCGATTACTTGTTCAATGTAATTATTACATTATTTCACAATTTTGTTGATTGATTAAATAATATGGGAAATCATTTTAAGAAAATGATCTTATAAATAAAACAAAAGATAATTAATATTGAACTACTGATAAATTTATTACTTTAAGTAGCTAATTTGACGACAGTCTAAAATGATAAAAGATGGTGTTAACTTTATTTATAACAAGTAATATTGATACCTTAGACAAATATACATATATGAGACTATATGAACTTAATACGAGTATTGAATCGATATTGAGATAATCAAAACTTTGCATGTACATTTTAATATTCTATCTGTAAAATATTAATATAACACATATTATTTTAGAAGTATCATTCTTAATTAATACAGACAAATCACATTTATAAAACATGTCATACATAATTATATACTAACAAAGTTAAATAGAAAATAAAATTTCTAAAACACCGTTAAATTTACGTTTTTCCGTCTCCTTAGCATTTACAGCATTGCCACATGTCACAATAGTTTCAGTATTAGATTCTTTTAGATCCATAATTTTATTTATATTTTCATTTACTTTTGGTTCAGTCTTTCCTTTATCTAAATTAATTTCTTGTTTAATATTAAAATAATTTCTTGTTGGTTCAGTATCAGTTACTTGAAGTTCTTCTGTATTTTTAGAATTAGGGAGATCTTTAAAGTTAATAATTATAACAGGTTTAATTATGGTTTCAGTTTTCCTGTCTCCTATTTGGCTTTGTCCAGCCATTTTGTTTGATATATAATGATCGGAATCATTCTTTTTCAATTTCGGTGTGACCGCTTTATGTTTCTCAGTTGTCTTATTTATCGGTGACTCTGTGTTTATATAAACGATGATTTCTTTATTTGAAACATTATCGTAATCTTTCAAGTCCTTTGGCAGTCGATATTTTAAACCAGGCATTTCAAGTCTATCATTTCTTCGTGGCAAATAATCATTATCATTTTGAAGATCAGGTTCATATTCAAATCTATCGTAGTTCTGAGCAAGATTGTTGTCTTCGTTTTGATTTATTGCTGGGAGTTGAGCGTGGAGTCTAAGTGATTCTATTACATCATGGAATAGAGAACGCGGCTTATGAGTAGATATCTCACGTGTTACTGTTGGATTTGCACTGGTAAGGATTATCATATACGTAACGCAGATGAAGCAGTGCATCTGTAAACAAGAATAAAAGTAATCTTATTTTAGGAAAGTGTCGAGTTTTTTGGAATCATTTCAAAACCTAGGCATATTCAGCAATAATGATTCAAATCATTGAGTTTTAATTTAATCATGGTATATACATGCACATGTTCTTTTCATTAGGTACTTATAAGCCTAATTTGCCCAAAATCTTGACAAATGAAAAGAAGTTATTGTGAAAATGACTGTTTTACTAGGTTAAATCCCAGTCACATTCATATTTTACAACGAATTTCATTTAAATTTTTAAAACTAAACATTAAATGTAAGTATTTATCTTTGTTAAAAACTATTATATGTGATATGATGAATTTTGATCTTCAAATTTGCTAGTTGGTAGGAGCCCAAGCCCGGATTTTAACCTTGTGTTCCGGCATTAGTTACGCAGATTCCCATACCCCTATGCATAACGTAGCGTGTTTGTTGTGCCTCAAGATTTGCCATAGGCAACGGTAACTGCTTACTATTAAGTAGGACAGCAGGCTGTCTGATGTTCCTCAGCAATAAAAAAAACATTCAAAATCTCGTTGAATAATAAAATTCATGATCCAACCGTAAATCAAACAGTGTGAAAGCTGTTGCGCCTCAGAGTATAAACAAACGTAGTTACATGCATACCGCTATATATTAATAATAAGAAAAATATGTTTTATAACAATAATAGTTGCATAGCTAGATATATAAATAAATAATTAAAAAATATAGACTTACTTTGCAATTATCGTTGTACCAAGTATCCCGCTCTACTGCCTGCGCCGGAGTGGAGTTGTAACCGGGAAGCGAATAAGGGTTGACTGAACTCAATTGAACTATTGCATGGGTGGTGAACAAATTTTCTAGGATCTGATTTATAAATTGAATTATATAATTTACGAAATACGTACTATATTATGTAAGTTTATAGTTTTTAACCAATGTATTCATTTTGGAATCGTAACAATCGGTACGAAGCTTCAATGTACCTACATATTCTCAAATTTACATATAGCTTTGTCATTTCAGTAATTAGTAGTAATAATTTTGCAGAGTTTTCTTTCTTTCTCAAAATAATCACACTAAATAAACGAAATAAAACTGTTCTATATTTGCTTTGACGGTTAGTGAAGCCATAATCTAGCATTTTCTTAGAGCATGCTTCGTCTCCTATACTAGAGGTCGTAAAATATATAAAAAAACATTGACAAATCTACTTCGGTTTGTAATGGGTCTCTTTTGTTGGCTCGTTCGATATATGTATAATAATGAATTGTTTTACTTGGTGCATACACCTATGTATCATATAGGAGAGGCCATTCGGGATCTTAGCACCTTGCAAATCAATAATTTTTTATAACATTCATAAATTTAAAGGCTTTATTTCAGAGTTAAGGTTTCAAATGGTTATTGTTTTCATAAAAAGATAAACATGAAATCAACAATGTCCCTAATATTTTAGATGTCTTTATAGGATAGTATCAACTTACCCAGGTTGACCGGATCTTAAGTTACAAATCCATTAATGATGATTATGAAGATTCACAGATCACTAACTAGTTGCTTGACCTTTAAAATGTATTTTTATTACTTTTTTTTTTTTTTTTTTATTGCGTAGGACAGCAGAGAGGCTGACAGCCCGCTTAGAATTTAGCAGTTACCGTCGCCTATAGGTGTTTGCAACGCCAGTCGCATCGCGAACACGCTGCTGTCCCATAAGGGTACAGGAACTTGGGTCATTAATGCCGGAACACAACACAAGGTTATTATGGCGGCATACTTAAGACCAAAGGTGGTCGCCATCCAGACGGGCTTGAGGCCCTACCACGTAGCAAACTGAAGAACAACAGATCGACTGGAGGCCCACTTAATAATAAGATGTTTGCGGTGCATCTAGCGTCTATTATCTCATAAGGGTACAGGAACCTGGGTCACTTATGCCGGAACACAACACAAGGTTATTATGGTGCATACTTATAGATCAAGGGTGGTTGCCGTTCAAACGGGCTTGGGGTTCTACCACGTAACTTGGGTTGTTTAGTCCCCTTTTACTACAGGTCGACCCCAGCCACAGAGGTTAGTTTTCTTACTCCACCCCTGCACGGAGAATTTTTTAATCTATAGTACTATTAGAAGCTATTTTATTAAATTATGTTAAATGGATTAACACATTGATCGTTTGTTATTTACCCCTGTCTGGAGTTACACTGCACCTTGCCTAGTCAGGATATATTATGAAGACCGGAAACTAACTAAATATATTATTCGTATTGTAATTATTACTTTACTAGTTTAAACTATATTAATCTATACGCTGGATTTTTTTAATGCTATAGGACAACAGACAGGCTAACGGCCCACTTATAATTTATCAGTTACCGTCGCCTATGGGTGTTTGCAACGTCAGTGGCGTCGCGAACATGCTGCTGTCCCATAACGGTACAGGAACTTGAGTCACTAATGCCGGAACATAACACAAAGTTATTATGGCGACACACTTAAGACCAAAGGTGGTCGCCATCCAGACGGGCTTGGAGTCCTACCATGAAGCTAGGGTGGGTTGTTTTGTTGCCTTTTACGATAGGCCGCCGCAGAGGTCAATATTCTTTCTCTGTCTCTGCACGGATATAAATATTGAAGTAATATTAGATGTCTAAAGAACATTCTTGCCCCCCCCCCCTGCTCCCCCTGCACAAGTATCCTCAAATAACGATCGAATAATGAAATAAATACAAAACTTATAAATTGATGGCAAATGAACGATCGAAACGATAAAAAAACCAAGCACTACTATGTATTTCGTAAGAGTAATAACTTATTTCCTTCTTAAAAAGCCGCAAAAGGTGATTATCAACATGTACATCGTTCCTTCTGCTGCATCACAAGTAGCCAAGGAATGGACAATCTGATTATTTTCTTATACGTATGGAGTTTTCAAAGCCGTCTGAACCCGTGTAAGTTTAACTTAAAAGTTAGTAGTAAGTTCTTTGTAAGAAAAAGAAGGTTCTATGAAGGGATATCCACGGAATTAGAGGCAGAAGTTTTAGCTTATGGCAATACCAAGAAAGATACTCGTCAGGTGAAAATAAAACATTTATGGTAGAGATTAAATTACATACAACCGCTATACAACACATATTATTTTGCTTTTATTGTATTATGAGTTTATTGTCCGAAAACAAAGAGTTTATTATTAATACGCGCGTAATTTTTAAGCGTATTGCAAAAGTAATAGCATTAAAGCGCCATCTTTTGAATTGAAATAAATCTTGATCAGCATTAAGAGTGTCTTTAACAACCTAAAGAGATAGTTGTTGGTTACAGAAACAAAGAGTAGATGGAGTTATTTTGATAACTCAAATTTAAAATAGGTTCAAATTCAAAAGTTTAATCTTTTTTTGCATTTCTAGACTCTGGCTGCAAATTATACATGGATAGGTTAGAGATTCTGAGTATAAAATCTATAATAGTACCAGAAGTATTACACGGATCGTAATGCTAAGCCACAAAAAGGTAAGATGAAAAAGTTACATTCTGCGAATATTTAAATACTGAGATGGAAATGGAGTTGCAAAAATGGATAATGTAAGAAATGTATATACCAGGATAAGTTTGATGTCATGTTACTAGGAAAATGAGTGTGGATGGATACAAAGATGGGGTAGATCACATAAATATTGGATGGATTATGTATAAGATGGTATGATGAAAAAGGGTGTGAATGCTGACGGGTAACAGAGGAGAGTGGATGGAAAGAACTTAGTGTGCCGACCTCAAATAATGTTATATATGGTAAGAACAAATCAAAGAGTGAAAAATTATATTTTATTTCCTCAAATTTTTATTTTCGACGTTATGTAATGTCTAAAGATTATATTATTAACCTTATCTAGAGTATTTTAGTTTCGGTGTAATACGAAATAAGCTTGTATATTATACCTAGTCAGGTCATAAATTCTGTCACATGTTTAATGTAAAATAATTGTAACAAGTTTATTCATTATGTAACCATTCATATACCAAAATGAACTTAACAAAACATAGATTCTTATGACATTAAAGTTTATTCAAAATTACCTCCGTGATTTTGAATACAAGCCTTCAATCTGCGCGGCCAGTCGTCTATCGCAGCACGAACGAGGTCCATGTCAATATCGGCGGCTGCCTTAATCAAGGATGTCTTGAGTGACTCCAAATTGGGATGAGGCTTTGAGCACGCCTTTTCCTCCAAGTGTTGCCATATCTTGTAATCTAACGGATTCAAATCTGGACTGGAGGAGGGCCACTCTTCGTGCCGGATGAAGTCGATTTCACGCGCCGCCAGCCAGTCTTGTGTGCTCTTCGCTCTATGAGCTGGCGCCGAATCTTGTTGGAATACCCAGTGCCTGTTATTGAACATGGTATGAGAAACAGGTTCCACAAGGTTCGTCAGGACTGTATTTTGATACACAACAGTATTCGTTTTTACACCTTTCTCACAAAAATGTACCTCTGTTAAGCCCCAATAAGAAACTCCCAACCATACCATGAGCGAGGATGGAAAATGACCTCGTTGGACACGCGGAATACGGTTGCTCGCTTCTTCACTACTGTGTGCGTACACCTTATCATTTTGTTTGTTGTAGCTCTCTTCTACGGTAAACATTTTTTCATCCGAAAAAAGAATTTCCCGATATTTTTTTCCCGCGTACCGCTTCAAGAAAGCGCGGCATCTCTTCAGTCTCAGGTCCATTAGACAAGCATTCAAACGATGTCCTGTTTTTCTTCGATAGCCCGAAGCCCTAAGTCTTCATTTAACACCCTTTTCACCGTGGTTCTGCTTAACCCCATCTGAAGGGCCAACAGTTTCTTGTTTTCGTTTGGGATTTCTTTGAATTCGTGCCTTCACAGCTTTTATCACTGCTGGAGTCCTAACAGACCGAGGGCGACTACTTCTTGACCTGTCATCTACACTAGAGTCTTCATTGTATCGTTTGATGGTACGATAAACGAATCTTTTGGTTATATTCAAATTTTTCAGTATGTTAAAAATTTGAATTGGCGCGTAACCGCTACGATGCAACGCAATAACTGCAACACGGTCTTCTTTAAGCGTCCACTCCATATTTAAAAATGAGTAAAATTCTAAAAGTATATACATTTTTATTTTCATGAACAATTCGAAATTCGAATTCAATAAACTTTTTTGTGGCCAGCATTCTAAAAGAAAAGTTTTTACTGTGTGACAATACTTATGACCTGACTAGGTATATGTGAGACCACGCAGTTTTTTTGCAAGCCCAGTGGCAAATTTGCTTCTATATATATACCAGTAATTATTATAATATAAAATAAAAACTGAATATTAAAACATTTTAAATAAAAAAACTGTACAATATACATACTCATCTATTGGATTTTTTTAAGAGCATTGTTGAAGAAGACATCTAGTGAGTAAGCTACATAATTTGAGATAATATAAGAAATAAAATGAGGTTTTCATTTAATAACAAATAAATATAACGTTGAAAAAGTGCTCAGACCTGAGTAAAGCCTGAAATTGGCTGCGGATAAAGTAAAATAACAAACATTTTCACCTTTTGCACCCCAGAGTATTATAGGTACGAAGGTACGAACTTAGGTCATTACTAAAAGGACAAAGGTTTTATGTGTATAGCTGCCACATTTGTTTATATTACTTTGAAGGTTATATTTTTAGCTGAATGTCCAAATATGTATAGCATTATTAAATATTGTTATTTATTTAGTATATGCCGCTTCCGCCGAGCCCCGGCAGCAGGGGTAGACCCAAAAATTACCGGCTTGGCGTCGTGAAGGGTGATATGCGTTCCAGTGTATTACTGCAGGAATTCTGGGGACCATGAGAAGTGGATGATGATTTAATAATGTTATGCAAATGACACTTTAAAATAATGTTCGCTAATTATTTAAATTATTAGAAATTCGCATATCTCTCCTCTTACGTCATTGTTTATAATAGTGATTTTATGTGACAAATTTCGTCACTTTTTCATCGCCTTGGGCAATGAGTTATAATTTATAACATCATTGGCCTTGGGGATAAAACATATAAAAATCCTTCCATATTATTCACCCATAATATGTCCCAGACTAGCAGAGGGCTTTAGTAATTGAATTTTTACGGGAGTATAATAATGTTAATCGTGATCGTTCAACGTCACCTAATGGGCATTGTTCTAGAACTCTACTTAGCTAATCTTTAACATTACGTATAAATATAAAACAATTCGCTCAGTGACAGTTAAAATATATCTCAACAAGAGTGAAGCTTGGAACGTTCCACGCACTCTTTTTGTTATTTATAGCATATTAGTTTTGTTTACTACTTTCCAATTGTATTTGTGATGGGTACTCAGATTCAATTTATTTCAAGATACAGCCCTTCTAAAAGAACTGATTTGAAACTAGCTTGGTCCTTTTAAGACGTATAAAATTTATTAGTTCAACAGAGTTCAAGCTTATCGCCTATAAAAGTGATTTTTTATTGAGGTGGAATAGCACTCACACCCTGCCAAATAAAACCGTCAGACTGGGTGGTGTAGGACTCCCCATGTCCCTGTTTCTTGGTTAAGAGACACATGTTGCTTGTATACCCATTAAAACTACCCTAATATTTTTTCGGTCGCATCTCACGCTGGGGCTGCGAGATGTGACGTAAGTCTGACCGCAACCCTGATCGGCGTTCGCCCACGTTTTTGGGTTTCTTCAAATCTGTAGGGGTGATAGGCCCAGCATCTTTATTCTCACGTAAAGGTGGACTGGACACGCTGGACACCGACGAATGCAACCTTCTCAGTCATGGTTGTGTGGACTGGTTATGACCAGTATGGCATTACCGTATACATGTACGTCTTTACATGTAAGTCTTTTATAAGGGCCGTATCTCGAGCAATTAATACGGAGGCCGAAAGTCGGTTGATGCCTAGATAAACTAACTTCTAAACACAAGGGTTTATGATTAAGTGAAAGAATATTTGTCGTAACATGTTTTCATTAGGGATATATCAAACATTATAGTTTAGATATTTTATTTAATGTGCGCATGATATTAATCAATGACAGCTTAAATAAGTAAGATTTCATCTGGACTTTTGGGTCAAAAGCAATTTCACCTACATCTAGCTACACTAAGAAACAACTGTAATGTTCAAATTTACTTTTCATCCTCAAGCTTGATAGCTAAAGTTTTAAATGCTCTTAATTCAACTTCCTTATAGCTGTAACTCCACTCAACTAAAGATCCTGCGACTTACAAAATGTAATTGACACGAAATCTACAAACTAGTTAAGAATAAGTACGCGTCCCCGAGGATTTTCCACTACTCTTAAAGACCGGTGGTCATTAGTTACTCCCTTCCCCCCCTTAAAAACCACCCCCCATTATTTCCCGTGTCGCACCCGCGAGCGTGCCTTGAATTGTAAACCATCACTTAAATAATTGCAAAATAACTTATGCTGATAAAAACATTCTTATTTCAAGCGAACAAAGTTGTATTTACGTTGGCAGAGCCGCAGTTAATGTTGTAATGTTTCGTATGTAGTACAGCAATCACAGCTCTTTAGGGATGCTTATAAACAAGTCTGTGTGTGCGGTGTGTTTGCTAAAGTAGTTAAGGATATTTATTGAGTACTGTTAAAATGAAAAGGAAAGTAGTGCATTCACTGATAGAAATTTAGTGTCAGCGTTTAATTATAAAAGCACTTAGGGAGGCCGCACACCAGAGATACATTTGTATTAAAATAATTGTGGCGACACATTTATCGCCCCCGTATATTTGTGTGTAAACACGCACACCAAGGACACATTTGTAGTATGTGCAGTTTATGTCGAAACCCTTGTCGCGCCACACAAATTCAAGATCGAACACGTTCGTTTTATGTGGCGCCTCGCTCTAGAAAAATGATAGACAACAGTGAATTAACTTTATTGCAGAGGTTGAAAAAATCCCTATTTTATACAATCACTTGATTGAACTAAATTTAATAATAATTGATGTCTTTTCAGACATTCTATAATGTAAATGAAACTTTTCTTCATCGGATCGTAATTCTTGCGAAATTTTGAAATTTCCTTAAACTGTACAATTTTTATTAAACGGATGAACCCAACAACGGCTTTTTCTCATTAATCGCTACATCAAAACATCGTCGTCGTCGGACGATGATGTCGACATTCTGTTGCTGGTACTACGCCACAACTGTGCTTCCGATGTGAGCATAGATGATACATTTACTGTAAGCTGAATTGTAGCGTAGTAATTGTAGCGACGTAAATGTATGTTGCGTGTAGCGTGTGGCGCCGGTGTGCGGCCTGACTTACTTGTGTATGGGCAAATTGTTATGGAATTGACATAAAAAATGATACATATTATTTTATTAATTTGATAAATGACTTCTAAATTTTTTATTATTATTAAATTAATTTAATTCTATATTTTTTGTTTCAAAATAATAAAACAATTATAAATAATAAAATTATAATTTCGAATAAATAAATATGTTACTATTATTTTCTAAAAAATTTAAGCTTAAAAATACCTTTATAAATATTGTACGCCTTAAAAAGGCAAACTGTTGTTACAAAATGTACTTACCAACATATGCATTATAATGTACACAGTTCTAACAATAAATAAATACACTTGTGTGTGTTCCTAGTAATTTTTCTAACGCAGACTATTTTTCGATAAAATGTTAAGTCGATTTATTGTGTCGGTAATGATATAACTGCCCGCCATCTTCGACGCCATTTTGGAATGGTAACCTTTTGTCAAATTCATAAAAAATTTTTCATACTTTAATGAACAAGCATGTTGTACTAATTTCACATGATGTTTGTATTATTTTTGTAAGATTTAAAACCTGTACAAAAAACGTTAGATTTTTTTCGTTGTAAGTAGAGCAAGTATTTGAGCAAATCTAACAAGACGAAGCTAAGAAAAGTTACTACGAAGACTTTTCTTTCATTTTTCAGGTACCTACTTATAAAGAGTTTAAAATCTCTAGCAGTCGGGTGGTCATGTGGAAATTGCACTTATATTATCATCATCAGTCTTAGGTATTTCAGGGACAAACCTAGATCATTGATCACCACGATGGCATCGCATAGGCAATTTTCCTAATTGTACTATACTCTATCCACTTTACCAAAAAATAAAATGTAAACAAACAAACTAATGTTTCTCTAACAAAGCTAGAATAAAAACAACATGGCGGGTATAATCCGACCGTAATAATAAAACACTCCTTCCAATCGACAATAGTACCTTGAAGAGTACACTTATAATTACCAGCATATATAACCATTAAGAGATTTAGAAACATTGTCTTTTTAGGTTCTTTATAATGTAAGTTAGTTATTACAATTAATGTTGTAAATATGTAAATTTTATATGCATTATATTTATCATTCATAATTGCAAAAATAAAATTATTTTATGTCTTTTTCTAAAAGTAAGGAATAGTAATATAAAAAATAAGAATATAGGAGATGTTTCTAATAAATAATTAAAAGTTGCTATGATAATTTTTATATCATGTTGATCATTGTAAAATCGACATCCAATAAACCCTTTTTACGATTTGTTTACATTTAATTTTTTGGTTAAATGGATAAGGTATTTAAGTATACATTATAATTATCACATACCGAAAGTGAAGGTAAAAACAACGCAAGGAAACCAGCATACGGAAATCATCGGTACATGTGAACCGCCCGTTCTTTCTAAAGAGAGGTTCAAGTCCAGTAGTGGGTTGTTATGGACTGTTATTATATGACGGGTGTGCTGTGTGTGCATTGCTGAGGAACAGCAGATGCAGGGAACAGGAACCTAGGTTACTAATATCTGAACACAACCCAAGGTTGTTATGGCGTAACAATTTAGACCAAAGGTGGTTGACATCCCGACGGCCCTACCACGTAACTAGGGTTGTTTTGTCGCCTTTTACCACAGGCTGACCCCGGCCACAGGGGTTAGTATTCCCACTCCGCCCCTGCACGTTGAAAAATATATACATATTTTTTTATTGCTGTGTGACAGCAGACAGGCTAGCGGCCCACTTATAATTTAGCAGTTACCATCGCCTATGGGTGTTTGCAATGCCAGTGGCATCGCGAACACGCTGCTGTCCCATAAGGGTACAGGAACTTGGGTCTCTAATGCCGGAATACAGTACAAGGTTATTATGGCGGCATACTTAAGACCAAAGGTGGTGCCATCCGGACGAGCTTGGGGCCCTACCACGTAGCTAGGGTGGGTTGTTTTGTCGCCTTTTACGACAGGCTGACCCCGGCCACAGAGGTTCGTATTCTTTCTCCGCCCCTGCACGGATATACATACAAATTACAAGCAAACCAATGTTATGATCAACAAATCATATGGGTCAGTAACATTAAATATTCATACACAGTGTCATCAACATTTCCATTTTGACAAACACCTCAAAATGAAGGTAGTAAAAGCGACCCTTGCGATTGTCAAATAGCTATTAACTGGAAGGAGGTGTATTAAGTGCCCGTATCTCCAAATTTAGTTCAGTTGTGAGGCAATAAAGAGGCATTCCAGGAGTCCCTGAAAATCCGGCATTGTGCCGCGATCACTTGCCGGGATAACACTAAATAATTGGGGATCAGGCTTGGCTTCGCAAAACTACCGTTTGTTTTGTACTGATGCAACACTAAAGAGTACGGGCATACAGGATTTTTTTTAAATTGTTTTGGGTTATATCACTTACAAGGTAGCCAAGCAGTATTGGACTAGGAGACCAATTTGGAGGTTACGGTTTCGAATCTCACTCTTGGCATCCGCAAAAAAACCGTGAGGAAATCTGCGTACCGAGGTCACTGGTATACGTAACTCGTCAATCCGCCTTAGAAACACGTGGTGGGTAATGCCAGTTCCCTCCAGAAGGAGGTTGGACTCTACTCCAGAAACAAGAATAAGACTATCTCATTACTCAATCACGAAAGGCGACCAATGTTTTATTCCTTTTTCTAGCTAGCCAGTAATGTCAGGCTAGGTAGAAAGGGCATAGTCGGTTTACCCTTTCATGTTTGTTGAGCCAGACGTTACTCATTAAGAAGCAAGAAAATAGTTAAATATTTTGTATACCGTATTTTTATGCACTGAGATATTCTTAAACATATCTACTGATATTAAGATTTTGCACAACGATTACGAATCACCTTTTCACTAGAGCAAGGTACAGACAACGTTCAAAAGTCCATTAGCACCGTAATATTTATGACAGTTTGTCCAGTTTAGCGCGTATCTATGTCTCATGTTTCCACACAAACATTTAAACATCATACAGTATTAATACGAGAAAGTATAAATGTAGGTCGATGCGTAGCAAAGATAACATTATTCTCAACGCTTGCGCTCTGCTGAACCTAATATTAATACAAAAAATTGTCCACAACGTAAGACATTGAGTGGCTACTGAGGTTAGTTTCCTGATACTTTTTGTTTTTACCAATTCTTAGGAGTCAATTTATTGAATTATAAATATTTACGAATAAGAAAATATAAGAATACAATTTAAATAGATAAAAAAAATTTCTAAAATAATGTTTATTCAATTAATAATATAAACATTACGAAATTAAAAGAAACAACTAATGTTAATTTGTAATAATGTTATAATATTTTCATCCAAAAAATATATTTTTGTGTTGTTAATATGGTTTATTGGTGTTATAGCTTAGTTATTCATTTTCTCGAGTCGAAATCGACAGCACGTTTGGTCGGTATGAAACCATTCGCTTTATACTCACCTACCATATACCGTAGATGAGCTTGGTTAATAAGATGTGGCCTTTCGCTTCTTTTTTGATTCACAAGTCGCCTTCTTCCTCAAATCTTTTCACCCAACGATTCACAGTATTTCTATAAAAAAACAACCTTTTTACACAATTGTAACCAGCAAAAAATATGCACTACAACAATATTCAGGCCAATATTGTGGCTCTATATTCATAGAGCCATAATATTCATTCTTGTTTAAATACTTAGCTTTTATATTGCATATTGATGGTATTGATATTTAAAAAATCACACTAACAGTAATAACACAAACACTTGTATCTAAGTTCACCAACCAACAAAGTCAGTTATTTAAATCCACCCTCATAACAATAATTGTTTGTGTAACTTAAACAAAATATTCTATTCGTATCAACATTCATAACTCATAAATAAAATACAAAAAGTCAATATGGCCCAATGCAGATCCGGACCATCATCTTTACAGAAATATGTAACCATCCGCACAACCGCTAAGCCACAGCGCCACTTACATAAGAACTTGAAATTAACAATACCTATCCTAGCAAGCAAACAATGTTTATTGTCTTTAAAGCTATAGTTGTCGCAGGCATAGTTGACGCTATAGTTTCGTAGGATTCGGATAGAGGCGTTTTTCACTATGTAGAGGTTATACATAAACATAAGATAATGCTTTATAATAAATAAAGTATTGAATCAATAGAATGAAGCTGTCCTTATTTAAAAATTTTAACAAAAAAAACCGCCTCAAAAAGAAAAAGAACTATTCCAAAACAAATTAATATGCACTAAAAAGTAAAAAATAATTGCATATTCTTCTATAACTTAATAATCAACTTACTTTTTCTTCTCATCACTATGTAGGTACGATCTATATTACGATAATATAATGTAGTTACAATTATTGTTATTTTTGGAGTCGGTGTCACAGACGAGCAGCAATTTCAAGTAAGTTCAAATAGGAATTCAGATGCAATTGGATAGCAGCTATCAAACTATGTAAATGACTGTTTTCAATGATTAAATGATAATTTTTGATACGTGCACTGGCTAGCAAATAATGTAGCTATATAGTCTCTAACACCAGGGTTTTAGTAAGTATGCCAGCGGTCATCACTGAATATCGCACGCTAGCCAGACCGGCTGCAGATGGATGGTGACCACCACATAACCGCACTAGCTTTCTTTTAAGAGCTGGCATGGTACCTGTGGATCGGATTTCTTCAGGATATAAAAATGTCTCTCATTAAACGACTATAACCGAAGCACTTTTTTGACAAATTTATTACATTTTTAATGTATACATTTATTTATAAAATTAAATTTGTATTGGAAAAAATAATCCTCAGAAAACAAACACAAATGAACCTTTTCTGTCCATATTTCACCTTAAAGGAACCTTCGCAGTCTTTAGGGCATTACGTTTACTTTGTATTTCCTTGTAAGAAAATGCGAGTAAAATCTGTGTACTGTTACCAGATTGTGAACATCAAAGGATTTTTAATAAGTTTATCAAAAAGCTTCGTTACTTTTTGAATTATGAAACAAATATCTCATAAAAATACATAATACGTTGTTTTAAAGTATGTAGAACTCCAGGGTGAGGCAGATGAGTTTTGTATTAATTATCTGGACAAAAAGAGCTCTGCACCCTAGGTTTTTTTATGGTCTCTGAGAAAAACCTCTCTTGACGGGTTCCCCCGGTCCGGGGGGACCAAGGGATATGTAGATGGTAATCCACCTCCTAAGGTAATCGTGATGAAGTCAGATATTCCACCAAAATCGCAGAATAGTTCAGTTTTGGTTCTACTCATCCTTAACCCAACACCATCTAATCTCTCCTGCCTATTAGCCAATCTGCTCTGGACCTCATGAGCATTTTCTCCAACCAGCGCAATGTCATCGGCATACAGCGTACACTAAGGTGCTTCCTCCTGTATATCTGATGTTACTGCATCTGCCATCAGAAGAAACATATAAGGGCTAAGAGCCGATCCTTGGTGTAAGCCTACTAAAACACTGAACTTATCTGTGACGTGAACTTATATGTACTTACCTTATCATACATAACAAGAATAAGATGCATATCTTTTACTAATCACTTCTCGATGTCTCACTCCAGTCATATGGTATATGTATTTTAGGTCCGTGACCTGTATGATATACCATGAATATAGCATTCAATTTATTTGTATACCGCCTAACTTATAGCTACTAATAAACTAGGAAATTTCGCAACACATAGTTCTGCGAAAATTCTGAGCGAAGGATTCGGTCATTCATTTTACTTTCAAAATAAATAACCGTTGCTCATAAACTGAGAAGGTTACATAAACAAAGGTAGTTTTTATGATGGAGAATATTTTATTTGATGAACGGAACTTTTATTATGGCAGCTTTTTAGGGCAAAACCTGTGCCGTGAGAGTGAAGCGTCAATTTATTTTCTTAGAGTTTTCTTAGTCCTCATCTGGGGGTCTGTAAGATAAAATTACACACTATTTATATATTGATTAATAATGAGTGATTTTATCTATTCAAAAAACTTATATACAGAATTTTTTGAAACTAATTTCTCTATCGCGTTATATTTGAAATGGACAAAATGTAAACAGTTTAAGCCAAATTTACTTTTTTACCTTTTTCACCATATCATTTTTACGCAATCCAACTATCTTTTATTTGGTCTACGTCTCGTCCTGTATCCATCCGCTCACATTTCTATTATTTTTCTTGCTATATGGGATTCTACCTTTTGCAGTACATGACCAAACCACGCTAGTCTACTTTCACACTTCCTCTAATATACTCATTTCTAATTTTATCCATTTTTGTAACTCCACACATCCATCTCAGCATTTGCATCACAGCAGCATGTAATACTCTTTCATCCATATTCGTGTATGTTGAATAACGAAAGAAATTGTACTACAATGTTTTATTTATGCGGCAATGGGATAAAATACGACAGATTTATAGTTTTTTAGACGGTAGGTCTAAGGCTAAGATTTGGCGGATTACATATACTGTGATCTTGGTGTGCAGTTGCCTCAGATATCGCCTCACATAACGTAGCGATATAATATGTACCGAGATAAGAAAATTGCCTAAGTGTGGCATGCTATCTTTCTCTAGGCGGGCCTCCAAGGTACTAATTTGTGTAAGTTTTTATCCGCGCAGGCGCGGAGAAAGAGTAGCCTCTGCGGCCGGGGATGGCCTGTCGTAAAAGACGGCAAGACAATCCATCCTACATGGTAGGGCAACAAGCCTGTCTGGATTGCGACCACCTTTGGTCTTAAGTATGCCGCCATAATAACCTTGTGTTGTGTTCCGGTATTAGTAACCCAAGTTCCTGTACCCTTATGGGATAGCAGAGTGTTCACCACTGGCGTTGTAACCACCCATAGGCTGTCTGCCTGTCAGCCCGTCTGCTGATTAATAAGCTTAATTTGTGGACGAGGGTAATGTGTAAATCCAACTTTATTTTTTTGCTGCATGGAAAGGTTGCAGAGTGTAAATCCTAAATGCCAAATAAAAGTACACATTCTTGATATTTATTAGGCTGATGCGTAAGTCTCGAAAGATGTTATAACTGGCACGAAGTTCAACAACTCGTTGAATTTCGCACCGATTTTGTTTTCAAGTTTACGACAGCCTCTCAACGTCGAACTTGTCTTAACGTGGCAAGTTTAACTTTGTATTTATGAAATGTTGCGAAGGACGTCGTGTCGAGCAAAAGGTCCAGAAGTATTATGTATTAAACTTTAGATATATTTAATTTATTATGAAATAATGCAGGGACAGTAAGTTAGGGAATCATACAAGTTGTTATAGTTTAATATTGTTAATTAAATGGCTATGATTAAGTGATTAAGTCATATTTATCTGATTTATGATGGTTAGGTGCCTCACCCTATCCTTTTTTCCCTGCTTACCCGCAAGTTAGTTTAGACGCTGCGGCGCCTAACGGTGGTTTTCGATAAAACTACTTGACCACCGCCGCGCCACCCTCTTTCTGCTTGGCGAGCGCCCGCGCCGACGATACGTACCGTCGAATCTTAGTTAAATCCGCACGAGTTTTTATATGTGTGTTATTATGTTGTGGACCGTTGACTATAAAGTCCTAGACTACAAACCGCAGAACCAGCCATAGAGAGCAGCAGATCGGAGAACCAGGAGAAGGACCGTAAAAGAAATGGTGCGGCTTAGGTCTCGATAGATGGTAGCCGCATTGCGGAAAACGAAGGTAGTGCAGGTTCGATAATTAACGTGGAAAGGGAAGGAGATGGAAATACCCAGCAAGTCAGAAAGAGCGGCGACTCACCTGAGGTTCTCCGATCTGCTACCCTCCACGGCTGGTTCTGCGGTTTATAGTCTAAAACTTTAAGTCAGCAGTTCACAACATAATAACACACATATAAAAACTCGTGCGGGTTTAACTAAGCCTCGACGGTACGTGTAGTCGGCGCGGGCGAGCAGACAGGCCGACGGCCTGCTTAGAATTTAGCAGTTACCGTCGCCTATGGGTGTTTGCAACGCCAGTGGCATCACGAACACGCTGCTGTCCCATAAGAATACAGGAACTTGAGTCACTAATGCCGGAACACAACAGAAGGTTATTATGGCGGCATACTTTCTTAAGTTTTCGACCAAAGGTGGTTGACATCCAGACGGGCTTGAGGCCCTACCACGTAGGGTGGGTTATTTTGTCGCCTTTTACGACAGGCCGACCCCGGCCGCAGAGGTTAGTATTTTTTCTCCGCCCCTGCACGGATAATAAACTTGCGGGTAGGCAGGGAAAAAAGGATAGGATGAGGCGCCTAACCAGTAATACACACGAATTTCCCGTTTTCTCGCAAATTTTACAATTTGTACTTCCGGTTTATTGGAAAAATATAGCTATAAATGAACTGAAAGCTTTAGCCACACATATATTAGAGGCATTTAGTACGTTGAAAATTTTATTTTTCAAATGTATTTGGGACACCATTCCAACATTTTTGCTGTACAAATAAAAATAATATTAAAGTTTTTCCACCTTTGGTAAATTCCAACCAATAAAAATCTTTTTATTGTATCTACAATATTCAGCTTTTTTTCAAAGAATAAGGAATTTTATTCAGAAAGAGGTTGCGGTTTGATTTAACGGTTTGAACGCTGTAGTGCTTGTTTTATGAAATAAGAATATTCCAAGCGATATATTCTAGTCAAAGATTAGTTTCCCTGATTGCCATGGACCTATTGATTGTAATTATAATGTAACGATGAATGTGTTTATGGTTTGTTGCAAATTCTACTTTATTTTTTTTTCCAGATGCTGTCTCATTTACCAAAACCAAAAACTTCTCACAGAATCTCAGCGTTCGTTTAGTTTCTTTTTTAAATAGACAGTGTAAAAGTGATTTTGTTTGTTTGTTATGCTTTCAGCCCTAGCCGCAGAACCAATTTTGATGAATTTCTTGTAATGTATAGTCAAAAATTGGACCTTGGAAACCAAAACTAAACAAAAGCTGCTTCTTTTATATTCATATGGCAGAAAAACGTTTGCCTGGTCAACTAGTATTTTTTTTTTAAAGTAGAATAGTTTTTTAGAAATAGTAATAGAAATAATAAGTAAGTAGTAAAATTATTTAATGGATCAATTAAACTGCAACCTCCAAACCGTTTTCGTATCTTGAATTTTAATATTTCGGTAGAAAGCGTGTATAAATGTTGTAACCAGGTTGGATAATGCTCATTTATTACGAGTTAAATATTGAAATTACAGCTAACAGATAAAAATGCAAGAAAATAAGTTGTTATGTTGACCCTAAATTACTTGAAATTAGGAAACAAGAAGAAGAAGATTAGTAGTAATATTTATAAACAAAAGGGTAAAAGATAATTAACGGCAGTCCAATTCAAACTGTATCATGTGTAAGATGATGTGATATACATAGTATCCTCCATAAAGCAAACAGCTTGGATTTAGTTTTATCGGGACTAAACCTAAACTTCGTTCTATAGCTTATATAATGTAGTTAGATTATGCTATGTTTACACTTCGTTGTTTGATGGATAAAGACCAAACAGACTACGTATACTATCAGAATATAAAGTGTCAAAGACTGTCGTGCAGAGTTCACTGCGACTTTAAAAATATTTAGGCATTTTATCGTTAGTTCTTTTTTTATTTAACTGCAAACGTCGTTAAACTCTAAAGCTAAAATATTCCAAAATGCTTAAATTTGGTCCAGTATGATTCATAAATCTAGAGATAAACTTGAACGTACCTATCATGGACGTGATGCTGCGAGCTGATAAAATGCCAAAAATGTAAGATATTCCACCTTACTTCCACACTGCAAGTCTGCAGAGTCAGTTCTTCTACACAGAATTAAATATTTATCTATAATAAATATCTCAAATAAACGAGATTCAGAGCGTTTCACCCGCCCATCCAAATCATGCCTTAGCAATAACCACGCATTCAACGCATACAGCGTTTATTAGTGATTTCCCAAAGGCAGCGCTGATATTCCCGTATACAACCCACGGGATTCCCGTATTGTCTCGTATGAATCCCTTCTGTTAGTTCATTGTATTCTTAGATAACAAGAACGTAACTTAATCCAATATTAAGACACGAAGGCAACAAACCCGGTTTACTATTGTTTCCTCTGGAGAAACGTTCGAATACAAAACGTTTTATTGTGATTATAAATCTTAAAGCTTAATTTTATGAGATCAAAATCGAATTATAGAGTTGCATACTCTTTGATTTATTATTTTAAGAATTTCATCCGATTTGCATACGAATCTTGCATTTCGGAGCCTGAAACCGCTGAGTATTTATTTATTTCTCCAAAAATATTTTAACATTTTTTTTATTACTGTCGTGTAATAGCAGAAAGGCTGACGGTTTACTTGATAATAGCAGTATTGGTTGTCTATGGATATTTGCTACGTCAAGGCATCGTTAACACGCTGCTGTTGGCTTAGGGGAACTGGAATTGGGATAACCTATGCTACATACTAACACAAGATTTCTATAGCGACATGTTTGGAGACCAGAAGTAGTTTCGACACAGGCTTGTAGCCCTACCACCTTGTTAGTAGCTACATAAATTTATGATAATATAACGAGGCATGACATGTCTTATATAATAATCATATTTTTAAATTTGGTGTATATTTTCTCAACTAACTAACGTTTATTGACATCAAAGGAGTTTTATTTTGAGTTTAGTTTTCTAGAAGTAGTCTATTTACGATCATCTAGGTAATTTTCATATCTAAGAACCCAACAGATATAAAAATATGCATATTTTTAGTGTCGAGATACTTTGACTCGCATGGTGAAAAAGAAAATTTATATCTGTTTTCTCTATGTCGTGATGAACGTGATTTTCACCCCTTTCAAAACGGCGGATTAATTTGAAACTTTTTTTTATTTCATCAACGTTTAAAAGAGATTTTCTTCAAAGAAACAAACGAATATCTATTATCATAAATAAGGCGCATCGAAACCATCTACGCATGTATTATGGTTGTACTTCATAAGTTGTTCGATGAGATAAGCGTCGCCATTATCCGCCGGATGTTTAAACCTCGGCACGCGCGCCATTTTACCCGCGGATCCCCAGAGGTGACAATTTACCTAATTCTCCCCTCCAACAATTAATTCATTGCGTGAACTGAATGTTATGAGATAACCAGGAGTTGCAAAGAATAATAGAAGTTATGTGGCTATTATTTTTCATGATAGTCACTCTGGTCGCTACTTGACGGTAAATAGCAACCTTTCGCTCTATGAGCTATAATCCTAAGGTTCTCTAACAACAGAATAGATTAAAAGACTCAAAGCTGTAATTCTACGGTTTGAACTACGGAGTTACAGCTTTAAGCTAAATTTGAGTTTCCGCTCTTTACCTTTTCTCTTTCCGTTTTTTCAAGGAAGGTAGAACATTATTTTAGAGATGCCCATGGCCGTAGATACCGTCTAAGTAATTTTGAAGTAAAATGGTCCACAAGATGGCGGGGTCGTAGTAAAGCCACAATAAAGAACGCCGGTGTAATTTAAGTAGGTAAACAAGCACTTTGCGTCTCTGAATAGGGGGCATGTTGTTAAAATGAGTCAGGTATCTAATATATGAATATGTAAGCTTAGAAAGGAGTCTAAATTATTCAATTATTACAGACAGTCCAAAAATATCTATTTTGTTTATGCGTTTGGTCGGACAAAGAGTCACAGGAATCTTTGCGTGCACATATTACTGCATGGCAGAATGAACCAGGAATGGGGATGGATATAAAAGAAGCGCTAGGCCAAAAAATATATATAAAGAAATAGTTAGTCATTTCTTTAATTTGAGTTTTGCCGCGACTCGTTCCGTCGGTAAATCAATATGGTGTTCGGCTGTGTCGGCAGATGGCAGTAGAAGCAATGTATTCTGTTACGTCGGTAAAGCAAAGCTGTCATGCACAGATGGATAGAAAAAGAAAATAAAAATGGTGGTCTTTGTGTGTTAAAGTAAAGTAATTTTAAAAAGAAATACTGAATAATAAACGTTAAATGTCGTTTCTTTGTTTACAGGTAACTTATTAATTCTTGTATGTGCATGCATTATAAATTGTAAAAATAACTCATTAAAATAAATCCTTTGTTTACAGGGCAACACATTGTTTAAATTCACGTCGTTAATATTTGAAAGAACATTATATATATATGGATTGCTTATATGATAATGTGACGAAAAATGGCGTGAGTGTTGAAATTATTGCTAACGGAGTAGTACCTGATCTATATAATGGGAAGTAAAGACCGTAAGAAAAATAACGACCAGGGACTTCGCGTTCCAGTGTGAAAGCTTCGTACAAAACGTGAATTTACGCTTAAATAATGAATACTGTACTGGTTAGAGCACATTGACACAGTTCATCTATTTAAATTACATTACTAAAATGACCGGCCGTTGCTTTGATAAATATTTACTTAGTCTAAACAAACAGTTTACCTTCAATTGAGTTGTACCTTAACAATGAAATTAATCAAACTTGAAATTTGTCGTTACATCAAACAAACAAATTTGTAAATTTTCAAATAGGAAATACGTCGGTCCATTACATACAATTAATAATAAAAATATTTTGAATTAATTTATGAAATAAATACAATATTTGCACGGGACATGGTCGATCGCATTTACATGTTCATAATTATTGTATATGATTACAGCATGTCATACGCCTTGCCCACAGGGTGTACAGTACACATATTTAAAACAATGAACAAAACTACATAATAATTTATAATAAATAAATTATATAATAATAACAAAACAAAGCTAGCTATGTGGTAAGGCCCCAAGCCCGTCTACATGGCAACCATCCTTGGTCTATAAGTATGCCGCCATAATAATCTTGTGTTGTGTTCCAGCATTAGTGACCCAGGTTCTTATGGGACAGCAGCGTGTTCGACGCCTCCAGCGTAGGAAACATCCATAAGAACAGTAACTGCTTTAAGTAGGACATTGTCTTGTCTGTTGTTCCTCAGCAATTTAAAAAAATTCAGTCAAGGTTTTGTAATTATGGTTTATTGCGACATTGGCGCCATAAAACGTTATATTAGTACCCATTAAATTATGGTCCATTTTTAGAAAAACCTGTGAAAAGACCTAAGTCTTAAGAGCCTAAGCTCTTATCAGAAAATTGATGTTATTTTATTGAAAATCATTATTATACTTGCTTAATGTGTATTGCGAGGTACTGTAAAAATGTTATGAACTAAAAGCAAAATCTCAAAGGGCGAATCATGTAGAGGGTTACTAAAACCTAGTTTGGATTTTTTTTAGAAGTGGCATGATCGTTTCTCGAGCACGTTATCAGTCAGTTCACGCGAAGTACTACGGTGTCTAATCACTTATCTCCTCTGCTACTTTCCTAGTCTGGATATTCTCCGACTCTTTTGTATTCTTTCTTATTTCTTTTCTTGTCTTCCTTACAGTTGTTGTAAATGCTCACGAATAACGTTTTTTGATTTTTATATTTCTACTATAATTAAGAGTCCAAAATGAATTAATTACACCTGAATAAAACTTATAGCAACTTATGACTTGCTACAATTTTTTGAGTAGGTGACAACAGAAATATAGTGCACAAGTAAAGCCTTTGCTAAACGTTTTTTGTAGAAAGCCGAAGATTCCTTCTATCACTGTTCTTCAATAAAATTATTTTATGTTACCGTCAGTTCACTACAACTATTATTTGATTAGTATAAGAGACATGAAAATTGTTGTTTCGTATAAAATTGTTTTCGTTATCGTTAAGAGTGACAACTATCAATCTGTTAATTACAATTATATGGATATTTTGATTATATAAGATACAATTTCATTTCATATATAAAATATTTAAAAAGACAATCCCTGACTATTCAAAAGAATCGGAAATAAAATACTAGTTACATTTTTTTTCGTAGCAAAGCACTAGGCAGAAATTTTAATCCATTCATTTTAAATGAAATAATTAAAATAAATGGAAGAAAATAATTTTGTATCCGAAATTGGCCCTATGTTTCTAGCCACAATTAAAGTGATTTAAAATACTCATAAAAATATACAAATGAATTACTCATTTTGCTAGTATATTGACAGAAAAGGTCTTGCTGTTTATTCTGTTTTCAGGTTTGGGATATAAATTTAACCGCATCTCTTCAATTTATATATAGATAATAAATTTTACTATATCCAAAAGAAGTAATGTTGCTCGGCTGCATATAAATAGCTCATATCACTTGGCGACCTATTGAATTTATTCAAAAAATTACCTTACTAGCTAAACATTTGGTAGTTTTCAAATTAAAACACTTACCAGTAGAAGAACTTGGTAACTAAGCAAATTATAGTAGTAGAAAGTTGTATTTTTCATCTTGTTTACGCTGATTTTGTAGCGGGAAAGCGCTTGTATTTAATAGAAATTGAATATAATGGAAGCGGTGCAAAGCATGCTCAATGTGGACAGAATGAGGAAATGCAGCCGTTGAGATATCCCGCTAACTCGACTGACTTGCTGTCATATACGGGCATAAGAATAGCGATTTATAAAATACTATTGTTAATTTGTAAAACCAATATTCTGTTTTTTTGTTGATGAATGACCTGCCAAATACTGTGTCAGCAACAGAAACGTTCATGTACGCCAATGATGTAGCTGCTATTATAATTTCCCCTTCAGGAGATGAGCTAGAGGTAAACCTTAATACCAAACCAGCATAGCTATCAGCATGGTTTAAAGTGAATGGTTTAGCTCTGTACTTGGAAAAAATACATTTACATACATTTTCATGTCTGGCAGGCAATACAGGTAATTGATAGTCCACTTCAATGAACAAAAAAAAGCCCGGTAAATAGAACGAGTTTCCTTGGTTTTGAAGTAGATAGAGAACTGCAATGGGAGAGCCACATAAACAATTTGTGCGCAAAACTAGGTAATGCTTGCTACGCCTTGAAAAGACTTTCTCGGGTACTATCTAGGAATGCAGTGGGATTGTTATTTAGTCACTGTGTACGCCTTGTTACAATATATAATATCAAACTGTAGGAGCATGCTGCTGACTGGAAGCGTGTATACCGCATGCAAAAGAGAGCCGTGCGTGCAATATTGGCATATATTTTCTCCCTGCAGGGGCGGAGCAAGAATACTAACCCGGCTACGGCTAATTACAGGTGTGAAAACTAAAATACCTCATAGGAAAAACAATTTAGTCAGTTTCCATATAAAGTTTCCGTAGATCTCAACGAATAAAAGACATCTTTATTCTTTGTAGCATGCAAAATTATTATTATTATCATTAGAATTCTTCTTCATTTTTGTTCCGAGTACATTCGTAAGTTTTCGTAGGCATATAAATAAACTTTGTTCGTCTTATTTAATACTTCCTTTGCTATATGCTTCCTACTATTTTTGCTATATGTCTATTTCTAGAGAGTTTAAAAAAATTAATAAATAGATAGATAGATAACACTTTATTGTAAACCGAATAACTTACAAAAACAATGAATTATTTACACAATCAATATCTACTTGACTTAAATGGGCGGCCTTATCGCTACAGAATGAACAATCTTTTAATCAAAGTCAACTTACCATCTGATTAGGACACTTATTTTACTTTTAATATAACGTGTAGTCGAGATTTATTACAATAGTCTGTTTTTTTATTATCATACAGTATTTGACTACAAGTTCGTATTATTACATTTTATACCAATTATGTCTAAATCCAAGGAATGAGTTATGTAACAAAACAAAATATTGATAAATCGTCAGTGTTAGGGCCCAACGGCACCTGCGAAGTGAGCAAGCCGCGGTATCACTCCATTCATCACGTCGTCGGCGCTTCCGAGCCGTTTTATTAATTCAGCCGACCCCGCTGCTGCACTGCAACGCTCAAGTGGTTCCTTTCTTATGTACATTACATTCAGCGAAAGGTATTTCTGATTTAATCCCTAAGATTTCTAGCTAATTTAATATTCTTACTTGCTTCACTTTGAGTGGATTTCAAATTAAACCGCTTATCAGTAGGAGAACTTGGATTGGTATTTATTTTATAATTAAATCGCAGTTGCGTTCTCGATTATTGATCGTACGGCTTCGGACTAAGTTAATTAGTTCTTGGGCGTATTCCATTATATAAATACCATTACTTAGTACCTATACGGTATTATTACGTTAAGCAAACACGAAGCAAAGGTCTGCAGTGACAAAATAAATAAAAAAATCAAGGAAAGTAAAAAAAATACACGTATCTTTCTTTAAATGTTTTTTTCCTATAAATCACTCTGCTTTAATGATTTGTACTAATCGTAGGATTTTTAAAGTTGTATGCTATTGCTGCTATGCTGTGTAAGCTGTAAGCTTAAGCTGTAAGATGTATGCCAAGTTATTTAGTTATCAATTATTTCTAGAGAAAGATACACCTTTACACTAAAAATATTCTTCTTTCTGGCCTTATACCACATTACATGTTTCTCTTTTCACTCTCCTTTGTTAGTCGTCATCTTAACAATTACACCCATTTTCACCATATCATCTTTTACGCAATCCATCCATTCTTTATCCGTGCAGGGGCGGAGAAAGAATACTAACCTCTGTGGCCGGGGTCGGCCTGTCGTAAAAGGCGACAAAACAACCCACCCTAGCTACGTGGTAGGGCCTCAAGCCCGTCTAGATGGCGACCACCTTTGGTCTTAAGTATGCCGCCATAATAACCTTGTATTGTATTCCGGCATTAGTGACCCAAGTTCCTGTACCCTTATGGGACAGCAGCGTGTTCGCGATGCTACTGGCATTGCAAACACCTATAGGCGACGGTAACTGCTGAATTCTAAGCGGGCTGTCAGCCTGTCTGCTGTCCTACGCAATAAAAAAAAGATTTACTTCTCCTCCTGTATTTTTTTCACTCTTATTTTTGTCATCTTCTTTGTTATATGACATTCATCTCTTCGCATTTAAGTCATACCACGCGTTACTTTTACTTTTTAATTTTTCAAGCTTGGAGCTTTCTTATAATACTTTCTCACTTCCTCTAATATACTTATTTCTAATTTTATCGTTTTTCGTAACTACACATATCCATCTTAGCATTATCATCTCCGAAGCATCTAATATTCTCTCATCATTACGCTTTGAAGCAATTAAAAATATAGTTAAATTAAAACGCAGGAAGAATTATATTTCATAATTCAACTGATTAATTCATCATCATCATCATCTTTGCGTTGTATCCCGGTTGCAGCCCAAACTCTCGCTTCGGCGCCCGGGGTCCGCTTTCCGACTTTTTCTTCTCCACTTCGCACGGCCTTCAGCATCCCTGGTAGTGAGCCCATTGGCACGCATATCATCCTTTACGACGTCAAGCCAGCACTTTTTGGGTCTACCCCTCCTGCCGGGGCCCGGCGGAGGCGGCATGGCCAGACATTTGTTTCCCACGTAAGCATCCGGTTGCCGTAAAACGTGACCGTACCAACGGAGCCGACACTCCTGCAGTTTATCTGCAATGTCACGGACATGAAGACTACCGCGAATGCGGGAGTTCCTAACGCAGTCCTTCCGCTTCACTCCACATATTTCATTTTTAATTCATAATTCAACTGATTAATTGTTTCTTAACAAAAATGATTTAAAGAAGATTAAAAATAACTTTCATTTACCTGCAAAATAAATACGAATACTTGTTTTCGTTCTTTTCTTAACAAAAGTGTAAATCCTAAAATGGTTTAAAATGATCATAATGTAAACTATGATCAAAATTAATGCCGAGCTATATAAATAAAGAGTTTATAATTATTAAAAATAATTTTCAGAATCCAATACGCCTTTGTAAAAGTATTAAGTCCTTGTTAGTTTCTAGTTACAGTGCTCATTTATTCACAATAAGTCTAAAAAGTGATGTGTATATGAAAACCTCGTAAATCATTATTATTTACGCGATAATAAGTGTGATCGGACAGTAACAAATATTTTTGGCCAAATAAATATAAAAGAGGGTATAACGGAAGTGAGGTGTTCAAAGGTAATCAATAACGATTGTATAAATAATAATAAATAATCAGATCCCAGTTTAGGTGTTACATATTTATCGTTAATTACACTTCAGCGGCACGTTTACTGGTCATGGCGAAGTGTTCAGCGTGCGGCAAGTTCATATCCACGTTAACTGCTGCTGCATGTTCCACCTGTCCGTTAGTTTTCCACAAAGGTTGTGTAGCTATACATGAAGATGCAACCATTTCCAAACGCTGGGTTTGCCCCGAATGCGAAAAAAGGGTAAGCAAAAGTGACAACAACGCCATCCCGATGAAAAGCGTCAGTGGCATGGTTTCGCCGCAAATCACTGACACCGCGAGGGTACCTAGTCCACCTCATCGTGAAGTGTTCTCTCCGGAAGGGAATGACAGCGATGCGCGAGCCATAACACGCGAGATCGCTGCATTTATGGAGGAGATACGTGATTTCCGCAAGGAAATGGCAGACTTCCGCGCATCTATTATGGGAATGGGGCAGCGACTGGATGGTATTGAACACAGATTAGATAAGCTTGAACAGAAAAATATGGAAATCGGATCTAAAGACATTACCGAGCTTGAAAAAACAGTGGAAAAGCTTACTTTGGAATTAAATGATCGTGACCAGGAGGCGTTATCATCCGATCTAGATATTGGATGTTTGCCGGAAGAAAAAGGTGAAAATGTGCACCAGATTTTTATAGTTTTGGCCGCGAAGTTAGGAATCAGATTGGATGAGCGCGACATCGTATTTGTTGAAAGAATCGGTGGGATTGGTGCGCGTAACGTCTCCGGCTCAGGCTCGAGTGATAACGACAGAGGACGGGCTCGTCGCGTCGTAGTTCGCCTCGCGCGCCGCCAGGTGCGAGACGACTTGCTGAAGGCGGCGCGCGTGCGCCGCCATTTGACCACCGCAGATATAAACCTATCAGGGCCGTCGCAACGCATCTATATTAATGAAAGACTTACGCGAACAAATCGGCAACTTTTCCGTACGATCCGTGAAGAATGTCGTCTGCGCAAGTGGCGTTTTTCATGGACTAAACGAGGACGTATTTACGCCCGTCAGGCTGATGGAAAGCCAGCCTTTCATATTCGCTCTAATTCTGATCTGGAACGTGTTTTTACTAAGGATAACGTTTGAACTGTTTTTACTCTGTTACCATAATATAGTAGTAGAATTTTTAGTATATTTTGTTGTGTCAATAACCTGCTGTCAATATTTAACCAGTTTTAATATTATATTAGTTATGAGACATTTTAATATTGTGCTAGTTAAAAGTTGTTTTAATTTTATACTAGTTAAGAGCTATTTTAATATTATATTACTTAAGAGTTGTTTTAATATTATATTAGTTAAGAATTGTTTTAATATTGTATTAGTTAGGAGTTGTTTTAATATTATAATAAGTTTATTCTTTTTACACAACCGTAATTTATTTGAATGTGTACGTAATTTTTATAGTATACAATTATGTTGTTATTATTTTGAGTACTTGTTTTTGTTACATCTTATATATTGTCTTTGTATTCTTGGATCTGCAATGGCTTCATCTGGAAACAATGATCAGCTTGTGGCACATATAGCACCACATACAGTATATTTTTTCCTCTTTAAAAATGATTCATAAACATCTGATGATAGGTTTGCTGAATGTACGATCTCTGTGTACAGATCACGATAACTTTGTGGCTTCAACCATGCGTCATGGTTTAGATATCTTGGCAATGAATGAGACATGGCTAAGAGCAGGAGAAGAGGGTCGTGCTCCTTTGTTGCCGGGATACCGACTACGACATGTGCCTAGATCTCAAGGGATACGTTCTCGTGGGGGTGGAGTTGGGTTTTATATTAAAGAAGATTTGAATGCGCGAACCTTGTGTCATCCAATTGACCCGTTACACAGGGTTGTTGAACAAATGTGGATCACTGTGACTTTGAATGGGATAAAGCTTCTGATCGGCACAGCATATCGGCCTCCCTGGTTAGATGTAGATTTATTTTTTGACGCTATTACAGATACATTAAACGCACTCTCCAATTATGATAACATTATTTTGTTGGGCGATTTCAATATTAATCTACTAAATTTAAATGACCTAAAAACTAAGAAATTCATGGCTTTTCTGTCATGTTTAGATCTCTCACAAATAGTGAGTTCGCCAACTCACTTTACTGAAACCTCGCAAACACTCATTGATGTCGTTTGTACTAACCTAAGCACAAAAAAGATTAGTCTTGACCACTTGGGCTTTCTGTGGGGCCACTCACTAGTACTCTGTGAATTCAACATTAAACGCACTAAGCCGGTGCCTTATGTGGCTGTATATAGACCCATAAAAAATATTTGTTTAGACCACTTCAATAGAGATTTGGACAGTATAGGATGGGATCTATTTGATACTTCGAAAGACTTAAATGAATTAGTTCAAAAATTTAACCTTAATATTTTAACTCTTTTTGACCTTCATGCTCCTGTAATTTTTACAACTATACGCAAACAGACTCATCCGTGGATTACAGATACAATTAAAGTTATGATGCGTCTACGCGACAATGCACTAATTGACTATCGCAATACAAAAACGCAGATTAAAAAAAACTATTACAAATCACTAAAAAGTCTTGTAAATAAAGCTTTATTTAATGAAAAAGTAGCATATTTTAACCAAAATATAAATAGTAAAATAAGCCAACCGAAATTATTATGGAAAAATCTTAAGAACACTTTTATTTCTAAATGTGACTCAAAACTCCCTTTGCATTTGCAAGACCCTAACAGTATAAATAACTATTTTTTAAATTTACCTGATATTAATGTTAGCCGTACTTTGTTATGTTTTTACGAACAAAATAAATTTAGCGATACGGAGTTTACCATAAAGCCTATTGATATCGATTTACTTAATAAAATAATAAGTTCTCTAAAGTCAAATGCAGAAGGATGTGATCTCATAACTTTAAATATGTTAGTGATGACTTTACCTCAGTCGGTGGATACAATCAAATTCATTATTAACCAAGCAATTGAAACTTCAACTTTTCCAGAAATTTGGAAAATGGCCATTGTACGCCCTATACCTAAAATCCCTAACCCAGTTGAACTGAAAGATCTTCGACCTATAAGTATTTTACCGTGCCTATCGAAAATATTAGAGAAAGTGGTCTATCTACAACTTACCGAATATCTCGAAACGAATAAAATTCTCCCGGAAGAACAGTCCGGCTTCAGAAAAGGACGTGGCACGGTAACAACATTGCTTCAGGTCACAGATGACATTCTTTGTGCACAGGATGCGGGTATGTGTACTTTACTGGTGCTGTTAGATTTTTCCCGTGCATTCGATTTAATAAACGTTCAATTACTACTTTCTAAATTAAAATATTATGGTTTTGATACTAAAGCGTTACAATGGTTTTCAAGTTATCTTTGCAATCGATATCAGTATGTCAAGGTTGGCCGCAATGACGGTTCATTTACGGTCTCTGATAAATCAGTTGTCAACAGAGGTGTCCCGCAGGGATCTATCCTAGGCCCAATCCTTTTTATAATATATACGGCAGACTTAGTTCAACATATTAATAATTGCAGATATCATATGTTCGCTGACGACACTCAGCTATATATCACCTTTAAGCCATCCGAAATAGATGCCGCAATAAGTAGGCTCAACGATGATCTGTCTAGGATAGCCTACTAGTGTGAAGAACACTGTTTGATGCTCAATCCGTCAAAGACTAAATATCTCATATTTGGTAGTCCACACCAGTTAGCAAAATTAAATCCCTCTCGAAACATCATATTAATGAATACACTTGTAGAGCGTGTTTATGAAGCCAGAAATCTTGGGTTGTACATGGACTGTGACCTTAGGTTTGAGAGTCATGTAGCGAGAACGGTCAAAAATTGTTTTTATAAACTTAAAGTATTGTATAAAATGAAACCTTTCTTAAGCCAGGATCTCAAATTACAATTGACAGAGTCCCTGGTTCTTTTGCAACTCAATTACACAGATATTGTGTTTGGCCCACGTTTGTTGGCTAGAACTCAAAGACTGATCCAGCGAGTGCAGAATGCCTGTGCACGATTCTGCTTTAATGTTCCATTCAGAGCTCACGTAACACCATTTTTAAACCGGCATATGATTCTAAAAATGAAACATCGTCGCAAGCTTCATTTGGCCTGCCTTCTCTTTGATATAATTAAAAATAAAGCACCCTCTTATTTATACAACAAACTTGTATGGGCTACTAGTAAATCTGTGGGTTCCCGACAATGTGCGGTGCAGCTAGCTACAAACAAACATAAGACGGCAAAATTTAGAGGTAGTTTCCGCTATGCTGCATCCAGATGTTGGAATAACATTCCTCCGCCCATTCGAAACATGCAGAATTCTTACAGTTTCAAGCGCGAACTAAAGAAATTCATTTTCCAACATCAGAAGGGACAGGAGAAATTGGCATGTGATACAAGTATTTTATAAACCCAATCCAGATAAGGTTTGTGTTTGTTTACAAAAGAAATGTATGTGTAGTGTATCGGTTGTCTGGTGCCCGCGGTAAGGGTTCCGTGCTACTGCTGACTTTGGGACTAGATGAGGTTATGTGAGGTGTTCAGGTATACAGTATATTTACTGTAGATGGGCATATGTTGTCTATAATAACAAATTGTATGTTTTTGTAGTTATTTAATATGTATTATTCATTTGTTGTAAACTGCAGCAATAAAATATTCCATTTCTTAATGAGTCATGTCATTCTAGAAGGCCTCTGCGGAAGACCAGCGTTGGTTTCTTATAACCAACTATGCTGAGCAGAAGACCTTTTAGGGCACTTATATCTGTAATGAGATTTTATTTAACATGTTATTATTTTGTGCTCTAAATAAACATTTTTTCTTTCTTTCTTTCTTTCTTTCAATACATACTCTCTAGTCAAAGTTAATGAACAAAGCATTTTGATTAGTAAAGAGCAAGTAAATGTAAATTCCATGGAATGCTCAAGAAGCTATTCACTGTTTGTCGGTGTTTAATTGATTTGAAATCGTTTAAAAGTTAAATTGTTTGCCATAATAGGTAGATACTTAACAATGTTTTTAAGTTTGAATCAGATAGATGTGAAATTATAAATATTTTTTTTTGCTGTAGGACAGCAGATAGGCTGACGGCCCGCTTAGAATTTAGCAGTTACCGTCGCCTATAAGTTTTTGTAATGTCAGTGGAATCGCGATCACGCTGCTGTCCCATAAGGGTACAGGAATTGGGTCACTAATGCCGGAACACAACACAAGGTTATTATGGCGGCATACTTAAGACCAAAGGTGGTCGCCATCCAGACGGGCTTGAGGCCCTATCACGTAGCTAGGGTAGGTTGTTTTATCGCCTTTTACGACAGGCCGACCCCGGCCACAGACTTTAGTATTCTTTTTCCGCCCCTGCACGGATAAAAAACGGATAAAATGTTATATATACATCTACAAAGAGGTCACGTAGATGATACGAAATCTAATTGTTTTATATAAAGCTTTTTAAAATATTTGTGATATTGTTAATGTTGTCCTCCATTTAAGGTCTTCCACACCTACATCCACACACACACACACACACACACACACACACACACACACACACACACACACACACACACACACACATCTCATACCTTGGTTTTATCTGTTACTGTTCATTCGTCTATTTTTAAGCATATGATATTATCATCAACCGTAATAGCCAGTTATAAAATACTGTTTGTAATATGAAGTAAAAATAACTTATTTTCTTTGAATATACCAAAAACTTATATAATATTAGAATAAATACAACATTCTTTTTTGTTTTTTAGCTTTAGCTTCCATAAAAAATTATTAAAAAGAACATTAGAATTCTCTTCATCGCCTTGTTTCTAAATCTACACCGGCGAAGTACTGGGTACAACTAGAACAAAATACAACAGTTTGCGATAAAGTATGTTATTCCTAATAGCTTCCTAACCAATCCATTTCCCGTTTGAGACAGAAAATATTATCTTATTTCCCTACAAAGAAAATTGAATCCAAACAGCACAAAGTTAACGCGCAAATACAGTTTTAAAATCACCTCCGTTAAAGGAAATGAATAATGCAAAAGATGGTGCGAAGTGGCAGACCCGCTTCGATATTAAATCTTTGACATCAATGCACTGAAAACACTGTGGTAATGCTGAGATAGGATATTAAAACGAGTAAAACTCTATCCACAATTCAAAAATTATTGGAATTGCAGGATCTCTTATAATGTACTAGAAAATTAAAAATACCATACTAGGGGTGTTCAATAAAAAATGATAATGAGTATGACGCAGTTATCTTTTATTAATTGTTATTTTATTTTTCGATGTTGTCACCTTTCAGGTTGATATAGAAAGAAAGAAAGAAATTTTATTGGTGACAAGAATGATCAATACAACAAAAATATTATAAAATACAAGCAAATCTATACTACTATTATAAAGAGGAAAGATTTGATTGTTTGTTTGTTTGTTTGTTTGTTTGTTTGTTTGTTTGTTTGTTTGCTTTGAATAGGCTCCGAAACTACTGACCCGATTTAAAAAATTCTTTCATTGTTGGGAAGCTACACTATCCCCGGGTGACATAGGCTATATTATATTTTCAAAAAAATTAGGGATCCTTACTAAAACTCTAATAATGTAACCCAAAGTGTAAAAAAATTACCTAAAATATTATTTAAATCGCGTGCGTTGCGAAAACTATTGATGATAGAATAAAATAATGTACTACAACTTTGCAGAACACATCATTATTTACAAAAAGTGTCGCGACAGCATATGTCTAACTATTATAGTTATGCCACAATAAGTGTTCTTTTATTTTAAAAATTTAATTGAAATGCCGCCCCTAGAAAAGACTCTTTATTTGGATCTTGGTATTAATCCTTATCAAAATAAATTACTTCATATTCAAAACTGTTTCAATACCTTTATATAACTTTTTGAATTATTCAATTCGGATATTCCATTCGAAAGATATCACGAGTTTAAAAATGTAAGTATTAGAAAAATGTTGCGTGGTAGCCGCTCACCCTGTTCGGCTAGCTAGGCAGCACCTTATGCAAAGTAGGCGTGCGTCACTGGGGTTTTTACAAAAATTAGAATACTTATTAAAAAATAACGAAAAATAAATAAAAAGTAATAGCAAAAAAAATCATTAAAATAAAAGCTCATAGAAATAATAATATTCAAACTTTCTTTATAATTTTATTTTTTTAGTAACCTGATGCAAATAGAAGGGTTTGCCCCCAGGGGCGCTCCTCTGTCCGAGGAGTGCACGGGTGTGCGTACCCGAGGTGCCCGAGCATCCGTCGCTTCACTCCCCTTTCCGTTCGAGGTGACAGAGTCCTACCTTTCTTTCTGTCTACCTCTTACATCCTTTCCAACTTAGCTCTCTGTTCGTGGCATGGTCCCCGATGGGATGGTTGCGAATACTGATTGGGGTCCCGGGTTCTACCATGGGACCTGATTTGGTAGTCAAAACCATGCCTATTTCGACTGCGCCTGCACAGAGAGTGTTCCCGGGGCGGGAATTGCATCCTCGCTGTCGGTTGGTCTTGCTGGGCCGGCTACGACGTCAAGCGACTCTGCTTTTTCTGGAGTGTCGTCTGGTAGTCGTACACACGCCTAACTAGCACGCAACGGGGATGCGAGTCCCGTCCGGAATTGGCCGCGGACCTGTCGCTCCCGGCCCTGGTTCTGTCCATGGTCGGGGGCGATCCTGGATGGACGGCCGTCGCCTCCTTTTGCGAGGCAGTAGTGTCTGCAAGGGAGGCGGCGGAACGGGAGCAGGAGTCCGCCACCGCACTCCCCTCCCGCCAACGTAGGCCGCGTCGTCGGCGCCGGAGGGCGGGCAACGATCTCCGGCCGCCGTAGAAAGCGGCCGCGGGCGGCCCCTCGGGAGAGGATCCGCCGCCCGCACTATTGCCGTGAGGGAGAAGGCCGCGTGCTGTTCCGCAGCCCCCCTCAACTCATAGAGTTGTTACAAGAGAGCGCCGGGAGGACGAAAGCCTGACCCCCTGGCGCCAGCACTTTAGAAGGGGCCCGCTTTAAGACAAAGCGTGGGCTGGCGCCGGCCCGGGCCACGAGATCGGCAGGCCATATATCCGTGGGCCCGGGCGTAGGCGATAGGAGAACAGCGGGGTTTTTTAGTGGGTAGTCGGATGGTCGAACATCTTTTCCGGAGTCCCTTATATCCCTCGGTCCCCCCGGGCCGGGGGAACCCGTCAAGAGAGGTTTTACCCCGAGATCGAAAAAAAATAGAAGGGTTTAATTTTTTGTTAAATACCCATGCGAAGCTGGGACGGGCTGCTAGTATAATAATAAACAAACGGAGAACATACGAGTATTTTCATCAATATTCGCCGTATCGAAATTTCCACACAGCATTGATTTTCAGTGCTAACCTAAAGGTAAACCTTAAAATCATAGTTGACCCAAGTGTTAAACCTTTCCTTTATTCAAAGGGCTGCCGATGCGTGCTACGTAAACAATGTCACGGGCTTCTAAATTAAAACCTAACTTTATAATATTATGGACACTTCCTATAGAAATGTTAATTTCTTCTGCTATAAAACTAACAGTAACACGACGATTCGCCAAGACAATATTTTCAACTTTATTAATTATTTGTTCAGTACTAGTTCACTACGTGTTTTAATCATTTGTTCAGTACTAGCGTCCCGTGCGGGGGTTGTGGTTAATGGAACTTCTTCCTCGCTTAAACTCAACACACTAACGCGTAACTGTAGAATATGGAGGAGCATGAACCCCTATGTTGTTCTCAAGTCTTAATTTACCAGCGCCGTAGTAAAAATTTTCAAGCAGAGATATTTTATTACCGCGCGAACTTCAATTGTATCCATTTTTATACACGTTCCGACACGACACAAACAAATGACTTCTATTTTTAAAAAACAAAAGTGTTAATTGCTTTTTTATTATTATTATATCTAATGTCCCGGCTATATCTGCCAGTATTTTTTTTCTTTCCAAGGATCGTATCGCATTATCACTATTTATTGAACACCCCTCGTATACTCGAAAATCTTCTCAATTGAGTAGGTCGCATTCGAATCACCACTTTCTTGCTTTAAAAGGTGTAGATAGTGCCGACTTCGTCAAATAGTCTCTACATGTCTAGGTTTCTATAAACTGTCATCATCTTAGCGTTAAATCCCAGTTACAAGCTAAACTTCAGTCTTGGTGCCCGGGTCGGCATTTCAACTTTTTCTTCTCCAATTCACATAGCCTTTGGTAGTTCTCTTAATGAGTCTATTGGCACTTATATCGCTTTTTTCGACGTCAAGCCAGCATTATTTGGGTCTATTATGCGATTATTTATTATGGATGACATATCTACCGCAGCATATACATCTCCATGACATACAGTTATTTCTTATGCCACTTTAACACCAGCCACGTTTCACAACCGTAGAATAGATCAGGCCTAATGATGGTCTTGTGGACCTCACGCCATTTCGTTTACACAGCGATGCGTGTCTTGACGTCGCAGTTGATGTCACCAAACGCGTGAAATACAGATCCCAGATAATTTAGCCTAGTCTGTTCGCTCGGTTGTGTGTTTTTTTTTCTCAGCGAAAAACCCTCTCTCCTGGGACTCCGGAAAAGATGTTCGGCCATCCGACTACCCATTAAAAAACCCCAATGTTCTCTGATCGTCTACGCCCGGGCCTATGGATATGTGGCCTGTCGATCTCGTGGTCCGGGCCGGCGCCGACCTGCCCTTTGTCTCAAGGTGGACCTCTTCTAAAATGATGTTGACGCTAGGGGGTCAGGGTTTCGTCCCCCGGCGCTCTGCTGTGTTGACTGTAGGAGTTGAGGAGGGCCGCGGAACAGCACTCGGCCCTCTCCCTCGCGGCAATAGTGCGGGCGGCGGATCCTCCCCCGAGGGGCCACCCGCGGCCGCTTTCTACGGCAGCCGGAGGTCGTTGCTTGTCCTCCGGCGTGGCACCCCGACGTCATCTCCCGCCCTATGCGACAAAGGTACCTCCCGAAGCAATCGTGCCCCGAGAGCACCTGTGTCAGGTGGAAGGCCAGGGTGCCGTGGCGCCTTTCCACCCATTCAGCCAGGACGAGCCTCACCGCTTCGATGGTGGCGAGGCCCGCGCTGGAGTGCGCGAGGCGCTCCTTCCACTCCACCATGAGCACCTCGTTGTGTCTTCACCTATTGCCACAGTTGGGTCTTCGGCCACTGCCAACTTGACCTTGAGACCACCGTTTTTTTAAACATTTTGTATTCGGATTGTTTCAATATTTATAGTAAACTTTTTTATGACTCATATCTCAAAATAAGACTTAGACTAACAGAAAACACTTTCTTTGACTCCGGTGAATTATTCTATTTCCTGCACTATATTTCGTCTAAAGGAAGTCCATTTAATTTAATAATCATGAAATGAAAATGTTTTTGTGTAACAAGAATACTAGTTGCACCAGTTTTTTGCCTGTGATGGCGACGGAAGCGAATGTGGCTTGAAAATACACACACTGGTTGCTTAAAGGCCAACAAATTTGCAGAAAAAAATACTGACAACAAAAACGTTCTCCTCATTGATTTTAAATGGCCAGAGGCCATGCAGCTATCCATGAGGATGGATGTAAAACTATTTTTATATCTAACTTTTTACAAATAAACCCTCTCACTGACATTTGATAGCACAGTACCATAAAATTTAATTGATGCTTATACAAATTTCACTCTTTCGCGTGTTTGTATCGGCAACTGGATTACCCAGACAATATTTTAATTTATCATAGTTTATGTAAATATTTTTATTATATTTATTATTAATTCGAATATATGAAACTGACAGTTCTTATCAGAAAAAAGTCAGCATATATAGGTATTTAATTGAATGTATGGAAAAATGTACTAAATTTATATTTCTGGTTCAATACAAGCTTGGAATTTTGGCATTTGAATTAACAACGTTCAATTTTAATTGCTTAACAAATTTATACACAAAAGACAGCAAAAATCGATTCAACTCAATACAAAGCCATCGCTGTACAAAAGCTTTAAAATTTAATTCAATTATAACCAATCGAATTTAAGTCTTCGAGAGAGGTAAATCGTTTTAAGGTACTCTGATGCGATTAAATTGTATTTAATTTTATTCCTTTGTAAGCTTAAAACGATTTAAAGTTTTCTTATACTTAAATTTAATTAAATATTTATAAATCCGATTTAAATGGATTACAGGTCAGATTTCGAAAAAATTGATAAATTATTCAGATGTAATAATTTGAACTAAAACTCATTAGTGTCTCCATTAAGAGATATGATTATTTTGGACAACATTTTTAAAGGCAAAGATTAGCTAGCGAAGATTTTTCTCTGAAGCGATTAACCTTTTCCTTTTTGTTTTATATAGTAACAGATGATAATTTTGTTAGCTTGGATCATCATATACAAAATGATCAATGATATAATTCTAAGATAATCAAGAACCGCCTTTATGCAAGTTTTTTTACCCGTAATTTATCTCAGATTTTTAGTTCTGGGCTTAGTAGATAAGACTGCAGTTGTTTCTGTAAAACACTTAAAGCTACAAATATTTTTATACATATTCAAAGAAATCGATAGATTTCAATATATCCCAATGGATATGAAAAATTTAACACTTAAAAAATTGTTTATTTTTGTCGAACCTCTACAAACAGGAAATAATAGTTATGTGTAAGCATTATAACAGACAGTAATCCGAAGTTAACATGAAATAGACACAGAGAGACCGAAAAAGGTGCAAAACGTTTAATTTTTTGAAATTTTCGAAATTTAGACTAAAATAAGACTTCTGCACATTACACCATGTTGTAAAATCTGTTTAAGATCGTGTAGAGTTATGATTCTTTTAATAGTCCGACTGGATTTGTATTTTTTGTTTACCATGATGACGTCATGGTATGTGTAAAATGACTGAACCGTTTCCATAATACGATTAGGATATCGCCTACCTCGCCTCATTATGCTGAGGATGTTACGGAATGGTTACGGGGCGTCACGCACCGCTGTTGCCAATGATAACTGCTATAAACCGAGTTTGATGAAAGGGCCACCAAAGCAGCGGGATAAACCACTTTCATTGTAAACATATACAAATAAACCAATACTTCACTTATAAATTTGAGTTCACTGCTTAGCAGTGATAGGACAACATTGTTGTGCGCTGTAATTGTTATTTATTGATATATTTTTACGATCGTTTTATGTAAATCAATATAAGAAAACTTCTATTACATATTATGTCTCTACTCCTTTTATATATAATTTCATGTGATCTTTTAATCTTAAAAGGGAACCTTAATGGTGATCTGTGATGTCTGTGAACTAGCATATAGTATCGCACGGTCTTCAGCATCCTTGGTAATTAATCTATTGGACATCAAGTCAATTATTTTTGGGTCTACCCCTTTTACCAGGGCCCATACTAGGCCTAAAAATGGAAAATAATAATATATAATGAAAATAGGACTAAATTATGTTAACTATAATTAAAAATAATTATTTATTTAATTTCCCGCTATTTTTAAGGCCAAATAGTATTGCAATCTCTTTATTAGACGTGAGTTAAATTTTCGTACATTACAACCGTCAGTTAACATTAAAGATCTTCCCTAAACGATATGCATAATTATTAAATCTTAGCAATATGTTGATTTAACCCCTTTTACTTCTTTAATTATTTCTCTTCTAGAGAACCACTAGAGAATCATCGAAAAATAATAAAATTTCGGATTTTTCTATGAATTTTGTGTATAATTACTAGCCACACACGAATTGTGAGGTTATGCTCACGGGCATTAGAAAGAAATAAATAAAGACAAAATGTTTATATTTAGAGCTATAACTACTCATATGAATAAATGACTAATATAAATATGTATAACATTTGCCGGTTGTGGTAAGCTCTAAATTGGCTCCAAGTTCAGAAAATATTAGTTTTATTAACCAACACTGGTCAGCAAGCCAGCAAGGGTATTATTAATTTTATACTTTAATAATACATTTACTCTACATATGCACTAAAGAAACTCGTCTATTAAAAGCAGAAATTAAAATAAAATACAAGTTGAACATTTAAATTAACAAAAATAAAATTAATAACAAGCGTAACAAACTACACAAATCCAGAATCAGTTAAAATATAATAAATAGTAAAGATGAAAAACAATATTAAAAAAATATTATTATTTGGTAACGAATATCGTATCCATCAAAATGTAGCGATGTCTACGGCCAGGTCAATCTGCATTTTTTGATGTTTGTATAAATAATAATAATAATAATAAATCATTTATTTCGGACAAAGTCCATAGTTTGTTAATGGATTAGTAACAATTTTTCACTTAAAATTATGTTAGTATTGTTAGTAACACTTTATAATAAAATTAAAATTTTCCAATTACTACCCCTAACCAGTGATTCAGGACGGGGCAGTCAAACCTGGCAGCAATGGCTTTCAGAAGGAACAGATAAAAAATCTTTTAATTTAAATCTGACATTTTGCAAACTCATAATTGCAAAATCATAATTGCAAACGCTAAGAAATGGATGGAAGAAGAAGAAGGTTGGCTACTGAATTATTAGGATAAAATGTTGATTGTTCCGAAAATGTTGTTTCCTATATTTATCATTTTGTTATAATTATTGTTATAATTTCATTTCCTGTTTAGAATACTTTGCAGCAACATCGCCGCGCATCAACAACGACTTTCGCTTTCTGCTGCACACCACCGCATCACTATTTTCTAGATCTATCGTGGTAACTGCCTATTGATCAGCATCATTGTCAATTGGTCAGTGGCTTCCTAGGTCTTATTAACATTTGCTGACAGATCTGAGTATGATGTACTATAACAGTACTAATCCAAAATATTGCTATCAAGTCAATAGAAGTTGCAAATCATTTAAGGCTGTGGAAGGCCAACTCAAGTTCATTGTGATACTCGGCTGTAAGTATGAGTATTATGCTTCAATATTCTACGCTAAGCAACCTTCGTCTTCAATTAAAGCTACCTAGACACAGTAATTATCTAAAACATGATTTTTAAGTTGCCATGCAGTTTCGTGTGAATAAACTCCAATAGAGTGTTTGGGTTGCCTGGAAGAAATCGCTTAAAGCGATAAGGCCGCCCATTGTCTCCAATATTTACAATATTCTCTTTAACTTGTATTATAATCATTAGGTTAAGTTGGTGACAATAAAGTATTATCTATCTATCTATCTATCTAGAGTGTTGATATAATAGTTCTAAGATTGAATTTCCACTTAATATATGAGTAGATACAGGTTTATGTACATGGGATTAATCATGTATTAGAGCTATCGAAACTCAATAATTATCTTGGAATATAACTCTCAGTTTCCTCTAACTTATAAATTAAACATTAGTTACATAATTCTGAGAAATAGATCGTATAACCGTTAGTCTGCCAGCTAAATGTTATTAGGTTTATCAACTATCTGAATATGAGACTCACCAGCTTAACCTTCGGGTCTATATTGTACCCTGAGGAGGGTACACACAGGGCGATGCTCAACCAGGAACAAAACAAACAAGTGCCATTGATGGGAAAGGATGTATATGATGTACTGGTTCTCTTACGACCTAAGATTCCAAAATACAAGGTGACGATGACAAACAAAATTCACTGCTGATCTTTTTATTCAACTAATCTATAATGAAAACATAGTTTTATATGTAATCGAATCCATATTGGAGTATGATGTTAAGTTATATGCTATAAATTCAAAATTATACATTATTCATAGATTTCAGGGTGGACCGATGCGATTTCATGCATTTTTACTTAAGTTTCCAGATACTGAGTTCCAGCTAAAACCAATGAATACTAGATTAGAACACATTGAGCCGTTAGCTTCGGGATATTTATGAATAATATACCTAATATTAAATTTATTTCCAATGTATTTTTATTTATAAGTCTAATTTTACTAACGGTATTTATAAGTCTATGTTTATTGACGGCTGGTTCAGTGAGAACAAAATATACAGAAAGAAAGAAAGAAAATATTTATTTGCAAAAATAGCGACGTACTTAGATTACTCACAAGAAAATATAAATAACAACATGATTAGAGAATTTGTGCGCCGCATTTTCAACAGACAAGAATTGCACTCAGCTTACTGCTGTGCCGGAATTATATCCGACACAACGCTGATTTTCAGTGCAACCCTTCCTTTTAGCGTTATGTCAAGACGACCCAAAGTCTTTATATAGATACACACACATATACATATATATACATATACACACATATATATACGTATAGACACATACATATACATATATATACACACACATACATACATATACGTATATATACGTATACACATACATACACACACACATACATATTACTTTACCAACTACAGATTTGAAGATTGACATTAAACTTCCGAAGTTGAAAATTGAAAACTGAATTACAAAAGTCACAATTTTTGGATCCAATTAATTAGGATCATAATGCTCAATTGTATTATTGAATATCAAATTATTTATAAAAATATATTAAAATTACATAATAATCTATATAATATATATTATAAATCTTTCTATATTACAGCAGTTTGTTCTATTTTGAGTGTATGTCTGTTAAAATCATTGCAACTACTTGGTGATCTTGGGCCATTATACACAATTCACAACCGAGAGGGGGACTTGAGCTTACTGTGACACGTATATATATACTTTAGTTTTTCTGACCTGAGGATTAGGTAAGTTAATAGTAAACGCGTTGTTACGTCCATGTCCACCGGCAAGGAGGAGCATTTCATTGAGATACGAGACGCGTATCTCATATAATAGAACGATACAGCAATACGTGCTTATATGATTATTCGCCGCTAAATGTAGGTAGTCGAATGCTAAAGGTCTAAACGCTTTCTAAATGCTACTGGATAGACACTAATAGATATAATTAAATTATATAAAAACTATTGGATTAAATATGTAGCATACACTTCATTTCAGTATTTCAATAAGAACTTTTATGGAGATATGTCTACTTCATCCGCTTATTTAATAAATTATAGCCCTTGGACGATGAAATCGCTGAAAATATGGCAGTGTGAAGATGGTCAGGCGGTTATTTGTGCAGCGGCTACGTGACGTAAATGCGAACATTCGCTTCAGTGATGCCACTGTACTCCAAAATATTACCTAAGATCTTACATTACAATCTTTGGATAGATAGATAACTCTTTATTGATCCATAACATACTTACAAATAAAATAAATATATGACAAGATGAATAAAAACGTAAGTAAATCAATCGCTTAAAGCGGTCTCTTCCAGGTAACAGTTACTAATAATATATAATACATACAAATATATATGGGTATGGCAGAAGAAACATGAAAGCAGAATGAATGCAGTTGAGATGAGAGCGTTAAGAAGTATGATAGAAGTTAAACTGAGTGACAGGATAAGAAATAGTGAGATAAGGAAACGTTGTGGTCTGAAAGAAGATGTAGTGACAAAAAATTGAGAAAGGTATGCTGAGATGGTTTGGCCATGTCGAGAGAATTAATGAAGAACGATTGACGAAAAAAGTGTATAAGGCGAGTGTGAATGGAAGTGTTGGAAGGGGTAGACCTAAGCGGACGTTTCGAGACCAGATCAAGGACGTCTTGAAAAAAGGCCAGGTCAAGAGTATTCTAAATCGAAGGGCATGTATGAAGGGAATAATGAAAGTGGACGAAGCGAAACAAGTATGCAAGGATCGTAGTAAGTGGAAAGAAGTGGTCTCTGCCTACCCGTACGGGAAAGAGGCGTGATTATATGTATATATGTATGTACAAATAGCAATACTACTTATGTATATACACATACATATATATTGGAAATATTGAGGAAAGATATAACGTCAAGCATAGTTATTTAAGGAAAGATAGTGTTGTCTGAGCTTATTTTTAAATATCGGCAGCGTTTTAGCTTCTCTAACAGTAAGAGGTAACGTGTTCTAAAGGCAGATAGACTGCACTGTAAGAGAGTTATCATAAAAGGATGAAGTGTGTGCAGGCGTCTTGAGAATTGTATATATACAAGTGCGCAAATTTTGGGATATAGAAAGGCGAAGGAAATCAAAACGTTCTCTAAGATAAAAAGGGGTAAATAAAACATTACATTACAAAGGAGTGTAAGAAAGTGAGTATTCCTGCCACTTGACCTTTTTACGAAATTCGGAAACGTGGTCATATTTGCGTAAACCAAATATGAACGCTTATTCTGCAGGCGCTCAAGCTTATTTAGCTGTTCTTTGGATAAATTAAGATAACAGGCGTCAGCGTAATCCAGAATGGGAAGTAATAGAGATTTTTCACGTATGATCTTAGTGGCAGTGAAGAAAATTTCTTAATCTTGTAAGAAAACCCTTCGGCTTATTTCAGAAATAAGGGGTCACCAAGACAACACACTGTCAATTATAATGCCTAGATCTTTGACTGTTTCATTAAAAGGGATGGCTGTGTTGTTAAATATGACGAGGTAAAGTCATTTTATTGCTGTAGGACAACAGACAAGCTGACGGCCCACTTAGCATTTAGCAGTTACCGCCGCTTATGGGTGTTTGCAATGCCAGTGGCATCGCGAACACACTGCTATCCCATACTATAAGGATACAGAACTTGGGTCACTAATTCCGGAACACAACAGTGTGCTCCTAGCGTCGCAAACATCCATAGGCAACGATTATGTGGGCCGTCAACCTGTCTGGTACTGCTCAGAAATAATAAAAAATTAATTCCAAATAATTTGTTTAACTGGCAACATTTCGCCGCGAAGAGATTAATGCGCGAATATTCGCGGGGACGAGCGACAACGCGACAATACGTGATCATAATTCATTATACGGTGTAGATTTGTTTAACCTATTTTGTAATTATTGTAAATTTTGTTATAAGGGTGACAGTTATGATACGCTGTCTGTTTCTTGTTGAGAATTATTTGTTAGAGAAAATTGTTTCAATATTTTACTAAAAGATTATTTATGCCTTCGTGTCCCTCTGTTCACAAGCTCAACCATGTATTACGCCCAGATGTAATCTTGACCCCCTGGTGCCAACACTATAGAAGAGGCTCGCCCCGACACAATGGATGCGCAAGCGCCGGCCCGGGCCACTAGATCGACAGGCCACATATCCGTGGGCCCGGGCGTAGGCGATAGAACAGTGAGGATAAAAAACAGGTTTTCCTAAATAGTTTGATGTTAGTAAGGAAGTCATCGGTTCTGTATCGAACAAAATGTTAAAATAAATAATTTTTACAGGTTTTTCAAAGACTATGAAAAAAGGGACGTTTTCTCAGTGCAGGAGTGTAGTTAGAATATTGAATATCCTTGAAGCCGGGGTCGGCCTGTCGTAAAACGCGACAAAACAACCTTTGCTTGTGGTAGGGCCCCAAGCCCGTCTAGACGGCAACCACCCTCGTTCTATACGTATGCCGTAATAATAAATAACCTTGTATTGTGTTCTGGTATTAGTGATTCAGGTTCCAATACCCCTTATGTTCTAGTACCACGAACAACTATCATTTGAACTGGTAGACAACTTTTTGGGGTTCAAAGATGAGTTGCACTTTTATTAATGAAGCACGCGTGAACGCTAACAGTGGTGTTCGGGGAATCGGCAGAAAAGAAAATGGATTTTCGGCAACTAGTTTCGGCAACTAGTTACGTACCAGTACGATTGTAAAAAAGTTACATGAATGAAAAGTTTTAGTTTATTACGAGTTTGTTTGCTATATTTAAGCGAAATATAACTGTTTATAACAAGATTATAGCTTCATAATCATCTGGTCACTTAAATGCCTTGATCCTTTTTTTATAGTTGAGGAACAACAGACAGGCTGACGGCCCATTTAATAATAACCAGTTACCGTGACCTATGGACCTACGCTTAGATGATGACTACGCTTAGATGATGATGACCGTGACCTATGGATATTTGCGACACTGGGGGCACCGGGAACACGCTGATGTCCCATAGAGGTACAGGACTTGGGCCGGAACACAACACAAGGTTATTATGGTGACTTATTTATAGACCAATGGTGATTGCCATCCAGGCAGGCTGGGTTTACCACGTAGCTAGGGTTATTTTGTCACCTTTTACGATAGGGCGAACCTAGCCGCAGAAGTTAGTACTCTTATTCCATCTTTGCAGGGAGATAATTATTTAAAGCAGTATAATATAGCCATAAATAAAACAAAAAATAGAAGAATCCAGTAACAGACGTGTTTGAAAGATTCGATGCATGAATGAACTAAGACCTCAAAGTTTCCAGCTCAGTGTTAAAATCACGAGATTCAGAAGTTGTGTGCTGTTCTTTTAGATTCGTTCAAAGATATTTCAATTTCAGAAAGGGAATCTGAGAACTCTCATTTGAGTGTTTTGTAACGTTCACCCCCTACGTCACTTAATATATATATATATATATATATATATATATATATATATATATATATATATATATATATATATATATATATATATATATATATATATATATATATATATAATATAATCCGTATATGTACCGATGTACATATATTTACGAGGAGATTCGATTAGTAACGACGGATCGAACTAATAATTTTAGTTAAGAATTACGTATTTAATAGTTTCAATAGAAGTGTGATAAAATGAGCAGTCACAGATATAAAATCCTGTTTGATGAGAAAATTACACATTTGTGTATAAAATATAAATAATAAATTAATTAATTTCTATCACTCACCGAACACGACGGTTTCTGGTGATGCTCTGGCCGGAGATCGCCTTTACGGCTAGGATACCTACGTTGTGTTTTCCCAAAGTAGTAAACCTAGATTCTTTTATTAACCGGTGATTTGAGATATCGGAAGCTGTATATGTTGGAATACATCTATGTACTTATTTCTATGGGGCTTAACGGACAATGGAATAATAATAAACATACTTATAATATTCATATAGGTCGATAAATATCAAAGAAAATATAAGGTGAGTAAAATGTAATTGTTGTAAAGTGTTATGTAACGAGTATAGTGTGAGTAAGTTATTAGTCAGTTCCTTATAATAAACCTTAGCCTAAAGTAATTCTAGTAGCTTTACAAATAGTGCTAACCTAACCACGACCGCGAATCGGGAATATTTCATTGTAAAACCGAAGCTCTACAACAAAATATGTTGCCCGGTGAAGTCACCCACCACCTCAAAGCCCCGCGAAAATACGACACTAACCTTCTACATTTAGTGTCCCACAATACAACTTCTCAGTATAATTTCTTGGGGAAAAGAGGAATAAGTGAATTATATAATGTGGCGCGAGAAATTGCCGAAGCTGTGAGCAGCGCTTATACGTTGGAGATTGAAGACCACATTTACCATGGGCGATACGCCTATGCCTATCGAATGGCGAGCAAAAGGACCTGGCCAACTCATTAAAGTATAGCAAGGAAAAGCATCTTGCATCATGTCGAAGAGAAGACACAGGTCGGCTCAAGCACTTACATCGAGTCAGCACATTGATGGCATTGTGGATAGTATAGTATGTTCGGCCTTATAGGCCACGTACTCACACCTCTCACAGATCTAGCAATCCCTTTTATCGATGTAATAATTCTAGTTATAAGTATGTAGTTATATAACAGGCAGAACCGCCTTATCCATAATAATGATCGTCAATGCAATATCGCTATGAGAGTTAAGAGTTGAGTGATAAATTTAATTCCTCTATTCTCACTTTATAAACTTATACCAGAATACCAGAAGAATAATTGTGCAACCCAAGTGGCAACAGCAGCCGGCAAATCAAAGCTACTTTTTTTTATTACTTCACTAGGGTAAAACGTGTACTAACTTCAGTACAGTTTTACGGAGATAGGAGAGGAATAGGATTATGGGATTGACACGTTTGATCACTATTTAAAACAGTGAGTAAATGCTGCATCAATTAAATGAGTTGTCGAATATTGCGCACGAAGCGATTCTATATTATTATGCATGCTTATCGGTATAAAATTTGTACCCATTTGTGCACTCGTATTAGAATATAGCCAAGTATGCAGACCACAGACATTGAGATTGCTGAACCATAACCGCACTCGTCCGTTCATCGTCAGCATAGTAATACTCTAACGCTAAGACGAAGAGTGGGGAGTCCACGTTTGGTTTGGAACGCCTCAGTCTCGTAGTCTACACCTTCTGGTTACATTCCAGACAAGCATAATGCACTGTTAAGTGATAGACGAGATATACCATTCGGTCCTCAACGTGGTACCATTCGGTCTTAAACTTGGAAGCCAACTACTCCTTAATTAATTCTGATTCAACCACAAGTGTTCAAGAAACCTTACAAGTTTCTAAACCTCATGAAATAACATCATCACAATCTCAGCGTTAAATCCCGGTTGCAACCCAAACTCTCGTTCCGGAGTTCAGGGTCCACTTCGCGCGATCCCCAACATCCCTGACGGCAAGTCCATAGGCAAGCATATCACCCTTTACGACTACTAAGATCAGCCTTTGATGCCCAGGGTCCACTTTCCAACCTTTCTTTTCCCCTTCGCATGATCCTTGACATCCCTGACGGCAAGTCCATAGGCTCGTAGTGCCCTTTACGACTACTAAGGTCAGCATTTACTCGATGTCTAAGCCTGGGTTTTTATATATCAATATAATGAAGCCTTCTCCCCTTCGCAACCCCGCGACATCCCTGACGGCAAGTTCATAGGCACGTAGAGCCCTTTACGACTACTAAAGTCAGCCTTTACTCAATGTCTAAGCCTGGGTTCTTATGTATAAATATAATGAAGCCTTCTCCCCTTCGCAACCCCGCGACATCCCTGACGGCAAGTCCATAGGCACGTAGAGCCCTTTACGACTACCAAAGTCAGTATTTACTCAATGTCTAAGCCTGGGTTCTTATGTATAAATATAATGAAGCCAATCAGGTAGCGCATACCCCATGCAAATATAATTAGGTCGGTTGGTTTTCCTTATGTTCTAAATTGATATCTTAACCTAATTTAGTGTCGAAACTGATATATATTCTGTGTGTGATAAGTGATTGTGTGATGTGTAATGATTTATAATTATATTGAATATAATATAATATATATAGTACATAAAAATAGTTAAACGGGATATATTATTTGCGACTTACACTTGTATAATGTTGAAATTTCATTATATGTATTTATAAGAATTTGATAAATTGTTAAACCTATACGACTTACTTGGCAGACCAAAAGCTCCGTTTTGGACTGAGCCTCATTCACTGACTCTAAGCTAAACCCTATTACGGAATTACACAAAATAATTGAAACATCTAGACTTACTCGCGTAATGGCTAACCTAAGACAACACTGACTCTACTGGGCCCTAGTTCGAGAAAATAACAAACAAAGGGCTAGGCACACCCGTGAATTATTATTAAATTAAATCGCGGAATAAGAAACAACACTGACTCTAATAATTCCCTATGTCGAATTTCCACGTTATTTTAAAATATCGCGAATCGCGGGATAGAAAATAGACTAAGCAATCCACATCATGAAAGATCAGAACTGGCCACATTCAGATCCAACACAATGCAAACCACCATAATCAATTCTCTATATAGAAACAAATATCACGCGACGCGAAGCCAGGAGTTTGTCCCCGGCTGTTATTACTCTCTTCGAAACGCGATTTCTCTGATCCGCTCTTCCCGGCGTCCCGACTCAGAGTCCCCTATGAATTCTGACCTCATTCCTTATATTCCTCGCCAAATACAATCCCTTAACTATATTTCAAATTTCGTCACCTCTCCATAGAAAAAATTACGCGCCACAGTAAAATCCCTCCACAGTGTATAAACATGATTATTTGATTGAGGAAAACTATATAGATAATGACTACATTATCCAACGTCAAAAGTTGTTAACCACACATTTACATCTAATACGACTTAGACCTCAACCAAGCTTTAGATTTGCAGAATCGTTGTCCCATCCTTTGCACAAAGTTACTATACTGCCTATTCACCTTCCCGATACTACGCTATGTCTTACATCAACAAGCACCCAGTCATTTAAGCAAGAAAGCTGTTGACAGATTAAAATTGTAGAATATGTGAGTAAACAGAGAAGACATTCTTAAAGATTTCTGCCTATCATGAAGTCTGTCCAACAACAACAACGTTTTCCTTAATCTTATAGTATCGCTTAAGTATAAGAACAGTTCTATCAGCTTGGTACCGTCACAATTAAATTTTTTATTTTGTGTGAAGTGGATAAGAGTAACCAATTTATTGATCCTAGGTTGATTTTTTAAAGGCGTAGTGAAAGTATATTGCAGAGCTTTTTTCGTAAACATAACATTAGCACATACGCAGAAATAGATAAAAATAATCTATCAACAGATCATACATTTTTATCTACGTGGGGATCAACAGCACGGACATGATCAGACAAAATGCAAATATTTTTGTATTTCTTTGACGAAGAAAAAAGAAGAGAACGGATGCAAAAAGCACGGATTTTATTTCATTGACTAACAATACTCAACAAAACCGCCCCAGGTTTTGGAGTTAAAGATTGCAAACAGGATGAAATGCTAAAGAGAAAAATCAATATCAAGTAGACTATTTATCGGTTACCACCCGCCTGCTGAGAAGTAGATGCTATTGCCTATAGAAACATGTAAAATCCAAGGAATTGAGATAAAGATGGATGAACAGAATCGAACTACTAGAAATCTCGCACAAATAAAAATTATAATGTTACTTATTAAAATTTATTCATAAAGAGCCATCTAGTCACAAATCAAGTAGCAGGGTACTTGTGTTACGTAATGACAACTGATATACTATCTATATACTTTTCTTTTGTTAGTGAAAATTGATCGTGAGAATCGTACCCACCACAAACTTCGTTGTAATTTCAGGTACGTATTCTACTAGATCGAAGCATAGTTCATACCTTTTTTTATAGCTGGAGTTCAACAAAAAGGCTAGCGGCCCACCCTAAAGGTGATCACCACTGCCTATGGACGTTTGCAATACCAGAGGCATTACCAACGCGTTGCCGGCCTCTAAGAAATATTATAACGCCTTTTTTGAAAAACCCCATATCGTACTGCGATGGGTATACCTCACTCGGAAGCACTTTCCAAATCCAGAACGTACGCAATATGAAAGTTCTCGAGAACCGTTTCGTACAAGAAAGAAGAGGCTCCAGGAAATGAGAATGAATACCCAGCCGATGGGGGGCAGTGCGGCGGTAGAAAGACGAAGAAGCCACCTACAGACATTTTAAATTATAGAAACTTTAACCTAAACAAAGTAATAAAAACTGAACGATGGTTTCATGTTTACTTTCTTAACACAAAATTGCCATTATACTCCTTAATTTCCTCTGAAATTAAGCAATGAGTCATTTTAATGTATTTACCCATTTTAATTGTGATTTGTCTAACCCCCCTGAGAAACGACCTGGACCGTTGACACTGTATCTTATCTTCCAAAAATACTGCCTAAGTTTATTTAAGCTGCCCCCCTAAATGACTCTTATCCGTGTTCAAGTTAATTAAGTGATCATCAACTTTAATTCATTTAATTAGGAATGAGTCTTAGAGTAGATGAGGAAATGGTTATTTCTGTTATTTTATTCTTTTGAATCAGTTTCAGTAACACAGAGAAGAAAAGAGTTGATGAGTATCATTATTTAAGAATATTGTGATTATTTCTATTGTGGTTGTTCGGAAAGTAATTTCGTTTCTTTTCGTAAAAATGAAAGACATTTTTCGTATAGGTGTATTTGTACAGGTATATTTTATTTATTTATATATTGTCTATTCTGATCCAATACCGGTATTTCTGGTAGTATAATGATTTCATGCTCTTAAAATTTTTGGTCTATGCTGGAAAAAAACTGGCCTAGGTAATTTTTGACCACTTCGCTAAAATGAAGGCTTTACCGTCTAAATTTTTTTTGTTGAAACTAGAACAAATAATCCGAAGGTGCCAGATCTGGAAGATATGGTGGGTGTGTCAGTACATCCTATTCAAGCTGTAAAAGCTTCTAGTGGTTTACCAAATTTGTAAGGAGTCGCATTATCTTGGTGGAACACTACATTTCTTCTGTTGATTAATTCTGGCCTTTTTTTCAGAATTGACTGGAGTTTAGGAATCGAATAGGTTCAGTGTTTGAAATATTTGGGCACATGGTTAGATTCTTCTCTTTCGTGGAAATATCATATCGACTGTACAGTTTCCAAAATTCGCAAACTAATGTATATATTTAGAAAAATTAGAGATATTGCCGACAAAAAAACCTTAAAACCAATTTACTTAGCTCTCGTACGGTCTGTACTATCTTATTGCATTACAGCTTGGGGATCTTCCGTGCTTAGCCACATGCTTAGACTAGAAAAGGCTCAGCGTGCGGTGCTCAAAATCCTTGGTGGTAATCCGCGACGTTATCCCACTACTCAATTGTATAAAGATCACGAAGTACTAACTGTTAGACAGTTATTCATACTGGCAGTAGTACTAAAAAAACATAAAGAACTGCCATATGATCCTTCTAATTTTAAACGGAGATCCGACCATGTATGTAAATTTGAACCTAGGCGCACAGCTAAAGCATCCCGGCACTACCATCACCTTAGTTCCAAAATATATAATAAATGTAATAAAATCTTAAATATTTATCCGGTCACTTTGTATCAGTACAGAGTTAAAATTATAACATGGTTACACTCCCTTGACTACAAGGAAACCGAGTCCATTGTAAAGGTTAATATATAATTAACAACCATAAGCATACACATACACTCTCACACACACACACAAAATCTCCTATTTTCTATACGTGCTATAAAACCAATGTAGTTGTGATGAACGGAGGTGAACGTTGCTACTGCAGCACAGTATGTTTTTACTTTTGCGTAGCAACGATATCCCTGTAATACTGTATTTAAATTGTATAGTGCCGAAATAAATGATTTTTGATTTGATTTTTTTTTGAGTTGTCCGGTTAATGTTAAAAAAACGATTACTTTGAAATCCTACCAAATGGATACCATCACTTTATTATGAATATTAGCTTTCGAAGTGCTTTGAGCTGGTTCGTCTTTTTACTCCATGATCTCTTGGGGTTCGACGTTGTTATAGACAGCCCATATCATGTCCCCAGTGATGATGCGCTTCAAAAATGGATCATTTTTTACGTTGAAAAACAAATAACAGACGACTGCACGATGACAAAAAAAATTTCTGTATTAATATTAGGAACCTATATATCGAGCTTTGATGTCAAACGTAGGCCGTTCAAGTGGCCATGAGCAGTTAAATTCGATAAATTCAACCTTTCAGCGATCTCACGAGTAGTTATTCGCTGGTTTGCTTCAACTAATGCTTTTATCAGTTTCAACTGGCCTTCTAGAACGTAGAGAATCATCAACATTAAATTAATTACACTAGATCGAAATTTTGAAAATCAGTTTTGGCACTGTCGTGCTATCTATATATCTTCTCCATACACATCGGCAAATTTTTTCTTGCTTAAAAAGCATGTGTACCTTTTCGGTAGTAAAAAGTAAAATATACCGAAAATGCCGCTTTTTACCCTCCATATTTGAAAAATCACCAACCAAAAACTACAGCGTAAACTCAATCAGTATTTTTCACAAGCAAGAATTGCTATATCAGCTGTTGAAACAATTAAGGATCATACGGCTCATGTGTGAAGTTAGGTATAAATGAAAACAATTAAGCGTGAAAAACGGAAGTAATTTCCGAACAACTTTACATGAAAAAGTGGTAGCTAATGTTTATAAGAATGAATACCTTCAGAAACGCTAGCCCGTTTTATCCGTGCAGGGGCGGAGAAAGAATACTAACCTCTTCGGCCGGGGTCGGCCTGTCGTAAAAGGCGACTAAACAACCCACCTACGTGGTAGGGCCTCAAGCCCGTCTGGATGGCAACCACATTTGGTCTTAAGTATGCCGCCATAATAACCCTGTGTTGTGTTCCGGCATTAGTGACCTAAGTTCCTGTATTCTTATGGGACAGCAGAGTGTTCGCGATTCCACTGGTATTGCAAACATGCATAGGCGATGGTAACTGCTAAATTCTAAGCGGGCCTCAGCCTGTCTGCTGTCCTACAGCAATAAAAAAATAGCCCAAAAGCGCTAATATAACTTCGTTAACGGTAATGTGGGTTCCATTGGCTTCTAATTTTGCTAGGTGGTAGAGCTTTGGAGCCCTACTATGGGCTTGAGCCCGACTGGACGACAACCATCTCTAGTTTCTACATGGCCCCCATAATAACCTAGTGTTCTGTTGGCATAAGTGACCCAGGCTCCAGTTCCCCTACGTGAGCAGTTTGTTTAACGGTAACTGTTTACTATTAAGTAGTCCATCAGCCTATCTGTTGTTCCACAGCAGTCCAGTAATAAGAATATGAATTCACGATCATGCTGAAGACCGTGCTAAGTGGAGAAGAAAAAGTTAGAAAGCGGACTTTGCGCTCCCAAGCATAAGTTTGAACTACAACTACGATTTAACGCTATAAAGATGACTGCATTCTAAGTCTCAAATCCTGAAAAGCAACGAACGATGTCATATTTACTAATTGTGAGTTCTGGCGACAATTTTGAAATTAGATTAGGGGATTCTATTTTCCGGAAGCACATTGCATGTAGCTGTGAATGAACACACGTGTTTACGAATGTTGATACTACTAAATAATTACCAAAGTTCTACTGAACATAATAAACATGTAACCATGTTTAAAGTCAAAACATCTCCATTTCGCTTTTGATAGGAGAACCGACACAACCGTACAATATTCAAATTAACCGGTAATTATGCTTAAAGTTGCTCCCGCATAAAGAAACCTTTCACGCTCCGTCTGACATTGGGGACCAAAAAGGTTTCTAAAGTGTAGCTTGACCTCGCTTTAGAACCTTCCGATGTATTTCTTACTAAGTAATTTATATGTGAAATAAATCTGAATACCTCAAAATACATCATCTTCCTGCACTTTGTTTAAGTTTTTTTTATTGCCAACTAAAATTCTTATTTATAAGCTATCCTAATACTAATTTCTTTGGCGTCCAGTATCTTCCTTTTTCAAGACTAGAGATTCCGAATATCTTCCAAGAGTAGAGTAAAATTGGAAAGTGAAACTCGTACACTGAAGATAAAGTTTTGGTAGCAACTAGTACTTAACTATATGATGATGACATTTATTTGCGTATGACGTGGTATATAAAATTCTTAAACTAAGTTCATCAGTACATCATGTGATTAACCACAGGGCATACAAATATTAGAAGTAAAATTATTTTCAATGTATACATTACTAACACATTTTATCTAACCAACATTTTTTATCCATGCAGGGGCGGAGAAAGAATAATAACCTCTGTGGCCGGGGTCGGCTTGTCGTAAAAGGCAACAAAACAACCCACCCTAGCTACGTGGTAGGGCCTCAAGGCCGTCTGGATAGCGACCACCTTTGGTCTTAAGTATGCCGCCATAATAACCTTGTGTTGTGTTCCGGCATTAGTGACCCAAGTTCCTGTACCCTTATAGGACAGCAGCGTGTTCGCAATGCCACTGGCGTTGCATACACTTAAAGGCGACAGTAATTGCTAAATCCTAAGCGGGCCGTCAGCCTGTCTGCTGTCCTACAGCAATAAAAAAAATAACAATTTTTATGATTTTATAACAGTGATTAAAAATAATATATATAAGAATATAGAGTATAGACCGTTACGTGTGATTTAAAAGTACATTTTACTTTTACTTTTTATTTTGTGTTTTCCAATTAAAGTAATCATTTACATTATGAAAGCATTTCTCGAATAACCAAGCATTTAATTTTATTTCAAAATATTTGTATGTACACCTAAAGTACACTTTTAATTTTTTAGCGTTTATTTTATTGAAATATGACCCGAAATGAATAATAATGATGTAAATAACATATATATATATCAACTAATATTATAAATGCGAATGTGAGTTTTTTTGTTTGTTACGCTTTGACGCCTTGACCTTGGAAAAGGACATAGGCTACTTTTTTATTCAAAAATTCATATGGCAGAATAATGTTTGCCGGGTCTACTAACTAGTATTCCTATAAATTATTATAATTTTAAGTTAGTAGTGCTATTTCGGAGACCAGTCCGTACTTGAATATACTATAATTATTCATCGTAATATCAAGCTTCATGTTGATATTACAATGTCGTATTACAAGTATCATAAAAAAGTTTTTTTTATTTTTGTTACTGCGGAACGGCAGACAGGCTAAAGGTCTACTTAATAGTAAGCAGTTACCTTCACCTATGGATGTTTCCTACGCTAGAGGCACCGCGAACACGCTGCTGTCCCATAGGAGTACAGGAACCTGGGTCACTAATGCCGGAACGCAAATCAAGGTGACCTGTTGATAAGTTGTTTTGTCGCTTTTTACGACAGGCTGACCCTGGCCGCAGAGGATAGTATTTCTAATCCGCTTCTGTACGGAGAAAATGTATATAGTAGATTTATTTATCATGAAACATTACTTCTTCTTCTCAACTTTGTATACTTTACACTTATTTTACACTAATAGTTGTTTTAACTACTTTTGTAAAGAATAATAACTACGTATTTATTATACAAATGAAATAATCGTAGTGTTGTAAATCGGTTACTGGTTTTCAAAATAAAAAACTTTTGGTTGGACCAAAGTTGAAAATGTGATGTTATAATTATTATGGATATATGATAAAATTATTCTGTTGATTTAGGCTCACGTTAATTATGATAATGTTTCGTGAAACAGCTTAACAACGAATCACTTTTAATTATATTTCGGAAATTTAATGCGTTTGACCGTTAATAAGTAAACAATTTTGTTTTTATATGGATTTTTTCGTAGGATAAAGAGAAGGAGCGACTTACACCAAGCTTTAGAACGAATAAACTGCGTTTGGACCTCAACAACTAACAAATTATGTGCGGGAGAGATTTGCTGACCTATTTAATTATATAGTATCGTATGCCGAATGATTGACGACTACCTTAGCCCAACTACATAGTTTATACTACTTTCATAGTTTTGGAATTGGTCCATAGTATGTATTTATGTACAAAATACGAGTATGCAAAGCAAACAAACGCTATGTGCTTATTTTGGGACTAAATGGAACTGTGTGAATTATTACAGCATTAATTTATTTTTCAAACACAATTTTGGAAATATATACCATGACTCCACACGCGAAAATAAACCAACGGAGGCTTAAGAGCCCGCTTTTATCATCAAACTTGGAAACTTCCACAGATTTTGATACGGTCACGTACATTTATATCCCGACGATGTTTCACAACAACTCTCTGCTAAAATTAAGTACAATATGACCCATTAAAGCTAATAAATACGTGATCAGAATTACAACAGACTGTTTTCGTTACATACTTTATCTGTAATAATAATTAAAAGTTAATTTTAATTAATGATTGCAGGTAACTGCAATAATACAATTATATTGAAAAATATTTTTAAAACATAAACATATGACAAATATTCTTTACATGTGTTTATTTTACATATGATCAGTAGAGTATGTAACATATTTTAACAATAAATTTGCAAATATTGATATATTACACACACACAATATCTCTGAATATAAATAAACATTTTACACAATTTTTCTGAATATTTTGACCTGATTAATTGGTGTTAACTATAAATAATTTTAAATATGAATTCAATTTAAACTAATAAAAAATAAATACAAATAAAAATGGTCTCTAAACCATTGTCAGTTTGAAAAAACGTTCTCAGAACACTAGCCGCATTGCCACTATTTGCCCAAGTATAAGCCAGCCTACTGATTACGTGAGACTATAACCAAACATAGGATGGGTTTCGATAAAGTACGTGAGCTTCGGGACCCCACTGGCTAAGTGTTTTAACCTCAAAAACCGTAAATATGCTACCATTTCCAATGGTAGTGGCTTTTGGGCTCTCCTGATGAATTGCTGTGGCGCCAGCCACCACGCAAGTGCTTGACAGATGGGATGCGACCAAAGACTAACGGCTGACCCACACTCCATGGAACCAAAGACATTCAGTCAGACCTGTGATTAAAATTATGTCATTTAGCGTGATGGCTAATTCTAACCGCGCGTTTTAAATTTTCTAAATTAATAACAGATAAATTAACGATTATTAACGATTGACGCCTCACCTTACGCAGCTTCGAATTTTATGGAAAATGTTGACTTGGGCTGGCTACTAACCGCTTCTTTTCTCAGTCACAACCACAAAATCAAAAATCAAAATCTTAGTGATGGATTCAATATTTTGCCAATGAGGTCCTTCACACTAATAACGATTTTTAATCAAAATAATTTTCAGAATACTTTGGGGATAGAGTTCGAATTATTTTTGTATAACAACATGCTGTGCGGCAAATGTTTGTTCTATCATATAAATTAAAACATAAACATTTTGCAGTGGACCGTGTGGGAATCAAATCCGCTACCACTAGATGGCGCCTGTGGCAATGATGGCGTCGTGTGTCGGTGTCGTGGGTCGTGTGCTCGTAGTTAAAGTAATAGTTTCAGAGGTCGTTGTTATTGTTGTAATCGTTGTAATCATTATCTGGTGGTCGTTTTGACAATATCCAATACCTGGTTGTAATAGTTGCATCCCAGATAAGGAGTTTGTTTAGGAGTCCTTGTAATTCGTGCAAATCTGTTGTTGTATACATGTGACATTATATATTATTCAGATCATTCTGATTACTTTAATAAAATGGTACAGATAATATTTAGTAATTTATTTTACGGTTAACACTGTACCACGTCACTGGCTAACCTCACTGGTTAAACACCTTCAGACCGCATTGCTAAACCATTCTGGAATACACTTGAACACAAAAAAATCATCCTAATCGGTCTAGACGTTTAGAAGTATTACAGTCGCACGCAGACGCACAAAATAATTATATATTTAATGATTGATTATCAAGTTTGTAAACTGATAAAATACATTATAACAAAATACTTATAGCTGTTTTCAATTGTCACCATGCTATGGTCACGATTCCATAAACCGGACAAAGTATGTTCAATACGTTTACTGATTTTGTCAGCCGAATATAGTTTAGGTTCGTTGTATTAATGCTTAATAGCTTCAACAAATACTTTTCACACACTACCGAGCTATTTAATGGAAACTCCTTTTCCCATTAAAATCACGCTGTCATCCTTACGCCTTCACCTGGTTCATGGAAGGATCGAAATCTTAGCCTACTTGTATACGCGGTACCGGTGCTCGCGGCGCTTTTGCGTTACGAATTTCCACTGGCGGCCCTTGGGTTCCGTGATAGTCTCTTTGACAGAAAGAGAGCTAATTTATTAGCTCTGATCTCGCTCCGGGGTCCATGTACTAGCGGCCTACTTTATTGCACTCCTTGATTCAAAATTCCTGCTAGACAGAAACTAATAGCAGATTAGGACTATTTCGTTCTAAGCGTGGCTTGGACACTAACACACTTAACACTATGATTTAAGGTCGCTAATCTGGCCCTGTAGCCAATAGGAACAAATATAAGATTCTTTAAAATATTTTTTGTATTAAATGGCATATCATAACATAATCAGACTCAATCTTCACAAGAAGCATCCATCTGTCCGTATCGCTGAAGTTTCAATGAATTACCAAACTTTGTCGAGAACTGTCGTCTTAGTATGACGAATTTGCATGATGTTTTGTTTCGAGTCTAATTTAGAGAGTTTGAAAGAGAGCCGGGAAATTTTGTGATTGTCAAATTAATGGGACACACACATATGTACGGATATAATAATACGTGTTCGTATAAACAATTTGAGGCCATCTTTGTCTCAAGAATTCGTATTGACTTTTCTATTCCTAAAATAGAAGCAAAGCCACTATTCGATTCTTGCATAAAGGATATTTGAAATCTCACCTCCTGATTTTTGTTACCTCGGTGAGGTAAATGGTAAAAGCGAGGATGAGACGAAAATAATACAAGTAGTATTGCGTGAGGTCCAAAACGCGCGGGATGGTTGACGTTCGACCTCTTTGAAGACGATCCTCTGCGCCGCGTGCAATTGTATTCAGTTACTCATAATTCTCATTAGCCATGCCATAAGATTTTGATTTCTGCTGGCTGGTGCCATGCAATAGTTCCTCCTGGAGTGGACCTGAAACGAACCGGGAAGGGGTAGAATCAAGGTTAATGCGAATTTCTTTGTCCACTGCAAGATATCGCGTATCTCTAACTACCGCTTCTCTCCTCTCCTGTCTTATACAGTCTACAGCTCTAGAGCTATTCTTTTCATCCCCGTACGGCCTAGATCCGTGACTGGCATCGTACAATCACGGCGTATAGAGCACAAGTTCACATTCTTATCTCATCGCGCTCATCACATGGTACAGATATAATTCGGTGATGTAAGATTTTTTATTCTTGTGGAGGACGTTATTTCATCAAGTTAAAATTTTAAATTTGAAATTTAAACTTAGAAAACCCTTTAGTGATAAATATTTTCTAATAACACATTTGTATAAACCATGTTCTAAAATTGTTTTGGATCTCATTTGGTAGTTAAAAATATGTAGTATATGTATATAGTAAATAGTATCAAGACAAGTGTAATAAACTGGGCAATGTATCTCTGTTCAAACCAGGAGAAAATGAGTGGTAAAGCGAAGAAATTTAAAGTGACATGTGTGTAATATTTTTTTAAATAATAAATATGTTGGGACAGAAATACAACGCCATCTAGTCCCAAACTAAGTAGCATAGCACTTGTGTTATGGGCCCTAGACAACTGATATACTACTTATATACTTTTTTTTGTAAATAAATACATATTATACATAAACACCCAGACGCGGGTGCACACGACACGGACACGGGGGCTGTTCTCCCTCTCTCTCAATCTATATTACGCAATTCAAAAAAGTAAAATTATCTGAAAATCTTGTTTAAGGAGGAGAAATAAATAATCATACTTACCACGGGACCAAAGATAAATTTTAAATACAAACCGGACATATATGTAAATTTATGGCATAACGTGAGTAATATTTATGAAGCACTAAAAATACATAAACAAAGCTACTCTTTGATCTTTTCATCAGCAAAGATATCAAGAAATGTCGGTAAACTATTAAAAGTTAATCAGAAGATAGTTCTTAATTAGGTATTAATTTTGATTTCTCTTTCAAAGCCGCTATCAAACACAAGATTCAACTTTTCGAGAGTAGTACGAAATTAAGATTTGAGTGGTACTCAAGTAGAGTAAGACCTACAGATTCGGCTATGCTGTTCAACGAAATTTTTAGATTTACAAACCTGATACATATGAAATAACTGCTGGTAGAATAGCCATTCGATGGAACAAATTAATGTTTTATAATTCGTTTTATAATTAAACGTTTTATATAGTCAAAAATATATAAATTCAGATTTTATTTAAAAGTTTTTTTGCATTACATTTGATACATTTATGAACTCAACAAACACGACGGATTAGTCTTGGACGTTTTATTAGCATCTTACTGTATTTATGATTCTTAAGTATATTTATTCACATCCTAACATTCGTAGGGTTACCCCAGGGATCCATCGTGAGCCCTTTTCTGTTCCGCGTAGTGTTAGACGTCTTATCAAATAACATGTACACAGCCGAGGTTGCTCGCATTTGCTGATGTTATTAATACTGGCAAAGGCGGATAAAGACAGGTTAGAGCGACGTAAGAAGGCACGGAAGGAGCCGCTTGAAAGCGGTGTGAATTTTCAGAATATTATTTCTATAGAACAGATTTCTTTTTGAAAATGTATCATTATATTTCCTAAATAGGTTATACATAGCTAGAAATGCGAATAAGACTACTTTCTAGGAAATATAATTGTATAAGGTGACTATGGAACCTTTAGCTAGTAAACAGATTGCAAAGAAAGCGGACTGTTCAGGTTTTTCTTTCGGGGACTGGGAAACCAGACAGAATTAGCTCCTGTAAAATCTTAATTTAGTTCCTGTAAAATCTTAATTTAATTCATAGTTTATTTTCGGCTTTCTCCGTCAAGAAAAAAAAGTCAACGAGAGAGAGAGAGAGAGAGAGCATCGAAAAAAGTGCGGCATCCGCGGCATTAAGTCAGTTAGCACACTTATGTCTACATTACGCTTTTAAATATTTTTTTTTCGATTTAATTAGGACTGCCCTGGATCAGTCTTGAATACACATTTATTTCCCATTTCCTAGCCTCACAATTAGGCTCTCTGCTTTAGTGTATTCGTCTTCGCAATATCTATACCCGTTTTGTTTGCTTTAGAAGTAGATATGTTTCACACTATCAAAAGAACTAGCCTAATAACAGTCTTACATATAGGGGTTAGAAGTGATACTAATCATGTCACTCCGTTTGATCAACACAGCAGAATGTTCGATGTCATCTGATATTAAGTTAGGGTCACTATTGTGCCTCATATTCCTGAACCGTTTAGTTCGGAGAAACAACAGTGGGTCAGGAAAAGAACTAATACAGCAATATGTTGTGCTATGGTTAACTTCATTTGGTAATAATTTAATACTAATTCAATATTTTTTATAAATAAATAAATAGTTCAAAATATTCCATTAAACATGTCATTTTCTTTCATTTTCATGTAATACTAAAGATAAATACTAATTCCCAGATATTTAACCCAGCTTATTCCTCTGTAGGTTAAGTGAAACACGTGTCAATTACATTTTATTGCACCAAAATCGTTTGATGTCAACACGGATTAATTAAATTTTCCACGAAATCAAATTCATCGCAACCACGTCATTCTGTTGGTTAATTAATTTTGGCTTGTTTTCATCATCAATAAACTCAAATTTATCTCTCAAATACGTCGTCCTTAGATCCATTTATTAGCGAAGTAGTGCCCTTTATACTACCCCCTTTTCTTTGCGTCCCAAGAATGTAGAGGGGACAAGATTGGCTAATTTTAACTGGGCAATAACTGTTGTCCTTATTTAAAAATTTTCTCATATATATATATATATATATATATATATATATATATATATATATATATATTAATTAAGTATATTAATATCTAAATTTACAAAAAAAGGAACAATCGGCGGTCTTATCGCTAATAAGCGATTTCTTCCAGACAACCTAACCAGGATCACATTAAGGACTAAATAATGGCGGTGTATATTAATAATATAACAATATATAAAAAAATAGAAAAGAAGAAAAAAACAATAAAAAGTAATGACAAACAATAAAATTACATTAATACACATATATGCGATAAACAATTTAGAAAGAAAGAAGAATTTTCTGAAGAGCGCAAAGAACAGGAATGAGTTTTACAAATTTATTTAAAACATTCCTTTAGGTAAGGAGGGGTAGATGGAATAAACAGTACTATAAAGTAAATTGAGAATGTGAGCATTCCGGCGAAGCAAGATTGACAACTACTTGAGCTTACTACGATATTCAGAAATATGGTCATATTTTTTCAAACCAAATATGAACCTTATGCACACGTTTTGAAGGCGCTCAAGTTTGGTTAGTTGCTCTTGAGTAAGGTTAAGAGAGCATACATCAGCGTAGTCAAGGATAGGGAGAAAAAGTGACTGTGCAAGCGAAATCGACAGCGACAAACGGAAGAAAATTTTTGAGTCTCCTGAAAGAGCTATATGATGTAAATAGTCTGCGACTTAATTCTGAGATGTGAGGCCGACAACACAATTCCTTGTCCATAATAACACCAAGGTTTCGGACTTTGTCACTAATAATTATACGCTCGTTATCAAAAATTATATCTGGAAGACTGGAAATGTTTATTTTTGACATTGTGCGAGAACTATCAATAATGATTGATTGAGTCTTGCTAGGATTGATTTTTAAACCACGAGAGATACTCCAGTTGAAAATTTTCTGCAAATCTCTATTGGTTATTTTAATGACATCATGTAAATTATCTTTAGGTTTACTTGAATATATATTAGTAAATTGTCTGCATAGAGATGATAAGAAGAAGTAAGGTTACAGGAGACTGAATTTATATAGATGGCAAATGGAAGAGGAGATGAAACGCCGCCCTGTGGAACACCAGCAGTTAAATCTTGGCAAGAAGAAAACTTTTCATCTAGGCATACCCTAGGCTAACTTTTCATCTAGGCTATATATATATATATATATATATATATATATATATATATATATATATATATATATATATATATATATATATATATATATATATATATATATATATATATATATATATATATATATATATATATATATATATATATATATATCTTTTCTCTTTCCTTTATTAGCTCCATGCTATTACTTAACTTACTTGACCGGAGTCTGTTTACGACTATCCACTTTTTAACTGCAGATTGAGATCGCATCAGCTCATTACAAGAGCATTGTAAAAAAACGGAAGAAATAATTTCTGTCAGTTGTCAACTAGAAAAGGATTTTAATGGTTTCATTGTGCTTTTAGAATTAGGCATTCAAGCATCAGTGCCCTATATTTCAAACATATTTTTTATATGAGATTTATTCATAAGAAAGGAATAAAATACCAATCCCTTCGTAAAAATTAACAGCTAAATCCGGGATCTGAATTGGAACGCTTAGACAAAGAAGTTTTAGCATCTTTTGCGTCTGTAAAGATAAAACTAAAAATGATTAAAACATAAAGTAAACCAAAATAAGTACTTAAAATTGCGATAGAGACCAATCTCTTCCTTTCAAGTCGAATAAATTTAAATAAAAACGTGAGGTAGCCATTTTCCCTTAAACGGTATTTTTTATCTTTTAAAATCATGAAACGTGACATTTCCAGGTATTTCTCCAAATGCAAAAAGATTAATAGGCCTGTGCCACAATCACCTGTGTCCTTATTCTGAATTAATAACGATCTCTTCTTAATAACGAGGAACATACTTGGTTTATAATTATTATTTATTAAAAGTTTATTATTTCAATATCCATATTGAAATAAAAAAAAAGTTACAGTACAGTCGTGTGTACAGCAATAATTTAATACATTTTGAAGCTTATTTGGGACTAAATTGAACACGATTATTTGCAAAAATAGGTTGAAGATTGTAGAGGCAATGCAGCTGAAAACAATATGTTTTTATAAATTCTTATTTGTTCAGTAATGTATGTTTAAAAACTTTTTTATTATGGCTTTAGGACAGCAGACTGGCTGATGGCTCACTTAAAATTTAGCAGCTGTCGCCTATGGGTGTTTGCAACGCTAGTGGCATCGTGACCACGCTGCTGTCCCATAAGAATACAGTAACTTGGGTCACTAATGCCGGAACACTACACAAAGTTTTTATGGCGGCATACTCAAGACCAAAGGTGGTCGCCATCCAGATGGGCTTGAGGCCCTACCACGTAGGTGGGTTGTTTTGTCGCCTTTTACGACAGGCCGATCCCGGCCGCAGATGTTAGTATTCTTTCTTCGCCCTTATACAGATAATTAAAATAATTAAACTATATCATGAATGACTCGATGGTTTTATTTGGCAGCATCTTAACAAACAATACACAAAAAATATTTATTACTATGAGAGACAGTGTAAGCAGGCGAAGATACAGACAGATTAATTTACAGCTATTTTAAATATTTTGAAATGCAGATTATGTTATGGTGTAACCATACGATGTGTACTATGTTACATATTCGCTTATTTTATGCAAATACTTTTAGGAAACATTCAAGTAATTCAGCAATAGCTGTTATTTTACTAATTTTACATAAGATCGCATATGTATATTTGACTTGTTTTACGATTTTATTTTCACCATCAGCCAATCGTAGTCAACTACTGCACGTATGCCTCCCCAAGTTTACACCACATATGTCAGTCCCTGGCTTTACCCATTCAGCCCCGTCCAGCAACCTTGCGCAGGTTATTGCTCCATCGGAGTGGGGGGCTAAGCTCCTTCCCTAAGCTAAGTTTGCCTAGACGCGGTTTCCACTCCAGGACACGTTTGCACCAAACGGTCTTGCAACAAACGTGACCGTCCCATCGCCATTTCAACTTACATATTTTGCAAGCTATATCGGTTACTTATTATGATTATATACTCTTTGTAAACTATTCCTTTACACGTAACGTGTCTCTGGAATACGGATCTTTCCCCGTCACCCTGCGTATAAAGATGAATAATGGGGTTTTTTATTATTTCCCCATAGAGTTATGTTAGATAGAGCTGAATTTTCTCCATGTTGCATGTTTGATGGTTCCATTTGAGGAGTATAGATTATGACAAATGGGAAACTTGGCGAGGGAATTAGAAAATATTTGTGTTCACTGAATTTTGGTGTCTTTTATTTAAAGGACTTTTCTATCCGTGCAGGGGCGGAGAAAGAATACTAACCTCTGTGGCCGGGGTCGGCCTGTCGTAAAAGGCAACAAAACAACCCACCCTAGCTACGTGGTAGGGCCTCAAGCCCGTCTGGATGGCGACCACCTTTGGTCTTAAGTATGCCGCCATAATAACCTTGTGTTGTGTTCCGGCATTAGTGACTCAAGTTCCTGTACCTTTATGGAACAGCAGCGTGTTCGCGATGCCACTGGCGTTGCATACACCTATAGGTGACGGTAACTGCTAAATCCTAAGCGGGCCGTCAGACTGTCTGCTGTTCTATAGTAATAAAAAAAAAGGACACTCGTCTATGACGTGTAAATCATATGAAGAAACTGTAAAAAAGTTTTATTGACTTGTAAAGTATGTAATCACAATCAAAAACCTTTCTGAAGTTTTTGAAAGCCTTGAAATAGTTATCAAATTTAAAATAAAACATAAATTATTTTTAATTATACAACTTGATAGATATTACCTAGATAAAAAAATTATTACTATAAAATAATTATTGATTAATAATAAAAAAATTACCTTTATGGTTGTGTGACCCCGGCCAGTGAAAAGAATAGGGTAATCCCAGGTCATTCCAAAGGAGTCGTAAAAGGCGACCGATGGACTATTCCTTTGCCAACTTGCATGCGGCAAAGAAAGTGCACCTCTCGGTTTTCCTCTAGGAGTTGGGAGGTCGGATGGCAGTCGCTCCCACAAAAGCCAAAACTAGCCAAATCACTAATGGTATAACAAGAAAAGTTTCAGTCACGGATAGGGCATCGCCACAATACGACGCGCAGGAGTCTCGCCCGATTTCTGTGACAAGTGGACAAGGGCTGCCGTGCCGTAGGCGGATACGGGTAAAGATGTTAGCCCAATCCAAACTCCGCTTCGCAACATGGAACATTGGCACGCTAACCGGATGCGCGAAGGAATTGGCCGATGTACTCTCCAGGCGGAGGGTGGCTGTGGCGTTCTTGCAGGAGACTCGGGGGAAGGCCAGCAGATCCCGGTTCATTAGGAATTGCTACAAGCTGATCTACACAGGTGCACCTGGTGGGGAGAATGGGGTAGCCATAGTACTCTCGGGGATCTCCAGGACGACATCTTAGAAGTGAAACGTTGTAGCGATCGGCTTTTGGTTGTAAGGGTACTTAACGGTGGAGTAATTACTCACTTGATAAGTGGTTTTGGAATCTACTCGGAGAAGTGCTTCCTGGAATTCCATTGCCACATGGGATCGTTTTGGGTGGTGATTTGAACGGTCATGTGGATGAGGAATGTGGGGAATATGAGCATAGCCACGGTGGATTTGAGTACGGGAGCTGCAACGTGGAAGGAGAGGATATTCTAAATACGCGTGCGGCTGCTGACCTTGCCATCGTGAACATGTATTTCAAAAAGGAACACGAGCATCTTATCACCTACAAGAGCGAGAGGAATGCTACCCAAATCGACTTCCTACTTACTAGGAGACACCACATCAGCAAAGTAGCCAACTGCTAGGTGTTGTCCAGTGAGAGTCTCACTGCACAACACCGTCTTCTTGGCATCGAATTCTGTGTAAAGTCCAAAGACAAACGTATCGAACGCCTTCAGCGCCAAATCAGGTGGTGGCTGTTTGATGAAGTCAAGTCCTAGGAGTTCGCCTTTGCCGTCGGCGAAAAGTGCGCTGGTTGTGAGGGTGAACCAGTTCAAGTTTACTGGGAGAGGATTCAGGCGGCTATCCTTGGATCGGCGAGGAAGGTGCTTGGTGTGTCTAAGAGCGGTTGTAAATGTGACAAGGAGACATGGGGGTGGAACGACATAGTCCAGAGGGAGACCAGAACGACAAAAGCTAAGAGTTAAAGAGTACTTTAAGAAGTGGCAAGCGTTCAGATCTCCTGAAGATCACGACGTATACAGGTCTGCCAAGCGCGCCACTTAGAGAGCTGTGCCCATAGCTGCTCATGTATGCTGACGATATCGCGCTGACAGATGCGGACAGGGGTAAGTTGGTGCAACGCGTGAAGCTCAATGTGGCGAAAACCGAGTACTTGGCCTGTAATTCCACAGGTCCCACACCGTACGCATAGGTGGCAACACTGTCGAGCGCACGGACCAGGTGAAATACCTGGGATCTGTATTTTACGCATCTAGTGACATTGGTTGCGACGTCAAGGCAGGCATCGCGCCACGTGAACCAAATGGCGTGAGGTGACTGTAACTGGTGTTATTTGTGACCCTAAGATGCCGGTTAAGTTGAAGGAACAGGCCTGTCCTTTCATATGGCTGTGAAGCGTGGCCGATGCTAGAGCGGCACAAACAGGGACTGCATGTCACGGCGATGAATACGCTTTGCTGGATGTGTGGAGTGACGCGGAAGAACTGCATTAGGCACTCCCGGATTTGCGGCAGCCTTCATATCCGTGACATTGCGGACAAACTGCAGAGTGTCGCCTTTGCCGGTATGGCCACGTTCTATGTTCTTCACGTAATATGTGTGTGTGCGTGTGTGTGTGTGTGTGTGCGCGCGCGTGCGTGCGTATGCGTGTGTGAGCGTATGTTTGTGTGTGATTGATGAAACCAGGATATTTAATTTTTTATATCAATCATGTCAGAATGGCTGAATAATAATATAATAGGTAATATATAATAGGTTAAATGTTACAGATATAATTATGTAGTTCAGTGAAAGCCAACTTCCCCCATCTTAGGGATTCCTGTCAAGGTGGCATGCACATCAATCTCACATCAAAGCAGGCGCATTAAATAGTCATTACGCTCGCATTCAACTTTTATGTGAGCGAATATGTTTTGTTATTATTTCCAACTAAAAAGTTTTTTTTATTGCTGAGGAACAACAGACAGACTGACGGCCCACTAAATAATAGGCAGTTATCGTCGCGTATGGATGTTTGCGACACTAGGAATATCGCGAACACGTTGCTGTAAATAAAGTTTAGATATTTCGAAAATATAACAATTAAATATAATAAATTAAATTGATGGAAAAATCTCTGCTTTGTGTTTATCTGAGGGATTGCATTTGTAATTAAGATATTTACAGAGTATGTCACCGGCATTGTTTCTCGAGTAAGCAAGCTGATGTGGTCATATCGTCTATCGATAGCCAGTGTGTTAACGATTTATGAATCGCGTTTCGGCAAACGTAGCACATGAAACCCAAACCGAGGTTGTGACGGACCGAATATAGGGGCTCTGTATTAAGGCAACAGGACTACATCCAGCAGTGAGAATATTTGAAAAGTTCAAGCTAAAATGTTACAGCATATTTATTGATTTTAATTTTAAAAATGAACCTCAATCAACTTTCAACTTTCAATTCTCTACGAAGTAGAATTTGTAAAAACAAAAATTTTTGTTAGCAAAAATTAGATTTTGATTTAAATAATACCATAACTTAATCCCTAAAAATAACATAAATAATTCCACATAAATCAATGAGAAATAGTTAATTGAATTATTAACGTAAATACTTGAAACAACTCCCAAAAATATTATATGAGTAATTTCTATGGATACCTGTCCAGTATAATCCACAGATTTGATTACATCGTTCCGATCTTTACATTTAGGGCTATAGATCTAGCTATAGTTTTCATGAAGTTAATATAATACAATGCTTATAAATGTGTGTTCGCGCTGGAATTGGGTCTGGCTAGGCGAAGTGCTTGCGAAGGCAAATGAATATCAAGGGCACTCCCAATTCTCGTTACCCTTCCTTAATTCGCGTGGACCCACTGATGGTACATTTGTCAGAGTATTGAAACACACACAGCTATTTGTATTATTTAAACCTTTTTACACTTGATTATTAATAAATTATTCAGTTTTATATCAAATAAGAGGGAGCCGACAATCACCGTACCACACGTACATCGTAAGGTGTTACATATACTAGTATAATCATTTTTACACGCTTTATATTAGCTTCACTTGTATGTTTGTTTGTATGTTTGTAACCGACTCCTTTGGGAGCGATTTTGACCCACTTTAAACGGCCAGATTTTTTTTAATCGGTCACATTTTATTTGATTAGGACGGGGAGTGGATATGTAAGAGGAAAAGAGATAGGATAAAGCATCGTCATCTAGACCCATTATAGCCAAACGGAGTTAACAGTGATACAAGAAAAAGTAAAAAAAAGTATGTAAAAGAAAGTAATAAATATATAATTTTTTATACATTTTTAATTATCTTGACAACCAAAACTAGATGTAATTTTGTACACAATCAAACATTACAATATTTAAGTTAATGCACTTTAGTAATATAAAATCAAATTTACTTTAACAAACCGATAAATGTTTTTTTTTTGCTTAGGAACAGCAGATATGCTGACGACCCACTTAATAGTAAGCAGTTACTGTCGCCTATAGATGTTTGCGACGCTAGAGGCACCGCAAACACGCTGTTGTTTCATAGGGGTCCAGGAACCCTGTTCACTAATACCGGAACATATCACAAGGTTATTTATTATGGCGGCATACTTAAGACCAAAGATGGTTGATCCAGACGGGCTTGATGCGCTACCACGTTGTTGTTTTGTCGCCTTTTACGACAGGCTGACCTCATTTGCAGGGGTTAGTATTCTTACTTCGCCCCTGCACGGAGAGGATTATAAATTCTACGAGTTTACTCGGCCTTTTTGTGTAGCTCTATATGCAGCGGACGACACTGCTCATTTTCATAATTGGGACATTAATTTTCTTAATAGACAGTATAAAACACATTAATTTACCTTTTAAATATTAATATGGATGAGTGGTGGTAATATTATAATGTTTTTAGTAATCTCCATATGCAAGGGATATATCCTTTTTCACATTTTATTTTTGGTAATTATGTGATAATAATCTGAAAAACTCAATACATTTCGCATTTAAAATAAAACACTGGCATTCATTTAACAATTAGTTTCAGTACAGTACAGAAAAGAAATACAGAATTATTTTTTTTTTCGGTAAAATATTTATTTATTTATTTATTTAATTATTTATACATGACATACAAATTTTAAATATAAAAGATTCATATCACAGCAGTTCATGTACAACAACTAATTTGATTAGAGAAAATCACACTGGCCCCTGAACTAGTGAATACTGTATCTCAGTGGGCCAGTATTTTTAAAATAAGTACTAATATTATAATAATACTAATTGAATTGAAATCTTTAAGAGATGAAGATGTTATGCATTTTGTTGCTTTTAGTTCTCACGGCGAGGGTTCATAAACATTTTTTATTAGTTTTTATTTTTATTTTCTTTATACAGAGGCGGATTAAGAATACTAATCCCTACCGCCAGCGGTGGCCTGTCGTAGAAGGAGACAAAACAACTCTAGTTAAGTGGCAGGGCCCTAGCCCCTGTGGATCGCAACGACCCTTGTCTCTCAATATGCCGACATATATGTTGTGTATCAGCATAGTTGACCCAGGTTTCAGTTCTCCTACGCGGATGGTAGTGTGTTAGCGGTGCCCCATAGTGTCGCAAACCACCATAAGCATTAGTAAATGCTTAATGTTACTGTCAATAAAAATATATATTTAAGTTATAATATAATATTATTGGAATAAAAGTTGGCAATTTAAAAATGCATGTTAGACAGATACGAGTAATCAATTAGAAATATTATTTTTGTGTTTTTATTTATCTTTTTTTTAACACACTAATATATTTAGCATTTGAAAGTATCTTATCTTTGAGGTTAGGTTGAGAATTCGTTAAACCTTTGTTTATTTTGTAGTTTCTAATGAGGTGTGGACAGGATTTGGAGACTATAAATATTTTATTAAAATATAATTCTTTTTACTTACACAACTGATGCCTCACTCTTTGATAATAAAGTTTATAGATATGTTAATTGGTGCACTTGTAGTTTCGGACAATAACAACAGTTTTAGTGCAGATATGAAACAACTAAGATATAAATTTTAGGTAACATTTATAGTAATAAAAATATCAGTTTTTACATGTATAGCACAATCAACATGTCTATATCGATAGATATAGACATGTTGATTTACACATATATATACATTGCCTGAAAGAACGGCTTTAATTTCCAGCCTATAACACGAGAGTGTTACAGGCAAGTAAGGATATTTGAGAAAATATCCATACTTAAACATAAAAAATGGAGTAAACTATAGTCAAATGTATAAATTCGGTAAGGCCACATAATTTTAAATTATTTTAAATGTCAAAAAATACTGTACTAAATATTACTAAGCAACTATTTTTCGAAATTCAAAACTCTTCTAGTTTTTATTGTGGATTTTTAAATAAAATCATTTAAATATTTATTTTATGTGCTTTGCAGGTATACTCAACTTATATAATTATTATAAAATATATAATCAGATCTTAAACTTGACAAAGAATAATACCCATACCTAATTCTAGCCTGGAGTCTAGCGGTTTGCGAGTAAAGTCGACACGTACAAATTAGTGAACAATGGACAATTAAGTTTCTGTAGAAATTGCCAATTGTCCTGGTTTTAAGATCACATCTAAGTCTAGGTAGAAAAATGTTTCAAACTGAAACTTTTTAAATTTGTTCTTTTATAAATTCATCTTCCTCTATAGTACGCGTTACAAAAACGCTCATTTTATTTCTTAAAAAGTCAAAACCATTGTTCAAGTGATGAATCTCAGTTGCATCCATACTTTTCAATGTGGAGTCTAGATTCAACAGCTGGGTGCTATCACAAGACGAAATCTGTGATATTTCCTATTTTGTGTCGATATAATCACCAAAATAAAACCATGGAATAGTTGCTACATTTGTTTTTTATGGTGCTGAGATCCGTCTGACCCGCTACCTTTTCTAAATTTAAAATTTTTGATGAAAGCTCATAATTATATCCCTAATTTCACAGAAAAAATATATAATCACAGTTTATTTGCAATTTTAAATGTCTGTTATGTAGATTTCAGTCAAATGATGGCGTTACCAAAAATGACGATTTTAATCATTTTTTCTACCAAAGCAATTAAAGAACTTGCAATCATAGTTTAATAATACTTTACGATACCCTTCTTCATACCTTTATGCTTTGCTTGCTCCTAATTATTTCTTATTTACAATATACACATCTCAGCAAAAAAGTCGAAGCTTAAGCTGGCCAAGCGTCTTCGGAGCAGGATCTCTCGCTCTGAATCGTCTCTCCAACTCACCCCATAGGTGTTCTATGGGATTAATATCCGGGTGTCTTGCTGGCCAGCCTATAACCGTAATGCCGACTTCCCTCAGGTATTAATTTACAATGCCTGCGGTATGAGCCCTGGCATTGTCCAAAATAAAAATAAAGTCTTCGCCAGTAAAATGTGCGCAGGGTACCACATGAGGCTCCAGACACTCTTAGATCTAACGTGATCCATTTAATAAAGGTAACCGACGTCCAGATACAAATTCAAGTTCGGTTTATCTATCGGCGCTTATGCCTCCCCAAACCGTCCATGAACCGCCACCGTAACTGACTCTTTCTTCAATGCAGTATTGTGGAAAACGCTCTCCCTCTCTTTTATACAACTTTTTTCTTCCGTCATTACCATACCTGTATGGTCTTATGATCTTACTCTCGTCAGAAAAGAGAACTTTGCTCCATTGAAGATATGATCAATTTAAGTGCTCAAGTGCAAAGTTGAGGCGCGCTCTTCGGTGGTTTACCGTCAATTTTAGGCCATTAGTTGGTTTATGAGGTTTCGTGCCACCTACGCTAAACTTCTTCTTATGGTAGAATCGCCTACAGTCAATCCTCGATCCTCACGGAGCCGCTGCTGCAGTTGAATAGAGTTAAAGTGACGATTTCTTAGAGAAACTGACACAATATACCGGTCGCCTTGCTCAAACGTGATTCTACCAGATCCTGGATGGCAAGTCAACCTACCAGTCTCTTAATAACGCTAATATGCTCTATTGACAGCAGAGAGTCTTAGGTGCAATCGTATAGCCACAACACTGACAATGCCCTGCATACACGCCACGACTTGGGCGGCTTCCGTGGGCGAGGCATCCATATTTTTAGGAAAATATTTCTCTGGTAGGATGTCACAGAGCGTAGTTAACAATCACTCTCAACTCAGCTCAGTTAAAGAAAAACTATAATTTATGCAAAAGAAATGTGATTAAGTGCAGAAATTCCGATGGAATTACACATTGAAAACAATCTCTACATTCATTAATTGGATGAAAATTTGAAAATTCACTACCAGCTATTTATTAGCGTATTTTTTTTAGTACTCTTTTTAATTCAAATGCCGCCTGAATGATACTTGCAGTTTCGATTTGTAATGTTTCGATTTGTTTTTTCTGAAAATGATCTACCTTTTGTTAACTCATTTGAAATTACAATCTAGTCTTATACGTAGACTAATTAGTAATATAAATTTAACTTAATTTGCTAAGTAGACTTTACTAAGAATGTGTTCATTAACACTTTTCTTAATGTCTCTATTAAGAGGAAGTCACTTTGTTCTTGTGTTCTTTGTAGTAGTACCTAATTCACTACATTACACTAGCACTGCACTAAACTAACTCAAAAGGTTTTTTCCTTTTTAGTCTTCTCACTATGTCCGTGGTATCGAGGAGTTGGATGGCCTCGACGTTCACATGGTGATGAAGCCTTTGTTCAGGAGCTTCGGCGTACTTTTTAATAACGTTGGCAACGAGTTCCACTTTAAGGTCCCGATGGAGGTCGTCATTTCTAATATACCAGGGTGCATTGACAATACCCCTGAGCACTTTGTTTTGATGAGAAGATTGATGAGAAGTATATTTTTTATGTTCCATCTCAATTGAGCGTAAAGGTAATTATCGACATAACGTGTGTCCTATTTTTCATTCTTTGTTAATTGAAGCTTCATAATATTTGTTACATATGGCATTGATTTTATAAATACAAAAGGTGTTATGAGTAAAGTTCATAACACGAATGATCTTTTTTGAAGTGATGCAGACAAATCGATATGATAGTTGTTTATTAAGCAATGTCAACTGTCAAATTGATTGAGAACAAATGTTTTCTGTGTCATATTTTCCTATACTTTCGTTAACTTTTATACCTAGTCAGGTCATAAATTCTGTCACATGTTTAATGTAAAATAATTGTAACAAGTTTATTCATTATGTAACCATTCATATACCTCAATGAACTTAACAAAACATAGATTCTTATGACATTAAAGTTTATTCAAAATGACCTCCGTGATTTTGAATACAAGCCTTCAATCTGCGCGGCCAGTCGTCTATCGCAGCACGAACGAGGTCCATGTCAATATCGGCGGCTGCCTTAATCAAGGGTGTCTTGAGTGACTCCAAATTGGGATGAGGCTTTGAGCACTCCTTTTCCTCCAAGTGTTGCCATATCTTGTAATCTAACGGATTCAAATCTGGACTGGAGAAGGGCCAGTCTTCATGCCGGATGAAGTCGATTTCAGGCGCCGCCAGCCAGTCTTGTGTGCTCTTCGCTCTATGAGCTGGCGCCGAATCTTGTTGGAATACCCAGTGCCTGTTATTGAACATGGTATGAGAAACAGGTTCCACAAGGTTCGTCAGGACTGTATTTTGATACACAACAGCATTCGTTTTTACACCTTTCTCACAAAAATGTACCTCTGTTAAGCCCCAATAAGAAACTCCCAACCATACCATGAGCGAGGATGGAAAATGACATCGTTGGACACGCGGAATACGGATGCTCGCTTCTTCACTACTGTGTGCGTACACCTTATCATTTTGTTTGTTGTAGCTCTCTTCTACGGTAAACATTTTTTCATCCGAAAAAAGAATTTCCCGATATTTTTTTCCCGCGTACCGCTTCAACAAAGCGCGGCATCTCTTCAGTCTCAAGTCCATTAGACGAGCATTCAAACGATGTCCTGTTTTTCTTCGATATGCCCGAAGCCCTAAGTCTTCATTTAACACCCTTTTCACCGTGGTTCTGCTTAACCCCATCTGAAGGGCCAACAGTTTCTGCTTACGTTTGGGATTTCTTTGAATTCGTGCCTTCACAGCTTTTATCACTGCTGGAGTCCTAACAGACCGAGGGCGACCACTTCTTGACCTGTCATCTACACTAGAGTCTTCATTGTATCGTTTGATGGTACGATAAACGAATCTTTTGGTTATATTCAAATTTTTCAGTATGTTAAAAATTTGAATTGGCGCGTAACTGCAACTATGCAACGCAATAACTGCAACACGGTCTTCTTTAAGCGTCCACTCCATATTTAAAAATGAGTAAAATTCTAAAAGTTATACATTTTTATTTTCATGAACAATTCGAAATTCGAATTCAATAAACTTTTTTGTGGCCAGCATTCTAAAAGAAAAGTTTTTACTGTGTGACAATACTTATGACCTGACTAGGTAGTTCATAGTTATTGTAAAGTATTTTAAAATTAGTACCCACACACCTATGTAGTACAATTTAGTATTCCTAATACATGATGCTTATTGTATACCACACGATGTTATTGACATCGTACATTGTTCTTGTGCAGCCTTTAATTATTAATGAACACCCAATAATTGGTTTCTATAATGATAGTTAATCAAACCTACTGGGGTGTCAAATGCAAATAAACCTTAGTGAAAGCTATTTAAGCTTCATCGATTTTCAGTATATTATTATTCCTTTAGATTAGCTTAGAAGAAAGTATTCGTTTGTGCGCTTATTTCACACTGACAGCCACTCAAAGCTACTGTGCCTCTGTGTCTTTATTGTTCAACTAGCGTTACTTCCGAAAATGATGAGTTTCGAAACTTTTAATACTATTTAGTGGAAAACTATCACAAGTGTTACTTAAGTAACATATCTTTTTATATGTGCAGGGGCGGAGAAAGAATACTAACCTCTGTGGCTGGGGTCAGCCTGTCGTAAAAGGCGACAAAACAACCCACCTTAGCTACGTGGTAGGGCCTCAAACCTGTCTGGATGGCGACCACCTTTGGTCGTAAGTATGCCGCCATACTAACCTTGTGTTGTGTTCCGACATTAGTGACCCAAGTTCCTGTATCCTTATGGGACAGCAGCGAGTTCGCAATGCCACTGGCGTTGCAAACACCCATAGGCGACGGTAACTGCTAAATTTTAAGCGGGCCGTCAGCTTGTCTGTTGTCCTACAGCAAAAAAAGATAACAACAGTACCAAAGCCCAAATGTGAGTAGAAAATAAATGATAATGGTCCTAATAATGTATTATTTATTTTATTATATATATATATATATATATATATATATATATATATATATATATATATATATATATATATATATATATATATATATATATATATATATATATATATATATATATATATATATATATATATATATATATATATATATATATATATATGCAATATAAATATCATAACTGGTATATAATAGGTACGTATCTAAAGCAGAATAACAAAAGCATACTGTATTTGTTTTTGTTTTTAAAATAACCATATTCTCGCTAAATTTAAATATTTTAAAAATAATATGTACGCAACTAAAAACATTAACTAACAAACTAATGCCGTCGGAATCAGCAATTAATTGTTACTAATTAAATTTTGAATCTTTTTTCCCAGTGTAAGTGAATTTCGCTACAGGCTAAAATAGCTGTGTCATCTTTGAGGTGGTAATAACTTTAAAATGGGACGCTGTCTATACTTATACTAGTATATTTTCTGGGCATAGCAGGTTATGTCATGATTACCGTGTTTCATACATCTACATGCGCATAATACGCAGTGGGTAAAGTCGTTTAATAATTAGCAAAACCTTTATAGCTTGCTCTACTTTCCGTCGAAATGATTTCCGTTTTCGTTCCACGGACGACATAATACGCGATAGCGTGACAAACTTTTCCCGCTCCGCCACTTCATTATTTCAGGCCGTGCACCCGCATAATAGCATTGCGACAAATGTATGCGGGACGCTGCACTACCCATTATGTCCCACAGAAGGCTTTGAGGTAAAGCACTAAACGACTATAATGATGATTGTTTTTAGTCTTTGCTATATGTGCCATTTTCTTTCTTTCACATTATAAAAACAAAGCAAAAAGTTCTACATTCAAAGTAAAAAAAAACATACTTGGCATTAGAAATTGTAAGTTATTAATTACAGTTCTCCGTACAGGGGCGGAGTGGGAATACTGACCCTTACAACCAGGGGTGGCCTGTCATAAAAGGTGACAAAACAATCCTAGTAACTACCTATGGTCTAATGCTGCCATAACATTGTGTTGTATCCGGCTTAAGTGGCCCAGGTTTCAGACCCCCAACACCGATGTCAATAGGCAACGATAACCGCTTATCTTATGGGCAGTCAACCTTTCTGTTGGAATAAAAAATATCGGTATATCAAAACAATATTCGACGTTATTCAAGTTTAGCGCACAATAGTTCGTGCCCCGTGGTTTATGTGTAAAGTGTATCTACACCGAGAGGTGTGATCACTTAATCACATACTGAATATATACTCTGACTTGAAAGCTTTTCGAAGATATTTCTTAGTATTCCAATGCCTTACTATCAGATACGGTGAAATAGAAGTTCTACAGAAAACCGTATCCAGCGTCCCAGGGATCTTGAAACGTGCTGACAATACATTTGGTTAGGCGTGTTCGTCTGTTTGCTACGTCCTTCTTTCTTTCCTATCTAAACACTTGTTTCGAAGAGATCGTACTAGATATTGTACTAGCTTTGGATCCATCAGGGTCTCTCTGTTGCATCTACGTGATCATAATTGAGTGGTGTCACACTCAAAAACCATTTTTCTGATCTTTTCGCCTTATATGCCTTATTAGGTAAGTTCCACGTATCAATGAAGGAAAGTGGGGAAACATGCGCTCCAAGATCACTAGTATAATGTAACCCAGCAATTCGCTTGTGACAAGCCCAGGTATGCTGTCTATTCCCTCACTCAGGCCACTCAGGCCTCACTGAAGTCACTGAGGCCCAGATCCTGATGATATAATTATTTTAATGTGATGAAAGAACAAGATTTTAATGATAATTTTACAAAACAATTTAGTACAAAATAACCACAAAATGAAATTAGGCTGATTTAATCATCCCAAGGTATTTAAAAGGGCATTAAAATTCTAATCTTCAAAATTCATGCAACAATAAAATACGTTTAAAAGTTACTCTTACTTTTAAAATAACCGTAAAAGTTTACGGCATCCTATTTCAGATAAAGGGTGTTAATTATTCCACTTTTACATCCGATAAAAATTCGCTATATTATTTTACGTTTAATTTTTTTACCAAGTAATTTGTTGTTATTTCTACGTCCTCCGTGGCGCAGCGGCTAACGGGGCTAACTAAATTTAATTAATAGTAAAAATTTAATTAAGAGAAAAAAATAATTATAATAAAGAAAGAATACGGAGACAAATGGGGGCACACCTACAAATACAATATTAACCTACCAGATTATGTTAGCTCGCAGTACCTATTAATGTAGGCGGGATCCAGCCTACACGTAAACAAACATGTTAAGGATGTCGTTGGCGCTAGCTCGCATCCGGCGCACCAGGGTCCCACCACGCTTGCGTATTGTGGTGTAGATACAGTCCACTCGGGCCTCAGCAAGTGTGAGCCCACAGGCTGCATGTGTATAATGACGTCCAGTATGCTCTAAACAACGTTAACTTTACTTCACGCGAGCACCCCGCAAAGCGAGCAATCATATTCGCCCTTATCGACAACGCCCTGCCCTCTCGTTCTATGTCGTCATCGTTTTTGTGGTCTTCTAGCTGTAGGGTACTAGCTGTGCCCGCGACTCCGTCCGCGTGGAATGACTTTGGGCAGCATTTTTTGGATAATTCTTATGACTTATTTTGGATTACAAACCCTGTAAACTCTAAAATATAAATAAATGAAATATGCAAACAGTCAGTGTTATCGAATGCCTGTTACGCCATGCGCCTCCGGAATACGTGCGTTCAAACCTACAAAGTCCAGCCTAATCTAAACCCTATTTCATATGATTGATGATATAAATCTGAAGTCAACTTAAATTTGAAATAAAACCTACAATGTCCAGCCTAAGCTGAACCCTATTTCGTATGATTGTTGATATAAATCTGAGGTCAACTTAAATTGGAAAATTAAATTTTCGAAACATCATTTTTAACAAAAAAAAATTTTTCTAAAATAAAAATAGCCAAGTTACTCCTTGTTACATCAGCTATCTGCCAGTCAACTACCGACCTCCGGCCGCCGTAGAAAGCGGCCGCGGGCGGCCCCTCGGGGGAGGATTCGCCGCCCGCACTATTGCCGCGTGGGAGAAGGCCGCGTGCCCTCAACTCCTACAATACAGGAGAGCGCCGGGGGGACGAAACCCTAACCCCCTGGTGCCAACACTTTAGAAGAGGCCCGCCTTGAGACAAAGGGCGGGCCGACGTCGGCTCGGGCCACGAGATCGGCAGGCCACATTTCCGTAGGCCCGGGCGGAGGCGATAGGAGAACAGCGGGGTTTTTTAGTGGGTAGTCAGATGGCTGAACATTTTTTCCTGAGTCTCACATATCCCTCGGTCCCCCCGGGCTGGGGCACCCGTCAAGAGAGGGTTTTTCCCCGAGACCAAAAATAAGCTATCTGCCAGTGAAAGTCCCGTCAAAATCGGTGCAGCCATTTCAGAGATTAGCCGGAACAAACAGACAGTCAGACAGACAAAAATTGTAAAAAAATGTTGATGAATGCACTTAGTAAAAAGCGGTTATTTTAATATTACAAACAGACACTCCAATTTTATTTATTTGTATATATATATTTCACTAATGTTATAAATGTTAAAGTTTTTGTATACGCGTGACTGAGACATTTTTGTCATGTGGCATTATCAAAGGTTCTTTGTGAAACATCACTTGATATTTAACGACATTATTATAACGTGCTGCCATTTTGGATATAAAGGGCTCCACGGAGATGGGGCTGAAGTCCCACTAGTGGCGCACGCGCTTAGGATATAGATTTGTGATTATAGTAGCATATCAACAGACAAATTATCGCCTGTCAAGCGATCTCTGCAGTATAATAACTAAGGGTGGCAGCGATAAATAAGTTTAATTACATTGTCACACCCTTAGAGATATTGTTGATTGTATTATCTTTCAGAATAGGTCAATGTTAGGGGTAGGTTTTGTTGATTTTTAATTTTAGATATAATGTTGGACCTCGATACAATATAAACAACTTGACCTGAAAATCTAAACATTATCACGGTATGTTAATCAAACTTTAAATAGTAAAATGGAATATTTATTATAGATTGTCAAGGAGACTGTCAAATACTTTGGCAATCACGTTAGCCAGGGATATTGGCCTGTAATTGGAAATGTCGGAGGCATCGCCTGTTTTATGTTTAATCACAGGTATCACTTCGGTAAAAATTAGGTGATCAGGTAGGTAGTTATGACGTATAAACAAATTAAACATGTATTCATGATTTTGAAGGGGAACTGTTTTAGCACAGCCGTGATTTAAAAATTCGTAGAAACATAAAGCGACACCAAAAAGAGACAAACATAATATAGAAATTAACCTGCGAGAGAATAAGATAGAATTCAAGTATACAGTGCTATAATCTTCGTCTCCTTTCTGTTCGGATTTTCGTAGCTTTTATACTTAGTATACATAAATTTTAATATTTTGCATTTAAATATAAAATTATTTTTAAGCTTGCTTTAGATAAATAATAAACCTTATAATTATCTCAATACTCTGGATACTCTTTATTAGTCTTATTCTCTCGTAGGCTAATTTTCTGAAGTTTTTCTTTTTCTAAAGTATATTATATATGTAGGAGCATCAGAGTATTATTTAAAATATATTAGAAAAGTTACAGAGGATATGTGAAATATTAACTTCGAATTAATTTTTTCCACAATAACAAATGCAAGGACATCCTCCTTGCATTCGGAATGAAAGTGGATGGATACAAGAGAAAGAAAAGATGGATGGATTTTGTAAAAAATTATTTAGTTAAAAAAGGTGTGAATGTTCACATGACGGCTAATAGAGGAGAAAGGAAAGAAAGAACATGTTGTGCCCCCACATAGTTGGAATAAGGGAAGAAGAAAGAACAAATGCATTAATACTCAATAAATTTAAAAAGCTAATGTTTATTGCAGGGCCGTCTTTACCCGGGAGTTCAAGGGACCCGAGTGCTAGAAATTTCGATATTATACTAAACTCATTAAAATTACATTGCGTTTTTTTTTTGTTTGTAAAGATCGAAGGCATAGGCTGAACATCCCGCACCTCGGCGCAGATAATGCTTAAGACGGTGTTGGTTTATTGAATCCATGACTTATCATGGATTCAATAAATTCTCTTAAGCTATCCGAATTAGTGATATGATACAATTTTTAGTCACATCTTAAAGGAAAATTCTAATTAAGTTAATTCAAACTCGCAATTTAACAAATCGACTACTAAATCCTCAGCTCGTCAGTAAGTTACAGTTAAATCCAAATTTGTGTTCACCTGGGCGCCATTACGCCATTCCAGTGAAACAAAAATGGCCGCTGCGTTCTTCGGTGCGGAATGCTCGGGGTGGACGTAGAAAGGGATTAATTCCAAATGTCCCGAATCAATTACCGACGACACCGGGCCCATTATGTGAACACGGCGCGTTTAATGCGAAACACCGGCCGCTGTCACACCGATTAACATAAATGTGGCGTAAATATTCATTACAATATTAAACACACCTGTTGGATCTAACTATCACGAAAATTCGCTTCCATGATCTATATGTATTAATACAGCAGTAACTATCAACATATTCTACCTCTTTCGCGTAGATACGATGAATACGACGGAGGCAGATTTTTAAAACATAATGCACCACAACACCGATGTCAAAGTTAACGTACTCGTATATACGCATTTCATACGTACGAGGATATTGTTAAGTCATTAGAACTGTTTTCCTTATAAACAACATCGTTACTTTTGTTTTATGACTTCTTGCTACTCTTTTTCTTTTAAACTTTTATTATGGATCCGTATATACTGCCGTGCTTATTATAACAGCCGTATCCAAAATTTTCTACCAAATTGAGTTAGTTACATATTCGTAATCGCCGTATCAAGATCTATAACTTGCATGTTTGATACATTTTTGATTTGTATAAACGCAGTAACTACAAAAAGAAAAATAACTTCCTTAATATCTCGGCCGCAAGTGCTGGATACTGCTGTAGCCTTCTAGAGCGCCAGATTATTTATCATGTAGTACTTAACATAGGGTTGCCTGGAAGAAATTGCTCTAAGCGATAAGGCCACCCATTGTTCAGTAGCTTGTAAGTTTATTTCATTTTCTTGTATATATATTTAAGGTGAACAATAAAGAGTTTTCATTCATTCATTCATTTAACATAACCGCGGTATCGGTTAACGCTGCTCTGATATTAATGCAATCCATATTATTGATGAGTCTTTTTCCTTAACATAAGTGCTTTAATCGCCACTTGCGGCGAATTTGTACTTTTACGAGTTTCTTACCATAAGAGCCCTAAATGCCAACGTTACGGCGGTTATGTTGTTCATCACATAAGCTCAGTACTTATTTTTCGCTGTCAAAAGCGCAGTAAAATAAGTTCCATTGCATATGCGCACTATCTGTGTTACTTACAATGTTTATTATAAGTATTTGTTTTAAAACATACGTCGCATTTCCTTGTCATATCACACTTTTATATCTTTTTTTATCAATTTATTACTTTAAGTTCTTAAAATATAGCAACGAATATAAAATACAACCTTTTAATTAGGGTAAAAATACATCAAATTAAAAAAAAAACATTATTTTTATATCCGTAATCGAAGAAATAATTTTTAAAACTTTAGGTGCCATTTTCTAGGAACTTGCTGTCATGCACTTGTCGCTCTTATCTTTAGTACGACAGTATATAAATAAGCAGAACATATAAAACAGATATGGCTAAATTTGGATTATAAACTATTTAAATAAAAAAAATATGATATACAAGTTTTCGGACATGTTAAATACATGTAGCAAAGTAATAAGTGATAGAATTATTATATTGTATGAGAAATGGATAAAAAGTATTTATTGTTCATCATACAGTTACCATAAATATAAACTAAGGAAATAACATGTATAATTATAAAATATAAATATACTGTACTATAATACACACAACGCCATCTAGTACCAAAGTAAGTAGCGTAGCATTGTGTTATGGGTACTAGATAACAAGTATACTACATATCTACTTTTTTTGGGAATAAATACATATTATACATAAACACACAGACGCGATCCAGGAATCAAACCCGTGACCTACGTAAGCGTACCGGAGTAGGTTAGCCGCTACGTCACGAAGATCGCTATCGATATGAAAAATGGTTAAGAAATCAGAGATGTGAAGTTGATATATAAAAAAAAAACATAATGATTTTGTAGTCTAATGTATCCACATAATACTTCTTCAGGTACTGGTTCTAGAAATCATGATTTTAACTTTTATTTTGTAACAAAGTCTACAAAGCTCTCCCTAGCTAAAAAGATCGTAGAGAATAAAGTATTAAAGGTAAAGGTAAATTTGATATTTATGAGCTTCCAGAAAAATTTTTCCAGCGTAATACAATAATGGGATTTTCAGAACAGGCGTTATAAAATTTCTGAGAGACCGGTTTTACAAACGTGGTGTTACAAACGTGCGTATGTAACGGTGACCACTATTTTTGGGTTGAATGTCTGCCTAACTCCAGCTTAATTACGTTGAAACTACGATTAGACATTTTTATTTTATGATACATATAATAATTTAAATATGAGAAAGCCTCATGTATTAAATCTTCTTCCTGTCCTTATCCCATATTATATGAGGTCGGCACTATATATTCTCTCTCTTCACTCTCCTCTGTTCTCTCTTCTCAACATTCAACTCATTTGCACCATATCATCTTTTACGCAATCCATCTTTTTTCTGGTCAACCTCTCCTTCTGTATTCATCCATTCTCATTTCTATCATTTGTCTAGTTATTTTGCAAATTATATGCCATATAACGTCATCATGTATAAAATGTTCACGATTTTTATCAAAAATGAATTATAATTCGCTAATATTTGTTTTATTAAATCGAAATTCAGTTATGGTTCGGTGTTAATCAAATTTAAATCTTCGCCCAGCAATATTCAGGATTTCGAACGAGTGGAGTTTATTTTAATTCATTGCTGATATTCAGCATCCAATTACTCAGCGAGGTCGCAACGAGGCCCCGATTAACTTAACGGGCAAACGAAATCTGAATTTTAAATATACATACAAGTATAAAAAGTTATTACTACTCCCATATTCACCTCGTTTAGGACAAATAAAACGTATCAAATAAAACATTATAATTTACAATTTCTTTAGTCAATTATTTACTTATTGGTATTTTAAGTTCCACATATTAATATTATACAATTATGTATACTATAATGACTATGCCATGTGACCCCAGCCAGTGAAAAGAATAGGGTCACCCCAGGTCATTCCAGGGGAGTCGTAAAAGGCGACGGATGGACTACTCCTTCGCCAGCTTGCATGCGGCAAGGAAGTGCACATTTCGGTTTTTCCTCTTAGGGTTGGGACGTCGGACGGCAGTCGCTCCCGTAAAAACCAAAACCAGCCAATAATTACAATGGTCAGAACAAGGAAAGGTCCAGTCATGGATAGGGCGTCGCCGCAAAACGACGCGCAGAAGTTTAATGCTGATGCTGAACGCTGAGATGATGATGATGAATTATGTATACTATGATAATCTAATATAATGAGAACAATTCCACACAGTGTATTTAATTTAGACTTACTGATATTTTGAAAAAATCCTCCATTGCTTTGACTACATCCTAAAACATTAATCTTATTCAAAAATAATCATAAATTATAACTTAATAGTATTTAAATTATATAAAATAAATAAGTTTAATTCAATCCGTGTTCAAAAATTATTTTTCTTCAGAAAAACAAGAATTTAATAAACCCTTTTGAGGTCAGTTTCGCAAAGAAGCGATTATATTACTAAGAAACCAATATGTTTGTCCCACATGACAAGCAAATGTCAGTTGACAAAAAACATGCTGTGTTCTTACGGCGAAAAGGTAAATTGCATGAACACATTTCTAATAATAATCATATTTTTTACATTGATTTTAATGATATCAAGAATTATTGTAGCAAACTAAATATTGAGTTTTATGTAATTTGGAATGAAGGAAGTTCATCATAAAATATTTAATAATGAAGTTTTCCTTATATTTTTCTTGCAGGAGCTGAGTTAGAATATTGACTTCTGTGACCGGGGCTGGCCAGTCGTAAAAGGCAACAAAACAACCCTAGCTAAGTGGTAGGGCTTCTAGCCCGTCTGGTTGGAAACAATTCTTGACTTCCAAATATGCTGCCATATAACATTGTGTTGTGTTCCGGCATAAATGATACCTGCGATGCAGGTGACGATATCTGCTAACTATTAAGTTAGCCGTCAGCCTATTCCACAACAATATAACACATCACTGCGGAGACATGGACCCTACGAGAAAGTGAGAAAAAACGGATTGATGCTCTTGAGATGTGGTGCTGGAGAAGAATGCTCGGTATATCGTGGACGGAATTCCAAACCAACGAGTCTATTCTTCGAGAGCTGGGTATCAAGCAGAGGCTATCAAACACAGTGCAGGCTCGCATCCTCACTTTCTTTGGACACGTATCACGGCGCGGAGGTGAATCCATTGAACGCCTGGTAGTGCAGGGCAAAGTTGAAGGCACTCGACCACGCGGGAGATCACCGATGAGGTGGACGCACCAAATAAAAAGCACCGTCGACAGTCCTCTGCACGAATGCACAAGGAGAGCGGCAATTCGTGAAGAGTGGCGTTGTATTGTTAAACAAGCTACAAAAACCTCGACGTGACGACCACGACCACTCTAGCAAGAGTGTAACGCCAAAGAAGAAGGAGTATGATACTACATTACGCTTACTACATTACAATTTTAAACCTGATTTTTTTGTCGTTCAAAGCCGTCAAATACCTGGAATAAATACCTGGTAGCCATACTAATTTAAACTACTTACCCTAGCTACGTGGTAGGACTCCAAGCCCGTCTACATGGCGGCCACCTTCAGTCTTAAGTATGCCGCTATAATAATCTTGTCTTGTGTTCCGACATTAGTGACCCAAGTTCCTGTACCCTTATGGGACAACAGCGTGTTCGTGATGCAACTGGCGTCGCAAACACCCATTGGCGACGGTAACTGCTAAATTCTAAGTGGGCTGTTTGCCTGTCTGCAGTCTTACAGCAATAAAAAAAGTTCTTAGGACGTAATAAGTCATACACAGTAGTCATGTTTCCCTAACAACAGACAAAAAATTAAATTAATCCAATAAAGCACACGATAATAAAATTTCTTATATAAAAATAAATCTAAATAAAATAGGAATTAAACATTTTTTTTTACTAATACGAAATGACTTGACAAAACAACTTAAGGAATTTCAGCAATTTGAACATCTTTGAAAGGCGGTTGACAACAAAATGTTTAGCGTTATCCATTTTGTGCCTTTCACGTGAAAAAGGTAAGGGAAAACCGCCTATTTGAATAGGCTCGGAATCTATTAATACGTAACACATAGTTTTGAGCCAATCAGTGGACAATTCATCGTTTGATACATTGCTTTCGGCAAAAATGTAGGTCACAATTGGACCTTTATTATTTTTAGATGCTAACTGAAACGATAAATATGTATGTACCACATAATGAATTGTTACATTTAACATAATTATTGTGCTGTAGATCGTTTTGATTATCTTAATAAATATTAAAATGATTTTCAAACACTCAAAGTGTAGGTTGTAAGATTTTCATGTGACTGGTTTCGGGTGAAGCTAATTTTGCTCTTAATCGTACAATGTTTTTAAATAGGTACACGTAGGGTTTAAGGAGTATAGTTCCACTAGTACCTTTATAGAAAGACTTAAAAGGTATATTTATTACTATTTAACCCGGAAAACGTTGTTCTGCCATATAAATTTAAAAAAAGCAGCCTATGTCCTTCTTCAAGGTCCAATCTATGACTATACTGAAACTCATCAAAATTGGTTCAGCGGTTTAGGCGTGAAAACGTAACAAATAAACAAACATACTCACTTTCGCATTTATAAAATTAATTATATTTATTATATGACTTTGACTATCAATTCACTCCGGCAAGGAAATTTGGTTTTTATTTTGAAGTTTATATAAACTAATCTTATTTCATAAATTTTTATGTGACTATTTGTTCTGACGAAGAAAATTAAACTTGAAGTAATTATTCATTTTAATGTTTTCAATTAAATAGCTTATCTTGAGTTTCAAAATACAGACTTTGAATGCAACTGGAATAAAACCCTCATAAGAAGGAAAGTCCAATGAATTACTATCAAATCCATATTTTTGTTTTGTAACATAACAAATATAATTGGTAAATATACTCCCAAAATAGGACTATTTATTATAGAATACATTCATAGCTCTGTAGAGCTTTCTTTTTTGATTATTATAATCGTTTTAATACGTATTGATAAATCAACGAAGCCTTTTTTTTCTTTTGAAACAACAAACAGGCTGAGAGCCTACTTAATAGTAAGTAGTTACTGTCGCCTATTCATGTTTGCAACGCCAGGAGTACCGCTAATACACTGCCATCCACGTGGGCGAATTGGAACCTGGGTTATTTATGCTGGAACATACATTAATTTGTTATGGCGGCATATTTATAAAGGCGAGGTAGTTGTCATTTAGATGGGCTTGGAGCCCTACCACCTAGCTCTAGCCACAGGGCTCAGTACTCTTAATCTGCTCCAAAAATTACAAACTTTAAACCTTCATTCATACGTATAAAGTTAAAAGTAAATAAAAAGATGCTCAAAGCACTGTTTTTAATAAAATGGTGTATTGTGGAATTTAATTATAAATGAGAAAACTCCGGAACATGTGAAAAACACGAGAAATTTTGCAATTAAAACAATTACAGACACTCAACGTCAGCTACAATATTATTCATACTTTGCTGACAATATTGAGGCAAAGTGGCGTTCCCCTTCTTTTGACGATAATTATATCGCAAAAAGTCGCAGGCTTTCGCACGTTACATCACCTGCGGGGGTCACGGGTTCCGCTCTTAAGTATATAGACATTTTTCAGTTGTCTAGTACCTATAGTATAAGCACTCTATTGCTTACCTTGGGATTGTGGTGCCGTATCAATCCATATTATATTTGTATTTATTTTGCAAGTATTTTCTGTTTACTTCTTTTATTTTAAAGGTTTGTTACGTATTGTCATAATTATTGGAACGCATTTACCCCTTTCTATGTACAAATACATAATATAGGTAAAAAAAGAAGGTGGAATTATTAATTACATTTAATAAACATCTTTTGCGTGGACTACCACCTGTTTTCGAAAAATCGGTAATATTTCCATGTTGCATATGAACAAGCAAAAACTGATAGTAGTTTGTCACCTTTTACGACTTCTTAGAAAACAGAAAGGATACTTTTTTCTAGATGAGAGCAGTCAGTAGTGTCTCCCTACAGTATTGCTCAATGATGTTCGGTGTTGCTTAAGTGTGCGGCTTATTTTCTGAGGAAAATTGAAGGTAGCCAGGAAGTCCCCTTGCGGAACACCAAGGGTTATCGTGTTTTCATGTATGTCGGCCGGTTACACGGGTTCTGCACATATTGTAAATTATTGCACGCACGCCTTTATTGACTAGTCAAATGTGAAATACGTGGGATTTCTTTGCAAACAATTTTCCAGTCAATATCCAGATTTGTTGGGGTTAAAAATTATATGAAGTGAATACTCATGAATCATGTAGATATTATAAAATGAATATAGTTTTGAATCTATTAACGCTCTCATGATATTTTTGTGCAATTAATTTATTTATGGAGAGTTAATAAGTTTTACCAAATTTAAAATTTTGTCTAGAATACAGTTAATCTGTTTAACTATCTACATGGAAACTATATATTAATGTAGTTAAATAAAAAATCTAACTATTTAAGATGTGCGTTCAGCCTCACCTACAGCCATCTAAAATATGTACCTTAATAAAATACATTTTTTACATCAGATAAAAGAAAATACAGCAGACCATTTACTAATAATTTTAGAGTTTGTTAGATTGATATGTCTTTTACAAATACTTAGATTTACAAAGATTTTAAAAGAAAATATACTAGATAATAAGGGATAAAAGTATAGCAAAAGTAATTTCAAACAAAACACTGCAGACATTATATACCATGAAAAACCGTCAAATAGTTTTATCCGTGTAGGGGCAAATTGGATCCAGAAAGCTCAATGTCGCGACGAGTGGAAAAAGTTGGAGGAGGCCTACACCAAAATGATTGAAGGAGGTTGAAAGAAGAAGAAGAAGGGACGGAGAAAGAATACAAAACATGACAACAACACAGCAATAAAAAAAGATATTTACAGTGAAAAAGGTTCTCCGCCTATAACTAACTCCATCTCAAGTAAAATAAGGTTAAAATAAATATTATAGCCGTTCAATATTTTACATCGTGCCCAATAGGCCATTGCTTAAGAGGAATAGAGTGAAAACAAATGAGGCGGGGATAGTCTTAACGAGCTCCGCGATTTATAGGGCAGTTAATGAATTAAGAACAAAACATTAGTAGTCTTTAGGAAAATGTTTTTTCGATAAAATATATTGGCAATGTACAAAATGTAAAGGAAAATAGCGTAGTTAATATTGAAAAGATTTAAATATACCACTTATTTAAAATTTGTAGATATTAGATTCAAAACAGAGCGCATTTATTAAAACACACAACACTTTGTTACATTGCTTCCAAATATATTTTAAAAGGGAATTACCGTACCCTAGGGTCACAAAACTTGTACGAAAATTGCTAAAAGTTTATGAAAATAATACTAAATTTAATACACTTAACCTAAAAATAAACTACAAATGGGTGCACAACCATAATTATGGTTCTAGTTGGTTAAGCATACTGAATAATGGCGAACAAGAATCTTGCATAGATTTATTATGTACGAGTTCGAGGGTCATTACGCTATCGCCCACATAAAACCCCACATACGAGGACACGAGCCAGGGGCATCGTAGAGTAATGAGCAAGAGTTGATCCTGCGACTCCCCAATAAGCTTTGAGGTGGTGACCCCGGTCACTTCTTTAGTGTATATACCGCCATGACCACCCTGGTTACTATGTTTCCAGCCAGTCGAGTGGTCACAGTGACAGAAAAGTCCACATTCCCGCGTCAGCCTCCCCAGAGTTCCGACGTGGCAATAATAAGCTCCAGTTTTCCTTAGGAAAAAAATCGCGTACGTATTTAGGAAAAAAATCGCTTATTATTTTCAGCTCAAGACAGAAAGTCTTACAAAAGGGCTAGATCGAAAATGAATTGCATTGATAATAGTCAACATCGGACCCCAGACAGTTCTATTTTTAACCGGATGAATAATGTTGATATCATGTTATGAAAGTTTTATTTAATATTTAATTCGTATATGATATAATTACTATAACATCAATATTTCTTTATATATATATATATATATATATATATATATATATATATAACGTTGAAGAAAAATAGCAATGACAAACATATAACAAAGATTTTGTGTGTTTCTCGGTTTGTATTTCTTTTTCAGTATCTTGATTAAGACCGTTGTCCACTGAACTATCGGATTGTTGCGACAGCGGTGACAGCCGAACTTCAGAATCTTAATCAAAAAATAATGGTCTACAATTTTTAGGGATCTGGCAGTCTGATTGAAAATCATTTCTGATAAACTGAACACTGTTATGTATTTTGCATTGATTATACAAAGCTTTAAGCATACAAAGCTTTTTGAAATCAGGCATCAATATGGTTATAATTTATTTGATTCAGCTATAATTGCGAATTACCTGAAACTTTAAACTTATTTCCCGTGAATTTTGTGTATACTCAATTAGTCTAAGCAAGTTCAAAAAATATTGCTAACATGTTGCCGTGGTCAAAATATATATATAGAAAAAAAACGAAAGAGCAAAATGTTCTATAAGAAAGAGAAGAATGAAGTCTTAAAAGAACGAGTAGGTTACTAAAACGTGCACTAATCGTACAAAACAGGACCACCAAGAAATCAGCCAGCACATGGTGGTCCAAAGATAATATATTTGAATCGCAATCAAAAAGTTGCGATTGTACCACTTCTGTCGCTCTATTTCTTCTATCCTATATCATAAAATAATTATGCCAATCAAAACATCATATTTTTTTTTTTTTTTATTGCGTAGGACAGCAGACAGGCTGACGGCCCGCTTAAGATTTAGCAGTTACCGTCACCTATAGGTGTTTGCAACGCCAGTGGCATCGCGAACACGCTGCTGTCCCATAAGGGTACAGGAACTTGGGTCACTAATGCCGGAACACAACACAAGGTTATTATGGCGGCATACTTAAGACCAAAGGTGGTCGCCATCCAGACGGGCTTGAGGCCCTACCACGTAGCTAGGGTGGGTTGTTTTGTCGCCTTTTACGACAGGCCGACCCCGGCCACAGAGGTTAGTATTCTTTCTCCGCCCCTGCACGGATAAATTTTATGTAAGAATCATGCACATCGAGATCATTGTATAGTCCGAATCAGAGTCGAGTTTGACGAGTTCGCTTCAGAGGAAACGGACTGTCCGGAGGGAAATCTCGTCATCCCAATATTAGGCAATATAATACTTTTGACTTTGTTTGACATAGCAATTTAATAAGTCGAACTGGTGGTGGGGCGTGACCATATTATGAATGTAAATACGTGCTTTGTATAAAATGCATAGTGGAGTGGTAAAAGTTAGCGACTGGTATTTTATTGTATTAAACACAAATCATTCTCGAGTTTTCTAATGAATTGATTTAGAAATTTGATATATTTAAGCAAATGAAATAGTGTGAAAGTTTAAACTTCTTTTAGTATGGGCGAGTGAAGTTCTAACGGCTCTAACCAAATCTCTACTCCAAACTCTTCTAAAATTATTAGAGTAAGCACTCATGTAAAGAGGATAATTAAGTACACATGAATTAACTTTATAAATATGTTAAATAAATGCTTTCGGAATCAGATTACAGCCCCCAACCCTCTTTAAAATTTACTATCAGTTAAAAATAATCGAAAATGTGGAATACGAGTACAATAGTCATTGTCATCCCAGCGTTAAATCAAACTTGTATCCAAAACTTCGGTGTCCGGGGTCCTCTTTCCGACTTTTTCTACTCCTTTTTGCACGGTCTTCAGCACCCCTGATAGTGAGTCTATTGGCAAGCATGACGTTAAGCCCACGCTTTTTGGTACTACTTCTAGCCCATTTCCACAAAATGTGACCATACCGACGAAGCCGATAATCCTGCAATTTATCCACAATATCACGGTCATGAAGACTGCCACGAATTCGAGAGTTCCTACCGCGTAACTCCACACATCCATGATCCACCCCAGCGTATTCATCTCTGTGCCACACAGTTCCTGCTTGTGTCGCTCTAACACCGGCCACGCTTCACAGCCATATAAAAAGACAGGCCTAATAATGGTCTTATAGACCTGTCCTTTCAACTTAAGATGGCCGGTTCTTTGTTGTCGGATCTGAACAGTTACAATTTATTAATATTCCTATTTCATCCATTTTCCACATTAAATTCAGTCAGTGTCTAAAAGGGATTTGTATTTAAATACTTAATGCGGAACCCAACTGAACAAAAGACTTTCAGAATAAACAATAACTTGAAACAAAAAATCAAGATAACAACAGTCCTATTAACTGGGATTTGTCTTTAGCGTGGGAATAAAGAGAAAAAAGGCATGTCGCCGAAAATAATATTATAGAATTATAGGTTTAAATGAATAGATAATAAAAGAATATAATATATAAATAATAGAAATAAAATAGTCGTAGGTAAGTTTTAGTAATTTTTGGCTAGTGTAGTTTGGCTAGTGAGTTAGTATTCTTGTGACACCTCATAAAGCTGTGATAAGTTTGTACCTTGGTTGTGATGACTATGAGAGACAGAGTATTAAATGGTATGGTACTAAGTAAAATGTTTATTAGTATATAGTTTATTAGTAGTGTAGTTTATAGTTTGTATCAATTTCGTTTTTTTTTCAATCAAAATCAGTTCATAAAACCATAAATAAAAAACCACAATCCGAGAATGGAATAATTCACTAACCGACTAGTACTTATATATTACTTTCCAAGAAAATCCTTTATAAAGTATATATCAAACGTCAGTGTGTATATTTTTGTACTATTTCAAACCTATACCACTCAAATTTAACGATGGAATGCCATTAGGATGCTCTTCATTATTAGTTATATATAAATAATATAATATAAACTATTAGCAACCACAAAGACTGGCAAACAGGCATACACGTGTTACTTGACCGAGCATCTGGATTACCTACATAATCGTGTGTGAGGATAGATCCCTTGTAAACAAGCTGGTTAGTTTATGCAGCCTGTTAGTGTGTATTGTTCTAGAATTAAGTGAACAATATATTGACGAGATTAATAATGCCTTCAAGGTACCACTTAAGATGGTACCAAATTAATACAATTATTTTATACTTAAGAGATACTATAAAATGAAGGAAAACGTCGATGTTAGTGGACAAACTTTTAAGTAACAGTATGGCAACTTCGTGTAGAAGGATAGGGCGACAATTCTGCAAGTCTAGAGCTTGGTTGAAGTTTAAGTCATATTAGATGTATACACGTACACACATACGTGTGTTCAACAACCCTTGATGTTGGACAATGTAGTCATTATTTTTTTTTCTTAATTAAAATAACAATGTCAACACACTGTAATGGGATTTTACTGTGACACGTAACGCAATGCTTAACATTTTTTACTAGGGCGAGTGGAAGAAATTTGAAATATAGTTTTTTTTTATTTATCAAATTCACAGTTATTACACTGGCTTAATAAAAATAACAGCATAAAAAACCACTAGGATTTGTACAATGCCATCGAAACTTAAGTCTACGCACGTTCAAATGAAAAATTAAAATTAGGTTATGAATTCATTAGTAGCTAAGAGACTGTATTAGGCGATGGATATAAGGAATTATTAGAGTCAGTATTGTTTTTTATTCAGCGATTTAATATAATAAAAATTCACGGGTGTGTTATTTTATGTGTGTTATAACCCTTTATTTGTTATTTTCTCAAACTAGGGTCCAGTCAAGTCAGTGCTGTATTAAGTTAGCGATTACGGGAGTAAGTCTAGATGGTTCAATTATTATTTTGTGTAATTCCGAAATAGAGTTTAGCCTAAAGTCAGTGAAGCTCAGTCCAAAACGGAGCTTTTGTAACACGTAAACTATAAATAGATGTTAAGATACGTAATCAAATCCTCTTAATGCCACGGCCGTTAGTAACCTGTCACTTAAGAGCACTCAATTGTAAATTCCTATTGAGCATGTCGATTATATTAATGGGGGCGTATTAGGAATATGTTGAGATTCAGTAAATGTACACAGGTGGAGTACAAAAGTGCATCTTATTGCCAAGCTTTACTTGTTTGGTTTCAGAGGTTAAACTGTAGCCGTACAATCGCATTTGTGGGTGTTATACAAACAAGACCAAATCAATTTTTGAAAATAGAGTAAGATCATGCTGAATATGGACGTTATTCTAGGTTATATAAAAAAGAATATGTTTAACAGTTTACATTTGAATAAAGAAGTACAATCGAATATTAAAATTATATTCACTCATATACCGGAATTGAGTTGAGACTTATTTCACTTCTCCGTCGTCCAATTTAATCTCCAGGATACCGAGCTTGAGTTTGAGGGTGAAGCCTACGCGGAAAAGTTGGTTTCGCCGTTCTAGAATCATTCGCAATGGCATACCAACTAAAACCCTGGTCACTATTCGTGGAGATCTCGCAAGATCAAGTTTCAATTTCTGCGACGCTGGTGGCTCTACCATCTTTAGCGGGAGTGCCCGGTTGAAATTAGCAAAACCTATATTAGCAAAATTTGGTAGAAATGGCTACTGCTTAACTGATATACGAGTAATCTTCTAAAATGTTGAAACGTTACGTTTTTTATCCGTGCAGAGGCAGATAAAGAATACTGACCTATGCGGCCGGGGTCGGCCTGTCGTAAAAGGCGACAAAACAACCCACCCTAGCTACGTGATAGAGCCCCAAGCCCGTCTGGATGGCGACCACCTTTGGTCTTAAGTATGCTGCCATAATAACCCTGTGTTCCGGTGTCCCAAGTTCCTGTACCCTAATGGGATAGCAGCGTGTTCGCATTGCCATTGGCGTTGCAAACACCCATAGGCGATGGTAACTGATAAATTCTGAGCGGGCCGTCAGCCTGTCTGCTGTCCTACAGCAATAAAAGAAAAACGTTAAACAGAATGAGAAAATTAATTAAAATAATATCCCATATACTTTCAAGAATATCTACAAGAAAATTCTGTGATTTCCTTTGCTCTTACTTTTGCGTATAATACCTATAATTGCCACAATTACCTTACCTGCCGGTTCGAATTTCGTCAGATCACTTATTTCAAGGACGAAGCCTCTTTAGTAGTATTTTAATTAAGGGTCTGCCTTTCAGACCCACGTTTCCGGGTCTAATTATTTGTACCAACTTGCACCTCCCGAAACTTAATCCCCGACCATAGACTATAATACATCGCTGGAAACGGCCTAATAAGAATATTTTTGCTGCAAATGGGAATAGACGCTTAGTAGTTGATAAGATATTTAGAAAATAATTTTGTAAATGGTCACCAATATTGTGGTTACGCTATTTTTTTTATTTTTGGTGTGGAAATGCTTCTTTAATACCCCACCGCTTAAAATGTTCGCATCTACATGACAAATAATTTAAGCATTAAATTAATTATTGCAAATCATTTTTTTAATAGTGAACAAGCAGAAACCTTTAATCAGTACGTAAGCACACGATGCTGGCTCTTCCATTAATTCTATGAAAGAACAGTTTACCATAAAGTTGCGCAGTGTTTCTTAGTAAACAATTTAACAATGTTACCGACAAACTCCAGTTAAATTGTATTTGACTTATCATGTAGATTAAGGCACTGTTATCTCCGTATTCCGGTGGTTAAAGCTGAAGTTAATAAATTTTAAATTATTTGCATTTTGCTTTTCCATTAGTACTTATTACGGTAAAATTTAATTTGACTGCTATTTTAATACTATAATGCTTAGTTGATTTATAGATACTCATAACCTTTTTTTGACGGTTTCCCCTGGCCCAGGGGGACCGAGGGATATATGGGACTCCGGAAAAGATGTTCGGCCATCCGAATACCCACTAAAAACCCCTGCTGTTCTCCTATCGCCCAACTACGCCCGGGCCCACGTATATGTTGTGGCCCGGGTTGACGCCGGCCCACCATTTGTTCCATAGTTTGTCGCTCCCGGCCCTGGTTCTATCCATGGTTGGGAGCGAACCGGGATGGACCGCCGTCACCTCCTTTTGCGAGGCAGTTATGTCCGCCACGGAGGCGGTGGAGCGGGAGCGGGAGTTGCAAGTACACTCCCCTCCCGCCAACGCAAGCCACGTCGTCGGCAACGGAGGGCGTCCGACGACCTCCAGCTGCCGTAGAAAGCGGCAGTGAGCGGCCCCTCGGGGGAGTATCAGCCGTCCGCACCATTGCCGCGAGGGTGAGACTAAAAAAAAGTATACCCGGATAAATAACGGATGTAGCTCTAATGTAGGATTTTATTTTGGGTGGTCAGAGAGATGTCAGTGTAAAAATAATATTATTCTAAATCATTTAATATGCAGATTTCAGCAAAAGAAACGGATTTGCCTTATGATAGCTCAAACAATATTTATCAACGGATCTTGAAATCCTAAAGTAGAAGTATGTGCAATCCGCATAAACGGCTTAAATAATAGTGATATTTTATTATTAATTTAATTTTAAAAATATAACCTCTTTGTTAAAATACATATCATTTTAATCGTGAAATTAGCGTAAACTATCAGCGGCAGACGTAGGTCCAGTAAAAAATTAACCAAAACCACGTTAAGGTCATGCCCCGATATAAATTCAAGAGGCGCCGACACATTTTGAAGCATTAATTTGCGGGAAATCAGGCAGAAAATCGAAATTTTGTGCAATCCCTAGCATACCAACACTATACCAACTTAAATCTGCTGTTATGTCGACGAATTTACATAAAAATTAAACGAAAATGTACTTTATCAATTTGAAATAGAGTTGCTCTATACAGCCTTCTGATGTTTTACGGGTAACATTTTTCTAGTGCCTGCTCATGACACGTGATGGGAATATTCGCTATATTTTTAAAGAACGAAAATAGTTTTTATTCACTTACTAGCTGACCCGGCAAACGTTGTTCTGCCATAAAATAAAATAAAATAAAATGTCAAAAAATTAAAAAAAAATTTTTGGGGGTGGGTCACCCCTAACATTTAGGGGGATGAAAAATAGATGTTGGCCGATTCTCATAGATACCGGATAAGCACAAAAAATCACTAACTCAATTTAGTTATCTGCCTACTGCCTACCTCCTAAGAACGATGGCGTGATTATTTATAGCCTATGACCATTTCTAGGTTATCATCTATCACCATACCAAATTTCATCAAAATCCGTTCAGCCGTTTAGGCGTGAAAGAGGAACAGACAGACAGACAGACAGACAGAGTTACTTTCGCATTTATAATATTAGTATGGATAAATACGATATTCCTTTTGCAGGTAATCGCTATCCGCTGATGGATTATATGAGCTCAGATTAAAATTATAACATTTATACAGCGTATAACATTTTCTCTACATATCATAATATGTTTTTATTATACTTGCAACACAAACAACAGATTTATTTTATATCCGTCGCGTCGCCTTCCTTTTTACGGGTCCCCCGACCGCGGGGAAGTCGAAGGCCTGAGATACATCTGAAATACACTATAAGTGCTACAATATCAGTTTTTGACTTCACATATTGAACATGGTTTTTTCCCGACAGGGAACTTCTCTTTTCAAATGGTTTAACTTTGACTCTGAATTGCGTTTCTAATACGGTAAATTGCAAACCATTTCGGTATTTCCTCTACTTTAAATTTTTCTAAATGGATTTCCCATGTATATTATATTTGTTATCACTTACATGTCTAATTATTTATATAGATATTGCGATGTATTTGTTTGCGCATTACACATGTTTACATAAACACATATTTTTATGCAAGCCTTAGCCTGTAGTGATATTATTTGCGAAAGATTTAAACATATAAAAAATCTCACGATTTAGATTATTAGCAGTAATCTAAAAATGTAAAACTAAGCAAAATATTGTTACAGGTAATAAACTTGTCACAAATTTCTGTCGGTAGAGAGCTTGTCCAGAAGACTGGCAACATTGCCATGCGTACATATAAATTTCTCAGACGAGACCGTTTACTAAAGGCCAAGCAAATCCAACCCCAAATACAAATAATCGTACTAATATATACCGCAGCAGTTGACTGATAGTGTGGATGATACAAAAGAAACCACTTTCACGTGGAAATAGTTCATCACAATTTTCAAAATATGGTTATGTTCAAGGTAATAATTATCCTTGGAACCCGCTTTAAGATTCATGACACATGGCAAATCTTCTGGTTTATAGCGATTTAAATTTAATTTCCACCGTATAGCCATGTGAAGCGGTTCGTTTTGAAGAAAATGGCTCGTTCTGCGGCTGTAGGTACTTCGGGGGTACTTGAGGAGTGGGATAGGTAATTTAATTAAAATTCCACTCGAATCGATTGAACTACCTAATCCAGTTCATCTGAGTGAACAGAGAGGTATTTAGTCTTTGATATTGTGAATCTTAAAATTTTAAGCTACTTTTTGTTGGTAGGAAACGATATTAGTTCACATTCTCACTTTTTATCAAATAATTAAGTTTTTACTAAACTGATTTTTTTTAAATGAATTAAAATATGATTTCGATGTATGTATGTACACTATATAGATTCAGTACTCTTGATTTATGCAAATAATTTTTAATTATTTTTTAACTATAACTTGTTTTGTTTATCAAATGAAATATTTAATTGTATTCTATATTCTATGTAGATTATCTTTGGTATAAATGAGTACTTCAATAACAAATCATATAATATAATTTATGAATAACAAGTCATTTAAATAGGCATGTAATTTATATACTTTGAAATGGATACATTCTTTTATAAGTCTGTTCGAATAAAATTAAAACACATGGGGCAAATTTGATAGGCACAGCAACGACTGCCGTCTAAAAGTCCCGTCTTGTAGTGTCTGTTATTATAACTACCATTAGTCGACTTTTAAAAGAATCCTCGGTAAGTTACAGGCTAGTCTCGTTCATATTTCTAAGCAGGTTAACACGGCCAATTATCAGTTCCAGTAGCCCACACAATACGCACATTATTCTGGAACCCGTCTCCATTTCTGTCACCTGTCACTCCCACCTGACTAACCCAAATCCAGCCCCTTGCTAAAATGAAACCGCGCCGTTCCTCGCTCTAAATTAATCGCGTACAACTCCCAACAGACGAATTAATTCTTAATCCGGCACAAATGAGCCGCGCATTCTCGGCCACTTAACGTGGAATTGCTACTTTATAATACTCTATAGGGGATGTCTCAAACAGAAAGTACTACTAAATTTTCATTCCCTTTCTAACGAAACAGGAGTTCATTCTTATAATTTAAGTTGCTTTTACTTACATATGTTGTTATAAGCATCATTCTGTCTTTAAAATCACAAAATATGCATTTGAATATTGTAGTAGCTGAAATTTAGTAAGGTAAAAATAAATTTTTATCTATTTAAAAATTAATTTAATTGGTGAAGATTAACTGGAAATCAGCGCCATTGTGTTTAAATATTAAAAATCTGAGTTTCCAACCCTACTTTATTAATAATTAAAATACAATCAGTATTGGAATGTAATATTTATATAATTTTAATGTATAGGAAACAATGGTGTTTACGGTGTTTTATTGCATCGGTTTTTTTTGAGGAGACAAACGCCTTTGTCTTGCCAAACCTAATGTTCCAAATGGTAAAGAGTGTCTCGAAGAAGTTTATTATATATAATTTTTCGAGACACTAAGTAAATTTGTGATAGATTCGTTTCTTAGAATCGTATTTGTGATTACATAGTTATAAAAATTATGAAAAAATCTAAAACGACAACAATTGGAAAGGGCATCAAATTATATTAGTAGTATCAAAATATTCTGACCTGAGGCATGAGGCATGGGGAATAGAAAATGACACAGATAGTTCAATGATCATGTACAGTAGGTCATCATCATCATCATCCCAGCGTTCATCCCGGTTGCAACCCAAACTTGCGTTTCGGTGCCTGGGGTCCGCTTTCCGACTTTTTCTACTTCACTTCGCACGGTCTTCAGCATCCCTGGTAGTGAGCCCACTGGCACGCATATCACCCTTTACAACGTCAAGCCAGCACTTTTTGGGTCTACCCCTCCTGCCGGGGCCCGGCGGAGGCGCTATGGCCAGACATTTGTTTCCCACGTAAGCATCCGAATAATGGTCTTATAGACCTGTCCCTTCAACTTTACCAGTATCTTGGGGTCACAAATGACACCAGTTACCTCACGCCATTTGGCCCACGCGGCAGCAATGCATGCCTTGACGTCGCAATCGATGTCACCAGACGCATGAAACACAGATCCCAGGTATTTCACTTGGTCCGTGCGCTCGACCGTGTCGCCGCCTATGCGTACGGGTGTGGAATCTGTGGAGTTACAGGCCAAGTACTCGGCCTTCGCCACATTGAGTTTCAGACCACCGTTCTCAAGCGACTCCTTCCACGACTTCACACGTCGCACCAGCCTACCCTGTCCGAATCTGCCAGCGTGATATCATCAGCATACATGAGCAGCCACGGGGGCTGCTCGTGTGAGTTTCTGATGCTGTCTGACAATACGTCTAATACCATGCTAAACAGAAACGGATTAAGGACGGATCCTTGGTGCACCCCGACGGTGATGGGGAAAGGTTTTGTGTCGTCAACAGCGGTTCGAACTACGGAATCGGAGTCACCGTACATGTCTTGGATGATGTCAATATAGGCCTCTGGAACCCTTTTAGATCGCAATGCCCACCAGACTATCGCGCGAGGAATACAGTCGAAGGCTTTCTGCAAGTCAAGAAACAGGCAATGCAGAGGCGTATTTTCATCCTGTATTTCTCAGCGACACTCCTTAGGGCAAAAACCGGATCCATGGTCCCATGACCAGGACGAAACCCATACTGACATCCCGAGACAGTGCACTCCTGCCGAATCCGAGAGTCTATAACCCTCTCGAGGAGCTTCATGGTGTGGGACATGATCTTAATCCCTCGGTAATTACCGCACTCCTGCACCGACTCCTTACCTTTGAAGACTGGAGTAATGATGCTCAGTCTCCATTGGCTTAGGATTGTACCGGTGAGGAGTGTCCGGTTAAAAAGGTCGGTTAAGATGCCCACACCACGAGAGCCCATGGCCTTCCAGGCTTCGATGGGGACTCCATCGGATCCAACAGCTTTCCGATTCTTCATGTACAGTAGGTATTGTATATGATTCGATCCCTATTCCCATGTTTCCCAGTATAATAGTACAAATATCTCCATAAAATATAACCCGTTTAATTTGCAAATAGTTTGATTCCGTATGTGGTCTTTAATATATTTTTATAGCATTGGGTTCAAAATTTTTCGTAGGGCCATTAAATTTTCAAGCTGTCTCAAAAAATAATAACGTGGGTTGGGTTAATAATAATTAAAACTTATTAAAGTAACACAACACAAGGTTGCCGGAACACAACACAAGGTTATTATGGCGACATACTTAAGGCCAATGGTGGTCGCCATCCAGACGGGTTTGGGGCCCTACCATGTAGCTAGGGTTGTTTTAACGCCGTTTACGACAAGCCAACCCCGGCCGCAGAGGTCAGTATTCTAGCTTCGCCCTTGCACGGATAAATAGTAATATTAAATGAATACTTAAACGTTAGTAAATTAATACGTATAAAAGTATGAATTGGTGATATTACAATATATTTATTATATATATTAAATATATTGTAATATACTATAGTATGAATGAGTAATGTAGAATAATAGTAAATGATAAAATGAGTAATTTATTACTCGTATAGTGTATGCGCCGGGCGTTGAGCATGCACCGGTCTTCTCCTTTCCGCTCCTATACCCGCTTCCGCTATTCGCTCCCGCTCCCGCACTACTTCTACGCCCCGCTTATTATATTATCCTTCCCTTACCAACCCACCCGCTATGAAAGGGACGGATACCATGCTGCTGGCGAGGAGCGCGACCCAGCTCTCGCAGTGATCGGCCCCCACGCCACAGTCCACTTCGAATCGCGCGTACAAGCAACCGCTGCCCCCCGGCCTTGATCAAAAAAAAAGGGGAGTAAGATCCCGTAGTGCCCGCTTCCGATACGAACTAGTACACGGGATCCCAGTGGCGGGTGAGTACTCCTATAATTTCCCGCTTAATCATATAGTATTACTCATTAGTACAGTATTTATTTGATAGTATCTTTGCAAGAGAGGCCGACGCTAGGTGGTTAATGATATTTGGTTTTCTACTTCTGACGCCTTGATTTTTCATACTAAAGCCCACTATGTGTTACAGAAGAAGTATTGGCTTTCACGATGAATTTAACTTGATAGAAGTACCGTAGATATAGATATCTTAAAACTGATCTATTGAAAGCTATTTGCTTTGTTACAAACGGAAGCAAAAACACGCAATCATGCCTCACCCATTCCAATAATGCTAATGCACGCAAATTAGCCGCACCTTATTCAATAAAAATTTCCAATACCATTAAACCTTACTTTATTTCCGTAATGCTATGCCTAACTAAATTTGCACATTTAGGAAAGTGTTAAAGATATCAGTAGGTATATTATTCAAAGCTAGTTCAGGCTGTAGACCAGGGTCTTGAATTCTCCTTACTGATATATTTGGTCACCAGATTTTAGTGAGATCGGTGCTACATATAAAGAATACTCTTTACACTCTCTTTTGCTCACCATCATTTCAACATTTTTTTCTATGACTAATATCTCCTTCTTAACTTGTTCATTTTCATACCGATCATTTTCCTTAATATATAAAATTTATCATTTACACCATATATCCATAATATTCATAGTAATAAACAAACTCGACTTTATTACTGACACTAACGCTACTTTCAAACATCCTCTTATATACTCATTTCTGATGTTATCCACTCGCGTAACGTAAGCGGTTGAATCTACGCAGCATGTCCCTTTCATCATTCCCCTTTATAGTCAAGTAGTACTTTATAGTTATCTATACACATGTATAGCTAAGATCTATCGTGCTAGTAGACCTATTATTATTACGACTTTGCACAAATTGTTTGTCACCTATTCATCCATCTTGGAGTTTTGAATTCTAATCGAATAAAATCAAATTCGTAGAATACTGCATTCAAACTTTATGGTGTATTTAGATAAATAAACACTGGGGATAGGTTAAGCAGAGCAGAGCTAACCTGCTGACATTTTCAGAACAAAGGAGATTTAATGAAAGAGAGTGGAAGAAGAATACATCTTTATCACTTGCCTCTTGTTAATTGTATATTACAATTCCGAGGGTAGCAAAATATAAAAACTGAATAAGTCAGTATTGTCTTAAAATTTGAATTATTTTAATTTTCGTCGCTTTATTTGGTATCAAACAAGTAAAAGACTGAATCAGGTTTGTGAAATGCATGACCTGTCGCTATCAACACGCGATCTGACTCATTGGGAAATTGCAGGGTAGTGAATATTTTTGTGTTGCGTGTCCAGACATAATTTATTCAAACACAAGATATTGTTGTATTTAATAATGTACAAAGAGTTTGTATCTCTGTATATTCTGGCTAGTATTCCTATTTACTAAAAGTTATTAGTATTTATGTTAAATAATTATTATTAGCTGTCACAATTAAATTAATTAATCCTTAGGTTTCCTGGAAGAAATCGTTTTTTGCGATAAGATCACCATTTTTACAATCCTTGATGTTTGTGTATCTCATGTGTTGTGTTTATTTTGTATGTATTAAAAATATTCATTCATGCATGTTAATTATTCAGATCTCAAGAAGAAATCTTCTCCTTTTCTTTTGAGACATATTATTTCCAGAAAATAATGACACGGAATATATATGGCTAAATTAAGCTATATAAGAGAACTACTGTCTGCTTTCTCAAGTCTAAATAGGAAAGTTGGTCTTCCTTTGTGTGTTTTATAACTGTCAGAAAGTGTAATCCATTTGTCTTTATTACTTTATATATAAGCGTCAGGATCTCATCATCACCATCAAAACTCATTGAACTAAGGCCCTAGTTCAAGGTACCAACAAAATGACTAGCTATCGTACTAATTTAAATAATTATTTTCACATTGCTTTACTGACTCCTCCTCCTCGAGTCGTAGTCCTCATATCTGAGGGTCATGACCAACACCTTCCAGTCTATCACGTATGGTTGTTTTCCACTGCTTCTTGTTCTCAGCGCCGTGCAGCGCCTCGTAGACGGATGTGTCTAGTGCGGTGCGAACTTGATCCGACCAAAGTGTCGGACTACGGCCATGCGATCGGCTGCCCTCGACTTTACCGCTGACGACTAACTTTTCCAAGTTGTCATTGTCTTTTCGGGCAATGTGGCCGAAGTACTCCAGTATCCGCTTGGGACAGATGTTGGAAAGCCTCGTCCTTATCTTTAGTTGCTGGAGTATGGACATATTGGTTCGGAAAGCTGTCCAGGGTATTCGGAGCATGCGCTTTACTGACTGCTTTAAATTAATTTAAAGTGATAGTATTTTCAATGAAATTATCTTTAGTAATAAAAATAATCAGCAATAATAAACATGTTCATGGTATATAGCAGCATTGTATATAGGCTTCCTCTAGCTTCTTCTATTTTTTTATGTGCATGTAATATCATAATTCCAACGTACTAATGGTGAAGAAAAACATTGTGAGGAAACATGTGTACCGATATCACCCAATTCGCCTTCGATAAACGTGGGTCTCTTTAAAAAGGGCCCGAGCCCATGGAACGTATAAGCTATTATTAAATGAAGTTAAGTGATATTTTACGTATTAAACATAAACTAAATAATATTTTTTTGGTTTAAGCATTTAAAGTTGTATATTTTAATATTGTGCTAAGGGATGTTAAATAAAACAAAAACATTCACGCATATCATTTTACTATATCGAGAATATTAGCTATCCTCGCATCTATTTCTCAATTAATTACGCATTAATTGACAATATAATAATACACAAACAATTATGTTTAACAATACAAAAATAAAATGAAATATATTTATTTCTATTACATTTGCACATATATAATGTATAAAATCATTCAAAAAACTAAGATCTAAGGAACATTTAAAACGTAAGCGGCCTTTGAAAATTACATTAATCCGGAATTTTTAAAATTTTACTATTTCTTTTGCAGGGCGTCATAAAAGGCTATGAATTACAACTCCATCTCATATTCTATAGAAAAGGCAGAGCACCAATCAGTTTTTCTTAAACTGAAGGGTTACTGACGGTAACGACTTATAAAGAACCAAGATTAGCCACATCTATAAATTGTCTTGAGAAGAGAAAGTTTTGCACAAGACAAGAAAAGATGCGATGATTGGCCAGGGACGAAACGCAGCAGCATGTCTCAGGCTCTGAAATGATAGGTTCATATTCAACTGGCATAAACGGATACGAGAATATTCATCCAGGGACCACGAACAGTCAGGTCTCTTAAAGTAGTTTTTTTTTACGGCCAGGTATAGTTCAGTTTCAGGTTTGTCATACAGATTTTAAACTAATGGGATTGGGAAAAATTGTTGATAAAAGTGTCATGAAACAGAGGGTAGTTCTAGTTTTTACATAATATTTATTTTAAAACAATAATTTATTTTAAACTAATACACAATATTTTTAATATATACTCTAAAACAAAAAAAAATTGTTAAATTTAATAACAATATACTCTAAGTAAGGTCAACGAAAAAATTTGCGCTATAATTAATTTGTGTTATTCATTTCTATCTATAACTAAAAAAATTATTATTTTTGAAATAGTATTTAAAGATTTTCTGTTAAATTTATTTTCAAATAAAATTATATTTATCAGAATTTTCTATTCATACATGCTACACAAATATTTATTTACAAATTACACACTTTATATTAACTTGAAATGTAATTATATTTATGTAATGGAATTTTCGGACTCAATTTTTACCCACTTTGAACGATCAAAAATATTCAAAATTTTGCACACATTCAATTTTTTCAATATTTATTCAAATTTTTTTCAAGACCTGAGGACAATACTCAAATTTAATAATTTTGTCCTATAGGACAAAATTATTAAATTTGAGTATTGTCATCAGACTATAGTCTATCAATATCATTATGATTAACACTTTCTTTTCCTTCTGCCGAAACGCCATTTGGCGTTTAATTAATAAAACTGCCGGAAGATGGCGTTAAATTAATAATTAAAGGCTGGAAGATTATATAGACAGAGATATTTTACTTTTTAGTTTGATTAATTATAAAAGCGTGTTTTTTAGATTTTTAAATGACTAAACAGTTAATAATAAATATCACTGATATCAATATATTTAAATACATTGATTAAATATGAAACATGGGCTGTTTGAATGGTATTTTACGGGCTTTGATTCCCATATAGTAAAAATATTTCAAAAATCTACAAATAGTACAGTAATTTCTAAAATAATATTATATTTGTTTATAAAACAGCCCTGTGTTATTGTTACCCATGATTTTTACTTAGTATGGAGAATTATTTTCAAATGATTTTTCTATTGAGAAAACTTCTAATTCAATTTTGCAATATTCATATGAGTATTAATAAAATTGGATATTGTTCCTGTTTAGTCCGTAAGGTGCAATTTAATATTTTCTATAAATAATTTAAACATGCTATCAGTCTGGTTTCAACAACATTAAACTACCAAATTTTAAATTTAAGTTGCATTTATTTACATTATTAACTATGAAAACTAAAATTATTACACAAAGTTTTTATCATTCGCTATATATCATTCATAAGTAGAAAATTATTATACAAGTTATTACTTGCTAAAATGATAACTAGTTTTTAATTATTCGAAATTCGAAAAAAGCATTCGCGCTAAAAGCCATTTGGTGAATTATTTAAATTTTATTTAAATACACGCTATTGCTGTCCTCAGTGAATAATACCGTATGAAAAAAATTCAAATGTGAAAATCGATTTTAATTTAATGTGTCAAATATGTTTTTTTTTAAATTCTTTCTTATAATATATATCGGAGAATGTTATGATAGAAGTGTGATTACAACGTATGATTCACCAAATAGAATGTGTGGTTAAATTTATTTCTGTATAGGCATTTGTCCAAAAAAAATCTAATAAGCTAAATACGATGCGGCAATTATTTTATTCATGTAAAATATTGCGACATATTGTTATTATTTATTATAAATACTTATTTAATGTATATTATTATTAGTATTGTATTAAAATCTATACTTTATAATAAAAATAATGTCATTTTTAAAATTTTCCATAACGGTTTTATTTACTGGGACTGACGGTATACTTGATTGTACAATATATTAGATTCTACTCGTAATGATAACATTGCAAAACAAAACAAATATAATAATATTAAGTAAATTATAGTTCTGGTTGCTATTTTATTATATATTTCATATTAATACAATAAATTTTATGTATTCACAGTAAAAATTTCCTTTAAAAGCTTTTCTTCGCTGTAAATATTTGATTACATCAACAATAGACCTATGTCAAAAATTCCTAATATTAAAAGTATGTAACTATATTAATCTTACCACATAACACTGAGTGCACAGAAGTAGATCTCATATATATACTTCTTATTTTAATCCTATGCCCGACGGTTGAACTAAGACAAGTCCGCTTTATACAAAAAACGTTTTAATGTAGGAAATAAAACACGCCAATGTAGTTTTTAATGAATTTAATATATTGTTCTTCTATTTTCTAGAAAAAAATCGACAAAACACACACTTCACACGCATCATTGTAACACAAACTGCATATTTTTATAGTTTGTTACTGAGGTGTCAACATGTGTGGTGTGATTTTGCATGCCATGAAACCAAATTTCTGTGCTCTCGGTTTTTTGTGCCAATATACAGACAAAAAGTTTTATTTTTACAAAAAATATTATAAAAACAATATCTTCGTATACCCTTTGATACATTTTGCCAAATTCAACTTTTTTGTCTTTATTTTTAACATTTTATACGTAACAAACTCCAATTTTAATGATAATGTCCATTTGGCAGCCGCCCAAATAAAAGTGCTTTAACGAAGTATATTCTGCTGGTGGTACTAAATATTAATTGTAAAGTATTGCTTCCGAATATTTTATTTGAAATGTATATATTTAAGTAACGCGAGAGGTGACACTCATCTCTCTCATAATACTTCTAAGGATGGAGCATACGGTCTGGAGATCTCTACGAATTGCACAGGACTGATAATTTGGGTTTGTGTAATTGGGTCTGGTTGGGAACTAGATTTAGTGAGTATGCAGTCGCAACAATTGTAATTATGTTAATTAACTGACTAGGAGGACCTAGGAGCTAGGTGGAGTTTTCACAGTTTTCCCCGGAGAAAACATGTACCTTGGTATAATAAAAACTGGAATATCTCAAAAAAACTTGGGGAGGATATCATACGACTATATGCTTTGGGCGACTAAAATCAAAGCTGATGTAGGACATCAGCACCCTAAAATTTTACTAAAATTGGGAAAAACAATAAAATAAAACTTAATTTTAAATTAAATTTATTAATATAATGTTATTTATTTAATACATTATGCACAAACACTTGCAGGCACATTATGGGATTATAAATTTATTTGGATATTAATCAATTAAATTTTTAAATTAATTTATATATTTAATCTAAATGTTATTGATTCAAAATACCATCATAGCCAAGCAATTTTAATACAACAAATCTTAATAGATTTTATCAATTATCTTTCGCTACTAAAATGCGTGGCTGGAAACACTATATTATTATATATTAATAAAATTTAAAATACTCTAATAAAATGTCTACCATTACAACTTTGGTATTTCTTTGATCAACCGTTTGCACACATTTCTAACCATATGTTAAGAACTATAAAAGATTAATTATACAATACATTCAAATATTTATTACACACACATAACTTTTATATTTATTATTTTAACTTATAACACGATCATATTAAATATGCTTCTATATATAGATTTGGAGTGTCTTTGGCTGGATTTCACTAAAGCCGGGTTATACACTAAATTGTCTTTGTCACAATACTGCTTTCGCTGGGGCTTGAGCTGTCATCGTGCCTTTGGTTTCTGAGTTCCTGCAAGAGAAAATGTGATTAAAACATCATCCAGATTTATTTTCTCGAAAAATCTAGTACTAATCTGTTTAAGAAATACGTGTCGCCTTCTAGGTAAACCTTAAATAAATCTAAGATGGGTTATTTACATTTAAAACTTCACTTATCTTTATATATCTATCAATAATATATAATAATATATAATCATTTTATCCGTGCAGGGGCGGAGAAAGAATACTAACCTCTGTGGCCGGGGTCGGCCTGTCGTAAAAGGCGACAAAACAACCCACCCTAGCTACGTGGTAGGGCCTCAAGCCCGTCTGGATTGCGACCACCTTTGGTCTTAAGTATGTCGCCATAATAACCTTGTGTTGTGTTCCGGTATTAGTGACCCAAGTTTCTGTACCCTTATGGGATAACAGCGTGTTCGCTATGCCACTGGCGTTGCATACACCTATAGGCGACGGTAACTGCTAAATCCTAAGCGGGCCGTCAGCCTGTCTGCTGTCCTACAGCAGTAAAAATATATATATATATATATATATATATATATATATATATATATATATATATATATATATATATATATATATATATATATATATATATATATATATGTATATATATATACTATATATATATAACTAGATAAATAAATAATGTATCGAGTAGTATCTAAATTATTAACAACACACAAAAATACTTGATAAACAAATTAAACAGAAAGATTCGTCCTAAGTATCTGACAATACGAGTTAACAATGTAATTTCAACCGTTCAATCTTTCATACTTTTACAAAATCGAATCCTCTTCGTAATAGAACATTATGTTGATTGACATTCCTTTTATGTTTTGTGTCTCGTGAAAATTCCGAGAAAATGGAAAAGTAGCATTGATAAAGGTAATATTTCCTTTTATATTTCAAGGATTTTCGAATCGAAATATTATTGTAACATAATTTGTGAGATGATATATGCTGTCAACGACTGTAAGCAATTTAAATAGTTTGTATTTTAGTTCTCTTTCTAGCGCGTATGATATTAAATAATTTATCAGGGTAGAAATGTTAAACCAAGATCTTCGTACCCAAGTCCAAAAGCCCTTCCAGTATCTTTCATTGCCTTTCAAATTTGCCTTTCAGGTTGCAGGGTAAAATGGTAGTCGTCATACACATCTCTTTACCCCACACAAAAGCGGAAGAGTCAAGGATGGGCAATGACGCTAACTAAGCATAATTGTTAAACCTGTGGCAATACTTCATAACGGACTTGGAGCATTCAGAATGAAACACTTTGATGATGTTATTGACTCATTTTACAATATTTTGTTTAATTTAATATGGTAGCTCACCCTTGAAGTAACTAATCTCTGAACGACGATTTCAAGCCTGTCGCCAGCAGCAGCAATGAGAGGAACAGTCAAACAACAGTCATAGTCAACTGTTCTTGTTCCATTAACCTATGTAAAACGTAAAAATATTTAGAATCCAAAAATTTTATCAAATACAGCTTAAATTCCGTTAGTTATCTTCGATTCCCCCAAAAACTGCATGACTACAATTAAAGAAGTTGAACATATAATTACATATATTATAATTCTATAGTTAAATATTGATTTACTATATATTAAGAAATTGTAGCAAATACAACACGTATAAAAAGTGAAATAAGTTAAAGATATCCAAAAATATTTTATTGTAACTTCCTCGCCCTATAAACTTATAAACTTTAAAATTTATTTTACCTGCAAAATCCTGTCAAATGGTCTCAGAAGTCCAACAATATCAGCGGGGCCTCCTTTTCTAATCCTATTAATATACACTCCTCGCTCATACAGTCCATCCGACACAGAAAACCCATAGTCATCGTATATTGCGTCTTTATAGAGAATCACGTGATGAATCGAACCACGTGCTGGGGACGATACTGTTTCCGTACTATATAGGCCTGAAAAAAATACACGTCGAGCAGATTAGTCTCTAGATAATAAATAAAACTATGAAAAATAGTAACAACAATATTGTATTACTATATACTATTAAATCAGGTAAAAAAAATACAACGACAAACGTAGGGAAGATTTTGAAAAATGACAGAGATATAGTCTAGAATTTAAATAGTACGTGAGTAGATATAACAAAATGTTAAAACTTATTTTCTTCAAATTTTTTGTATTCTATTAAGGTCTGTCTAATGTATAAAAATTAAAAAAAACCCTATGATTACAATTTTTACGTTCATTTACAGATATTTCTGTTTCTACAACAATTTTTCGTGAAAGATAAAAGTATAGAATAATTCACTTTTTTTAGAAACTCACCAGGAACGTCATTTTCATAGATAGGGCTAGTTGAAAATTGAAAACTAGTCCCAGGAACTCCAGGCTTCAGTGGGGATTTTTGGGGTGTAGTAACTGTATAAATGCCATTATTCATAAAATCACTATCCCAATTTCTCCTTGTCTTTGGAGAAACTATACCATAAGGTCCCATTTGAACGTAATCACATTTACAAGATGACTTCTCCATATTGTGCAGTTGACAGTCTTTCATATTGGTAGTCAAAATCTCAATTTGTTGAACATCATCTTCTCTAGTAATATTTTGTTTATTTTTTAAAGTACTTTCTGGTAATATACAAGTATTTTCATAATGAAAGGTTTTAAGGGAATTATTTAAAGAATAATTAGGTAAAGGAAGATCATTAACAATATAAGGAGCGGCAGAGTTAAAAGTTGATGCCAATAATTTATCTTCATCGGTTGGGGAATATAACTTGTCCATTATTCTGGTTTTATCTGGTACAGCGTATTCTATGACTTCTGATGTACCTGAAATATGCAATTGATATTATTGTCTTGATATATGTGCTGCGGCTGAAAACTTTATTAGTAAAAAAAACAATTTTCTGATAACTCTTAGCGATCTATGAAGTATGAACTTGAATATTTGAATGTATTTCATTACTGATGACAATTTGCTAATTTTTGTTAGAAAACTTCTAGTGCTACTTTTAATTACGGTGACTATAAAGAACAGCGTTTAATCCAATGATAAAAATTACTTACCACAATTTCCGCTAGTTCTAACGGGTGTATTTTGATCCCAAGATTCAACTGCGCTATCATTTGATAGCCCAGGGCTTGATGTGGAATGGCTGGAATCTCTTGCACTCGATTCTGCGTCTAATAATCCTGTAAAACATATGGTTATGAAACATATTTATTATAAGTGTAATTTTTTAGAAAAATCTATTACATGTTGTTATATAATGAGATTACATAAAGTGAAACTGTAATTATTACTACATGATATAACAGGAAACTTTAAAATCTCCTACCAGAAACTTTCCGACAAAGTTGCAGTTGCACTCTTTGTCCACTTTGCTGTAGCAGCTTAATTGCTTCAGATAGAGGTTTGATTAAAACGCTTTCACCATTTATACTTAGCAATTCATCTCCTATTGCCAGTTTACCACATTTTTCTGCTACGCCACCTGTGAAAAACATATTTTATTTTTAATTTTTTATCATAATTATTGATTTTTAAATCAAACGTTTATGATATCAGATGTATTTCATATATTAAAATTACAGATAAAACTCAGCCCAAACCAAAATTTTGTATTTAATTATACTTTACATGTTTAAAAAATTGTTAAAACGTCATGTCGCGTCTTACATTACACATATTGTTAGGTTCTTTAATATCATGTACAAACTCACCTTCAATCAGCCCACTCAGTAATATAGGTTGATTTACATCCTCAGAACCAGCGATAGTCAAGCCCAAAGGACCATTCTCTTGCTTTATTAACTCTACAGTAAACACAGCGTTTTCATTGCTTCCATGACTCCGTTCACTTTCTTTGGTACTATTATTCGGACTTTCTGTATGATGGCCAGAATCTTCTCCACTATGTACAACAGCTTTTGTTTCAACATTGCTAAAGCTTTGTAATGTCAGTTTAGCATTATTTTTGTGTATATTTGACCAGTCTTCAGTCAAATCACGTTTACGGATTTTTAGTGTTATGATATCCTCTGGAGAATTTTGTAGAATATTGAAAGCCGTGTCCTGTACATAAAGAAGATTTACTGTCATGTAATTTCAGTTAACTAAAATTTAATTTAAAATTTTTTGATGGCATTAATTGAAAATGAGTATATTATTTTATGAGAATTTTACAAACTTACTAAGGAAAGATTGTGTAAAGGCTGTCCATTAATAGCCAAGAGTTGATCTCCAGGAGCCAAAGCTCCGCTTCGATGTGCCACCGATCCAGGTTTAATGTCCGAGATTACCATGGGTTCTTCATTACTAAGCAGTTTTTGTTTGCACCCTGTTAATTTTAACAATATTTAAGCTATTTACTGTTGTTATGATATATACTTTCATAATATATTTTAAAAGAATACAATATGTTGAATGTGTTTGAAAAGCTCTCCAAACTTGTCAATGTCTATGTTACTTATTTTACTATATAATAATTTACCTGTAATAGTTACTCCTAAGCCAGAAGTGGTCTTTGCAAGCTTTACATTGAATACTCCACTGGAAGCTTCTATAGTATTGGGCATAGTGAATTCCACATTTAGAGTTAAGTACTTCGGATTATGTGAGTCGTTCCGTCTTTGAAGGATTTCATTAGCAACATCTACTGTAAGGTTTTCGTGGCCATTGATAGACATTACTCTATCTCTTATTTGGAGGCAGCCAGATCTGAAATTTGGTAAATCACCTCTTAATAACTAATATTGTATTTGTCAATGAATTTCTGATTCTGATTACAACCTAGCAGTGACACTATATAAATAATAAATATGAATTTATTAATTTTTATAAATAGTACGCGTAGAACTATGATAAATTTCAGCTTTACTATAGTAATATATAATGGATTTCTAAACAGTTTTGTTCATAAATGATAAACACAATTTCGTATATGCTAAATTAATTTCATCTGAAATTCATCGTTAAACGTTAAAAAATCATGTTTGGTTAGCAAATGAATCATTACATTTTTTTTATTTAAAGTTCTGAGTAAATTATGTTTTCATAATTTTTTTTTGTGTTTATTTGTTCAAGGAAAGGTAGTTTTACGGAACACTAATGACGCTAAAAAAGCACACAGTTTCGTAAATCAGATGCACCATAGAAAATCTGTGACGCCAATCCGGGTTATTTTCAGTGCAAATTTAACTGCAATTATACTCGTATTCCAGTTTCTTTCTTTAATACTTGTATTTCATTTCACTCATTAATTATTCAATAAAACAAGGAATATAAAAAATACGCCCTATTTTGTTTAGCAAAGTTGATTTGTATGAATTTTGCTAATTTCGTTTTCATTCCCCTTTTACAACGTAATATTCTTTAGTTACCTGTAAGCTGGTGACTGCGCAGCGACATGAGAAATTATTAACACAGAATTTTCCTCGTGTACGGCCAAACCACAACTCTGTCCAGGCGGAACTTCAAGTTGTATGTTCAAAGATTCTGTTCTACTTAGTCCCATCGCCATATAATTTTGTTGTGTTTCTGTAATTATAAATACGCATTAAAGGTTCATACGTGTGCAGGTTGTCATCTGAGCTCTTTATTGCATTAAAGACGAATCAAATATTGTTGCAAGCTTTATAACCATTATTCCATGAAACGTGGTACTTAAATAAGATCTTCAGTTTATGTACGTGCAGGAATCAGAAGGATAGCTCAAGAGCAGTGGACTATATGTGTGACGAGGGGAGAGGAGCGGTGGTTAGAGAGACGCGATACCTTGCAGTGGGCAAAGAAATTCGCATTGACCTTGATTACATCCCTTCCCGGTTCGGTTCAGGTCGCAAATGAACTGTTACACGGTACCAGCTAAGTGTCACGCCACTGAACACACAATCCTATGGCACGACCAATGAGAGTTTGGAGTAACTATCAGGGATGTCAAAAGTCGACCGTCATAATATTTTCGTCCCACCCTCACTTTTACTATTTACCTCACCGAAAGTGACGGTAAGTAACAAAAATCCGGAGGCGGGATTTCAAATAAACTTTATGCAAGGATCGAACGGTTTACATATAAATAGTTACACGTTCCGCCATCAGAAAATGGCATTCAAATTTTCATTAACGGCATGAAGTGGCAGTTAACGTATATATTAGTATATACATAAAATTAAATTGTATATAAATACAATTAAAAATTATATACATAAATATATAAAAGAAAAGGATTATCATCAGAGAGTAAACTGAAGACCATCAGTGGTCATATTAATATTTTGTCAAGCAGTAGCCAACATCTCTATATGCCAACATATGATTTCATATATATATATATATATATATATATATATATATATATATATATATATATATATATATATATATATATATATATATATATATATCGTGTATTTGGAACATGTACATGTTTACTGCTGGACGTAGAGCATTCAAGGCCACAAATCTTATGTCTTTATATTCTCGTCTAGCTTCGACCGGCAACCTTGTATAAGTAGCCGATCTATAGAGTCGAGCGTCATCTATAGAGTGATCTATAGTAGCGGGCGTCCTATGCTACGTTAGACTGCAACCCTATATGTGCCAATCTACAAAATTGTTATTTGTTTAATTCGGGGTAATACGATATATACAATGATTGTATACCAATAATTTTTTTTATTTAATTGAAAAAACACAATTTATAGATAAACAGAACTTAATGTAGGGTACATAACTGTGAAGCTGTTTACTATAAACACGATTTAACTAAACATCTAAACTGAGTAACAAACCTAAACAAATATAGAGAAAACGGGAAAAGTTTGCTTATTTGTTTTCTAGTCCGAATTCATTAGTTGCTTGTTTGTGGATCTAGGTAAATATTGAACCTTCAGGCTGCAAAGTGGAGGAATGTACATAAATATATGGCATATATGACGTTGGAAGGATCTTTTTGATTAACCCTAGAACTATAAACCGGGGTTGTAGTCTATCCCAGATACATTTTTAACTATGTTCCGAAGTTGGTCAGTAACGTTATCGACATAAGACTGAATAGGTAAACATTTACTAAACCCCAGTAAAAGTAAAAAACAAAATCATCGTATTGTAAAGTCAGATTACTGCTTTCAGAACGGTTTTTACAGTTAAAATACCCCTAGGGTATATATTTACCCCGGTTTGTAGTTTACAGGTTAAGAAATGAGTTTGTAGCTTTAGGGTTAAATTACGAGTATATAGACGATCTAATTGACTTATACAGGTCTTTAAAATATGCTAGCTACATTGCCAACAATTATTAAAAATCTGTTCTCATTTATTCTTGCATTTCTTTGAACAAAAATACATCTTACCATAATCATCTTGTAAACCTAACTTAGGCATTGAACTTTGTCTATAATTTCTTTGCCTATTATTCTTCTTAGCATTCAACGTAGATGTGCCTGACATTGAATTTTCTGAAATAAAAATTAATTAAACAGAAAAAAATATAATAGGATTAAACGAAATTCTCCAAAGGAAATAAGATTAAAAATTGTAAACAGTATTTAGCCTTATTAAATTTTATTTATAAATTCTTAATAAAGCGTGTAAAAAAGCAAACGTTTTTAATATTGATTTGCAATATTTATAATCCTTTAGAATCCTCACGGCTATTTAATAACAAATAACATTGAATTAGTTTATTTATTTAATACGTTAAATTTCGATTAAATTTTGAAGTAGTCTAGCCGTATCTTTTATTCTTAAATTTCTGAATAGTTAAAATAAAATTAGCCCATATCTACTGGACAATAAAGCAATAAGTATCACGAACAAGCGAAACAAAAGTCACGCATACCAAAACGACAATAATAGCCTGCGACTCCAATTGAAACTTTCGAATGTTGCGTTTATAAAAGAAAAAAATGCTGTGCTCACACGTTTACAACATTAGTTACAAAATTATGAAATATGTTGATGTTTAAGAACACTAAGAAAATTCCTTCTATTACTATCATTCTTTACATTCTGACAATAATTTATAGTTTAGTATGTTGATAGATAGATAGATAGATAATTCTTTATTGTTCACCACACAATTTTACAGAAAAAAAGACATAAAAAGAAGTAGGTAATAGTACAACATAGTGAGCAAACGGCGGTCTTATCACTAAATAGCGATTTCTTCCAGACAACCTATCAGAAATATTTAAAGTAGTAGTACAAGGCGGTGCACAATAGACATAGAAATCAAGATAGTAAATATTATACAAAAAAAAAACTAAATTAATCTAACATACAATAGCAATACAATGAAGCATACACATGACGATGCAGTTTATGACTTTAGGTAATGGTCATTAACCAAGTTTTTAAAAATGGCAAGTGATTTTGCTTTTCTAATATCCAGAGGGAGGGAGTTCCAAATTTGGACAGCCTGTACTGCAAAGGAATTAGAAAAGAATGTCGAAGAGTGTACAGGGGTCTGTAAGAGCAAGTTTTCATTAGAGCGCAGAGAGCGGGAGTGAATTGAATTTCCTCATGGAAATCGCCCTAAAACACTAATTTCTCTTTGACAGCATTCAAAGGACCCAATAAATGTTAATCACGTGGATGTTTCGTTTCTTACCTCTAGTAAACCTTCCTCCATGAGCCAGCACGTGTCTTGGTGCTACGTGCAATCTAGTAAATCCACCCTCGCAGTTTTCTAAGTAACACATAACCTCTTCAGCAGTATAATTATTGCCGTCTATGACGTGGTCGTCGAAAGCCAACAGTTGGTCTCCCGGGTGAAGAGCTCCACATCTAAGAAACATGAGTTTTGAACTATTTTATATACAAAACGTATATATGTTTGTGTTATGTCAAACGTCAAAATTAAACCACTGTGCTAACAACCAGATTTCATTATGCATGCGCTCGTATACAAACGTAACAGTGACGACGAGGCAGTACCCACAAGTAAAAAAAGGTCTCATATCGGTAGTCTTTCGAGTTTTGATCATTGTATTCAGTCTTGGAAAACATATAAGGGCCGACTAAATCAGTGGTTCATCGCTAATGATGTTGACAAAGACGTGAAGAACAGGGCCGAGCTAGTTAGCCCACTCAGCGATGGCACGTACAACCTCGCGATGCAATCATGGGTACAGAGTGTGGTGTTCCGCTGGAAACCTAAAGCAGAGGTAACGAGTTCAACTTCCAAGATGTATCTCTAATAGTGTTTTTTTCGTGTATTTTTCAATTAACATTGCAATTAACATAATTGCCATGCAATGAACTAGCGTATGAAGATTACCAGAGTGTGTAACTCTACGGTTGAAACGGACGTCACGGGTACACTGTATGCTCCTTATAGGAGAAGGGCCGAGTACAGCTTTGGGACAATATAAAGCAAAAGTATTATACCTTAAGTATTATTAAACCTACAAAATTGAAATTCATCAAAAACATACGACTATGTATCATTCTTAAAATTTTCTTCTATAACAAAATGTTGAATTATGCTTTGTTATTACTCTTGACATTAGCGGAACTCGCTCTCCATTATCATAGCATTTTTTTTATATCTAATAGATTCATTGTTTAGTAAAGTATACTCACAAGACCCGAAAGTCTAGGTATGGTGTCTAACGTCCCATTGTATTTTAACCACATTAAAATCAAACTAATAATGTATTTTTTTTTATTGCCATAGGACAGCAGACAGGCTGACGGCCCGCTTAGGATTTAGCAGTTACCGTCGCCTATAGGTGTATGCAACGCCAGTGGCATCATGAACACGCTGTTATCCCATAAGGGTACAGGAACTTGGGTCACTAATACCGGAACACAACACAAGGTTATTATGGCGACATACTTAAGACCAAAGGTGGTCGCCATCCAGACGGGCTTGAGGCCCTACCACGTAGCTAGGGTAGGTTGTTTTGTCGCCTTTTACGACAGGCCGACCCCGGCCACAGAGGTTAGTATTCTTTCTCCGCCCCTGCACGGATAATTCTTTCTCCGCCCCTGGACGGATAATTCTTTCGGATAATGTAAAAACATCAGTTTTTTTTTCTAGTACATTGGAATAACATAAATAATTCTGTGCTTTAAACTCAGGTATACAAACATGATAAACGAAAAACCTAATTGAATTAGAAGACTAATGAAAGCCGTAATTAGGGCACACGGCTAAATTAAAAACGGTCCCAGCACCAGCAAATGTAATGAAAAAGCATTGTTTATTTACATTAGCCGTGTTATATGCCGTCACTGTTTGTCTCATTAATTTAGCAAACATCCCTTTATTTGAAAGGATGAATTTATGTTGGATTTGAGTACCATACATTAAATACTTTAGTTATAATAAATGTGATTAATTAAGTCGTAAAGTATTGTTGAGTGGTAGTGAATTCTTACTCTCTTCAAGAATAGAAGAGAAGTTTAGTTAGTACCGAAAGACAAGTATTCCGACACAGTCCTTCATCATCACTTTCTTAGGAAGTAGTACAAGGCGATTAATATATTATGTTAATTAACGAAAGCAAAGGAAGGGTAGTATTCGATATTTCCTTTCAAGATTGAGAAGGTTAAGCAGCATTAGCTGAAAAGTAATTTCTTGTGTCTTTTTGGTTCTAATAATGATGAGTCACTGGAAGGCGTAGATACAACAGCGCTCTGAAGTTGACCTCAAACTACAAGCTTTGGTTAAAACAGGGATCAATTATTACGACAACGATGATGAATGACATATTATGTCATAAAAATACATACATATATATTACTAAGATAATGTCCACCGAAACTACTTAAAAAGTCATTAAGGATGGAACATTTTCATTTTCATTCGAGCAGCACATATGTGTTCGCTTTTCATAATTACATATTTTCAGGAAAGTTTTAATTAAAAAAGGATGCTATATTATTTCATAGAAACGTATGTTAATAGCCAGAATAATAGGGTTATCCATTTACACAAAGAGTTGGAAAAGATGACTAAGGTATCACAGAAAACAAAGGTCTATATTGTCTCTAAGAATATTATGTAAGAAATAAAAATAGTAATTGAAATTCAATGTCATATTATGTATGTAAATTAGGGGAATTATAAAGTAAGGCCTCACAATTCTATTTAACCAAAATGAAAATGAAATATTTGATGCACTTTAAAGACTTGATTAATTCAGGAGTCTCAAATTCTTTCACTATTACATAAATCCTAAAATCACTCTTACCCTTGAAGAAGAGACAAGCAACCAATAAAAACTGTGCCAAAAATAACAACTTACCGATCACTTATACTAGCTGGCAATATACTATCAATGTAGATAGCATTATACGTCCCTACTCTTTGATATGTGTCCGAGCCCGAACTGTAAACATCATCAGTACACCTCTGGTTAGTGAGGAAGAGGCCTAAATCTTCATTGCAAGGCCTCTCAATTTCAATGAGAAGTGGCCCTGTGGCTAATTTCACAGATTCCATGATAGAGATGTCATATTCTATTGTCAAACTGGTGACTTGTGGACAGTTCTGAAGTATTTGGTGCACCTCTGACAGCGTTTTGTTTGTAAGAGATATCTGCAATAAAATATGGGATAATATTACTTTTCTTTTTAAGTTTGAAAACACTTTAAAAATTAATTTGATTTTTTTAGAAGCGAAAAGTTTCTAAATCTATTATTAAAAGTTTTTCAATTGTGAGCTTATAATTTTTCCTTTGTTGCTAAAACTTTCTTAATAATCAAGTTTATAATTTTTATTAATGGAATTTATTGTAAAAATGTTAAGGTGACAAAAGATTCTATTAAACTAAAATTAAAACTATTCGACATTAAACTAAAATTAGAGCAACTAGGATAGAGTTCTGGAATTAAAATTTCCAACCATGAAACTGTTTTAACGACTTAGCAATACCACATCACATTTGAATTTAATTTTTAAGTGACGGTTGGAATTTTTGATGACACAGCTGGCTCAGTGGCAAGTACTGAGAGAAAACTTACATGATCAACTTTAAGTAATCTGTCGCCAGGTTTTATCCGAGATGTATTGTAGGCTGCTCCACCGGTTCTCACATGAGTAACTACTAATGGCTGGGCATCAAGCGATCTGCTGTTCAGAACCAAGTCAGCACTGGGGGCGGAATTCTCTGGAAGGCCGCCCCTTATAGTCACTCCTAGAGAGCCATTGATCTTCTCCACTGGAACTTCTGCTAGCTTGGTCGTGATGTAAAGAGAATTTTGGGATGCTATACAAAGTAAAGAGAGATATAAAATTTCAATTTACCATATACTTGTAATTTACGTGTCGCTAGTAAAGATTTGTCGTTGATGTTAATAGAGAATCTTAATACTATATGAACTTACGTCGAACAAAACTTGATTTACACTTTTGGAACTAAACAATTGTAACGATATAAATATCATCTAACCCAACAGGAATAAATGGTTGGTGTTTTAATAATATAAGAATAAGAATCTTTCATCATCAACTTAATGTCAGATTTTGCTTTCACCTATTAAAATGAATCATTTTTAGTAGAGATTCAGCTTTGTCAAAACCCAGATTCATTTACAATTTAGATTTATATAACATTTTTGACTCTGCTGTATACTGCTATGATGTTGTTATATTCAAGGTAATATATTATTCTAGAATACGTGTAATATAAATTAGCGAGTATACAAAATGTTCTGTTAGGACCAATGCCGTATGCAGAAATTTTAAAAATTAACTTCTGATACTGATAATGAATTCGGAAGAATTAAAGAAGGTCGGAAAGCGGACCCCGCGCACCGAAACAGAAGTTTGGGTTGCAACCGGGACGAACGCTGAGATGATGGCGATGACTGATAATGAATTTGATAGTCAAATACTAACCATAATTGGGCATATAATATTCAACCTCCAAGGACGCCCGCTCTTCAACATTGTCCAGAAGTCGTAAAACTTCGTCATTGGTAAGCCTTGCTGTGGATATGCCGTTGACGCTGCAGATTCTGTCACCAGGAGCTAGTCTATCAGACTCCTGGGCAACGGAATCCTTTGTGAAGCCCACGATAGATGGAACGATGCCTGGCTCTGAACGACCTAGAAAGAAAAAAAAAGTTTTTAATCATTTTAACGACATAATTATAACAAAGTTGTTTTAAGGATTCCTTGCTATATAAGCCATGTGATTCCGGTTTTTGTTTTCGTCTAGGTTAACTTGAAATTTGAAAACTATCAACTCCACTATTTTTGCTAATTTGACTGTACTTATATTTAGTTCTAGATTTTTTCTGTTATAAATCACCAATACAATTATAATTTGCTTAGTTTGTGCATATACCTGTACGATGTGGTGTAGTTCAAAGTAATATTATTTCTTTCATTAGTTTCAATGATAGCTCTAAATGTAGTGGATATTATGTAACAAATGTAATTTAATCATAAACATCTTCTAGCAAAACAAAATCAAAGTAAATTTAATAAAACTCCAGTATATTTTTTTATTGCTGTATAACAGCAGACAGGCTGCCAGCCCGCTTTGAATCTAACAGTTACCGTCGCCTATGGGTGTTGGCAACACCAGTGGCATCGTGAACACGCTGCTGTCCCATAAGGGTATAGGAATTTGGGTCACTAATGCTGGAACACAACACTAGGTTATTATGGCGGCATATTGGAGATCAAAGGTGGTCGCCATCCAGACGGGCTTGAGGCCCTACCACGTGGCTAGGGTGGGTTGTTTTATCGCCTTTTACGACAGGCTGATCCCTGCCGCAGAGGTTAGTATTCTTTCTCCGCCCCTGCACGGATAAAGGAATAGTCGAAAATGTATGCAAGTGCAAGTGCTAAGCTAGTATTTTGTTAAAAGAAAATGAGAATTATGTGATAAGACTTCCAATCAATGTTAGAATCATCTACTTTACTGTAGCGAGACCGACTTATTAATTACTAGCTGACCCGGCAAACGTTGTTCTGCCATATAAATAATAAAATGTCAAAAAATTAAAAAAAATTTTTTGGGGGTGGGTCACCCCTAACATTTAGGGGGATGAAAAATAGATGTTGGCCGATTCTCATAGATACCGGATAAGCACAAAAAATCACTAACTCAATTTAGTTATCTGCCTACTGCCTACCCCCTAAGAACGATGGCGTGATTATTTATAGCCTATGACCATTTCTAGGTTATCATCTATCACCATACCAAATTTCATCAAAATCCGTTCAGCCGTTTAGGCGTGAAAGAGGAACAGACAGACAGACAGACAGACAGAGTTACTTTCGCATTTATAATATTAGTATGGATAATTACCGAGCTTAAAGTCCGATGTTAGAGCGACACAAGCAAAAACTGCGTGTCACGGAGATGAATATGCTGGGGTGGATGTGTGGAGTGACGCGGAAGGCTCGCGTTAGGAACTCCCGCATTCGCGGCAGTCTTCAGGTCCGTGACATTGCGGAGAAATTGCAGGAGTGTCGGCTCCGTTGGTTGATATAAAAATACGAGCAACTATCACTCCATCCTCAAAGGAAACAAAATAGTCTACTTCCTACGCTATTCATCCTATATTGCGGCTAATAATGGAACACAGAAAACGGAAATCTTATTATTATATTAGATTCGATATTTTCCATAACCTTAATTTCTTGTTTCGCTTTTATTCTAATGAGTTTATCCTTGGTGGTAAATAATTTATGACGAGGATTAACACGGCTGAGTTTGTTACATGGCAATATTTGTGTAAAAATGTTGAATTTGCTACATAGCCAAATTTCAGTAATGATATTTGCGTTGGTGACTTTGCATGACATTTCCATTTTCTGAACATATACATATATTGTCGAGAAAATTTATGGAATATATGTGGTTTGGTTTGATTTTACAGTCTTTTTAATTTTATCTTTTAAATACTCCATCTAAGAAAGAAATACGAACGATGTCGATTTCTCGTTATCTCTGAGCTACACACATCAAAAAAGTCTAAGCAACATGTACTAATTTAAATTTTAGGATGGTGGATGAGCCGCTGTATGGATGAACTTCCTGAATGCACCTGAGCCTTTCAGTATTTCCGGGCCGATGGTACACTCGCACCCTTCTTGTATCAGGCCTAAACCCGAATCGCGACTCATCGGAAAACATAATTTTATCCCATTGTTCTTGGGTCCATGCTCTGCGTTCTCTACACCATTCATTTCGACGAGCGCGATTCCCGTGACGTATCGATAGGCATAGGCCGTACTCATGCAGTCGATTTCGCACAGTTTGGGGACTTAGATCAACACCACTTGAATTTTGCAGCCTCAAACTTATCTCTCGAGTGGTTAACATCGGCTGGCGTCTTGCAGTCAGTTGTATGTACCGGTCTTGCCGAGTGGTTGTACTCCTTTTACGGCCTGGATGCTGTTTAGCGGGTTCCCTTGTATTATTGTAGCACTGCCAAAGACGACAAATAACACTTCTATGAATGCCAAAATGCCGAGATACCTGAGATTGATTACTTCCCGCTTGCAACATCCCTACAGCTCTTTGCATTTCATTTGCCGTCAAATGACGTCGCTCCATGACGTAAAGAATATCTAACAATTCAATTTTGTCGCTAACTTTATTTAAATGGTTGGTAAAATTATAAAATCAAGACTAAACGTAGCAATAAAAAAGCACTTAAATTCAAACAAATTCCCTTTCATTTAATTTTATGAAAAAAACAAAGCATAATCGATTTTTTTTTACAACCAGCCAGTATGTCATCAATAACAAAAAAGTTTACATACCTACGCACTTTGAGTGAGTAAAGACTTAGAAATTAATTAGTATAAATGGTATATTTGTAATAACATGCATGTTGCTTAGACTTTTTTTATGTGTATACATTAAGCTAGCTCTGTTTTTAGATCTGAGCGGAATCACACAGCAATTTCAATGAGAGCACAATTGCCCTAAAGGTATTCTAAAACTTCCACCTAAGAACATTATACAAGCAAGGTACACTTGTTGTGCAATCTATTTCTACAAAGCGATAAGCTCACGTTTATTAGCTCGAAGGCAAATTAAACTAGTTAGTTATTAGAGTTATTACAATTATTACAGTTTGTACCTAAATCAATAGTTTAATGATATCGTATGACGTTAACTGGTCTCATGTTGATTATTTATATAATTATACTAGTTATTATAGTATTAAACTTTGTCCTTCTCCAAGGTACAATCTATGATTATACCGAAATACAACAAAATTGGTTCAGCGGTTTATGCGTGAAAGCGTAACAAACAAACACTTCGCATTTATAATATTAGTCAGGATGGATACACATAATATAAGACTTAAGGTAAAAATACTAAAGAAACTGCAAAATAGATAACTGTAGCATTGTTAGGCCAATCGGCCAAAACTAATAAACTAACTAGAATTTAAACAGATTCTGCCAAAGAGAGAAAGACAAAGCTACTTACTATACTTGTTCCCAGGACGTCGTAAAAGGCAACAAATTACTTTTTCTGATAACTCATATGTAGATAATAATACCACTGAGATTTTTCTTAGAAAGAGTTGTATAGTGATATGCCAATCGCTGTTTGCAGAAAAAAGAGAATTTCATAGAAAGGCACTATTTGTAAGGCCGCAAGAAAAGGCCTTGTCCGACTCGGGTTCAAAGTTAAAAGTTCAAATGAAATCGAGATGAACCCTTTTGAGAAGAAAAACTATTAAGTTTTGCTCTTTTTTAATACACTTATTAAAAGCTTCTTTATATAATAAATAATAACTCCTCAATACTACCGACATTATTAAGCATTTTCTTTAAAATGTTTACGTTTGAATGGAAAAGAACGTGTACAACGTAATAATCCCTACATACAATAATAATTGCCTACTTCTCCTTGTAAAAATGTAGTTTTTTTTTTATATAGAAACATGTCTTAATATAATTAAGTTAGTCTAATGTAATCTTTTGAAGCAATTAGATAGAAACAAGGATAGAGAAAAACTATAAATCCTTATTTTCTCAAAATTTCTAACCTTATTTATAATATCTCTATTTAAATTCATCTTATAAATAAACCCCTTTTGGCTAAAGAGTTTTTTTTTAAATTATTACAAAATCATATATCGGAAAAGGTGGTATATTGTACTGAGTTAGATACAGATAGATGTCAAAATGACCAAAAATACGTAATTCACAAAATAATGATATACTTATACTTTGTGAACAGGTTCTTAAATTTTTGTACCAAAGTATTTTACTAACAATAACAAAAATTGCACGAAAGTAATATACAGGGTGAATTTGACAAACCCGTCCAAATTTTTTTACGCACTAAACATCATTTAAGGAACCCATTTTTGCAAAAAAAATTGTATGTCAAATTTTCACCATAAAATATTTCATATAGGATCAATATTATATTATATTCAATCGTACAGAATAATCATATGGTGCAAACAGCGTACGTTAACCTGTTATTACCTGTCTCTGTCACACCCGCGTAAATAAGTAGTGCGTATTCGCTCGCCCGGTTCAATGCCGCCGTCCTCGGCCTTTTACTAGTTCAGATGGAGAGGTCATTGACACTCTAGCGCCGTATTATGTAAATTGCGAGTTGTTTGAATGACTTTGTGATACTGATTACTCAACATTTTTGTACTATGTGATACAAAATTAAAATGCATGTTTCTCATAACTTTTACTAAAGATTCTTCTGTGTGAATTTGGACGGGTTTGTCAAAGTCACCCTGTATATTTTAAGTTAATCCATACTGGTGTTAACAGTTTTAGGCTTTTAATGGCCCTTTCGTATTTGGTCCTACTTGGCTGGGCGATTGATGTCCTTAAAATGTAAATAAAATAAATGGTAGTTTCGGTATAGCTATTATGATCATTACATTATAACAGTCTCTAATTTAAATAATATAAACCGAATGTTTAATATAGTTATACACAGGTTTTTTTAAGTACTAAATAATTTAGAGTGTATAATACGTCATGATCTTAGTGTACCCGGGGTACAAAACTGTTACCAAAACTTTCGCTTCGGCGTCCGGTACATGCTGGCCCATCCTTTTTTCCACTGCATAAACTGGCATTTCTGGGATTAAGTAAATTGTTATACATGTCACTTTATAAACTTATAAAGCTTTATGTAAGAATGGTGGGCAAGGCATGTAGCAGAATACAAATATACTATTTGTAACGACTAAAATCAATTTAGAAGAATATAAAATTAATGTTAATTTTATCTCTTTAATAGTAAATACTGTGCTAATAGCAACACTTTTTAGTTTTACTAGTATTATTATTATCATAGCGTTTATTCACATTCACTGGAGCCTCTCTTTCTTGTACGAAACAAACTCGAGAACGTTCATGTTACGTACTCTTCAGATTCAAAATAAACTTTCGGTTGAAGTTTTCCCACCGCAGTATGATATGGAGTTTTACAAAAAAGGCGTTATAAAATTTCTTCGACACCGGCTGCGCTTTGGTAATGTCTCCAGGTTTGCAAACGTCCATACGTGACGGTGACCACCTGCTATTGGATGAGCTGTTTACTTTTCTTCTGAATGCCAGCTATGAGGCAAGTATTTTCGTAACACCATAAGATTTCTGAATGAATTTCATTTTTATATCCCAAAATTCTTTATATTTTGTGTTTACCTTCATGTTTGTACGTGACATTTTCCTTAAAGTTCAATTATTTTCTAATAGTGACATTATTAACCAATATTCCCGGATATGGCAACGATCGGGTTCAATCGTGTGATACATTTTGCGGTGGACTATTGCACCGATCGACTTTCCCATGCCGTTTGAAACGCATCCAATGCTCGTTTTGCTCGTTATTGCCTCTTAATGTGTATTATTTAGCCAAATATGCACCGCAATGGATGATTGGGTTTATTTATTTGGTACATAAATTCGTTGATGGTACTTTGTAGTTGGGAGAACAATGACATAAATCGCTGAATACATTTTTAAAGAATAAATATATGTTTATTATAAATCAAGGTTTTCTATTACAGTGATTTTTTAAAATATGTTTCTAATGTTTAATATTAAAGACGTATATTTCGCTAAAACCACCTTAGCTCACTGTTTGTGAGGTTAAAAAGCGTTCTGGGCATTGCGATGTCAGATTATAGGTACATTCAGTGCAGTGTCTACGCCCGTTAGCCGGAGCCTACTTGCTAAACGTATACACTGTAGTCTAGACGATATACTTGGGCGTGCATGATATATGTTTGAGATGATATATGTTATGTTATGAGACACATATCAGGCAATAGCCTCTATATATGTATTTTTATATTATTCATTTAAAAATAATTATTGTTCTTCGTCGTGTTTCTCCGGTGGGTAAATATTCACCATAGAAGGTACAATCAATGCTATAGTCCAGTCGCTTTAAAAATAGTGAGTCATCGTTGTCCGGCCTAGCCCAGCCAATCCGGTCACAAAAAATTAAAAAGCTAAGTTCACAGTGAGTAGTAGATGACAGATCATTGTTCGGAACGGTTGTGTCTTAACGTTAACTAAATAAAATAGTAATATAATCTTTTAAAATGAATACCTCGCCCATTCGTAAGAATAGAAGTGGAACGATAATTAATACTGGAAAAAGACGAGTAATTTACAATTTTTAAGTACTTTAAAATGGGTGATTTAAATGTTACTGTGGAGAACATAGTATTAAAAACAGCAAGCGCATGCGGTGTCTCCGAAAATACAGTTTATAGAATAATTTGGGAACAAAAAGAAACCAACATATTTAAATCCCTTGTGAGAATAAAAACTATCCATGATTAATAAATTAGTTGAATTACACAAATGTGCAATTAGAAGAAACGTTCATTCAATATATTTAAATAATTACTACCCAACATTAGATAAAATTATTGCAATTTGTGAAACTGATAAAGATATTCCCGATTTTAATAAGGCTCACATAAAAAATTATGTTGGTACCAATAACTCAACATTTAAGATGAGTGATGTAAGAATTTTTTTATGGCACAATAACTATAGTAAATGCTAATGGATGCAAGAAATGCTGCGGCCACGATATATAAAAATTTGGATGACGTCATGGATAAAAATACTTTCATAATAAATAAAAATGAAGATTCTTGGGTCACTGATTAAAAATATTACTATTGACTTTATTTTTAATTTAATTATAATAGATTTATATCCATTAAACCTAATCTTTTGAAATATAAATGAATGATGATGTAATTTAATTGCGTGCGAAAATGTTAAACAAATAAATTGTTTGAATTTACCTCAGTGTGACAACACTTTAATCCTGCAGTTGCATTGATGACTCACTATTTTCTTAACGCAAATAAACTATAGTAACTATATGCTCGCAAATAGTGGACATGCAGCGGACTCTCCTTCCACCTACATCATGCTGCTGGACGTGGGCAAGATCATCATCAACATCATCCCAGCGTTATGTCCCGGTTGCAGCCGAAACTCTCGCTTCAGCGCCCGGGGTCCGCTTTCCGACTTTTTCTTCTCCACTTCCCACGGTCTTCAGCATCCCTGGCAGTAAGCCCATTGCACGCATATCCCCCTTTACGACGTCAAGCCAGCACTTTTGGATCTATCCCTCCTGCCGGGGCCCGGCGGAGGCGGCATGGCCAGACATTTGTTTCCCAAGTAAGCATCCGGTTGCCGTAAAACGTAGGCAAGATCTTTGAAAGGGTTTTCGCAAACTAAAACAAAATCAACCAAAACCTGTCTGTCGTTTAGATACAGAGGAGCTGAATTTAGGAGACTTGCAATATGAATCGCGCCATTTCTTTTCGGCCAGTGATTTTTTTTCAGTATTGTTTTGTATCTATTTTTTTTCATTTTTTATCTAATTTTTTTTTTCAATAAAACATATAATCTTGTATTTATTAGTAATATAATTATTCCCAGCCTTCAGTCCGCCAATATTTAATTTTGTAATATTCCAAATCAGACGTTTCTTAGTAGCTTGCGCTTGAATTTTTTCTAGGGTTCTATCATAAAAATAATACATTGTCCAATAATATGATCAATTTACAAGATAAAATGATCAGCTTTTTTCCATGTGTTAATGCTATGAGTTACCCGTGCAGGGGCAGAGAAAGAATACTGATCTATGCGGCCGGGATCGACCTGTCGTAAAAGGCGACAAAGCTAGCGACTTAGCTACGTGGTATGGTTCCAAGCCCGTCTGGATGGCGGCCACCTTTGGTCTTAAGTATGCCGCTATAATAACCTTGTGTTGTGTTCCGGCATTAGTAACCCAAGTTCCTATACCCTTATGGGACAGCAGCGTGTTCGCGATGCCACTGGTATTGCAAACACCCATAGGCAACGGTAACTGCTAAATTATAAGTAGGCTGTCAGCCTGTCTACTGTCCAAAAGCAATAAAAAAAAATTGTATCACTAAATCCACATAACACATAAAAAATAAGGTGTTGTATTCATCAATGATGATTTTGATTTAATTTTCATTATGTCAAATTTCTGACACAAAGACGATAATATGATATTAAAAATATACAAAAAAAATATACTGGATTCCATATATCCCTACGGCGTTAGAACTCAGAATTGTAAAGCACAATAGTCAAAGATTCCATCTGCCATGACAAAGCTCCTCTAAGAAAGCAATCATGGAGAGTACGAGTATTCAAATTGGGTTCACATTTGCATATGAAGCGATATTCAAACGGCCCTAATTAGATTTGTGTCAGATATGGCGCTGGCACTCCACATGCGGGGTGTTGAGTGAATAAATATTCCCGGAAAACTAGCGCTGGAACTGAATTAATTATCGTATTATGAATAAAATAACACTTATTAAATTATTTAGGTAAACCATTATATTATAAAAATACCACACCGTTGGCTACGCAATACTTACAATTAAGGAAGGTTTTGGGCTCCAATGACTTTAATTGTAAGTATTTTGTATAATTTTTTATAAGACAGTTCCCTAACCTCGGTGAAAACTGTTGTTCACATAGGTTCTTTTTTATAAAAATGTAAGTAATACAATACACGCTTAAACTAGAACAAACGATATTTGGTCCCCTGTTGGAATCGAACTCAATAGGGTTTAATTTAAAAGTCCACTTTTACTGGAATGCTTTGTAAAATAAATAAATGAAATATTCTCAATATATTTATATCTTTATATCTTGAGAAAATGTTTTTATTTCTAATTGAATTCTCTAAAACAATGTACACGAAGCAAAAGTTTTCTCTCAAACAGGGGAATGCTTTTGTTCCTAAACTGAATAATAGAGAAGATGTTTTCTGGAGATGTTCTAAGTGAAAAATTAATTCTGGGAGATTTTCTTATGTGGGTTCGAAAAATATTTGAATCACATCGTGCGAGTTGGAACACAAAATCTAACAACATGTCCAAAATATTAACTTTAGCGTTTTTAGTTGTAAACTTTCATTTGCGGGAATTTTTTATCATACCATTTTATTATTGGCATAAAGTCGTTGAATTTATTCTATTCCTATTTTGCTACCAAATTTACTTCCGGTTACATGTGAAGTTTTAATTATTTTGAAGGAGTCTAAAGATTGACTCGCGTCTAGCATAGGACTTTGTAATTATATTTACGAGTTTAAATCGTACGTTTATTTTAATTATTGTCTACTCTTTGCAATTCTTCATCAACTTCAAAGAGATGACAATAGTGAATATAAGTGATATTATAAATCTTAAAATTGTTTTACTTTACCCCAAACATTTTTTTTTAAATTATTGATGTAAATATTAAGTTGATTTTAAAAAAGAGCTTCATTGATTAGATTTGAGGAAATTGCTATTCGAATATTTCAGTACCCTCCTTGTAGTACTTAAAATATTTATTTATTACAATAGGCAATATGTTTACATTCATGATTTTACGTTTTCAAATATTATCAAAATAAATACTTTAATCCTGTTTTAGTGTATTTTAAATAGTACAGTTAGCACAATATTATTTATAAAAATATATTGTAGTGATTGAAATATTTTGGTATCGGTAGACCTTTATCCCGTGGTATCTTATCACTTATAACTCAAACCTTTTCCCCAGAAATGGGTTTACTCTGTGAGCTTGTGAATTAAAGATGGCGCACGTACACCGCCCGGGTGCCTGCTGATATGATTCAGTGCACTGAACTGCTCGCGGGCATGTCGCAGTATAATTGAATGTCAGTAGTTTTATGGCATTATTACTACTTCAGCTGGGGTCCCGATGAAAGGGTGTAAAATCCGTATGCATGTCAGTCGTTTTATCATTACTGAAGAACGTAGAACACAGACTCCAGACTAAGATGATTGTATTGATGAAATTTATCCATATTAATTGGCGATTTGTCATTTTCCAAAGGTAATTTGCAGTGTTTTCTGTTAACCAAAAAATATAGTATTATATTTTCTTAAAATATAACGATTATTATTCCTCATTAAAACTTATTCTACGTAAGAATAAGATTATGTGTTGATTTATGATTGATATATGATTTTAAGCGCGTGTTTATTTGATTATTACTGATGATGCATGTTGACTAAGGATGGCAACTAATCAAGAAAATCATCGGGTTTCAATCCCAGTGATACAGACAAGTATGATAAATCGTTAAGCTAAGTAACACGATGAGTGCAATCTGCGTGGACTCAAATATGTAAAGTAAAAAAATATTAAACCATAATTAACCTATTGTATTTGTATTTAAAAAAAAATGAATGATATCCTCCTCTTTTAATTCTTTACTTGAGACGTTATCGCTTTTTTTTACTTTTTACTAACAACAAAATTATTTGTATCAACAGAATTTTTGTCCAAATTCCCCTAGAATATGATAAACTCTCTAAGCAAAACTCTGTTAAAACTATATTAAGGATAGATAAAACTTTTTTTATAATTTTGCAATAAGTTATCGAAGCTTTTGTATGTTTTGTTCGCTTATGACTTTTAATCAAATTTTAAGCAGCTATTTTAATTTTCTTTATCAGTTTAATAATCTTTAATAAGTAAATATTATGTACATACATTACAAATTTATTCGTATATAGTAGCCATATATTTTAAGATATCAATAAAAACATGTGTTTACTGCGTAATCGTACTGTGTCCTACTTAGGGGTGCCGAATAAATTGTATAAAAGGAGATCCAAAGACCATAAAGGAGTGGATTTCGCACACTTGAAATGGTCCTAGAACGGTTCACTAAGTGAGGATATCTTTAATCCCTGTTTATATTATCAGATAGAATGTGGAATCAACGGATTTAAATTTGTGTTATTATTATTATTATTATTTTTATTCGTTTTGTATATGTATAACCTTATAAACGTTGCTTACACTTAAACGTCTATTTGAATTTACTTCCTTTTATTTGAACAATTATATATTGGGAAGTATTTGCAGTATAACTATCCCAGTCGTAGGAAAAAAAAGGTAGCTAAACAAGACGTTAGGAAGATGACATTAGATTTACTCTAGAACCCCAATAAACTAGGGTATCATTAGTTAGATGGCAGTGGAAGGAGTTTAAGGAGGCCTATGCTAACAGGCACTTTGAATTAAGAGACATCTGTAAACTGAAATGTTAAATATGTATAAGTTGTTAAATTTGCTTCTTAATAGAATAAAGGCTTTATTATTATTATTTTTTAAAATTGTTTTCTCTCTTATGAGGTATTTTTTCTTTAGCCGTGGGTTACTTAATCTATGGATAAAAAATTTCCAAATAACCTGGCAGGTATTCGTAGGTAGACGCGGAAGGACCGCGTTAGGAACTCCCTTATTCGCGGCAGTCTTCATGTCCATAACATTGCGGATAAATTGCAAGAGTGTCGGCTCAGTTAGTACGGCCACGTTTTACGGCAACCGGATGCTTACGTGGGAAACAAATTTCTGTCCATGCCGCATCCGCCGGGCTCCAGCAGGAGGGGTAGACCTAAAAAGTGCTTGACGTCGTAAAGGGTGATATGCGTGCCAATGCGCTCACTACCAGGGATGCTGAAGACCGTGCGAAGTGGAGTAGAAAAAGTCGGAAAGCGGACCCCGGGCACCGAAACGGAAGTTTAGGTTGTAACCGGGTTACAACGCTTAGATGATGATGATAATGAACCTGGCAGGTATTCAAAATAATAACTTTTTGGAGCTAGATAATCGTTTATGAAATGTTTAAATCTTCAAGACTTTCGCAATTTTTATAGGGAAAATGCCTGTGGATACTATAGGGATAATTCTAAGTACGTCTACTTGCCATTGCGCCTTTATTTCTATACATAGGTCAGTGTATTGGCTAATTGAATCAGTGTTTGATAAGTTGTGTGTGTTTGGAATAGCAATGTCTATAATTTTTTTTAAGTTTATCGAGAATGGTAATATCAGGTCTATTGTAATGTATGGTTTTATCTGTGATAATAGTTCTATCCCAGTATAGTTTATAAGGAGATAATTCCAAAACAGCTGCAGGTTTGTGTTTACAGTATGCTGTTCAGTTATGTATTAGTAAACCTGTAAGCTCTGTTTACTTACAGGTACTATTTTCTTCGTACAGGGACGGAGTAACTACTAACACCTGCGGCTGGGATCGGCCTGTCATAAGACAACAAAACAACCCGTCTGGATAGCAACCACTTTGGTCTATAAGTATGCCGCCATAATAACTTTGTGTTGTGTGCATTAGTAACCCAAGTTCCTGTACCCCTGCGGGATAGCAGCGTGTTCGCGGTGCCTCTAGCGTCATAAACATCCATAGGCGATAGTAACTGCTTACTATTAAGTAGGCCGTCAGTCTATCTGCTGTTCCTCAGCTATAAAAATATCTAAATATTGGTGGTTGATGGCAGTAACTTGGTCGTGATGGTGTTTGTAGCAGTCTGATATGAGCAAGCACCTGTTAAATGTTGTATGGTTTTGGAGTTCCGAAAGCAAGGTCAACAGATATTAATTTAGAAGTTGTTGCTATGTATACGGTGTTGGTGGTGTTGGAGGAGAATGCTACGCATATCGTGGACAACAAAGACTACCATATCGCTCGAAGCGAGTCAGACAACCTCGAGAAACTGATAGTGCTGCGAAAAATAGAGGGGAAAAGGCCCAGAGGACGGTCACCAACCCGATGGTCGGATCAAATTAAGGCAATCACGGGGCTCACTTTGCCCGCAGCTCTGAAACAGGCTGAAGACAGAGTGGTGTGGAAGCAGTTCGTCAACGTCTCCATAAAGGCATATCAAGACGGGCACGACCTTCAGGAATGAAGAGCACGACAAAGAAGAAGAGAAGATGCTATGTATAACACTTATGTTTGATAATTTCACGTGTCTATAAGTTGGTTTTGAATAGCGAGTTTGAAACCTTCAGTTTATTATTATTATGTCAGTCGTAAATTCCAGTTATAATACAAAATTCTACGGTGCTTATAGTATTTGCCATACTTCTTTTTCCTATACTTTCCACAATCCCCAGCATCATGTCCGATACATTTACACAACTATAATTCAAAAGTACTTGAGTGCACTTCTTTTGCCAAAATGTAAGGTACCAAAGGGAAGAAAGGGAATCAGTACATTATTGTTTAAATTATTGATGTATAAAGTTGGAGCTTGTACTAACTAGTTAGCGTCTGACTTCCAACTAAGAGACTAAAAGGTTTTGAGTCTTAATCTCGCCAAGTAAGCGATCAACGTGAACTCACATCTAATTATTTATTTGGAGGAGTAGTTGCTATTATAGTAAACATTTTTTTTTTTCTTTATTTGGGAAACAAACAATCAAAATAATTAAAAATATATAAAATACTACACAAACAAAGATATATGAAAGTATTCCTTGAAAAGTTAATTTTCGTATATGTCAGGGAGAAGACTGTTTTGTTTTGAGAGTTCAATCGGGGACATTTCAGGAGCACTCTCTCACTAGTTAAAAATGAGGATTCTACTGCATTATTCATTATTTTGAATAGAAGTTGTTTGGACGTTTCCTTTATTATACGACTGATAAACAACGACTGCAATTGACATGGTTCGTGTAAGAACAATTGTAATGCAAATGTTTTTGAAATTTATTTCGAATTGGTTCAATGCTATCTTCGTATACACTATATTGAAGGTTCCACATCGTTGAGGCATACTGTAATACAGATCATACATAAGAATTATAAAGTTAAATTAAAGTTCACGGTAATTTAAAGCCCCTACCAATTCTAAGAATAAAGCCGAGCACTTAGGCTTTGCTAGTAATGTGATTAATATGAGAAGAAAAGGTAAGCTTATTATCCAAGTAGAATCTCATGTAGATCATAGATCTCTAATCCCAAACACACACTCAAGAGAATTGCTGTCAAGCGAATGAGTAAACAATATAGGCTTTGTGTTTCTAGTAAATGATATAAAATTACATTTCTTTATATTAAATTTTAATAGTTTTCATTACAACAAATACAAAGCCGAGCAAGATCTTTTTGCTATTTTTATAAATATATCATTTATAAAAATAGTAAACAATAACGGTCTGAAGTGAGAATCCTGAGGTGCGCCAGAGGATACGGGAACGGAAGAAGAACAATGACTTACTAATATAATTAAGGGTCATTGTTCTTCTTCCGTGCTGGAATCATATTTAAGAGAACGCAATAAGTCCATGTATACGAATGAAACGGAGTTTACTTACGAGCAGTGAATGCAGAATTTTATCAAAGGCTTTTGAATAATCTGTAATATAACATCCATTTGACCCCCACCGTCCATAGCTTCAGTTATATGCACTAAGAATTCACAAAGATTTGATTCAGTCAAACATTTATTAATAAAACCATGTTGTTGTTCAATAATAATTGGCCTTATGACAGGATAAATGACACCATAAATTCCTTTTTCAGAAAGTTTTAGAAATTGGTCTGTAATTTTAATTTTATGTTTATTTCCACTTTTGTGGACAGACACAACATAAGATTGCTTCCATAATTGAGACATTTTATCCAACTTTAAATAAAGGTTGAAATGAATAAATGATGGACTGGGAGGGTTAAATTTTATAACAGTTTTTATACTTCTCTTATTTGGGTCTGCTCTTATCAGCTTGTAGCTCTTATATCTCAAATTCCTAATCTTTTTTATGGTCGTAACTCTCACAAAGCTCCGACTCGTTGTCGTAAAAGGTAACACGCGAGCCAAAAGTGTCAACTATCCCATAATGTTAGATCTCTTATGCTTTTCGTAGCCTTAACAAATATATATATATATATATATATATATATATATATATATATATATATATATATATATATATATATATATATATATATATATATATATATATATATATATATATATATATATATATATATATATATATATATATATATATATATATATATATACTCCCGGGTTGCCTGGAAGAGATCGCTCTGTAGCGATAAGGCCGCCCATTGTAAGTCAAGTACTCATTGATTGTGTAAATAAGGTCCATTGTGTTTATATAATTGGTTTACAATAAAGTGTTATCTATCTATCTATCTATCTATATATATATATATATATATATATATATATATATTTTTAAAGAGCTTTTTTTGCTCAGTAAATTCGCATAAATAATGTATCTATCGTCGAACGACGAACGTTTTAAGGCGAAAGCCATATCTTTAATTCAAAGAATCTTGAGAACTCTTTTATTCCACTTAAGTGATCTATTTTTACAATGTTCAATGCTTCGAGCTTGGCTTATGTGTCTTTAATGTTTTATTCAGCGTGTGGGGAATTTTACGAATGAATACTAGTAGTGATGTTAAAGTAATTTTAAACCGATAAGGTCTCTTGCTGCATAGTTACAATTCATTTTACGAATACTACAATCAATTATTGGTTATGTCTATTTTTTATATGGTATATTTTCCAAGGTAGGTACCTAGTAGCGGCAATCCAAGACCGGCATTTCCAGGTTCACGCTCAAAGCTGTTAAATTCATAAATGTGAAGTCACGGATACATAATAGTTTGACTAGCGTACTGTAGCGTCCCGGCATTTTCTCATCAGAATGCATGTATGGGTCACTTTACACTATATATAGATTATATAATCTACTAATTACTACATGCTTAAATAAGTCAATTCTGTCAAAAGTTATGCATATATAAATAAAAAATATACGCGTCGACTTGAAAACCTCCTCCGTTTTTGTCGTCGGTTAAAAATAGATATGTCATTTCTTAAGCTATGGTATATTTTTTCTGTACCATTTTCATATTTTATGAGGTGTGAACAGGGATCAGCTGGCAATGTGTCACTTATGTCCAACAATAGAATATTAGCAATCTATTGCGGTGAGCCAGTTGAGTCACTCTACTGACTCACTTCGACACTCCGAAATCACTTCGATCTTCCGAATGACAACAAGTTTACAATTCTGTGTTATTTTGGTATATAAGACGAGAGAACTATAATAAAATGGATCTTTTGGACTATGGACTTTTAGCATTACCTGACTACTACCTACTTAAAATATTGTACACTTCATATCTTATTTTAGACATTGTTTTAATTAACCTGTAAAATATTAGTGTCTCACAAAATATTCAAATGTCCTAAATGTTTAATTAAAAAATACCAAATAATCAATCAATCGGCTCCATTACCTACAAATCAATGTAGGAAGATAGTAAAAGAGTCGTAAAAACAATAAATCACTGGATAAAAAGATTTACTAACGCAATCGGACACTAATGTTCAACTGAATGGCTTGAATATTTATTGTTCGGAAAATAAAAGTTGAAATTGCTACAAAGATTTAATGCTTCAAATTTTAAATATTGATTTTAATACTTCATGATATTATGTAAATGTAAATACTATAAACAGCAGGGAGCAAATCATCAGGCTACCAATGGACTAAGTGCTACTGATGACAAGAAGATCGTGTCGTTTCGCTCTATCCACCGGATCAGATCATGGAACGTGGGAGGCATCCTGAAATCAGGAAAATTACGATAGTAGAGAAAGAACTGAAAATGTATAAAATCAGTATCTTGAGACTATGTGAAAACCACAAAAAAGGACAAACTGCAATCCCGTTCATTTGAACATCATACAGGTTTATGCCCATACCGCACATTTTGCACTGGATGATATTAATAACTTTTTCAAATCCCTTCAAACAGTAATCGATGAAGTATCTAAACGTGAGCTACTTATGGTGCAAGATGATTGGAATTCGAAAATTGGTGATACCTGTCGCGTTGATCACATTCGCCATATTGTCGGGAATTTCGGACTCGGTAAGTGAAATGAAATGGATGAAAATTTATAGGTCTCTGCATTTGTAACAACTTAACAGTAACCAACACAATTGTTCAACACCACACACACAGTCTATATACTTGGGTATCTCTAGGTGACCGTTTCCGCAACCAAATCGACTTCTTCAAAATTACCAATCGATGGATCCTCTTTAATCAACACAAGAATATTTCCTGGAGCAGATTGTGGCACCGACCACCAACTGTTAGATGCAGATCTGCGCATGTGCACCAAATCTATATAAAAGTCCTCCAAATGCCGCATTTATTTATTTTCAGAACAAGTCAAACATGTTTAAAAACAAACAGAAACCAAACTAACATTGAACATAGAAACAGGAAGAGATGATCCAGAAAGTCGGTGGTGTCAATTTCGCAATCAAATGCACGAAATCCTTAGTTGCACATCTAAAATAACCTGGAGAAACTGACGGTGACAGGAAAGGTGGCGGACAAGAAGCCAATAGGACGCAGTTCAAAAAGGTGGCTAGACCAAGGTATCTGAACATCTAAAAATACCTGTCAGCGCGGCACTACAACAAGCCATGGACTGCAACAAGTGGAGGGAGACGGTCAAGAAATTGCAGCGACAGAGTCATGATCCTCAGATCTGAGGGACCAACTAAAGAAAGAGTGCCTAAAGCAAAATAAATGACACTGTTGCGACATTTGTGGCGTCAATGAATACTGCGCTGAATTTTACACTCTGTGTGCTGAAATGAGTAAGTGAGTGGTATTAAATATGTAATCAAAGGAAGGAAATTGTTTTTGGAGAATACTTATGCATTACATCAAATATGCAGGAATACAATAGGAAAAATAAACATGAAATAAAAAATTTGGGAATCTTTCGTGATAAAGTCAAAATCTTGAGTCAGAACTTATTTTGCATGGGTCATCCCACTGACCAAGATTTTAAGCCCAAGGACTGTCGATACCACCGATCTTCCAAGTCACGGAAAATCATGTTTTTAATTTTCAGCTATTTACTACGTGTTAAAAAATATACTAAACTTTATAATAAACGCCAAAATTATGACCAAAATTCCGTGCAGGGGTCCCGCGTAGATAAATAATATTAGGAAATTTTGAGTTCTCCACAGATTATCTTTTCCCGATTTTATGTACAATATAAGCTGCAAATCCACTGTTAACTTGGTTAATTTTTCTAAAACCGATTTTTTCAAATATTGTCTATCTCTTATACATATCTCCAGGGCTTTATAAGTATAAGTATTAATATGCTTGTCAATCTTGACGAAGATCAAGTAAAGTGAAGAAAAGAAAATGTGATCAGACAATGAAATCTATATATTAATGTTTAAAATCTAAAGTGATGAAATAAAACATAATAATATGCAAAATCAAATAGACCAAACTTTATCATTATAAAAATTAGATTTAAATGACAAGCTGACAATATTTTTGTTAAGAACTATCAATTACTGATTTTATTGAAGGTGTATACTTACTTCAGTAAAGTAAAGTAAATTGTAAAAATAGAGGTAAGTCGACTTAATATCGATAAGCGATAACCTCTATTATCACCCAACCGATGAATTGCTTTAATCGTTTCCTTTTAGTCGAACGGAGATTTCATATAGAACAAAGTGCATATTCCTGAGAAGAATAATGAAAATAGCACCATTTTATGTGTAGTTTTAAACTATTTTATAGTTCTCTCTATTATTAATTAATAAAGGGAATATATCTATACAGATAGATAATATGCTAACTAACTAACTGACTATGCACTCAGCTATGTCTGTAATTTCATGAATGTTACATAATTATAAAGATATGAAGCTAAGTTGCATGTCATTAAAGCTAGAGAACTCTTCACAAAATTTCAAAAATACTACAAGTAAATTAATGGAAGGACATACGGGCTGAATAATGCAATGAAACGCTTTGATCGCTGCACTTATACGGCTTAATTTAAATAAATTACTGCCAAAAAGGTCCTTTTTAAACATTAAGTGATTTGCAAATGCTTTGCATGTTCCGTGAGAATAACATTTATACTCGTAAATATATAGCCTGTATGAATATAGAGTTCTTGCAAAATTATATAATACATAAAAATATAATACATATAATATACTCTTATTTACAGAGAAATTAATTTGGTTGATTTATTCGGACCATCCAGACTTCCAACATCTAAATTACTTTAGCCCAAACATTAATGTTGCCTATTCTAGACTACGCAGATGTGTGTTTCCTAGGTGTTAATGAAGAACTTTTGAATAACCTCGAACGACTTCAGAATTTGTGTCTTAGATTCGTCTTTGGGCTACGAAAATTTGACCATATCTCTGAATTCAGAAAACTACTTAAATGGCTTCCGATTCGTCGTCGACGTGATTTACATATTCTAACATTTCTGTACAAAATTCTTCACAATCCTATTTCTCCTATGTATCTACGTGAAAGATTCAAGTTTCCTAGCGACACTAGTTGTAGGACCTTGAAATCATTAATCCTTAAAGTACCTCGATGCCAGAGTGAACGGTATAGTGGCTCCTTCACCGCTCATGCAGTTAGGCTGTGGAACGCCCTTCCTCACCAAGTCCGTGAAAGTAGCTCGGAGAATATTTTTAAAATAAAACCAAAATAATATTTACTGTCTAAAACATATGATGATTTTAATAATTAATATTTTATATACATAACTTTAATTTCTTGTTATATATGTAATTATATATATTTTAGTGCGTGTGTGTGTTTATACATTATTATATTTACATTATTATTATATATTATATTTAAATTTTATGTGTGTTGATACGACAACCTGACGGTCGTCGACAAATATAGATAAGAAATTAAACAATTTTAAATGAAATACAAGTTTATTAATAATATAAAGTACTGAATGAATTAACAAATTAGAGTTCGGTTTACAATATATAACCTGGACGTGGGTACTAGCACTAAGAGGTTTTTTATATTGGGCGTTAAATCGTAAGGGTGTAGGGTGACTTAGCTTAGGCCTCTGGTTCCTGTTCTTCGTTCTTTTGTAGTATTTTCGATGACCGCTACCCGATCGAATGATTCGCGTTCATTCATCTTTTTACTTATCAATGGACGCTATTCAACTGAACGATTTCTCGAAGATTCTTCCCAGCCGTCGTTTAATTCTTAACTACCTACCTTTAAGGTGCGCGATCGAAATTATTATCTGGTTTGTTTACATTAAAATACCCTCAAGATTAAATATTATATATTGTTGAGATTAATTAGAAATTTTTATTAAGTATTTAGGGATTAAATATTATATAAATAAGATTAATTATCCTACTCTTGTTACAACGTAACAGTGTAATCAATGTTGTGTACAAAAATAATACATAAAAAAATAAATAAATATATATATTATATATATATATATATATATATATATATATATATATATATATATATATATATATATATATATATATATATATATATATATATATATATATATATATAAATTAAAATTGTGTATACTAAACTTAAATAGAAACTAGAGCTATTAAGTCTCGTACCCTTATCAGAAGAACCCACCTTCGTGGCCGCAAATAGAAATATTTACGACCCAAACAGGCCGTCGGGTGACAACCGAATTCATTGTTGTCGAGTTAAGGGCCCGGTTCTCAAAGTTTAGAAGTATTGGCAAAGTGGAGGGTGGAATTTGTTAAGTTATACTTTAGTGACATTGTACGTTACTTATAAGTTGATGCTATTACGTACGTACTTTCTCGGTCAGACGCTTGTCGCAACTCTAAACACTACGTGTACTTCGCTTCATTGTTCCGATGTTCTTGCACGAGAAGATGAAACTTAAAAATAAACATCGGGATCGGTACAATATGTTACATGTTGTAATAGTTGTGTCTTAGTTTTTACTACTTAATAGTCGGAACAAAAAAAAAACTGTTGATTGCAATAGAGTTCACTTCACTAATGGACTGTATATTTGTTTTGGAGAAATGAAAAAGAGACGCTTAGTACTATATTTTATGACCAACTGAAAGACATTAAACGGAACATATTGATGCATCGAGAGTCGAACAAATACTAACGCAAAAAGTGCAAAAAAATTAATAATGATGTAAAGAACAAAAAAAAAATATCTGTGACATGCATTGTGTAAATTAAGTACAAGTTTTGCGGTGATCAGTTATAGTTAATTGTTTGTTTAAAAAAATTGGTGTCAAGTGGTGATTACTGGTAGACACATTAATTAGTCCATAAGTTTCAACTCTCACAGCGAGGTGTATAGGTTTTTCTCTTATAGATCATACCCGTTCAAAATATCCGTATGAGAATCAAAAGGTATAGTAGAAATAGTAGTGAACCTATCACGGATCCCAGTATCAATAAGCGATGAAGCAAGCGTAGTAAATGAAAAGTAGTAAAAATAAAGTCTAATATTCACTAAATAAACTATTAAGCAATGCCAAATGCCTTATACGAACAGAATATAAGAAGGTTGGTTCAAAAGTAATGATAATAAAATTAAAAACGATGTTTATATATTAAAAATAATTTATTTCTCTATATAGTATTGGACACTATGTGGGCAGATAAATTATTATTACAAGATGGATGGTCTAAATATTTTCTATTGTTAGGAAAATTCAATACATGTACATAATTTTTCTAAGCCCTAAATCCCTTTAGAAAAAAATCTTTCCTAACTCTTCAAATACCCCACAACAGCAGCAATCACTTCATCATCAAATTTCTTGCTTCGAAAATATTCCTCATTCAGACAATGTACATTTCACAAATTTGTTTCGCAGTAATAAAATCATTCAGGTGAGTAACCCGTTCCCCAAATAATATTAACATAATAATCCATTACTATAATATACGACCATATTTCAGTAATTGCTAAACCACACCGAGGTTTTGCAAATTTCCAAATGAAATTTAACACACATAATTTATTGGTCAAATTTTGCCGCGGTCCTAACTTTATTCTCAGGTAAAAATAAATCTAAACTTTAGTCATTATATATGAATGCTAAAGGTCGGCGAGTAAAAATATTTAAAATATAACGTCAATTTTGTAAAATAAGTAGCTGACCCGGCAAACGCTTTTTAGACATATAAATTTTAAAAATTACGTTTTTGACAGGATTTCTGTAAAATCTGTTTTTAGTAAGCCTCTACAACGCGCTCGCGGAGTGAGCATGTCAAATTTCAAGTCAAGGCTGTATATTTTTAGCGATTTCGTGATGATTGGTACTTCGTATATATATCCTACATATTAAGGATGATAGTAGTCTTTTGGCGTTAAGGCTGTTTCAGCGGATCTCCATAAGCTCTATCTTCACCTATGGTAAAATATTAGGCTAAACAGAAAACAGCTTTTTTGGCATGGACTAAATTAATTGTGTATTTAAAAAATAACATTCAAAGTGTAATAATATTTTCTTTGCGAGAGTAAGTTAACGACAAAATTATACTTTAAGTTCTAAGTCGGACTCTCTCGCCAGAGTGGTCGTGGTTGCGTTGAGGCACTCAGTGTGGAATTTGCGAGGTCCATCATCACATTCTCGAAAATCGCCTTCTTGGCAATGCGCTTCCAATTTCAGCTGTTTGAGGCATTCCGAGTGCACTGGACCTTTATAGCTAAAGACTGCTAAATTATTGTTGGGCCGTTTTAAATTAAATCACTTTACTTATTAAAAAATGTTCTGAATTTCAGTCCTTTGTTTTCTGTGCAGGAGCGAAGTAAGAATACTAACTAACCTCTGAGGTCAGGGTCAGCCTATCGTAAAAGGCGCTAAAATAACCCTAGTAACGTGGTAGAGCCTTAATCCCGTCTGAATGGCCACCCATTGTGTTGTATTCCGGCATTAGTAACCTAAGTTTCTGTACACCTATGTGATAGTAGCGTTTTGCAAACATCTAACTAACTGTTTCCGCAGTAAAAAAATGTTTGCATGACCGTATCTAAGTGTTTACACAATAACATCTTACATTAACATATAGCACTTAAAACTTAGAGGGTCATCTTCTGACACTGCAAAATAGTGGTCACAATATTAATTTAAAATATTAAGCAAAAATGATAATTCATCTCAAATCTTTTGGTAACAACAGATTGTTTACAAAAATTTACTATGCGAAATCTATAAATAAAATTGGAGTGTCTGTTTGTAATATTAAAATAACCGCTTTTTACTAAGTGCATTCGGATGTATACACGGTACATATACCAAAACAACATTTTTACAATTTTTGTCTGTCTGTCTGTTCCGGCTAATCTCTGAAATGGCTGCACCGATTTTGACGGGAAAATTTTATATTCCAATTTAAGTTGACCACAGGTTTATATCCTCAATCATATGAAATAGGGTTTAGCTTAGGCTGGACTTTGTAGGTTCGAACGCAGGCATTCCGGAGGCGCATGGCGTAACAGTTGCATTCGACAACACCTGACTGTTTGCATATTTCATTTATTTATATTTTAGGGTTTATAGAGTTTTTAATCCAAAATAAATCATAAGATTTATGCAAAAAGCTGCCCAGTCACTATTCCACGCGGATGGAGTCGCGGGCATAGCTAGTTAAGTAATATAAGTGTTGACTTCAAATATTGCTTTAATTAGGAAGGTAGGGGTCAAATAAACTTCTGCCTTTAGGTACTTTAGTGTTTATTGCATCGTATTTTGATATTGTAATTTACTATGTCATTTCCATGTTTGCTTCCAGAAATAAAGTTGTTCTAACTTCAGTTCCAGTTCCAGCAAAAATGTTTGCTTCCAGTAAACTATAATTCCCTTGGATATGAGTCATTTGTGAACTTCACATCACTATTGTACCAAGAGCATCGTTAGTGCCGCACTATACCTTATATTAATAATGAATTATTGTTTAGAATCGGTAGCTAAAATATACCGTATCTAGTTAGAATTGTTTAGAAATCATTAGTCTATGAAATATTGAGTTGTTGTTTTGAAAATGAATTTCATTGAAGCTGAATTTGCAGAAATGTATTTTAGATTTAATTAATCTTCGTTCCATGTCAGTTTATAAATCAGATATTACTTGAATAAATACAATTATTATTCTATTATCAATTCGCGTGTTTGAGAATCTATATAAAAAAAAAACTAAAAAGTATAAAAATAATTTGCAAAAATTTAAATTAAGGATAGTCTTATATATAAAATTCTCGTGTCACAATGTTCGTTCCCATACTCCTCCGAAACGGCTTGACCGATTCTCATGAAATTTTGTGAGCATATTGAGCAGGTCTGAGAATCGGCCAACATCTATTTTTCATACCCCTTAGTGATAAGGGTTGTCCACCCTTAACATTTTTTAAAAAATGCTACCCAAAGTCACTATTCCACGCGGACGGAGTCGCGGGCACAGCTAATATGATTATAAAAAACGAATTTTATTCTAAAAAAGTGTGGGGTGTTTGTTGTCAATTATCATAAATATTTTATTGACAGATATTGGTAGAAGTAGTCATTTTGAAAATATTTTAAAAAGTACCTCACGCTTTTTAACCATAAAATTAACTTTTTTGTTAATCACAATATCCATAATTTATATTTATTTAAAATTATTTTTTACCTTTTAGTTTGATTTTCTATAAAAGCTTGTTTTTTTTTTAATTTTTTTAAAATTATAATTTAATTTATAGTTTTTAGTTTGATTAACTATTAAATAAAAGCGTGTTTAAATAATTGTTAAATAATTAATTTGTTGTCATTCCTAATCGGTAAATGTTTTTTAATAATTTAAAGACATCTTCCAGCAACGTTATTATTAATTTAACACACTTTTCTGCCAGTGTTGTACCTAAATTAAACTCCAGATGGAGTTTCGTCAGTATTTTGAACTATTTTTATTGTTCAAAGTGCGTAAAAATTGAGTCCGCAAATTCCGTTACATACAGGTCAAAATAATATAAAGCGTGTATAAAGCCAACGTCATGCAGTGTTCCCAGGCGGTCACCCAACCAAGTACTGAACGCGTCCGACGCTGATTAACTTCGGTGATCGGATGAGAACCGGTCCGAAAATTCATTAACCCTGAGGATCCTGGTAAGGATAATAATACAACGTATACATATTTTATTATTGTATTGTTATCAATCCTTGATAAATGTGCAAAGTTTCAAATCAATCCGTAGTTTTGAAAGGGGTGAAAATCACGTTCAGAGATTCCGTTACCTATGTATCTATGAGTACTTTATACATAGATTCGGAGATTTATAGAAACAAAGATACATCGATACATAGATTTCTACATACATAGATATATACCAAGCTAATAAAAGCGTGTTAAAAATATAGAAAGATTCGTCACATAAGTTGATAGAAACAAGTGGCAATCATAATTTTTATCCGTGCAGAGGCGGAGAAAGAATACTAACCTCTGCGGCCGGGGTCGGCCTGTCGTAAAAGGTGACAAAACAACCCACCCTAGCTACGTGATAGAGCCCCAAGCCCGTCTGGATGGCAACCACCGTTGGTCTTAAGTTTGCCGCCATAATAACCTTGTGTTGTGTTCCGGCATTAGTGACCCCACTCTTATGCGAAATCAGCGTGTTCGCGATGCCACTGGTGTTGTAAACACCCATAGGTGACGGTAACTGTTAAATTCTAAGCGGGCTGTCAGCCTGTCTTCTGTCCTATAGAAATTTAAAAAAAAAACGAGTATACAAGTACATAAAAATGTTCAAGGGTTTTTTAAGTTCTAGGAATCATAATTCAATTGAATGCTTACATATTCGTGATAATAAGTCTTGATATATTTATGTAGCATTACAAGACTTATATCAAATTGTTTTTACTAATCTGGTTCAATTATGTTACCAAGCAGGGGCGGGATAAGAATACTGACTCCTGCGGCCTTTTATAGGCATAACAACCCTAGCTACTAGATCCAGCCTAGGTAGGGCTTTAAACCCGTCTGGATTGCAATCAACTCTAACCTCTAAATTGGCCGCTATAATAACCGTATGTGTTGCGGTATAAGTGAACCAGGTTACAAGACAGCGTGTCAGCGGTGCTCCTAGCATCGCAAACATCCATAAGTAAGTTCTTTATTTTAAGTGAGCCAGTCTATCTGCTGTCAACGGCAATAAAAAAAAAACAATTATTATCTCTTTATTGGAGCAATATTTTTATATTAGTCGAGAGCGCCCTCAAAGATCAATCAATTCGTTCTTATGGCAAGAAAGAGTCGTAACTTTAGGTACTAATAACTTCTTACGTGCACCAAACAACAAGAAGAACAACACTGTAAGAAGGTTTTGTTCTAACATATCACTAATTTTTGCGAATCCAGCCAAAAGTCGTAGTAACCAATGACCGGATACAAAAAGCATTTGATTTTTGTATCGGTATCCGTAGATATTGTTTTATTCGTATGATAAATTCAAAAAGTATATTTTTTTATAAATATAGTTGTTATCAAAAAGGTGTGGCCAAGTAACATAGATTAAAGAAGTTCTGTGTCAAATATAGTCGAGTGGTGTTGGCTAGAAATAAGAATTGAGCTGCCACCACAACTTTTCTAGCGAATTATAATTTTGAAGATCATCATCGAATTACTTATTGTGTTAGTTACAGAGCTAGACTACAGAATAAGAAGGTCCCACTAGATTTCTCTTTCAGAGTTGTAGAATTTAGCTATATTTATTTTAGCTTCTTCTTGTGCCTTCTTGGCCATGAACAAAAATACTGAGAGGCAATGATGTAAAAAGTACGGTAAGATACAGTTCAATTCTGTTATTTACCGCTTCGATATTATGAGTGCAAAACGGGTAAAAATTCCTCCGAATATTACTGGTTTACTCATTGACGCTAGATGGGTAAGAATGGGACCAGGATCTGAGGTATAAACTTGTCGATACCAACGACAAACTCCATTAAGGAGTTGCAATACTCATAGCTATCACATGTATGAAGGCAGTTAATTAAATGGGTCGCATAATCTCATAGATTAATAGGTATATTATGTGTTAATTATGCACTTGAGTGAGCTCTGGATATTGAACTAAAACTTAGCTAACTAACCGTTTTAATAATAATATATTAACTTTAATGATAACATTTTGAAAGCAACGATAACTTTGATACTCGAGACGAGAAATTATTTAAACAATTTAAAGGGACGCTGAATAAATTGAAAAGGGTTAAAGGGGTCCCACCAAAGCTTACGCGGCGCAAGTGCCATCTGCTGGGTGTATTTTGCTAAATTCTAAATTAAATTTTTGTTTCCTTTAATATTTAGTACATATAAATGTTTGCTAATTGTATATTGTTAATAAACATGATATGAATAGTTGCTATTTCGTCACTTCAAGGGTCCTAACGGAAGAGGGCTAAGACAATAAATGTGTTAGACAGTAGATTATTTTTCTTTCTTTTTTTTCTTCTAAACTATAGAGTTTGGATTCAGATGGTAAACGCGCATGGATTTCCATGTAAGATTGATTATTAGATTTATTAGATTATTAATATATTTGGTAAATACCAAATCTATTACACAGATTCAATACAACCTCTGTAGCAAAATTTTTGTTTTCAAGTTGTTAGAAATTTATATTTTTATCGATAAACTGTCTTCAGTTTATATACAATTTTTTTAAATAATAATTATTTCGCATTTATAGGTAACAATCATTAATTATTTTTTTTAATCTTTTCCACCTAAAGCTTGCACACTATAAGTCCAGGCCCTACTTTAAAGTATAGCTAAAGAGCAAAATTCTAATGCACTTTTTGCATCGATGCATCTGTGTAGCTCTTCATTTGATCAAGAATGAACAAAAAGTAACGCACAAATAAAGCTTGGGTAGCTCTTCTTCTTTTTGAGATCATAAGTTTAAGAGGCAAGATAATCAAAATAATAGAAAACGAAAAATACTGTCAAATAATTGAACAATTCTCGAAGCGATTTCAGCAAAGTACGTCAATAACAGTCGGGCGCCCAGTTTGACGCGTATAGTTGTGTTGAACGATTAATTGTCGCAACAGCGGCGTGACAGCTGACAATCTGCGGTCACCACTGACAATTTCACGCGCCACTGACATCTGTCATTGCGTTTTAGAGTTAGATTGTGAGAATTTAAGGCACGAACTACAGCTATGTACTATATTTGTATATATATATATATATATATATATATATATATATATATATATATATATATATATATATATATATATATATATATATATATATATATATATATATATATATATATATATATATATTTAGAATTTACTCTTATTTTAATCTTAACAATAATGAATCGTTGTTTAAAATCTGACCCGAAATCACAACACTTGTTGCAAAAATGTGAACCCTACCCAAAATAGTGGAGTAAGCTTAAAAATAAAAAAGAAGAACGCTCCACTCCTAAAAGGAGTCTCATGAATTCCAGCGAGCTATCTGAGTGGTGCATTATATCTATTATTCTCATCATAATGGGTAAGTATCCCTTACCTTATTTTCTAAATTAATCTATTTACTAAAATTTACGTCACATGTATTAACTGGTACTTAACACCGATATATTTGAAAATCTTGAAAATTGCAGAAAAAATTAGTCTAGCACAATCGAAAAAAGATTAGTTTTCGTAACATAATTCAAAACTTTGAATGGTTTCAATATAAAATTGTATATTAACGTATACAATATATACGTTGTATATTATTAGTATAATTATTAATTATCCGCCGCCATAACACAGACTGTGTAAAGGCGGCTATAGAGCGTAACAAGGGCTCTAAAGTATTCGCACGAGACTTGTCTATTGGGCAGAGCCAACTGACGAAGCTGAAGACCGACGACGGCAGGGTCGTTTCGTCTAAACCCGAACTTTTGAGGGAAGTCGAGAAGTTCTACGGACAGCTATACACGACCACACGGGCACCTGTTAACAACAAGGCTAAATACCCAAGAGCCAAATTAACCCGACACTACACCGTAGATATCCCAGACGTCAGTCTGTACGAGATTAGTGTGGCCCTTAAACAGTTAAAAACAACAAGGCGCCGGGTGATGATGGAATTACAGCCGAGCTTCTGAGAGCTGGTGGTACTCCTGTGCTTAAAATCCTCCAGAAGCTATTTAATTCCGTCATCCTCGATGGCAAAACGCCGCAGGCCTGGCACGGAAGTATAGTGGTGCTGTTCTTCAAAAAGGGCGACAAAACCCTTTTGAAGAACTTTAGACCGATATCACTTCTAAGCCATGTTTACAAGCTGTTTTCAAGGGTCATCACGAATCGTCTCGCGCGCAGATTTGACGACTTCCAGCCTCCCGAACAAGCCGGATTCCGAAAAGGTTTTAGCACCATAGACCACATACATACGCTGCGGCAGGTTATACAGAAGACGGAGGAGTATAACCAGCCACTATGCTTGGCGTTCGTGGACTATGAGAAAGCCTTTGATTCGATCGAGACCTGGGCGGTGCTTCAGTCTCTCCAGAGGTGCCACATTGATTATCGATACATCAAAGCGTTGAAGTGTTTGTATGAAAACGCCACCATGTCAGTCCGTCTCCAGGACCAGAACTCGAAGCCTATCCGACTGCAGCGGGGAGTCAGACAAGGCGATGTCATATCGCCGATGCTGTTCACTGCTGCGTTGGAAGATGTCTTCAAGCTTCTGGACTGGAACGGACTGGGCATCAACATTAACGGTGAGTACATCACTCACCTTAGATTCGCAGATGATATCGTAATCATGGCTGAAACCATGGAAGACTTAAGCCATATGCTTGATGGCCTCAATACAGCTTCCCAAGGAGTAGGTCTCAAAATGAACATGGACAAGACGAAGATCATGTCTAATGTCCATGTCGCACCTACCCCCGTAACAGTTGGGAACTGTACTTTCGAAATTGTTGACGAATACGTCTACTTGGGTCAAACGATCCAGTTAGGCAGGTCCAATTTCGCGAAAGAGGTCACTCGTCGAATCCAACTCGGATGGGCAGCGTTCGGGAAGCTCCGTAAAATCTTTTCGTCCCAAATACTGCAGTGTCTCAAGACGAAGGTTTTTAACCAATGTGTGTTGCCAGTGATGACATACGGAACGCAGACGTGGTCGCTAACTATGGGCCTTATGAGAAAGCTCATGGTCGCTCAGAGAGCAATGGAGAGGGCTATGCTCGGAGTTTCCCTGCGAGATCGAATCAGAAATGAGGAGATTCGCAGGAGAACCAAAGTAACCGACATAGCCCGGATGATTGCAAAACTGAAGTGGCAGTGGGCTGGGCACATAGCTCGAAGGACTGATGGCCGTTGGGGCAGAAAAGTCCTCGAATGGCGACCGCGTACCGGAAGACGCAGTGTTGGTAGGCCCCCCACAAGATGGACCGATGATCTGGTCAAGATCGCCGGGATAGGTTGGATGAGGGCAGCGCAGGACCGATCATCGTGGAGATCTTTGGGGGAGGCCTTTGTCCAGCAGTGGGCGTCTTCCGGCTGAAATGATGATGATGATGATTATTAGTATATGTATATACATATACTACATATTCTAAACACGTACATCTTATTTGGCTGTGAGGGCACGGTAAAAAGTATTAATAAAATTAACCCCCCCCCCCCTTCTTCTCTGATATCGTCAAAATATTTAATCTTATATATAAAATTCTCGTGTCATAATGTTCGTTCCCGTACTCCTCCGAAACGGCTTGACCGATTCTCATGAAATTTTGTGAGCATATTGTGCTCAATATGCTCACAATGGCCTACTGGTCTGGGAATCGGCCAACATCTATTTTTCATAACCCTTAGTGATAAGGGTGGTCCCCCTTAACATTTTTTAAAAAATGTTGCCCAAAGTCACTATTCCACGCGAACGGAGTCGCGGGCACAGCTAGTTATAAATAAATTTCCTCTCAGTCAAACATAAATCACTTATTTAAAAAGTTGTGTACGTACATCCAAGTACAGCTACATATCCAAAAAGCTATAACCTATAATATATTTATGTAACTATAATTAAAGCTATTATATAAACCGATTACAATCTCAATCTCTAATCTATTCTCTCTCTCTACAAAGATTATGCGATATGTCATAATCATTCATTAAAATAAACCCAATCAAATACCTCATATTAGGCAAAAGTAAAGCAAATATTTCATTATCTTGATCTCATTACAATCCTTATTCCACAGTTGTAAATTTATTTGAAGCAGAAAAAGGAGGTTCGCAAAATTTCATTCCGCTTGAACCCAAAATTGAATTCCTTTACGACTGCTCCGATAATCAAATGAATAATCTATTTACTGTTGCTTCGAAGGGAGGTCCTCGATTCAAGAAATGCTATGAATTTTTTTAAGCTAGTTAGAACGGTACAGAACGTGAGGAAAATTCTTCCTCGAATAAACGATGAAATAAATTCAATTTGTAACTATTCGAAAATATAATTTGAAATTCAGACCTGATGCTTGGGAAGCTGCAATAACTTTTTATCGCGGAATACCCGTTGATATTGACAGTAAATATTGAACTTGCAACACCTTTATTTAATAAAAAATATCCGGATGACCGAGCTTTGCTCGGTATTTTTTGTTATAAATTGTGTTTTTTGGAAATTAATAATTGATTTTCTTAGTCTAACCTCAAAGCAAACACTCATTGACTTCGTGTTATATATATATATATATATATATATATATATATATATATATATATATATATATATATATATATATATATATATATATATATATATATATATATATATATATATATATATATATATATATATATATATATATATATATATATATATATATATATATATATATATACAAGAATTGCTCGTTTAAAGATATAAGATATTGCATGAAGTACTTACTGTAAATAGTAACGTTAAAATGCTACCTAATGTATTGTATTTGCTATTAAAAGTAATACTAGATTAATATAGAAAGCCACTGACTAATTATCAAGTTTCAAGTTGACATAGTCAATTTTCACGAATATTTAACATTGAAAATAAACCATTTACCTATAACAATACTCATCTCATCAGTAAAATATTTAGAATGAAATTTTAAGAATATATGCATCCTATTTGGTAAATGGAAGCGAAAATATTTTAAACAAACTTCAAGAACGCTTCATAAATGATGTAAGTTTTGTTATAATTTAAAATGAGTTAAATATATATGCAGTTAGCATAATATGCATTCAAAAATATATTTTATTCTGTACGCAGTTCGGTGGTCCATTATATCAGGTGAGAATGGAGTACCAACTGGAATTTTTAATATGTTTCGGATAATGGAATTGTCTCGGCGACTGTACGTGAGCGTAATACTTTAAAAGGAAACTTTCAATTGATGTTTATGTTCAAATTAGATTCTGTGGTATAAATAATGATACAATGTGAAATAATATAAAAAAACCTAAATTATTTTATTTACTAAATGAAAATAATATTAAGTATGTATGTAAGCTTGTTAACCCGGCTTTGAAGCTTTTTTCGGTAGCCGAGGTTATCACATAGTAACACATACCTTTCAGTTTAGAATAAATATTCACTGATCAATTAACTGAATTCATGAACAAATGGTTAAAGCCTTATTACTTATTATTATAATTATAGCCCTTAACGTTCCGCTGTAGGCTCGCGCCTTCCCTAGAGGAAACATACTGACAGGCTATGGCTTTACCCATCACCATTGTACAAGGCGGGCTGGCAGGTTTAAACACAAGTGAGGTCAATATGTAAGTTTCCTCGAAATTATTTCCTTCACCATTAGTACACGATAATGACATGTCATAAATTTCTCTAATCTATGGATAAAAATTTCTTAAATAATATGGCATGTATTCGCAGGTAGACGTGGAAAGACCGCGTTAGGAACTCCCGCATTCGCGACAGTCTTCATGTCCGTAACATTGCAGATAAATTGCAGGAGTGTCGGCTCCGTTAGTACGGTCACGTTTTATGGCAACCGGATGCTTACGTGGGAAACAAATGTCTGTCCATGCCGCCTCCGCCGGGCTCCGGCAGGAGGGGTAGACTCAATATGTGCTGGCGTAGTGGTAAAGGGTGATATGCGTGCCAATGAACTCACTACCAGGGATGCTGATGACCGTGCGAAGTGGAGAAGAGAAAGTTGGAAAGCGGACCACGGGCGCCGAAGCCAAAACTGCAAAAGTGGCACTAGCAATCGTGGGTTCGTACCCGAATGTTGTGCCACTAAATTACCAGGCATCTATAATATGGTATTACATATAGTATAGTTACATAACAAGTAATATCATCTTATTTCAAAGTTTGGACGTGGCCACAAATAATTTCTTTCCCATCTCTCGTAAAAAGCGTTTTACATTTCAGGGTTAAAGATAGTCACCTATTTTTGGCGCTTTTTAAGAAAGAAAATGGCCCGGAAGTGCGCCGGCGCAAATATGCAGAAGTATTGTCCCGTAACAATACTCATTAGAATACCTTAAGCTACACTCTTAGCCGTTATAGGCTTGTACATGACGTTAATTGAATTTCTTGTAAAAGGAAACTGAAAAAGATAATTCTGTTTGTAATAATAATACGATGAAGGTTTCTAAGTTCATATTTTAAGCTGGTAAATTGTCCAATATCTCCTTATTAAACGTCAACGCGCAAATAAATTGTTCTCAGCGAGAGCGGGCAATTCGCCTAATAAGTAATTGGGTTTATGTTAATGAGGTTGCAGCCGACACTGATACCAGGGTTGCCATGTTTATTCACCCAGTAACTTATGTTTATTACATTTTACCACTAACATTAAATTCAATTAGCTTTTTGTCATTCATTATATAGTAAAACAAATATATAAAATGATGAATATATAGATAAGCGCATTTTGTATTCATTGGTATTCGTTCAAACGCATCCTTCCTTTACCCGTGGAATGACGGAACCAAATTTTTTTACTTGTATATGTACCAGATATGATATATTATAATATAATAGTTAACTAGTGATTGGTGTTATGGTAATAAGGCTGACAGCGGGTGAAATCTCGCCATGTTATTTACCTCAAGTTAAACATGCTGTTTATTTCCACGTCTGGAATGAAGAAAGTTGCAAATATAAATAAATTAAAGACAACATAGTTGATATTTTTATAAATAGATTTAATGCAATTAAAGATTTCCATCACCGTTTATTTTCAAACTGCCTGTACTCACTGCTTCGCACGAAATCTTATTACATACCTATACATTAAACAAAATTAAAGTAGGTCTAAATCGAGTTCATATAATATTTATTTAATTAACTATATACACTATAAAATAGCATGTAACTTACATGCTCGCTTATTTGCTATGTCTACAGAATAATTCTTGCCATTTCTGACTTACTAGCGGCCCGTCCCAGCTTCGCACGGGTATTTAACAAAAAATTAAACCCTTCTATTTTTTTTCGGTCTCGGGGAAAAACCTCTCTTGACGGGTTCCCCCGGCCTGGGGGGGCCCAAGAGGTATATAAGAGACTCCGGAAAAGATGTTCGACCATCCGACTACCCACTAAAAAACCCCGCTTTTCTCCTATCGCCTACGCCCGGGCCCACGGATATATGGCCTGCCGATCTCGTGGCCCGGGCCGGCGCCGGCCCACGCTTTGTCTTAAAGCGGGCCCCTTCTAAAGTGCTGGCGCCAGGGGGTCAGGGTTTCGTCCCCCCGGCGCTCTCTTGTAACAACTCTAGGAGTTGAGGGGGGCTGCGGAACAGCACGCGGCCTTCTCCCTCGCAGAAATAGTGCGGGCGGCGGATCGTCTCCCGAGGGGCCGCCCGCGGCCGCTTTTTTCGGCGGCCGGAGATCGTTGCCCGCCCTCCGGCGCCGACGACGCGGCCTACGTTGGCGGGAGGGGAGTGCGGTTGCGGACTCCCGCTCCCGTTCCGCAGCCTCCCTTGCACTACTGCCTCGCAAAAGGAGGCGACGGCCGTCCATCCAGGATCGCCCCCGACCATGGACAGAACCAGGGCCGGGAGCGACAGGTCCGCGGCCAATTCCGGACGGGACTCGCATCCCCGTCGCGTGCTAGTCAGGCGTGGGTACGACTACCAGACGACACTCCAGAAAAAGCAGAGTCGCCTGACGTCGTAGCCGGCCCAGCAAGACCAACCGACAGCGAGGATGCAATTCCCGCCCCGGGAACACTCTCTGTGCAGGCGCAGTCGAAATAGGCATGGTTTCGACTACCAAATCAGGTCCCAGGATAGAACCCGGGACCTGTCCCAATCAGTATTCGCAACCATCCCACCGGGGACCACGCCACGAACAGAGAGCTAAGTTGGAAAGGATGTAAGAGGTAGACGGAAAGAAAGGTAGGACTCTGTCGCCTCGAACGGAGAGGGGAGTGAAGCGACGGATGCTCGGGCACCTTGGGTACGCACACCCGTGCACTCCTCGGACAAAGGAGCGCCCCTGAGGGCAAACCCTTGCGTCAGGGTGCTATTTGCGTCAGGTTACTAAAAAAATAAAATTATAAAGAAAGTTTGCATATTATTATTTCTATCAGCTTTTATTTTAATGATTTTTTTTGTTATTACTTTTTATTTATTTTTCGTTATTTTTTAATAAGTATTCTAATTTTTGTAAAAACCCTAGTGACGCACGCCTAAATTGCATATGGTGCTGCCTAGCTAGCCGAACAGGGTGAGCGGCTACCACGCAACATTTTTCTAATACTTACATTTTTAAACTCGTGATATCTTTCGAATGGAATATCCGAATTGAATAATTCAAAAAGTTATATAAAGGTATTGAAACAGTTTTGAATATGAAGTAATTTATTTTGATAAGGATTAATACCAAGATCCAAATAAAGAGCCTATTCTAGGGGCGGCATTTCAATTAAATTTTTAAAATAAAAGAACACTTATTGTGGCATAACTATAATAGTTAGACATATGGTGTCGCGACAATTTTTGTAAATAATGATGTGTTCTGCAAAGTTGTAGTACATTATTTTATTCTATCATCAATAGTTTTCGCAACGTACGCGATTTAAATAATATTTTAGGTAATTTTTTTACACTTTGGGTTACATTATTGGAGTTTTAGTAAGGATCCCTAATTTTTTTGAAAATATAATATAGCCTATGTCACCGGGGATAGTGTAGCTTCCCAACAATGAAAGAATTTTTTAAATCAGGTCAGTAGTTTCGGAGCCTATTCAAAGCAAACAAACAAACAATCAAATCTTTCCTCTTTATAATAGTAGTATAGACAAATTTAACAATAAAACAATAAAGAACTTAATAATTTAGTTAAAAGTTAATTATTAATATAACGTTTCATCAGGCATTCATAATACGTCACATTTTTTTTAAATCCTGACGATCCTATTCAGGATAATAAGATAATCTTATCGAATTATTGTTATATCATCTATCCTTGATTAGTCTATAACATTTGAATTAATACTGACCGTTTAAAGTGGGTCAAAATCGAGTTCGAAGGAGTCAGTTACAAACAAATAAACAAACCAACAAACAAACATTCAGGTGAAACTAATAAAAGTATGTTAATTATCTTTTTAAATATTACAATGTATAGTTTTAAATTTATTTATTTATTGAAAACTTCCATGGCATAACGGCTAATACACTTCGGTACGCTTGCAGAGGTCACGGGTTTGATTCCCATCCTACGTCTGGATGTATAATATGTATTTGTTTACAATAATAAAAGTATATATGTAGTATATTAGTTACCTAGTACCCATAACATAAGTGCTATGCTATTTACTTTGGGACCAGATGGCGCTGTCGAATTATCCCACTATACTTATAAATATTACCTTACAAAAATAATAAAATAAATAATGTTTTGACGCTGCAAAATTCTATTATTGTGTTTATGGATTCGAACCTCGCGCAGGACAGATCGCTTGATCTGTAAATAGTTTGTTCCAGTTTTTATCTGTACAGGTTTTCATATAGTCTAAGAAATACATTGAAAGTAGTATAATATTATAATTTTTTATTTTTTCTATTCGTGCTTGCTCATTACGTCTGTAACACGTGTCTTTATATAAAATAGACTAAAGAATTTGGGCTTATTACATTTCGTTTTGTTTTTTTTTTATTTAACAAAAATTACGTTGTTTTTTTTATAGTAGCAGAGGTTTTAATTCAACAATTAAGAATATTGGGGATCTAGCGATTGAAATTATATTATATATGTGTGTGTGTATATATTTTTTAAATGTAGCTGTTTCTATATTAATTTTATAAACTTAAATTTAAGTGAATAAATACATAGCATTTTGAAGTAAAATGCGTGAAATTTTGGAAAATAGCCGTTGGAAAAATCTGTTGCGACCGAAAGGTGCTGAAGCTAAAAAACGGCAACCTACTCGAACTGAATAGGTTACGATTTTTAAGGCTTCACTTCACAGAGCTACTCATCTCTAGAAGTGTCTTTGACATTTGAAACTTAGTTAAAAATAAGTATTTAAATTCCGTTTAAAAGCCGCCAAGTTATATTATTTATTAAGAAGTTAATAGTTTCATGTTTTAAAAATGTGTTCATTTATAGATACTTCTTTATAAATATATCGACAAATAATTTTATTTTTATTTTAGTAATGGTATCAGATAGGCCGATGGTTTACTTAATAGTAAGCAGTTACCGTCTCCTATGGATGTTTGCAACACCAAGGACAACGCTGATATGCTGCCGTCTGCGTAGGGGAACTGGAAGAATCATCTATGTCCGAGACATAACACAAATTCATTATGATGGCATATTTAGTTACCAGGTATGCCCACCGGACGAGCTTGGGCACCTACCACCTAGCTTATTTTGTTGTTTTTTTTTAACAGACCGCCCACATCCTTAGTATATTCTAACTCCGTCCCTGCACGGTGATTTATAGAAGCTAGAAAATGTAATGAACCGTCTTTTAGCATACAACACAAATTTCCGAAGAATATATATATTTATGAATTGAACATTAATATAGCATATAAAGTAGTTCTATAATTTACGTATCATAATTAAGGTGGATTTAAATTACCAAAGAATATTCATATTAAAAGATAAATATTTATATTTTTGTGTCCCGTCTAATAGTTTTCATTTCCTATGCACGAGAGTTAGTTCGGCAACATTGCAGAGCACGTCCGTGAATAGGCGTTTGTGCCGGATTGCGATCAACGCACGCATAAGTTGGCCCTTCACGGGCTCACGCACTCGATTAGTGCCCTCACGTGACCCCTAAGTTGTAGTAAGTTTTTGTGTATTCTTATAGACAATAGAATATACCTAATATCTTTTTAGTGTATTTTTAAATAGTATTTTAATTTGTCATGCGAAATTCGAATTTCACATTGACCCTTTCATCGGCTATTTTATTTCTATTTTATATTATTTATTTTGCCCGTCTGGACCCAAGTTCCTGTACCCTTATGGGACAGCATCGTGTTCGCGATGCCACTGGCGTTGAGGACACCCATAGGCGACGGTAACTGTTAAATTCTCAGCGGGCTGTCTGCCTGTCCGCAGTCCTACAGCAATAAAAAATATATTAGTAGCATATTATGGGGTGGTGTTTATACATAGGTTTTAAACAAAATAACGATCGCGTTAATGCGAGTGGCGGCATTTACATGCCGGCTCGGGGCGACTCCTTACGCGACACTTCGCATATGCGGGCGCTGGGGTGCGACGTGCACGGGGACTGTCTGAGGCAGATAAGGAGCGCGGGAGTTGTTATTGATAAAATAAAAATAAAAAATTATCTCCTTGCAGGGGCGGAGTAAGAATACCCTCAGCGACCACGGTCTCAAAAGGCGACAAAACAACCCCAGCTACGTGGAAGGCCCCAAGCCCGGCTGGATGGCGTCCACCCTTGATCCGTATGTAGGGGCCACACCTACAAAAACTGAACTGAACTGATCTACATGTACGAATAAGTCACCATAACAACCTAGCATTGTGTTGCGGCATTAGTGACCAGGGTTTCTGTACCCCTGACCGCAGCATATTTGCGGTGCTCCTAGCGTTGCAAACATCTACGGGCGACGGTAACTGCTTGCTATTAAGCGGGCTGCCAGCCCGTCTGCTGTTAGTCAGCAATAGAAAAAAAAACTAATACAAATGTTTGCATAGAAGTATAAGCTAAACTTTGAAAACTTGTCTGTACTAAGGTTGGACTAGATGTACTTAAAGATAGATAGATAGATGACACTTTATTGTTAACCAAATAACTTACAAAAACAACGAAAATTATTTAAAGCTAACTGATAAAAATGAATACAGCTTGCTCATATGAACTGAGAAGCTTTTATAAGGCAAACCGTCTCGATTTCATAATATAACGATGCAAACAATTGGAGTTAGACGAATTTTGAAAACGGATTGTTATTGGAATGTTCTAAACATGGCAATCTTTAATATATGTTTTTTTTTTTTTTATTGTTATAGAACAGCAGACAGGCTGACGGCCCGCTTAGGATTTAGCAGTTACCGTCGCCTATAGGTGTATGCAACGCCAGTGGCATCGCGAACACGCTGCTGTCCCATAAGGGTACAGGAACTTGGGTCACTAATGCCGGAACACAACACAAGGTTATTATGGCGGCATACTTAAGACCAAAGGTGGTCGCCATCCAGACGGGCTTGAGGCCCTACCACGTAGCTAGGGTGGGTTGTTTTGTCGCCTTTTACGACAGGCCGACCCCGGCCACAGAGGTTAGTATTCTTTCTCCGCCCCTGCACGGATAAAATGTCAAGCCCCAGTCGGACGGGTAGACCCAAAAAGTGCTAGCTAACGTCGTAAAGAGTGATATGCATGTAAATGGACTCACTACCAGAGACGCCGAAGGCCATGCGAACTGGAGAATAAAAAAGAGACCCCGGGCACAGAAGAAGTTTGAGTTGCAACCGGGACTTAACGTTAAGATGATATTGAAGATTAATCTTTATCATATTACCATACTGCTAGCCATCGGATAAGCGTTCATCTACAGTTCCTAGAATTGCCTCAAAGTTTTTGTTGAAACGCAAATGTTCTCAAATAGATTAATTTATTATAAAGAGAAAATAGAATTCTATGAATATCTATACAAATAAATAAAATTGGAGGGTCTGTTTATAATATTAAAATAACTGTTTTTTACTAAGTGCATTTGGATGTATACACGGTACCATATACCAAAAGAACATTTTTACAATTTTTGTCTGTCTGTCTGTCTGTTTGTTCCGGCTAATCTCTGAAATAGTTGCACCGATTTAGACGGGACTTTCACTGGCAGATAGCGAATGTACCAAGGAGTAACTTAGGCTTGTAAATTATAATTTTAGAAAAAAAAAGTTTATGTTAAAAATGATACGTTTCGGAAATTCTATAATCTCATTTAAGTTGACCTCATATATCAAAAAAATGTTGCCTAAAGTCACTATTCCACGCGTACGGAGTCGCGGGCACAGCTAGTCTATAACTATAGAACACGGAGTTACTTCTGATAATCACATCAGTCCCTCTTGTAAGTTTTTCTCTTATATACATTTTTCCATTAGCTGATATGACAAAATATTATTTTTATTATACGAGTACTATCTGACCCGGCCAACGTTGTACGCCATATAAATTAAAAAAGAAACATCTTTATTACGCTTACGCCGAAATAGGGGATTTCCCTTCTTCAAGTTTCATTTTCGCGACAAAACGTAACCTATATCCTTTTCCAAGGTGCAATTTATCTCTATACAAAAATTCATCAAAACTGGTTCAACGGTTTAGGCGTCAAAATGTAACAGACAGAGTTACTTTCACATTTATAATATTAGTAAAGATTAGCAATACACATGTACTAGCAATTCTCGTCATCATGACGTCATTAGCAACAATTAAACGCGAAAAACAATGTTAATGTGTAAAATTTAAATTTTCCAAGAAAAACGGGTAGCAATAACCGGAAAGCTACGTCCGTTTACTTGGACGGGTTGGAGCCATAATTAGGGTCAGCCCACTTTACGCAAGCCGTCTATAAATACCAAGCCCTCTGAATGGGAGCTGCGATGACGGACAGACGGTGGAACACAACATTATATACTAATATATATAATGCTAGGGCTTAATGTTACTGTGTTGAATGGAGGAAAATGCCCGAAAAAAATTTCTGGACAAATTTGTTATTTAAAAAATAATAAAAATATCGTGTGATTGAAAATTTTAACTAGTGTAGCATACTATGTAATAAATGTAATAAATATTGTATAATAATGTTAATTTTTTGATATTATTAGTTGATATGCTTTACTTTATGTGTCTGCTGATATGGACTATGGCGTCAATGTGAGGGCTCTCTCCCATACACGCATTTCTTTTGCTACGTGGGAATAATTGTTTGAGGTGACTGGTTTTACTTGTCTCTCTAAGATGGTTTGAAATTCATGTAAACGTTTAAAGATAGCCTTTAATTTGCTAAGTAATAGAGCCCCAAGCCCGTTTGGATGGCTATCACTCCTGGTCTATAACTTCCGCCATAATATGTAGTGTTACAGCATTAATGATTAAGGCCACGTTTTACGGCAACCGGATGCTTACGTGGGAAACAAATGTCTGGCCATGCCGCCTCCGCCGGGCCCCGGCAGGAGGGGTAGATCCAAAAAGTGCTGGCTTGATGTCGTAAAGGGTGATATGCGTGCCAATGGGCTCACTACCAGGGATGCTGAAGATCGCGCGAAGTGGAGTAGAAAAAGTCGGAAAGCGGACCCCGGGCACCGAAACGAAAGTTTGGGTGGCAACCGGGACTAACGCTAGGACGATGATGATGACAGCATTAATGATTAAGGTTCCAGTACGGCTATACAGTACAGATAGCAGCGTATTCGCGGTACCCCTATCGTCGCAAACATCCATAGACATAACTGCTTACTTTTAAGTGGGCCCTCACAATCTATTGTTCCTGAGCAATAAAAAAAGGAAATCATATTTTATTTTGGATTGCTGTTAAGGAAAAAGTCCGGGAAAGGACTAGAACAAATAGGCGCGCAAAAGTTAAGCCTTATACTCAATAGTGACATTACTCCGAACTAATTTTTATCTGTGCAGGGGCGGAGAAAGAATACTAACCCTAGCTACGTAGTAGGGCCTCAAGCCCGTCTGGATGGCGACCACCTTTGGTCTTAAATATGCCCCCATAATAACCTTGTGATGTGTTCCGGCATTAGTGACCCAAGTTCCTGTACCCTTATGGGACAGTAACGTGTTCGCGATACCACTGGCGTTGCAAACACCTATAGGCGACGGTAAGTGCTAAATTCTAAGCGGGCCGTCAGCCTGTCTGATGTCCTACAGCAATAAAAAAAAGAACAGTCCATAACGTCTCACTGATGGGCTCGGTCTTTCCTCTAGAAACTATCTAGAACAGAAACTATCTATCTAGCTACATGGGTCGCCAGAATTATTTTCAGGGAGATGTATCTGCATCTACACATGTTATTAACCAATATAAATATAGAATTATACATGTTCGTATTCGAGAAGTTACAATAAATTTGCGTAATCATAACTAGAATTTAAAAAAAATGTATTCTAGAACAATGAAACTAAAATTAAAAACCTTAAAAAAATATATGTATATCTTAACTAAAATATGTTATTACTAACTTTTTGCTATTTCCTTAAAAAGCCTTAGAGCGCTAGGATCCCACGGACCAAGGGCCTCGACAACAAATGGGACAAAATCATATTCGGAGCCTAGACCCATGTATTTGCATGCTTTAGCTTTGAATTTACATGTTTAGTATTTGGATAAATGCAATGTCAAATTCAAATCACGCGAGTATTTAATTTAAATATACTTCGCTGATCGTCGGATAAAGAATATGTAAGAATTTTTTCTATGTACTTCCTTTTCTGATAGAGGGTGCAAGGGCACCCCCTTGCACCTCCCTGCTGGCGCCCATGTCTAGCTACAAGCTATTCCGGCACGCTTGTCAAAGGTGGATTATTTACATCCATGATTTCAGTATACGAGTTTCCGTCACGATTTTTTCCTTTATTATAGCTACGAAGCAATTGTATTATAATATGCACACTAGGCGAAAATAACTGACTGAGAGGCAAATGCAATAATTTTGTTGGCTAAGTATCGAATTGTGTTAATACTTGCCTAAGATTCGCCTGCTACCGGATAAAAGAGGTATACAAAGAATTTCATGGAAAATTTCTCAATATCTATTATTTCTTTTAAACCAAATAAAACGATGTCCCCAAAGTCGTCGCCCTTTGAACCAATTTCGGTTACACGCATTTAAAAATAACCTACAAATCGTAAACATAAACGTGTGTTTATTGGGCTGATACGTGCGCAGTTCTTATAAAGTCTATTTATTACCAAACTGCTAATAAAATATGTATAATACAATAATAATATATTTTTATTGACTTCAAATACCTATCGAATACATTATATCGTAGATTTTTAATTAAATTCATGTATCTAAAATGCTCAAGTTATTTAGAAATGAAAGTCAGAATCTCGTCGTTATTTACTTGTTTCTTTTTTTTAATTTTATTGCCGTAGGTCAACAGACAGGCTGACGGCCCGCTTAGAATTTAACAGTTACCATCGCCTATGGATGATTTCAACGCCAATGGCATCGCGAGCACGCTGCTGTCCCATAAATATACAGGAACTTGGGTCACTAATGCCGGAACACAACACAAGGTTATTATGGCGGCATACTTAAGATCAAAGGTGGTCGCCATCCAGACGGGCTTGAGGCCCTACCACGTAGCTAGGGTGGGTTGTTTTGTCGGCTTTTACGACAGGCCGACCCCGGCCGCAGAGGTTAGTATTATTTCTCCGCCCCTGCACGGATGTTATGTTATTGACAACACATATATGATAATTATAATATATGAAATCAATCAGTAGGTAAAGTAAGTAGGAACTGAAAATTGTTTCCTGTTTCTGTACATAAAATGTCAAAAGAAGAGATAATTACAAAGTATTTATTGTGACTATCGATACTACGAAATATTTTTATTTGTCATGTTTTCAAAATCATCACAAGTAACATTGATAAACTTTTTTGTATCTGAAATTCTAGACATTTTAGATCGCCCTAATTCGATATCCGGTCATATCACGACCTCGTTGTTTCATTGTATAAAAGTGTTGTAATATTATAGTCGTTACTGATGTAAACAGATTTAGCCGTTTTTAAATTAGTGTTAATGTCTATTGTTTCTGTAATATTCTTTTCTGTAGGTCCATTCGCAGTGGAGGTGCATTTATAATCGATATCAACCTATTCCCGTATTGCGTGCTATGTACAACAAGGGACTATATAATATTTTTCTATTTTGTAATTCCTTTGTTCTTATATACTTAAATTCTTAAGTGAAGTTCACTATGCATGTTCTAGATTATCTATTGTTCCTGATAACTTAAAAAATAAAGTAAGCAATTAGTAACCTTTCGTAACTTTCTAGGAAAATCACAGTGGTCTATTCTTATTTTTCGACGTCTTCATACAACTAATATGATAGTCAATTGTATAATTATATCTTCTTCTTCTCTTCTCTCTCCCAAGTGAAATTCCTTTATAGGTTATGTTATTCATACAAAAGACAATTCTTCTATAAAAAAATCAGAATCCTTTTTTTATACTTTCAGGACGTTATTTATTGTCTAGAATACTTTTTATAGATTAAAAGCCCATTTTGATAAGTTTTCACTAAATGTTGCCTAAACGTCAATAGTAGCAAAAGCATGTTAGTTTATCATTAATTAAGCATCACTTCTAAAACAATAATAGAAACTAGAACAATATATTAAACTACACAAAAACAGCACGTAATATTTTATAAATATATATATATATATATATATATATATATATATATATATATATATATATATATATATATATATATATATATATATATATATATATATATATATATATATATATATATATATATATATATATATATATACGCGTCGAATTGAAAACCTCCTCTGTTATTTCGTCAGTTAAAAATAGTTTAATTTATATTAAGGAGAAATTCTAAAGATAAAGCTTTCTCAGAACTTACGTCTTTGATGGCGTTTGACGCGGGAAAGAGTTGGTGTTTTCGGTGGTTTTGATTTTACACTTCTATAACAATTGTACAAAGGATCTTCCTTGGACACCTTTTTTAATAGTGGCAACTTGAAGCTTGAAAACATTTTAAGCACATCACTATTTCACTCGCGTCCAATTGGCTGATTTATAACGAAATTCCATTTTTCAAATTTGAAACTGGTCACTATGATCTATTTTGATCATTGTTTATAAATTTAAATATTAATTCCTTTTTACTACAAATATTCCACTAAAGTAATAAAATCACATTTTGAATGTCTACTGATAATGAGATAAATTTTTATATGCAAAATTAAAAAGATGATCAATAAATTACTTCACTGACGATTACGATATTAAAATAAAATACTTTTCACACAATGTTAAATTCTAATAATTAACTTTCAAATGTATATCCAGTTTTCACTTCACTGTTTTATATGTCACACTTTAACTATCTACTATTATGTAACATAGTGACTTTTATTGTATTTAAATACATAATAGTGTTTTTTATAGTATTATACAGACATTGAACGTCACGTTGTAGTTCGGATGCGTGCGTGCCGTGTTCGCTTCAAAATATTGTGTGTAGTTGTTTTGTAGTGTGCGCTTCAGTTTAAAATTAGACGGTCCGTGCGTCTGGTGTTGTACGTCAGTATTTATATTATGATTTTTAGAGATCCGTAATATGAAAAAAATATTATATTGAATATTTTTTTTACATTAGAGTACATATAATTACGTTTTCTATGTACTAAATATTTTCCTGAAATGGCTACAATAAAACTATTGTTTTTTTTTGAAAAACCTCAAATGCGATTACTTTATTTTGTACACTTAAGTTCAAATGCGAAACTCATAAAGCAAACAGGCTTATTGTTATTTAAACAGCTTAAAAAGTGCAGTAACATGTTTACATATTATGTTTAATATGTCAATTGCACTGTTATGACTTCCTGAAAAAGTTCCAAAAAAGTTGGAATATGTGACTATTTTTAATTTTTACAGGAGCATCTGCCATATGACCATATTCTTAAATAAAAATGAAACGGTGCTCTCCTTTCAATGTAAGTAAACTATCAAAAAAATCTATTTTTTTATTGCTGTAGGACAGCAGTCAGGCGGACGGCCCGCTTAGATTTTAGCAGTTACCGTCGCCTAAGGGTATTTGCAAAATCAGTGGCATCGCAAACATGCTGCTGTCACATAAGGGTACAGGAACTTGGGTCACTAATGCCGGAACACAACACAAGGTTATTATGGCGGCATACTTGAAACCAAAGGTGGTCGCCATCCAGACGGGCTTGAGGCCCTACCACATAGCTAGGGTGGATTTTTGGTCACCTTTAGGACAGGCCGACCACGGCCGCAGAGGTTAGTATATTTTTTCCGCCCCGGCACGGATAAAAACACATTTTACATTTCTTCTTCACTTAGGAGGTCAACCTAGAGGTTTGAATCCCATAATGGCATGCAACGTGCAGGCAGGTTTCTAGTCTAATATTATAACATAATTATCATGTACCGATGATGAAAGAAAACACCATGAGGAAACCTTCATAACGAGATCCACGATATGTGTACATGTTAAACCACCAATACGCCTTGGACAATTGTGACGGGTATAACATCCGTTCCTTTCTGGGGAAGGCCCAAGCTCAGCAGTGGAACCATATGTGATGTTTAAAAAAATAGCTCAAATTAAAATAACTAATGTTTTGTGATATCATAAGTCTAAATAAATAGAAAACAATATATACGGGCACAATTCACACAGCGCCACCTAGTCCCAAACTAAGTTGCATAGCATTTGTGTTATGGGTACTAGACAACTGATTATACTACATATATACTTTTTTATTTAAAATAAATACATCTATACAAATAAATAAAATAATAAATATAAACAGCCAGAGGCGAGACGGGAATCGAACCCATGCCCTCCGTGAGCGTACCGAAGTGCGTTAGCCACTACGCCAGGGAGGTCGTCAGTAACTTAGTAAACATTATTATTAGGCATGCACATATTTTATTTCTCGTTAATGACACCTGTACACACTTCTTCCTTTGTTGATAACTCCTTCACGGTACAGGCTGTACGTTTATGGAACTCACTGCCACTCAACATCAGACAAGCTAAATCAGTAACCTCCTGCAAAATCATCGTGAACAATTATTATTGGTCCTCTCTGTTCTAACACTGCTATTTTTTTCTTTATTTTTTTCTATATTTTATGCTTGTATATAAAGTATATTATTTATTTATTTATGCTCTAAATCTTTCTTATTATTTATTATTTTCACCGCCACTGTCTTTATTTTTCAATATTTTTCCTAGTCTAGGGGTTGCCTGGAAGAGATCGCTTTAAGCGATAAGGCCGCCCTTTGTTCAACAATTATTGTACCTAGTTTTTAAGAACATAGTTCTAATTTGGTGAACAATAAAGTGTTTTCATTCATTCATTAATTCATTATTTTTTCGGAAAACTTCATTCATATTTGAAAAAATATGAAAAAAACCTATCATATAACTATTTGTATACTGCGGATCCCACGATGTTGCTAGAATGTTCCAAGAAGAATATCAACAGCAATCAAGCATATTATTTAATATAAATAGTACACTGATGTTTTCTTATATCTGGACTTAATGCTTCGTTTAGTTGCATTTGGGTTGCGGGTCTAATTTAGATTTAAGATCAGAGTCATTAGAGACTGAACGTTATTTTAAATAAGTAAATATAATACAAAACACGATATTAAGAAATTGAAAGTGAAGATGTTCTTTGTGATTCCGCTTTGTAGCAAAAATTTACACTTTTGATAGAGAACTGAAATAAAATTTGAGCATTGAGAAAACTTATTATATATATACACATATAAGGAAAATGGGGCTCCTTTGACGCATCATCAACGTGGAATTTTTTGTAGATGGTAATAGACTATTTATTTTTTGGATTCCATCGACCCTTTCTCATTTTTACCTTACGCGTGACCTTAATTTTTGTTGATAGAATTAGGACTACAAAAAAAAATTACATACAACAGAATACAATCGTTAGAAATGTAAGGTGCCTAACAAGCACTATTAGAGCCTAAGCCAATGTAACGTACGGGCTGGTGAACTTTCCTAAATAATACAAAAACTCGGACGCAAGGCCTTATTTTCGAGTTTAGTGAACTAGACAGAAGTCACCTCTAAAAAAATCCACTCTAATTTTTTTCTAGTACCCACTATTTACGCATTAGTAAAATTAGCGGCATAAGAGGAATACACGAACTCAAATAGCGCCCAGATTTTGTTCGGTGGCAATATTAGCAGCGGACCCCAAACTATAAATATTGTAACTTTGTATGCATTTGAAATTCTAAGTAAATCAGCAGTAGCAATGCTAAGAAACTTCAAACTCAAGTATATTAAAAGAAATATTGTATCAAGTATTGTTGAACCATCTTATTTAGCAAAGCACAAAAACATTTTAACTTTCAACACTAAAAGAAGTATTTTAATTAATCCAAAGTTCCTATCAACATTGAATACCTCGTAAAATAAGTCACAAAAAAGAGCTTAGCAACACGTTAATTCAGATGAATGCCACAAATTATCGCGCACACCCGTTTATTACTCATAATCAAGGAGGCTTTGAGAAAATTAGTTTTATTAACCTCTAACAAGTGAAGATAATTTGTGAAGCCGTTTTGCGAGATTAGATGTCGAATACTCTTGAAATTAAATTGTATTTTCATTATAATCTTTTGTGTTTTAGAAACGTCTATTTTTGATCTGTTATAGAGACATTTTTAAGCAGAAATGAAACCCCTTTCTCAGCGTAGGAGCAGAGTAAGAATACCAACCCTTGCAGCCGGGGTCAGCCTTTGGTAAATTGCGAGAAAACAACAGTAACTTGGTGGCAGGGCCCTAAGCCTGTTTAAGCAACCACCCCTGATCTACTCTGGTGGATGTATGCCGCCATAATAACCTTGTGTTGTGTTCCGGCATTAGTGATCCAGACTCCATTACCTCGATGCAGACAGCACTGTGTTTACGGCGCTCCTGTGGCCACAAAAGTCCATCGCTTACGACAGCTGTCTATCTAACTATCGGGTTGTTTTTCTGCCGATCTCTACTATTAAAAACAAAAAAATCTAAAGGAAGATATTCTGATCTGAGCGAACGAGATTAAAAAGTGCTGACAGAAGAGCGCAATCTGCCAATTTCCCACAAGCATATCCTCTATCGTATCCTAACCAAAAACCCATAATTTTCCTAAACACATCAGTATATCAGAAGGAATAATCGTCCAGCGTTCGTAACACACGGCTATATTTCAAACGGCAAATATATGTAAATGTGTGCCACATTGGACTGCGGGAACTTGGCTTGTTTTAGCACGCATTATTCTCCATAAGTCATAGTTATGGTAAATGTTTTGCTGTATAAAAATGAGAGGGCATATAGTAAGGAGATACTTCGGTTGTAAAGATTGCATTGTACATCTTTACATTAATAGTATTCAAATATGAATTATTTATGTTCTTTTCATTTTGTGATATTTTACCTTATTTACTTTGTGTTTCATTCCAAACCGTACTTTTCTAGTGACATTTGACAGATATAGGTCATTTACCTCTTCAATTGAATGGGAAAGGAATCATTGGTTCCTATTCTTATTTGAATCGCATTGTAGTATCGGTAGCGAATCCTCCTAATGATCCAAAGATTTTTCTCAGCTCTGTCTGTTAAGATAGAGCAGAGTAGATACTACGCCTACAGAGTAAATACTCTGTGGGCTTTCTTCTTGAGGTGAACCAGATTTTGATCTAGTTAAGCTATAAGTAATCTTAATTGTGATGCACTCATGCACACACTGTATATGTAGTTGAGCGTTAAGGTATGTGTATATTTCGGGTACATTACAGAGAAATAGTTGTCTCCGAAATAAATATTATTTAAAAAAATTACATTTAATAGTTGTGGTCTCCACATTCCGTGTTGATTTATTGTAAACACGGTAAACATTTTTATGTATTTTATACAGTATTGGACTAGCTATTTTAATAATACACGGTACCCGAGCTTCAACAGCAATCTACTAAGTGCCTACCACTCAAAGAGATAAAACTATCCCATATTTTATGTTGGACCAAATCAAGACATGTTGAGTAATTACAGACTTTATCGTGACCCGGGTTATATAAAGTTTTCAAGTTATTTCAGGTCCGTACTGATTATGAAAGGTTCTGATATGAAAGCCGTGTATAGTAATTTTAATAAATGTCACGTCCCCTATCCTTTAGTGTCAGAAATGCAATAAATCGGCAAACTCGCGCCGCCTTAATAACTTTTTGATAATGATATAGGGAAACGTCCTTGCCCTTACACTTCTATACGATCAAACTTTAACGGAATTTACTGCCCTTTTTTGCTATAGTAATTTATATTCGCACATTCTTCGTAAGTATCCCCTATCTAATCTAGGCGTGTTCAAATATATTTGCCGTACATATTCTTCACTAAAAAAATGAAGAAAATCTACAAATACGTTTAAGATTATCAACATTTCAGATTTCATCATTTCATCGAGATTATCAGCATCGTTGTAATCTGAAACTAGATGAAACGGAAGTCACAGTATTTTTTTTTTGCTCCAGTAATATCAATCTTATTAATAACGGCTTAAGGCTTATTCTATAATGTAATTTTTAAATGATTCCATTGCATTACTTATACATATCTATTCGAATTGCGACTTTATTACAATGAAATACAGTTTAATAATAAACAATGATCGAGTTGAATTATATTTGTATGTGTGAGTGGGTTGATTCGTTTATTTTGTTACTTTTTTAATTTCTTATTTTATATTCTTTATTATATCTATATTTTTTATTTTGTTCAACCTATTTATTTTATTACATAAATTTTATATTGAAGTTTACAATTTTCAAAGTTTCACGTCTACCACGTGTATATATATATATATATATATATATATATATATATATATATATATATATATATATATATATATATATATATATATGTATATATGTATGAGAGAATATATAACCATCTTCCAACTTATATAAAGTCGGCTCAATCTTTAAATGCCTTCAAAATGAAAGTAAATATATTTTAGTTAAGACTTATTATACAATTACTGACAATTTTGATAATGTAATGGACGGATGTAATATAACGGAAAATGTGTGTGAATAAACTACTATTATTGTTACTGTGTGCAATCAAATCCTTCCATAATTGTCATCATTTATATTAATATATGTATTTTTTTATATCGCTGAGGAACCTCAGGCAGGCCAATTAATACTAAGTAGTTACCGTCACCTATGAATGGTTGGGACACTAAGGGCACCGCGAATATGTTGGTGTCCAATAGATGTCTTCTATCCGTGCAGGGGCGGAAAAAGAGCCTGTCGTAAAAGGCGACAAAGCAACCCACCTTATGCTACGTGGTAGGGTTGGGGCCCTTCTAGATGGCGACCACCTTTGATCTTAAGTATGCCGCCATAATAACTTCCGGCATTAGTAACTCAAATTCCTGTACCCTTATGGGACAGCAGCGTGTTCGTGATGCCAGTTGCAAACACCAATAGGCAACGGTAACTGCTAAATTCTAAGTGGGCCGTCAGCCTGTTTACTGTCCTACAGAAAAAAAAATATGTTCAGGTCCCTGAAGAACTAATGCTGGAATAAAACATAAGTTTATTATGGCGGCATACTTAGGGTGGTTGCCATACAGATGGGCTTGGAGCCCTATCACGTAGCTAAAGTGGTTTTATTGCCTGCTGTACTACTGTAGTAGAAAGAGGCAGATCCCGGCCACAGAGAACCCTGCACGGATATTATTTGCGTAAAAAAGTATTTTCTATACAAACTTCGAAAACAGCAAAATATAAATTGATAACTCTGAAAAATCTGTTTTAATTATTCTATTAAACTTAAAGTTGGTACAAGTAAACATCTATAAAATCGAAGGAACGGAACAAAATATTGCTCCGTAATAGCTTAATACCGAAGTTAGTTAATAAATTATAAAAGTTTTATACAACGCAGGAATATCAAGTAAGATGGCTGAGGAAAACACAGGCAAACGTCGATTTCCTTAATCTATACTTCGGAACCCTGATAGAGAATACTAATTTACCATTGCTACCTTTCATATTTAAAAAAAATACACAAGAAAAAAGTTTTTGGAGGTGAAAATCATTTAACGAGTATTTTGGTGGGGAACTTTTTTTTCGCTTTCTTGCTGCCACTGTTTAATTAATATAAATAAAAATAATAATAGATTGTCATTTTCATCAGTATATAAATTTTCCTGTTTATTTGTGATTATTGTTATTAATGTTTGACTTATTTGATATTGCATTTTATAGATATAATATTGAACAAAATTTAAATAAATACAATAAATTTAAATTTATTGTATTAGTATAAAGTATTTGTATTTCAATGTTGTGTAAATAAAAAATTCTCTGTTTTTGTCATAAAAAAAAATAAAATATTGGACAACTACTACGACGGCGAAGTTGTGTGCACCTATAATTGGCATACATATATGAATTTTATTATTGTAAATATTGTGTAAATTGTATCTTATGTATGCTGTTGTACCGTATTAAATAAAATAAAATAAAAATAAACTTTTTCTTACAAAGGTGTGTTTAATTGCAATCGATATTATACTGAGCTCATATCTCCTTAAAAAAATACATAAGAAGAAAAGGTTTTTATTTTGGAGGTGCAAATCAAATAACGAGCATTTAGGCGGGAACTTTCTATTATAAAGTTGTGGGTTTAATTGCAACCGGAATTATACTGAGCTCATAACTTTAATACTAACTTATATTTATGGGGACTCAAGACATTCGTTGATAGACGAGGTGTGCAGGTTCATTCTGGTTTATGAGAAAATACGGTTAACACATTTAAAAAAACAAATTTTTCATTCAGAATTTTCACTATAAATCTTTAAATAAGTTAACACATAAAAAATAGGTATTACATCCTGCAATAAGAGGAGCAGGGATTAGATAGTACAGTCACGGAAAACAGTACACTATCCCGGACTTTTTCAAAGCTTTGCAGCCACGAGTCCGCTGCTGAACACTGCTACATATAATCCATACTAATATTATAATTAATATTAGCAATAATTCGGAAGAGAACTGCTTCCATGCTAATGCGATTGCGGGTAAGCGCCAAAGGCATCTTGGAGACCATTGCATCCCGTTACAACTGTTATATCCAGAAGCACTGGATAGCAGTTGTCACAGAACAAATGTAGTTTTCACAATTTATATAAGTACTAACATAGTTATTAATTTGTAATGTAGACTAACAAATCTATAGATTCAATTTTAAATAAGTGAATTATTACCTATATATTATTATAAATGTGAAAATTGTTTGAACCATAGAGAATGACATCCGTTCCTTTTTTAAATTGATATGGCAGAACAACGTTTGCCGGGTCAGTTAATACTATATAATTTCAAACATTCGGTATATTTTATAACTTAAAATAACTGCAAAATAAAACTAACCTAACATTGTAAACATTACGTACGATGTTTGAGCGAAAACGTTTTCTACATCACATCAATTCAACAAACAAAAACAAGTAGTTGTATATTATACAATAACATTGGGAAAAGTTGAATATTTTCATATTAGTTGTCGCCATGAAACCGAGTGTTATTGTACTAACAAATATACAACTAAAAACAAATTTTACAATATGAACTATACTGTCATTAAAATAAGGGTTAATCCAAAAGTATATATAAATTATACAAAAGTATATATAAATTATACAAACCGTTCTCATCTCTATCATTTAAATATTTTGACTTTTAGAGATGACTAACGTGAACCCACTTTTAATACGGTTCTTTGAGTTTTTTGTAGATATTATTAGAATTACTAGTATTATGTTACGTTTGGAACCTTTTGAAAAGAATATTTATCTTTCACAAATCCTATAGAATATACCTACATCTATGTCTCTATATTTTTTGGAAAACACACCCATTACAGACTGGCTCTTATCGTATATTTTATCACTGTTGTGTTGATATTTGTCTCATGTTTCAATTGTTTGTGATAGCAACCATCGTACAATATGTTTAACATCCGTTAACAGAATTCCAACAAGAATTGGTTCCGAATGCAGTCAAATTTAAAAAATACTTTTTCTTGTATTTTCGGAATTGGTTAAAGTAAAGAAAGTGTCAGGAAGGTACCGATGCCAAAAGATTTGTGGTAATATCGCACTGATCACGAGCCGAAGACAGGTCTTTGTGGCAATACTTGGAAGAGGCTGTGTCCAGCAGTAGACTTCAATACGCTAGTGATGATCGCCCTGATGCAGACAGCGTCAAGAAGGTCCAAAGCAAGTGGTATTAAAAGATTTTTGATTTCGCTAGGAACAGCAGACAGGCTGACGGCCCACTTAACAGCAAGCAGTTAGCGTCACCTATAGAGGAACCTGGGTCACTATCGTCGGAACACAGCACAAGAGTGGTTGCCATCTAGACGGACTTGGAGCCCTAGCACGTAACTAAGGTGGGTTGTTTTGTTGGCCTGACCCTGGCCGCAGGGGTTAGTATTCTTACTCCAGCCCTGTACGGAGAAAATATATAATACTAGCTGTGCCCGCGACTCCATCCGCGTGGAATAGTGACCTTATCACTAAGGGGTATGAAAAATAGATGTTGGCCGATTCTCAGACCTACTCAATATGCTCACAAAATTTCATGAGAATCGGTCAAGCCGTTTCGGAGGAGTACGGGAACGAACATTGTGACACGAGAATTTTATATATAAGATATTGAATAATGTTACAAAACATTGTATTATAAAAAAAACTTCTAACGTCCATTACAGCTTCTAAAATGTATTAAACTACAAAAAATCTTATATTAAGCTAAACTCAAGACATATACGCCATCATTATTTTATCTTTTTTAAAGTCCAAATTCCTCCCTAATCCTGAATCACAGTGAATAAATACCCTTACGAGACCATGACCTTTGTTCTTTCGCTGTGAAATAACTTATGCGAATTAATTAAAGTTGTCTCGGAGGATTTCGAAGGAGATTTATGTCGTCGCCTTGACTGAAGTTGAATGAATTTGATAGTTCATATATTATTATCATTTATTATTAGGACAAAACATATTTGTATCTGAAAATTTCTAGATAATACCATACATTTATTTAAGGTTAACAATAAAATTGTATAGATCATTACGTTTCTACATTATACTTATTTATTTTATTACATTTATTACATTTCTAAAAATACCATTATTTTTATTAAGTTCACAAGCGTGTGTGTATGTGTGAGAGAGAGAAGTCAGTATTCTTACCCCGCCCCTGCAGAGATGTAAAATTAAATTGAAGAAAATAAAAACTCTGGAGCATAATTCTTCGTCCAAGATGCACCATAGCTGTGAAAAGCCTTGGCCTCAATAAACTTATTTACCAATCCTAAGCGATAAAAAAAACACATTTATTACAATCATTGACACGTATTAGCCCAGTCTTATGAATAGCGCCTTTTAGTGGTTGTAAAACATTCTTCGCCAACGTTCATAGCACAAAACACTTTAGACATTAGGTATGTCATAAAATTCATAACATTTTATGACCAGTTATTGTTGAAATAATGATTTAATACATTGTTATGGTCAATATATTATAGTGGCAACAAACTTGCATGTAATATTGTTTATAGTTTACTTTATGGGGTAACAGTTATATTATGATCATTAGCATATCATATCAAAATGTATTTAATAATATAAAGAGAAAAGATTTCCTTATTTGGTCCAGACAAAAATCCTAGAAAACCTGAGAAATAATATAATATTTCTTTCCAGTTTTAATGCCAGTTGTCTGTAAGGACATAATTTTGTAAATATTTTTTTTTCCTTATTACGATTCATTTTTATTGCTGAGATTGGCAGACAGGTGAACGATTCACTATTATATGTTCATATTAGCGTATGGACTTTTGAAACAGCAGAGATAACGTATTTTCGGCATTGAAGCGGAACTGGAATCTGGTTTATTAGTGCCGGCATAATTTAAGGACATTGTGGAGGCATGTTTTTTAAACAGGGGTGGTTGCCATCTAGTCAAGCTTGGAGCCCTACCACGAGTAGATAGAGTTATTTCGCTTTTTACAACACCTTTGGTCACAGGGGTCAGTATTCTCACTATCACAGTATTCTCACCCATTCCCTGCACAGAAAAATAACGGAGAAAATACACTTTGGAATCCAAAACGTCTTGCTTAAGTTGTATAACTGTACTTTTTCTACATTTGACTTACTCAGTTGCACACAAGTGGTAAGGTATTGTCATGGCTGCGGATTTGTTTTTGACGAAGCATAAATTATCTAAATAATTTCAATAATTTATTATGGTCTAGGTGTAAGTTTACTTCTGTTGTATTTTTAATAACGACCTGTGATACAGCTTACCTGAGCTTCAGGTATTCACTCAGTGTACGGAAGTATTTTTAAATAATATAACTTTTAATATTCTTTATGAAGAGATCTATCAGATGTCAAAACAGAGTGAAAATAGTGCGCGTTATTTATAGTGCCCGTTTGAGACACCCCTTTGACAAGGTACGCGTCATTAGCGTCAGCGACAACTTGTGACGCTTCTTTATATTTCTATTATTCTTTGATTGCAGTGAATCGGCACGACACTTTCCTTCGTTTGTGGAACAGGATCCACTAGTTGGAAAGTAAATTTGTCTTGAGATAGTGAGTCTTGTAAAACCCCTTATACCAAAACACGATTAGATATATTTATTAAAATACCTAAATAAGACAACTAAACACAGGTCCAAGTATACATTCCTCGGTTACTAATTTCATCAGCAAAATATTGTGGAAAACTTTTTCTACTAGGTTACCGTAACTACGTATTACGCTAAAATAAGGGTGCTCCATTATCCGTGACGTTGGGGTGTTGTATAATAATGTGGTAGAAGTAACGTACGGTTTAGGTAGATAGGCAGAAAACACACGTGAGGATATTTTATCCAGTAAAGCGGATTATTACCTGTTACGAAAAAATTTGGTTATTAAGTTATCGTTTGAAAAAGTTTAAATATAAAATTAAATTTTGGATCACGCAGGGTTTTGAGCAATGTCTGTTAGTAGACAAAGCAGCGTTCACGAAAGTAATACATGTTGCAAGCATGTTCTATAAGTTATTAACTATAATCATTCGAATTTGTGATGAATCATGATTAAATTGGCTGCAAAAGTATATCATTGTACAATGCAAGTCACGGACCGAGATTGCACCGTACAGGAATGAAAAGGATAGCTGGAGAGCAGTGAACTGTATGAGAGAGGAGGGAGAGGAGCGGTGGTTAAAGAGACGCGATACCTTGCAGTGGGCTAAATTTCGCACTTACCTTGACTCCACCCCTTCCCGGTTCGGTTCAGGTCGCGGAGGAACTGTAGCACAGCATCAGCTAAATGTCACGCACTGAACACATAATTTTATGGCACGGCCACTAATAGTTTGGAGCAAGTATCAGGGAGGTCGAACGTCGATCGTCCCGTGCGTTTCGAAGATTGCGCGTCACTACGTGATCAGGGAAGTCGAATGTCGTTCATCCCGCCTATTTAGAAGTTTATGCGTTACTACTTATACTATTTTCGTCCCACCCTTGCTTTTCCATTTACCTCACCGAGAGTGAGGGTAGGTAACAAAAATCAGGAGGCGGGATTTCAAATACCCTTTATACAAGGATCGAACAACTATAAAGAATATTCGTACTTAAGTATCTCTTAAATAAACAATTATGTGACGAGTAATGTTTCTGAAGCGAATTTTAAATAATTTGAAATTGAAAATCAAGAAAACAGATTTTCTTAAATAAAATGTAGCTCAATGAAAGTGACATGTAATTATTTATTCGTATTTTGCTAGGTTTTTTTTATTGCTGAAGGACAGCGGACAGGCTAACGGCCTGCTCAGTATTTAGCAGTTACCGTCGCCTATAGGTGCTTGTAACGCCAGTGGCATCGCGAACACGCTGCTGTCCCATAAGGGTACAGGAACTTGGGTCACTAATGCCGGAACACAACACAAGCTTATTATGGCGGCATACTTAAGACCAGAGGTGGTCGCCATCCAGACGGACTAGGGGCCCTACCAAGTAGCTAGGATGGGTTGTTTTGTCGCCTTTTACGACAGGCCGACCCCGGCCACAGGGGTTAGTATTCTTTCTCCGCCCCTGCACGGATATAATAGGATTGAGCCCTACTGGATGGAAGCAATCACCCTGGTCTTTATATACGCCGCTATAATAAGAACCTTGTGTTGTGTTCCGACGTAAGTGACCCAGGTTTCAGTTCCTCTACGTGGATGGCAGTTAGTGGTGCCTCTGGCACTGCTTACTGTAAATGGGCTGTCAGCTTGTCCGCTGTTCCACAGTAATAAGAAAAAATACTGTTATTTTTTATTAATATTAACGGCATTTTTTACAATATCGCACTGTGATTTTCCAAATGTCATCCCGACCGCACTAAGGTATAACAGCGCTGTGGGGACTAGCAATGGGCTAAGCCCGTACGTGCGGCAGTCTCTAATTACGCACTTAGGGACTTAATGTCCTCATTACGAGGTCAAGGTTTTAAGCCGGTTATGTATCTTTTTGGGAGATAGATGGACTTATGTGTCCGAGGGTAGAAAACACCTGTCCAAAGTGACCGTCCTGTCATTCATCATAGGATATAAGCTTAACTCGCGCTTACTTGCCTCTGTGCACTTGTGTGAAAATTTACTGTACATAAAATGTGACATTTAAGGAAATAACAAAATGCACATGGCTAAATAATCGTTAGTCGGTAACGATTTGGTTTGGATTTTTTTTTTTTGCATTTCTAACTCTAAATTTTTGTTGCTCGTTATTATGCATTACAAGTGATTAGTTTATAAATAAGTGATAAGTTATCCTATATCTTCCACCACTAATTTAAAAAACGAACGTAATAAACAACAATAGAATACATTGTTACCGATTTCCCTTGGTATTTATCAGAGGGTGATTACGCAATCGCTCTGAACCGGAAGTGGCGTGTAAGTGAAGCAAATATGGCGGGCGGAAGCAGGTCGTAAGTTACGCCGCAAATTCCCGGACGGTTTCCGGTTGGTATGTTGATTCACTGTGGCTAGACGACGCGCTACGGAGCGACAATCGCCGCAACTGTTTGTCGTCCGTCTGTCGGGGGCTTAACTTTATTTACTGTTATTAAATTAAAGTAGATGTGGACCCGCCAAGATCGTCGAGGCTCATGCCAGCTGATGCGAATTGATAAAATATAGGCGCAATATTTTCATTCTTGATTTGTCATACAGGTATTACGTGTGTATATTAACAGCCCATAAACGACCCACTATTTGGATCGGGCCTTCCCCTAGGGGGAAAGTACAGTATACCTGTTGTCTAAAGGCGAAGAGGCGGGTTGCACATATCAGTTATCTCAGTATGCAGGTTTCATCACGATGTCTTCTTTCACCATCGGTACATGGCAATTATGCTATAATATGCACATTAAGCTAGAATTGCCTGCCACCGTGGGGTTCGAACCCGGAACCTTTAGTTTCATTTCCGAGAGCAATACCACTGAGCTCCCAGGTATCTTTGGTAATATATTTATTAATATTTGTTATAATCTTACAACTGACGGGCTCATACACACAGATCGGAACAAGCTATTTAGTCGTAAATGCGAATCGAATCCACAATCATATCAGATTATTCGCATAGCCATTTAGCTGTGTTTAATAGTTTTTCAGTTAAATTTCAACGAAAGCATACAATATTAAAATATAAATCAAATTTATTTGCTTTATATATGGTATAACAAGTTGTACAATGGTCATTATTAATGTATTAAGTGTCCGCATGTTCATGTAACATATCTGTAAGATGTGCAAATATTTTATACAATTGTAATTTTAACATTGTACAATTATTACATAATTGAAATTATTACATAAAAATAATTATACTCAATTTCACAACTTATAGTCTATGAAACTCTATAAAAAGATGATCCAGACAAAAAGTAGGTACACAGAAGTGTGCACTTCCCGCCGTCGCAGACAGCGCGATAACGCTCCTGAAGCCCGAGCGGTTTACAGCGGTTTACGAGCAAAAACAAGGTCGGCGAAGGTTAGAGCAACAGCTAGTCTGATTTATTACTTGTTTCACTTAAGAATATTTCTTTATACCTTTATAATGAAATTTATAATAATTATGCATAGCCAACTCTCTAGTTTGTTGTCTCTATTAGTGTCATAGTTGTATTAATTTCGAAAAGTTCAATTATATATATGTATATATGTGTGTATATGTATGGATAATTATATTAAAATTATTTATTTATATTGTTTATGTGTATATTGTATGTATGTATGTATTTCTGGAATATATATATTTATTATTATATCTATATTCCTATATTTATAGCGCCATCTTCTCGCCAGATATTTTATCCAAATTCCTTTTGAGTACGGTTGCCTGGAAAAGATCGCTGTAAGCGATAAGGCCGCCGATTTTTCACCGTCAACTATCTAATTTTCTTTAAGTTATAAAATTATATTTCTTTTTCCCATTAGTTAAATCCAATTTGCATCTAAAACATTTACTCAACACGTATTTATAAGGGTAGATTCTGTTGTTGAGCACCGTGAATTGGTGCATTATTGCGCCAAGATAATTATCATAAGAAAATAAAATTAAAGATTTGATGTTTTAAGATAAATGATTCCAATATATTTCTGAAAACTTATATACTCGTATGTATATAAAATCTATCACACGTATTACAATAAAATACATACCACACTATATATTCATTATATATTTCAATTATGGCAAGATATATATGTATCTTAGATTATTGTTTCATACGAATAAATAATTCAACTCTAGTATTATCGTACTCGATATTAATTTGACACTGTGTTTCTGATAGTAACTCTGTTGACATTCTATTAGAATCCAATGGAAAATGAAAAAACTACTGAAAAGAGCTTAGAAATTTTACTTTGAATTAATATTTAATACCGGTCCTCAGGATATCTCTTAAGTAACGTTTGAAATCCAAGGAAAAAATCTAGTACTAATAAATAGTTCAAGATAAATACAAAATTTTAAATAACAAATGTGCTTTTAAAAATCACTCATAGATTTTCATAAATAAGGTTATACCCTCCTCACCTTAATTTCTCCAGAAGAAAAAGGAATATTAAAGTTGATCAAGGACAGAGGTAGAGTTATATAGTGATGGAGAGAAAATGTGATGCATCACATAAAAGTTTATGGATTAATTAAGGAAGTATGCCTGGGTATAATAAATCAGAAGAGAATTTCTAGAATTTATATAGCTTTAGATAAATTTAAGATTTTAGTAAGTGAATTAAGGAACCTTGGTGTAAATATAGAAATTAAATAATAAAACTTTTTTAATATCTTTGCATACTAAAGTGTTACTTTAAAAGAATATAGTAATTATTTTACACAAAACCACGGTGTCGTTTGCAATATCTCGCTTATCTTTCCACCCACTTCAAGCCATTGGTCTATTTCCAACCGCGCCGTTTCCTGAGTGGATCGCCAGTGATTATTTTCAGTTTGTTTTTCTACACTACTAAGATCTAAATGAAAGTTCTTGAGACGATTTCTTAGCAACAGTGTATATGTACGTTTTAGAGTTCAGTGTTTGTCATTCTTATATCGTCAATCCAAGAGCTTAATCCCGGTTATGCCTAAGCCTTTCACTTTAAAGCTCAACATTGACGTATATTGGCATATAGTTAAATTTCTAGTAATATATTTCCATGCTACTACATTTTCCTGAAAAAATAGCCCTTACGCGATAGATGGTCGACAAGGTCGGTCGACCTCTTAAATTTAATTCGCGTAAAACGAGTTAGCGTAAGCGTAAAGTATTACTCTATATTATTACACAGAGTAGGAATAAGACAGTGTAGTATATTTACTACACTGTCATAACCCCTAATCCTGAATAGAAAACAAAATTATGCCTTTCTTTTGCTGCATGTTGACGTTGAAATGATATAATTCATGTGTCGTTTTTAAATATTCCCTAAGTTTTGTTATTCTACCCAGGACCACACTAAGGTCATAATTATTATTATCAATCCAATATAGTTTTACTAGTAGTTTTACAGTAAAAACTAACATAGAGTTTTTAGTATAAGATACTACCAACTATATAGATATATCAAATATTATAATTTTTACTTAACAAATACTTTACCTTGCAAATTGTCTTTGCAACACAATGATATCAAGTTTTCCATTCGATAGCCTCCCTAAAGAATGAAAGATTGATAAAGAAAGCATTCTTGTAACTTCGCATGAGTACTCAGCGATATTTTTCGTTAAACCAGCTAGTCGAACGAGGAAAAATCGTAACAAATGAACTGCTAGCAAATGTTATAAAATAACATGACAATAATGTTCTATACGATATTGCTAATCTCATTTTCTAGATGGTTGGTTGAAATGTTGGATAAAAATGTCCAAACGAATACAGCCTACCATTGCTCTAGCCACAAAACACTGGTGATAAAGAAATTTAACTGAGGCATGTGTTTTATTTAGTACCTATTTATATAAGATGTCCATATTAATAGGAGTCATCAATTATCTATGATTATGCTCTTTGCGAGGGTCGCTGGTTCCAATTGGATCTAGAAAGCTCAATGTCGCGCCGAGTGGAAAAAGTTGGAGGAGGCATACACCAAAATGGTTGAAGGAGGCTAAAAAGAAAGAAGATGCTCTTTTTATTCTAAAAATGTATTACTCTAGAATAACAGACAAGTTGACGGCCCAATTAATAGTAACTAGTTACCGTCGCCTATGGATGTTTGTAATACCAGAGGCACCGCTAACATGCTACCAACCGCTTCGAGGAATTGGAACTTGAATCACTTATGCCAGAACAGAACACAAGGTTATTATATCGGTATATTTAGCGACCAAGAGTGATTCTAATCCAGACGGGCTTGAAGCCTACCTAGCTAGGATTCTGTAGCCACCTTTTACGACAGGCCGCCCTTGGCCGCAGACGTTAGTTTTCTTTCTCATCTTTGCTCGGAGAACATTTGAGAAGGCAAACAATATAAACGCTTTCTATTGATCAATCGAAAATCTTTAAACATTAGTCACCTTTACTTGCTATCCGATTCTTTAAACAAATTCAGAACAAAATGTATATACTGTAACTATAATGTCTTTTTACTTCCGCACATGGATGCAAACACAAAGAAAGTCAGTAGTGGGATGAAAAAAATTGTTCAAAAGAACCTTCTTTTCGTCTATCGTTTTATGGTTCCGTGGATCTTTATGTATTACTCGATACTAATATCAGAAATTGATGTTCTTGTATTGTCATTTCTATGCAATCAATGTTTTGTAGTCTATTAAATCATTTCCAATAGTAGCTAATTGATGCGGCTTTGTTTAGCTGCGTAATTTATAATATATCCGATCGACACACCTGACCTGCTTTATTTATAATTTAGATTTAAAAATAACATTACTGCTTTTTGCATACAGATAAATCAAATTAAATCTGTCTAGAAAAAATTCAATATACGTAACGAATTTATATAGATATAGATATTATACATTATGTTAGTTGTTATTTTATATGTTTAGTAAGATATTTATGACATGATCTTGGTTTCGTATCTCTGAACTGGAAAAAAATTACAGTTTAGTTCATACAAATATCTGACAATATACCTTTGAGTTGTTTCTTACTAAATAATGAATTCAAAACTAATTCAACTAAAGTTAGGTCATTTCCGTTCATCGTACTGACTGACACCGAACGACGGACTATGCTGGATAAATAAGGAAATAAAAATAGGGCGATTATAAAGTGAACAAGATGATATATATTAAAAAAGTATTAATCTAGGTAAACCATAAAATGTTGAGAGTGCAGAAATTAAGGATTATGCATTGTATCCAAAGCCAACATTGCCCACGGGACAAAATCTCGAGTGGCCAACCCATTACTCTTTACAGACATGGTCCATCGCGAAGTAATGAAAATATGTAATGTTACAACTTATAATATAGGGATAAAGGCAGAAAAAGGAAGAAGTTTTTAGAAGGAATGAGTGCTATCTGATTTTCCAAGACTGTAATTAAATATAATAATAATAAAATAAATCCGAATGGCGCTATTTCTAATCTACTTTTAAGTTATCAGAAATAATCCATTTCTAGTCTTTTAGCTTTAGTAATGAGGTAAATATAAATATATGCTATCCTTTTCATATGTTTTATTATATACCTTTAATGCAACATACATTCAGTCACACATTATTCAAATATCACACAGCCAAATTCATGGAAAGAATTTAGTTTTGCATTTATTTTGTTTCTAAATAATTCATACCCTTCAGAACCACTAAAGATGAGCAATCGTTGGCACGTGTAAACAATGTAAATCATTTTCAGATATTATATAATCAAATACACGAATACCATTCTGGTAAAGTTTATGAATAAATTGCAAGTTAAGTTTTTGGCAAAACTGCAAGTCCCGCTGTTTTATGGCTCACTTGCCGGGTGAAATGCTTTTTAACTGGTGTAACATTTAACGGTCTTTTGTCTACGTCTTTAGTTTTAAATGCAGTTTGAGAAATACTCGTAAATAAAATATTATTAGTAATAAAAACTTGTTTTAACAGACTTTAAATGAGCGTTTATTTTCATAGACTTTAGTGTCTCAAATACGTTTCATGATAAATAAAATATTATCTAAACTGATAGAAAACATATAACATTATCTATATATGTAAATTAAATGATGGAGGTCTGCAGTTGTGCACGCATCACGGCAAAACTACTGAATAGATTTTAATTAAATTTTCTAAGTTTTATTTCTTAGACACTTGGCCCTTCTCTAAAAAATATTGTTTAAATTTAAAAAATAAAGATATTGTAAAAATTTAAAAAATAAAGATTTTTATGTGTTCAGGGATGTGTGTTTTCTTGCCGCGGGGAAGTGGTGCAAGCGGTGTAGCGCGTATGCATACGAAGTCGCGGGTATCAGTTAGTACAAAATATATGCGACAAATATTTAAGAAATATGCCCTAGTTCACAAAATAATAATTAATTATTTATTTGCATGAGGACAGTTAATTGATATATCTTATGGACACGCGCGGGAGGAACCCCCGCCAGGCGTGCCTTCTGGGCACGGCTGGGGTGGCGCACACAGTGGCAAGAATCCGGCGACTAGGCCTGGAGGTGGCCTTGAACAAGACGGAGGCCGTGATATTTTACGGGCCCCGTCAGAGGCCGCCACCGGGCCTGAGCATAACGGTAGGAGGCGTCCACATCGCCGTCGGGCCGTCCATGAATTATCTTGGACTGGTGCTCGACGGGCGATGGGACTTCGCGGCACACTTCGAGCGCCTGGCGCCGAGGCTAGTTCGGGCGGCGGCGGGACTCTCCCGTCTGCTGCCGAATATCGGCGGGCCGGGCGCAGTGTGCCGCAGGCTCTTTGAGGAAACCGTGCGGTCGATGGCCCTTTACGGGGCCCCGATCTGGGCGGATCGCCTGACGGCCAAAACGACGGCGCTGCTTCGCAGGTCGCAGCGCGTCCTGGCCGTCAGGGCGATAAGAGGATACCGCACGGTGTCCTTCGAAGCGGCCTCCCTGCTGGCCGGATCCCCACCATGGGACCTCGAGGCCCGGGTCCTGGCGCTGTTGTACCAGTGGCGCCGGGGCGCGGCCGAGCGTGGCTCTCGCCCCACGCCTCACAAAACTGGGGTGAGGCGCGCGGAGCTGCGCGACGAGGTGCTTATGGTGGAGTGGAAGGAGCGCCTCGCGCACCCCAGCGCGGGCCTCGCCACCATCGAAGCGGTGAGGCCCGTCCTGGCTGAATGGTTGGAAAGGCGCCACGGCGCCCTGACCTTCCGCCTGACGCAGGTCCTCTCGGGGCATGGTTGCTTCGGGAGGTACCTGTGTCGCATAGGGCGGGAGATGACGTCAGGGTGCCACCACTGTGGCGCGAGCGACGAGGAGGACACGGTGAACCACACTGTCGCCGTGTGCCCTGCGTGGCGCGAGGAGCGCCGCGCCCTCGTCGCCCAAATCGGCGTGGACCTGTCGCTCCCGGCCCTGGTTCTGTCCATGGTCGGGGGCGATCCTGGATGGACGGCCGTCGCCTCCTTCTGCGAGGCAGTCATGTCCGCAAAGGAGGCGGCGGAGCGGGAGCGGGAGTCAATTACCACACTCCCCTCCCGCCAACGCAGGCCACGCCGGCGGCGCCGGAGGGCCAGTAACGACCTCCGGCCGCCGTAAAAAGCGGCCGCGGGCGGCCCCTCGGGGGAGGACCCGCCGCCCGCACTATTACCGCGAGGGTGAGGGCTGCGTGCTGTTCCGCGGCCCCCCTCAACTCCTAGAGTTGTTAGGAGAGCGCCGGGGGGACGAAACCCTGACCCCCTGGCGCCAACACTTTAGAAGGGGCCCGCCTCAAGACAAAGGGCGGGCCGGCGCCGGCCCGGGCCACGAGATCGGCAGGCCATATATCCGTGGGCCCGGGCGTAGGCGATAGGAGAACAGCGGGGTTTTTTAGTGGGTAGTCGGAAAAATCCCGGAGTCCCACATATCCCTCGGTCCCCCCGGGCTGGGGGAACCCGTCAAGAGAGGTTTTTCCCCGAGACCAAAAAAAAAAAATATATCTTATGGACAAAGTGTTCAAGAAACCAATTTTGACATTATCCGCGGCATGTACGGCGACTGCTTTGGGTTAAATGGTTTGTGAACATCCTGTAATATATATATATTTTTATTTTACTGGGTAATAATTCCATACTTTGGTAAATAGAAGAAATTCCCATTATTCCAATTAGTAATTATTGGTCTTCGGTAACATGTAGATAATTTACAAAGATTTATTTTTATTATACTGCGATGTCGGCAAAATGAACTGAATTTAGTAGCCCTTATTTTTTGGGGATACCAGATGACGTGCGGTTACAGTAAATTCAGAACGATACGTGGGAATGTTAGAAGATTTCTAGGCGGCAGATTTGAAAAACTTATCGTGATGAACAAATAACATTGTTTGATAGGGCAATCTCAAACACTTATACTACATCTCTTCCAAGAGCATGTAAAATTTTCACGCAATCCTATTTTAACGATTATGTAATATTTTTTGTGGTTTTCTCAGATCTGAAACTAATAACAATAAACCTTCTTCCCTGATGCATTTGAAACCGTTTTAATAGACATCTTATATTTCATTATATCGACTGACGAAATATAAACTTTTTTTTGTAACAACCTGTGTTTTTTTTTCAACTTGTTTATATTTTTACAATATCTAATATAGAAACTTTCTTAGAGGAACAATAAAAAATAATATTTTATAAAAAATTAGTAAAAATGTTTTAAAATTTGTAAAACTCGTATAAATATTTAAATTATTATTGGAGGGAACTTCTCACATTAAAAACTTGAGCATTTGTAAAGCAATTTCAGGAAAATCGTCCATTTGAAAGGCCACTGATCCGATAAAGCTACCCTCGCGAAAATATCTAGGAATGGAATGTCCTGTGAACATTTTATATTTTCCCAAATCGTGAACCCTTTCCATAGATTTGATAACACAAAGATTGAGCTTAGAACAATTTACAGAGATGTTCCCAATATTAACACTAAGGGAAATAGACTTTACGACCTCAATAATACAGTCCATTTGAAGTAACTGCCTTGGTCAATTCAAGTACGTTTCTAGAGTCAGTTTTCCTGAATTCAAGTGTAGAGAAAAGTAGTACTTACGTGTAGAAAATAAGGTTTATTTTTATTTTGGGACGATATTGGCAATTTATGTTTATTGTAAGTGTTATCTGAAATGCGTGTTTTAACTTACTTATTAGAGTAAATGTTAGTGTAATTAGAAGTTAAACATTAAAACTAATCGTATACGCACAATCAAACAAAAGCTTTCGCGATTATATGGTCTGCTGAACACAACACCTTCTGTTGAGCAGCATTATACTAGGGAAGTCTAAGTATCCGTATCTTATCTTATTTTGGGGCCGAGAAATATCTCGGACACTTCGACCCAATGGGATCTTTTGTGTTCCCCTAGATAGCAATCACTCCTCTCCAATCTCATTAAAAATTTGCTCATGAGCCTAATAATGAGGTATGGAGATAGGAGCCTGTAGTCTTCCGGTGTCGGATTTCCTACCCCCAAAAGATTCATTCGCCTCCTGGCCAATGCATCACATGTACACAGTAGGTGTTCCATGCGTTCTGTATGTTCCCCACACAACCTGCACGTGGGTGTCGCGATTAGACCCATCTTCATGAGCATGTTATTGGTCCAAAGTGCCCAGTAAAGGCTCCAAGCAAGTAGCGTATTTGCCCCCTGCTCATGTTCCAGATGGATCCTCGTGCTTTGTACGTGGATACCAAAAAATTTTTGGAGTGTTCCAGACCGATTCTAGTCAGCCAGTGTTGTTGTTGACTGCGGTCTGCAAAATCCCTGAATGTGGCTTTCACGAGGCTAGTCGGAATGCCTACACATGGTTCCGGACCCATAAAATCATTAGTTGAGCCCTCTCTTGCCAGTTCATCTGCCATTTCATTGCCATGAATTCCTTCGTGTCCCGGGACCCACATTAATCTTACCCTGTTATGCCTTCCAAGCCTATTTAAGGTTTGAATGGCATCCAGGACAAGTCTGGAGTCAACTTTGAAGGAGGCGATGGCCTTGATTGCAGCTTGACTGTCACTGAGAATATATATAGATTTACCTTTGGTGCCTCTATCTATGTTCTCCTGAGCACAGGTTATTATGGCATATGTTTCAGCCTGGAATACACTTGCCATTTTTCCCAAGCTTTTACTACATTTGTAGTCTTTCGCGTATACTCCCGCCCCTGTACCTGATTCCATTTTGGATCCATCAGTTTACCATACCAGACTATTATGTTCCGGTGGATCTGGTCCCTTTGTCCATTCCAATCTTGTTGGAATTTGGACCCTGAAAATCCTTTCAAATATAAACCGTAACTTAACAGCTAACGCATGTTGGTACACTGGCGGAGGTCATTGGTTCGATTTCCGTCCGCGTCTGGGCGTTGCATATATAATGTGTGAAATGAAAATTTTTTATTGTTCCCCAGCTAAATTTATGTACAATGAAAACTAGAATAATTTAGCGATACAATGGGCGGTGTTATGTATTTACAAAGGAAAAGTATATATGTAGTATATACTACATATATACTTTTACTAATATTAGTTGTCTAGTACCCATAACACAAACGCTATGTTACTTATTTTGGGACTCAATGGCGCTGTATAAACTCTCCTAATATATTAAAAATATTAAATAAGCTCCTGGTGTTGAATGGCGTAAACAATTTCCTTGATCTAAACGTTTCATTGAGACGTAAAATTTTATAAAATTCAATACTATCTTCAGCTAAGTTTGATAATAGAGAAGCGGATGGTGGTGGTGGTAGATTACAAAATAAATACAAAAGACATAGTTAAAATAAAACTGAGGCATTGTAAATTAGTAACTGAAGTTTATTTTTTAAAAATAACATCATCTAAATGATGACCCTCTCTCTACGACGACACTCCTCTATCCGCAAACGGAAATTATTGAAAACTTTCTTAAGTAATACTGGTGTAATTGCTGCCATTTCACCACGGATATTCTCCTTAAGCTGATCGATGGTTCTCGGATTATTGCTGTAGACTTTGTGTTTGAGGTATCTCCACAAAAAAAGTCAGGAGGCGTCAAGTCTGGACTACGTTGGGGCCATGCGATATCACCTCTTTTCGAAATCAGTCTGCCAAGGAACATCTGTTTCACAACCGCCATGAAGTCATTAGATGTGTGACTGGTAGCTCCATCTTGTTGAAACCAAGTCCTAGAATTCACTACTTTTGAATTTTCAAATTCTGGAGCCAAAAAACTTTCCGACATCGCGTTCGGTATTTACAGTGACGTTTTACCCCCGTGCATTTTCAAAGAAAATAGGAACAATTATTCCTCTGCCTGAGGTTGCTGCCTATATTGTCACTTTAGGAAGGTAAAATGCGCGCACGCAAAATGCACGACGCTTCCCGTCGAAGCTACTCATGGTGACTAAAACTCCATGAGTCCATGAGCCCGCCTACCCAACGATGTAGGATCTCCCCGTCCGCGCGCTTTCTACCCCGCAAAAAAAGATGATGCAATATGCACGTTGCACGTTATATTGCGCCACCCGTACATAATGATCTTACTTTAAAATTAAAATAAACTTATCAAATCTTAAACAATAAACTGTATAATCCCCAATAACTGCTGATAACTTTGAAGAGGATATTTTCAAACAAGTGGTTCAAACACGCCTTTGTGTAAAACAGTTGATAAACTTGTAAAGGATGGAACAAAGATTCTGCGTGTGATGGTGGCTCATTGTAAACAATGAAGGCGGTAACGAAGTTCGAAACAGGGAGGATGTTAAGTCAAAATTAATTAAGTTTTATTGATCTTTTGATTGAATTAAATCAGATAATTTGAGTTGAAATGTAAAGGTTGGTTATTTAATATTCCTAACCACCGTCGTCGCGCAACGGCTTCCACACGTCGGGATGTTAATTGGTGGCACTGGATCGATTCCCGTTTGGAGGATTAACCGGACCTCCTATGGGGTAGATTCTCTAAGCGAGACATTTAATCAAACACGTATATCCATTGGCTCACTATTTTTAATGGTGGTGTGTATCATGTTATTGAGTGATATAAATAATTAATAATTACAAAACTTATTTAATATAAAATAATTTAGTGACAGCTCCGAAAAATATCCTTACATTTTTGTATTGACATAACATAACTCTCGAAAATATCTAAAAGTATACATATAACTAGAAAGAAGAATATATATGAAAGTACACAATTATTCGATTTTAGCAGTGTAAGAAATCAGGTGGCGAATGAGGTGCCACACCCGTTCTAAGTCTGCGTGTTTATGTATAATAATATGTATTAATATTATACATTAAAATATTTTGTAAGTTGTCTAGTACCAGTAGCACAAGCGTTCTAGTGCGCATTGGGTTTGGGTGGAGCTGGGTTAATTGCCACAGCATATTTATTAATTCAGATGTACCTAACACTCGCGAATAAACATTTTTTTTTAATTTATTGATTTTTATCACTATAAAATTGTGTAATATAATTAAATCATAATATAAAATACAAACACAAGAAAATTTAAATCAACAAACCAATAAATAGGTGGTGAAAATAGATGCTAAAAAGTGGTTAACAATGAAAATTAATTCCAGCCTTATATCCTCAAAAATAGTTTCAATAAAGATTAAAAACTGTCACAAGATTTAAAAGTACAAATTGTCTCTTTTAAATAAAACAAAATACTGTTAAAAATATCCAATAAACGATAACTGCTATAGACTTAGAGTTACAGACAGACGTGTTTTTAATATACTTTAAAATGTTACAGCAGTAACAAGATTTTTGTTGAATTGTGCTAAGGCCTCAAGCCCGTCGTGATATGGCAACCACCCTTGGTCCTAAGTATGCCGCCATAATAACAGGTTCTTGTACATGAGACAGTAGCGTGTTGACGGTGCCCCTAGCGTCGTAAACATCCGTAGGCAGTGGTAACTGCTTATTATAAGGGGGCCGTCAGTCTGTCTGCTGTTCTTCAGCAATAAAAAAAGATAATATGTAAAAATTTGCATTCATCCTAAGCAAATACAACCATATAAACCTTCAGCGTGCTATACATCATGCTCATGGGTGAATCAATAATTTTTCCGATGACAAAGTGTGGCACAATTCTACGGTTGGATGCTTTCTGAAGCCCTTAAATCGTATTAGGATCACGGAGGTTCCTTTGAGGCGTTATTGCACGCCCATGCAAAAAAATCTCATAATATTTTATTGTTATTACGTCGATTGTGTCTCTGGGCGTGATCTTGGATAAAAATATGAATACGCATATATTTTGCGGGTGGTTTTGATTTATTCCGTTCGTTGTTTAGGTTATATGAGCATTGTTATTTGAACCATTGGTAACTGTTGTTGTTTTCTAGTCAAAGTTTTTTTTCTTTTGTCATTATACTTATTTATATTATATATATGACGGCGCGTCTGATTATTTCTCAGGATAGGAGGTTTTATTTAGGGCAAAAGAGCAATGATAAGTGACAGTTGTCAACGTCACGTAACAAGGGTACTGTCATTGCTGTTTGCTCGGACACAACACCGGGCGCTAGTGCAGCAGCGTGGTGGAACAGCGGTGTGAAGATAAGTTGGGTTCCTATCACGACTTATGCTACGTGTTTGGTGGGGTGTCATTTGATTTAAGTGTGATTGGTTATTGGAAAATTGGAAACCCATTGACATATTTGACACCGGATGACATCTTGACTTTTGAAGTTTTAATTTCCTATATTTATTCAACAGAATGAACGATGCTATAGAAATCTATGCCTTGCTTTGCTTTTAATATTGCTTGAGAACAGATAACTACAGAAATATCTACCTACGTTTTGTACCAACATGTGTATTATGAGTCACATTTCATCTCTATTTAACTTTATAAAGTACTCACTTACATATCTCACTCAACGCGCCTAAAGAAGTTTTCACTTCAAAAACAACTGAATGTCATTGTACTAAAGTCGTAATGCAATGAAATCATTTAAAAGTTATAAAATAAACCTTAACTCATTATTAATAAGGTTGGTATTACTGTAGCAAAACTCCGTCTTACGCATTTTCGATTAGGACAAGGGAGACTGACGCGAGTTTAACATTTTTTACCCATCACCAAATTAAATAATTTAAAGTGCACAACGCCGCTAAAGAAATTTTTACTTCAAAAAACTATCACATATTAATTTGGAAACATATTAGATCTTTTCTTAGGTATATACCTATAAATGTTAGATATATATTTAAAACAACAACTATATGGTACACCATAAAAAGGTTAATGTGATAAAGTTGCCTCATGGTGGTATTTTGACCAAACTACTACCAAATTGATAGCAAATCGAAGACTCACTAAGCACTGTTACATACCACTAAATTTTACTTACATTTGCCAAAATCTATATACATTAAGCAAATGTGAAAACTTGAACTTTTATCGTGCAATAAATAAGTATTAAGCGTGTTGAACGCCATATCTAAGTCTTCCGAAGTCGAGATTCGAAAATGTTATTTGTCGAGAGATTGCCACGCGCCATGTTTGCGCTACGTGTAGCAGCTACTCGTAGCTATTCCGTGCTTTTGCCATATTTAAATCTCAAATTGTAAACGAAGCTAATGTATTGACAGGATTTCATGTTAGCATAAAATATTCATTTCAACTCTTTCTCCATTTAGTTTTAGTATTTATAATTTAGTTAATCATTACTCTTACTTAAACCTATCATAGCATAATGATATAAGTGGATCAAAGGTTCATGTCAGCTATGAATAAGTTCATGTCGGTATTTCGCAAGTCATTAGCTATTAGGCGCTGAAATATTGAAAATAACGCTGAGTTTATTTGAGTCAAAGATAATTTTGCAAATAGAACAATATTGAAGTAGACATTATTAGCTGGGTTTAACCTATTATAAAAATATTATTATAGGGGATTTTTGCAAACAAAATCTTATTTTCTTTGTAAAAATATATATTTCATAAAATAAATAATTATATATAAATATAAGTTACCTGGTAGATTAGTGGTATGACATTCGAAGATCAAACCTAGAGGTCATGGCCAAAGATCCTACGACGGCATGTACTGCTTAGACAATTATTTTATTCGCCTTAGATAAGCATGACGGGTATACTATCAGTTTTCTCCAGAAGAATGCCCGAGCAGTAGGATGTTATGGTTTGTAATTCTACATACTCTAAAAAACTTATTAGGTACTTCGATATCCATATTTCTGGTCATAGATCTAATGTTTAAATTTGTAGGATATATTTGTATAGGAAAGAGGAATTCTAACCTTGCGTGTTCCTTCGATGCGATTGCGTCTTGACTCTTGAGGTCGTTTGTTGCTTCGGTTATATCACAACACTTATTACACAGATTATGTATTAGTTACTACGTAAACTTAATAACACTGTATTTTTTATAACAGTTTATCGTTTAAATTGGTTTAGTTAGAGAGCATTTTTTAAGCGGCGCGATGGTTAGAGAGTAGAAGGAAGAGAGTGAGGGAAGGGATGCGAGTAGGGAAGGGAAATAGGTAGTCGATTATAGAGGTGGGAATAGATGGCGTTAACAACCCCCCCGGCCTAGAGGTTTTCCCTCTAGAATAGTTGAGAGAGTGAATGAGTGAATTAATAAGTGAGTGAGTGAGTTGATAAATGAGTGAGTGAGTTGATAAATGAGTGAGTGAGTTAATAAGTGAGTAAGTATTATATAATAACAAGAGTGTGCGTTAATTAAATAGAGATAAAAATAACGAGTGAAAAAAAGAGTTTATTGAGACGGTAAAGGGCAAACCCGAACTACAGGCCGAATATACGTACCAGACTTTGTTCGTACCTTTATAGTTCTGGTTATATTGTCTTTTCCCGGATATACATTCTCTACAATACCCAATGGCCAACAAAGCGGATGTGAACTAGAATCTTTTAAAACTACTATATTACCTATTTCTATAGGATTTGAGGGCGTATTCCACTTCTGCCGTTGTTGCAGAGAAGTTAAATATTCTTGGCTCCAACGTTGCCAAAATGAATGAGTGAGTTTTGTTAATAATTGATAACGCGTTAAGCGGTTGTCAGGTATTTGTAATAAGTCTTCAGCGGGTAAATACTTCATCGGAGTTACATTGAGAAAGTGATTGGGGGTTAAAGCGGAAATGTCTGAGGGATCTGAACTTAAAATACATAAAGGTCTGCTATTCAGCAATCCTTCTATTTGAACAATAACAGTAGAGAATTCTTCGTATGTTAAGATTTGTGTACCAATAATTTTAAATAAATGAGTTTTGACACAGCGGACATTTACTTCACAGAGACCGTTAAAATGAGGGCCATATGGCGGACTATGTTTAAATTGAATACGAGATTCTGCTAAGTGATGAGCTATGTAATTATTATGAGATGTGGACTGTATTAAAGTATAAATTTCATCTAATTTGTTTTTTGCGCCAATGAAATTAGTGCCTCTGTCACTATAAATCATAGAAACTGGTCCTCTTCTAGAGATAAATCGTTTAAAGGCGTCAAGAAACAAATCAGAACTTAGATCTGAGACTAGCTCTAAGTAAACTGCTTTTGTGGTTAAGCATACAAAAAGAGATATATATGCCTTTTGACTTTTAATACCTCTGCGGCGAGCATGTGTTATAAAAAATGGTCCTATATAATCGACAGATGTGAAAACAAAAGCTTTCACCTGCGAAACTCTAAATTCGGGAAGATCTCCCATTTGTGGTGAGTGAAACTTGGGATTTAATCTAAAACATAAATTGCACTTATGGACTCTTTGACGAACTAGATTTCTAGCTGCAATAATCCAGAACTTCTGTCTTAGTAGCGCGAGTAACAATGAGGGTCCAGTGTGGAGATTATTTATATGGTAATGTTCGACTATGAGTTGCGTTACGCGCTCTTTAGCGGGAAGAATAATAGGGTGTTTTTGACCGTAGTCTAATTGCGAGTTACTTAAACGTCCACCGACTCTTAATATGTCATTATCTAAAAAAGGGTGGAGTTTAATTAAAGTTTTAGAACAAAGTTTATTATTTTTTAGTGCTATTATATCTTGCAAGTAGTGTTTATTTTGAACATAGCGAATAATATAACGTTCTGCGAAATCAAGATCTGACGCGGTAATTAAATCTTTAGAGTTTATAAGTTTACAAAATCGTAGTACATATACCATAATGCGAAGTAACTTTGACCATCTAGAAATGCGATCAGAAAGGATTTGAATGGGATGTAGAGTGTCAGAGGCAACTTTACTTACTGTTAATGTAACAGGTTTAAATTCAAAAAATTGACTATTTGTATTTACTTGGAAATGTTGAATAGGCCATTGAGAAATAGGAGATGAAACCCATGGAGGGGCATGAAACCAGAGATTACGAGTTAATAGTTCTTTAGAAGTTATAGGACGAGAAATTATATCTGCGGGATTTTCCATGCCATTAATATGGAACCAATGTTTGGCGGGAAGTTTTAAATTTATATCTGTAATTCTATTTGCGACAAAAGTATGAAATTTATAAGCAGGCGAATGAATCCAAGTAAGAGCTACTGTGGAATCTGAGAAAGCGTAAATATTATTTATTTCACAACGTTTAATAAATACATCATATACAGCGTTGAGAACATTTGCTAACAAAAGTGCGGCGCAGAGTTCGAGGCGAGCAATTGACATTTTCTTAAGTGGGGAGACCCTAGACTTTGAAGTAAGTAAGTAAACAGAAGCGTTGTGGTCTGTCGTATCCGAAACACGAATATAAACTACGGCACCATAACAGTGTTCGCTTGAGTCTGCGAAGCCTACTAGAGTGATTTGAGATGAAGAGTATATTCCTACATGACGAGGGATTTTAATGTGTTCGAGATATGAGAGTTCGTTTATAAATTGTTTAAATTTTTGAGAGAGCGATTTGGGTATTGGGGTGTCCCAGTCGAGACCTAACTTCCAACATTCTTGAACAAGAAGTTTCATGAATGTGGTTACAGGTCCTATCAGACCTAGAGGGTCGAATAGGCGAGCGGTGACTGATAAGATGGAGCGTTTCGTATATTCACGAGTATCAGAGTTAATTTTAAAAGTAAAAATATCCGATTTCGGATGCCATTGTATTCCTATTATTTTTGTATTTTCCATTGAGTCAAAATTAATAATTTGAGGACTTTTTTGAGAAGAGGGAATTTTATTTAAGAGATTTTCATCATTAGATATCCATTTAACTAAATTAAAACCACCTAATTTGAACATGCTTACCATTTCTCGGTAAGTGGATTCGGCCTTTTCTATACCATCTACAGAGTTAATATAGTCATCCATGTACATGTTATTTTTCGCGTCATAGGCGGCGAGCGGGTATTTGTCAATGTTATCATTCGCGAGCTGATGAATTACTCTCATAGCGAGGTATGGTGAGCTTGAAATGCCAAATGAAACACGAGAAAATTCATAAGTATCTATTTTCATTGTAGAATTAAATCTATATAGAATGCGTTGAAAAGCGTGATGCGAAGGTGTGAGTTTAATTTGAAAATAATGTTTTTCAATGTCTGCGGACAAGGCGGTGGAAAACATTCTTAAATTAAGTAAAAGATCAAAAATATGAGATTGTAAATTGGGGCCGATATATAGCAAATCATTAAGAGACTTTTTAGTCGTAGTTTGACAACTAGCGTTTAAAACGATACGCGTCCGAGAGGTTGGTTTATCAGGCCTATATACAGCTCTGTGCGGTATATAGTAACAATTAGCATTATGAGCAGCATTTGATATTTTATTTAAATAACCATTATCTATATATGATTGAAGAGTATTATTATAATCTTCGCGAAGCTGAATATTAGAATCTAACTTCTTTTCTAATTGAAAAAGTCGACGTTTTGCGTTAGAGTATGAGTCACCGAGATTAGACGGATCTTTCTTAAAGGGTAAATGTACGATATATCTACCCGTCTCGTCGCGGGAGTGAGTATTTTGAAATAAGTGTTCGCAAGCCTCATCATCAGGACTTACGTGAGTTTTGTTTGGGACGCTTTCAATCTCCCAGAAGCGTTGCGTGAGCGTTTCGAGCGACAGCTCCTCTGTTGTACAACAGAAGACCTCAGGAGTTGAGTCGCGTTGAGGATACTGACGGCAGTCTGCTTTACCCATCGTAATGTATCCTAACGTAGATTTTATAGCCACAACCGAAGAGTGCGGCGATACGACTTTATCACACCCAAGCATGAAGGGAAACAGTTCGTTGCCTATCAAACAATCGACTGCTGCGGGCGTGTCAAAGCAATCATCTGCCATAGGTAGATAGCGTAAATGCGAAAGTTGCGAAGTGTCAATATGCGTATGTGGCAAGCGGTCCGTAATTGTTTCTATTACCCTAGCGTTAATAGTGTAAAAACAACGAGAATCAAAGCGAGAGAAGATTTGAAAAGTAGTAAAGCCAAGACAAGTGGTTTGCGATTCGCCAATACCTTTTATAGCCGAAGGCGCGAGAGTTATATTTAAATTTAATCGTTCACAACAATTTTTCGTAATAAAATTGCTCATGGAACCTGAGTCTAAGAAAACTCGAATTTGCTGGGGTATAGAATTATTATAAACGTAAACTAATGCAGTGGGTAACAATATGGTATTATTTTGCGATTTATTTTGCGTATAAGTAGTAGTTGATAAAGCTAAGTCATTCATATTTTCGCGCGCTAGCGGAATCGAAGCAAGCTCTGTTGTATTCGGGTGGTTGGAGTTTGAAACGATGTTGTGCGGAACACGAGCGAAGTTCGTGGAAGCATGAGGGGCGAGGTGGTGCGCGGCGGGCGAGTCTGAGGTACGCGCGGCGGGATGCGCGGGCGCGCGGGTCCGGTGGGGCGAAGATGCGATCGGAAGAGCTGCGGCGCGGGGATGATTCATAGTGGTTGAAACATTATTGTTCCTATGGTTAAGTGAGTTATACGACTGCGAGGTGCAGGGTTCATTAATGGGCTGAGATAATGTATTATCAAAATGTAACAGACTATGATGCTTACGTTGGCACTGTGAGCATCTGTTTACAGATTTGCATATATCAATACTATGAAAGCCTAAGCAATTTTTACAAAAACCATATTTATTAACTAGATTGCTTCTAGTATAAGGGTTTTGATTGAGAAAATGTTCACATTTATAAAGAGGATGAGATTGTTGAATTTTACAAATAACACAATAGCGGCTACCTGTACTTTGATAATTATTGGTGTTAATTACAAAAGCATGAGTGCGAGAAGATTTTCTATTAAAAGTTATATTAGTTTTAGATATTTGACTTGAGGATGGAGTGCGAAGAGTTTGAATTTTAATTTGCTCTTTTAAAAATTTGGTTAAATTTTCAAAAGAAGGAAAACTAATATCTTTGTGTGATTGTTCAAATTGTGTAACAATTTCTTTGTCTAGTTTGCTAAGGGCTATATGAGTAATAATAAAATCAGATAAATTGTTCACATTCAAACGTCTAAGTGCGGCTTCAGCTGTACAAAAATGATCAATAAATGATTCAAGACATTTAAATTGTTTACTTTGTATCATGGTATCCAAATACATTGATGCTTGGATCCTAGTATCCTGATATCTTTCAATAAGAGAGTCCCATATTATAGTGTAATTGTCAGCGGTGGGAGTCAGACCTGCACAGACTGTTAGCGCTTTGCCTGAAATACATCCTATTAAGTATTGAACTTTTTCAGCGTTTGAGAGATGCTTGTTATTATGTATTAAGGTTTTAAAGTTTTCATAAAATGTTTGCCAATTTAAAGGATTGCCATCAAAAGATGCGAGATTGAGTGGAGGTAATTTTCTATTTAAGAAATCAGCTTGTTGTCCATTGAGCATTTCTGTTTTTTCTTGTTTTAATAAGTTAGCGGTTTCTTTTATGCAACAATATAACTGATCAAATGCATGGAATGGCATATAGTTCGGTTTTGAGTGTGGATTACATGCTAACTGTGCAGCAATGAGTGAATCCAATATTTCAATAAAATCGGAACGCGTTTTATCAATGGAGTTTAAACGGGAAAGAAACTGTGCCCTTGAATCTGGGTCTGTTTTGAGGCTTAGGTCATAGACCTCTTGTATAATTTCAAAAAAACTATCTTTTTTTGCTTCTAATAATAAAACTGTGGTATCAATGGGAGTTTCATAATGTTGTTTTGCTTTTGCCATTTTAATGAATTAAATGAGTAATATAAAAAATAAGTTGTAATATAAATGTGTTTGGTTTTAAGAAACACAATTTGCGGGTTGCGAGTTGAGCGGGAATATTAACAAAAAAACTATAAATATGTAGCGTAATTTATGTAAAATGCGTTGTGAAGTGAAAATAAATGAGCGTTTGTGAGCTGCGTATGAGTATTGTGTGAATTTGAGTGGCGTACCTACAATATGGCGTCAGGTACACAGCGTGGCGATGCGGTTGAAAAGTTGAGAAATATGCGTGAATATTATAAAATACGATAATATGTGGTGTGATACGTGTTTTATGCGTTTTATCCGGGTCGTGGGGACCAAAAAAGGGGGTTGTAGGATATATTTGTATAGGAAAGAGGAATTCTAACCTTGCGTGTTCCTTCGATGCGATTGCGTCTTGACTCTTGAGGTCGTTTGTTGCTTCGGTTATATCACAACACTTATTACACAGATTATGTATTAGTTACTACGTAAACTTAATAACACTGTATTTTTTATAACAGTTTATCGTTTAAATTGGTTTAGTTAGAGAGCATTTTTTAAGCGGCGCGATGGTTAGAGAGTAGAAGGAAGAGAGTGAGGGAAGGGATGCGAGTAGGGAAGGGAAATAGGTAGTCGATTATAGAGGTGGGAATAGATGGCGTTAACAAATTAATTATGTAAAATCAAATGTAGTTAAATCTGTATACCGATGACACCAAAGCAAATGGCCATTAATCTCACCGTACGACAGTATTCAATACTGTACACTGAGCTCAGAGTGAGGACTTTTGTTGTTAGGATAAACCGGTTCAAAGATAATGTTCTTGTAAACTTATATACGACCTCAAAATACTATGTGTAAGCAAAAATGTAGTCTGAATTTAAACCCAATAAACGCAAAGCTTGATAATTAGAGAGTCGGGTCCTTAATCGGTTTATAACTAAGTCTGTCTTGCGTCGGCCAGCGCTGCCGGGTCACAATTATCTCTGCAATGCAGTCTCGTTTCTAACAAAACATTTCTTTGTACTTTCAACATCGGATATACGTTTCTAGTTTCTGAAATTACTGTATTAAATAAATACATAATAATTTATTCAGTTTATTATACAATAATACACAAATTATTAATTGTATGAGTTTCAGCGCTCAAAGTTAGAATTAAATTCAATTTTGAACACTAAAACTCTTTCACAACTCTGATTCTAACAAGTATTGCAAGAATTATAATTTAGACAAATAATAATAGGAAATTTATATAAATTTCATAAGTGTAGTGTACTCACACTGAGTATTATCATAAGCCAAATTAAGATCGTGTTGCGTTTTTAATGATTTTTCCTACACTAGCTGAAAATCTGTATCAATAAGCTTTTTCATTGGTAAATATGGAGGATACTATTCATATTAGAAAAATTTTATTGGCTGTTCATACAAAATATTCTCTGAGTGTGGACCACGGAAAAGACCATCGAATATGCAATGCTTTCGAATCTATTAGATAATGTCATCATTTATTTAAGAGGTAGCTCTTAAATATACCGGTCCGGTAAATGCTCCACCGCTCTTGTCGGTGAAGAATTTTCCAGTTCTTTCTACAAACGCCTTTTCCTTGACTTCTTGATATGACACGATCTCCAGTCCTTCTTTTACTTGCTTCATAAATGTTGTTTTGTATAAAGTGTTTCAGCACCTGTCCTATTCTGTTCTCAAGCCTTGAAAAAAAAATTTGTATTTTACCAGTGGAATCCATTAATAAAAATATCTTTTTTATTATGTTAAAATTAAAAATGCTTAATTATTACGGAAAATAAATGTCAAGTTGTATAAAACTTGTGACAAATTTAGACAGTTTCGTTCAGATGATACATACAAAGGCTGATCGTTGGTTGGATATAATCCTGGCCACGGTATCCGGACTAATCTATCCTCAAACTGGATCAGTCCATTCATTGGAGGGGAATGAATCTCTTAAATAAATTATCCACGATCAAATTACTTCGTCCGCGGCGATTCTTTTATTGCGCTCCACCGTACTCACTCAGTTCGAATTCTTGCTACGGCTAATATTGAAATTAAATGTTTTAAATTTCACGTTTAAATAGTTAAAGGAATACTTGTATGAAAAAAAAAACAGCCGTCAAGGAGCTATGAAAGAAAATAAAAATTTAGCTTGGAAATTTATTCATAATATACAAAAACGACTGAAACTGGCGCTTTATCTTATGCGTATCTATCTATTTTATAAAATTTTTAGGTGTTTAACAATAAATTATTTTCTTTTTTTCAAAATTTTCTTATCCAAAGTCGAACGAAATTTAAACTGATCAAAATGTTACAAATGTAATGTGTTATTAACTTATTATAGTTACACTTATTACACTTAGTTATTAACTTATTATTTCGAGTTCCCAGTTTTTTTAAATTTCAGTCGTTTATTTTATTGCTGTAGGACAGCAGACAGGCTGACGGCCCACTTAGAATTTAGCAGTTACCGTCGACTATGGGTGTTTGCAACGCCAGTGGCATCGCAAACATGCTGCTCTCCCTTAACGGTACAAGAACTTAAGTCACCATCCAGACGGGCTTGGGGCCCTACCACCCCCGACCCGGCCGCAGAGGTCAGTATTCTTTCTCCGCCCCTGCGCGGATAATAGCTTTAAGTCGTAGCTTCCACTTTGAGCGAAAAGCTCAAAGTGGAAGCATGTAGTAATGTAATGTAGTAGTGTGTACACTGTTGAATATTGTCACAGAACAAAAGTTTTGAGTGTCATTTGCATCAGTTTTCTTTCGAGACTTCCTTTGAGTCAAGGGACGCTAAAATAAACATATATTTATTTATTTATGACAAATAACACAGAAATCTGGTTAAACTAGATTTATCTTACTGAAAACTACAGGTTACCACAGCCGCGACGGCTTTAAGTTCCAGGCTTTATACAATTATTATTTCTTTCTAAAATAATTCTGCCCTTTTTGCATAAAGAAACGAAAAAGCACTGAATAGACTCATCCATACTTAAACACATTTAAAAGATGCCATTGCCAGATAAACAAAGAATCTGAAGCGTATACGTTGAATACGTACTTACTTTGTTTAATTGGAAAACTTTTTTGTTCTCAAAAGAAAAGAGAATGTTAATTTCATTTACGTGGAATTCTTTGTTGTTTTATTATGTTTTAATTTCATTATCTAAAGTAAAATAATAATTTTAATTGCATAATTGTTATGTTTAATGTTATGCATAATGTTATGTTTTATTATTAAAATTTTATTATAACTATATATATATATATTGATTGGAACGTTGTGAATTATGCAAATTAAATAGATAAATAAATAAATAATATTTGCTGTGATATAAATTATAATTTGACTGAATACTATCTATACAAATAAATAAAATTGGAGGGTCTGTTTGTAATATTAAAATAACCGCTTTTTACTAGGTGCATTCGGACGTATACAACAAATTGTATAAAACAACATTTTTTTACAATTTTTGTCTGTCTGTTTGTTCCGGCTAATCTCTGAAATGGCTGCACCGATTTTGACGGGACTTTCAATGGCAGATAGTTAACGTATCAAGGAGTAACTTAGGCTATTTTAGAAGAAAAAAAATAGTTTTTGTTAAAAATGAAAAATTTCGGAAATTTTATATTCCAATTTAAGTTGACCTCAGATTTATATCATCAATCATATGAAATAGGGCTTAGACAGGACTTTGTAGGTTTGAACGTACGTATTCCGGAGGCGTATGGCGTAACAGTTGCATTTGATAATACTGACTGTTTGTATATTTCATTTATATTTTAGGATTTGTAATCCAAAATAAACCATAAGATATATCCAAAAAAATTCTGCCCAAATTCACACAAACAGACGCGCGTGTGCCCACCCCTATAAACACACACACACACACACACACACATGAACGTGCGCTCTCACACAATCACACAAATATTTTGTTTTTTACTAGCTCTCCTTATGTCAACGGAAAGAGAGAAAAAGCCCGGAGTTGCATAGAACGGGCTTCTACTCAGTTTGCACTCATGTCTATCTCTTCTTCATTGACCTACTGATAGTACTTTTTATAATATACTTTCTACCTGTTACATTTTTATATGTATGTATTCTCTTTTAAGTTTTGGAAGAAAATGAATTTTTTTTTCATTTTTTTTTTTCATACTTAGTAATCTTAATCCAAATCTTTATAATACACAATTTTAATTTTGTAGGACCTTTGAAGAAGCAACATATTTTTTATATTTCCTATTAAGCCATAATAAACAATAAAGTAAACGAATCTCCGTTATTCTTAGTGTGGATACAGTGAATGGCCACGAGGACTGCATACATTTGATATAATTTACACAAATTCAGACAGCTCTGCTTGATTTGTGGCCTCGGGAATTCAGCATAAATCACAAAGCTTTTTTCTTCTTTTCGACGTTCGCATGTCAAAGACTGAAGCGTTTTATGATAATGAATTAGCATATACCTATTGAATTGTATTATTTAACTAAAAACACATAGGAATATTTAAATAAAAAGGATAGAGAAAAATAATTTAAATAATAAGGATGACAGATTTTTCCACAAAAAGGGGTTAACGTCTGGCAGGCTGCCGGTTTTAAAAACTAAGCCACCACTATTACAACATGTAATATGTTGTGCCGATCCCATATGATGGGATAAGGGCAGAAGAAAGAAAATAACTAGGAATACTATACAGAAAAGCTGGTCTGTTGTTAAAATAAATATTAATTAATCAACGATATTGATTCAAAAGAGTCGATATGTTTATATAATTATTATGTAGACCTTCATGGCGCAACAGCTTTCGCACAGTGGAACGTTTTTGGGGGTCAGGGTTCAATACTCGTGCCTAATCTGGACATTGTCTAATATGTATTAATTACAAAGGAATTGGGTATTTGAAAAAAAATATTGATTTTTTTATGTATTTTAGAACTTTATTATTAATAATATTGATATTTAATGCAAAAAACTTCATTTTTTTTTCAATTAATTATAAACAATTAAAATTGATGAAATTTAAATAAAAATCACGTGACTTGATTGGTCACCATAGTTGTGACGTCATAATGTTATAGCTATTCAATAACAGTACAGCGTTAAAGGCTATTACACGTGACTAGACAAAAATATTGAAAATTTATTGCTGAAATACGAGTTGTTAGTTCCGATTAGCTATGTGTGATAAAGGATTTATTAGGCAAAGCCTGATAATATTCCTGATATTGATATATTTATGATAACCAATTTTTTTTTAAATCATGTTGGGTTTAATTCTGCTCAAGTTCGAGGTGCCAAGGCATCAAGGTAAGTTTGTTAAAAAATAATATAATAACCGAAAATATTTAAGTACTTATTACCTATATATTATTTTATTTTGGGATTATCACGGCGCACTGCTTGAAACCATTTATTTCGACATTCGTCATCTTGGGGAACATTTAAAAACATTTTGTCAGGAGTTGTTTTTGTACTATTCGTACAATGACATCAAAATTAAATAGATCAAAACACTGTATTTATAATTTTCTATCAACTGCAGTGAGTGAAAACTAACATTATGACGTCACACGCGCTCGGGTTTGTTCGGGAGTTGTCGGCGTGTCTTTGGTACTGGATTCAAAAATTTATTTTTGTTTTGAAATATCTTTTGAATTATTGCGAAAAAAAAATAAAAAAAAATAGTTTTGTTATAAAACTTATATAATTATGATCTTTTCATTTATCACAAAAATTTTTTTTTCAAAAACCTAATTGTCTCAGCGTATTTATATACAGGATGACTGACAAACCCGTCCAAATTCACAGAAGAATCTTTAGTCAAGTTTCACCTTTCCATTTGACCTAGTAAAAGGCTGAGGACGGCGGCATTGAACCGGGCGAGCGAATACGCATTACTCATTTACGCGGGTGTGACAGATACAGGTAATAACAGGTTAACGTACGCTGTTTGCAGCATATTTTATGATTATTCTGTACGATTGAATTAATGATCCTATATGAAATATTTTGTGGTGAAAATTTTACATATAATTTTTTTTGCAAAAATGGGTTCCTTAAATGATGTTTAGTGTGTAAAAAAAATTTGGACGGGTTTGTCAAAGTCACCCTGTATATATATATATATATATATATATATATATATATATATATATATATATATATATATATATATATATATGAGAAAAATCAGAAAAAAAATCTATCCCATGCAGTTTGAAAATTATGGGCATTTAAGAAAAACCTAGAAATTTGGTCAAACTGTAACCATTTTTCGGTTATTTTGGTTAATTTTTATTATTTTACTTCATTTAAACTTTGGAACCGTAACCCTAAATAACATTTCTAGAACCACAGTCAAAAATAATGACACAATTGCCCCAAGTTTTCTAGAATTAAGACTATTTGTTAAACTATGAATTTAAAAATTTCAAAAATTGTTGACTTTGAAAGGCCCTCCTTTAAAAAAAATTTACTAAAGTGAAGCTAGTTTAGTATAGAATATTGCTTAAAAAAACAGTAATTATCCTAACGATATTCAATAGATATTTCTGTAGATAAATAATCTACAATAATGATTTTATATATGAAAATTTAAGTGAATACTGACATGATTATAAATATCAAAACCGAACCAATTCTTACTACTTGAACCATACAACACTCTCGTTCCTATGGAAGGAGCTCGCAAGTTTATTATTAAAATATTATTAGGGAAGGAGGGCGCCACTATAGCTTATGCCTGTTACAGCGCGTAATATCATATAACCTTAAGGCCGCGAAAGAATGATGAGATTTGTTTTAGCCCAAATATTAAAGTCAAGTAAGATGTATCCCGCAATACTTTTGCGACACGTTCTGGACTTTCACAGAACACAATTTCAAAGAACTGATTAAATATTTCAGGACCAGTAGAAACTGTTGACTCGTAAAACATATATTTCGGATAATTACTATATTTACCCCCTTCTTGTGCTTTATATATACTCTATGATTATATTTGAATGAAATATGCATGAAATTTATATAGGCATTAGAACATTATTTCGAGCATGATTTTGGCCTGGACCTTAACAAAGAACATCACAATCTCGAGGGTTATGATAATACTTCCAACGAGAATAAATTGATTTTTTTTCCTTATTGATGTGTATAAGTGGCTTGCAAAATCATATTGGATGCTTGTTTTTGCCAGTAAACAAAACTTTTCGAAACAATTTTTCAATAACTTTATCAAGACGACTATGAGTAGTCAAAAAGTCAACGGCATCGTCCACACTGTTAGCGATCTGTAGTATATTCCAATCGATATGGCTAAGAATGATGATGATAATGATGTCCTCCCAGACGTATCCGTCGACGGCGACACCCTTAGCTCGTCCTCGCCTGGGCTCTTGCATGAGCGCGAGCATGACTCGCAAAACCAAATTTTGTTAAGAAGGTCCTATTACAAGAAGCGCAGTAAAGAGACCCACTTGAATTGCGAGTATAGTTGTAGGAGGGCTTGGGTCGAGTTTTTCGGATCAGGCGTTTGGCGTCAAGGTCTTTAAGACGGGAACGCTCAAAGTTTTCTATACCCGTGTTGACAGCAGTTCGCCACTCCGACCTCTGCGTTACAAGCTCCTCCCATGACTCACTAGACATGCCAATTGCAGTCAAGTGGCGTTTTAAGACATCCCTATAACGCAGAAACTGTCCTCCAGGCTTTCGTTTACCTGAGCTAAACTCAGAATAAAATACCTTTTTAGGTAATCTGGAAGACTCCATGCGTACAAGGTGTCTACACCAGCGTAGTTGGCCCTTCATTAGCATACACTCCATTCCAGCGAGCTTAGCTCGACGTAGAACCTCCGGCATGGCTAAGAATACGATGCCATCAAAATGACCTTGTGTTCCGGCACTAGTAAACCAGGTTTCAGGTTCTCATCGCGTTGGAAATGCTTGTGGTCATGTAAACTTGTGTATGCAAAGATAATGTATTATTGGGTGCGCTGTTGGTTGGTCTGTCTGCTGAACTGAATTATAAAAACTAAAACAAAAGTATCAGTCAACAAAAACATAAATTGAGAAGGAAGATAAAATAATAGAGGTTTTGTATATATATTGAACATATGTACTTTATGATTATATTTAAACTAACTACTAAACTAACTAACTATGGGCCTTATGAGAAAGCTCATGGTCGCTCAGAGGGCAATGGAGAGGGCTATGCTCGGAGTTTCCCTGCGAGATCGAATCAGAAATGAGGAGATTCGCAGGAGAACCAAAGTCACCGACATAGCCGGGATCATTGCAAAACTGAAGTGGCAGTGGGCTGGGCACAATGTTGGTAGGCCCCCCACAAGATGGACCAATGATCTGGTCAAGATCGCCGGAATAGGTTGGATGAGGGCAGCTCAGGACCGATCGTCGTGGAGATCTTTGAGGGAGGCCTTTGTCCAGCAGTGGGCGTATTCCGGCTGAAATGATGATGATGATGATGAACTACTAAATGAATAAAATGTACGCGGTAGCTAATTGATATATAAAATACAAGAGTGTATGGGATTTTGGTGTATGAAGTAGTGGGAATAAAAGACCGTATAGTATCCCATTTCTTTATTATGTGTGTTACATGATAAATAACTTATGTACTAAACTAAGAATAATGCGCGTGCGACGGCTATGGAGTCGTGTGCACTGTACGAAGTTCGTGCGCGCACTGTTTACCTCTCGCCCTCGGAGTTTGTCAATGCCTAGGAAACCTCTAGCTAGTGTTGTCACTAGGTTATCGAGTGCTCCAATACTGGCGGGAGTATGTACGCCACAAGTGTTTTTTAGCTCTGCTCTGGGTTTGATTCATCATCATAAGGACATTTGCATACAGAAATGTAATAATATAAAATGTCGATTCATGTTGAGGCACGTGATGGCTATATTGTCTGTTAGCTCTAAAGAGGATCCCGGAGAAGGTATTTTCATGGGAAAGAAAATAGTAGTAACTTTTAGCAGCGATTCCTTTCGGAGAATGGTAGTTTCTTTCATCTACAGGCGCGCCATGCGTCAAGATGGTGCCATTGTCAAATCACTCGTATTAATCTTTTACATTTATACGATACCTATTTTTTAATTATTATTTAGGTAATATTAGTTCGGATATCAACTAATACAACGAAAAGACGGAAAAAGTACCTGACTTTGGTACAATATGTTTACAAATACAAACAAAACATTCCTAAAACGCCTGTCAGTGCATATTTAATATAACACTCAGACAAAACAAATTGCGAGCATACGTGTCGAAAATAAAATTGCCAGCACGTTCGCAATTATTAGGATGGCATTTTGCAGTCCGATATAATAACAATCCGTCATTTTTATCGTGCGTAAACTCAGCACCGGTCGGACGTGAGGTATATTTAGCCAATATAATGGACACACATTTTCGGAAGCGTTTAAGTATGTCATTTATTGTAAGTAAACTTAGTAAAGAACGTTGTGACTGTTACATAATACATAATTTGTTAACTACAGCTGTCGAGTGTTTGAAGCATTGTATATTGTGACTTATTTCAGGTTTATTTGTTAATTTAAATTAGGATTTATAATAATGTGTATTAGTCACCTTAGTTATACAGTTATTATTAGTTATACCTAGTCAGGTCATAAGTATTGTCACACAGTAAAAACTTTTCTTTTAGAATGCTGGCCACAAAAAAGTTTATTAAATTAGAATTTCGAATTGTTCATGAAAATAAAAATGTATAACTTTTAGAATTTTACTCATTTTTAAATATGGAGTGGACGCTTAAAGAAGACCGTGTTGCAGTTATTGCGTTGCATCGTTGCGGTTACGCGCCTATTCAAATTTTTAACATACTGAAAAATTTGAATATTACCAAAAGATTCGTTTATCGTACCATCAAACGATACAATGAAGACTCTAGTGTAGATGACAGGTCAAGAAGTGGTCGCCCTCGGTCTGTTAGGACTCCAGCAGTGATAAAAGCTGTGAAGGCACGAATTCAAAGAAATCCCAAACGTAAGCAGAAACTGTTGGCCCTTCAGATGGTGTTAAGCAGAACCACGGTGAAAAGGGTGTTAAATGAAGACTTAGGGCTTCGGGCATATCGAAGAAAAACAGGACATCGTTTGAATGCTCGTCTAATGGACCTGAGACTGAAGAGATGCCGCGCTTTGTTGAAGCGGTACGCGGGAAAAAAATATCGGGAAATTCTTTTTTCGGATGAAAAAATGTTTACCGTAGAAGAGAGCTACAACAAACAAAATGATAAGGTGTACGCACACAGTAGTGAAGAAGCGAGCAACCGTATTCCGCGTGTCCAACGAGGTCATTTTCCATCCTCGCTATTGGTATGGTTGGGAGTTTCTTATTGGGGCTTAACAGAGGTACATTTTTGTGAGAAAGGTGTAAAAACGAATGCTGTTGTGTATCAAAATACAGTCCTGACGAACCTTGTGGAACCTGTTTCTCATACCATGTTCAATAACAGGCACTGGGTATTCCAACAAGATTCGGCGCCAGCTCATAGAGCGAAGAGCACACAAGACTGGCTGGCGGCGCGTGAAATCGACTTCATCCGGCACGAAGACTGGCCCTCCTCCAGTCCAGATTTGAATCCGTTAGATTACAAGATATGGCAACACTTGGAGGAAAAGGCGTGCTCAAAGCCTCATCCCAATTTGGAGTCACTCAAGACATCCTTGATTAAGGCAGCCGCCGATATTGACATGGACCTCGTTCGTGCTGCGATAGACAACTGGCCGCGCAGATTGAAGGCTTGTATTCAAAATCACGGAGGTCATTTTGAATAAACTTTAATGTCATAAGAATCTATGTTTTGTTAAGTTCATTTTGGTATATGAATGGTTACATAATTAATAAACTTGTTACAATTATTTTACATTAAACATGTGACAGAATTTATGACCTGACTAGGTATATATTTAATATAGGAATATATTCATGTGAATTTTTTGGTAGGCTCTCGACGAAATCTGCTTGAGTTAAAAGCTGCTTTTAATTCAGTTGTAGATTGTGTATCATCAGCTTCCACAATCGCCTTTAATTCGTCATTGTCGACCAGTCTTCGGACGACCGCGAGGTTCATTTTTCAGGTCGAAATTCCCAGAACGGAAGCGAGCAAACCAATGACAGGTGGTGCGTTGGTTTGTAGTGTTAGCTCCGTAAACGTCGTGCCGCTTGTGCCGCGTTGCTGCCACGACGGTACTCATATTCCATAATTACTCGAATTTTTAACGTATCCATGATGACGAAAAAGATTGAAATGCGATGAAAATGTAACACTAATGAATAAACAAATGACTATTATTGGAAAAAGAATTCCATGTTTTTAAAATAAAATTAATTTGAAATTACAATTCTTAGCCAAACAAAAATTATTTTGATTTGAAATGGCCAGTACTGCAGAGCGGCAATTTCATAGGTAAAGAACTAATATTTCATCCGTTCACATATCGTCTAATTTTTATTTAACAGATTAGCTTTCTAACAATACATTGAACCATCCCCTGGGTTCTAGTAAAAACTTCGTATAAAAAGCGAAATAATGTGCTTTAAATTAAGCGTTAAAGAAAATAAGGTATTGCATAAAAACTTAATATGTAAGAAAGTAGATGTGTTAATTAATAGGTTGTGCCAAATTTCTTATATAGTAAAATCACAACAAGGTCTAACTGAATCTTGGATATAGATTTAGAGTTAATAATTTAAATAAGGTCTTATTTAAATTATTAACTCTAAAATCTATAAATTAGTTATAGCACTTACTCAACCCAAATGTCGATCTAGTCAGGTCTGGAATAAATAAACAACTTTAAGTTCGTGATAAATCTGATCCGTAGACGTAAGAGCTAACTTACTTCAAACTATCTAAGACTTAAGAAGATCTACTACGAACATTGAATACTAAAATTATTGTTAGACCCTCTAATGATATGGGATGTTTTTGTTTGAAGGAGAAGCTTTGAAGTAAGTTAAATAAAATAATGGAAATAACCATATTCTATACGACAGGACTTAATAAATTGACTTAATATTAAAATTATAGTATATTTTTAATTTTAAATAAGAAAGTTTAAATGTAAATTTTTAAAGTATGATTACAATATTAATCAATCAAGCAAACTGAAAAGATATTAATGAAATTAAATAAATCAATATTATATACACAAAGACAATTTACACAGCGCCATTCAGCCCGAAAATATCTATTAATACACATAATTTATAACATATAGGTATATTACCGTATTGGACAAATGTCGATATTTTTTGCTTTGCCATTTGCCATTTTTGCATGAATGCGCTTAACGCAACACTTCGGCGACACTTCATTTTCGCAGGAAATATTAATAAAGGTGCCTAAGTATGGTTTCAGCCGCGATGACTTCGTTCTGATCAAATGCTAATCTTCATTTGCTACATGTAACATAGTAGGAGTTATCACTGAATATATCATTAGCTAGTATTAGACAACCAGTACTTAAAGCAGGTAGCAGTATAGGTTTAAGAGTGAAATGATAATCCTATATCTTTAAACGAGCAATTCTTGTATATATATACTTATATAATTGGAATCTCAGAATCGGCTCCAATAATTTTCATGAAATTTAGTATACGGGGGGTTTTGGGGGCGATAAATCGATCTAGCTATGAATCATTTCTAGAAAATGTCATTTTATTCGCTTTTTTTATTGGAAGAAAAGTAACAAAAATGTGACTCTTCCTGACATCTATCGGCGAATAATAATACTATTTTTTAAATTGCTTTAACGACACAACACTAAAGCTATTCCAGCAGATGGCGTTGTTAAGTAACAAGAAGTCAATGAGTGTTTGCTTTGAGGTTAGACTAAGAAAATCAATTGTTAATTTCCAAAAAACACAATTTATAAAAATAAATACCGAGCAAAGCTCGGTCATCCGGATATTAAAATTTATAAAACCACGCTAAAATGAAAGAAGGGACAGCATGGCCTCTTGTCTGTTATAACTATTTACAACAAAAACCCATCAAAAGTGCCAGCGCCTTCTATAAATAAATTTAAAATAGTTGCCAAGACACGTATCCGTGATAAAGAGATAATAGGAAAGAAATTAAGAAAATTGTTAAAGATTTTTTTTTAATTTATATGGCAGAACCATGTTTGTCGGGTCAGCTAGTAAATATACTTCTTATCAAAAAAAAAATCGAAACATTACTGTAAGTATTATTCAAACGGCATTTAAATGAAAAAGAGGATTGATATCATTAAAAAAATTCGCGAATTAATAGCTGACAGTTTGGTCTATACAATGGTATACCAGAATTCCAAATTAGAATTTAAATCAATTTTACGACAGGCCGGCTCCAGCTGCAGAGGTCAGTATTCTTTATCCATCCTTGCATAGATATTATTAGATATCGCAACTTGCTATGATAATGGGGTAATCTTACTTTAAAACTATAACAGAAAATAAAAAAAAAATGAATAGGCAAACATCATCCTAAAATAACAGACATTTTCACTCAGTATTTGCCTACAAAAATAGTAATCACGTTGGCAAAATTCTATCACCATTACCGCGCAAAAGTGAAGCCAAAAATGAGTTGTAAAAAGAAAAAAAAAGTGGAAAAGTTCCCGCAAACGTCAACTTCAATTTTTCTGCGGGCACAAAAAATAATTTAGTGAAGAAATGGTTTTAGGGATCCACCGGTAATTAAGTTTGAATTTTAAATATTACGCGACAGTGGATGAGCTTGTTAGCGAACTGGGCCACGGTCTTCTGAAAAGGTTTATGTCTTTATGGTGTATTTTCCTTTTTGTTAGTGAATAATTTTTATAACTTTCAATGAGTTTGTAAATTAATTATATAGAGCTACCTAAAAACATCGATCTGTAATTGGTTTTTACTTTTGTATACGGTTAAAGACAGATTTATTATTTGAAGTACTTGAAACTAAAACGATGTGGACGTATGTATCGTAAATTTAATATTTTTGCCTTGTGCAGAGGAATTATATTTATAAATATTATGATTTAAAATTATTGTAAATAGGAACATATTTCAAGCCAGTAATGTAAGTTGCACATGGTTAAATTTGATTGGTTAACATGGAACACACATTACCTTTCTAACTTTAGCTTGTATGTTGACCTCCGTGGCGTGACTCTCATATCAAAATGGTGTTTGCAACCCCAGTGCTATCACGAACATGTTGCTGTCACATAACGGACAGGAATTTGCACTAATGCCGGAAGACAACACAAAGTTATTATGGCGGCATACTTAAGGCGAAAGGTGGTCGCCATCAAGACGGGTTTGGGACCCTACCACGTAGGTGGGGTGGGTTGTTTTGTTGCCTTTTACGACAGGCCGACCCCGACCGCAGAGATCAGTATTCTTTCTCCGCCCCTGCACGGAGTCTAATGATATTATGTATTTGCGAAGAGAAGAATATATAATTAATATATTAGTTGTTTAGTACCTATAACAAAAGCGCTCTTTTTACTTTGGGACTATTATCTATCGACCTCTACTTTTATCTAGTTTTTCTTCAAGTTTTAGGAATATTATCATCATTTGTATTGATTTAAATCGTGTGTTTATTTTAGCAAGTGATGACGTTTTGGTACTTTTTGGTAGTACCATAAGCGGTAACTGTCATCACTGAAAACCGACAAGGCTTCGGTTATTACCATCACACGTAACTCTTAAAACACATTTAGTCGTTTAATATATATATTATTAAATTACCTGGCAATGAAAAATTGATAAACGTAATATCTGTATTGGAACGTTATGGGACGTTATTACAATTCTCTTACGCAAATTTTCCCAAAGATGTGGTTTTACACCAATCGAATCATTCCAACTTATTAATGAATACTGCAGCATGATTTCCTAAATCAGAAGCGGAGTAATGATTTCGTATTTCTTAAACTATAATGTAGTTCGAATTAAAAATATACGGAACACTAGGTTTGTTAAATGTATTATATAATAGTATCCTTAACCTGAAAGACTGTTGTAGCCAAGTGGGAATACCGCAACAACCTTAAAATATTCGCAAAATGGGAGAAACTGCTTCTAGTAACCACGAGAAATATAGCGCTTGATACGACTTTATGGGAATTTCATTTTAATATCCGTTTTTAAATATGCGTCCTCTTCTTCTACATCAAAATGAATCCCAATTGTGAAACTTCGACATCCTTTTACGTCGATTCCTTTAGGCAACTCGTTTTCCTTGAGCAATAAGTCAGAAGAAAAAAGCTAGACTAAATAGAGTTTGGCCTTAGGAGCAATCCGTGCTAAAATATGTGCTCTCTTTCTCAAGGATAGAAGTGTTTTACAAGAGCACATACACGTAGAAGTCTGTTCCTGTGATAATGCACCTAAATACCTTAATACTAAATACCTTGAGTATCAAAAATTATAAAAATTAGACTGAATGGATACAGAAGTAGAGGTAGACCAAAGAGAAGATGAATGGATTGCGTAAAAGATGATATGGCGAAAAAAGGAGTGAATGTTCAGATGACGGCTAATAGAAGAGAGTGGAGGGAGAGAACTTGTTGTGCCGACCCCATATAGTTGAAGATAAGAGCAGGGAGAAGAAGAGACGACAAAATTAAATATACAAATATTCGTAAACAAGTCTTAGAATTATATCCACATCTTTCGTGTTTATAAGTATGATAAATAATAATCTGACCGAAACGAAAATAAAAGGAAACAGGGGCAAATAGTCCCGTCTGTTGCAGGTCCCTTGGAGCGTGTATCTCACCTAAAAAAATAAGGGTTCAATTGATTTGTAAGCCAAGCCGAGTTTTCTCAAGATAATATTGTCGAAATACCGGCTGGCTGGGACCCACGCGGATTCCCACTTATTTTGTAATCTTTGCCCGCAGCGGCATCTTCCGTTCATGGTAAAGATTTGAAGAGTAAGTCAATTCTGGAATACTCAGTATACATGATATTTGCTTCTCATGCAAGCTAACCACCAACAATACATATTTATTGTCAAATCTAAAACCGTATAACTGTAATAATTAGTACAAAAACCGTCAAAGGCATTTAGATATAGTTGCGACAAAGATGCTACTAATTTTTTTTTCTAGAGTACCAATCATAACTAGTAAATTAAAGCAGTCAAGCAAAAAGTACCCAAATAATACTGGATTTCCAAAACAATTCATGTCTGTTGTCCTCAATCATCAATCAGGTGTTCAAGCATCAGTGAAAAGCAATTCCTAAATTTCAGAAATTTATATATTTAAGAATTTATACAAAATGATACCTGATCAGCGGTATTACACTCAAAGATCTAGTGGTTTCGACTTCGAACCCCAGAGAAACATGCACTGCTGCTTTGTACTAATGTGAATGAAAACATCCTGAGGAAACGTGCATGCCGAGATCACCAGTGCTCAACATTGGGTCGTCTGAAACTGTTATTGTAAGAGAATTTATAAGCAAGAATTTTCTGCTAAATATTCGAATTAATTTTATGTTATTTATTATAATTACGAAATACAAAAAATAATGTTGTATTACTGAAAATTTTGAACGGCACACCTCTCTCCGTGTGTTCAGAAAAAGGTCTCTTTGATGTGGAAAGTGGCGATATAAAATATTTTCTTGTTATGTCCCCATTTCCCCGAATCTTTGCCAATTTGAAATTGCATTCCCAAATATTACTTATCTAATAGTCGCACGTTCTTTTCAATTTCTTAGAATTTTATTTAAGGATGAAGAAATATATTTTTAAAATAAATTACTTTTCTTAAACATATTTTTATTGTAATGATTGTCTCGATATAAATACAGAAAATAACTAAGTGACAGGGTAAAATTCAAAGAAATTTAGATGACTACGTATGTTTTCCAATTACAGCACTAGAGCGCATTATACGACATAATGCTCAACGTTGATGTTTCAACTACAGCAGCGCTTCGCACAATCGAGCACTCTCAAAAGTGATGCTTGCAATCGAATACCAACTCAGTGACAGAAAATTAACAAGTGTTTTTCTTTAAGTTGGCATTGATCGAAATTTAATTTATATATTATCGTTAGTAATATTGTTTATTGTTGAAAAAAATTTAAAGCTTTCGTTTCGTAGTAGTTTTTTTGGAAATAATCAAAGTTAATTCAAACTGTGTTAATATAAACATGGATGGTGCACACTGATGGTGTATTTGAAAATTAATTCACGTTCCAATTAACCATAAGCATAATTCCGCATTATGCGCCACTGAGTCGCATTATGCTTGTAATTGGAAAACTACCATTACTGCAATGTTTAAGGAAACCGACCCTGAAAAGTTAGCGATGTTCGTAGCAAAAAATCTTGAAGAATTATACCACCAGTAAAATTAATATTAATGAGACTATTTTTTTTTATTGCTATAGAACAGCAGACAGGCTGACAGCCCGCTTAGGATTTAGCAGTTACCGTCGCCTATAGGTGTATCCAACGCCAGTGGCATCGCGAACACGCTGCTGTCCCATAAAGGTACAGGAACTTAAGTCACTAATGCCGGAACACAACACAAGGTTATTATGGCGGCATACTTAAGACCAAAGGTGGTCGCCATCCAGACGGGCTTGAGGCCCTACCACGTAGCTAGGGTGGGTTGTTTTGTCGCCTTTTACGACAGGCCGACCCCGGCCACAGAGGTTAGTATTCTTTCTCCGCCCCTGCACGGATAGAGGTTACAAGAATCAATTCGTCATATACAACAAATCTATGTTACCAAAGAGCAGTTCAGAGACAGCATACCCGTGATCCGTGAGTCATCTACATATAGTGAAAAAAAATTGTAAATACGAGGCGGGACGCCTGCTCTTTGGATAATTCAATGTTCGATACCGGGACGATGGCACTTTCACCTTATGAAGATGACGCCTCTCCAGTGCTGCAAACGAAGCATGGAAGTGGCGGGTATCCTACTACGAATAGGGGTGGACAACTTTTGCCAAATAATCTATACTACTATTATAAAGAGGAAAGATTTGATTGTTTGTTTGTTTGTTTGTTTGTTTGTTTGTTTGTTTGTTTGTTTGTTTGCTTTGAATAGGCTCCGAAACTACTGACCCGATTTAAAAAATTCTTTCATTGTTGGGAAGCTACACTATCCCCGGGTGACATAGGCTATATTATATTTTCAAAAAAATTAGGGATCCTTAATAAAACTCTAATAATGTAACCCGAAGTGTAAAAAAATTACCTAAAATATTATTTAAATCGCGTGCGTTGCGAAAACTATTGATGATAGAATAAAATAATGTACTACAACTTTGCAGAACACATCATTATTTACAAAAAGTGTCGCGACAGCATATGTCTAACTATTATAGTTATGCCACAATAAGTGTTCTTTTATTTTAAAAAATTAATTGAAATGCCGCCCCTAGAAAAGGCTCTTTATTTGGATCTTGGTATTAATCCTTATCAAAATAAATTACTTCATATTCAAAACTGTTTCAATACCTTTATATAACTTTTTGAATTATTCAATTCGGATATTCCATTCGAAAGATATCACGAGTTTAAAAATGTAAATATTAGAAAAATGTTGCGTGGTAGCCGCTCACCCTGTTCGGCTAGCTAGGCAGCACCTTATGCAATGTAGGCGTGCGTCACTGGGGTTTTTACAAAAATTAGAATACTTATTAAAAAATAACGAAAAATAAATAAAAAGTAATAGCAAAAAAAATCATTAAAATAAAAGCTCATAGAAATAATAATATTCAAACTTTCTTTATAATTTTATTTTTTTAGTAACCTGACGCAAATAGAAGGGTTTGCCCCCAGGGGCGCTCCTCTGTCCGAGGAGTGCACGGGTGTGCGTACCCGAGGTGCCCGAGCATCCGTCGCTTCACTCCCCTCTCCGTTCGAGGCAACAGAGTCCTACCTTTCTTTCCGTCTACCTCTTACATCCTTTCCAACTTAGCTCTCTGTTCGTGGCATGGTCCCCGATGGGATAGTTGCGAATACTGATTGGGGTCCCGGGTTCTACCATGGGACCCGATTTGGTAGTCAAAACCATGCCTATTTCGACTGCGCCTGCACAGAGAGTGTTCCCGGGACGGGAATTGCATCCTCGCTGTCGGTTGGTCTTGCTGGGCCGGCTACGACGTCAAGCGACTCTGCTTTTTCTGGAGTGTCGTCTGGTAGTCGTACACACGCCTGACTAGCACGCAACGGGGATGCGAGTCCCGTCCGGAATTGGCCGCGGACCTGTCGCTCCCGGCCCTGGTTCTGTCCATGGTCGGGGGCGATCCTGGATGGACGGCCGTCGCCTCCTTTTGCGAGGCAGTAGTGTCTGCAAGGGAGGCGGCGGAACGGGAGCGGGAGTCCGCCTCCGCACTCCCCTCCCGCCAACGTAGGCCGCGTCGTCGGCGCCGGAGGGCGGGCAACGATCTCCGGCCGCCGTAGAAAGCGGCCGCGGGCGGCCCCTCGGGGGAGGATCCGCCGCCCGCACTATTGCCGTGAGGGAAAAGGCCGCGTGCTGTTCCGCAGCCCCCCTCAACTCATAGAGTTGTTACAAGAGAGCGCCGGGGGGACGAAAGCCTGACCTCCTAGCGCCAGCACTTTAGAAGGGGCCCGCTTTAAGACAAAGCGTGGGCCGGCGCCGGCCCGGGCCACGAGATCGGCAGGCCATATATCCGTGGGCCCGGGCGTAGACGATAGGAGAACAGCGGAGTTTTTTAGTGGGTAGTCGGATGGTCGAACATCTTTTCCGGAGTCCCTTATATCCCTCGGTCTCCCCGGGCCGGGGGAACCCGTCAAGAGAGGTTTTTCCCCGAGACCGAAAAAAAATAGAAGGATTTAATTTTTTGTTAAATACCCATGCGAAGCTGGGACGGGCTGCTAGTGTAATATATAATAAATACAATAATAAAAAAGGCAACTTGCCCAGTGAACACAATGTGTTATTACAAAGGCAATTTGTGAATGATTTAAGAAACAATCCAGATTCGAGTCTTCTCCTGTACATCATTCTTAACCATCTTTTACAAAGATAACAAACAGTCACAAAATACACGCAAAGATCATTTATATCTACACAAAATAATTTATGTTACTCAATAAAAGGAAAGAACAGTTCAAAATTTCCGTTCTGAAATTTGCATCGGTGAAGAGTAACCACAATGTGACGGTCCGATCCCGGGAAACTCTAATTTGCTAACTTACTTATCCGATCCAGCCGAACAAGAACTCCAATGGACTGCTAATTTATGATAACAACAGAAATCGTTTTGAAAGAGCCATGCATAAAATTACTGCAGTTCAACAGTCGATTTAAATATTTAAGTCAAAGAATAAGTACGTAAACCTCAGTCTAATTAACAAATTTATAAAATACATTTTGGTAATGTTTATAAATTCATATCTAAGTAGTGTTGTAGTAAGTTGGATATAATTGCAGATTGATTAAAAAAATATTATGTTATAAAAATAACGTTACAATTGTACCGAGACTGCCTTGTCCACCTGGCTTTTCACACGAAGGATGGCGTCCACAGTTGATCGCCTCTGGCGGAAACCAAACTAGTTCTCCGCCAGGTCTGGCCTTACATTCGTTAGGTGCTGGACAAGCCGGTTCACTATTATACGCTCGAACAGCTTCGCGGTCTCGTCCAACAACACTATGGGCCGCTACGCCGATGGAGAGTCCGCGGAGCAAGCATCCTTCTTGAGCAAGACAAATTTCCCCGTCTTCCAGATTTTAGGGAACTAGCTTTTCCAGGCATTGTGAAAAGAGTTAGTGGAGATAAGTCGGGGTTCCAGAGCGTATACTGAGCCAGAACCAGAACCCGTCCTGGAATGCCGTCTGGGCCGTGAGCGGTGTTCTTCCCTTTCAAACATAGAAAAGCCACACCCAACTCTTCCCGGGACACGCTGGGCACCTCGTCGTCGCTCCGCGCCAGAAATAGCTGGAAACATGGTGGGAGGTCTGTGCTCATCCCTCCATGGGAACAACGTGGTGACCACCTCAGTCAGCAGCTGTTGACGTAGTTTGTTGCGCACCAAATAGTAAGGCCACCCCACGGATCCTAGTTAAGAAAGCTGCCCCCACGCTGCCAATTTCACCTTCTTGATGGCTACCTGCAGCGACTTCTGTGCTGCGTTGTACCCCTCGTAGAGATGAGCTTTTTTCTCAACCTGTGCAACGCTATGCGACTGCCCGATATGACGCCTTCTTCGCAGCTGGCGTACTGGTGGCAAGTACACACATAGGCTTTGTGTTTCTGCGCGATGTCTTCATTCCACCTGTACACCTGCCGAATCGGCCTTAGAGGGCCAGCCCTAGGCATCGCCGCGTTGCACACGTCAGTCACGACCTCCCGCAGACAGCCTGCCTCAATACTGACGTCACTAGTGGCAGATGAAGGCTCCTCTGATTCCGCGTTCACGCGTACACAATGAAGGCCTCCCGGAGCAACTCCTTATGCAATTTTTTCTGGTTCTTGCGCGGTCCCAACTCAACCGAGGACGCTCGGACTGGAGTGTCCGAGTTCGATGCGGAAACGTCGAATCGGATGTAAAGGTGATCTGACAGCGTCTCCACCCTTTCCGGGACCCTCCAGTTCAAGACGCGGCGTGCGATGGCTGGGGTCGCAAATAACAAGTCCACTATAGAGTCCCCGTTCCAGCGCACGCACGTGTTGATCGTTTTCTCGTTGAAGACGAGCAGGCCCCTCTGGAGGACCCAATCCTCCAGCATTGCCCCTTGCGTCAGTAACTGGAGGTCCCCAGGATGCGGATTTTGCATTAAAGTCCCCGACCACCAGCACAGGGCGGGGGTGGAGTCGAGCGACGAATTTGCCCAGACATCAGAGACAGACAACTTACAATTACAACGGGACAGCCTTAATTTAATAAAAACAAAGGGTGTTATTTCAGCTTCTCTTGGAAAATTGAAATCAGAAAAGCAAAATATTAGTCGGCGCGTATTTTCCCAGTTTTCAAACTTGTCATAGGTATTTAATTGACCTGCGTGATGACTTTAAAATTAGATTTGAAGATATTCTACGGACGGAAATACCACCATGGATCATAAATCCATTTGATAAAACGGAAGTGGAGAATGTGATATTACAAGAGGAGCTACTCGAGCTTAGCACTAATGAGGAGCTGAAGGTGAAATTTAAAAGAGGGTATCAAACATGTTAGCTGCAGGCAGAAATACCCGAAAAATATGCTGGACTGTGGGTAATTGCGAGAAAGCTTTTGATAGCTTTTCCCTCGTCATATCTTGTCAAAAAAGTTTTAGTGTCGTTACAAACCTTTTACTAAAAAGAGGGGCAGATTGAATATCACGGAACGGGGAAATTTGCGATTATTCCTAACAAACTGAAGCCAAATATTAACAAATAATCATATATAATATAATTATGATCATCATCTCAGCGTTCATCCCGGTTGCAACCCAAACTTGCGTTTCGGTGCCCGGGGTCCGCTTTCCGACTTTTTCTACTCCACTTCGCACGGTCTTCAGCATCCTTGGTAGTGAGCCCATTGGCACGCATACCCTTACGACGTCAAGCCAGCACTTTGTGGGTCTACCCCTCCTGCCGGGGCCCGGCGGAGGCAGCATGGGCAGACATTTGTTTCCCACGTAAGCATCCGGTTGCCGTAAAACGTGGCCGTATCAACGGAGCCGATACTCCTGCAGTTTATCCGCAATGTCACGGACATGAAGACTGCCGCGAATGCGGAAGTTCCTAACGCGGTTCTTCCGCGTCACTCCACACATCCACCGCAGCATATTCATCTCCGTGACACTCAGCTCTTGCTTGTGTCGCTCTAACACCGGCCACGTTTCGCAGCCGATATAAAAGGACAGGCCTATAATAAATAATAAATATATAATATAATTATATTAATATATAATTATTTGCTGTCAATCCGTAAAGTACATCCCTCCTATTAAAATTATGACTATTTTGTGATTGTCATTGTAGAAGTTACGTTATGTTATTAATGTTTAATTATATTAAGACTGTTACCATTTTACAATGTAATAGGATAACAATAATAATTAATAGTGTAATACATAACATATTTTAATAAATACAACACAAACAATATACTATTTCTTTTTCTTCTTACTACTATGAATGGGGAGTTTTCTACTCGTAAACGAAATAAGTGAGAACTGATTGGTTCCTTGTGCTGTAAGTAGATATCAAAAAAGTAAAGTTGGATAGAATCACTTTTTTGATTGGCCAACTTACTTACAGCATGATCAATTAAATAATTAATCAACCAATTCTCACTTTTTTTCGAAAACTATTAATTCTTGGTTGGAACTCAGCCGCAACGCAAATTTCCATACTAAGATCTAATCTTCACATTTTTTTGTCGAGTTTTGGGAATATGGTAGAAATAGGTATAGCTGCAGGTGGTCCACCGGAATCAGCAGAATTTTGTAAAAAAAATTCGTACCTCTGTATTAATGTAAGGAAAGGAAAGAGATCATTAATAATTTTTTAATGCTGTGGGACAGCAGACAGGCTGACGGCCCGCTTAGAATTTAGCAGTTACCGTCGCCTATGGATGTTTGCAATGCCAGTGGCATCGCGAACACGCTACTGTCCCATAAAGGCACAGGAACTTTGGTCACTAATGCCGGAACACAACACAAGGTTATTATGGCGGCATATTTAAGACCAAACATGGTCGCCATCCAGACGGACTTGAGGCCCTATCACGTAGCTAGGGTGGGTTGTTTTGTCGCCTTTTACGACAGGCCAACCCCGGCTGCAGAGCACCCCCTGCACGGATAAAAAATTATAAATATTTGAAGCATATGCTTCGTAAGCGATTTCAGTTAGGTAGTACGAAAATTTGTGAACAACTTTAAAGAATGTTAAATAGGATTTCATTATGAATATTATACTAGTAATGAAGAACTTTCTCAAATTGCGTTTTCGTGATTATGTAATTTTTATTTTGAAATAGTATCTTGTGACCTTACAGTTGTTGGTGAGACCGTTGTAAGTTTGTCAGATCTTAACACCGGTGACCCTTACACGTAAAACTTTAAGCGGTAAACTCATTTGGTTAACTTTATTCTGCCATAGAGTTCACCAGGGAAACATTTTTTTTAACGAAACTCCCCGACAGATCCTTATAATATTTTGGGTTATTATATAACGTATATTAAAATACGTCAATGTCAAGAGTAAAGTATTTTTTAAATTTTCTGTGATGGTCTAACGTATTAAAGGTATATGCATTTAAATTATGTAATATTGTGAAAATAATTAGACTTACGAGCTAAATGTGGGGCAAGGTCTTCGTTGTTGGTATAAGCCTTTAATCTTGGGTGAGTTCACTTACATAATTATAAGATTATGTTCATCATCTCCGTGTAAATATTTGATTCAGAGTACGCAAAATTATATAAAGGAAGGCAAAGGAAAAAAAGGATATACTATAGTATGTATAAGGAATTTAAATATTTTATACATTACGTGTACAAGACATACTTATGTTTCATACCTAATATTTTTTATTTGACGATAAATAAGGTATTTTAGATTAGCAAAATAATATACTATATAATAATATATGCAGCCTTACAAAGCTGGCAGTTAAAATTTTACTTAATATTAATAATTACTTCAGTGTAGCTTATTGAACTAATAAATATAAAAGTAATTCAAAAAGTGAGTTAACCTTTATAAAGGCATATAAGATAGAACAAATAAATATAACGTTATGAAACAATCGTTTAACTTCTACACACCTATTGTATAATTTGCTGTAACTAATCACTTAAACGTACCTTAAAGAGTCTCGATAGTGTCAAGTTACGACTACTTACGATTTGTCCTCCAGAGCAATTACATGAGGGATTAGGGAGACATGTTTGGACTAGTTTGGATGAGTCTAGCTGAGTTTTATTGCCTATTTGACATTTGCCTTTTAACACTGTTAACATAATTATATAACATTGAGAGAGTAAAAAGTAGTAGTAGAGTGGCAAGATAAATAGAGAGACATAGGGTAAAAGCCGGATAGTTACCTAAAACAGATACATGCCTCGGTATTGAATACACTATGTTATAGAGCAAGATCCCAGAGCCACCAGACGTCACGTATTTTCTGACGGACAAAATGTGGATGATTGAGTAGTGTTAGTATGTACCTACTACGATCATATGCCTACTTGCTAGCTTGGTCAAACGGCAAATTCCAGGTATCAGGTGATCAAGGTATATAAAAACATTACTTACTTCACGTAAATTCTCATGGCTGATTTTCACGTATGTTTTAGACAATATCGTTAAAAATAAGTCATCAATACTCCCAGACACTTTCCGTCAGCCATATTGCTGTGCAGACGCTTTAAAGCTCCCAAAATAATTAGTTAACTTCACGTAAATTTTGATGCTCAATTTTTATATATGTTCATCAGAAAACTATTTATAACCTTTGACAAGAATACAGACCGATCCAAGGGGCCAATCATCCCCTAAACTCAATTTTAATACCTCTGTGAGAGCATTATCCACGCACATGAGATCAAGTTCGTCCATCCGATTTCGCGAAAGAGTTAAGTAACATACATTTCAAACAGTCTCTTATTGAATTTTTTAATTATCACGAAAGATAATTAATGCTAATGTCAAATTTGATAGAGGTTGCGGTTTTTACGAAACATCTAGCTTAGTCCAGTCCAAACATCGACCCAGGTTTGCGTATACTTATAAAAAAAAACACGTCAGAAGATTGCTTTCCTAGATCGAAAAGAAGCTTCTCTGCATTTTTTTGCATTGATAGTATTTACTATTTTATTTTTTACTCTCTATTTATACTATTGACACAGATCCGTGCAGAGGCGGAGAAAGAATATTAACCTCTGCGGCCGGGGTCGGCTTATGGTAAAAGGCGGCAAAACAAGTGGTAGGGCCGTCTGGATGGCGCCGACCTTTGGTCTTAAGTATGCCGCCATAATAACCTTGTGTTGTGTTCCGGCATTAGTGACTAAATTTCCTGTACCTTTATGCGACAGCAGCGTGTTTGCGATGCCACTGGCGTTGCAAACACACATAGGCGACGGTAACTGCTACATTCTAAGCGGGCTATCAGCCTGTCTGCTGTTCAACAGCAATAAAAAAAGATCATATTACAAAAATTTGCGAATAAATTAATTATAAAATAAGTAAATGAAATCTGAACATAATTTACATATATAAGTTAAAGTAAACAACAACATTTTTTCAAAATATTAGCGTGAGATATCAGATGTAAATCTTGCGCTTTCTGATGAAGGGGTTGTCATATTGTTTACTGCATGCCCCTTGATCGGATTCGTGGAAAGATAGATTCACAGATATTTTAAGTACATATTAATTTTTTTAAAAACTGGGTCATCTATGTGGCTTTTACCCTAATCATATTCGAGAAGTAATAGATCTGCAATTATATAATACATCTGATAACAGTTTTAAAGTGCGGTGGATAGTAAAGCAATACGCTCATAACAGTAAATTTGCATTTAAAGTTTTCTAAAGAGAAAATACGTTCATAATAAAATATTTGTCCCTATATTTTATTAAATTTTCAAAAAGGTTCCGATATGATAATTATCAAACATTTTAGCCTGGTATTTATTTTCGTTCGGCAGGTGTACGAAATGAAAACATTTAAGCCCAGCCCGACTATAAAATACAGAAACAAAGAGTGTAAAATAATAATAAAAATACGTAGTCATAACTTTTTACGTTCAAAACACACATTTCACGAATAATAAAATAGTAGGTTTTTTTTGAAGTTATTGAATATTATTTTTTATGTTTTATATATGCTATCAATTTTCGATTAATACTAAAATCCGTATTTTTATAAATTATTTATTTCTCTTAAAAAACAAACATTTCGCGTAATTTATTTTTATTTTTGGGCAATATTATATAATGCTACAACGAAGTATCAGAGCTTGGAAAAACTGTATTTAGGGTCGTCTAACGACGATTTTTTTTACCACGTAATGACTATGGTCGTCAGTACTTGCATTTTGTAACATAATAGCGGCCTATAGTATCCCACAGCTGAGCTCGGGCTGCCTCTTAGAGGTATCGGCAGTATACCCACCACGTTTGTCCAAGGCTGATTGAGGGGTACACAAATTGGAGATCTAGCTATGCAGGTTGTTCTTCTTCGCCATCGGTAAATCGGTTCAATTATGCTGTAATATAGATAGATAGATAATTCTTTATTGTTCACCATTGTGCACATGCACAATATGCACATTAAGAAAAACTCCCTAAGTGATGCTTGCCACCGCGCGATTTTTTTATTGCTTAGGAACAGCAGGCAGGCTGATCTCCCACTTTTTTTAATGATGTAGGACAGCAGCCAGGCTGACGGCCCCTTAGAATTTAGCAGTTAACATCGTCTATGGGTGTTTGCAACGTCAGTGGCATCGCAAACACGCTGCTGTCCCATAAAGGTACAGGAACTTCTGTCACTAATGCAAGAACACAACACAAGGTTATTATGGCGGCATACTTAAGACTAGTAGTCGCCATCCAGACGGGCTTGAGGCCCTACCATGTGGCTAGAGTGGGTTGTTTTGTCGCCTTTTACGACATGCCGACCCCGGTTGCAGACATTATTCTTTCTTCTTCCGCCCCTTCACGGAGAAAAATTTGAACCCAGAACTTCTAGATTCGCTACAAAGTACCATGCATACTGCAAAATACTGTTATGAGAGAAAGTCTTATGTAGAATTGATTGTCAACGATGTTTATATATTTAAAAAAATTCATTTAATGTTTTGCAATATCCATATTGAGGCTGCAATGTTTTGTTTTAACGTAAGTTTGGTGATAACGACGATCATATCATTTTACAAGTTTGGTAAAAGACCAAAGGTAATCGATACACATATGAGCTTTGCGAGACTTTTATCGTTTTCCAACCTGAAAAAAAAAAGAGTCTTGTAAAGATTTTTCCAGTCTCGCACTATTATTGCCAATTTCCATATCATTACTAAATTCAGCAGTAAATTAATCTTTTAACAAATAACACCGCTGTTTACTCCATTTTTCCACTTTCTCCTTTAAGTCCGAAAGAGCAACGGAATATTAACGACGCAGCTTCCTTTACATGATGTATATTAATAGAATCTATAAAATGTATAGATTCGTTCTGTATTCATTTGTACAATGCACTCTGTTTTTTTGATATCACCATTTGTTTCTAGATGCTCTGAAACACCATGTTTTATGAGATTTTATTTATTGTATTGGGTATTTTTTTTATTGCTGTGGGACAGCGGACTGACTGGCCGCCAACTTAATAGTAAACATTTTCAGTCGCCCATTAATATTTACAACGCCAAAGGTACCACCAAAATACTGCCATCCACATAGGGGAACTATTCTTTTTATTATATTTTATTATTGGTGTAGTACAGCAGACAGGCTGACGGCCCACTTAGAATTTAGTAGATACCGTCGCCTATGGGTGTTTGCAACGCCAGTGGCTTTGCGAACATGCTCCTGTCCTGTGTGTGAAAACTTTTCTTTTTAACACGTTTTTAATAGCTTAGTATGTATGTATCTATTTATCTTTCTATGTAACGGAATTTTGAACGTGATTTTCACCCTCTTCAAACATAGGATTGATTTGAAACTTTGCACACTTATCAAGGGCTGATGACAATGCAATAATCTGTATAGTTTGTATCATTATCCTTACCAGGATCCTCAGGATTAATAAATTTTCGTACTGATTCTCATCCGATCACCGAAGTTTCCTTAAATTCGAGCGCGAGTCAGTACTTGGATGTGTGACCGCTTGGGAACACCGTGTAACGGTGGCCTTTTGCTCTTTTTTTACATACTTTATATTAACTTGACATGTATGTAACGGAATTTTTCGATTTTTCGGATTTCGAATCGATTTTAACCCACTTTAAATAACCAATAAAATTAAAAATTCTGCCACAGCGCCATCTGGAGTTCAATTCATAACAGTGCTAGAAGATGGCGTTAAATTAATAGAAACATTTACCGATTGGAATTGATAACAAATCATATTAACACGCTCATATTTTATAGTTAACCAAACTAAAGATTTAAAAATAAATTATAGTTAACAAAAACTACAAAACAAGCTTTTATAGAAAATAAAACTAAAAGGTAAAAGTAATTTTCAATAAATTTAATCAAGGATAGTGATTAACGAAAAAAAATATTTTATTGTAAAAATGCGTGGGGTGCTTTTTAAGATATTTTCAAAATGACTACTTCTACCAATATCCGTCAGTAAAATATTGATAATAACAATTGACAACAAGCACTGCACATTTTTTTTATTTCTATTACAAATCAGGTTGGGTTGCTAGTATAATATAAATAAACCTTTAAAATTACATATAAAAAACTGAAATAAGTATAGGAGCCAAGATTTTGAAATGTTCAAAGCCTCTCGACTTAACATTAAAATCTGAAACCCTAATGATGCGAATAACAAAAGGATGTTTTCTATCCAACAAACTTTCCAGACACACTGGTAGTGTAATATAAAAACATGTTACTTTTTTACAGTCAAACACACTTTTGTTAATATTAGTTAAATCATTTTGTGCCAGCCGATGTGTTATTGTGTGTCTGGTATTATTTTTAACAAAGTAAATTCACTTATTAAATTTTTAGATTTTTAAGGGATTTTTATATTTAATCTCTCAATTAATAAGTAAAGAAAAATGTTGAGAGTAAGCCTAATAATATTAAATATTTTTTTAATAAGAACTCATGTTTATATCAATCAATGGTAATGATTAATGAGACTATGTTTAAAAAATATTTAAAATGATAATACAATACAATATTCTTAGTATGGAACTTCAAGAAATTATTATTTAACACAGGATGAGCTTCAGTATGAGGTTCAGGCGATCTTAGCAGGAAACGGTTAAAATTAGGTGACAAGACGAAGGCTCGGGCGGAGGCCCTTTCCGCTCTCAGCTTTAATTCTGGCCAAGGTCCAGGAACTTGTCCGAATAGAGTACCGTTGCTTCTTTGCAGACAAAAAACGAGTTGAAAGAGTGAAAAAGGCGACGGAGCGAAAATGAGTGCTGACAGTCTTACTCTTCTTCCATTAATGCAAGACTACAACGCTGGAGAGAATTCAGGCCATTCAATAAGTGCTTGGCCGGCACTAACCTGGGCCACAGTATCAACAGACCAGTTATCCGTCAGCCTAGACTCAGGCAATTGGAGAACTGCGGGGTTTTTACTGGGTACTTAGCAATCCTACGAATCTGATATGTCCTCCGACTCCATGTGGGTCGGGGGATGCTGAAAGAGGCTTTTTCTCGAGAAAAAAGGACGAATATAATATGATGAATCGTGGAGAACTCCAACTGTATACAACTTGGTGCCTCTGAGGAGTATTTTATATGTTTCCCGTGCCTTACCGGTTTGTGGATTACCATGTTTTGTTTCATTTACCTGAAACAAATAAAATCATAATAAATATATTATCATCATCATCATTTCAGCCGGAAGACGCCCACTGCTGGACAAAGGCCTCCCCCAAAGATCTCCACGATGATCGGTCCTGCGCTGCCCTCATCCAACCTATTCCGGCGATCTTGACCAGATCATCGGTCCATCTTGTGGGGGGCCTACCAACACTGCGTCTTCCGGTACGCGGTCGCCATTCGAGGACTTTTCTGCCCCAACAGCCATCAGTCCTTCGAGCTATGTGCCCAGCCCACTGCCACTTCAGTTTTGCAATCATCCGGGCTATGTCGGTTACTTTGGTTCTCCTGCGAATCTCCTCATTTCTGATTCGATCTCGCAGGGAAACTCTGAGCATAGCCCTCTCCATTGCCCTCTGAGCGACCATGAGCTTTCTCATAAGGCCCATAGTTAGCGACCACGTCTGCGTTCCGTATGTCATCACTGGCAACACACATTGGTTAAAGACCTTCGTCTTGAGACACTGCGGTATTATATTATATATGAACCATATTTTTTTATATATTCCCTAAGTGTTATTTCCATAGTAAAGAACAACAAATATGCTTATTTCAAATTCAACATCGAAGAGGCTTTCAAAATTTACATAGTCTATTCATATTTATTATCACTATAAATTACAGATAACGAAATGTTTTTTTCACATTCTATTAGGTACCTACCTTTCGTCATATTTTGAAATACGTCCAAATAAATAACAACAATATAAAAATACCATTCAATCCTCAAATTAACTGAAAACAAAGTAAACCGCAAACATTGGCAAGGGCCCAAAAACTGGCCCCGAAAAACTCCATCTGAATTTTAGATACGGCACATCCACTCTACTTCAACCCTGCAACCTTTATATTTATTTATTTAAGATATTTTCAACTCTGTTCCTATATAAATAAAGAATAAAGTAGTAGTAAAAATATGTTGGTAATCGACTAAACGCTTCAATAGTCCAACATTTTCATTTCGCCTCGAATGTAAGTGAGATGATGGCACGTCGAGTGTTCTGCCAATTTTAATCATTAATGAAATTAGCACTAAGCGTGTTTTCCTTTATTCCAGCATTATGTTTAACATTTTCAATGCTGTTTTCTCTTTTTCAGTTTTACTTATAAAATAATTTCATAATTATTACTATTCGATAATTTATTCATCCGTATATTATTCTCAGCCCTTAAATTCGATAATTGTTTATTTTTAATTGTTGTAGGACAGCAAACAGGCTGACGGCCCACTTAGAACTTAGCAGTTACCGTGTGTGTTTGCAACGCCAGTGGCATCGCGAACACGCTGCTGTTCCATAACGATACAGGAACTTGGGTCACTAATGCCGGAACGCAACATAAAGTAATTATGGCGGCATACATAAGACCAAAGGTGGTCGCAATCCAGACGGGCTTGGAGCCCTACCACGTAGCTGACTGGGTTGTTTTGTCGCCTTTTATGACACAGACCAACCCCGGTCGCACAGGTTAGTATTCTTTCTCCGCCCCTGCACGGATAAAATGATTGTGTATTGCTTATTTGGAATATACTTCCTCTTATCTGTCTGACCAATTAAAACGATTTGCCTTTTCAAATAGGTATCTTGGGTCACAGGGTATACCTAGTCAGGTCATAAATTCTGTCACATGTTTAATGTAAAATAATTGTAACAAGTTTATTAATTATGTAACCATTCATATACCAAAATGAACTTAACAAAACATAGATTCTTATGACATTAAAGTTTATTCAATATGACCTCCGTGATTTTGAATACAAGCCCTCAATCTGCGCGGCCAGTTGTCTATCGCAGCACGAACGAGGTCCATGTCAATATCGGCGGCTGCCTTAATCAAGGATGTCTTGAGTGACTCCAAATTGGGATGAGGCTTTGAGCACGCCTTTTCCTCCAAGTGTTGCCATATCTTGTAATCTAACGGATTCAAATCTGGACTGGAGGAGGGCCAGTCTTCGTGCCGGATGAAGTCGATTTAACGCGCCGCCAGCCAGTCTTGTGTGCTCTTCGCTCTATGAGCTGGCGCCGAATCTTGTTGGAATACCCAGTGCCTGTTATTGAACATGGTATGAGAAACAGGTTCCACAAGGTTCGTCAGGACTGTATTTTGATACACAACAGCATTCGTTTTTACACCTTTCTCACAAAAATGTACCTCTGTTAAGCCCCAATAAGAAACTCTCAACCATACCATGAGCGAGGATGGAAAATGACCTCGTTGGACACGCGGAATACGGTTGCTCGCTTCTTCACTACTGTGTGCGTACACCTTATCATTTTGTTTGTTGTAGATCTCTTCTACGGTAAACATTTTTTCACCCGAAAAAAGAATTTCCCGATATTTTTTTCCCGCGTACCGCTTCAACAAAGCGCGGCATCTCTTCAGTCTCAGGTCCATTAGACGAGCATTCAAACGATGTCCTGTTTTTCTTCGATATTCCCGAAGCCCTAAGTCTTCATTTAACACCCTTTTCACCGTGGTTCTGCTTAACCCCATCTGAAGGGCCAACAGTTTCTGCTTACGTTTGGGATTTCTTTGAATTCGTGCCTTCACAGCTTTTATCACTGCTGGAGTCCTAACAGACCGAGGGCGACCACTTCTTGACCTGTCATCTACACTAGAGTCTTCATTGTATCGTTTGATGGTACGATAAACGAATCTTTTGGTAATATTCAAATTTTTCAGTATGTTAAAAATTTGAATTGGCGCGTAACCGCAACGATGCAACGCAATAACTGCAACACGGTCTTCTTTAAGCGTCCACTCCATATTTAAAAATGAGTAAAATTCTAAAAGTTATACATTTTTATTTTCATGAACAATTCGAAATTCGAATTCAATAAACTTTTTTGTGGCCAGCATTCTAAAAGAAAAGTTTTTACTGTGTGACAATACTTATGACCTGACTAGGTATATACATTTTGCCAGGACCGCTACTGCGTTACTTTTATTTCAATAGTCAATATGTTCTGCGCTGTAAAGTTTCTATTTTAGCTAAAAAAAACTCTAGACTGCACATCAAGTAACAATTGCTTTCAGGATTTGTACAACAATTTTTAAAAATAATTATTAAGTCTTTACCTATGAAATTGCCGTTTGGTATGAAAAAATTTATACGAATTTTTTTCATGTATTTTTTATTTGTATTAATAGAAGTAATCACCTATGCAATCAATGCATCTTTGCCAACGCAGTGGCAGTTTATTGATGCCTTTCTTAAAGAAATCAGTTGGACGAGAGGCAACAAATTCTTCAAAGGCATTTTGTACTGCCTCTCGGGTATTGAATTTTTTTCCCGCCAAGAAGTTATCCAAATTCTGGAAAAAGTAGTAGCCTAAAGGTGCAAGGTCTGGTGAGTAGGGCGGATGACGGAGAACTTCCAACCCCAGTTCTTGCAACTTGGAGACCGTATGCTGTGCAGTATGAGGTCGCGCGTTGTCGTGCAGGAGCAGCGGAGACGAGCGATTGACTAATGCTTGTTGGAGATGTGCCAGTTTCTCCATTATTGTATTCAGTTCTTCACAGTACACATCTGTAGTAATGCTCACCCCGTTTGGTAAGAAGCTGTGATGAATCACACCGGCGCTAGACCACCAAACAGTGACCATCACTTTTCTAGGGGTAAGTTTAGGTGCTGAACCAGGATCCAACCAACTTGCTGAGCGCTTGCGGTTATCAAACAGAATCCATTTTTCATCGCAAGTAACAACGCGGTTCAAAATTCTTTCATTTGTGTGTCTGTTGAGCAGTGCAGGGACGTCTCGACGCGTACTTCACGCTGGCGATCATTGAGTTCGTGGCGCACCCATTTGTCAAGCTTTTTTACCTTGCCAATTGACGCAAATGGACCAATATTGTTTTGACGCTAACGCCGAAAGCTGGTGCTAATTCAGCTGTAGATTGTGTATCATCAGCTTCCACAATCGCCTTTAATTCGTCATTGTCGACCAAAGTCTTCGGACGACCACGAGTTTCATTTTTCAGGTCGAAATTCCCAGAACGGAAACGAGCAAACCAATAACAGGTGGTGCGTTGGTTTGTAGTATTAGCTCCGTAAACGTCGTTGATGTTGCGTGCCGCTTGTGCCTCGTTGCTGCCACGACGGTACTCATATTCCATTATTACTCGAATTTTTAACGTATCCATGATGACGAAAACGATTCAAATGCGATGAAAATGTAACACTAATCAATAAACAAATGACTACTTTTGGAAAAAGAATTCCATGTTTTTAAAATAAAATTAATTTGAAATTAGAATTCTTAGCCAAACAAAAATTATTTTGATTTGAAATGGCCAGTACTGCAGAACGGCAATTTCATAAGTATATACTATCTTATCTGGTACATAGCACACAGAGAAAGCTTGTTTTCCAGGGGCAAAAAAATCTTAACTTTTTGCCTCATTATCGGGGGAAATCTTCTAATCCATTCTTGTAATTATAAAAGTAAAGCCCAGATTTTATCCGTGATACAAATTTATCAAAAATATTTTAAAAATATGTTTAAAATATTTTGCTCTACAAAAATATAATATTTGAATGACTGTCTTTAACATCTAGAAAATACTAAATAATACTTACTTTTTATTACATAACGTTCAAATGATTGTAGATTGTAAACAATTTATATTTTTAATGTTCAAAATTCACAAATTCTGTCACGTCAATTAAAAAACTTTGTTTATTTAAATACTGTATTAAGACACAAACTTCTTAATTAGATATTCTTGCCAAGAATTCTTAAAAGTTTTCCAGTTAGCAGAAATACTTTTGCAATTAGAGATGAGGAAGTAGTTAACGCCAGATGTGACATAATTTAATTCGCTTAAAATATGTTTTGGTGCACTGTAATTGTTAATGTACGGCACAAATTTGCTACTATTTATTAAAAATACAGAGCTACAAGAGAAGTCACTAACTAACCTGTGAGCAACGTGTTCCCATGAAAAAAATGTGCGCGGCGGTATAGTTGTAATACGCTACAGACACGCTGGAGAAATGAAACAACGAAGTTACTAAGAAAACATATGCTTATGTGACTGGGGACTGACTTTTTTCTGCATTTATAAAATTCTTCGGCATCTCGGGTAGCAGTATCATTAGCACATAACCTTAGCGGCGTCAAAATTGTCACAAGCAAGCCCTTCTGCAGGGGCCACGAGGAAATAGCCAACTTTTTGTACCTTAATCTTTTTAACCTAGTATTACAGAAGTAAAGATCATATATGTGCGTGATTTAATTATAAATAAAAATAACAATTTACAATAATATACACATTTAGGTGTAGATAAATACATACAATAAGAAATTGTATTCCTAGGTCAGACGTAACTTACAGCAACAGAGATTTAGATTGGCCGCAGCGCGTTTTGGCGTCAGAACGATAAGGGAATACCGCACGGTGTCCTTTGGACTGGCCTCCCTACTGGTTGGATCCCCTCCGTGGGACCTCGAGGCCGAGTGTGGCTCTCGCCTCGCGCCTTGCGAAGTATAAGTTAAAGCGGGCGGAGCTGTGCGACGAGGTGCTCATGGTGGAGTGGAAGGAACGTCTTGCGCAACCCAGCGCGGGCTTTGCTACCATAGAGCCAGTGAGGCCCGTCCTGGCTGTATGGCTGGAGAGGTGCCACGGTGCCCTGACCTTCTGCCTCACGCAGGTCCTCTCGGGGCAAGGTTGTTTCGGGAGGTACCTGTGTCGCATAGGGCGGGCGACTACTTTGAGGTGTCACCATTGTGGCGCGGGTGACGAGGAAGACACGGTGGACTACGCCGATGCAACGTGGCACGAGGAGCGCCGCTCCCTCGTCGCTCAAATTGGCGCGGACCTGTCGCTCCCAGCCCTGGTTCTGTACATGATCGAGGACGATCCTGGATGGACGGCCGTCGCCGCCTTTTGCGAGGCAGACATGTCCGACAAAGGAGGCGGCGGCACGGGAGCGGGAGTCGACCACCACACTCCCATCCCGCTAACGCAGGCCACGTCGTCAGCGCCGCAGGCCATCAAGGCATCAAACGACCTCTGGCCGCCATAGAATGCGGTCGCGGGCGGCCGGATGGCGACCACTTTTGGTTTAAGTATGTCGCCATAATAACCTTGTGTTGTGTTCCGGCATTAATGACCCAAGTTCCTGTACCCTTATGAGACAGCAGTGTGTTCGCAATGCCACTGGTGTTGCAAACACCCATAGGCGACGATAACTGCTAAATTCTAAACGGGCCGTAGGTCTGCTGTCCTACAGCAATAAAATACCTAGTCAGGTCATAAATTCTGTCACATGTTTAATGTAAAATAATTGTAACAAGTTTATTCATTATGTAACCATTCATATACCAAAATGAACTTAACAAAACATAGATTCTTATGACATTAAAGTTTATTCAAAATGACCTCCGTGATTTTGAATACAGGCCTTCAATCTGCGCGGCCAGTCGTCTATCGCAGCACGAACGAGGTCCATGTCAATATCGGCGGCTGCCTTAATCAAGGATGTCTTGAGTGACTCCAAATTGGGATGAGGCTTTGAGCACGCCTTTTCCTCCAAGTGTTGCCATATCTTGTAATCTAACGGATTCAAATCTGGACTGGAGGAGGGCCAGTCTTCGTGCCGGATGAAGTCGATTTCACGCGCCGCCAGCCAGTCTTGTGTGCTCTTCGCTCTATGAGCTGGCGCCGAATCTTGTTGGAATACCCAGTGCCTGTTATTGAACATGGTATGAGAAACAGGTTCCACAAGGTTCGTCAGGACTGTATTTTGATACACAACAGCATTCGTTTTTACACCTTTCTCACAAAAATGTACCTCTGTTAAGCCCCAATAAGAAACTCCCAACCATACCATGAGCGAGGATGGAAAATGACCTCGTTGGACACGCGGAATACGGTTGCTCGCTTCTTCACTACTGTGTGCGTACACCTTATCATTTTGTTTGTTGTAGCTCTCTTCTACGGTAAACATTTTTTCATCCGAAAAAAGAATTTCCCGATATTTTTTTCCCGCGTACCGCTTCAACAAAGCGCGGCATCTCTTCAGTCTCAGGTCCATTAGACGAGCATTCAAACGACGTCCTGTTTTTCTTCGATATGCCCGAAGCCCTAAGTCTTCATTTAACACCCATTTCACCGTGGTTCTGCTTAACCCCATCTGAAGGGCCAAAAGTTTCTGCTTACGTTTGGGATTTCTTTGAATTCGTGCCTTCACAGCTTTTATCACTGCTGGAGTCCTAACAGACCGAGGGTGACCACTTCTTGACCTGTCATCTACACTAGAGTCTTCATTGTATCGTTTGATGGTACGATAAACGAATCTTTTGGTTATATTCAAATTTTTCAGTATGTTAAAAATTTGAATTGGCGCGTAACCGCAACGATGCAACGCAATAACTGCAACACGGTCTTCTTTAAGCGTCCACTCCATATTTAAAAATGAGTAAAATTCGAAAAAGTATACATTTTTATTTTCATGAACAATTCGAAATGCGAATTTAATAAACTTTTTTGTGGCCAGCATTCTAAAAGAAAAGTTTTTACTGTGTGACAATACTTATGACCTGACTAGGTATAGGTAGAATGTGGTACAGCCTTAATTACTTTTTATTGACTGTACCAAAGTAGTATTAGTAACCCATTAATTGTAACCACAAATTAAATATGGAAACGCTCTAATGACGAAAGGTCTAGTTAAACAGATTTAATTTTTCCCACCGCATCAAAGTTTAGTTAGCGATCTATTTGAAATTTAGATGCGGTTCGGACTTGTTTGTGAGACTAACAGATTCAGATGTTTTGATGAAATTCATTAAATTCATTAAATCTTCTTTTTCTTATCAAAATTTACTATGCGCGGATAGTAGCGTGTTCGCGATGCCGCTGGCGTTGCAAACACCCATAGGCAACGGTAACAAACATTTTTATTAGCAAAGGTAAAATTTATGTTAATAAATTATAATATATAAAGCTTTCTTGTAACGGTTGTTAATTTTGTAAGTTGGTGAAATCACAAACACAGGCTTAAAGTGAGTAAAAACTATTGTTCTAGTTATTCATTATTCTCTTCTTGAATAACTAACATTCAGCTATATGTGTGTAATATCCATTCTTCAGCGACGTAATATCCGTGAGTATCCGCTTTCTAATCCTTCATGGGTTGAATTTCGCACGTACAACGTTCGTTTTTAATCCAAATACTCAGCGCAACTATGGCACCGGAAACAAGATAAGCGCATTTAAAATTCAAATGTGAATGCATAGCGAAGCAGTTATGTTCTAGGAAAATTTCATCATTATAAAAACTTATAATGGATTTTCAGTCTGTGGTGTTTGTAATACGAGTATCCATTGAATAATCTATACATTTAGTATTTATTCTAGCATAAAAAAATAAGAAAATTTCCACCCACTCCATTACTTTCGAGAGGGATCGTTCTTTTAAAAGTTCACTGACAGCGAAAGGCTTTGTTAGTTGTTAGATTTTATTATATTTCTAACAACATTACTATAGCTAATCAGAGTCAAACCTAAACTCAGACTTATTTATCAATTATTATTAATTAATCTAACTAGCTGAGGCCATTTCAATCAATTTAAATATTTTTTTATTGCTGTAGGACAGCAGGCAGGTTGACGGCCCTCTTAGTATTTAGCAGTTACCGTCGCCTATGGGTGTTTAAATAAAATAAATAATAAATATTTTGTGACAATTCACACAGCGTTATCTAGTCCCAAACTAAGTAGCACTTGTGTTATGGGCCCTAGACAACTGATATACTACTTATATACTTTTTTTTTGTAAATAAATGCATATTATACATAAACACCCAGACGCGAGACGGGAATCGAACCCGTGACATCCGCGAGCGTACCGACGTGCGTTATCCGTTACGCCACCGAGGTCGTCATCGCGAACACGCTGCTGTCCCATAAGGGTACAGGAACTTGGGTCACTAATGCCGGAACACAACACAAAGTTATTATGGCGGCATACTTAAGACTAAAGGTGATCGCCATCCAGACGGGTTTGGGGCCCTACCACGTAGCTAGGGTGGGTTGTTTTGTCGCCTTTTACGACAGGCCGACACTGTCCGTTGAGATCTGTATTCTTTCTCCGCTCCTGCACGGATAAAATAAATAAATATATTAAAACAATTTAACGAATTAACAGAGATCCATCTAGTCCTAAAATAAATAGCATACTGCTTCTGTTATGGTAATAGACAAGTAAAATAATACTTATATAAATACTTTAGTAATTAAATATACGAGTATACATAGGCTGATCCGGCAAATGTTGTTCGGCAATTTATTATATAAAATATTGTGACTAAATCCTCATCCGTTGTTGAAAATTTAATGATATTGATACTATTTGAACGCTTTGCTCCTAATATTTTAATAGGCTCTTTGTTTATTCACCCCCATTTTAGCCCCCTTCAAATATTATTTCTGCAACAAAAAATATGTCTTTCTCCAAGGTCCAATTTATCTCTGTACCGAAATTCATAAAAATTTGTTCAGCGGTTTAGGCGTGAAAATGTAACAGGCACACACAGACAACAACAGAGTTACTTTCAAATTTATAATATTCGTATGGATTATATATAACCAAATTACTTCAGGACCGCAATTGGACCCATGAGAAAGCATTCCGTTTTACGCAAGCCGTTGCACCTTGGAGCTAATAAAATTTTGGGGTATTAGGCATTAAATGTTCCTATTATCAGGAGTGAGGATGTTTGCAAGCCGATAACCATCGTAAGTATGTATACCAAACCTCTTAACCTTGATAATTTAATTTATTTTTTAACTGTAAACCAAAAACATTGGTTGTTATGGCTAATTTACTTTTATTTTATGCCTCAAAGCACTTCAGATTTCGCTTTTGAAAGCAAGAGCCTGATCGTTCAAGTAAATTATCGGATTGTATGAGTTTGCTAAGGCTTTCAGACTTGCTCGTTCCTATCGTAATGAGGTAGGCTCTTTTTGATGATATTTTAAGATTTCCACAAATACGAAATAATCTAATTTTATTATATTTTTATACATGCATACATATAATCACGCCTTTTTCCCGTAGGGGTAGGCAGAGACCACTTCTTTCCACTTGCTACGATCCTTACATACTTGTTTCGCTTCGTCCACTTTCATTATTCCCTTCATACATGCCCTTCGGTTTGGGGTACTCTGACCTGGCCTTTTTTCAAGACGTCCCTGATCTGCTCTCGAAACGTCCGCCTAGGTCTATCCCTTCCAACACTTCCATTCACACTCGCCTTATACACTTTTTTCGTCAATCGTTCTTCATTCTCCTTCTTTCTTTCTTCATTCTTCTCTCAACATGGCCAAACCATCTCAGCATACCTTTCTCAATTTTTGTCACTACATCTTCTTTATATTTTTATACAGAATATAAAAAATACAGCAAATTAGCTCTTCAATTTACAGTACTTTATTATATGTAAAATAATATTAAGGTAAACTGTTTCCAAAGTGGTATCCCACTTGGAGATAAGCTTACAGATAATTTTTGGATGCCACAATGATATACAATGCTAAGGCAGTTATTCCTGCTTATTGATATGAACTGAATTTGAAGGAAAACATCGCGAGGAATGCTGCATATGGGAGTGTCTTTCCGTTCCCTATAGGGGAAGGCCTAAACCCCGCACTGGGACATTATGAGCTGTTATTTTATATTACGGACAGGTGAAACCTGTTAGAAATGAACCAGGGTTAACAACTCCTAGGCAAATTCCTACGAGTTCTAAAAGGAAATTTAGCCATAAATTCTCCTATTTTGTCTATTTTATGCTGTTTTTGCTTTATGAATAGAATGTATCGAAGGATCGAAGGCAACGAAAATAGACACGAGGAAATTTGACAATAATAAACACCGTACAAGGCTTTCATTTGCCATAAGCAGGCATTTTGAATTTTTCTTCTTTATTTTCTATTTATTCCACAATGTAGGATTCATTTTCTTATAATTTTAACAACCTATAGTAATTATTATACAAAATATATTCCATCTCACGGAAGGAATACACACACATTAATATGAATTACGGGTCCACTCTAAATTTAATCACGGGGTTTGATAATGTACTGGAAACATAAAACTACTGTGCCGAACTGTCTTAACCTATAAGTGCCCATCCATATCGGCTTCCCACACCTGTTGGCACCCTATTTAACTCTTGCTTATCATAGTTATACTGCATATCCTTTACATTGTAAATAATGAATACATGACGTTATTATAAATTTGACTGATCTGTAAATTGAATGAAAGAAAATAAAAATATTTAGAGCTTAGCTTAATACATATAATAATTTAAGTTATACTGTTATTATTATAACAATAAAAAAAAGCTCTAAAAGGACACCCAATTCACTGGTGCCGTTAAAAAAAATTAGCGATGGAAGACCCATTGGGGCCTTTTAGCGACTAACAGTTTTCCATAAGATATTGCTACGTATTTTTAATAACTATTTAATAACTATATATAATAAGTTTACAATAGATATATAGATATAAATTAAATAGGGACACATAAATATTTAAGATTATTAGCAATTCTTCTTCAACATATTTAAAACTCTGCAAACCAGTGTTTAATAAATATAATACGAATTGATAGCTTTAAAGATTAACAAATAAATCTAGAGAGTATTTGTATCAAGAGCGAGGTCTGCATACTTTCTACAATATGTTTCTGGAATCTATATTTAGAATATCTTAATAATGATTGACAAGTAACCTTGAATTGATAAAAAAAAATATGTGAGACTTGTGTGGATGTGATTCTGATAGCTCAATATATATAAAATTAAGGAAGTCTTCGATAAATTGGAACCCCATAAAATATTGGTATTTTTCTAGCTGTGTCTAGCTAATATGTGAGGATCCTTTGATAAGGTAATATTTAGGTTAAAAGATTTAAATGAGATTGTATGGTATTCAATTGATTTGATAATGTATCCAGCAGATTCAATCGCTATCCTTTGTACTTCGTATTCAAATAAAGTAATTTAAATTATATGGTTTTTGGTGATAGGTACTGTACAATTTGACACTAATACAGTCTCAGATACTATGCTTCTACGGAAAAATTAGTATCAATGAAATAAACTGTTGTGAAAATTATTAAAAAGAATAAAAAACGAAAATTTTACTACTATTTAAATGCCATAAATTTTCATTTCCACAAAAATCTCGTTTGCAAGCTCTTCCGACCTTGAGGAAGTAGGGGGTGTGTGGGACTCCGTGAAACTACCGACTAAAAATCCCGTTGTTCTCCTATCGCCCTAGGTCTGGGCCGACCTTAGAGTATACATAAGCAAGCTTGTAGCTTGCTTATGTATACTCTAAGGGGCCGACGGACCTTGCCTTGCCGACGGAGCTTGCGGATACTGTGAACTTCGATTGTAAATGGTCTACTACTGGACTTCATATGTAGTCAAAATTGACCTTTATTACCATTATTTGTTGTAGGACTTAAAAATTATTTTACCGTAAGACAGCAGATCTGGAAATTTGAAGTAAAAAGATTTATATCAATCCAAAACCTATTCTTTATTTTATATATTTTAATTCCAAATTAATTTAGATAACTTTGTTCATTTATTTTGTTAGTTCAGTCTGTACCCGGGTCAAAACTAACACACAGAGCGTGTGCTATCATGTCCCAAATAAATAGGGGATAAGAGGGAGCCGGTTCGATGATTTGTCGGCTCATGCATACAAATGCGGCGTGTTAATATTCAAAATTACCCTTTGTAATATACGAGAATAATTCATAAAATAATTTTACAAGCTTTTACATGTAAAATATTTTGTATGCGTTTTGATAGATAATAAAACGCTTTCATGAGCCGTAAAGTTTTATATAACAGTTAAAAGCGTCCCACAGCTGGGATTGCGTGTATTTTTAGAGGAAATGTACAGTATACCCACTAAGCTTGCACAATGTGGATTGATGGGTTACTCATACCGGTGTATTCGGTATGTATCCTCACGATGCTATCCTTCTCTGTTAGTATATGGCAATTATTTTATAATACGCACATGCATTTGGATTCGAACCCGGGACATCCAGATTGATTTCCAAGTTTAATATCCCTGAACTACTAGTTAGATACGCGAAGGTAAAGTTTTAAGCACTGGTTTATTTATCTATTTCTAAACAACTATTGTGAATGACGCTAATTAAAAACTATCCTACCGTAATCCCCTTAATATCCTACAGGATATTATATCCCACGAATACTGGCCTCTGCGGCCGAACCCACCTTAGCTACGTGGTAGGGTGCGAAGCCCGTCTGGATGGCGACCACCTTTGGTCATAAGTATGCCGTCGAAATAACTTTGTGTTGTGTTCCGGCATTAGTGACCCAAGTTCCTGTAACCTTATGGGGCAGCAGCGTGTTCGCAATGCCACTGGCATTGCAAACACCCATAGGCGACGGTAACTGATAAATTCTAAGTGAGCCATCAATTTTATTTCTAAAGCAATAAAAAAATTGCAGATGTATTATCCAAATAAATGTCAGCCGTGGACACAATGGCCAATTATTTGTAGATCCTAGAAATTTTTGTCTTCCTACAGCTGTGTTCTCAAATTCATTATTGTAAATCTAAAAAGTATGGTAATAATAGCCCTTAAGCATGGAACTCTTAAGCATGAAACTGTTTCAGCATGGAATTCGAACACGTGACATCTAAGTTGATTGTGCGATGCCACTTTTTACGACGTGTCTAAAAAATTACAGTCCGTAATTACATTTTTTTTGGTCTCGGGGAAAAACCTCTCTTGACGGGTTCCCCCAGCCCGGGAGAACCGAGGGATTTGTGGGACTCCGGGAAAGATGTTCGATCATCCGACTAGTAGACTTAGTGGGTACTAAAAAACCCCGCTGTTCACCTATCGCCTACGCCCGGGCCCACGGATATATGGCCTGCCGATCTAGTGGCCCGGGCCGGCACCGGCCCGCCCTTTGTCTTAAGGCGAGCCTCTTCTAAAGTGTTGGCACCAGGGGGTCAGGGTTTCGTTCCCGCGGCGCTCTCCTGTAACAACTCTAGGAGTTGAGGGGAACAGCATGCGGCCCTCACCCATGCGGCAATGGTGCACGCGGCGGATCCTCCCCCGAGGAGCCGCCCGCGGCCGCTTTCTACGGCAACCGGAGGTCGCTGACCACCCTCCGGCGCCGACGATGCAGCCTGCGTTGGTGGGAGGGGAGTGCGGTGGCGGACTCCCGCTCCCGCTCCGCCGCCTCCTTTGCAGACACTACTGCCTCGCAAAAGGAGGCAACGGCCGTCCATCCAGGACAGGTCCGCGGCCAATTCCGGACGGGACTCGCATCCCCGTCACGTGCTAGTCAGACGTGGGTACGACTACAAGACGACACTCCAGAAAAACCAGGGAGTCACCCGACGCCGTAGCCGGCCCAGCAAGACCAGCCGACAGCGAGGATGCGATTCCCGCCCAGGGAACACTCTCTGTGCAGGCGAAGTACTGCGAAGACCTATACGCCGATCAGTACGCTGCAGTACAAACTGGATATACTCCTAGTACGGATGAACAATGTTTGGAACCGGACATTATAGAATCCGAAATCGGAGATGCACTGCATAAACTCAAAATGATTAAATCAGCAGGTAAAGACGGTATTTTTGCTGAGGAACTGCAACATCTAGGAGATCTGAGAATTAAGTTTACTACTTGATCTATGTAACCAAGTTTAGAGAACATGCAGATGGGTCACCAATTGGAAAAAGTCCTTGCTAGTTCCACTACGGAAGAAGGAGTTGACGAGGAATGTAGCAACTACCGTACAGTGGCATTGATATCGCTTGCGACCTAGGTAATGTTTCATGTAATTAACGGCAAGCTACAATTCTTTATTTAGTAGCAGATACTTAGTGAACAAGCGGGTTTTATGAAGAGCGTGGCATAAGAAAACAAATTGTAAATGTAAGGCAAATAATCGAGAAGGGTCTCGAATTCAATATGCCAATATATACAATAAATACTCATGTGCTTCATATACTATACGAAAGCATTTGATTGTTTTCGATGGGATTGTTTGTGGAACATCCTGAATGGAATGGGCGTACCTTTAACACCTTAAGTCGCTGATCGCTAACTTATCAAGATGGCAAGTCTATGATAAGAGTGAATAACGTCACCTCATGATCCTTCAAGCCAGGAAAGGAAGTAAGACAGGAATGCATTCTTTCTCCCATTCTTTTTAACGTATATTGTGAATATATAGGTAATGAGGAAAGCCTTGGAAGATTAGGAGGGGGCATCTCGGTCGGTGGCATGAAAATTAAGTATCCTAAGATATGCGGACAACACCACACTTTTCGCATCATCGGAGAAGGAACTTGCTAACTTGTTTCGCAGAGTGGAGTATGAGAGTGGATTGGTGGGACTCTCTATTAAAAAATCTAAAACGAAAGTCATGGTTGTGGACAGATCCGGCCAACTCTCTAGAACTGTAGAAACCTCGGACTTAGAATTTGTCAGCGAGTTTGTTTACCTCAGATCCCTATTGATTGACCAGGGTGTAAGTATATTAGAGATCAAAAGAAGAGCACAAATGACCACAACTGCAATGACTAAGCTGACATGCATTTGGCAAATTGAAAGGTCTCTATCGTTACTAAAATGAGACTAGTCCGAACATTGGCCTTTTAAATTTTTCTCTACGGGGTAGAATCATGGACAATTAGGCCATCAGAGTGCAAGAAAATAGATGCACTTGAAATGTGGTGCTGGAGACAAATGCTCCACATACTTTGGACGACCAAAAGAACGTTCAAATCTATTCTAGACCAGCTCCGCATTAAAGTCAGGCTCTTAACAATTTGTTATTCGAAGATTCTTGGGTACTGTGGTCACATTTCCCGACGACAGCCAGATAACTTGGATAAGCTGATCGTGACGGGCAAGGTGGAAGGAAAGCGACCCCATGGTCGATTACCTAGCCGCTGGTCTGACCAAGTAACCGCCCTTACTAGACTCCCAATAGCAACCGCTATTCGAGAAGCCGAGGACCGGACAAAGGGGAAACAGCTTACGAAACAGGGCACGGTTGATTTTCAAGGAAACCACCTTCAGCAATAAATAATTCTACTAAGAAGAAGAATAAGCAGTATATCATTCTCGAATGTTACCATGTATGTCGCTTACACTCAGCCATCGGATCTAATGTCATGACAAGGACAACTTGACAACTATAAATAGACACACGAAAAACCTAGGTATGCTGTAAAGGCATACCATAGACTTGCACTCCATACAATCGCATAAACTCGCTTTAAGGATTTAGTCAACTGTCACGTGTAAAACAAATTCAACATAACAAACTATATACCCATGCAAATAGGCTAAGTTTAAATTAATTTGTTATACAATTAGTTTTTCAAAAAGAAAAGAGGACCACTTACTATAAGAAACGAAAGTGTTTTAGAGCATAAAAAGTTTTGATACAACTCAATGAGCATAATCTAATTTACTTCAATTGAAAGCACTTTCACACTCTTTAGCTTCATTCAATGTATTCAACAAAATACATCTTTGTACAAGAATGATCAAAAATAAACATTTTATTCTCAAGATAACATAGGGCGCTACTAAAAGAACTCACTCAAATGTACACTTTGGAAACTCCAGCATCTTTTGTGAATAACAAAAAGAAGATGATTTATTTATAGTTCAAAATTAAATCGAGAGATTTCTTAGTTATTCAAATAGAATATCAATATTTATATTGTATGTCTTCTCATACTATAATCTTATGTTTTTTGATTGCTTTGATTTGATTTGATAGGATTTTAAATAATTTACTAAAAATTAAGAAAAAGTTAATGAAATAATATATGTTGCCGCGGTGAATCGACAAGAGTGTGGAATACATGGCATTATAAAATCACAACCGTAGACATTTTTACCACTGGCCATATAGTCAAAATATTCTTGTATTTTTAATTATTTATTTGATTTTTTCAATGAGTAATGATTACATTTATGTAAATAAAGTTGTCTCGGGTACGTCCTGAATATGATCATACCACTTGGTCTATCATTTTCATAAAATCACCTCACTTTTAAAGTGATTTGACAACATTTGGTCAAACTAAAAATCTTGTGGTTGTATTAATACATTAAATTGACTCAAGCAAATTAATTATTTGATCACTTCATTCACACTCTCAAAACAAACAGATACATATTATTTTAATTACTAATATCGTTTAACTAATGTAATATAATATTTGGAATATTGTTAACATCATCAACTAAGATCAAAGGGCTATATTTTAGACACTGTAATGCAAAGTAAGCGCGAATACCCGTAGTAGAATGCCAAGTTGGGAAACGCCATCTCTTTTTGCACGCTTATTACACATGACACGCTACGCTTAGCACACGCGCTGCTTCCAAGCCTCTAATTTTATTTTGCATATGAAATTTTATCTCCATCACATCAAAGAACGAGACACTTTGAAGTTCCGTGGATGTAGAAATTTGTCGCCATTTTACAAAGTTGATTGTTTCTTACCTTACGCTTTGCTTCTTAAGGCACGTGGCTTGATGAAAGGCGTGTCACTTTATTTCATGTGTTTGTATATAAAACCGAACTTTCTTCTTCTTCGTCGTGTTCTTTATTCCTGAAGGTCGTGCCCGTCTTGATAAGCCTTTACGGAGACGCTGATAAACTGCCTCCACACCACTCTGTCCTCGGCCTGTTTCAGAGCTGCAGGCAAAGTGAGCCCCGTGATAGCCTTAATTTGATCCGACCATCGGGTTGGTGACCGTCCTCTGGGCCTTTTCCCCTCTATTTTGCCTAGCACTATCAGTTTTTCGAGGTTGCCTGACTCCTTTCGAGCGATATGGCCAAAATAGCCGAGTACTCGCTTGGAACAGGTCGTGGACAATCTAGTTCTGACATTCAGCTGGTCAAGAATGGATGTGTTGGTCCTTTTTGCTGTCCACGGTATGCGTAGCAACCTCCTCCAACACCACATCTCAAAAGCCTCGATCTTTTTCCGGTCAGCCGCACGAATAGACCATGATTCTGAGCCATACAGAAAGATCGAGAAGACCAGAGATCGCACAATTCTCATCTTTGTGGTATTAGAGATGCTTCTGTTATGCCAAATTCTAGTCATCTTGCTCATTGCAGATTTGGCCATTTGTGTGCGTCTACGGATCTCTCCGCTACAGCCTCCCTGGTCGCTGATCAAAGAACCCAGGTAAACAAACTCGCTAACGAAATCCAGGCCCGCTAGTTCTCCTGTACGTGCAAGCTGTCCACCCCGATCGACCACCATAACTTTTGTTTTGGCCTTGTTAATGGAGAGACCAATCCTCTCGCTCGCGCGCTCCACCCTTTCAAACAGCGCAGCCAGTTCCCGTTCCGAGGAAGCAAACAATGTAGTGTCATCCGCATATCGAAGGTTACTGATCTTGTTACCTCCGACCGAGATGCCTCCCTCCCACCCCTCCAGGGCTGCTCTCATGATATATTCGCCGTAGATGTTGAATAGAAGAGGTGAGAGAATGCACCCCTGCCGGACACCCTTCTGGGGTTTAAAAGGTCCTGACACCACATCATTAACTCGCACCATAAAACCGAACAGTACTTAACTAAACACCGCTCTCTCAAAAACGCAAATGTAGACATCGCTTAAAGACACAGTACCAGAAAGTGAGTGTGTGAGTCATTCTGCAAGACTGTCTTCATTTCGGTTTCATCTAAATCTTTCACCCAAGAATCTCGTTTATTATCCAAGAACAACCTTCCTACCCTTCCTTGCGTTATTTTATAACACTTCCTTTTCTTTGCAAGTACAAAAAAAATGTACAAAATAAATTGCCAGTAAACAATGTACATTATTTTTCCTGCCTGTAACATAAGTTTTCTGTTCTGTTACCACAGAAGAGAAAACAGGTGATCTAGAAAAAAATAAGTATCACTATTGTTCTTGTTAGCCGATACCACATGATCTACAAGTATACTCATAGAAAAAGAGGGAATAAATCACTGCTACTGTACGTTGTTTATGGTTTGTTTTTTCGTAGTTTACGTTTTCGCATAGGCCCAAGTCAACAAAACGTCACCATAACATATAAATACTAAATTATCAACCTTAACTTCTGTGTCCTAATATTTTGTGCCGTATACGATATGAACCACTTTTATAAGATGCGGGAAGTATTCCGGGTGGAAAATATTTATCGGCGGCAAAGGTATCCATTAAAATGTTATGAGAAATTCCAAAGTTCGTGTTTGGAACGCGGATTGGGGAAAAGGTTCGTTATATCATCAGCCCTTTTGAATATAAGTTAGAAGCTACTTGATATTTCATATAAAACGTATTTGAATTTGTAGGTTTATTACAATGTATCTAAAGTGTGTAAGTTAAAGTTGCCGGCGATAATATATAGATAAAGCGAATTTTTAAGTGGGGGCTTTTCTTGGACAAATGTAACATGGGAATTCCAAAGACTTGCAAAAAGACTTCAGACTTGTTTAAGATATACAACTCTACCATACGACTCTATGTCAAACCTTGGGAAAATTTTGCGTTCAGCAGTAGACTACAATGGCTGAAGAAATATAAATTAGTATGAAAATATGTTTAAGAGGGTACGATTGTTTAAAACTGAAGCAACAATGTGTTGTTACAACAAGAGAACATCGCTGCAAATGTCCAAACAACCGCTCCCGGATCGACTATCAGAAATTTAAATGAGCGTGTCAGTTCCCGACGGTTCGTATCTAGTTCGGTCCGTTCTCTTTGTTGTAATAAATGTACGAATCGTTTCTTTCGTACAAAAGGACCGTAGCTTTAGAACCGTTATACACGTTAAAGATAAAATATTTTCGAAATAGTAACTAAGTTAAAAAATCTAATAAATCTATATAAATATAAATTAATCGCCAAATGTGTTGCTAAGCGCAAAACTTGAGACCGGCTCAACCGATCCGACTAATTTAAATTTGTTTTCGTATTTTCGTTAAGGCATAAGGAAGGTTCTTATAGAGAGAAAAAACATAAAAATTGCGAGGAAAATAGTAAAAACACTACTTTTCTTTTTCCATTGAAACCACAAATTAAAAAATAAAACATCTATCCCCAGCCGTCAAACATTTGACGTCAACCAAAAGAAAATAGTCTGCGTGTTAGGATTGTCTTTTGGAATGCCTTCAAGTTGATTAGGCTGTTTATGTGTTAATACCGAAAATAAAGTTAAAAAAAGGGTTTGCGTGTCATCAAATAAAATAATGTTATTGACCTACGTATGTGTCCTTAGGTTCTCATAAAATATTTCCAGAGACCGACTAAATTTGATTTACTAAAGCTATTTTCGCAATTCCGTCACGTGACAACTCTTACTGCGACCTTGGTAAAATCAATGCTAAAATCATTGGATACATATTCTAAGAACTAAAACGTACGTGTCATCAAAATTTCAGGGATCATTAAATTAATTCCCGGGCGTGGCATTTTCTTGGTTGCTTAAAATTTTTGTTTCTCTCGAAACGAATGCATTTTCCAGAGGGGCTTGCTTTCGCTATTTATATAAATAAATCCCAGGGTCACTCATTGAGTGTTTGCGGCATCAATCTCGAAAACCAATATTTCTCTCATGGACAGTTGTATGTTACCTGCTCCCGCGTTGGAAAATCGTCAGCTTTATTAGTTTACGCGCCTGGTAATCAAACAAAAAAATATCGTGTATCATAAAGCATTATAATAAAAAATCATATTATTACTGAAGTATACGAAAAAGAAAACTTATTTTTGTAAGTAATCATCGTTTATAATTGATACATTATAACAACTATTTATTTTCGAAGTGAAAAATTCTTTAGCATCGTTGTTTTATATACCTAGTCAGGTCATAAGTATTGTCACACAGTAAAAACTTTTCTTTTAGAATGCTGGCCATAAAAAAGTTTATTGAATTCGAATTTCGAATTGTTCATGAAAATAAAAAAGGTATACTTTTAGAATTTTACTCATTTTAAAATATGGAGTGGACGCTTAAAGAAGACCGTGTTGCAGTTATTGCGTTGCATCGTTGCAGTTACGCGCCAATTCAAATTTTTAACATACTGAAAAATTTTAATATAACCAAAATATTCGTTTATCGTACCATCAAACGATACAATGAAGACTCTAGTGTAGATGACAGGTCAAGAAGTGGTCGCCCTCGGTCTGTTAGGACTCCAGCAGTGATAAAAGCTGTGAAGGCACGAATTCAAAGAAATCCCAAACGTAAGCAGAAACTGTTGGCCCTTCAGATGGGGTTAAGCAGAACCACGGTGAAAAGGGTGTTAAATGAAGACTTAGGGCTTCGGGCATATCGAAGAAAAACAGGACATCGTTTGAATGCTCGTCTAATGGACCTGAGACTGAAGAGATGCCGCGCTTTGTTGAAGCGGTACGCGGGAAAAAAATATCGGGAAATTCTTTTTTCGGATGAAAAAATGTTTACCGTAGAAGAGAGCTACAACAAACAAAATGATAAGGTGTACGCACACAGTAGTGAAGAAGCGAGCAACCGTATTCCGCGTGTCCAACGAGGTCATTTTCCATCCTCGCTCATGGTATGGTTGGGAGTTTCTTATTGGGGCTTAACAGAGGTACATTTTTGTGAGAAAGGTGTAAAAACGAATGCTGTTGTGTATCAAAATACAGTCCTGACGAACCTTGTGGAACCTGTTTCTCATACCATGTTCAATAACAGGCACTGGGTATTCCAACAAGATTCGGCGCCAGCTCATAGAGCGAAGAGCACACAAGACTGGCTGGCGGCGCGTGAAATCGACTTCATCCGGCACGAAGACTGGCCCTCCTCCAGTCCAGATTTGAATCCGTTAGATTACAAGATATGGCAACACTTGGAGGAAAAGGCGTGCTCAAAGCCTCATCCCAATTTGGAGTCACTCAAGACATCCTTGATTAAGGCAGCCGCCGATATTGACATGGACCTCGTTCGTGCTGCGATAGAGGACTGGCCGCGCAGATTGAAGGCTTGTATTCAAAATCACGGAGGTCATTTTGAATAAACTTTAATGTCATAAGAATCTATGTTTTGTTAAGTTCATTTTGGTATATAAATGGTTACATAATGAATAAACTTGTTACAATTATTTTACATTAAACATGTGACAGAATTTATGACCTGACTAGGTATATATATATATATATATATATATATATATATATATATATATATATATATATATATATATATATATATATATATATATATATATATATATATATATATATATATATATATATGTAGTTAGAATATAACTTGAAGAGTATAAGATAAAACACATTCTAAAGTGTTTCGTATATTTGTGATCTCTTTTTTGTGCTGTGTTATATTGAAGTTTACATTTTCAAGGTTTCACTTTTATAGCGTGTGAACTACACACATGTTTTTTTTTTTCTATTGGACTGCGCGTAGCCAATAACTTTGTGGATTGAATGAAGTAGTAAGATACGATATTTATTTGATTTAATATATTGTATAAGTTCAAGAAAGTATGGAGGAACGACACATCACAAGGGCCACGAAAATCCGGCTCGTGCAAACCCTTATATTCCCCATATTTTTATACGCTGCAGAGACGTGGACGCTTCCAGACATTGAGAAGAAAAAGATAGATGCTTTAGAAATGTGGTGTTGGAGACGAATGCTGGGAATATCATGGACAGAATTTCGGACCAATGCCTCCATCCGTGAAGAACTCCGCATTAAGCAACATCTCCAACGCCAGTGGCATCGCGAACACACTGCTGTCCCATAAGGGTACAGGAACTTGGGTCACTAATGCTGGAACACAACGCAAGTTTATTATGGCGGCATACTTAAGACCAAAGGTGGTCGCCACCCAGACGAGCTTGAGGCCCTACCACGTAGCTAGGGTGGGTTGTTTTGTTGCTTTTTACGACAGGCCGATCCCGGCTGCAGAGGTTAGTGTTCTTTCTCCTCCCCTGCACGGATAAATTCATACAACTTAGTTGACAATTAACTTACTTACACTCGTACAACTAGGTGTATGAATGTAAGATTAATTACAATGTTCGTGATATAGAAATACGGATAACGTTTGAAACACATTTATATTTGTCGGTGCATTTAATTTTCATGTAAAAAATTACTTTTTTACTTACAAACACTAACGTAACATAAGCTTTAAGCTAGTACCATAAAAATAATAGTATGTATACATCGAAAGCGTACAATTTCAAGGCAAGTAATATTGTGGCAAAATCCTTAGGAGTGTTCAAGCGAATGGTTGTCGAACATTACTTAAAGATGTAGGCCATGTTTAATAGATGACTATTTCCTTGATTTGAATCATGTATTTTTTTCATTCATGTAGATTTTTTTTCTCTCTCTTTATACACCGCACGATAAGTTAGTGCTAGTATTCTCCATAAGAAATGTATATATGGGTTGCCTGGAAGAAATCGCTTAAAGCGATAAGACCGCCCATTGTCTCCAATATTTACAATATTCTCTTTAACTTGTATTATATCATTAGGTTAAGTTGGTGACAATAAAGAATTATCTATCTATCTATCTATCTATTGTGACTTGTGATTATTTATGGGTACGTAATATTATAACGTAATGTTCTTCTCATATTGGGTTTTAAGAAGTGGCAAGCGTCCAGAACACCTGAAGATCGCGACGCATACCGGGTGGCAAAGCGCGCCACTAAGAGAGCTGTTGCTAGAACCACTTTATGATAAGTTGGAATAATCTGAGGGGCAGAAGCTCATCTATAAGTTCGCGCGCTCCAGGGTCAAACCGGCACAGGATATTTCCAAGTATCGCTGTGTAAAAGACCCAGTGGGCAACCTGCTATGAGGACATCGCGGTGAAGGAGAGATGGTGCTCGTATTTCCACGAGCTGCTGAACACGCAGCACAAAGAGGTGCAGCCGCCAGATCTTCCTCCGAATCAAGAACTAATGCCACTGGTAACGCCTGCAGAGGTCCAGAATTGTCTTCGCCGCATGAAGAATCGGAAAGCTGTTGGATCCGATGGAGTCTCCATTGAAGCCTGGAAGGCGATGGGCTCTCGTGGTTTGGCATTTTAACCGACCATTTCAACCGGACACTCCTCACCGGTACGATTCCGACCCAGTGGAGACTGAGTATCATTACTCCAGTTTTCAAAGGCAAGGGGTAGGTGCAGGAGTGCAGTAACTACCGCGACATAAAGGTCATGTTCCAAACCATGAAGCTCTTCGAGAGGGTTATCGACTCTCGGATTCGGCAGGAGTGCACTCTCTCGGGATGTCAGTATGGGTTTCGCCCTGGACATGGGACCATGGACCCTATTTTTGCCCTAAGGATTGTCGTGGAGAAATACTGGACGAAGAATACGCTTCTGCATTGCCTGTTTCAGCATTTTCGGCATTGCGATCCAAAAGGGTTCCAAAGGCCTATATTGGCATCATCCGAGACATGTACCGCGATTCCGATTCTGTGGTTCGGTGCGCTGTTGGCGACACAAAATCCTTCCCCATCACTGTCGGAGTGCACCAAGTATCCGTCTTTAGTCCGTTTCTGTTCAGCGTGGTATTAGACGTGTTGTCAGACAGCATCAGAAACTCAGATGAGCAGCCCCCGTGGTTGCTCATATATGCTGATGATATCGCGCTGGCAGATTCGGACAGGGGTAGGTTGCTGGGACGTATGAAGGCGTGGAAGGAATCGCTTGAGAACGGCGGTCTGAAACTCAACGTGGCGAAGACCAAGTACTTGGCCTGCAAGTCCACAGATCCCACACCCGTGCGCATAGGCGGCGATACAGTCAAGCGCACGAAACAGGTGAAATACTTGGGATCTGTATTTCGCACGTCTGGGATCATTGACTCCGTTAAAACATGCATTGCTGCCGCGTGGGCCAATTGGCGTGAGGTGACTGGTGTCGAGACCTATGACCCTAAAATACCGGTGAAATTGAAGGGACAAGTCTATAAGACCATCACTAGGCCTGTCCTTTTGTACAGATGTGAAGCGTGGCCGGTCTGGAGCGACACAAGCAGGCACTGCGGTTCACGGAGATGAATATGCTGCGATGGCTGTGTGGAGTAACGCGGGAGGACCGCGTTAGGAACACTCGCATTCGCGGCAGTCTTCATGTCGTCTTCGCTGGTATCGCTACGTTGTACGGCAACTATGCCGCCATCGTCGGGCCTCGGCAGGAGGGGTAGACCCAAAAAATGCTGGCTTGACGTCGTAGGGGTTGATATGCGTGCCAATGGACTGACGACCAGAGAAGCCGAAGATCATACGAAGGGGAGAAGAAAAAGTCGGAAAGCGGACCCCGGATACCGAAGCGAGAGTTTGGGCTGCAACCGGGATTCAATTCTTAGATGATGATAATGTTCTTTTCATATTGGGTGATATAAACATTCATATTATAGCTTGATTGTAGGCGACGGACCGCCATTTTCGATAGCAATGTAGTAGCAACATTTTCAAATGGCGAAACACCGTCGGAAATTGTAGCCGCTTTCAGCCACAGCTTTTGATGGTTAAAACGTTCTATTTGCAGTTTTTTGTTGATTTTTATGCGTTTGCACTGAACGTGTATTGTTAACCACAATTTATTACATGGAAATATATTTTTTACTATATGTGTTTGGGATTTTGTGTTTTATCAGCATTATTTATATGACCGAAGTTTTTTTTTATTGCTGTAGGACAGCAGACAGGCTGACGGCCTACTTAGAATTTAGCAGTTGCCGTCGCTTATGGGTGTTAGCAACACTAGTGGCATCGCGAACACGCTGTTGTCCTATAAGGGTACACTAATGCCGGAACACAATACAAAGTTATCATGGCGGCATACTTAAGACCAAAGGTGGTCGCCATCTAGACGTGCTTGGGGCCCTACCACGTAGCTAGGGTGGGTTGTTTTGTCGCCTTTTACACCAGGCCGACCCCAGCCACAGAGATTACTGTTCAATAATACTATCAGAGGATTCTTCTATATAAGAGACTGTGTATGATTTACATTTGTAAAAATTTAAAATATTTTAAACTAAACGCGTCTTAAATCCAATTTTATAGTATTAGTACCCGGCAAACTTTATTCTGCCATGTATAAAATAAATACATTTTGGATAGGATTTCCTTGAAATTAGTTTTTAGTGAGCATCTATGTTGAGAAATTAATTCTATGACGTACGTAGAGTTTGAAGTCAATCTTGTGTATTTTTAGAAATCTCGTGATAAGTGGTATTTCGCTTATATAGATCTAAAGAACAAAATTCAAAAGCTAACAACAAAGTTTAAGAAAACCAACTAGGAAGTTTGTTTTCTAATCCGTTTAGCTAACCACGCTGAATATTGTATTTTTTTATATAAAATAGTAGTAAATAATATATTTAACAATTTTATTAAAATTTGTGATATATTTTGGAAACAATGAAATGTCTAAAACAGTTTATCAGAAATTTTGGTTACGTTAAAATTCAACCTACAAATTGTGTAATTTTGTGTAATTACAAACCGTGAAAATGTCGCAAATTAAAGGGGAAACCGCAATCGAAATCCATTGCAATCACTACCATACACTGTTTAGGACGTTGTAGTGCGGAATAATACGTTCGAATTGCCGGAATCGTCAAGTGCAGCGGTCAGCTGGCAAATAGTCTCTTATTTTCATTGTAAATGGACTGGTTTGATTATCATTATTCCGGCTTAGTTCAAATAGCTTTAGAACCAAAATTATGATTTGTTTTAGCACAATATAAACCCTTGCATACAAAATCTTTAGGCCTGTCTTTTTACATGGACGAAAACTATCTGATGCTGGAATATCTCAAAATACTGTGAGTGATGGAAATGAATACATTCTCTACTCTATGTTTCAAGAATATACATACATATATAAGAAAGTAGATGCATAGAGTGATATGAAAATAAAGTGTCAAAAAGTCACGGCAGTCATTGTTATAAAAAAGGTAATTTTACAATGTATAGCCACACTGAAGTGGGTTTTTAATTCTAGTTAGTACGGCGACTGTAGCAGTAATATTTACGCCTTTCTAGAATGGCGGCATAAAATGTTAAATTTTCTTCAAATCGCATTTCATACAGCAAATAAGAGTTCCCCGATATTCCCATATCGTGACTATTCGTGAAAAATCCCTTTTTGCATATCTCCTCCGACCACGGAGCTGTGAACTCTTAGGGCCTAATCAAAAACCACGCTCTCTTTCTATCACTTAGTGCCTGGGTCGCTGGTAGTACGGCCCAGGGCGGCTCCCACCCGCTTCTTGTATCAGGACGAGCCCCTTTAAAAATGGAAAGAGTGAGCGGGTGCCACAACCTACTCCGTAGGACCGCCCGAGGGCGCTTTCCTACATTTTTTGTCCTTTTTCTATTTTTGGAAACAGTTCTTCTTTCAGATCTTTCATTCTATCTAAGGAGATAAACTCTTCATCATTTCAGCCGGAAGACGCCCACTGCTGGACAAAGGCCTCCCCCAAAGATCTCCACGATGATCGGTCCTGCGCTGCCCTCATCCAACCTATTCCGGCGATCTTGACCAGATCATCGGTCCATCTTGTGGGGGGCCTACCAACATTGCGTCTTCCGGTACGCGGTCGCCATTCGAGGATTTTTCTGCCCCAACGGCCATCAGTCCTTCGAGCTATGTGCCCAGCCCACTGCCACTTCAGTTTTGCAATCATCATAAACTCTTACCCGTTACCAACTCTTCTGTTTTCTCTCTCTTAATGTTTTGTGTTCGTAATGTTATGTAGTATTAGCAACGTTACTGACGTTATAATTGCCAAACGTACAACTATGTACTATAAATTCTAAAAAAATTGTTTGACTAAATATCAGACACAGAATATTATTCTTGCACTCGTGAAACCGGACAAAATATTGGCAACGGATCAAGTTTATAGTACTTACAAATTATTTATTATTTGTTTGTATTTGTAGAGCACCAGTGATCCCGAATTGCATTTATTTGTCGTGCGGATTGGTTCAATCTGTTTGAGTAATTTTAATGTTAGTTTTACGTTGTTTATCCAACGTGATTTATAGAATGATTCGACCAAATTAGTCGACCGTTGTATAGTATTACTATACAACGATGATGGTACTTTGATTAAAGATTTTTTTATTTCTACCCATATTCCTTTAAAACTTTAGACTAAGCATTTTTTATTAATTATAAGAGTTAAGAGTTTCTGTGCATGGGTGGAGTAAGAATATGGCCTGTCGTAAACGGTGACAAAATAGGAATTAAAGCTCCTGGCCCGACTGAATGACTACCTGTTACATGTCGTCATAATGTCCTTGTGTTATGATCTGGCATTAGAAAAGCTGGCAGCGCAATGGCAGTACCTCTGATGTTGCAAACGTGAAAAGGTGCCAGTGACCACCTACTGTCAGATATGCCATTTGCTTCTCTGCTATCTCAGCTATAAAAGAAAGTAAAACAAAATAATCAGCGTTTCGTTTGACATTAAATCATCATTGTCGAAAACTTTAACAAGAGATTAACCGCAAAGCTGTAATATGCATGTCGTGGAATGTGCACAACGGTTCGTTTGAATCCTGATAATCCACAGAGATGGAAGTCTAAAGTTTGTTAAGGTTAGGGTTGACTCTTTCAATAAAACATAAAAGTATGAAGATTGAATTTATTTATAAACATAATTTACTAATCTATTGTACAATAATAATAGCGCATCAAGCTGTTGAGTTTTAGTCTCCCCCAAAAGGAACGCTAGGTAAATGGTATACAGGTTCTTTCATGATCTTTTCCTTCACAGTCATGGCAATTATATAATATAATAATATTTAAATGAAGCGAAATGTCTCGTATTGTCCCTAGGATACCATAAAAGGTGAAAAATAGAGTATTATTTCCGTTAGCAGACAGAAAGCTAAGGAAGGCCGTACGGTCTTTCTAAACAAAGTGAGAGAGAAGTCAGGCAAATTTATAAAAACCATATATAACCCTATGTGTTCTTTTTATTACCATATTTATTTCTGATATTTCAAACAATATATTTGTATAAAAAGAATATTTATTTATTAAAATTTAATATTAAAAAAAATTAAGTATTCCGATCTTGTCTAGGTGTCTTTATATCGATTGTTTATTTGTGATAAAAAACCTTCCAAACTGATTTATAAAAAATAAAAATTATAATAAACCATAATATCGTGACAGTAGCAACCCTATAGGGTAGAACGGGATCAGTTTGCAAAATGCCGTGGTACACAAAAGGTTATATACACTGTGAAACATGAACGTGTCTAATAAGATAACTAGACATTTCAAAAAATTACGAGCAGATAAAATGTACGTGGCAGCCGAGCGTTATCGAAAGGCTCAACGAGGTTACAGAGTCGATTTCCAATAACGTGTATAAAACATTGTGAACTTTAGAAAATTTGACTCAATAACATTCGAGAGTAAGTTTAAATGATATAGAGATAATAGTATTCTATATCATTACGACTAGGAAACTACATATGTTTATTTATACATATGTAGACAGACGTTTGTCCTTTATTGTTCTGATGTTTTGTCACAATATCGGGATGGTAACAAGGGAATAAGACAAACACGACAATAGTTCAATGTCGATTCATCACATTTTTTGCTGAATTCTTTTTCTTTCCCTTATTACAAACAATTGCTTACGTTCTAATGCGATAAATGTCATTTTCTTTAATTTTATTATATTCTACTTGTATTTATTATTTAGTATAATTGTATTTTAAGTCTACTCCTGCCCTTACGCCATCTACTTCCAGGTCTACTCGTTTGATCCGCATTCCTTCTCATTTCATCTCAACGGCAGTTTCTTTGTCAATTTATCAGTTACGAGTGCCACTTTTAGAGAACCCCGTATATACTCTTTTATTTTTTTAATATCATATTCATATCTCCCCTGAATGGAGTAGGTTCTGGTCTTCTACTTTAATAACCCAAATTAAAATTCAACATTCAGTATTTTATAACAAGCCATCTGATAGAACTTGAACTAAAATAACTTCCGATGCCTTTTTAGTCAAGAAAAGTAAAGCGACGAAAAGACGAGAATGCCATTTACCAAGGAAAATGCTAGAATGAAAGTGAATGGATATTAGAAAGAGAGTATACCAAAGGAAATATAGTTGTTTTGTGTAAAATATGATACAGTGAAAAGAGTTTGTATATTTAGATAACGGTTAACAGAAGAGTGTGAAAGAATAGAAGAAGATCACAGAATATATATTTAATCCCTATTGGTATAATTGTAACTGTGGGTAGGTGTAAACCATTCCGTCATTACAAGAATACGCAACTAGACTTGTTTTTTTTAAATTGTGTCCTAAAGTAGCGAATTCTATGTCTTTCAGGTGCCTTTTTGACCTTTGGCCTTACTGAATAGTGGATTTGGAGATCGCAAGTGCAAATTTTAGATGCAATTGGAATTTCTACTTGAATGGTCAAGGTGACAAATAGCCAACGCTGATTTTTCCCTAAACTCAAATAGCATGTCATGTTAATACAATCCGTTATAAGCAAACAGATATTTAAAAGAGTCATTAAAATATTGTTTAGATATTGATTAGGTGCCTCATCCTATCATTTTTCTCTGCCTACCCGCAAGTTAGTTTAAATACTGCGGTGCTTGACGGTGATTTCGAATAAAACTACTCAACCACCGCCACCCCGCCCTCTTCTTGACTAGCGCTCATGCCGACGATATGTACCGTTGAGTCTTGGTTAAAACCGCACGAATTTTTATATGTGTGTTATTGTGAACCGCTAATTATAAAGGCCTAGACTCTAAACCATAGAACCAGCCGTGGAAGGTAGCAGATCGAAGCATCTTAGGTGAGTCGCCGCTCTTTCTGACTAGCTGGGTATTTCCATCTCCTTCCCTTTCACGTTAATTATCAAACTCGCACTACCTTTGTTTTCCGCCCGTGACTACCATCTTTCTAGACCTAAGCCGCACCATTCTTTTATACGGTCCTTCAGCCTTACCAGACATACTTAGACGTCGTTATAAAATATTATGTAACAAGATTATTTATATAATTAAGAAATCATAATACAAATTCGTCTATCATAATCACTATATCAATAAAAGCGTTTTTAAAGTAATGTCGAGTCCACATGTGTTCATATGTTTCCCGTTGCCTTTGACGCAACCAGGTACCGTGAAGTAATGTAATTACACGGTTCCTTGTGTGTACTGCTAATTGGCCGGTGTCAGGGAAAATTACATTTTGAAAAATAACTTCCTTTTTCATGCTATATTCAAACAGAATTTATGTGTATTACTTTTGTTGAAGGAAAAATTGAAATGCACAATGTTTGCTAGAACTGCTCGTTGCCCCGTTTATGTGAAGAGCAAATATCTTGTCAGTGGTTCTATTAAACAGAGAACCAAACTACTATACTCTACTTTTTTGCTTATTACTAAACTATACTTTTTTGATTGCAACATGAGACATCAAAAATTAAACAAACAAAACAGGAACAAAAGTAAAAGCAGATCACGAAAACTATTTGGACAAAAACATAACTGGGATGATAACATGTAAGTTTATTTTTAATGTTACCTTTTTTAGTTTTGAAGTTGAATACTTATAAAATGCCGTTGATGTATTGTATGATAAATCTGTCACTTAACCAATAATCAGTGAAGTAACAACTGATAAACCAACTGACAAAACTTCTAGTGATATTGTCTTTTAAATATTCTTGGTAAAAACCGGTATCGTAAAGATGTTTCACAATTGGTTATCAATACGCTCAATCAAAAATAAAGTGGCTGCGCCATACTTACATCATCCGTAGGGATTGAACCCACAGACCTCAGACCATTAAGCCTGCATATCATCATATCAAATTGTCAAAAAATATCAGCTAGATCCCCTGGATATATCTGGAATATTATAATTACATTTTTTATTTTTAGCTTTTCTGTTGTAAATATATGGACTACCTGTCTGGTTGATAATTGAGCATAAAATGGGGGTATTTTTAGGTTTCATGTTTGACACCCAGAGAGATGAATCAAAAATTATCTTTCTGAAATATTGTATTTCTATTTCGGATGTAATGTTTTTTATCCAAGTTCATTTATCGCAGCATATCCTTTTATACGGCTGTGAAACGTGGCCGGTGTTGGAGCGACACGAGCAGGCACTGCGTGTCACGGAGATGAATATGCTGCGGTGGATGTGTGGAGTGATGCGGAAGGACCGCGTTAGGAACTCCCGCATTCGCGGTAGTCTTCGTGTCCGTGACATTGTGGATAAACTGCAGGAGTGTCGGCTCCGTTGGTACGACCACGTTTTACGGCAACCGGATGCTTACGTGGGAAACAAATGTCTGGCCATGCCACCTCCGCCGGGCCCCGGCAGGAGGGGTAGACCCAAAAAGTGCTGGCTTGACGTCGTAAAGGGTGATATGCGTGCCAATGGGCTCACTACCAGGGATGGTGAAGACCGTACGAAGTGGAGTAGAAAAAGTCGGAAAGCGGACCCCGGGCACCGAAGTGCAAGTTTGGGTCGCAACCGGGAGGAACGCTGAGATGATGATGATGATTTATCGCAGCATGCATATTTTTACTTATTTTTTCAAAATACGATCTTATTGTAATTGGTGTAAGAACACCTAGTTCATGTTGTGTGGATGGCACAGCATGATGTCTCTTGCTACTCGCCTCTGTTAGACTCCTATTTCTACCATGTCATATTTTATGCAATTCATTTTTGTCATTATACCATGTGGTGTCATTATTTGTCGATTATTGTCGATTTTTTCATCATCATTTCAGCCGGAAGACGCCCACTGCTGGACAAAGGCCTCCCCCAAAGATCTCCACGATGATCGGTCCTGCGCTGCCCTCATCCAACCTATTCCGGCGATCTTGACCAGATCATCGGTCTATCTTGTGGGGGGCCTACCAACATTGCGTCTTCCGGTACGCGGTCGCCATTCGAGAACTTTTCTGCCCCAACGGCCATCAGTCCTTCGAGCTATGTGCCCAGCCCACTGCCACTTCAGTTTTGCAATCATCCGGGCTATGTCGGTGACTTTGGTTCTCCTGCGAATCTCCTCATTTCTGATTTTTTCATACTTTCAATCAAATTTGCCTCTTTTCACTTGAGTGCCTATGAAATAAAATATTTAAGTAAGGCTTATGAACAAAATATCATACAAACACCCATTTGGAAAACCTCAAGCAACTTTCTATAGAACTAAGATTCCGGCTTCCTCGAAGTTAGTTTTGCCTTCAAAGTTTTCTTTAGTTTTTGTATAGAGATAAATGCTTTTTGTGTTTGCAAACTGCTTTCTACATCTTCCGATGTGGGAGACTTTGATTAGTTGTTGATTGCCAGTTTAGTGTTGTTATGGTCTGATTACGTTGTTTGGATCCTATTGAGGTTTTAGCATATACCCTCGAATTTAACGGACCGTAATTCTGTTATTTATAGAAATGTTTTTTGACTGGATAAGGGTCAGTTGTGGTGAGTTTGGTAAGTTATATCCGGTTGATCCTAAAGCTTAATTTTGAAGGCGAGCTAATAGGTGTTGTTAAAGAGTAACATTTAGCATGTTTGCCCCTTGGTAATTCTTTATCAAATAACCAGAATCTTTACTGGTATTAGTTATCTTGCCTGGGAGAACCTAGACTGACAGAACTGTTTATTAATTTAAATTTATTACAAAATTAACACTTTCGCACAGTTCGAAACTTTCTCAAAGAGGAATTAACTACATGTGGAGAACTTCGAAAGAGCCTCGCTTGCTTTATAACGAGCGACGCTCCTATATTTGCGTAGAATATTTAACGGATAAGTTTAAAATTTGGAACGTTTGAACTGTATTATCGGTATATTATATGATTGACTAGCAGCCCGCCCCAGCTTCGCACGGGTATATAACAAAAATTTCAAAATGAAAAATTATATATGTTATCGGCAATCTGTATAATACGGTATTCTATACAATACCTAGGCAATGTATAGAATACTTAAAACGTTAAGGTAATGTATGAAATATTTTTCATTTTATACTTTGCCTAGGCATTCTATACAATACCGAATGCGCTATCGGCAATGTGTGTAAAAGACGATAGCAGAGGAGACTACGGGTGCTCATTCGTGTAGAAAATGCAATAAACCCATCCATGCTTTTTGTGCTGCTCCGGAGAAAGATATTGCAGAAGGCTATGGTTCTAAAGTTTTTTGTTCTTTATGTGTAAAAAACACCTTAGCTGTAGGAAACCGCATACATTTTTAAGAAAATTTCCTCCTGTGCCAATAGGTACTACTGTTAGAATCCCTGTTTCGAAAGTCGACAGAGGTCGCGGCAAAATATTGCCTGTAGTCTTACAAAAAACGGATCACAATCTTTACAAAATTGTAACAAAGCAAGGTATTATAAAGACGTTGTATTCAAGACAGCAGTTTACAGTTTGTCATCAAGAATTACTTAAGAAAGAAGATGTCCCTAATGAAGAAACGACGCTTCGTATAGTTGCAAATCGGCAATCTACGGGGACAGGTCAGTGATTTGTCAAATGTACACGTTAACAACTCAAGTGTTCATGTCTTAAAAGTAAGATTTTATGCACTTCAAAATTCATATGCACTACAATAGTTCTTCATGTAAAAATAAATAAATATTTTTTTACCTAATGTATTCTGAGAAGCCAGTAGATCTACTTCCTATTTTTACAGAATTGTTTGGTTGCCTAAGTTTTTTAACTGATTACTTATGAGTAAATTAGATTATGTTAGTTAACCCAGAAGAACTTTAAGTTCAATGTTATTTGAATGTGATTTTACTATAAATACCTACCTTTGAATAAAGATTGTTTTTAATCAGAACTTACTAATTGTTAAGTTGATTTTAAGCAAATCTAATGTGTTATTTTTGTCTGTCATTTTATACCCTTCTACTTACTTACATAACATTGATAAATACAGGCCCAAATATAATTTTCCACATTGCCCGTGGACCAGCAGGAATTGTATACATTACCTAGGTAAAGTATATACTGGAAAATAACATTCATAATATTTCATACATTACCTTAACGTTTTAGGTATTCTATACATTACCTAGGTATTGTATACAATACCTGAATTATACAGATTGCCGGTAACATATACACACACATAAACCCTTCTATATGCGTCAGGTTACTAAAAAAATAAAATTATAAAGAAAGTTTGAATATTATTATTTCTATGAACTTTTATTTTAATTATTTTTTTTGTTATTATTTTTTATTTATTTTTGGTTATTTTTTAATAAGTATTTTTTTTCTAATTTTGTGTAATAACCCCAGTGACGCACGCCTACATTGCATAAGGTGCTGCCTAGCTAGCCGAACAGGGTGAGCGGCTACCACGCAACATTTTTCTAATATTTACATTTTTAAACTCGTGATATCTTTCGAATGGAATATCCGAATTAAATAATTCAAAAAGTTGTATAAAGATATTGAAGCAGTTTTGAATATGAAGTAATTTATTTTGATAAGGATTAATACTAAGATACAAATAAAGAGCTTTTTCTAGGGGCGGCATTTCAATTTAATTTTTAAAATAAAAGAACACTTATTGTGGCATAACTATAATAGTTAGACATATGCTATCGCGACACTTTTTGTAAATAATGATGTGTTCTGCAAAGTCGTAGTACATTATTTTATTCTATCATCAATAGTTTTCGCAGCGCACGCGATTTAAATAATATTTTAGGTAATTTTTTTACACCTTGGGTTACATTATTGGAGTTTTAGTAAGGATCCCTAATTTTTTTGAAAATATAATATAGCCTATGTCACCCGGGGATAGTGTATCTTCCCAACAGTGAAAGAATTCTTTAAATCGGGTCAGTAGTTTCGGAGCCTATTCAAAGCAAACAAACAAACAAACATACAATCAAATCTTTCCTCTTTATAATAGTAGTATAGATTAATTTATTCACTGTGATTCGTTCAATCGTGCTAATACTACACATATAGCAAAGTCCGTGTTTTATACAAATATTTGTTATAATATGTTGTTTATGGTTTGGTTGTTTGTGTCAAATTTTCAGTAGCTGTTTTTGTCACAGGATAAAACATCACAGTTAATCTAAAATCTAAATTAATCAAATCCTGATTTATATACCTAGTCAGGTCATAAGTATTGTCACACAGTAAAAACTTTTCTTTTAGAATGCTGGCCACAAAAAAGTTTATTGAATTAGAATTTCGAATTGTTCATGAAAATAAAAATGTATAACTTTTAGAATTTTACTCATTTTTAAATATGGAGTGGACGCTTAAAGAAGACCGTGTTGCAGTTATTGCGTTGTATCGTTGCGGTTACGCGCCAATTCAAATTTTTAACATACTGAAAAATTTGAATATTACCAAAAGATTCGTTTATCGTACCATCAAACGATACAATGAAGACTCTAGTGTAGATGACAGGTCAAGAAGTGGTCGCCCTCGGTCTGTTAGGACTCCAGCAGTGATAAAAGCTGTGAAGGCACGAATTCAAAGAAATCCCAAACGTAAGCAGAAACTGTTGGCCCTTCAGATGGGGTTAAGCAGAACCACGGTGAAAAGGGTGTTAAATGAAGACTTAGGGCTTCGGGCATATCGAAGAAAAACAGGACATCGTTTGAATGCTCGTCTAATGGACCTGAGACTGAAGAGATGCCGCGCTTTGTTGAAGCGGTACGCGGGAAAAAAATATCGGGAAATTCTTTTTTCGGATGAAAAAATGTTTACCGTAGAAGAGAGCTACAACAAACAAAATGATAAGGTGTACGCACACAGTAGTAAAGAAGCGAGCAACCGTATTCCGCGTGTCCAACGAGGTCATTTTCCATCCTCGCTCATGGTATAGTTGGGAGTTTCTTATTGGGGCTTAACAGAGGTACATTTTTGTGAGAAAGGTGTAAAAACGAATGCTGTTGTGTATCAAAATACAGTCCTGACGAACCTTGTGGAACCTGTTTCTCATACCATGTTCAATAACAGGCACTGGGTATTCCAACAAGATTCGGCGCCAGCTCATAGAGCGAAGAGCACACAAGACTGGCTGGCGGCGCGTGAAATCGACTTCATCCGGCACGAAGACTGGCCCTCCTCTAGTCCAGATTTGAATCCGTTAGATTACAAGATATGGCAACACTTGGAGGAAAAGGCGTGCTCAAAGCCTCATCCCAATTTGGAGTCACTCAAGACATCCTTGATTAAGGCAGCCGCCGATATTGACATAGACCTCGTTCGTGCTGCGATAGACAAGTGGCCACGCAGATTGAAGGCTTGTATTCAAAATCACGGAGGTCATTTTGAATAAACTTTAATGTCATAAGAATCTATGTTTTGTTAAGTTCATTTTGGTATATGAATGGTTACATAATTAATAAACTTGTTACAATTATTTTACATTAAACATGTGACAGAATTTATGACCTGACTAGGTATTTAGCTTATAAAAGTTTATCTAAAAATACATTGTTTTAGCTAATGAGAAAGAAGAGCTAGATCAAGCTAGAAATAAAAATTCAGTCTACGTTTAACCGTTTATTTTCCTGTTGGAATAAAGAAGTTAAATTTGCCCGTATAAAAGCTTTTCAGCCCTCCGTGCAGAAGCGAAGTAAGAATATTAAAGCTTGCGGCCGAGTACGGCCCGATGTGGCTTGTTGTAAAAGGTGACAAGGCTCCAAGGACCGCTTGGAGAGGAATCACCTAGTTAACAGTCAATGCTTAGTTAGTTCGCCTATTTGTTTGTTCCAGTTCCAGTTCCCCTCCGTGGAAGGCAGCGTGTTCTTGGTGTCACCAGCGTCGCAAAAAATTATAGGTGACTGTAAATGCTCAATGTTAAATGGACCAGCAGCCTATCTGCTGTCCACAGCTATAAAAAAAATTACTGGGATAAGAACAGAAGGGCGTGGATGGCAAAGTTTGGACTCGAAATGAAGAGGACGGTATGAAATAAATAGTACATTCAGTGGTTTTTAGATTACACTTGAACAGTGTTTGTTTTACCATCCAAACAAAAGAGCATTTATAAAATAACATTTATAATAAATTATTTGCTAACATTGGTCACGCACTTGGTACTCGTCATGAGACTTGATGTTTATATTATTACAATTAACAATAATATCCGGATGACCGAGATTTGCTCGGTATTTTTTTTATAAATTGTGTTTTTTGGAAATTAACAATTGATTTTCTTAGTCTAACCTCAAAGCAACCACTCATTGACTTCGTGTTACTTAACAACGCCATCTGCTGGAATAGCTTTAGTGTTGTTGTGTCGTTGAAGCAATTTAAAAAAATAGTATTATTCGCCGATAGATGTCAGGAAGAGTCATTTTTCAGTTTAAATTGGAACCACTCAAACGCCACCTTTTGACATTTTCTAGAAATGATTCTTAGCTAGATCGATTTATCGCCCCCGAAACCCCCCGTATACTAAATTTCATGAAAATTGTTGGAGCCGATTCCGAGATTCCAATTATATAAGTATATATATATATATATATATATATATATATATATATATATATATATATATATATATATATATATATATATATATATATATATATATATACAAGAATTATTCGTTTAATACCCATAACATAAACGCTCTACTGTTTCCTTTTGAACTAGGTGGCAGTATGAAATAATATTTAAATAATTCATTTAAATTTGGGACATAACAACTACCCATGGAAGCTGGCCAAGCAAGTGTGATAATAGGATAGAAGCTTAGTGTGCAGCCTCAAGCGCATTCATGTGAGCTAACACATTACTCCAAGCAAATGTAGCTTTATGTAGCTTTAACCATTAGACGTCTCGATGCATATGATTAGCATATAGGTGGGTCCAATTAATTATTCAAATATAGGAGAAAACCCTAGCTTTAGACCTATTTTATTACAAATTTTTCAACTCAGTTACTTTCAGTGATGAATGATATGGTAATATATGGTATTCCTACAAGACGACGTGCCTCTATATATTTATCTGTAATACCTCGTTTTCACAGTGGCGGCTGTCACCTTATGTAGTATACCAAAACAGTCTGATACTAGAACTGTGTCCTCATCATCATCATCATCTTAGCGATGAATCTCGGTTGCAGCCCAAACTCTCGTTTCGGCATCCGGAGTCCGCTTTCCAACTTTTTCTTCTCCACTTCGCACGATCTTCGGCATCTCAGGACTGACCACCATTGGCACGCATATCAACCCCTATGACGCCAAGCCAGCATTTTTTGGGTCTACCCATGGAACTGTGTCCTATGGAGGATAAAATGTATGTTTGATCTGCATATACCTTGTTTTGGCATGTGTTCTGTCATAACTGGATGTCAACGAAAAAGCCCTATAAAAAGCGATACAGGTTTTTTAGAGCACTACTCATTACTGTTTTTAAAAAATACGGCCTTTTATTTCCTGTAAGATAGCAGAAGAAGTAAACCGAATGGTTTATAAATTATAACAATATGAAAAAAAAAATAGAGTGATTCTTTATTTATTGTTCTTGCTGTGGAATAGCAGATAGTCTGGCAGCCCACTTAATAGAAAACAATAACCGTGACAAATGGATGAAGGCACCGTTAACACGCTACCGTCTGCCCAGGAGCACTGTGTCACATATGCTGGAACACAACGCAAGGTTATTACGGCGGCATATTTAGAATTAGGGGATGATTGCCATAAATACGAGCTTGGGACCCTATCACCTACTTAGTGTTGTTATTACCCTTTATGACAGCCCGTCCCCAACCGTAAGGATATTCTTATTCCTCCATAAAAAAATTATTTCTAGTTGATGCGTTTACAAATCCATTTTCATTCTTATAATTCTAATAAATCTATACAAATAAATAAAATTGGAGGATCTGTTTTTAATATTAAAATAACCGCTTTTTACTAAGTTCATTCGGACGTATACATGGTACATATACCAAAACAAAAATTTTTTACAATTTTTGTCTGTCTGTCTGTCTGTTTGTTCCGGCTAATCTCTGAAACGGCTGCACCAATTTTGACCGGATTTTCACTGGCAGATAGCTGATGTATCAGGGAGTAATATAGGTTTTTTTTATTTTAGAAAAATAAAATAGTTATTGTTAAAAATGATAAGTTTCGGAAATTGTATAGTCCAATTTAAGTTGACCTCAGATTTATATTATCAATCATATGAAATAGGGTTCAGCTTAGGCTGGTCTTTGTAGGTTGAATTTCCAATTTAAGTTGACCTCATATATCCAAAAAATGCTGCCCAAAGTCACTATTCCACGCGGACGGAGTCGCGGGCACAACTAGTAATAAATAATTTGGGTAAACCAACGACTAATAGAAATTCAGCTGTCTTGTACAAAATCGCTGTCTCATTACCGTTAGAGCCGTCCTCCCACCGCCTTGAACCATCTCATTACCGCTCAAACCAGTTAAGGTATTTACAGAAGCACTCATCCCGTTCCAAGATCCTAAATTTATCAGAGGGGTGCCGACGACGCTCTGAGGTTTATGCAATTTACCTTAACCCAACGGACGCGCTCTTCAACTGACTTCAACATGATGAATAATATATTAAACGTATATTATCAGCCAACCTCTACTTTATAATGTGGAGCCCACGGTTCAGAATTTTCTTCAGACATATCCATCGCCACAGCCTTTCAAGGAAAATATTTGGAATTTTACCTGCAACTTTAAAACGGCAATCTTTACATTAGAACCTGTTTAACAATTTCGCTGAATGGAGTTTTTTAAGGTTTAGAAGTCTTCTTTTAAGCTTTAAAATGTTTATACATAAAGTATAAAGTTATCTAGTGAATCACATACGAGTAGCCATCAAAGGACCACGTTTGATGTTCACAGGCCAGTAAAAAAAATATTATAAATAAACCGAATATAAGCAAAAACCGGATGTAAAGAGAAAATATATTCCCAATCTGAAATAGAAATATACTGGATATAAATAGAATAATAAAATAATCCTCTTAGAAAATATTGGCACAATATTATTAACGTATAAATTTTATAATTAAAATATGTAAATTAAATGCGAAGTTATTAACACGTGTGGGGTGTTTGTCGCAACTGCGTAGAATTTACCTAAACGGAAGAAAGTTTCACTTGCTAAATGATATGTGACGTTCGTTTTAAATTATGCAGAGCTATTTATAGAAAAGATAAATTTTGTGTATATACAAATGTTTTTAATATGAATGTAAAGGATACCATGGAGATATATGCGTCCAAAGTCACTCGCGTGAAAGCTGGTGCTAAAGATAGGCGAGGCAATTAAAACCAAACTCTGTTTACCAAAAAAAAACAGCGTGCATCATTGCAGACATGTAACAGAATGTAGACTGCGAGGTCAAAATTAAATATATTTGTATATATATGTAAACCTACATAACATCTGAAAAACTTCGTCTAATTTTTTTTATTGCTGTCAACCAGTAGACAGTGTTCTGGCCCACTCAATACTAAGTAGTGTTAGCACTCTTAAAATCCTACTAATGTTTGCGACGCCAAGAGTAATGCTAAAAATATGCGAAGGGGACGTGGAACTTGGATTATTATGCCGAAACCTGAGACTTGAGAGGCTTGAGGTAGTTGCCATCCAGTCGGATTTCGAGCCCTACCACCTAGCTTAGCCACCTGAGTGACAAGGGTAGGTACAATTTCATATAAAATAAACTCATAGAGAAATTAGATCAAATAAAAAATGTACCATTTTGCTGATTATTCTGCTGAGTTCCAGTTTTATACGCAATAGACTAGACTTGTGTATCAGGATAAGGACGGTAATCAAACTCGTAACCTCCGCAGGCGTTCTGACGTGAAAAGACCATTGCTCCACGGATATTGTTAATTAAAGGGGAAAAAATGGGCTCGTGACAAATAAAAAGTGCAATTAGTTAGATACGAACAGAGTTACATTAGAAATGGAGATTGTCTAAAATTTTTAACCATTCAATTTTAATTTATTTTTTGAAAATTTAGAGCATTTTGAGAAACTAATTTGAATATTTTGAAGATTGGCTCAACAGTTATTTAAAAAAAATGTTTAAATATTTTCAATTTTGAAGATAAGTGACGTCATCACATGGCACAATGGACTGTGCCGTTGCCTCACTAGATATAAAATTAAAAAAATTGAAAGCTGTCAATACGATGTCATCCATCACATATCTGTCAAAGTTCATACGAAAAAAAGAGAAGTCGCAGGAAAAATTATTATTTTTGACATTTATAAATTTGACACACGACAGATTATTAATACTTGCCACTTACTTTTTATTTTCTGAGGCAACGATACAAACCATACAGTGAAATTTGAAGGGCAGAGAAGGTCAATCATATTTGATCAAAAATATCAATAATATGTAAATATTTTTTATAATTAATTAGTCCGTAATGATCAGTAACCTTATTCCTCTAAATGGTTTTTCAATTACAACATTGAAAAAAAATGAACAATGCCCATTGCAGGACAGGTTAGAAATATTGTAGTCACTCCTAAATATCTTATTTAGGCGTATAAAAAATAAAAATATTTTATTTTTTTAAAGCACTAACCAGATTTAGAGGGGAAATAAACTTAGAACTATTCTTACAACTTACTATTAGTAATAAACAGAAGGTTAAACCAGATGAAAATAGTCCAGCACTGATTAGCCACGGTGAACCGTTACTGCTATATTTAGGCGATGCGACTAAAGATGGAATGGACATCAAAGACACTGTGAATTATCATATGCCACACACTGACACTTAAACGGTGAAACTAAAGGTGCATTAAAATAAATTTTATTGCCTCCAAAATATGTAACTAATGAACAACCTGAGAATATAATTTCTAACAAAGGACTAAATCCGATTTATTTTTAGTTCGCTGTGTCAGAATCCCGTCGTTTGTGAGTCAATTTGAATAATTTTTCGTATATACTTTTATTACCAAAAGTGTATTTTGTCCAGTTTCCAATAAAGGTTTTACAGATAATAATATAGCGCACGAAAACTTGAGAAAACTCATTACTTTATATGAAAACATATAATAAACCTGATTTCTTATTAAATAACAAATATGATTTGGTAATAAGTATTTGTGTCTAGGAAGTAACCTTTTGATTATGTGACCTGGATAATTAAGGATCCACAAAAGTATTGGGAGTAGTAAAATTTTTTATATTTTTAAGTGATAGTAATTTTTCATTAAAATATTGAACTATTCTGTTGACGAAGCTGCAATAATCAGTCGAATCAATGAAGCTGTCAGATTTATAATTTTCAATAACATTTAGTTATTTTATACCAATTTCGATATATTCTTTAGACGCATTTTGCCCACTGCTGCTACCGACTCCAGTACTATTGAAGAATTACAATGAAATGAAAGAAATGCTCGTGTATATGTATTTTGCATACATTTTTTTCTATTTTGGTAATAGTCAATAAATTATTTGCCTACTAGAAAAGAACACTGAACCAAGTTGAACTGGCGTTGAAGACCATCTGAGACTGTGTTAATGTTATTGTGGCATCTTGATAAGACTATAGAAGTGATTTACTGATGATGGTGGGCATCAGAATGAGTGTTTTATTTAATTATGTATTATTATGAAACGCTCACTGCATTCTGATTCACTAAAAGTCAGTGAAAAAGGAAAATGTCTTTTTTTATTGCTGTAGGACAGCAGACAGGCTGACGGTCTGTTTAGAATTTATGGGTGTTTGCAACGTCAGTGGCATCGTGAACACGCTGCTTTCCCATAAGCGTACAGGAACTTGGGTCCGAATGTCGGAACACAATACAAGGTTATTATGGCGGCATACTTAAGCCCAAAGGTGGTCGCCATCCAGATGGGCTTGAGGCCCTACCACGTAGTTAGGGTGGGTTTTTTGTCGCCTTTTACGACAGGCTGACCTTGGCCGCAGAGGGTAGTAACATATTTTCTCCGCCCCTGCACGGACATAATGTTTTCAAAGACCTACGCTAAAATGTTTAAAATAATATATACCTTATATTTCTGTATTATAATCATTATTATTACTTGAATTCAAACTTTTTAGAAAAAAAAACTACCATTTCAAGGAATTATTGCGTACATGTAAAATTAAACCTTGAGTGGTTTTTGTTTAAAAAATTTCTTAAAAATCAGAATTTTATCTTTTATCTATTGTAATTTTTGTATAATACTTATAAGTTTGGAATCATTAAAACGTATTTTCAATAGAAGAAGATTAATTATTAACTTTTATCTTTAATTATTAAATACCGGATAGATTTCTTATGCACGACTTTAGTATCCACAAAAAAGTCGTCATAGGCAAATCACGTCATAACATAGCAAATAGGTGATCTGGATACAGTAAAGCTTTTGACATCCCTAATTCATAACAAAAATATGGGATGTTCTTATATTGCAATAGTTTTATTTTTAAGATGTCATTCTTAACTTAAAGTTCGAATCCACTTCTTAATTTTTCAATATCAAAGCCTTTTAACATCCCTGAAATAAATTTATAAAACACTTGAAATATAAATGTGATCGTATGAATCAACAATTGCCTGAAATTTATTCATTATCAGTGCGGAGGGCTATGAGAGACCAAGTATTTTTATTCAAGTTACTCAACAATCACATTGATTCCCCTTTCCTTATAAGTCAGGTATTCCTGAGGTGTCCCCGTTTAAATTCAAGGCAAGTGTCACTTTTTTCTTTACCTTCAATAAAGTCGAATCTAGCAAGAAACACTCTTTTACACAGATCTTGTCTTGATTATAATAAATCTTACACCAGTGTAGACATTTTTTGCTCTAAAATTATAAATTGAAAATATTCGAATTATGTAAATGACTAAAGTATTATGTTTGGATCTCTCAATTATTTTTTAATGTATTTTGTAATTTTAATTTTATGACATCACTATTATTCTATTGGATGATGCAGTTATGTGTATTACCTATAAGTGGAAACTTTACTGATTTGTTAATTTTTGTGTTTTCTTTATATTGTGATGTATTGTAATTGTTTGTTTCCCAAATAAATAAAAATAAAAATAAAGCAGGGCGAAAGCAGGGTAGCATAGACGTATAAATATACCCACAAAATACCTCATAAATATATATGTTATTTTTAAATAATTTAAAGTTCATTTCTAAATTATAATGCATTTGAATACAGCTAAACTTTTAGGCATTATTACGTAGACTACTCGAGTGCAGCTTAACTGTAACGTCACTAACACAATAGCTTAATATTACAAATAATAATTATCGTGATACGTTGAAATTGTGAATTCACCACATATTAAAAATAAATAGGACTATGGTGAGAATAGAACTATGAAATTTGCATTTCAAATGGACTGACCACAAGTTTTGAATATGTGTTTAGAATACATGGGGCGTACGTTCACTAAGTTATATTAGGATATAGGTACGGTACGTTCAAATGCCATTGAGAATACATATTTATATTTGTTTTTATCAAAAATAGATTTCTTGTTTCATTGTAAAATTTCTGTTGTTTATAGAATAAACATTTAAAATAAAAAACTATAAACTTATTGATCAATAAGTTTTAAAAATTGAATAAACTGGTTCACCATTTAACTTACTTTTGGTCTGTTAATTTTTTTCCTATATTATTGGATAGTTATCACAATATTTTAAATATTAAAGCCAATATGTCTGATCACCGTTTAATTCATCAACTGGAATGTTATCGTGGAATTGAATATGAATTTGCATCGTGAATGGAATAATAATTAGACAGTTATCATATTTTTATCGCCTTATTAAATAATACAGTTGAAATTTGATAGTATGAAAACTATACTCTAATATACTGTATACGTCATCCATTTACATGAATTGTATAGGCGTTTATCAATTAATATAATATAGGCAACAAATAATGTAATATTGGCTACAAATTTTACCGCAATAAATATCGTATGGATTTGATAATCTTTGGAAATATTAATTGCTAATAAGTATTTAAGCCTACGTGCAAGACGACTCAGTATCTAATCCTTGTCATCTGGACTACTGTCGAGAATTACAAGCTATTCTAATATTGTACTTTCGGCTAAATATATTTATGTAGTGTTTTCTGGTCTTTATAATACTATATGTGGAAGCAGTTTTCAAGTAAGTTCCTTTTATATTATTACTACATCATATATTAACACCATCTGCTCAAAAGTTTTTAAGAAACATAATTATTTAGAACCTAAACGCATGTTTATTTAAAGATGGTTTTTTATCTACCAATATATTGCCATCCAGCCGATAGACCAAAAACGACATTCGAGCTCTATTGATTCCAGTTAATTTTACAGCATCCAAACTGGGTCTCACAAGGTGCAGTTTTCGGGCCGCTAGTTTTTCAATTTGCCATGTTACGAAGCGCAACGATATTGCATTTTTATTCACTGCGTTCGATGCCTCTTGTATCGTATATAGGGTTGATAGGAGAGAAGAGTTTCACACACATTTAATCACTCATTTTTATTGAAAATATTACATGCATTGAGACACAAATTTCCGAAAGCTTATAAAATAAACATTTAGGATGTATTTAAATGGTCACGTATTCAGATTTGAAATACTCAATAATTTCAAGTCTGAATACGTTTCCACTTCAGAGTGTGGAATAGAAGAATGGAACTTCAGAGTTACAGTTATTTGTACCTTATAAACGTGAGTATCAATTCAGTACCACTGTTAGAAACAAACGTGGAGGCCGCATGGGAGCAGGCGACGGGGCCGGCCAGCGCACACGTAGCAGCGCACCTTGGACGCCGAGCTGCGGGCGGTCGGGTTGAGTTGGAGGGACGCGGAGCAACAGGCGCAGGACAGGAGCGGATGGCGACGTCTCACGAAGGCCCTCTGTACCACTGGGGTACCATAGGACAACAACAACTGTTAGAAACAGGTTTCTTCCAAGGCTTAATACGAAGGTCAATTTTTATTCGCCACAATTATACAAATATCTTAACCACTATTAAGCAACAGAGTAAATTGTTGTATTTATCATAGACGTGCTTAAGATAGGTTATAATAGTAAAATCAAAAATGAAACTAAAAACACCTTGTTTTTTACTATTAGCAAGAGTTTTATCATTATCTTGCCTTTTTTACTCTATCCTAAGATTATAATCCTTTTGGTGTAATAATTTCATTTATTCTATTATTCTTTGAAGAAATATCGAGCGATATTAAGATCGTCAATCGTACTCACAAACACATAATACGGTCGGTACACCGATTATACTCGTACCATACTCGTATATAACAGTGACTACACACTGAGTCCAGGTTAATCAATGAAAAGCGTGTGGGTAAAATAAAATATTATTACTATAAATAGAACACGTAAGGCAGTTTGATGACCCTACGGACTAGCATACTTTTCCGCTTTGGCCAAACTACGAGCACGCTGTTTTTGACGTGCATTCTCGTTTCATTTAAAACACAGAACATATTCCATTCCAACTTTAAAATGAGCGCTACTTTTTAAATGAAATATTTTTATTAGGATATAATATTATGACTATGAGGTATTTGAGGATCGAATTTAGGTATTTTTAAGTTCAAACCTAATGGCTTCATTATTAATTTACGACAAGTGATATTGATTTGACGCTTTTTGTGATTTGAGGTGATTGTCATTCTTACCTAACAACATGAATTTAGTTGAAGGTTCGTAAGATGAAACTCAGATTTTTAAAGATAAAAACTTTTTAGTTTTTAACAGCGGTTAATGATGATGCGTTTAAACTGTGTGCAGCTTTGCGTTTATATAACCACGGCAGTTTGCCATCATATTGTATACAAAGTGGGTACAAAATGAATTCGCACTCCGCAACTAAAATTCATACTGCATAATCTTTTCTAAATTCTAAATAATTTTGTAAATTCATACTGCATAATCTTTTCTAAATAATTTAAATTTAGTTTTTAGAATAATTATAAAATAATTCTAAAAACTTATTTGGCTTAATTTTACCAGAATTTTCAGTTTTGTTTCATATAGTTTTATCCGTGCAGGGGCGGAGAAAGAATACTAACCTCTGTGGCCGGGGTCGGCCTGTCGTAAAAGGCGATAAAACAACCCACCCCCGCTACGTGGTAGGACCTCAAGCCCGTCTGGATGGTGACCACCTTTGGTCTTAAGTATGCCGCCATAATAAACTTGTGTTGTGTTCCGGCATTAGTGACCCAAGTTCCTGTACCCTTATGGGACAGCAGCGTGTTCGCGATGCCAATGGCGTTGCAAACACTTATAGGTGACGGTAACTGTTAAATCCTAAGCGGGCCGTCAGCCTGTCTGCTGTTCTACAGCAATAAAAAAAATTTGGTCAAATATTCCAAATATTTGAATCTTCAACAAGAAGTCATGGGATTGGATAATGTCCAGTCAGTTGATGATCAAAATGAAGCCTTTACTGACACAAACTAATTAGTTCTAGTAGGTTCTTTATTTTGTTTTAAGTAATCTTAAAAGAGAAACTGATGATGATGATGAGTCAAAGAATGAACTTAATGCAGGCATTAAAAGAGATCTATTTCCAGTAATGTTTAAGGATAGAATGATAATATATAATGATAATAATAATTTATTTCGAACAATGTCATCCATAGATTGTTAGTGGGTTAGTTATAAATTTATTAACAGTAGATTGGGATTGTTAGTAATTTTTAATTAATTAATTACATTTTTTTCTTCTAATCCTATTACTACCCTAATCGACTGTCGTTGGAGAGGACGGTCAAACGTTGCAGCAATAGTTTTCAGGAGGCTGTTGGTGCTATCTCGCAAGCGCTGCAGCATGGAAGCACTTTATACCTTAGAATGGCACTATAGCCGTTAGTGCTTTGTCAAACATCTCTGAAGAATATATATCTACAGGTTTATCCTTTATGTCATAGGATTTAATAAATCTATAATCTTGTAAGTCACATTGAGTTTCATGCGGATGTATCCACGTGTAAGCAATCATTGTTTGACTTTGAGTCAAAGTTTTGTAAAATTAAAACCCCTACCGGCTATTAAACAAAGGAATGGGACAATTTAAACCGTAATCCAAACCGCACGCATTCAACTAATACAATAAGTTGGAAGTTTTCCTCTATTGAAATTCCGATCCCGGTTGAAGGACCATTCTCGACTCATTGGCAGCCTGCCAGTAACGTAATACCGTGGAATTATCGCAGTTTTTTTTGCCCACTTGCGTTAAGACTTTTAGGGTTCTTTGATTTCATTTAAACCTTTCTTTTCCAAAAAAATTATTAAGTTAATTTATAAGTCGGTAAAATTATTAATTTATTTAATTAACTACACGTAATATAAAAAAATAGTTCACAGGCACAATAAAATATACAATATATCCTCAAAACAAGTCTGTGTATATTTTTTCTAGAATATTCGTACCAGAAATATCATTTGCTTGTCCACCGAAAATGCTTTTCTCATGCCAAAGATCATCATCATCATCATCATCTTTGCGTTGCATCCCGGTTGCAGCCCAAACTCTCGCTTCGGCGCCCGGGGTCCGCTTTCCGACTTTTTCTTCTTCACTTCGCACGGTCTTCTGTATCCCTGGTAGTGAGCCCATTGGCACGCATATCATCCTTTACAACGTCAAGCCAGCACTTTTTGGGTCTACCCCTCCTGCCGGGGCCGGGCGGAGGCGGCATGGCCAGACATTTGTTACCCACGTAAGCATCCGGTTGCCGTAAAACGTGGCCGTACCAACGGAGCCGATACTCTTGTAATTTATCCGCAATGTCACGGACATGAAGACTGCCGCGAATGCGGGAGTTCCTAACGCGATCTTTTCGCGTTACTCCACACATCCACCGCAGCATATTCATCTCCGTGACACGCAGCTCTTGCTTGTGTCGCTCCAACACCGGCCATGCTTCACAGCGGTATAAAAGGACAGGCCTAATGATGGTCCTAAAGACCTGTCCCTTCAATAAATACAATAAATAATTATCTATCTATAAATAATTACTATTAACAGAAATATTCTTGCAGTAACTAACTTAAGGATAATGATTTATAAAAAATATTTCAATAACTTTCAACAACAACAAAATATTTCAAAAACTCGTTCAATAATAATGTAACAATTGTGGACAGATTGTGAACAGATCATATTTAGTCAGAAAAACATTTCTCATTCCATAAAGTCATGAAAAATTACATGTGCAAATATCTCATGCCAAAGATATACCACCATTTTTAAAATTATTAAAATTATAGTACATATAATTCCATAATTATAAGTAGTATACTATAATGGTATTATAAAATGGTGTCATGTAAGAAGTATAAAAGATTTTAAGGAGATCATAGTCAATAGACTAATGAAGTTGTTACAACTAATGTTGTAGTTGCCTATCACCTTAAGTCAGGCTAGGAATTGGGAAAGTTGTCATCGTATAACTATGTTAACGCACAATAAAAACATTTTTTATTATACAAATGGTATTTTGATGGTTTCAAATCTAAATATTTTAATATTGGGACTGGGATAATTATGACTATTAGGGCAAGAATAAAATTGTGATGATGGATTAGATTTGGATTTCCATTGCGCTATAAAATTTATAAGAAGATAATTTGAAATTTTCGGAAGCGTTTATCTTCTAAAAAATATGCTTGCGGTAAAATAGTAACACGAACCCATAGCAGCAGCCCTTGACCTTATTTGGAGGGGTTTGTAAGATCTTAAATAATATTATTACATGTTTATATGAAGGTTAATTATGTTTTATATTCTTTACCATTTATATAAAACGTCAAATATATACGGAACCTTATAAATGTAATTAAGGTCTTACTTAGCGCCTTTTTATTGCTTAACGATATAATATGTTGCCAAGTGTACTTGAGAAGTAAGTGATATAAATATGCTACCTTTGACATTTTAGCTATTTGGAATAGACAAGTTAAGTGGATTATAAAAAAAAAGGTTATACACTAGATGGCACTAGAAGAAGTGAAAATAATATTACTTTTCTTAAAATAAAGACTAAGATTGAAATATTACGTCTAGACACATTTGAAGCTTATCGTTTTACAGAGACTTTGTGTTGAGCTTGGAATATTAGTTTTTATGGCGTCTAATCCAAATTAAATGATGATTTTTATGTTAAGATATATTAATATGTATATAGATAATCTCAAATTTAAGTCATAAGATTTTTCAAAGAGTTTTTTTTCTCAGTCAACATATTATTAACATGGTGGTTCAAATTATTTGGATGCTCCACTTATTACGAACTTTATACATAACAGAGCTTATTGTATAAATCTAATTTCTATTAAGAATAGTTGACCCCCATCATTTCCTAGGAAGCCATATTTATGGTATACTAGCTGTACCCTGCCACGCTTCGCTGTGGCACATTGTGATTGAATGGTTGACAAATGAGAAACAAAAAAATAGATAAAAACAATCCTTGATGCGGATAATATATCATGCTACAATTTCAGCTCGATCGGCGCAGAACTTTTTGAGCTTTTGAAGCGTACACAAACCAACATAACATTTATATATACCTAGTCAGGTCATAAATTCTGTCACATGTTTAATGTAAAATAATTGTAACAAGTTTATTCATTATGTAACCATTTATATACCAAAATGAACTTATCAAAACATAGATTCTTATGACATTAAAGTTTATTCAAAATGACCTCCGTGATTTTGAATACAAGCCTTCAATCTGCGCGGCCAGTCCTCTATCGCAGCACGAACGAGGTCCATGTCAATATCGGCGGCTGCCTTAATCAAGGATGTCTTGAGCCGGCCGTAGTGCGGAGGATGGTCGGTAGCGCAGAGTCGTGGGACGCAGTGGTGTCCTTCTGCGAGGACGTGATGTCGCAGAAGGAAACTGCGGAACGGGAGAGGGAGATCTCGACTCCCTTCCCCGGCCGCAGAAGGCGCACCGGGCGCAGGGGAAGGGCGGATAATGCCCTTTTCCGGCCCCCATGAATGGGTCCAGGGGCGAGGGACTTGGGGAAGTCCCCGCCCCCTATTCGATGGACCCGAGGCGGAGGCGCGTGCGGGTGTCGGCGCGCGCCTCTGAGGCGACGCACGGGGTAGTTAAACACCTCACTACCCCGTGCAGGAGACGAGGCCCGGACAGACCGGGCCAGCACTAGTGTGGGGCTGCGGAAGAATCTGGATTCCCGCGGCCCCGCGCGCACGTGTGAGGAGACACCGGGGTGGTGGTTTTAGCCGGTAGGAGTCCGGCATGCCCCTCCGCCTTTCCCCAGGCGGAGGTAGTCCATGAGGATTTCCCCACCCCGTAAAAAAAAAAAAAAAAAAAAAAAAAAAAAAAAAAAAAAAAAAAAAAAAAAAAAGGATGTCTTGAGTGACTCCAAATTGGGATGAGGCTTTGAACACGCCTTTTCCTCCAAGTGTTGCCATATCTTGTAATCTAACGGATTCAAATCTGGACTGGAGGAGGGCCAGTCTTCGTGCCGGATGAAGTCGATTTCACGCGCCGCCAGCCAGTCTTGTGTGCTCTTCGCTCTATGAGCTGGCGCTGAATCTTGTTGGAATACCCAGTGCCTGTTATTGAACATGGTATGAGAAACAGGTTCCACAAGGTTCGTCAGGACTGTATTTTGATACACAACAGCATTCGTTTTTACACCTTTCTCACAAAAATGTACCTCTGTTAAGCCCCAATAAGAAACTCCCAACCATACCATGAGCGAGGATGGAAAATGACCTCGTTGGACACGCGGAATACGGTTGCTCGCTTCTTCACTACTGTGTGCGTACACCTTATCATTTTGTTTGTTGTAGCTCTCTTCTACGGTAAACATTTTTTCATCCGAAAAAAGAATTTCCCGATATTTTTTTCCCGCGTACCGCTTCAACAAAGCGCGGCATCTCTTCAGTCTCAGGTCCATTAGACGAGCATTCAAACGATGTCCTGTTTTTCTTCGATATGCCCGAAGCTCTAAGTCTTCATTTAACACCCTTTTCACCGTGGTTCTGCTTAACCCCATCTGAAGGGCCAACAGTTTCTGCTTACGTTTGGGATTTCTTTGAATTCGTGCCTTCACAGCTTTTATCACTGCTGGAGTCCTAACAGACCGAGGGCGACCACTTCTTGACCTGTCATCTACACTAGAGTCTTCATTGTATCGTTTAATGGTACGATAAATGAATCTTTTGGTTATATTCAAATTTTTCAGTATGTTAAAAATTTGAATTGGCGCGTAACCGCAACGATGCAACGCAATAACTGCAACACGGTCTTCTTTAAGCGTCCACTCCATATTTAAAAAATGAGTAAAATTCTAAAAGTATACATTTTTATTTTCATGAACAATTCGAGATTCGAATTCAATAAACTTTTTTGTGGCCAGCATTCTAAAAGAAAAGTTTTTACTGTGTGACAATACTTATGACCTGACTAGGTATATAGATATGTCATATGTGTACTTCTTTTCTTTTCTTAAAAGGTGGTAAATGAGTCTTTCACTAATTTGCAGACAAAAATGAGGTTTAGTGCTGAAGGTTCATTGGCAAAAAAAAACGCTAAGCATTTATACATTTTTATAATTTTTCATATTTGATTAGGAAAAAATATTGTCATCGAAGTGCAAGATAAATATTAGGGTTTAAAGTATGAAATTGCCGATTTGTTCTGAAAAATTTAAACTTGTTTTTTTTTTCTAAAATGTTACATTTATTTAATCAAAATATTTACCCTCATTATCTATACATTGCTACCATCTAAACGGAATTCATTTATTCTTTTACGATACAACTCTGGGAATCTAGATTCGACAAACTGTGTGAAAGCATTTTGTACTGCCTCCCGGTAAGAATTTTTTTTTATCACGTAGAAAATACCCAAATAATATCTAAAGTTCAAGAATATCTTTATGAGCACAGAAAAACCATAATTGTTACGAAACTAAAACGGTATATAAAACCTTGGATCATCCCTGGTATCTTACGCTGCATAAAAAATAGAAACCGAATGCAACTAAAATTAAAATCAGACCCAAATAATGAAATAAAGTTACTAATTTATAAATGATACAGAAATTACTAAAACAACTTAATAAAGAGATTTAAAAGGAATTATGAGATAAAAGCTTTAGCTTTTTCAAAAAGCTTATGGATGACAATAAAAAGTATTACAAGCTTAACTAATTTGAATGCAGATAATTCGGTTTTATTAAACTCAAAGGTATCGCCTGAGAGCTCCATTAATTTCATCAATAACTATTTTGTTAGTGTAGGAAAAGGAAAATTCAGATTAATAATTGTAATTTACAGAATAGTCTCATTCATTCAGTCTCAGCTTTCTTCTTTTGTTTTATTAGAATTAAAATAACAATTGAAAACAAGCACCGCACACTTTTTTACAATAAAATCCATTTTTTTGTTAATCCCACTATCCTTAATTTAAATTTATTAAAAATTGTTAGCAGTCACCTCTCCAAACGCAGCGTTGATATTGCGAATTGTTTGTACCGCGTTAGTTCTGCGTCGGAACTCATATTAAAAAAAGACTCGTATTTTCGAAGAATCCATCTTTCAGGTCTAAGCTTAATAAAAAAAATAAGGTCATCAATCGAATGTTGCATAGTTTTTAAAAGAAGAACGACATAGGGTTAATTTCAAAAAAGTTTCATTCGAAAATCTCACACCATGAAGGTTCTATGTCAATTCAAAGTATCTATTACTACACAACGGCAATTTAATACTTGAATTCCTATTACATCCTTCTAATAATATACTCAATAGCGTCTTTCGGGCTTAAAGTGAAAGCTTACTTTAAGTTTTCTTTAAGTAAAATACCTCAAAACCCAAGACTTTCACCCTTGTGTTCAGTGTCTGTTTTCTAACTTCTTCTTTTTCTCTTTATACGGTATTTCAAAAGCATGATAGTATTTTCAATGGCACGAATCACACTTTACAATGCTAATTCTATACTTCTTGAATATATCCTCTTGCTGAGGCACAGATGCCAGCGATAGCGTCTATCTAATAGTTTGTGTAATATCACGACAATGAAAGATGCCACCACTGCAGGAATTCCTTAATAATTCTACTACTAAACTTATATCACTTTAGTATGTCCATTCAATTTGGATAATATTTTTGAGCCAATGATCACACGACAACCTCAGTAGCGTAGCGGCTAAGGCACTTCAGTACACTTGCGGAAGTAACGGGTTCGATTCTCGTATCTCGTCTGGCGATTTCGACTCGGATCACCGCCCGGTCGTCCTTAAACTAGGCCCTTCGCCAGACCAGACGCCTCAGACCAAGTCAATCACCGACTGGTCCAGGGTCAGGGACTCACTCCAACGCGGAGGACTCGCTGACCCTGAGCAGGCCCCAGCCCCCATTAGGACCCTTCAGGACACGGAAGGGGCGATCGAAGCCCTCACCGGCCACCTCCAAAACGTCGTTCGGGAGTCGACTCGGCACGTCCCATGCGGGGACGGCCGATTTGCGCTCCCGAGGGACGCGAAGGAGCTGCTGAGGAGGAAGAGAGCCGCCGCCCGAGCCTATGACAGCTTCCCATCAGAGGAAAACCGAGTCGCCTTTCGTTCACTTCATCGGGAAGTGAAAGCCCGCATTCAGGAGTTCAGGAACCAACGCTGGGAGAGCCTGCTCTCGGAGATCTCCCCAACGCACCAGGCATACTGGAGGTTGGCGAGATCGCTGAAAGCGGAATCCCTCTCGTCCATGCCGCCTCTCGAAAAACCCGACAACACTGTCGCGTTTGACGATGACGAAAAGGCGGAGTGTCTCGCCGAGAGTCTCAGGGAGCAATGCTCCCCCAACATCGCGCACGTCGACCCGGCCCACCTGCGCGAGGTGGACGCCGAGGTCGAACGGAGATCCTCTCTTCCCGCGGAAGACTCACTCGAGCCTGTCACGGTAAAAGAGGTACAGAACCTAATAAAAGGCCTCAGGCCCCGGAAAGCTCCCGGAGCCGACGGCATCTCCAACAAGCTGCTCAAGCTACTCCCTATACATCTGTTGATGATTCTGGTGAGCATCTTCAATGCCGCCATGGATAACTGCTCCTTTCCCTCCGCCTGGAAGGAAGCCGACGTCATCGGCATCCGAAAACCAGGAAAGCCCGCTGCGAAACCCTGCAGCTACCGTCCGATCAGCTTGCTCAGCGCGCTGGGCAAGCTGTACGAACGCCTCCTCTTGAGCAGACTCAGAGACTTCGCTTATGAAAATAAGCTGATCCCCAACGAGCAGTTCGGCTTTCGAGCCCTACACTCGTGCCCCCAGCAAGTGCTCTGCATCACGGAGCACGTGCTCGCGAACTTCAATCGCGCCTCCAAACCCTGGAAGACGGGTGCTGTCTTCTTCGATGTGGCGAAAGCCTTCGACAAGGTCTGGCACAACGGCTTGATTTATAAGCTGTACAAACTAGGAGTGCCGGATAGACTCGTGCTCATCTTACGAGACTTTCTCCTTGATCGGAGCTTCCGCTTCAAAGTGGAGGACACGCGCTCATCTCTCCACCCCATCAGAGCCGGAGTCCCCCAGGGCTCAGCTCTGTCCCCCCCTACTTTTCACGCTGTACACCAGCGACATGCCCCGTACCCCACAGGTACATCTCGCCTTATACGCAGATGATACCGCCCTCTTCACTTCCGATATCAGTCAATATCGGATCTGCAGTCGTCTCAACACGGCGGTTGAGACGCTGGGCAACTGGTTCCGCACTTGGCGGATCGAGTTGAATCCGGACAAGAGCGCAGCGATCATGTTCGCTCGCGGCCTCCGCACTCAAAATGAGAGTCGGCCGACTCGCACGAGGCGGCACTCTCTCCTCCCCATATAGCTATTTGACCGCGTCATCCCTTAGGTTGACGAGGTCAAATACCTAGGAGTCACTTTAGATAGAGGCCTGTACTTCAGCAAACACATCAGGACGGTAAGGAACAGAGCACACTTTGTGCTCGGTCGCCTCTACCCAATGATATGCGGGAAGAGTAAGATGTCCCTTAGGAATAAGGTGACACTTTACAAAACCTGCATCCGACCGATCATGACGTACTCGAGCGTAGTCTTCGCCCATGCCAGCAAATGCTACATCAACTCGATGCAGCGGCTGCAGAATAAGTTCTTGCGCATGGCAGTCCAAGCGCCACTTTACATGCGCAACGCGGACCTTCACCGCGACCTGGAGCTCCTTCCCGTGAAGGAGTACATGGTATCCCTTTCGCGATCCTTCTTCGGTCTCGCTCCCCACCATCCCAATCCACTGGTGGTGGAGACAGTCAATTACACGCCCAACCGCCGAGCACCCCACGCACGTCGCCGCCCGCGTAACGTGCTCACGGATAGACGCGACCCCATTTCTAGGACGCTGAAGCGAATGCTCTCGCGGACGCAATCCCCTCCAGTCCGGCATGGACCAGCCCGACGAAACAGGTTTAGGGATGCCTTCCACCCCCCATAGCCTGTAGACGTACACAACCCACACAGTACATAAATACACGTAGAATAGATGTGTTGCGGGGGAGTTTCTTTCGCCGTTTCTTCTCCCCCAGCTATAAGCACTCCGAAACGGTAGTAGATTAGAATAGGATCGGCTTCACCGGTGAAGTCGATAGTCCCCAATTAATAGTATTCTTGCCATTCGTGGCTGCTATCAATTATCCCCATGCAGCGTTCGAGCCGGGAGCGCGCCTCACAGGAGACGCGCCCTGAGCACGCTGCCACGGCTGATCGACCCCGCTCCCACGGAGTCGGAATGCCTTTTCCGCCCGGTGTCGCTGTCGTTGGTCGTCTGAGACGATGACAGCCTTAGCTTTAAGAAAAAAAAAAAAGTATCTCGTCTGGGTGTTTATGTATAATATCAATTTATTTACTAAAAAAGTTTATCCATGAAGGGGCGGAGAAATAATACTAACCTCTATGGCCGGGGTCGGCCTGTTATAAAAGCCGATAAAACAACCCACCCTAGCTACCCTAGCTACGTGGTAGGGCCTCAAGCCCGTCTGGATGGCGACCACCTTTGGTTTTAAGTACGCCGCCATAATAACCTTGTGTTGTGTTCCGGCATTACTATCTGAAGTTCCTGTACCCTTATGGGACAGCAGCATATTCGAGATGCTACTGGCGTTGCAAACAGCCATAAGCGACGGTAACTGCTAAATTCTAAGCGGGCCATCAGCCTGTCTGCTGTCCTACAGCAATAAAAAAAGGATGTGTATAGACAGTATGTATAGTATTTATGTTTAGTACCCATAACATAAGTGCTACGCTACTTCCTTTGTGACTATTAAATATATCATAACTAACACAGCGCCACCTACTCTCAAAATAATGGCAGATGAACTGGCAAGAGACGGCTCATCTAATGATTTTATGGGTCCAGAACCATGTGTAGGCATTTCGACTAGTCTCGTGAAAGCCACATTCAGGAATTTTGCAGAAAATTGGATATACTTACGGTCCCGTCTCTTTATATACTGGTAACGCTAACTAACCTTGCAAAAAATATATTTGATTTTGAAACTCAAGAAGAAAGGAAACAAAGAGAATCCACAAGAAGAAAAGATCTAAAAAGTAAAATCAAATTAAACCTAAATGTAGTAATGCATGGCTATAAATTTCAAGCTGTAAAATTGTTTAATAAATTACCAATAGATATAAAAAATAAGGTGTATCACTTTAATGTATTTAAAAAAAACATAAGATCTTTTCTTATTAAAAATTGTTTATACTCAATCGAAGAATACTTTTCCTTATAATTTATATTGACTCGTTGTGTATATGGATATATGTATATATTTTGACAATGTGAATCTTATATAAATAATTTGTATTTTTGAAAACCTAATAAATTAATAAATGTAATAAAATAAATAAGTATAATGTAAAAATGTAACAAATGTAATGATTTTAATTATTTATTTCAATTTATTGTTAACTAAATGTTATTTGTTAAATGTATGGTATTAATATCTAGAAATTTTCAGACACAAATTTTTTTGTTCATGAATAAATGATATGATATGATCGCAGTCAACAACAACACTGACTGACTAGAATCGGTCTGGAACACTCAAAAAAATTTTTGGGATCCACGTACAAAGCACGAGGACCCATCTGGAACATGAGCAGGGGGCAAATACGCTACTTGCTTGGGGCCTTTACTGGACACTTTGGAACAAACAACATGCTCATGAAGATGGGTCTAACCGCGACACCTATGTGCAGGTTGTGTGGGGAACATACAGAACGCATGGAACACCTACTGTGTACATGCGATGCTTTGGCCAGGAAGTGAATGAATCTTTTGGGGATAGGATATCCGACACCGGAAGACTACAGGCTCCTATCTCCATATCTCATTGTTAGGCTCATGAAGCACATCTTCAATGAGATTGGAGAGGAATGATTGCTATCTAGGGGAACACAAAAGATCCCATTGGGTCGAAGTGTCCGAGATAACTCTCGGCCCAGAAATAAGATAAGATACTCTCAAAATAAGAATCAAAGCGTTTGTGCTATGGAGACTAGACTACTGAAATGTTATTTATATAAATTTGTTTTGTAAGTAAATACATATTAAATATTAAGACTAAGGACGGGAATCGAACCAGCGATCGTGCGGGCGAGTGAAAGCTTTTTCACCATGGCGATCGATAATGATAAAAGCAAATCTCCATTCCTTGACGTTGAATAGTCAATACATTAAACGTCTACAACTTAACCAGCTCTATATTAATAATAATAATATACTAATTGGAAATAAAGCACCGAAATTAAAAGATAAAAACAATTACTTAAAACAATGAGGTTATATCTCATTTTAACACTGATATTATCCCACGTGAATCCCGTGAAACCCACGGGAGTATCTATTATGTGCGAATGAGCGTAATAACTGTCCGGCATTCATTATCACGTTTTCTGAGTAAGGCTGCAATTTTCCTTGTTTTTACAAACATTTACGAATCCAGGGGCCCAAAGTTATTTATATCTGGCGGAAAGTCAAATGGATCTAATATATTGCGACACGCTGTTTAGATTTTATTTATATTAACATAATAAATGCATGTACTGTGACATACGCCATCTTGTTTCAAAGAAAGCGGCAGAGCCCTTGTCTTATAGGTATTATACAGCTAATATACTAGTTGTATACTTTTATTTCATAAATAAATATATTTTATTGTTTCGGGCATTTATATTTGTAACGATATTTTATTTTAATGTATTATTACTTTTTTGCTATAAACATTTTTTCTTTCTTTTATTTTCTTTTCTTTCTTTCTTGTTATTATACAAAAACACCCAGACTCAAGACGTGCAAAAGCCATTGCAAATGAAGTGCACACTTCAGAGTCCGAGGTTTAGTTTAGGTGAAACATCTGTGTACCTATTTCTAATTGGGACCAGGTGTTTAATAATATTTAAAACAGTCTACATGCTTTAAGTTATATTTCTTTAATTTTTTTTTTTGTAATAGTTTGGGTTGGAAATGAGCTAGCGCTACCGACCCTTCCGCGAGGCAGTTATGTCCGCGAAGGAGGCGGGGCGGGAGCTGGAGCGAAGAAACTAGCTCCCCTCGCACCAAAAATCTTGATGTCGGCGCTGTAGGGTGTCAAGCGACCTCCAGCTACCGTAGATTGCGGCCGCTGACGGCTCCTCGGGTGAGGGTCCACCATCCGCAACGTTGCCGCGAGGGTTAAAGCGCGCGTGCTGTTTTGCGTGCACCCCTCAATCTAGAATTAACGCGGTAGAGCGCCGGGGAACGAAACCTTGACCCTCGGTGCAAACCATGGAAGAGGCTCGCCGTGTTATAAGGAAGAGCCCGCGCCAGCCTGGGCCATGATATTGTTAGACCAGTTTATCCGTTGACCTAGGCAGTAGGAAAACAGCGAGATTTTTACCGGGTAGTCGAAGGTCCACCATATTCCAAAAAAAAAAAACGCTAACGACACGCACACGTTTAAAAGTCGACCCACTGCTTCTAAATACAAGGTCTGCATTCATCAACTTTACATCATTATACGGAACAAATATATTACGTACAAATTTACGTTTCGTAAACAAAAATAGGCAAGGACATCAGGTGCTACAATACGTCCTGAAAAAGCCAAAAGGTGGCCTCTTTAACGATATTAAAAGGACCTGAAAAGGGGGGAATAGTAATGAAACCCGAGCATTTATTGCGTCGTTCACGGTTAAAAGATGTGGTTGGAAGATGAGGTTTTTAAACATACATGCTGAATTGCTATTAATTTAACTGAAAACAGGTTTTATATGGGTAATTTATCTCTAAAGATAATATATCATTTTTTAGATGTAGATCGACAATTATTTTCATGTCATCCTAACTAATATCATAAATGAGAAAGTGAGTTTGTTTGTTTGTTACACTTTCACGCCTAAACCGCTGAACCAATTTTTATGAATTTCGGCATACTTATAGATTTTACTTAGCCTATGTAGCTAACGATAACGTTTTCCAGGTCCAGGTCCACTAGTATTAAATAAAGCCAACTTTACTGTTAGGGTTTGTGGATCCTATTACATGAAAATTCGCATTTACACACGATCTAAAATCGAGCTTAAACTTAAAAAAAAGGTTGCTTGCTTATATACGTAACCACAACCAGGCATGAACTTAGCAATATTAAATCTTTTCACGCCTAAACTGCTGAACCAATTTTGATGAATTTTAGTTAAGACATAGATTGGACCTTAGAGAAGGACATAGGTCACTTATTATCGCGAAAATTAAACTTGAAGGGAGTGAAATAGGGGTGACCCTAATAAAGTTTTTTTTTTCTAATTTATATGGCGGTACATCCTTTGCCGGGTCAGCTAGTATATAATATTGCTCGTATAGCAATTAATTACCATTCAATGTGTGACGTTGAATGATGCATTTATAAACGCTATCCTTTATATATTTTGTGAATTTTTAAAACTCAGTCACAAAATATATACATTTTTAAAATATGCTCAACGAAACAAGCTAAAATTTAATTTAAAGCAAATTTCAGCTGTATACTTGGCTAAGGTAATTCATAATATTTCAGAACAAAAACTCGTTTAACAAGCTGGCGCAGAACTAATCCTGCTAGTCCCAGTATAGCAGTGAAATGTGCGGTCATTTTGCCCTAACAACACTTTTTGAGATTAGTTTAATGTTGTTTGGAATATTTTTTTTATATTAACAGAACTTGTGAAAATAAATATTAATAAGGCTATCACTTATCTAGTAAGTTGTAAAGAACGTCAAATATGTACATTTATGGCATTTAGAATCTGACAGAAATAGCAAAAAGGCATAGGTCTGATTTTTTTCAGTTTAAGAGTCAGGTGGTAGTCGGATCTGAAAAATATATCTGTGTATATTACTCTCCCCCGCATTGCAAAGAGGCCCTTGTACTGTGTACTTGTATGACTGGATTTGTCAAAAACATCCCATTGACGGACACACCCAGACCAAAATAATTTATTTGTAGCATATAAATATGTATTGTTTCCTCCTTAAGTATTGAATTGTCAGATGCAACCATATAGTAGTCTGGCCACTTGCATAACCTCTGTGCCAGCAGTCTCGTCGTCTTGTTAATCAATGACGTCTGATTTATAAAAATATAACTATAGACACGTTTTAATCAGAATTGTATCCGAGTAATCCACATCAATCTGGAAATCAACGGATGCAATTACCGCCTTTGGGGAAATTAAAATCTGCTTCCCATACCCGAAGGGCATTGGAACGAGGTTTTAGAAATTAAAAATAAATTGAGATGAACGGTTCGACTTACAAAATAAAGTTTAATTCGAAATATTGTAATTAAAATTCTGATAAAATAAAAAATGTGTAATGGTTTGTAAACGTCACATACTCCTTTCCTTTCCTTATAAGTTAGGTATTCCTGAGGTGTCCCCGTTTAAATTCAAGGCAAGTGTCACTTTTTTCTTTACCTTCAATAAAGTCGAATCTAGCAAGAAACACTCTTTTACACAGATCTTGTCTTGAATATAATAAATCTTACACCAGGGTAGACATTTTTTGCTCTAACATTATAAATTAAAAATAATCGAATTATGCAAATGATTAAAGTATTAAGTATTATGTTTGGATCTCTCAATTATTTTTTAATGTATTTTGTAATTTTAATTTTATGACAGCACTATTGTTCTATTGGATGATGCAATTATGTGTATTACCTATAAGTGGAAACTTTACTGATTTGTTAATTTTTATGTTTTCTTTATATTGTGATGTATTGTAATTGTATGTTTCCCAAATAAACAAAAATAAAATAAAATACTCATATGTCTTCTTACATAAATATTATTATACCTAGTCAGGTCATAAGTATTGTCACACAGTAAAAACTTTTCTTTTAGAATGCTGGCCACAAAAAAGTTTATTGAATTAGAATTTCGAATTGTTCATGAAAATAAAAATGTATAACTTTTAGAATTTTACTCATTTTTAAATATGGAGTGGACGCTTAAAGAAGACCGTGTTGCAGTTATTGCGTTGCATCGTTGCGGTTGCGCGCCAATTCAAATTTTTAACATACTGAAAAATTTGAATATTACCAAAAGATTCGTTTATCGTACCATCAAACGATACAATGAAGACTCTAGTGTAGATGACAGGTCAAGAAGTGGTCGCCCTCGGTCTGTTAGGACTCCAGCAGTGATAAAAGCTGTGAAGGCACGAATTCAAAGAAATCCCAAACGTAAGCAGAAACTGTTGGCCCTTCAGATGGGGTTAAGCAGAACCACGGTGAAAAGGGTGTTAAATGAAGACTTAGGGCTTCGGGCATATCGAAGAAAAACAGGACATCGTTTGAATGCTCGTCTAATGGACCTGAGACTGAAGAGATGCCGCGCTTTGTTGAAGCGGTACGCGGGAAAAAATATCGGGAAATTCTTTTTTCGGATGAAAAAATGTTTACCGTAGAAGAGAGCTACAACAAACAAAATGATAAGGTGTACGCACACAGTAGTGAAGAAGCGAGCAACCGTATTCCGCGTGTCCAACGAGGTCATTTTCCATCCTCGCTCATGGTATGGTTGGGAGTTTCTTATTGGGGCTTAACAGAGGTACATTATGGGACCTCGAGGCCCGAGTCCTGGCGCTGTTATACCAGTGGCGCCGGGACGCGGCCGAGCGTGGCTCTCGCCCTGCACCTCGCGAAGTTGAGGTAAAGAGGGCGGAGCTGCGCGATGAGGTGCTCATGGTGGAGTGGAAGGAGCGCCTCGCGCACCCCAGCGCGGGCCTCGCCACCATCGAAGCGGTGAGGCCCGTCCTGGCCGAATGGTTGGAAAGGCGCCACGGCGCCCTGACCTTCCGCCTGACGCAGGTCCTCTCGGGGCACGGTTGCTTCGGGAGGTACCTGTGTCGCATAGGGCGGGAGATGACGTCGGGGTGCCACCACTGTGGCGCGGGCGACGAGGAGGACACGGTTGACCACACTGTCGCCGTGTGCCCTGCGTGGCGCGAGGAGCGCCGCGCCCTCGTCGCCCAAATCGGCGTGGACCTGTCGCTCCCGGCCTTGGTTCTGTCCATGGTCGGGGGCGATCCTGGATGGACGGCCGTCGCCTCCTTCTGCGAGGCAGTCATGTCCGCAAAGGAGGCGGCGGAGCGGGAGCGGGAGTCGACCACCACACTCCCCTCCCGCCAACGCAGGCCACGTCGGCGGCGCCGGAGGTCAAGTAACGACCTCCGGCCGCCGTAAAAAGCGGCCGCGGGCGGCCCCTCGGGGGAGAATCCGCCGCCCGCACTTTTGCCGCGAGGGTGAGGGCTGCGTGCTGTTCCGCGGCCCCCCTCAACTCCTAGAGTTGTTAGGAGAGCGCCGGGGGGACGAAACCCTGACCCCCTGGCGCCAACACTTTAGAAGGGGCCCGCCTCAAGACAAAGGGCGGGCCGACGCCGGCCCGGGCCACGAGATCGGCAGGCCATATATCCGTGGGCCCGGGCGTAGGCGATAGGAGAACAGCGGGGTTTTTTAGTGGGTAGTCGGATGGCCAAACATCTTTCCCGGAGTCCCACATATCCCTCGGTCCCCCCGGGCCGGGGGAACCCGTCAAGAGAGGTTTTTCCCCGAGACCAAAAAAAAAAAAAAGGTACATTTTTGTGAGAAAGGTGTAAAAACGAATGCTGTTGTGTATCAAAATACAGTCCTGACGAACCTTGTGGAACCTGTTTCTCATACCATGTTCAATAACAGGCACTGGGTATTCCAACAAGATTCGGCGCCAGCTCATAGAGCGAAGAGCACACAAGACTGACTGGCGGCGCGTGAAATCGACTTCATCCGGCACGAAGACTGGCCCTCCTCCAGTCCAGATTTGAATCCGTTAGATTACAAGATATGGCAACACTTGGAGGAAAAGGCGTGCTCAAAGCCTCATCCCAATTTGGAGTCACTCAAGACATCCTTGATTAAGGCAGCCGCCGATATTGACATGGACCTCGTTCGTGCTGCGATAGACAACTGGCCGCGCAGATTGAAGGCTTGTATTCAAAATCACGGAGGTAATTTTGAATAAACTTTAATGTCATAAGAATCTATGTTTTGTTAAGTTCATTTTGGTATATGAATGGTTACATAATTAATAAACTTGGTACAATTATTTTACATTAAACATGTGACAGAATTTATGACCTGACTAGGTATATTGTACACGATTTGTTTACTAGCAATGTAAGTGACTAGTTGGTATGTGGATTTTTTTAAACCTAAGAACAAAGAAATATTTTCATAATCTTTTAGTTTGTTTTAGTCTGAAGTCTGCGTTTTAGAGTGCACGTGGACAATTTACGGATATCCGTAAATTGCATGTTTGTTAAAAAGGCTTTGACATGTTGGTATTCACATAGTGCAGGAAACGCTGACTATATAGCTTAATCTAAGCAAAAAAGTAGGAAAGTTGGAGTAAATTATAGGTATATTTCAGTAATCATTGGTGTTATATGTTATAACATGTACATAACGAAATGAGTCCCATTCTAAGGAGTTGCCTCAACAAAATAGAATTGGGTAACCTGGGGACTTTTATTATGATTGGGACGTACAGGTACAATAACGTACAGGTACTCAGACATGCGCATGAGCACGCCCAGACTCACACATCCACGCGCTGACGTGCATACGAACATAAAAGTTATCTTCTTTGTGCAGAATGTGGCTAAAAATAGTCAACGAGAGCTATCTCCGCTGTACTTGACAATGGTCCTTAAGCCTTAAAATGAAATCTTTTGACGCAACCAGGATTTCACCTCAACGATAAATGTATTCCAAACAGAAAGCAAACAATAAATTGTAAACAGCTCCAAACAACGAGTGACATGTTCATTTATAACTTTCAGAGGCAACGTTCACAATGGTGTCAAATATTTCAACGTCAAAAAACGCGAGACAACAAGTCAATATCTTAAAATTAGAACGTCATGTCTATGTATCCGTAAAGTAGACTCCTTGCTTGGAGTGCGTTCGAGACGGGCTGACAACGTGAAATTTTCGAGAGGTCGTGAACAAGCTCCCCAGTTTGTTAGCTAGCTAGTGACGTCATGCTCTCCAAAATAAGCCTTTGTTCACAATGAGAGAGATTAGATACGATTTGAAAATCGTAATATTTTTGGACAATGATTTTGAAGGAACCTTTTGTTAAGTGCTATTTATTATGTTTTATTCAATTATTTCTTTTGTTTCTATGTATTCAATTAGAAATTTTGACAAATGGAAATTTTATATTAACTCTTAATAAGGTATATGTTGGTTTAATTTAAATGTATATATTAGAAATATCGCATTACTGAATCTGAGAAAGTGGATAATTGGCGTAAAATAGTCGTATATTAAATAAATGTTTTAAGAGCAAAAAATTATTTATAAGACTCCGGGGGAAGCCGACACGGGTACGTGGGGTTCACCACTCTGGTACTGCGACCAGTCAACTAGCTAGCAAAAGATAGTCGCAGCCTAAAGCTTTTGTGGGGGGTCGCAGGATCGACTTTTGATTATTACTCAAACAGCTAATACATCAACATTCTCAAACTTAGTTTGACTATGTGAAGCTAAAAAAGAATTTTAAAAGCAAAACAAATACCACAATGCCCACTAATTAATTGGCCAGCATCCAACATGGACTTTCGGCAGCCTCTACAAAAAAACTTTACCGCGACTGTCAGTGATATAATTATTAATAACAAATAAATGACGTGGTAGTACATACAGCGTCATAGCCCTAAAGTAGACAGAACGTATTTATTATGGATATAAAACAACTTATAACTTACAACTTCTTAATCTATATAAATAAGATGATAGACGTCTGCAGTTGTGCGCGTATCGCAGCAAAAGTACAGGATATTTTTCAGGTAAATTTTCTAAGTTTTATTTCTTAGACACTTGGTCCTTATCTAAAAAAATATCGTGGTATCTTCATTTAATAGATAGTTTATGAAACGTGTTTTCTTGTCGTGGAGAAGTGGGGCAAGTGGGGTAGCGCGCATGCGTAGGAACGGGGAAGTTTCTACCTCTGCCTCATGACGAAAGCACCGTGGACAAAGTCGAGGGTAGTTAGTACATAGTACAAACCAAACCTCAGGACGTGAATGGAACTTGCCTCTTCAGCAGGTGTTACAACACGGAAAAGCTGTTGCTCCACGAAGATCTAATAATTGTAAGTTAAAACCGTCTGTTTATAATGATTAGAATATTTTTACCTGTTAAATATGATTAGAAACATAGTTTTATATAAGTTTAGTGATATCAGAAACTTTTTTAATATATAGGAATAACTATAGCACTTAAAAAAAAAAAACTTATGTATGCAGTTAGTTGACAACTTGAAGTTAATGATGCTTTAAATTGTCAACAACTAAATAACATTTTAAAAAATAAGTAAAAAAATATATCTTTTTTAATTGTGATTTATTTCATTTAAAATAAACTTTTTCTAAAATATAAAACACTAGCAGCCCGTCCCAGCTTCGCACGGGTATTTAACAAAAAATTAAACCCTTCTATTTTTTTTCGGTCTCGGGGAAAAACCTCTCTTGACGGGTTCCCCCGGCCCGGGGGGACCGAGGGATATAAGGGACTCCGGAAAAGATGTTCAACCATCCGACTACCCACTAAAAAACCCCGCTGTTCTCCTATCGCCTACGCCCGGGCCCACGGATATATGGCCTGCCGATCTCGTAGCCCGGGCCGGCGCCGGCCCACTTTTTGTCTTAAAGCGGGCCCCTTCTAAAGTGCTGGCGCCAGGGGGTCAGGGTTTCGTCCCCCCGGCGCTCTCTTGTAACAACTCTATGAGTTGAGGGGGGCTGCGGAACAGCACGCGGCCTTTTCCCTCACGGCAATAGTGCGGGCGGCGGATCCTCCCCCGAGGGGCCGCCCGCGGCCGCTTTCTACGGCGGCCGGAGATCGTTGCCCGCCCTCCGGCGCCGACGACGCGGCCTACGTTGGCGGAAGTGCGGTGGCGGACTCCCGCTCCCGTTCCGCCGCCTCCCTTGCAAACACTACTGCCTCGCAAAAGGAGGCGACGGCCGTCCATCCAGGATCGCCCCCGACCATGGACAGAACCAGGGCCGGGAGCGACAGGTCCGCGGCCAATTCCGGACGGGACTCGCATCCCCGTTGCGTGCTAGTCAGGCGTGTGTACGACTACCAGACGACACTCCAGAAAAAGCAGAGTCGCCTGACGTCGACGAACAGAGAGCTAAGTTGGAAAGGATGTAAGAGGTAGACGGAAAGAAAGGTAGGACTCTGTCGCCTCGAACGGAGAGGGGAGTGAAGCGACGGATGCTCGGGCACCTCGGATACGCACACCCGTGCACTCCTCGGACAGAGGAGCGCCCCTGGGGGCAAACCCTTCTATTTGCGTCAGGTTACTAAAAAAATAAAATTATAAAGAAAGTTTGAATATTATTATTTCTATGAGCTTTTATTTTAATGATTTTTTTTCCTATAACTTTTTATTTATTTTTCGTTATTTTTTAATAAGTATTCTAATTTTTGTAAAAACCCCAGTGACGCACGCCTACATTGCATAAGGTGCTGCCTAGCTAGCCGAACAGGGTGAGCGGCTACCATGCAACATTTTTCTAATACTTATATTTTTAAACTCGTGATATCTTTCGAATGGAATATCCGAATTGAATAATTCAAAAAGTTATATAAAGGTATTGAAACAGTTTTGAATATGAAGTAATTTATTTTGATAAGGATTAATACCAAGATCCAAATAAAGAGCCTTTTCTAGGGGCGGCATTTCAATTATTTTTTTTAAATAAAAGAACACTTATTGTGGCATAACTATAATAGTTAGACATATGCTGTCGCGACACTTTTTGTAAATAATGATATGTTCTGCAAAGTTGTAGTACATTATTTTATTCTATCATCAATAGTTTTCGCAACGCACGCGATTTAAATAATATTTTAGGTAATTTTTTTACACTTTGGGTTACATTATTAGAGTTTTAGTAAGGATCCCTAATTTTTTTGAAAATATAATATAGCCTATGTCACCCGGGGATAGTGTAGCTTCCCAACAATGAAAGAATTTTTTAAATCGGGTCAGTAGTTTCGGAGCCTATTCAAAGCAAACAAACAAACAAACAAACAAACAAACAAACAAACAATCAAATCTTTCCTCTTTATAATAGTAGTATAGAAAAATGTTAATAGATTAGTAAGCTAGTATAATCGTTTGACAACGAATAAAGGCACCTAGATACTTAGGAAACAAATATATGGCCACGGTCTGGTTGCAGTGGTACACACAGAAACTACTTGATTGAAGTCAATGAATTTATCATTACAGACGCCGGCTACCACACAAAGTGGAGAGGAGATTCCTCCAGACAGAAAAGAGACCCTCTACCCAAGACAAGCAGATAATGCAGAAATCTTAGACAATCATACCTCAAATGTTTAAAACCTGCCTAGAATTTTTAAGGGCAGAATGAATATATGCTACATTTTTTTTAAAAATACTGAAACAATCTATTATGAACGAACCCCAAGTTTTCTTGAGGAGCGTTAAGTATCTTCGAGTGGCAATCTATGTACCAGAGGGAGAGGTTAATCTCCGTTGGTTAGTTATTAAACTACAGCCTTCATTTAACTTTACAAATTACGACAAGGTTAAGGGAAAGTATTACTTAAATTTAAGCGATATTTCAAGTAGACTTAAACATTTTTATTATTTAAGTAATTCTTAAAAGATCTGAATTAAATTAGACTCAGTTTTGAGATTTACTTATTACTTTTACTGTGAAAATTTTAGGCTAATTTGTGCCGCTATTTTCGTAATTTAATATTAGCAGGAGAAATTCCTAGTAATTCAAATTTATTACTATCTGTAGTACTTTAGGAAACTAGGAATATGCAAACTCTACACACTCTTACCGTAACCTTATAAATATTTAAGGTTTTAATTTATTTAAAAGGTACTTAGAAAGTTTAGATAGATATTGCCGATGTAAAATCCGTAAATATCATATTAGATGTGAACTGGTAGTCTTTGGGTTTCAGACTATAATGCAACTGGAATTTACTGCTGAAATGTCGCTTACCTGTAACAAAAAATGAGAAGCCATTAAAATTATGAATCGTTTTACTTTAAAAACACATATGTATATAAACATAATTAAACACATATAAACATTTTGGAAAGATGTAAAGAAAAATAACATGTATTTTAAAAATAAACGTGTATTGAATAAAACACAATAAAAAAAAACAATATCTGAATTGTTTGTCTGTTTGGCTTATATCTGAAACAACTGAATCTTTTGATGGATTATGATTAGATGTATAATAGTTTATTTTACAAAGAATATATTAGGCTATTTATACTTAACACTGCTACTAATATATTAAAAAAGGTTAAGGTTTCGCATAAGTAACCAGATTTATGGTAATGACACAGTACAGTCTGTGTATAATAAAACTGTAAAACAAAATATCGCGCTTCAAGTTCCACCATGAACATGAAGAGAGTGATTTCCACTGCCTTGAAAACGTCTTATAAGACACTTATCCCAGAAATACACCGCTTTAATCAATATCTTTCAAAGAAGGGGCCTCAAAAATTGTCTTGTTGGGACACGTTCGTTTCTGGCAGAGTGCCTCTCGGTGACGTCATCGAGGCACTCGGCAGTTTTAAGATGGCCGCGAGTCAGCGATTCGTCGAGGCCACTCGTTTCGATCTGAAACTGCTGTGATCATGGTGATGATATTTGAGTGTCCCTTAAGACGTTTATTTATGAAATTCTATTTAAAATTATTTTTGGACTTAAAAGTAGCTTATTTTAAGCTATGGAGAATATCTTACCTTCATATATTTACTTATTTATTTTTAAAATAATGAATTGATTATTTAGTTACATAAATATATCAAAATCAAGTTTTTAAATAATTAATTCCAAATATACTATATATTATTTAATTATTAATATAATACTGAGATACAGTATTCACTAGTTCAGGGGTCATTGTGATATTCTCTAGTCCAAGAAGTTGTTTGTACATGAACTGTTGTGCTATGTATCTTTTATGTTTAAAATTGTATCTCAAGTGTAAATAAAAAAATCCAAAAAATAGTAGTTGGAAGTTCAAAATGTCTTCAGTCATTTGACCTACAACGCAATTTGACACTGACAAATCGTACCTTCTGCGGTTCTTTGAATAATAGTAAGTTCATTTAAGCGAAATTCCTTGATGTTTACATTCATATAACAATTACATTTCTTACACCAACAACAGTTTATAAATTGCAGTAGAATATACTCGCATATAGATATCGTATATAGCTCGTAAATTAAGTATATAAGTATTCATTTAAAAAACTTATTTTTACTCCAATCGTATCAAGGACAAGGAATTGAAATAGATTGATTTCGCTTTTACATTTATTACAATAAATCAGGCCTTATGACTAAAAGGATTATATCCAATTTTCTGAAACTTACGTGCCTGATTTAAAATGGTATATAATTAACTGATAGTAAACCATAGGTTTAAATTACTTTTGGCAATTTATTCGTTATACTATTCTTTTCAAATATATTGAACACATTCAATATTATCTAGGCACTTCGTATCAATATCCCACACAAAAAAATATATTATTCGCAAGTATTTTGGTCTAGGTATTTGTATCCACCTATAAAATACGACAAAGTTTTTAAACCTATTGCAGTAAAATGTCTTCATGAAGAATAATAAGATAAAATAAAGAATCAACAAATGTATTATAATAAAGTAGAAATATTTTGCATAATTCATGAGTTTGTGACGTTAATGATTCAAGGCGTTTTTGAGAGAAATTATATAATTTAGCTATCACTGCAAATTACGAATTCTCGAATAACATTTTCCTTTTTAAGTAATATCTTATAATGGAGACGTCAAGAAAATTTAATGTTTGACGGTTTTTATTTAGAACAAATTAAAGTCAATAATTGTTCTTTTTTCAGTTATTTTACTATATATGGTTACTTATGATTTTTGTGTCCAATTTCTTATCAGTTTATTAGTTTTGTCTAGATAATCATTTACCATTTTCATCACATCTGCTGTTTGATCTCGACTGGAATTAAGAATAGGGTTAATCTCTTTACTCTTATAGAGCCGTAAAAGTTACCAATGGATTTCCCTTTTGGCTAGTTCACTGACAGCAAATAATGGTCACCGTTCGAATTTCACATCGGGCTAGGGGTCTAATGACTGTCACGTCTGTATAAACTAAATTTAATCATCTTAATTTTATGTATTTAATGGTAGTTCTTTGATAAAAAAACGGATATATCTTCGGAAATAAACTTTGAGCTCGAAAGTGAAAGTTCCAAGTGTAACAGGAATGAAATTCTTATAACCGAATTTTATATTATATACATAATACAGGGTAACTTTGACAAAACCGTCCAAATTCACACAGAAGAATCTTTAGTAAAAGTTATGAGAAACATGTATTTTAGTTTAGTATCACATAGTACAAAAATGTTGAGTAATTAGCATTACAAAGTCATCCAAAGAACTCGCAATTCATACTACGGCGCGCAAGTGTCAATGACCTCACCATCGGTACCGTAAAAAACTGGTACAATAACCTAGTACGAGGCTGAGGACGGCGGTCATTGCATCTGTGCGAGCGAATATTACGCAATACTAATATAATTTACGCGGGAGTGACAGAGACAGGTAATAACAGGTTAACGTACGAAATTTGCACCATATGACTATTTTGTACGATTGAATTAGTGACCATATTTTCCTTGGAATGAAATATTTTATGGTGAAAATTTGACATAAAATTTTTTTTGCAAAAATGGGTTCCATAAATGATGTTTAGTGCGTAAAAAAAATTTGGACGGTTTTGTCAAAGTCACCCTGTATATAGGTAGAAAAAGAAAAAAATAATGCAAAAAATACGTTCGATAGAATTATAAAAATATGTTTAGTAGTAATCAAACAGTTCTCTGAATAAACCAAATAAATACCAAATTTTCTGTTATAATAGTAACTGTAATAATAGTTCATAATAGTATTAGTTGACATATAACATACTATTACGATAACTGTAGTAAGCACAGATTAAACCTTAAATTCAAATGTGAAATAAGATGGTGGCATCTCAAAATGGTCGTAAGCGATTATAGTGCCGCAGTAAAAAATTTGTATTATAATTTTTATATTACATTTTAAATGTGCCTATCTGTAGTGTATGCGATTTAGTATATAGTAGCATATCTACTTCATTTCATATCTCTATGTATAGTTGTGAAGATGTAATGTCAAGACACAAAAGCCACGGTCAGTGCAGCGGCCACTGTCGGGATAGTGAGACATCCATAAGAACATTTATACCATCAGAGCCTAAAGAGTACAACGTGACGTGGAGGTGTCTGCACTGATCGAAGTGCATGACTGTTCCCCTGTCGGAGCTTGCCGATAAAGGGAAACCTCTCGCTAGTGTAGTCACTCTGTCATCGAGTGGCCCAACACCGGCGAGAGTATGTACGCCACACGTACATTGATTACCAAACTTCAATCTAACTAAAATTTAGCCAAATGTTAAATGAAATACTAAATCTATATCAAGCCCTACCCATTACATTATTTCAAGAGAGCACTTTAGTTAAGCAAAACATCCAATTCTCATTAGGGCCTATATCACATTTAAGCGACACAGGCTGACAGACAAACGACAGCATTGAAACAACAATAAAATTCGATGTTTAAATAGCAGCTATGTTAAATAAATAAGGTTTAGTTTTCTATGAAGATAATTCAATAAGTTTGTAAAGCAACATAGTCTAGATGAGTTCGAGAAAGGAATGACATCAGGAATTTATATACAGAAGTTTGTTTTCTTTATGATTCAAGACTAGAAATTATGTAGGTATATGAAGATTGGAAGTATCAAATTTCTATTATTCTTCATTTCAGCCGGAAGACGCCCACTGCTGGACAAAGGCCTCCCCCAAAGATCTTCACGATGATCGGTCCTGCGCTGCCCTCATCCAACCTATTCCGGCGATCTTGACCAGATCATCGGTCCATCTTGTGGGGGGCCTATCAACATTGCGTCTTCCAGTACGCGGGCGCCATTCGAGGATTTTTCTGCCCCAACGGCCATCAGTCCTTCGAGCTATGTGCCAAGCCCACTGCCACTTCAGTTTTGCAATCATCCGGGCTATGTCGGTGACTTTCTACTATTATTTATACATAATTAATTTCTATATATAATGTATCTTCTTTACTAATCAAGATATATCAAGTACCTCATCTGCAAGTGGATAAATCTAAAGCGAAATTTTATTTTCGAGGTTGGGAAGTCAGTCATACAATTTATAAAATCTATTTACTGTGCATTTTGATAGACTTCAAGTAATAGTTTAGCATTTAAATCAAGGATATAAACGCCATCGCGGGATTCATGAGTTCTTCATATTGGACTTTTCCATATCTATACAAATAAATAAAATTGAAGGGTCTGTTTGTAATATTAAAATAACCGCTTTTTACTAAATGCATTCGGAAGTATACACGGTACATATACCAGAACAACATTTTTTACAATTTTTGTCTGTCTGTCTGTCTGTTTGTTCCGGCTAATCTCTGAAATGGTTGCACGGATTTAGACGCGACTTTCACTGGCAGATAGCTGAAGTAACAAGGAATAACTCAAGCTATTTTTATTTTAGAAAAAAAAATAGTTTTTGTTAAAATTTTAAATTACCAATTTAACTTGACCTCCGATTTATATCATCAAAGATATGAAATAGGGTTCAACTTAGGTTGGACTTTATAGGTTTTACTTCTAATTTAAGTTGACCTCAGATTTATATCACCAATCATATATAGAGTTTAGCTTAGGCTGGAATTTGTAAGTTCAAACGCACGTATTCTGGAAGCGCATGGCGTAACAGTTGCATTCGATAACACTGTTTGCATATTTCATTTATTTAAATTTTAGGGTTTATAGGGTTTCTAATCGAAAATAAACCATAATATATATCCAAAAATGCTGCCCAAAGTCACTATTCCACGCGGACGGAGTCGCGGGCACAACTAGTTTCGAATATAATTATGTCTGTATTTATCGCCGTGTGTCTCCTATAAGTATTAAGTGCATCTTGTTACCAGCTACTGAATACCGATTGAAAAGTCGTCAAATAGAAACCCGACCGGTAAGTGACGGAGTAAAACTATTATTTATTCTTAATAATGTTTGAAAAAATATTTAATATTTCATTGATGTTTCTTTTTCCGTTTTATATTTTTGCTGCAAAACTGAATACCATTTTTTGAATGCTCTACTCTATTTAGTATTTCAAATCCCTGATACAAAGGCTTAATCTCCATGCGGATGTTATACATAACATCAAAAGCATATTGAAATATTTCCAATTTCCATTTTCCATGCACGTTTTATTGCTCATCTATGTAAACAATAAAATCTGTTATATTTTTATATCTGAAAACAGACAGACTGGCAGCCTACCGGTAGCAAGCGGTTACTGTATCTGAGGGTAACTGTTGACATTTTCAAAATATTATGGCCCCTTTTTTAAAATATCCCATAGCGCGTATTCTTAAGTTCACATCCTGAATTTATACAAAATAAACATCCTAGAGAGTTTTTGGAGTTTACTCTTTAAGAATCGATTTTCATATATAAGGCGCCCGGTAGGAGAAAAATGAGAGAGTAAAATCTACTAATGAATGACCTCGTTACGTTTTTGGTGCGCGTGCACCGGAACACACTAAACAAAACAAAATTATGTATCTCTCAAGGCAAAAATTACTTTATTTGTTACAACTTAAGGTTGATTTCACATTAAATGTTGTTTAACATATGTCTTTTTATTTGTAAGTGACAAGAGTACTTTATTGCTTTGCTCATTTTATATGACGAACTTAACACTGTTTTAAAACTTTTTTTATATGTGTATATTATTTTATTAATTTGTTAATTTACCCTTTCATAAAAGAAAGATAGTTAGTAGATTGTATACTATGTTATGTTTATATTTATTTGTTCAGGTGTAGATTAAGAATACTGACCACTGCAGCCTGTCTTATTAGCCAGGGTGCACGTGCTTACTATTGTTCAGTTCCATTTGCTACTCAGATATATTTTTAGTGATTTCTATTACCACAGTCTTGTCATTTTTATTTTTAGTCTGACCGAAGTTCAGAATCTAAAGAATACATAATACATTTATTAGCAATCCGAACAAAGGACTGCAATAAGCTAAAAGCTTTCCATATCTAAAAGTTTCCCATATTGGTTCAAGTGAAGTTTTTTACGAAGTTCTCATATCTAAAATTAAAATTTCTTTTCCACGTTCAACTCGACGCTCCCGACTACAGGAAAAACTATGAACATTCGACTAAAATAAATAATATTAAAATTGCTGTTATGATAATTGTAACAAAGTTTATTTTCCTTTCTATTACACAGACTGTACTTATAGCAACTATATGTCGTAAAATAATTCTTATTCAGTATAATTTAATGTTCATTTTTGTTGAAAGGTATATTACATTTAAATGCAAACATGCATTTATTTGCTAATAAAGGTCGGAACTAACTGTTTCATTCCACACGGTTTGCGTTGTGACGGTACCAAGTTAATACAACTATTCTTATACTTAAGCGATACTATAATAACATTAAGGAAGACGTCATTTGTTGTTGAACAAGCTTGTTAGTAGGTTAGTAGCTTTAGGGATGTCCTCTGTTTACGTATACTGTTTCATATACTCTACAATTCTAATCTGTCAACAGTACTTGAGTTTTCTGAACGTCTGCTTGTTGTTGTAAGAAACAGTGTAACGTTGGAACAGTATGGCAACTTCGTAAAGAAGGATGAGGCGACGATTCTGCAAGTCTAGAGCTTGGTTGAGGTCTAAGTTGTATTAGATGTATATGTTTGTTCAACAACTCTTGACGTTGGACATGTAATAATTATTTATTTATTTTTTCTTAATAAAAATAACAATGATGACTTGTTTCTAGAGGATTAATTTTGATGGTTTGCATTGTATTGGATTTGAACATGACCAGTTCTGATCTCTCATGGTGTAGATTGCTTGGCTTATTTTCTATCCCACGATATTTTAAATTCCGTGGAACTCCGACGTAAGGATTTATAAGAGTCAGTGTTGTTTCTTATTCCGCGATTTAATTTAATAATAGTTTAAGGGTGTGCCTAGACCTTCGCTTGTTATTTTCTCGAACCAAAGCCCAGTCGAGTAAAAGTTGCAAGTTAGCTATTACGCGAGTAAGTCGTCATGGTTCAATTAATATTTTGTGTAATTTGGGATTTAGATTAGAGTTTAGAGTCTCAGTCCTAAACGGAGCTTTTGGACTGCCAAGTAAGTCGATTAGGTTTAATAATTTACTACCTACTTCATGGTTTTTCGAATCTTTTATTCCATTTTATACAAAACTAGCTGACCCGGCAAACGTTGTTCTGCCATATAAATAATAAAATGTCAAAAAATTAAAAAAAAAAAATTTGTGGGTGGGTCACCCCTAACATTTAGGGGGATGAAAAATAGATGTTGGCCGATTCTCAGACCTACTCAATATGCTCACAAAATTTCATGAGAATCGGTCAAGCCGTTTCGGAGGAGTATGGCAACGAAAACTGTGACACGAGAATTTTATTTTATACAAAATATTCGATTAGAAGTTAATACTGCTATAGATGTATGTGAAATATCTCTTTTAATTACATAAAATTAAATTTCAACATGATACTAGTGTAAGTCTCAAATAATACTTCCCGTTTAGCTATTTTTATGTTCTAAATATATTTATATTATATTTAATATAATTATAAATCATTTCACATCACACAATCCCTTACATATACATAGAATACCTATTTGTATCGACAGTAATTTAATTTTAAGATATTAATTTAGAACATAAGGAAAACCAACTGACCTAATTCTCTTTGCATGAGGACGCTTTCTAATCCATAAAGTTTAAGCTAAGTTTATTATAATAACTGACTTTTAACTTACACTATATAGGTACACATTACAAAACACTGTAAAATTGTTACATTTTTGCTCACGTAATATTTAATTTTTTTCATTTCATGGGTTCATGTAAAATTTACCTATCAGTAATTCACCCTAAATCACACAGAATAACGTTCTGGCTAATAACGCTTTATTAGAGATTACAATTGTATCATAACCGCCTTGGGCAAACTATGGCGTAACAGAGGTGCGCTGTTTAAATCGTTAACAGCGAGCGCAACTGGGATTTAGTGCAAGTTGTCAAAAATAGAGAAACATTCATAATCATCTGAGCGTTAAGTACCAGTTACAACCAATACCTCTCTGATGGTGATTTATAAGACGTCTAATATCACGGTGAAGTGATGGGAAAAGGTTTCGTGTCACAATCAGCGGTCCAAACTACGGAATCAGAATCGCGGTTTCTAATATTATCAATTCAAACTTCTAGAACACCTTTGACTGCAGTGCCCACTGTCATCACGCAAAGAATACATACAGTCAAAGCCTTCTGCGTGGCCAGAAACAGTCGATGTAGAGGCATATTTATCGTCCTGTATTTCTCCGTGATAGTCCTTAGAGCAAAACAGGGACCATGGTCCATAACCAGAGAAACCAAAATATAAAAACATTAATACTAATTATGTCTAGATAAGGTAGATTTGATATTAATAATTCTATCAGCAACGAGGATCTATGGAAGCGATGCCACCAAATTCCGATAAAGCAGGATATCGCGCAACGGAAGTGGAAGTGGATAGGGCACACCCTCCGAAGACCAGAGGACAATACAGCCAGGGTCGCGTTCGCGTGGAGGCCGCATGGGAGCAGGCGACGGGGCCGGCCAGCGCACACGTGGCACCGTGGACGCCGAGCTGCGGGCGGTCGGGTTGAGTTGGAGGGACGCGGAGCAACAGGCGCAGGACAGGAACGGATGGCGACGTCTCACGAAGGCCCTCTGTACCACTGGGGTACCACAGGACAACAACAACAACAATAAGAGTGCAAAATTTTTAATATTCGGGATAGTGACAAAATTTGGTCTCTATGGATCCCTATAAATTTCTGAACAAAACAAACATGTACTAACGGAAAACAAAAACTAAACGCGGGAAGAGCACTCACTCAACGGTTGATATATGGCGTTCAATATTATGTATAGCCGGGTTACATTACTTACGCGTTCTGCCACCGCAGCTCGCGGTGTCGTATGGTCCTAGTTATAATATAAAAAATTCTACATAGGGAGGTAGACTAATAAATAGCGCTAAACTTTTCAAATACTCAAATTAACTGTTGAAGTATATGGTCATTTTGGATTATATAATTTTCAATACAACACCTATACACATCCAGTACAAAAAAAAACCATTTTTTTATTAGTTACAAGGTTTAGTGGCTTCTCCCAAACTGTTACTTTTTTATTTATTTATTTCTTTAAGTTTTAGAGAGACTTACGACTAATAATAACATTTAATAACTTAAAAATAAATACAGAGAAAGTCTTTACAAGTCTCCACTGATAGTAACTTCAATTTTTCATCATAAGGCTGTGTATAAAGATGTTGTCTGTGGAGATTTTATTCGTAATTTTAATTTATAGTTGTATAACAAATGCATTGGGGATACACGAAGAATATTTTTTTTCCGTGCAGGGGTGGCGTGAGTATAATAACCTCTGCGGCCGGGGTCGGCCTGTCGTAAAAAGCGACAAAACAACCCTAGCTATGTAGTAGGGCCCAAAGGCCCTCTGGATGGCAACCATCCTTGGTCTATAAGTATGCCGCCATAATAACCTTGTATTGCGTTCCGGCATTAGTCATTCCAGGTTCCTCTACGCCTATGGGATAACGACATGTTCGCGGTGCTCTTAGCAAAAATCCATAGGCGACGGTAACTGCTTACCATAAATAAGGCCACCAGCCTGTCTGCTGTTCTTCGGCAATATAAAAAATAAACTGGGTCTATTACTGTTAGTTTTCAAAAAAGTGAAAAAGTTAGTCTTTATAATATATTAACACAAAATTTAAATGTATAATATAAACTTTCATGTTTCCACGACTTTGTTGTGAGTTAAAAATGTCTCAATATTTTAAAATTAATAACTAAAATAAATTACGCAACTTTTTCACAACACATAATGAAAGTATATTTTAGTGCTCATTAAATATTAATTAATGTTATTAATTAGACGTATTTTCAAACTACTGGAAAGTGATGTCAAAATTAGTCTGAATAATTATAAACCTTACGTTTTAGTAATCAAATTCAGCTAACAATTATTAGCACGTTCGCCCATCCGCTTCAGTTTGTATCTTAAAACAAACGCATATTGTCTACGAATAATACTTGATACGCAGCGCGTGATAAATGGCGACGTTACCTCGATAACGTGGCTGATGCTCGTGTGTAGGTTTTCTCCTTCGCTTAATTTCACACATCGCTGGCATCAGTCGCGGTTACATTGTAACCGCTGAATTATTCGAATTCTATGACGTGTACTTTGAAGGAAAAGCCACAGGTCTGTCTGTTTGAGTTTTAATAATATAGATGAAATTTGTTTTTTATTATACCTCGTTGTAAAATAACCCTTATGGGACAGCAGCATGTTCGTGGTCATACTAGCGTCGCAAACACCCATATGCGATGGTAAATGCTTACTATTAAGTGGGCCGTCAGCCTGTCTGCTGTTTCATCAGTCATTGGTTTTTATATGCATCATATTAATTTTTTTAGTATGTCAACAGCTTAAATGACTACAAATTTCTTATTATCAATGAGAATAGTTTTAAACACTTAAATCCTGGAATCGGTGTTTAGTCAAAGTAAATAGAGAGCCGTGTTAAAATAGACATTTTTAACCTTTTATTAACTTGGTATGTATATCTATGTGTCTATAAATCTATGTATCTATGTAACGGATATTTGCATGTGATTTTCACCCGCACCCCACAGGTACATCTCGCCTTATACGCGAATGATATCATCCTCTTCACGTCCGATATCAACAACTATCGGATCTGCAGTCCCCTCACGCAGCGGTTGAGATGCTGGGCAACTGATTCCACAAATGGCGGATCGAGCTGAATCCGGATAAGAGCGCAGTGATCATATTCACTCGCGATAAATCCCACAAGAGACAGCAACACTCTCTATCCCATTAAACTCTTTGACCGCATCATCCCTTGGGTAGACAAGGTCAAATATTTAGGAGTCACCCTCGACAAAGGCCTGTACTTCATCAAACACATCAAAGCGGTGAGGAACAGAGCACAATTCGTGCTCGGCCGCCTCTACCCTATGATATGCGGGACGAGTAAGATGTCCCTTGGGAATAAGGTGTCACTTTACAAGACCTGCATCCGCCCGATTATGACTTACTCGAGTGTAGCCTTCGCCCATGCTGGCAAATGCTACATCAGTTCGATGCAGACTACAGAATAAGTTCTTACGCATGGCAGTCCATGCACCACTCTACATGCGTTACGCGGACCTACACCGCGACCTGGAACCCCTTCCGTGAAGGAGTACATGGTCTCTCGCGATCCTTCTTCGGTCTCGATCCCCGTCACGCCAACCTGCTGGTGGTGGAGACGGTCAATTATACGTCCAATCGCCGAGCCGTTCACGCGCGTCGTCGCCCGCGAAACGTGCTCACGGACAGACCCGACCCCATCACAAGAACGCTGAAGCGAATGTTCTCGCGGACGCGGACGCAATCCTCCCCAATCCGGCATGGACCAGCCCGACGTAATAGGTTTAGGGACGTCTTCTGCCCTCATAATCTGTAGACGCACACAACCCACACAGTACATGAATACACGTAGAATAGATGTGTTGCGGGAGTTTCTTTCGCCGTTTCTTCTCCCCCAGCTACAAACACTCCGAAACGGTAGTAGATTAGTGTAGGATCGGCTTTACCGGTGGAGCCTATAGTCCCCAGTTAAAGTATTCTTGCCATTCGTGGCTGGTTTTCGCTTGGTCCCCATGCAGCGGTCGAGCCGGGAGCGTGCCTCACAGGAGACGCGCCCCGAGCACGCTGCCACAACTGAACGACCCTGCTCCCACGGGTCGGAATGCCTTTTCCGTCCGCAGTCGCTTTACACTTACACAATAAAACGGTGGGCCCGAGCATTATCGTCCATGTAAATGGCATCTTCACCAATTACAATCAGTGCGGGCTATACATGTTGACAAAGGATTTCTGTTATGTACCTTTGCGCATTTTCAATGAATACTATCTCGGTACGATAGCTGGAAGTTACGCCCGCCCAAAACATAACGGATCCTCCACCATAAGGGGTGATTTCTTCAAAAAACAACATTGATATGGCGTTCTCTGGTCTTCGTAACATTTTCCGACATCATTTCTCATCATGCAGACCAATTCGAGCCTCATCGGAGAAGACTACGCTACTCCAGTTACCATTAGGTAACTGTCCATGACAGGCAATTTCTAGTGAAGCTCGATCGAGCAATCCGGTGCTCAAGGAGTGACTTGGGGGCCTGCGCTGGTTGACGACTGCGTATATCAGCCTCTAAAAACCTCCTCCGTACAGTCCATAGACTAACTTGTGCTCCTCGTACCTCTTCAAGGTTTTTTGAGGTGTAAGTAACCGCATTTTCGGTTGCTCAGCGTCTGACTCACTAAAAAGTCGTCGTCTCGTAGTTGTGTGCAACGTTTTCTCCCAGAATCTTGCCTTCTCTGAACGGAACCTGTCTCTTGGTATCGAGTCCAGGTTCTTTGGAGGGTTGAACGACTCACATTTAACCGCTCTGAGGCGTAATATTGGCTACACCCCTCTTCTAGCAGCGCTATAATTTTACTAGCTCATATTGCTTTTTCTGTCATTACAATAGACACAAAGTTACAATAAGCGGGGTTATGCAACAAACATATGTCATTGTACTAAAAATATTAAGAAGTTAGTTTTAGTTGCCTTTAACCGCGAATTCGCAAAATTATTATTGTATTATTAATATAAAATTTATGGAATTACAAAAAAAAGATACAAAATGTAAAAGCAGAAACGCAAAAAAATGAACAGACTTTTTATAATAAATAAATATATACATTAGTGTAAGATTATTGTTTTCTTTCGTAAGCATATATATATATATATATATATATATATATATATATATATATATATATATATATATATATATATATATATATATATATATATATATATATATATCTATATATATATATATATATATATATATATATATATATATATATATATATATATATATATATATATATATATACCTAGTCAGGTCATAAAATCTGTCACATGTTTAATGTAAAATAATTGTAACAAGTTTATTAATTATGTAACCATTCATATACCAAAATGAACTTAACAAAACATAGATTCTTATGACATTAAAGTTTATTCAAAATGACCTCCGTGATTTTGAATACAAGCCTTCAATCTGCGCGGCCAGTCGTCTATCGCAGCACGAACGAGGTCCATGTCAATATCGGCGGCTGCCTTAATCAAGGATGTCTTGAGTGACTCCAAATTGGGATGAGGCTTTGAGCACGCCTTTTCCTCCAAGTGTTGCCATATCTTGTAATCTAACGGATTCAAATCTGGACTGGAGGAGGGTCAGTCTTCGTGCCGGATGAAGTCGATTTCACGCGCCGCCAGCCAGTCTTGTGTGCTCTTCGCTCTATGAGCTGGCGCCGAATCTTGTTGGAATACCCAGTGCCTGTTATTGAACATGGTATGAGAAACAGGTTCCACAAGGTTCGTCAGGACTGTATTTTGATACACAACAGCATTCGTTTTTACACCTTTCTCACAAAAATGTACCTCTGTTAAGCCCCAATAAGAAACTCCCAACCATACCATGAGCAAGGATGGAAAATGACCTCGTTGGACACGCGGAATACAGTTGCTCGCTTCTTCACGACTGTGTGCGTACACCTTATCATTTTGTTTGTTGTAGCTCTCTTCTACGGTAAACATTTTTTCATCCGAAAAAAGAATTTCCCGATATTTTTTTCCCGCGTACCGCTTCAACAAAGCGCGGCATCTCTTCAGTCTCAGGTCCATTAGACGAGCATTCAAACGATGTCCTGTTTTTCTTCGATATGCCCGAAGCCCTAAGTCTTCATTTAACACCCTTTTCACCGTGGTTCTGCTTAACCCCATCTGAAGGGCCAACAGTTTCTGCTTACGTTTGGGATTTCTTTGAATTCGTGCCTTCACAGCTTTTATCACTGCTGGAGTCCTAACAGACCGAGGGCGACCACTTCTTGACCTGTCATCTACACTAGAGTCTTCATTGTATCGTTTGATGGTACGATAAATGAATCTTTTGGTTATATTCAAATTTTTCAGTATGTTAAAAATTTGAATTGGCGCGTAACCGCAACGATGCAACGCAATAACTGCAACACGGTCTTCTTTAAGCGTCCACTCCATATTTAAAAAATGAGTAAAATTCTAAAAGTATACATTTTTATTTTCATGAACAATTCGAGATTCGAATTCAATAACTTTTTTTGTGGCCAGCATTCTAAAAGAAAAGTTTTTACTGTGTGACAATACTTATGACCTGACTAGGTATATATATATATATATATATATATATATATATATATATATATATATATATATATATACTACGACTTCATCCGGCACGAAGACTGGCCCTCCTCCAGTCCAGATTTGAATCCGTTAGATTACAAGATATGGCAACACTTGGAGGAAAAGGCGTGCTCAAAGCCTCATCCCAATTTGGAGTCACTCAAGACATCCTTGATTAAGGCAGCCGCCGATATTGACATGGACCTCGTTCGTGCTGCGATAGACGACTGGCCGCGCAGATTGAAGGCTTGTATTCAAAATCACGGAGGTCATTTTGAATAAACTTTAATGTCATAAGAATCTATGTTTTGTTAAGTTCATTTTGGTATATGAATGGTTACATAATGAATAAACTTGTTACAATTATTTTACATTAAACATGTGACAGAATTTATGACCTGACTAGGTATATATATATATATATATATGTAAAGAGAATATCATCTCTTTAATGTTATTGTATTATGGTTAGGTTGTGTAACCAGGACATAATCCCTTTTGATTTAACGCGCTTAATGTCATGTGTCATAGAAGTGTGACACATGACATTTGCCTACAAAAAAGTAAACAATATTTACGTTATTACGTTACAGATTTGATTTAAATAATTTAATTAATAGATAGAAAAGCAAGAGTTATGAGAGACGAGTAATCAACTTTAATTGTCGTTTCTGTTATTTTTACAGAAACAAATTTGTTTGATTTATTCGGACCATCCAGACTGAAACAAATAAATAATATTATAAAACGACAAATGTGCTTCCAAATCCTCCAATTGTATCTATGGAAATAATTTCGAAAGCTTTGGTCGCTGGTCCTAATTGTGACATTGAGCCGAATTTATGTTGCCCTCTTGACTTATTCTTAATACATATATAACATTCTTTACAAATTTTTTTTATATTCTTCACTAAATTTTTAGCAGTATAATATGGACATATTTTCATTTGTGTTTGTGTTATTCCTGTGTGACACCATTCCTTGTGTATGGAGTTGAAGCTGATTGAAAAATTATGCAATTTTCATATCGTGGAGGGGAGATGTAAAGAGAATATCATCTCTTTAATGTTATTGTATTATGGTTAGGTTGTGTAACCAGGACATAATCCCTTTTGATTTAACGCGCTTAATGTCATGTGTCATAGAAGTGTGACACATGACATTTGCCTACAAAAAAGTAAACAATATTTACGTTATTACGTTACAGATTTGATTTAAATAATTTAATTAATAGATAGAAAAGCAAGAGTTATGAGAGACGAGTAATCAACTTTAATTGTCGTTTCTGTTATTTTTACAGAAACAAATTTGTTTGATTTATTCGGACCATCCAGACTGAAACAAATAAATAATATTATATATATATATATATATATATATATATATATATATATATATATATATATATATATATATATATATATATATATATATAATTTGGACTGCTGGATTATTTAAGTGTAATTCCTCAAAACATGAAAATTGTGCACAAAGTTAACATTCGTGAGGTAGTTCTTTGTAACAAAATGATTTTTTTTGAGGTTCTGACTTCGGTGCATTTTTCATAGTCATAGTCACAGTCATAGTCAACTGTTACAAATTATATTTTAAATATATTTTTCAACCGTTTTTTTTTTACAAACAACTAATCATATCGCAATCCTAATGCCTGTAGATACTGCATTCAAAGGATCTCCGAAATACCAATTTTTCATGTATAATCCATATATCACGCACATGTATATAAAATTACGTAAAAAAAATATATATACTTTTGTTCTTATTCTGGTGTTTGAAGTACCACTTGTACACGTCTGTTAAAATACTTATGTATTCACTCGCGTCAATCTTATTTTACAATATTAACATATAAAATACATCAGCCTATCAAATAAAATACAGTCTGTTACAAATGAAAGATTAGAATTTTATAGAAGTTCATAAATAAAATATAAGCCCGCCTAAGAGCTTTTTAAGTAATACATACGTTATCCGACAAAGATAATAAATACATTTCAACGTTCACTAAACAAGAAGAATGTATACGATATTCAAATACAAACATTATTCTAAATAGGAATAAAGTAAAGGAAATAATGGCGTTCCATTACTTACTGCGCTCTTTAATCCGCACAATAAGGAGGTGTCATGTTTTTTTTTACTAGAATGGATCAATCCAACTGGTTCAGTGTATGGCAACAAATGTTCAGTCATAGATACAAAAAGACGGGTAGACTAAATAAAAAATGGATAGACTGTGTAAAAAATTATATGAGAAAAGAAGCGTGAATATTAAGATTACGACTAATATAATAGAGTGGAAAGAGAGAACATGTTGTGCTGACCCCACATACGAGGGGTGTTCAGTAAATAGTGATAATGTGATACATTCTCCTTGGAAGGAAAAAAAAATACTGGCAGGCATAGCCCAAACATTAGATATAATAATAAAAAGAATCAATTCTCTTTTGTTATTTTAAATATAGAAGTCATTTGTTTGCGTCGTGTCGGAACGTGTTCTTAAAAATGGATAAAATTGAAGTTCGCGCGGTAATAAAATACCTTTGCTTGAAAAATTTTACTACGGAGCTGGTAAATCAAGACTTAAGAGCAACATTAGGGGTTCATGCTCCTCCATATTCTACGGTTGCGCGTTGGTGTACTGAGTTCAAGCGAGGAAGAACTTCCATTAACCACGACCCCCGCACGGGACGCCCTACATCCGTAGTGACTGAATAAATGATTAAAAAAGTTAAAACATTGTATTGGCGAATCGTCGTGTTACTGTTCATTTTATAGCAGAAGAAATGAAAATTTCTATAGGAAGTGTCCATAATAATACATAACCATTTGGGTATGAAAAAAGTGTCAGCACGCTGGGTACTCAGAATGCTTTCTGACGCGCAGAAAGAAAGAAAGAAAGAGAATTTGACAAAGCCTTTTGGGTTTGTAACAACAAGATCTTGACCAATTTTTGGCTCGATTCATAGCTATGGACGAAACGTGGCTTCACTATTATGACCCGGAAACGAAAAAAACAGTCCATTACTTGAAAGAGACTGTCATCTTCAACTCGATTCTAATCTAAGACGCTTCCATCCACCGGTAAGAAATGATGGGCTGTTTTTTCTGAGACAGTCAAGGGCTGGTAATGATTGAATACCTTTATCATGGAGCCACTATTACGGGGACTTTGTACATAGGACAAAGTTGTTTTTTTTTTCACCAAGATAACGCCACCGCACACAAGTTCACAGTTGCGATGGCTGCCATTCAAGAAACTGACTTCGAATTGATGGAACGTCCTCCATATTCACCGCACCTAGCTCCTAGTGATTTCTACCTATTTCCGCGGTTAAAGAAATATCTCAGGGCCATAAATTTGATGATGATGACGCAGTAGTCGCTGCGGTACACGATATTTTAAGGGATCAGGAAGAAGATTTCTTTAAAGGGAATATTACCTTTACAAAAAAGATTTACAAAGTATACATTTGGAAGGTGACTACGTCGAAAAATAAAATAACATTTAATTAATGATAATTGCGTCACAATCATAATGACTTTTTATTGAACACCCCTAGTAATTAGGGATAAGGGCGGAATGAAAAGTTTAGCCACGCAGTTTTAGTTCGGAGAGTCAAATATAAGAAGAGAAGAAAAGTGGAACTTTAAATTGTAACTAGAATTAACTCATACAAAACTTTTTAACAAAAAAATAAAACCCCCAAAAAATACATACGTAAAATATGTAGTAGCTAAGTTGTATCATAATCAGAAATATACATAAATACAGGTTGTATTTTGATTTGATTTGGATTTGATTTCTATGATGCACCGATTGGGCAGATTTTCTCGTCTAATTTACATAACATAATCGCCACATAACCGGCGGTAAAGGATAACATGTATGTTGTAATGCCATTAATATTTAAGCAAACTACGGCAACACCTCCCCTCCATATTGATCTATGTTATACACTAGAGAACAATGACAGACACAAAGAATATTAGTGTAAATTTATATCAACCTTTGTTCGGTCGGTCGATGAGCATGCCGCGGAACGGAATGCGCATTATGTTTAGTGACACACTTACTTAAAGAATGACGAATAATGTCAAGCCTGGAAATTTTCACTTAAGTTACAACTAAATCTATAATTTGATTCAAGTGGGTTATAAGATAGTCGTCTATGCAAAAAACTTAAGTTCTGTTACGAGTTCCGATTTGCTGAAAATATATGTAATATATTTACATATAAAAATAATGTAGCAATAATTAAATCAGCGCCATCTAGGCGCTGTATGAATTGTCCCAAAGTAAGCAATTGTTTTATGACTACCAAAACAACTAATATATTTTCTTTTGTAAATGAATACAAGTTATACACAAACATACAGGTTAAAGACGCGAACCGAATTCGTTAACTCACAGGCGTTCTGATATGCGAAAGCCGATGCGCCGCGAAGGTTGTCTGAAGAAAGGAAAGTAATATATCACTGAAGGACTCCTTCTCAAAACAGAAAAAAGTGGGTCCTGCAACTATACCCACAGGCTCTGGATATTTAGGTTCAACTAAAAACGACGCATGAAAAAAGATGAAGATAGTGATGTATTCATAGTAGCTTTTAAAGTTTTTTACGCAGTTTCACCTAGATAAAGCTAGTATAATTATTCGCTAACCATAAAGGCAATGTGTATCCTACAATAATGGAACTCTCATAATAAATGATCACACGTACGGTAACAGAGCTCTTTCATTTTTCGCACGCTCGATTAATCTTTTGCTTACTTGCTTACGGTATTCCTTACTATCTTGACAAATAACTGCCTGAAGATATTGTTTTCTCAACTTGTTTCGCTTCGTAACGGGTTCTATGCAATAATCTAATAGTTTTCTTTTTTATCTATACGAAAATTAACTTTGAAGCAAATACTACAACAGTAATAAAGACACGTTCGTCGTAACATATATATCACACAATTCAGAGGCCTCAAGTTAGAAGTACGTTTAAAATGTTTTTATTTACATATTTTTAATTTTTTTTAATTAGCAAACAATTAACCCTTGGTCTAAAAGTATACTGCCATAATAACCTTGTGCTGCGTTTCGGAATTAGTGACCCAGGTTTCTATACCCCTACGGGACAGTAGTGTGTTTGCTATATTATGTATTGGTGACGGAAACTACTTATTATTGTGTAACTACTCACTAGTGGGCTGCATGGATAGTTTGCACAGCGTTATGTGAATGAATAACACATCAATCAACAATAACAACATCCAGACTCGGGACGAAAATCAAACATGACCCTCATATGTCTACCGAAGTGCGAAAACCACATATTGTAAAAAATGTCACGTAATGAATGTATGCGAAAAGTTTGTGCCATACGGCTGCAAACTTACGATACAGGTCGATTTTCAATTTGGTGAAGCGCGACCACTCTAAAAACTTAATTTAATTAACACGGTGGTATACTAATGCAAAAAGTAATGTAAACTATTTTCTCTGTATTCAAAAAAAGATTTGGATATATCATCACTAGCTGACCCGGCAAACGTTGTTCTGCCATATAAATAATAAAATGTCAAAAAATTAAAAAAAATTTTAGGGGTGGACTACCCCTAACATTTAGGGGGATGAAAAATAGATGTTGGCCGATTCTCATAGATACCGGATAAGCACAAAAAATTTCATCAAAATCGGTCAAGCCGTTTCGGAGGAGTATGGCAACGAAAACTGTGACACGAGAATTTTATATATTAGATTCTCTGATTTACTCTATGTCTACCGTCAATTTAAATTCAATTTTAATAAGATTCGATTATATTAAATTTTATTGTATGTAATTGTAAATATGTATATGCTCAGTAGTAGTGGGCTGCGACAGTTTTCCAGAAGGCTGAGTATCAATGAATGTATGAAATCTATAGAGGTAACTGTTGGCACTCTTATATGCTCAAAATGAAAGAAAACTTCTATACTGCTTGCCTATTTCCTACGGAGAAAAAGAAACAGTTCAGTACTGAATTTAAAAAGGTTTTGATTTGTCCTAAATTTTTAAATAATCAACCAAAACAATACAAATTTAAAATACTGCAGTTCGAAGCAATTGCCAATCCGTAGAACCAAACTCTAAATCTGAACAAAACGTCACAGTACGCCGTGGGGTATCTGCGCTTCAATCTTCTTCATTATAGACGATGATAAAATGACTGCACTCTGCAAATTCAATCCAAAAAATGGAAAAATTTGGTCGATTTTTGGAAGTTTCCGTTATGAATAAATTATCAGCAATTTTAAATCCTTTGCGAAAAGATGCAACTGAACTAAAATAATGTATTAATTTTATAAACAGCAAATATGAAAATATTAACAAGAAAATTAATTCATTAGAAATAAAAATAAATCTATTTTTACTCGTTCCTTAGAAATTAATGATTTAAAAAAGTATAAAAAGTTTGGAGATTGATTATATAATAAAGAGCAATGGTCTAGGTGATCGAATATATGAAATACTAGCTGTGCCCGCGACTCCGTCCGCGTGGGATAGTGACTTTGGGCAGCATTTTTTGGATATATGAGGTCAACTTAAATTGGAAATTCTACCTACTAAGTCCAGCCTAAGCTGAACCCTATTTCATATGATTGATAATATAAATCTGAGGTCAACTTAAATTGGATTATTAAATTTCCGAAACTTATCATTTTTAACAAAAGCTATTTTTATTTCTAAAATAAAAATTATTTAAATTCTAAATTCTTTAAATGTTTTTTCTCTCTATTTTACAACTCAACAAATAGCTAATTATTTTAAAACGTTAGACTCAAATAAAGGAAGTGGTTCCCATGGAATTCCACCCCTTTTCCATAAAAACTTATATAAAAGTTTAGCCCTTTCCGTCCATCATTTAACCTTTTTTTTTAAGTTAGGTAAAATGCCTCAATTGTGGAAACAGTCTTATATTGTGCCTGTCCACGAAAGTGGAGATAAGCATAACATTCAAAATTACAGACCAATTTCTAAATTAAATATTCTTCCAAATTTTTTTCAAAAATTAAGTTATGATGGCATTTACCTTGTCGTAATGCCAATTGTTATTGAACAACAACATGGTTTTATTAATAAACGTTCGACTGAATCAAATCTTTGTGAATTCTTAGTGCATAATAACTAACCGTAACTGAAGCTATGGTCAGTGGATATTATTTCAATTGGATATTATATATACAGATAATTCAAAAGCCTTTGATGAAACTTCGCACTTCCTGCTCGATAAGCTCCGTTTGATTGTTATACATGATGACTTATTTCATTGGCTGGAATCACATTTAAGAGGCCGCAGTCAGACTGTCACTTTCTGATTATTATATAGGTTTTAAATCCTCCAAATATTCTTAAAGGCTTGTATTAACTGGGTATGCACACGTTGGTCATGATCCAGTATATTTAATCCACAACTCCCTAGTCGACAGTCAGATCCGAACATAAGGCACTTGGAATATAGGAAATACTTGTGCTTTTAAAATATTTAAATGTACCATTCGTACTTAAACAAAAACAAAGTTAGAAGAATGTACTGAATATTAGCAAGAGAGAAATAACAACTTATCACTCTGAACTCAGCGGGGGCTATTGAGGTTGAATAACTCAATTTGCGGGGTACCTTTGTCGCTCGTTCATTGTGCAAGTTTTGTACACTTCATCTTGGACTCTTTTTATACCTTTTTGCAGATACGAGTACATTAGCTTTGTACGAGTTTCAAGATGTTTCTTATTTTACTTAGATTGTGCGACTTTGTGCTTAGACAAGAAAATTTTAGTGCTCAGTTTGCTTTCGTATTCTATTCTAGGATTTATTAACTTAGACTCGTAGGGTGAAAAGGGGTCTCCCGAATATCTCACTTTTCATAGGTTCATCCTACTTTGATTTGTGGGATCGATTAGCCTTGTTATTAACTTAGTAACTAGCCTTGGTTAACACCATGCTTCGTCACATAGTTTCAAAAAAGATTCACTATATGAAATTATTAAATAATAATTGATGTTTATACTATGTTCTCCACCAATATTGCGATTAATAACTTTCATTGCCTAGCCACAGATTGTCTGGAAGAGATCGTTGTTAGCGATAAGGCCACCCTTTGTAGATAAATATAATTTTATTATACTATAATGCTTTGCTGTGGTGTACAATAAATAATTATCTCATCGTCATCATCATCCCAGCGTTATGTCCCAGTTGCCACCCAAACTTTCGTTTCGGTGCCCGGGGTCCGCTTTCAGACTTTTTCTACTCCACTTCGCGCGATCTTCAGCATCCCTGGTAGTGAGCCCATTGACATGCATATCACCCTTTACGACGTCAAGCCAGCACTTTTTGGGTCTACCCCTCCTGCCGGGGCCTGGCGGAGGTGGCATGGCCAGACATTTGTTTCGAACGTAAGCATCCGGTTGCCGTAAAACATGGCCATATCAACGGAGCCGACACTCCTGCAATTTATCTGCAATGTCACGGACAGGAAGACTGCTGCGAATGTGGGAGTTCCTAACGCGGTCCTTCCGCGTTACTCCACACATCCACCGCAGCACATTCATCTCCGTGACACGCAGCTCTTGCTTGTGTCGCTCCAACACCGGCCATGCTTCACAGCCGTATAAAAGGACAGGCCTAATGATGGTCTTATAGACCTGTCCCTTCAATAAATACAATAAATAATTATCTATTAATCTATAAATAATTACTATTAATAGAAATATTCTTGCGGTAACTAACTTAAGGATAATGATTTATAGAAAATATTTCTAAATGATTTTAAACTCGTTCAATAATTATGTGTGAACAGATCATATTTAGTCAGAAAAACATTTTTCATTCCATAAAATCATGAAAAATCACATGTGTAAATATAATATTGGCTACATATCGCCGCTTCTATTTGAACAGGCCTCAGGGACAACTTGACAACTTGGACACAACTTGAACGTCAAGCTGGAACTCTAGGGACTGTTTACATTTAATACAATTTTTGTTTTGTTTTAAATGTTGTTTTCTCGGAATTTTAATGAATATTTTTTGAGTCTCAGAATTGACTGTTAAAATATACTTTTTTTTAAGCAAATAGTCGTAAAGGGATCTAATACTAAATTGCTAGTGATATTTATGTTATTTGTTTCAGTAGTTAGGACTCCGTAAATTATACAATAGGACATTAGTAAATAAGACGGTTGAATCAAATATACGTAAGATTAATAAGAAATATATGTTAGAAAAGGAGAGAAAGTAATTTAAAATTAAAAAGGTTATGCCAGTTTATTCAAAGTAAATGGTTGAATTGATTAAAAAAAGGTTTTTTCTATTATGACTATGTAGCCAAATATGTGCTATATTTGGCTTTAATAAATTAATTTATACACTATAAGGAGACTAGTTGAATTTATTGAAAAAACGCTCAAAACTTTTTTCCAAACTCAGAAATTCAAAATATACACTAGAAATATTTGGTTTTGGATAACTACTTATCAACTATAGTAGTGCTATGTATTATACCTAGTCAGGTCATAAATTCATATTATATTATATTCATTATATATATTATATTATATTATATTCATATACATTATATTATATATATATATATATATATATATATATATATATATATATATATATATATATATATATATATATATATATATATATATATATATATATATATATATACCTAGTCAGGTCATAAAATCTGTCACATGTTTAATGTAAAATAATTGTAACAAGTTTATTAATTATGTAACCATTCATATACCAAAATGAACTTAACAAAACATAGATTCTTATGACATTAAAGTTTATTCAAAATGACCTCCGTGATTTTGAATACAAGCCTTCAATCTGCGCGGCCAGTCGTCTATCGCAGCACGAACGAGGTCCATGTCAATATCGGCGGCTGCCTTAATCAAGGATGTCTTGAGTGACTCCAAATTGGGATGAGGCTTTGAGCACGCCTTTTGCTCCAAGTGTTGCCATATCTTGTAATCTAACGGATTCAAATCTGGACTGGAGGAGGGCCAGTCTTCGTGCCGGATGAAGTCGATTTCACGCGCCGCCAGCCAGTCTTGTGTGCTCTTCGCTCTATGAGCTGGCGCCGAATCTTGTTGGAATACCCAGTGCCTGTTATTGAACATGGTATGAGAAACAGGTTCCACAAGGTTCGTCAGGACTGTATTTTGATACACAACAGCATTCGTTTTTACACCTTTCTCACAAAAATGTACCTCTGTTAAGCCCCAATAAGAAACTCCCAACCATACCATGAGCGAGGATGGAAAATGACCTCGTTGGACACGCGGAATACGGTTGCTCGCTTCTTCACTACTGTGTGCGTACACCTTATCATTTTGTTTGTTGTAGCTCTCTTCTACGGTAAACATTTTTTCATCCGAAAAAAGAATTTCCCGATATTTTTCCCCGCGTACCGCTTCAACAAAGCGCGGCATCTCTTCAGTCTCAGGTCCATTAGACGAGCATTCAAACGATGTCCTGTTTTTCTTCGATATGCCCGAAGCCCTAAGTCTTCATTTAACACCCTTTTCACCGTGGTTCTGCTTAACCCCATCTGAAGGGCCAACAGTTTCTGCTTACGTTTGGGATTTCTTTGAATTCGTGCCTTCACAGCTTTTATCACTGCTGGAGTCCTAACAGACCGAGGGCGACCACTTCTTGACCTGTCATCTACACTAGAGTCTTCATTGTATCGTTTGATGGTACGATAAACGAATCTTTTGGTTATATTCAAATTTTTCAGTATGTTAAAAATTTGAATTGGCGCGTAACTGTAACGATGCAACGCAATAACTGCAACACGGTCTTCTTTAAGCGTCCACTCCATATTTAAAAATGAGTAAAATTCTAAAAGTTATACATTTTTATTTTCATGAACAATTCAAAATTCGAATTCAATAAACTTTTTTGTGGCCAGCATTCTAAAAGAAAAGTTTTTACTGTGTGACAATACTTATGACCTGACTAGGTACATAGCAATAAAAACATTAAAAAAAAATAAACGTATCTCTGTTTCTGGCTTCATTTTATATAATTAGACTATAATTTATTAAATTTCGTAAAAAAGAAGTCTGATTAGTTCACCTAAAGGCGTATTAAAGCACTTTCTGTGAACTCAGCCCGCGTACGCTCCGCAAGACTAGCATGAAAATATAAGCCTCGAACTAGTCATGCGAATTCCGGTGGTCCATATCTCTTCCTATTATTTTCTGTTTTAGCCAACAGTATCATATAAATCACTTTCCAATAGACAGTGTTAACCGTTAATCATTAAGTAGATCGTTTACCGTACTCTCCCTAGAGGCATCCTCGTATCCCACTATCCTCGCCACGCTTGTCCAAAGCGGATTGGCAAGTTACGCATACCGGTGATCTTGTTATGCATGTTTCATCATCATCATCTTAATTATTTTTTAAATATTTTGTGACAATTCACACAGCGTCATCTAGTCCCAAACTAAGTAGCACTTGTGTTATGGGCCCTAGACAACTGATATACTACTTATATACTTTTTTTTTAATAAATACATATTATACATAAACACCCAGACGCGAGACGGGAATCGAACCCGTGACCTCCGCGAGCGTACCGACGTGCGTTATCCGTTACGCCACCGAGGTCGTCTAATTGTAGTATCCCGGTTGCAACCTAAACTTCCGTTTCGGTGCCCGGGGTTCACTTTCCGACTTTTTCTACTCCTAATTTATGCATTAGACGACAAATACTCCCTAAGCTCGTGCTCTATTTAGCCAATAGAGCAAAATATTCTCCTTTGTGATGCCACGTGGTAGGATGAATCTTGTAAAGAAGGCGCCGCTTACCCGGGCTCTACGCACACTTAACAGGATATGCTTTAAAGTGGATATTTTTTACTGTTCTTTGAGCGAGTTTACAAAGGCAGCACTTTATACTATACTAGCCGATCACGCCCGCTTCGCTGGGTGATTAACAGTTAAAATTAAATCTTCATAATGTTACTTCTAATACCTTCAGGAATATGTGTAAGTTTAATGATGATCGGTTAAGTAGTTTTTGCGTGAAAACGTAACAAACAAACTTACTTTCACATTTATAATATTTAGTATGATATGATGTTTTGAATAAACGCGTAGGGACCGCGCTATCGATTTGGTTGATATACATGATGATAGTTGTACTGAGTTAAAATAAATAAATAAATAAAAATTAAGACTTATATAAACAAAGTCTTAGTATTTCATAGAATATATGAACATATCCCATACAAATTACCATAAATTTTTATTCCGGGTCGGGGTTTAATCCCTTGTGTCCTTGGATCAAATCCTAGTTTAGGACTGAAATATTTATGAGTATTTTACAGGAATATTACTCCAATGAAAGGGATTTGAAGGGTTTCAGTATTAGAATCTGAAATTAATTTCGCTTTGTATAGCTTAATTTTCTAACAAGATTCATAAATTCTGTTACGTTGTTTTGTTTATTTTATTTAACACAATTATATAGTACGTTATAATCCGCTTAAAATATATTAAATTGAAATATTTCATCATAAATTCACATAAATACTTTCTTAAACTTTTATGACCGTTATTATTAATTTTTTTTTATTGCGTAGGACAGCAGACAGGCTGACAGCCCGCTTAGAATTTAGCAGTTACCGTCGCCTATGGATGTTTGCAACGCCAGTGGCATCGCGAACACGCTGCTGTCCCATAAGGGTACAGGAACTTGGGTCACTAATGCCGGAACACAACACAAGGTTCTTATGGCGGCATACTTAAGACCAAAGGTGGTTGCCATCCAGACGGGCTTGAGGCCCTACCACGTAGCTAGGGTGGGTTGTTTTGTCGCCTTTTACGACAGGCCGACCCCGGCCACAGAGGTTAGTATTCTTTCTCCGCCCCTGCACGGATAAAAGTGGTTTTCATATTTTACAATTAGTTTTTCCATTTAGTGCTTATGTGGATTTTTACAATATAAATAAATTGATTTTTAGGCATCGGTAAATCCCTATTTCATTTTCTACAACAAAATTTTAAATTACTTGTAAATATATCTGAAATAATAATTAATAACAGCCCATTTACGTCCCACCGCTGGGGCTCACATCTCCTTCTAAGGTGAACGGATACCCACCACGCTTGACCAAGGCGGATTGGTCGGTTACACATACCGGTAATCTCGATATGCAGGTTTCCTAACAGTGTTTTCCTTCACCGTCGGTAATTATGCTATAATATGCACATCAGGCGAGAAAAACTACCTAAGCGGTACATGCTACCACGGGATTCGAACCCGGGTCCTCTAGATTGGCCGCCGAGCTAAATAGCACTGAGCTACCAGGTACCTATTTATATATCTGAAATTAAAAGACCCGGTCCAGCCGTCTCGGATTTTAGTGAAATAGTTTTTGACTTGCCATTTGAAACAGACTAGTGACTATTTAACATAGGCTTTATTATGTGATATTTATAATACTAAGCTCTGAGTGGAAAGGTTGCTCAAAGACTGGAAGACTTATGCCATTATTTCCGATTCCTTAATTCTTTAAAAGAAACTGGTTACAGTTGTAATTGCTTTCTTTTCCATCTGGGAAATCACGTGTCAACATTATATTTCTAAGATTTTTTTTGTAATTACAAATAATTTTAAAATAATAATCCGGCTAAATAAAGTGAAACATGTATGTAGGATTTAATATATTTTTAAACATGATCCGAACGTAATTTCCATATCCCTGTATATTATTATAAACGGATTTCCCTTCCATTTTCACACGATTAAAACCTTTGCGTAAGTAATTGTCCTATAATAACATAATCGTCGGCCTAAAACATTTTAATTAAACTGAATGTGTGTAGTGGTACGTTTTGACCGTTTTAAACCCACGCACTCGTCACGTGAAACAAACTAGTCGAACTGGAGCGTTTATTTAATTATCGAGTTGCGTTTGTACCCTAAATTTCCCAGAAAGTTCGGAGTTTTGGTATAATTTATGGTTATATATAAATTAATCGACTATATCACAAGTCAGATGCCTCCAAAATTTTATTCATATTCGAATACATCGTCAATTGACAAGCTGCTCAATTTTATAAATTTTGAAGGCAAAATGTTTAATATTTTCTTAAAATGCTGGAATGTAAAACAATTACGCAAATAAAAGAAATACTTAATGGCATAGACCTTGTATTGTACTGTACGTGCATTTTAATTGATAAAGATGATAGAAATTTCTTATTTTTCTGCATGAAAAGGTGGATGGAGTAAAAACCTACGCGGTAAGGCCTCAAACCCGTCTGGATAGTGACCACCTTTGGTCTTAAGTATGCCGCCATAATAACCTTGTGTTGTGTTCCGGCATTAGTGACCCTAGTTCCTGTACCCTTATGGAACAGCAGTGTGTTCGCGATAACACTGGCATTGCAAACACCTATAGTCGACGGTAACTGCTAAATCCTAAGCGGGCTGTCAGCCTGTCTGCTGTCCTACAGCAATAAAAAAAAGCCCTGCCTTCTGCGCCAGGGAACCGCCTATCTGAAAGGCAACGAAACAAGCCTAGCATGTTCTAGTGGTAGAGTAGATGGTGGTGGTAGAGCTAGTTCAGAGCCCATGGCAACTATCCCTGGTATTTAAATATGTCGCCATAGTAACCTTCTGCTGTGCATAAGTGACCAATTTCCAATTTCCCGACACTCACGGCAGCGTGTTAGCGGTACCCCTGGTGTCGTATACATCCGTTGACAACAGTAACTTCTTACTATTTAGAGGGCCTTTAGCCTGTGTGCTGTTTCACAGCAATAAAAAATCACATACATATAATATGTGCTTGCTCATTTAAATAATACAGGCTTTGTTTATCTAATTAACTTATCGATCTATATATAACTAGCTGTGCCCTGCCACGCTTCGCTGTGGTACATTGTGATTGTACCCTGCCACGCTTCGCTGTGGAACATTGTGATGTATACTGCCACGCTTCGCTGTGGTACATTGTGACTGTACCCTGCCACGCTTCGCTGTGGCACAATGTGATTGAATGGTTGAGAAATGAGAAACAAAAAAATAGATAAAAACAATCCTTGATGCGGATTATATATCATGCTAAAATTTCAGCTCGATGGGTGCAGAACTTTTTGAGTTTTTGAAGAGTACACAAACCAACATAACATTTATATATATATATATATATATATATATATATATATATATATATATATATATATATATATATATATATATATATATATATATATATATATATATATATATATATATATATATATATATATATATATATATATATATATATAGATAATGATTATTGTAGTTTTGGAGATCTCAGATGTTTATTGTCTTATTATACAAATCTTGTATTTTACTGTTTTTATATATTTCTCCTAATGAAGTGACAATTTAATAAAAAAAGAAAGATATACATAATTGAACTAAATTCTTATTTCTACGTATCACTTATATTAAAATAATTGGGTTCGTGTTTCTCCTCCAAAAACAATGAAATTATAACAGATAAACATCCGCCCTTATTCACCTTTAAGGGATTGGGTGTTCGTTGTAATTGTGCTAATAAGCTTACTAGCGCCTCCTCAATTTTGTTAGTTCTTTAGTAAATAAGACCCGAGAACGCGGTTTGGTGCACTTTGTGTTCTGTAGCTTTAAATGGTTTATGTAAATAACTGAAGTTTTCGCTTCAGAGATAAGTATTAATTATTATATAACTAACTTTTTATGCGCTTTTATAGTCCTTGGAGCAAATTTCTTGTGTATTAAAAATGAAATAGAATTGTCGTCGTAAAAGGCGACAAAACAACCCACCCTAGCTACGTAGTAGGGCCTCAAGCCCGTCTGGATGGCGACCACCTTTGGTCTTAAGTATGTCGCCATAATAACCTTGTGTTGTGTTCCGGCATTAGTGACCCAAGTTCCTGTACCCTTATGGGACAGCAGTGTGTTCGCAATGCCACTGGTTTTGTAAACACCCATAGGCGATGGTAACTGCTAAATTCTAAGCGGGCCGTCAGCCTATCTCAGCAGATATACCTAGTCAGGTCATAAGTATTGTCACACAGTAAAAACTTTTCTTTTAGAATGCTGGCCACAAAAAAGTTTATTGAATTAGAATTTCGAATTGTTCATGAAAATAAAAATGTATAACTTTTAGAATTTTACTCATTTTTAAATATGGAGTGGACGCTTAAAGAAGACCGTGTTGCAGTTATTGCGTTGTATCGTTGCGGTTACGCGCCAATTCAAATTTTTAACATACTGAAAAATTTGAATATTACCAAAAGATTCGTTTATCGTACCATCAAACGATACAATGAAGACTCTAGTGTAGATGACAGGTCAAGAAGTGGTCGCCCTCGGTCTGTTAGGACTCCAGCAGTGATAAAAGCTGTGAAGGCACGAATTCAAAGAAATCCCAAACGTAAGCAGAAACTGTTGGCCCTTCAGATGGGGTTAAGCAGAACCACGGTGAAAAGGGTGTTAAATGAAGACTTAGGGCTTCGGGCATATCGAAGAAAAACAGGACATCGTTTGAATGCTCGTCTAATGGACCTGAGACTGAAGAGATGCCGCGCTTTGTTGAAGCGGTACGCGGGAAAAAAATATCGGGAAATTCTTTTTTCGGATGAAAAATGTTTACCGTAGAAGAGAGCTACAACAAACAAAATGATAAGGTGTACGCACACAGTAGTGAAGAAGCGAGCAACCGTATTCCGCGTGTCCAACGAGGTCATTTTCCATCCTCGCTCATGGTATGGTTGGGAGTTTCTTATTGGGGCTTAACAGAGGTACATTTTTGTGAGAAAGGTGTAAAAACGAATGCTGTTGTGTATCAAAATACAGTCCTGACGAACCTTGTGGAACCTGTTTCTCATACCATGTTCAATAATAGGCACTGGGTATTCTAACAAGATTCGGCGCCAGCTCATAGAGCGAAGAGCACACAAGACTGGCTGGCGGCGCGTGAAATCGACTTCATCCGGCACGAAGACTGGCCCTCCTCCAGTCCAGATTTGAATCCGTTAGATTACAAGATATGGCAACACTTGGAGGAAAAGGCGTGCTCAAAGCCTCATCCCAATTTGGAGTCACTCAAGACATCCTTGATTAAGGCAGCCGCCGATATTGACATGGACCTCGTTCGTGCTGCGATAGACAACTGGCCACGCAGATTGAAGGCCTGTATTCAAAATCACGGAGGTCATTTTGAATAAACTTTAATGTCATAAGAATCTATGTTTTGTTAAGTTCATTATGGTATATGAATGGTTACATAATTAATAAACTTGTTACAATTATTTTACATTAAACATGTGACAGAATTTATGACCTGACTAGGTAGTACTTAGTATAGGACAGCTCCTACAGCATTAAAAAAATAGTTTCACCTGAATGTTTGCTTATTGTTTGTTTGTAACCGACTCCCTTGAACTTGATTATGATCCGCTTTAAACTGTCAGATTTCATTTAAATGTTGCGGACTTATCAAAGACTAATTAAAATACAATAATTCAATAAATTTAACTCGTCATCCTGATTAAGGTGAAACACGCTTTAGTGACAAATTGAAATAAAAAGTGAAAAATAATTCTTAGTATAGGAATAAATCAGTTCTCGATAAATCAGTTCTCAAAAATATTCGATCGGTACGATTAGTCCAAAAATAGTACGAAATATATGGCACAAAGCTTTTATACTACTTTATTGTTGAACACATACATTCATTCTATCGTAGCCGATTGTGCATTTCTTTGTTTTAAAATTCATACTTGCTGATCCGAGTCACTTCATTTTTATTATTTAACGTGCCAGCTGACAGTTATGATGCACCACATTCTATCCAAATTTAAACCGGTCAGCAGCAACGGTCAACATTCTATGTAAAAGTTTATTTAAATTTGCAAATTTTAAATCTAATAAACCTTCTTATGGAGATCTGCTGGTATTAACTAAATAGCAGGTCTTTTATGTCTCTTAACTTAATTGTTTACCCTCAAAATTTATTATAATGTAACTTTGAAGCTTAAAAATAGTAACATTCCACATTAGAAATTCACGGAGCATTATGAAGCTTTTAAAATACTGCGGCTGTAGATCGAAGCTTAAAAACAAATAACAAACTACACCACTCGATAGCTAATAAATTCTTGAATGTACATCGGGGGCTCATTCCAGTTTATTAAAGTAAGCCGCCGAAGGTTTCTGGGGAACAAGGATTGTCGGCTTAAGATTTAGGGAGGCTCAGCGCGCTCACAACGCGTTCACGTATTCACAATCGATAATTAGGTATTTTGTTTGCGTTTGCCTGTTTTATTTCGTATTTTTTTGCATATTTATCCCTTTATTCTTATCTAAAGTATTATTTATTTTTCAATTGCTACTATGTGTCTTTTTACCCTGCTACAGCATATGTTTTTCGAATAAGCTTACCACTTCTGCACCAAACTACGCTCGATGATTCCATAACCTTATGGCAATACTCAATTGTGGACAGCACCAATATGGAAACTACATAATCGAGATTAAGAGCTTAGATAATAATTATGAACTTAATAATAATAAGACCAGATTTAGTTTATGTAAATAAGATAAACAACAAAACATATTTAATAGATATAACAGTACCATCTGACTACAATATAGGGGCCAAAGAAATAGAAAATCTTAGCAAATACCACGTACTCAAAACGGAAGTAAGTCGGCTGTGGAACACATAAACCACTGTCATCCCAATTGTTATAGGAGCTACAAGCGTAGTAGCTAGAAACACAATAAAATACACAGACAGCCTTGAAGCAGCAATAGATATTACCATACTACAAAAACAAGCAGCCACACACACATAAACGATACTCCACAAAGTCCTAGGGTATACAGTTTTTGTTTGCAACACAAATGACACACAGAAGCCACCAACACCAAAAACCATTCCGCACCTACCGAACACACAAATTTTACAAGAAACACCTGAGAGCCACATAACATCACACACACAACCTGTAAAAAAAGGGCAGAGGAGTGGTAGACCACGAATCACACAATCACACAACAACAGACCACCACAAACACCCAACCAAGATGCATACACGCCAAACGCACACCAAGAAGGAAGCAGAAGCAGAGGGAGAAGAACCCAAAACACAACACTATACTCACCGTGCTGAATAGTTAGGGGGGGACATGAATATATTTTTTTCCGTGAACTACGGGACGGGATATTCATGAAAGACCGACATACATCGAGATAAAGTATGATATAATAATAATAATATGCATTATTAATTATGTATGTATTGACTAACTAAAGCACTCGTTTGAAAGCGAGTGCTTTAGTTAACCTATCTTTTTAGTTTAGGTAAAACCGTCTTTTTTGTTTTGTTTTGTTTTATTTTATAGTATTATCAAGATGTAGGTTATACGCGCCAAATTAATTGCGCGCCATCAATATAATTTTTCATATACTAAAAACTCGTTCGTTCGCGCGTTTCTGCCAATCCGCGCTCACGTAAAGCAATTTCTCTTTCTCTCTCTAGCAGAGTGCTCTCCGTTGCACAGGACGCCACGCGCAGCAATGAGTTGAAGAGTTTCCGCGCTCCGCTCGCAACTGGTTTACACACGAAAACCCTAATATATAGTTATAATGATTGTTTCCTTTGTGTGTATTTCTAAACTGTGTTCTTTTAAAGTAATAAATAATTCAGTGCTCGAATAACAACGTTTCTCTTAATCACATCCTTCACACAAGCATTAAAAAGATTATTATTCTTCTTTCTTTCAAAACTTAGTGCCCGCTATAGACGGCTCTTTTGTGTAGACAATTTTCAGCTAGCCGAATTCCTGATCCGCTTGACATCTTTACAATGTCAATGTCTAATCATAGTGATGGCACCCCATCCATCAAAAAATATGATAAGTCATCATATTATCATTAACTTTTTGTTATCTTATAAGTCTCATAGTAATCAATAAAATATAGTCGTTCTCAAAAAAAAATCTTGAATCTTAGAGGTTTATGGTTGAATAAATTATATAAAGTGAACTATATAAAGATTTCTATGTTACCAATTTAATAGAATTAACCTTTTCTTTTCCGATTGGCATAATCCACCAAATTGGTTAATGAATTTACCTAATCCTCTTAAATGCATAATCTTACTCACAATAAATTTAATACGTATATCGTATAACCCTTTACCCGAAGCTTGGGGTCCAAATCCAGCCCAATGTCGTATTATTGACAACATGGGCGTATTCATTTTGATATGTAAATTTTATCTCATAGAAGGCATACATTCTGTGTGCCTATACGGTTCAAATACGGGAGTGATCGAGCGATTTTAAAGTGCGTATAACCCTCCCTCTTCCAACCTTCTCATATTTCTTATTTCCCTCACATTTTACAGCCAAATGATCAGTTTGTCACTTTTTAGTACGTTGGTAATTGACGCACTACACATCCTTTTGTACACAACTTTTTTATAAGTACATTTTCGTAACTCCTCTCAACATTAGTATTGTGACAACATGTAACTACTTTTCATCCTTCACCTTGGTGGCCTGGAATTCGTATCCATATAAAATATAAGGTATTTGTTGAATTTAGCCACAGGACAAAGACTCATTTTCCACATTGAACACAGTTTCCATTTTGATTTTTACAGGATAACTGGTATGTTTATTCAACTTCCTTAAACATCAAAAGTGCCCTTTCACACTTTCCTGTCAAGCAAAAAGAATTAATCTAATTTACCAAGCCCTAGGAATGAAGTAGAATGATTGTATTATTCTCGTAAGCTGAAATGATTCGGCCAAAATATTTAATTAATTTTCAAATTACACAGTTAAACAAGCCTGGTTTTGACGTATCAATATGTTTGGTACGATATTGATATGATATCGACGAGATTGTCGTTCCACAATGCTAAAAAATTAACAACTAAATAATTTGATGTATAACTAGCTATTAGCCTTAAACATAATAACTTGAACCTACTTAATCTTTAGTTGGAACTTGGTTTTAGAGTTTAAGTTGAATCTTTCACACTTTTAATCAATCATATAAAGTATAACTAAACGTCGAAGCATCGGTAAAGACCCATTAACCGATCTTATAACATTTCTATTAAATCAAAAATAACAACAAAGCATTATACTCGTAAAATGGTAGTGTTAATAAATCCACCGAGCGTACCCACATTAACCGAGATAATCTCTACAACCTATATACCCTTTCAGGGCCCAATATTTCAATAGCATTATCGAAAGCTCGTGTGAATAACACTAAACTAATTCTGTATTTAATCATTATAATCGGGTGCGGTAGACCGCGCTGTCCGCCATTTGAATGCTGTCTAACTCGGATTGGCAAGATTTATAGGCGAGCCTGATGTGGGTTTGTGCAATTATAATCACTTCTAACGTGGTAGTGGGATTTATGAGTCAATTAGTATTTGCCCGGTACGTCGAACGCGCAAAAGATTTTCATCGTCAATGTTGAATGATTGCTTTCGACCTCAATGATTATAAGGTTAGAGTTCTTATTGTGATGAAATAAATTTGGTTTAATTAATAATAATAATAATATTTTGTGACAATTCACACAGCGTCATCTAGTCCCAAACTAAGTAGCACTTGTATTATGAGATCTAGACAACTGATATACTACTTATATACTTTTTTTTTGTAAATAAATACATATTATACATAAACACCCAGACGCGAGACGGGAATCGAACCCGTGACCTCCGCAAGCGTACCGAAGTGCGTTATCCGTTACGCCACCGAGGTCGTCAAATTATATGCCAGTTATTATTATCACTTTTTATAATTAATGTTTTTTTCTTCGTTTGCATAATACTTAAAGTCGTCCTAATCAATCCTCCAGGTAACCCAAGAGTTGTGCGTTGATAATCCGCTCCATCACCTTTCAGTTATCGCTATAGGTCTGTAGTTGGAAGGGTCCGTCTGGTCACCCTTTTTGGGAATAGGGTGAACATGGGCGACCTTCCACGAAGCCATGACACAACATTTGCGGTAGGATAAGGTAAAAAGTCGAGAAAAGACTGGAGACAGTTCAGCCGAGCACATCCGCAGCACAACAGCGGAGATTCCGTCTGGCCCGGTGGACTTCTTGACGTCGAGGGATCGGAGGACACGTCGCACGACTTTTTGTGAAAACTCCGACATTGTGGAGTCTCCACATCTTCTAATAGAAGGTGAATACTGCCACCCGTCATCAAGAGTCGAATTGGCTGCAAAGGTTTCGCCCTAAAGATCGGCTTTAACTTTGGCAGTCTGAGCCAGATGGTCGTCAGCCGATTATTTCCTTTTTTTATAAGATTTTATGTTACAATATATGCTTAATAAACAGGTTTTTCTATTTTGTAACAGCAGTAATGTTAATGTAATTATATTATTGTAATTAGAAATCATATTATAAAGATTAATATTTTTATTACACGCTAACAAAATTTGTGATGTCAATTGTAGATCACCTAGATTGGAGATATTAATTAATAAAGCTTGTCTCACAATTACTCTGGTGGGAATGAAATATAATATATTAAATATTTTAAGGATCGAAAGCTCTGATTACATCCCCACTATTTTGCCCTTTTCCAATATTTGGTGTATATAAGCCTGTAACTTAATAAAGGGAAGTAATATATACATATTTATATATGTATTTATAGGCTTGGTAATTTAATTACCGGTTGCTACGCCACCCGCGGCGATCTTATTACATCAGCGAAGTTACTTGACCCACAAAGTTTTATCCACTGAAGGATGGGTATTAGACATAGAGCAATATCACAAAGTCATCGGAGTAACCAAAATATAATTTAAATTTTTATTGTTTGTTCTTGTTTTCGTTTCTATTTCTAGTTTTACGGCATGAGTAATAGAAGATTCCTTTAACCCAAGATTTATATTAAAAAATTAAAATTATTGTAAGTTTAAAACTCCTACCGTATATGAAATAGGAAGAAGAGACTCGAACACTTGATGAAGAATTCTGGGAAATATCTTTGGCCTGCGGTTTATTCAGCTTGTTTTCATTTTAATTGTTAACATTCAAAAATATTATTATTTTCAATACTACGGTGCCATGGATGAAAATAAAAACAAGATACATCCTATATCATAGCCATAAATTTTGGAAAAATATTCATCAATGGCAAATTAAAGGATAAACGAAAATTTCATAATCTTTTCCGTGATTACTAGTAAACTAGTAATCACGGAAAAGATTATGAAATTTAGAATTTAGGTAAGAATTTGCCAAACACTCTCACGAACTAAACTAAAGATTATGGGCTTAAATCCCACAGTAGTATGTAAAGTTTAAGATATTTTTCTCGCTGTACATATAATATCATAACATAGAAACATGCTGCCCGTCCAAGAAATTTTCACATCAAGATCATTTGCATGCGTAACCCGGAAATCCGCCTTAGACAAGTGGGTATACAGTGCATTCCTTCTAGGAGGAGGACCAAGCATGATTGCGACCTTACAGGCTGTTACTATATAAAAGCTTTGCTATCGTTCCCAAACTACAACTGAATTAAATTTTTACATATAAATCACAAAATATTCTTATTATAAAAATATATCGTTTTATGAGCATTTAAATCCATACATGGCATATTATTATATTTTCTCCATGCAGGGGCGGAGTAAAAATACCAACCCCCTGCGGCCGGAGTCGGCCTGTCGTAAAAGGCGACAAAATAACCATAGCTACGTGGCTTGGGGCCCAATTTCGTCTGGATGGCAAACCCTTGTTCCACAAGTATGCTGCTATAATTAGCTTGTGTTGTGTTCTGGCATTAGTGACCCAGGTTACTGTACCCCTATAGGGTAGCAGCGTATTGGTGGTGCCCCTAGCGTCGCAAACGTCTATAGGCGACGGTAACTGCTTACTCAACTGGGCTATCTACTGTTGCTCAGCTATAAAAAAGACTTTAATTTGGAAGTAAAAATTGGACCGATAAAAATACGCAACAAATTAGCAAGTAGGTACTCCACTACCTATTAATCAATGACATTAGATGATACCATATTGGAGTATCTGGCTTATATCTTAGCCTCTTGTTTTTCTTTATGATTAAAGAGCTTTGCAGACAATGTTGTTCTTTGATACATTTTAAAAGCAAACATACCATTTGCCACATATCTTTAATAGAAGTTGCAGTTTATGCAATCTTTAAGATTAAGCCAAATGCTTTTAGGTATTGAAAGACTTCCGTGACACACGAACTAGTTATCTATACTACTATTATAAAGAGGAAAGATTTGATCGTTTGTTTGTTTGCATTGAATAGGCTCCGAAACTACTGAACCGATTTAAAAAATTCTTTCACTGTCAGGAAGCTACACTATCCCCGGGTGATATAAGCTATATTATATTTTCAAAAAAATTGGGGATCCTTACTAAAACTCCAATAATGTATCCCAAGGTGTAAAAAAGTTACCTAAAATATTCTTTACATCGCGTGCGCTGCTAAAACTATTAATGATAGAATAAAATAATGTACTACGTCTTTGCAGAACAAATTATTATTCACAAAAAATGTTGCCACCGCATATGTCTAGCTATTATAGTTATGCCACAATAAGTGTTCTTTTATTTTTATTTTAAAATTTAATTGAAATGCTGCCGCTAGAAAAGACTCTTTATTTGTATCTTGGTATTAATCCTTATCAAAATAAATTATTTCATATTCAAGACTGCTTCAATACATTAATATAACTTTCTGAATTATTAAATTAGGACATTCCATTCGAAAGATATTACGAGTTTAAAAATGTAAGTATTAAAAAAATGTTGCGTGGTAGCCGGTCACCCTGCTCGGCTCTAGGCAGCACTTATTATGCAATGAAGGCGTATTATGCAATGTAGGGGTTTTTACAAAAATTAGAAAAAAATAAGTAAGTAGTTATTAATAAATAACAAAAAAATAATAAAAATTAATAACAAAAAAATCATTTAAATAAAAGTTCATGAAAATAATAATATTCAAACTTTCTTTATAATTTTCTTTTTTATTCTATAAAATTTTTGTTAAATACCCGTACGAAGCCGGGGCGGGCCCCTAGTATAATAATATAGAGAAAGATATAGTCAATTAATCTCATACATGCTGAAACCGGGTTCCTTTTTTCAGTATTTATTACTAGTATATTTCTACTTTTCAGAGTTTATGCCTATTTTTTGCCTGCCTTTTTTTAACTTGGTAAAAGGTGTTTGGTAAACGTTCTAAATAATAAAACTTTTTTTCTGTCTGTTTTTTTTTTCTATTTAAAAAATGGAGTTTTTCAATTTTATTATTAGCAGAGCGTGTGTATTATATAGATTTTGTAAACTATTAATATACGAGTATTTCTATTAATATACTAAGCTATTCCGAAAAAAAAGTTGAGAATTTATGGTATACTTACCATATTACAATAGATAAGCTAGTATTTACATTATTAGCTTGAATACATTGCTGAATAATTTAAGCTATGTTGTAGCTAAGTGGCATTACACTGAGGGACCTGTATAATTTCCAATTAGGCCATTTTTCTTACCTAACGAAAACCCTAATGAGGACATCTGCATACTGGGATAATAGGTTTGTGTAATTCCGCTTTGGGTGATATTCCTTTCAGTTGACTTTTTTTCTGTAGGACAGCAGACAGACTGACGGCCCGCTTAGAATTTAGCAGTTACCGTCGCCTATGGATGTTTGCAACGCCAGTGGCATCATGAATACTCTGCTGTCCCATAAGGGTATGTACCCTTATGGGACAGCATTATGGGTATTCATTCCTGTAAACAAGTAACAGTAATATTCCTGTGAACTTAGGTCACTTATGCCGGAATACAACACAAAGTTATTATGGCGGCTTACTTAGGACAAAAGGTGGTCGCAATGTAGCTAGGGTGGGTTATTTTGTCACCTTCTACGACAGGCCGACCCCGGCCGCAGAGTTCAGTATTCACCGCCCCTGCATGGATTAAAACGAACTAACCATGGTATTCCTTATTAATGGAAAGATCTGAGACCAGTAGTGGGACGTTGTGGCCTGTTATTTGTTTGATGATGAATTTACAATTTTTATTCAATAATAGGCCAACGAAATGCAAAAAAATAATTAAAATCATACTGACTGTTACGTATTTAGCACAATCAATTTACCGCGAATATTTCCTAGTATCGAGTTAATCGTATCTAAGCAAATGCATTGCCGCCCCTATTCGACGACGACGCTGCCATCTGTCGATTCGTTCATTCAAAATTTACGCTGCGCACGCGTCGCGTCGCTTTCCGTTTTTCTATTCCAATATTTCAAGAAATTAACTAGCGCAATCGAAAGTAGTTCGTGCCAGTGCCTTCTACAGCCATAATCGAAGAGCCCCAGCAGCACGAAGACAGAGGTAAGTGGTCGTGCATTTGTGTTGCAGTAATTAAACTCCCGATACCGAACACTGACCTTTCAATTCAGAATGTAGCGTAAGCTTTTATTCATTCTTCGCTTTATTGAATGGTAAGCACAAAAAACTAAAGCGGCAAGAAATAGAAAAAAAAAAAATACAAAGTCATATTAAATAAATCGGTTAAGCGGTTTATTTAAATGAATCCTCTAACATGTGATTCATTTCATAACAATATATTGCTTACTGTCTTTAATATCAAATTTAACGCTAATAAAAAAACAAATAAAAGTTTCTTAAAAGCTTACAACACGTTGGTTCATAGGTTATAAAGTGAATAAAAAGAGAAAGAATGCTCACATGTTTAGTTGAGACTTGCACTGACAATAAATGTAAACGCCCTAACAACTGGAAATAAACTCAAACAAGTGCTACTTGCAAACATAGACCATTACGCCCAACTACGCAAACTACTCTCATAAACACGACCGTACTGCGCGTATATCCCACTTTACGATTTTCCTGTGCTCATTTTCGTTGCAGATTTTTTAATTTGGATGTCTTGCTTTATATGGTTTTATGTAATGATAAATATTGTTTATTTTTAATATTTAAATTCCAGTAAGGCTATTGACTACTAAACTAACATACTTTCATGGCTTGATTGGCTCATTTTCTACGCAAGTTGTCAGGTATGATCGTATCAATAGGTTCGGTACTTAAAGAACAAAATATTTGAATAATGCAAATGCAAAAAAGCTCTGTTGTTTTTTTATTGCTGTAGGGCAGCAGACAGGCTGACGGCCCGCTTAGAATTCAGCAGTTACCTTCGCCTATGGATATTTGCAACGCCAGTGGCATCGCGAACACGCTGCTGCGTGTGATGTGACTTAAATACAATATTTTCTTTTGTAAAATATGTTTTGAAATCGATGTAGTTTTTGATTTTAATCATTACGAACACAAACATAGAAAACCTACCTCTTTGAAATATTTTAGAATATGTGAAAATTCATACAGCGTCATATTATACTCCTAAGTAAGCTGCAGAGCTATTTTGACATACACTTTTCTTTTGCAAACGAATATATTTACATAAAAACCCAGAATCAGGACGCGAATCCAACTCACGACGTCCGCGAACGTACCGACGTACGTTAGCCATTGTGTCACGAAGGTATCTAAGTGGTAGGTATTCTGGTTGCTTTCATATCAAAATTTTTCGTTTTAAATAAGGTCAACAGTTAACTGATCTCACAAGATAAGACCAAAAGGCGTAAAAGGCGGAAAATGATGCTTGAGAGCTTCAAAAGGTTGTAGTTAGATTAGCCTGCCGTAGGCAGGCTAATCTAACTACAACCAAACCTAACCAAACCTAACCAAACCTAACCAAACCTAACCAAACCTAACCTAAAACATATGAATATAAAATAGGAATCAAAATGATGAATACAAATTATAAATATAGTTAAACAATATGAAGCCTTAAGTGAAGCATATGCAAAAAAGTAAGGCAATAAAGTAATAAAAAAAATATCTGGATAAAATGACCACTGAGCGCTATTTCAGCAATAAATTCTAGGCGAAAAGAAAATACATTTTGAAGTGAAGAAACTTTTTTCCGCGCATGAGGGTAACATTTTTACGGATGAAACGCAATATTAGCGTCACGAAGATGTGAAAAGTTTTTTTTGCTCCAGTAATACTAACCTTATTAATATTGGCTTAAGGCTTATTCTATAATGTAATTTTTAAATGATTGCATTACTTATACACATCTATTCGAATTACGACTTTATCACAATGAAATACACTTGATTTTTTTTGCTCTAGTAATACCAACCTTATTAATAATGGCTTAAGGATTATTGAAGTGTTCTATAATGTAGTTTTAGAATGATTGCATTACATTACTTATACATATCTATTCGAATTGCGACTTTATTGCAATTAAATTCAGTTGAGTTTTGTTTAATAAGATATAAAATAATAATATTTCATAAATTAACTTTTTGGCTATGTTAAATAAAAACAGTAGCCCTATTTGAAAAAAATATTACTCAGCAATCCTCATATTATTCCTGACCCGTACCGTACTAAATATTATAACTAGATCTTATTTATTAATATTACTCGGCTTCCATTTTTCTTGGGGTTATTCTTGTATCGTGTTATTTTACTTACTATTTTAAGTCTTGTTATTTAAATTATTAATTTTAAGAGAAATTTAAATTATAAGCAATATAATTTATTTTATCATAACACTACAAAAACAATTCTAGTTAATTCAGTAAGCTTTAAATAAGCATTCATAAACATATAAGCTTCAAACTGATATATTACATTTTATGGCTCGGCTGTAACTTGTTTTGGCGTTAGTGTTTTCACTTCGCGTGTGTAAAATTTTAAAACTTAAGTAAAGTTTCGTGACAGCTGCATGGTATTATGAGAACATAGAACAAAAAATTTTGGAAGAGACATAATACATCCATGCGATTTACTTTACTTTTACCTTTGTTTCTTAAAACTTTAATAATTTTATATTAAATGAAGATATCCTAATTTTTTTTTTTAGATAAAGTGTTGTGTTATTCTGATGTATAAGCTACATTATTGTAAAGTTTCATTAAAATCCATTCCGTAATGTTTGCGTGAAAGAGTAACAAACATCCATACATACAAACTTTCGCGTTTATAATATTACTAAGGATTATCAAAGAGGTACAAGAAAAACCGAAGATGTAATAAATGTAAAAATAAAAATTTATTTAAATTAACTGTAATCCATACTAATATTATAAATGCGAAAGTAACTCTGTCTGTCTGTCTGTCTGTTCCTCTTTCACGCCTAAACGGCTGAACGGATTTTGATGAAATTTGGTATGGTGATAGATGATAACCTAGAAATGGTCATAGGCTATAAATAATCACGCCATCGTTCTTAGGGGATAGGCAGTAGGCAGATAACTAAATTGAGTTAGTGATTTTTTGTGCTTATCCGGTATCTATGAGAATCGGCCAACATCTATTTTTCATCCCCCTAAATGTTAGGGGTAGTCCACCCCTAAATTTTATTTTTTATTTTTTGACATTTTATTATTTTTATGGCAGAACAACGTTTGCCGGGTCAGCTAGTTTAAATTTAAAATAAAAATCGCGAATAAATGAAAAGTAATATTTATATTTAGCGGAGCGGAGTAACATTACCCCTGCGGCCTAGATCAGCCTGTCGTAAAAGGCGACAAAACAACCCTAGCTAGGTGATAAGGCCACAAGCCAAGTCATGTATAAATGGAAATCACTCCCGGTCTATAAATATGCTGTCATAATAACCTTGTGTTGTGTTCTGCCATTAATTACCCAGGCTCTGGTACCTCTATGCGGAGAGTAGCGTGCTCAAGCATCATTTCCTAGGACTTTTTATCAGGATTTGTATTGTTAAGGCCTCAAGCCCGTCTGGATGGCGACCACCTTTGGTTTATAGTATGCCGCCATAATAACCTTGTTGTGTTCCGGCATTAGTGACCCAAGTTCCTGTACCTTTATGGGACAGCAGCGTGTTCGCGATGCCACCGGCGTTGCAAACACCCATAGGCGACGGTAACTGCTAAATTCTAAGTGGGCTGTCAGTCTGTCTGCTGTCCTACAGCAATAAAAAAATACGTATGTAAGTATATGCCTATGTAATGGAAACTTTGAACATGATTTTGACTCCCTTGAGAAAATCGGATTAACTCGAAATTAGACATAATTATCAAGGACCAATGGCAATGCAACAATTTGTAGTTTTTATTATTATCTTTACTAGGATCCTCATGATTAATGAATTTTCGGACTGGTTCTCCTCCGATCACCGAAGTTAAAAGTTAAGCAGCGTTGGGCGCGGTCAGTACTTGGATGGATGACCGTCTGAGAACACCGCGTGACGCTGGCTTTTTGCTCTTTTTTACAAGCTTTATATTAACTCGATCTGTATGTAACGGAATTTTCGGACTCGATTTTTACCCACTTTAAACAATCAAAAAAATTCAAAATCCTGCCGAAACGCCATCTAACGTTTAATTAATAACACTGTCAGAAGATGGCGTTAAATTAATAATTACTGATTGGGAATTGACTACAAATAAAATATATTTTATAATTAAGCAAACTAAAAAGAAAAAAATAATTCTTAACTTAAGAAAAACTTACTGACGAGAAAATAAACTGTTAAAACGTGGGGTGCTTTGTAAGATATTTTTAAATTTCATTTCGGAATGAAACTAGTAATTTTTCGTGACATAAATTTTCTAGTCAGTAATTTAATTCTTATGTTAAGAATTATTTTTTTTTTAGTGTTTTTTAGTTCTATAAACTATAATTTTTTTTCCAATATACGTGAATAAATACTTTTGTCAGTTTTTGAACAATTTGTGATACGTAATCTTATATACGTAAATGTGTACGTAATCCACGAGTTATTTAGATAGGAGTATATCTTGTAGCTTACGAACAGTATAAAAGCTGAAAAACCACATAATAACAAGTCGTTATCGTTAGATATTATAAATATAACTGCTTACAACTCCTACGGCATGAATAACAAGCTTTAGATAAGAATTGTGAAAATAATTCACGTTCAAACAAAATGAAAGTAAATCGCACATATACTGATGGTTGACGTTCACATTCACATTTTAGTGTACAAAAGGTTCAAAGGACCTTTCATAAATCAATTATAATTTAAAGGAAACTGTTATATCAATTATAAGGAGAAAGATTTTAGAAATTGTAAATTATTGAACATAATTTTAACTTTCGTTCAACAACACCTCGCTCCAATTTATTCACTAAAGTTCATAAAACTTTATAATTTATTTCGGTGATAAAAAGACACCAAGTGGTGTTAAGTTTAATCTTGAAAAGCTAAGAGAAATTTTCAGTTTAAATTTTAGTTTTAAGTAGGTATTTAATTTTATAGCGATGTACAATTTGTAAATGACTAAAATGAACTTCTTACAAAATTGCCATTCCCTACTTATGACCATTGATCACATGCGCGGAGAGCATTGTGTCAATTTTGTAAAACTGAAGTAAGAGAACAAATTTGTTGCAATCTCGTTTTACATAACACTTATAAATCGTTAAAGATTTTTAAGGCAACCTTTAAAGTATTAATAATTGATTGTTTTGAAATAATACCACTGATTCGGATTTTAAATACGAGGTACTGTTATTAAACAGTTATAATTTTGAATAAACGTAACTTAAGCATATTTACTTATTATTTGTGACACATCAATCAATTAGAACATATATTTCTAAGAATCCGTGCAGGGGCAGAGAAAGAATACTAACCTCTGCGGCCGGGGTCGGCCTGTCGTAAAAGCCGACTATGTTTAGTCGGCTTTAACCACCTAACCTAACCCACCCTAGCTACGTGGTAGGGCCTCAAGCCCGTCTGGATGGCGACCACCTTGGGTCTTAAGTATGCCGCTATAATAACCTTGTGTTGTGTTCCGGCATTAGTGACCCAAGTTCCTGTACCCTTATGGGACAGCAGCGTGTTCGCGATGCCACTGGCGTCGCAAACACCCATAGGTGACAGTAATTGCTAAATTCTAAGCGGGCCGTCAGCCTGTCTGCTGTTCTACAGCAATAAAAAAAAAGAATATACGTATAGTTAAATTTGATAGCTTTCTAGGTTCTTTTTTGTAATTTAATCTCAAAGTTGGACAATTTAAGGATAATAACAAGTTAAAATCTTATTACAATAAAACCCAATAAAGTAGTTAGTACACTGGAATTGGCCCTCAAACTACGCCCGCGGTCGGGTACATCACATCCATCGATCATAACTCCGTGCACGAACCACAAAAACACATCAAACTATTTTCGTCTTGGAAGGGGAACAAATTTAGTTCCCTTCGTTACTAATTGCCGCTTTAAATCTGTCCACGGCTGCCCCTGCTTGCCACCATCATTATTTGTATGAAGTTCTCTCGTGCTCTTAGATGTCAAGTGTTAAGCTAATTATTTTATCCAAAAAGGGCAATCACAAAACCTTTAATTTTTATCCGTGCAGGGGCGGAGAAATAATACTAACCTCTGCGGCCGGGGTCGGCCGTCTTAAAAGTCGACAAAACAACCCACCCTAGCTACGTGGTAGGGCCTCAAGCCCGTCTGGATGACGACCACCTTCGGTCTTAAGTATGCCGCCATAATAACCTTGTGTTGTGTTCCGGCATTAGTGACCCAAGTTCCTGTACCCTTATGGGACAGCAGCATGTTCGCGATGCCACCGGCGTTGCAAACACCCATAGGCGACGGTAACTGCTAAATTCTAAGCGGGCCGTCAGCCTGTCTGCTGTCCTACAAACAATAAAAAAAAATATATATATATATATAATTTGATATGGGATTGCATATATAATCTATTAGCTTTTGCAATTCAGACCAAATTTATTTATAGGGAAAAAAATGAATTTGTAGTATTCAGTATAACTTTTTTATAGACTTTATAGACATTTTTATAGACTCGAAGATGAGTCGGCAGTCGCTTAAAAGAGTCAAAAGTGAAATATAACAGTAACTGTGGGCTCCAAAATACAACTAAACTTAGATTGTCATTGAAACATTATACAGGCATATATTTTGACAGCAATGATCTAAGAAGTATTGATTGATGAATTAAGCTATTTTGACTACCATGCTAAAGACTGTGTGAACTACAGGAGAAGTCGGTTCGTAAGCCTCGTGCACCGAAGTGGAAGTTTAGTCTACAACTGAGATATATGATTCTGATAATGATTGTAATGATATATAAATAATTATACTACACTCACAGCACTGTCTAAATCCGTAATAATCAATAGACAACTGATATATTATAGTTCTATGTAAGTAATTACAAATTGCGAGTATACAGAAACACCCAAATTTGGGACGGGAATCGAGTCTTTGACTTCGGAGCTCAGACTAACAAAAGCCATTGCGCTAAAAGTTAACTTTGTTGATGATAAAATATATACGTATACTACGCAAGTAATGTGTTGCTGCACCACATTTCTCATAGAGTAAACAAGTTGCTACAATGTATTTGTTTCTAAGAATTTAAAAGTTTAATACTACATGCCCTCACTTTATTGAACGTAACAGACGCTCAGACCTAAACAGGAAATCTAGTCATAAAACCATGTTTACACTATCAATAGGATAGTATAGTTAAATACGAGACATATTCAAGATAAGAATTATATTACATGATTCTTTCTTGGGTTGCATTATATATAGTTAAGGAAAATTCAACACATTGAACGCCACGATGAACACCGTGTGTCCAACAGTATGTATGTACCCCCTTACCAAACATCAAGAAACATCTAAAAAATATTTGGGTATTTATCCGAAAATATGTCAGAAAACGGTTCTTTGTCGTAGTTAAATCAATAGAAAAGTTTCTTTTGGCCGCCTAGAAGATTCGGTAGTAATAAAAGGCATGCGGTAACCATTTTTTTAATGTGACGTTTAACTTGTTGACCATATTTAAGCTCAAAGATTAAATTCTAGCCGAATAACCATTTTAGTGAGTATCTCAAACCATGAGGGAAACCGGTAAGCCTGACCACTGATAACCTTAGCATCCTTTCACTGCTTTATATTTGGACTCAAGAAAAATAAATATAGTGTCGACCAGTCTGTTGCGCAAACTCAACTAGATCCCGTTATTGCGACGGTTAAGAATCAATAGTGTCTACCTCAAAAAAGTCAACTTTACAGTAGATAAAAAAACATTTCTTCGCTTCAGCTAATAATCTACCAGAAAATTTTAAATCACTAAAAAGGGCAAATAACTTAGGAAGTACTGTGAATATTGAGATAACTGCTTGAACAATCTATGCCAAATTGGACTTTAAATCTATTGACTTAAAAAAGTAAACACAGCCAAAAATTGATACAGACATTATTGATTCTTAACCGTCGATTGGGTTATCAGCTGTGAAGCTGAAATTCAAGATTCTTGTCAAACATATGAATAATATTTCTTAATTGTTTTTACTCACAATGCATTTAGTTTTGAATAAGAAAGAGAATCATCGACAGGAAGAAGAAAAAATAAACCGTCGTTTATTTAATCTAGCAAAGAGTTCTAATGACTATTTAATTGAACTATCGTATCACTAATCCAGATACCCACGAAAATATTAGATCGGACACCAAAAAGTTATTTTCCAACCTTGTTTTATACAGCCTATTAAAAACAATGTGGGTTTCTAGAATTTTCCAACTCCGATAATTACGTGGGTACATTACCCAGGTCACATTAGCGACCCAAACTTTTCAAATTACTATTTTAGGCAAACCATTTTCTTGATAATTGTAGTAATTATGCTAAGTGACACTGGCCGCCTGCGGTGTTCACTGCTTCCTAAATTTATATCATTCAATATTATTACAAAAAAATTGTTTAAAGACGGTATTTATTAATAGACTAGAATAGAATAAAAAAGATAACGCTTTATTTTTCACCAAAATTATAAAGGACAGCACAAGTATACAATAAATTGGTGGTGGTAGACCGTACTATATTACATACTACGACTATATTAAACATTTATACAATTTATTGTTTTGTAAATAATGCAACTGGTAGCATTGCTCTGGTAGAGGTATACCCTGTGAGAACGACCTTGACTTAACTGTTGCATGAGAAAGACAAATAAATTAGACGTTAAAAGCTGCAGCTAGTTATAGAGTGCTTAAAGCTTATGCTTAAAGCGCCCATATCAGCTATAGCGGTAATTACGATTCTATTCTGTTTTGGCTAGACATCACCAGTAAAGTAAAAAATAAAGAGAGAAGATATGAGCTCAAAGAAAGGCTTAACGATAGCTTTATTAAAAAAAAGTAGCTTCACCGATATTATATTTTGTCGTAAAATAATTTAATATTAATCATAGAAAATGTTGGACCAGCGGAAGCCTTTAGATGCACAATGCACTTTTCTGAGCATAAACAATAGCATACGTTTGTTTTGGTCACGCGTGTAATAATGTCAGTGAGATTTACAGAGCAATTACGGCGTCAAACGAGACTAAAATCGTCGTACACTGTTGCTCGAAACGGCTTGTTTATGTTTATAAAAGTCACCGCCAATGTGATGACGCAATCACATACAATGTTATTTTTACTGCTAAATTATTAGAAACTTTAAAGCGATAAACTATGTATGGAAATTGTTAATAGATTTATTTATAAGTAAAGAAACTGTGTTTCTTTTAGCTGTTTTAACGTATAGTTTGTAACGTATAGTTTCTAGATGGTGCTGAAAGTAATTGCGACTAACTTCTGTCTGTAAATCAGGTTATGTCAACAGTTGTCAAAAAAGTCATGATTTTGATTTTTATTTTCAGCCTGACCTTCCGCCTGACGCAAGTCCTCTTGGGGCACGGTTGCTTCGGGAGATACCTGTGTCGCGTAGGGCGGGAGATGACGTCGGGGTGCCACCACTATGGCGCGGGCGACGAGGAGGACACGGTGGTGGACCACACTGTCGCCATGTGCCCTGCGTGGCGCGAGGAGCGCCACGCTCTCGTCGCCCAAATTGGCGGGGACCTGTCGCTCCCGGCCCTGTTTCTGTCCATGGTCGGGGGCGATCCTGGATGGACGGCCGTCGCCTCCTTCTGCGAGGCAGTCATGTCCGCATAGAAGGCGGCGGAGCGGGAGCGGGAGTCGACCACCACACCCCCTTTCCGCCAACGCAGGTCACGTCGGCGACGCCGGAGGGCAAGTAACGACCTCCGGCCACCGTCAAAAGCAGCAGCGGGTGGCCCCTCGGGGGAGGACCCACCGCCCGCACTATTGTCACGAGGGTAAGGGCCGCGTGCTGTTCCACAGCCCCCCTCAACTCCTAGTTATTACAGGAGAGCGCCGAGGGGACGAAACCCTGACTCCCTGGCGCCAACACTTTAGAAGAGGCCCGAATTGAGACAAAGGTCGGGCCGGCGCCGGCCCGGACCACGAGATCGGCAGGCCACATATCCGTAGGCCCGAGCGTAGACGATAGGAGAAAAGCGGGGTTTTTAAGTGGGTAGTCGGATGGCCGAATATCTTTCCCGGAGTCGCACATATCCCTCGGTCCCCCCGGGCCGGGGGAACACGTCAAGAGAGGGTTTTTCCCCGAGACCAAAAAAAAGGTAATATGATTTAAGTTAAAAAAAATGTTATTATTATGTACCATAATGCAAATCCATACTAATATTATAAATGCGAAAGTAACTCTGTCTGTCTGTCTGTCTGTCTGTTCCTCTTTCACGCCTAAACGGCTGAACGGATTTTGATGAAATTTGGTATGGTGATAGATGATAACCTAGAAATGGTCATAGGCTATAAATAATCACGCCATCGTTCTTAGGGGGTAGGCAGTAGGCAGATAACTAAATTGAGTTAGTGATTTTTTGGGCTTATCCGGTATCTATGAGAATCGGCCAACATCTATTTTTCATCCCCCTAAATGTTAGGGGTGACCCACCCCCAAAAAAATTTTTTTAATTTTTTGACATTTTATTATTTATATGGCAGAACAACGTTTGCCGGGTCAGCTAGTTATGAAATAAATCTTTATTTTCAGATAAACGCAATCGATTTTTTATTTGTAATTCCATAAAAAGATTTTGAGATATTGTCTTATATGAATATATAAGAGTTTATTAGTATATGAACATTACTACTAAAAAGTGCTCGAGTAAAAATAAAAACGTTCTAAATCTGTTATTTACTTTGGTACAAGAAAAGTCGTGCGCTAAAAGAGATTATATTTACAAGCTCATAGATAGCATAAAAAGCAAAATCTATACATATGAATGAAGTGTAAAAGTCAATTACGGACACTGGAGCAGTTATATCAGTTGTCTAGTACCCTCAACACAAGTGCTATGTATTTTTTATATATTTATTTATCATAAAAATTTTGTTTGAAAACAATTAAAAACGAACTTCAAGGTATTATTTTGTTTGTGATGCAACTAAAGGTAAATGCTTTTGAAAGGATGAAAACATTCAATTAGATATGTTTGTAGGAATTCATTAAATTATGAGTAATAAATCAAATCCGTTTTATCCTCCTACAATTATTTGATGCCAGCCAACATATTTTTTTTTAATCTGAAATTAAGCGATTGTCATAATTTTATGAATAATAAATACAAATATTTAATAATTTTGTTAAGTACATATATTAGAAATATTGACAAAATTATCACATTGCTGCTATCATCATTTTGTTTTCTATAATTGTAATAAAAAGTAATTAATATATACCTCAATTATGAGAATAACAAGTCCTGGAGTGGAGACGGTGTCTCGCCAAAGGTAGTGTAACAAAGGTGTAAAAAAGGTGATGGACGCCAGCTGCCCTATAAACTTGAGAAAATCAAGGGACCAAGATTTGTGAAGCAAACTTAGGAAGGCGTACGTCCAGCAGTAGACAACGATTGACTGATAACGACTAAGACTAATAACAATTGTCCTATTCTTAAAAAGTGTTCTATAAATTATATTACAAAATTTATATTAATACAGTATTCATCACAATCTATGTATGCCAAATCAAAGAAAAATATTTACATAACATTTAACATCTCGAAACCGTAATGAGACCTTTGATCTGTTAACAGGGGTTTTGGATAAATAAACAACATTCAATCTTACTGTACACAGATTTGATTACAAATTATTTCGTAAACTGAAATTATTTTCAGTACAATCGATGTTAATCATTTAAGATAGTATTTTGAAAACTAGCACGATATTAGTTACTATTATAATTGCACTACTTGAAAATTTACATGTTAGAGGTTTTTTGAAAAATCATACTATTAGCGAACAGATTACCCAAAATTACAAAAAATTTGAAATTATTTAAATATGAAAATTTATCTTACAGGAATAAATCGACGGTCCCTACGTACATAAAGACATGTCAAAACCGAGGTTTTCAGGAGAGCGTAATTTATGTTCAAACCGCTCTAGAAATAATTCTATGTACAATTATAAATATTTTTTTTCTATAATGTTTTATTAACTTTAGGACCTTTTTAATGGTATTTATACCCATTTTCTATTTTTATATTTTCTTGGAAAAATCGATAGATAACTGTTTTTTCGCTGATGTTAAAATAAAAGCACGTCAGACATGTCTATGATACCTTTTTATACGCAGGAGAGAAGAAAACAGTGTTTGACATAGAATTTAAATAAATTGTTTTATGAAAACATAGAATTATGTTAATGTTTTCAAAGGAATACGTTATATATCCAAAGATCGCCACCCATGTATATAAAAAATAAAACAATTAAGACATATCGCTTTATACACGGTTGCATCCACTCAGGTTAGGACTATATTTTTTATAAAGTAAACAAAGACATGTCCATAAATAAAATTATCGAGATTGTGTTTTACTAATTAAACCAGGTTAATAATTGAAATTATTTATTGTTAAGTAAGTCTTCTTAGCATCTTAAGAATAGGTAGGTACTTGTATTCTCATTAAAATCGGAACTAAACATTAAAATCACAATTGTCTCAGATTAATAATTATCAACTTTTATTTAAGGATGTGCCTCAGCACATGAAATTATTAGATCTATCTACCTAATTGGTAATTTAATCATAATCACAGCTTTATTTAAGTAGGTATCTACTTAATTGGTAATATTTAATAATCATCACAGCTTTATTCAGACTGATTCATGTTATTACTATTAAAGTTTTCTTATGTTAAATAACAAAATAAAATTTGTAGAAAATAGTAAGTATAGATAAATTTAAGAATCTTCGTCGTCATCACCCTGTTCTTCCTTACTATGCTTAAGGTTATTATAGAAATCATGATACTTTTTTGGGATAATCATTGTATCGCATAAACTAATCACGTCTCTATATTTAACTTCAGAGATCGGAATAGGATCATTGTACACCTTCTCTAGTATTAGCTCTTGTTCTTTCTTTTTCCTCCTTCTAGTCAATTTCAAATTATTGCCACGTTTCAGCTTTCTATATTCTTCTTCAACAAAATCGTAAGTACTTAAATTCAATGATATCTGGATTATTTATTCCCTTACACTTTTACTTCTCTTATTTTATTCCAAAAAATTTTCTCTGAATTTCTATCCTTTATCCAGTATTTAGTAGGCTTTAAAATCCAAAACTAAGACTTGATTCACTTCTACAACTGTGTAAGGTGGACTATTCTGTTTCGCCCAGCGAACCAGTGTGTACCACTCATTTGGTGTGTAAATAAGTATATTTTTTGCTGTTCGCTCTATTAATGCATGAACGCTATCTGCCTCGTTTTAAGTATGGCCTTTTTCCAAGAATCGATGGCACACATCTAACTTAAATGTTTTGCTTACATACAAGTACATAAAAATAACAATGCGATTGCGATTCTGACCGGCACAGTTGCCTGACCATAATCTAAAATCTTTGACGCCAGCTTTAATCTTATTGCATACGAAAGAAACCAAACAACTAGGCACTTCATTGGCGCCACGTTGAGCAACTGTTATCATCCCACATGTAACACGTAGCTTCCTTTAACTCAGCATCGAAAACGGTCAAATTATATACTGATAATTTCCTTTTGTAATACAGCACACTAATATCGCCATGTGGAGTATTATTTATTTTTTGGAAATCAAACATCGTTGTGAAAATATTATAAGGATTCGATTGAGCTTCAATTTTATCAACGTTTTTCAATTCCCTTGCAAGTTTTTTGTTATCCATGCTTTTATGCATTATGCTTCAGTTTATCATCATTGGTTGGCGAGGTGTTGTTTTTCATTGCGTGACACAGGTCGCATTGGTCTTTTTTAGGTATGTGAAAAGCTATAATTAGTTCTTTGTTAACAATATCTTTGTATTGTCTTACAGAAGTTACTATATTTTCAGTTATATATTCCGCTCTTTACACCACACAGTGTACAGGTGGTACATTTTTTAAAAGTCAATTCTCAATCTAAATTCTGTTTATTTGAGCGTATAATGACTTTCTATTGGCGCAAAACATTTTACATGTTGAATTACATTTTCTTTCATTGCCGCGTTTATAATAGTTGGATGATTTGGATGAAAGCCCCTCATATCTTTAGTACCCGTAGTAAATACCCGTATTTTTATCATTTGCTGTTTTCCAGATCGATATGTATGAGCGTCACCTAAATTGACAAGCACCTTTCTTTTTTCATCTAGCCAGTTAGATTTGTTAGTAATTTTAGTTCCTTGTTATAGCTTTTATCACATACTGACGCTTTTTTTTTTCGTTGGTGCGGTATTGATGAATCAGACATTTCGCTAGATCCTAACGGGCTTGATCTTAAGATTGCATCAGATCGGTTAACAGTAAAAGCGAAAGCGCTTAAATAGTTACATTTATTTATAGTGTTCCCAAAGGACATGCATGCATTTGGCATTGGTGTTGAAACCAAAGATTCTTCGTTAATATAATTTTCACAAATGGGCGTGTTAAGATAGTAATTTTCAATTCCATCATTCGAAATTTCACCTACCGTATCGATTATATAATTTAAATCACTTTGCGATAGTATATTAACTGATGTAAGATTTTGTTTTCCATCACTATGTGCTTCGGCAGCTTGTCTTTCGTCGTTAGAAACATCCAAAGGCCGATCCCCAAGACCTATTGAAATATCTTTAATGGTACAATAACGTGCCTCTAAAAAAATTAACATATTTATTAAACAGCAATAAACGTAGATGAGAACAAATCCATATATCAATTTAATAGTTACACGTATATACAAACATGTAGGAAATGACTTCACATACTTCGATAACAATAAAACCTTTATTTTCTTTGTGATAATTATTTAGGAAATCATATTTTATAGAAGCATGCAATTTATTATAATTATTTGTGAAATAATGATATTTCATAGTATAAGCGGATATGTCTGATATGACCGCTTTTACACTGATATCCTATTATTGTAGGTTAGAAAAACAATAAAAATATTTCTATCGATTTTGTATATTTCACTACGCGAACAAGCATCGACACGTTTTATTGGGTAATTCCTCGTGAATGACGTTAAATAAGACAAGACCGCGTTTGCACCGATTGACGCACATTTTAAAACACCGTACAAAACGACACGTATAGATATCCGCATCTACGGCACTTATTTGTAGTTATTATAATACATGTTCTCATATGCGATTTGTAAATGAAGTGAAATACATAACATTTAAAAAAAAAATTATATAGGTATGTGCATATGGATAATCTAAAGCCAATAAGCAATTAAAAAAAAAAAAATTTTTGACATGTCTTTATGTACGTAGGGACCGTCGAAATAGCAAATTTTATAATTATGTTCAAAAACAAGAGCAACTCAGTGGGTTAATTACCATATTTGAGTCTTTCATTTGTGTAGGTTATATTATTCTGGGAGGTTATAACACAAAAAAAAAACACTACAAAAGTAGGAATAAGTATTGCAGAGAGTTCTTTTCATCTAGCATATCTATTTTCGTGCTGGTTTTACTTGTAGCAAAATTATTTAATTAAAGCTAGATTTTCAAAAATATCTATTTACACATTGGTGAGGATGAAGGACTATAGAATAGATGGTGTGGCGAATAGATGGTGTGGCTTAGATCTGGAAAGATGGTAGCCGCGGTGCGGGAAACAAAAGTATAGGATATATAAGGAGACGGAAATACCCAACAAGTCAGAAAGAGCGGCGATTCACCTGATGTTCTCCGATCTGATACCTTCCTCGGCTGGTTCAGCGGTTTAGAGTCTAGGCCTTTATAATTAACGGTTCACAATAAAACACATATAAAAACTCGTGCAGGGGCTACACCAAGACTCGACGGTACGTGTCGTCGGCGCAGGCGCTAGCTAAAAAGGGGCGGCGCGGCGGTGGTCGAGTAGTTTTTCGAAATCACCGTCAGACGCTGCAACATCTAAACTAAAATGCGGGTAGGCAGGGAAAAAAGAATTGGATGAGGCACCTAACCACACATCAAATGATAATTATTATAACTAAAATATATAAAAAAATAACTATTACCTTATTCGTTGCTGTGTAGTTTGTTCTCTTATCGATATGAAAAGAAATAAAAATCTCCGTGGCTTTTTTAAACAGTTAACGTCGTCTATAGATATTTACACTGCCAGGGGAAAGACGCTGCCGTTCACGTAAGAGAACTAGAGCCTGGGTCACTTATGCCAGAACGCAACACTAGGTTATTACAGCAGCATATTTGGAAACCAGGGGTGGCTGCCATTAAGGTGAGCTTGCAGCTCCACCATCTCGCTAGGGTTGTTTCGGTTTTGTCGCTGTTTAGGCCGCTAATAATATTAAAAATTTCGTTCGATATACTCGTAATACGTAGTCATGCGAGAACGCCTTATGTACCGTCTCCCTCACACCTGTACGTCCTTCGACACTATCTTGATACCCATTTCTCACCAAGAGATGGCGAACTGCCGTGACGTATGTGTTCAGTGTGTGTTAAACCGTTAAAAGATTGACATTGTCCCTGTGCGCGCGTGTCTTTGATATATATATATATATATATATATATATATATATATATATATATATATATATATATATATATATATATATATATATATATATATATATATATATATATATATATATATATATATATATATATATATATATATAAATTTGAACAACGGCAGTGCGAGAAAAGAAGACCCCTCGAGTTTGGTGAGTCCCTTCAATTCCTGTCCTCTATCAATAGGGTGTTTTCACATGACAGAGTTCCATAAAATTTACCCGAACCAGCGCCTACAGCTGCCTTTCACAACAAGCCGCCCCCGGTCGCACGGGCCAGCATTCTTACACCATCTCCGCACGGAGAGATCTCTTAATTATGTAAAACTGCTAGTAATATACAAAGTCTTTTTGTAGATCTCATTCAACATTAAGTAGCTATTCTCTAATCATACGTCTTCCTTTGTATATTTCAGAAAAGCAAACCTAATCAACAGACAGGGCCTCGTTAGAGCGAATCGCTTTAGGCCGCAGTTGCGAGCGAGGTCTGTGATTAGTCTCAGATTGAATGCTTGTGTGCTGCTAATTCGATACGATGGGATAACTATGCATGTAGTTTTGTCTTATTGTACCTTTACTGTGTAATTGGTAACATAAATATTGAAAATTACTAGCTTTTAATTGAACTGACAGAATTGTCTATTACAAATACTATGCTACAAATTGTGACTAGCAGTATTATAGTTTCTGTAAATCAAATCACATTATTTGTCCTAAAACGCAGTATTAACACAGTTGGTAGGACTACAAAATTGTCCACATGTTTTTACCAACATGGCCTACAAATATTAGTTTACATGTTTTTTTTTTCTTTCTTGCAGCTCAGTGATTTCAGCTGACGAGAAAAGACTTCACATGGATAACTTTAAAATCTGCAAAGGTAAGGTTACTATCCAGCTTTTCCTTATAATATGAAATAATCATCTCTGATGGTCTCCCATAATAAATTTAGCCCATCTTTTCCATCTGATTTCTTGTATCTTTTTGGTTAAGAAGAGGAATAAATAAAGAGAATCACAAAAAAGGCGCTGAAATTTTGCTCTGTGACAATAATAATCAGTAAATCTAAAGCTCTGAATGGGATTTAGTCAAGATAAAACTTTAGTATCAAGAAGATTAAACTGAATAGTTGTTGGCAAAATCTTTTTTATAATACAATGTTTTTCTCGGTGCAAAGACGAAGTAAGAATATTAACCCCTGCAGCTTGGGTCGGCCTGTCGTAAATGACGATAAAGCAACCCTAGTTACGCGGTAGGGCACCAAGCCTGTCTGGATGGCAACCACCCTTGGTCAATAAGCATGCCGCCATAATAGCCTTGTGTTGTGTTCCGGTATTACTGGCCCAGGTTCTATACCTCTATGAGAAAGCAGCGTGTTCGTTGAGCCCTTGGCGTCGCAAATATCCCTAGGGATGATAACTGCTTACTATTAAGTGGGCCGTCAGCTTGTCTGCTGTACTTCAGCAATATTTTGTTTTTAATTTGTCTGATTGGCTCGTAAAAGAGCATTTAAACTAAATATAAATTTATGTATTAGTTTTGAGCTTCACAATATCAGAATATTCTAAACAAGTACGTCATCGTAAATAATCAAAATTTAATTAATTTAGAATTAATTTTCTAAATTAATGAAAGCTTTTTTGTCCACAGAGAAAAATGCGTCAAAAGCAAAACAGCGTTGTTCCGCCAAAAAACTTGTCCCCGTAAGTTCAGATGAAAGAGAGGCCCGTTGTTTAAATTTATAAGGGTGCGAAATTTATGGAACCATTCTTCAGATATAGGGTGTTAAGATATTACGGTTATTGCTTGTAACGTACATAACACATAGTCTTTTTTTATAGATGCAGTTTAGCAGATAGACAAACAATCCACCTGATAGGCGGCCACGCCTATGAAGAGGACACTAGCGGAACCCTAGAGGCCTTGTCAATTTTATCGTCCCCATTCGGAGACTCTCTGTAGTGATTAAACTGGCCCGACATTCTTCCAATAACGCCAAAGGGATGTTTACATGGCCATTGTACTGTGCATTGTCAGCTTTATTACCTGCATGGCAAAGTGCAAGGACTCTCAGGTATCCCGTAAGTCCTATGCCAGACCCGATTGAATGCCTTGGCGACATCTAGGTTAACAGCTCGGACTTTTCCTTTTGCTCTCAATGCCTTCAACTCACCGATGGGTTAGATAAATTAGGAAAGTTTTTTGATCAAGACCAAAGAAATAAAATGAGTAAAAATAATTATCTTATTTATTTCGTGTCTTTAATGATTATGACTTATAGAGTATATACAAAATGTATAGAGTATTGCCCTCCTGATTAAGCTGGTAACAGACAACCAGACGTGATGAGCCAGTGAAATAATAATTTATAATGTGATACGTTAAACATTCATACCCCTTAATTTACCACGTAATTATGTAATAAATAATTTCCCTTTAATACTCAAAACGTAGCTTCTAAAACATTCAAATAAGGAAACAGGCAATATAGAATTTAATAAATGGTAAAAAAAATGATTACCAGCAATTTTCCGTCAAGAGATTTTATTACCAACGCAGCATAGAATAATAAAGGCAACAGAACTTCAAGTCATTCATTTGAACACCTCATGGTGTATTCAATTTGTAACTTGAATAAGAGTAAATATATTATCATTATAGTGAGTGGTGCACTGAGGCAACTCATAAGTATTTGTGAACGCTACGCAGAATCTCATGGGCTCAGGTATAATGCCAAAAAGAGCGAGTTGCTGGTTTTCAAGGCTGGCTCCAAGATATGCACTTCTGTGCCAATAGTTTATGTTGGTAATACTCCTCTTAAACGTACTTCCCAGTTTAAGTATCTGGGCCACTGGCTGACCGAGGATCTAAGTGATAACCTAGATATTGAGAGAGAACGTAGGGCTTTAGCTGTCCGATGCAATATGTTGGCTCGCAGATTTGCAAGGTGTGGACGGGATGTCAAGCTGGTTTTGTTCAAGGCCTATTGCCAAACCTTCTACACCTGTAGTCTGTGGCTGAGGTACACGCGGGCGGCAATCGATGCCCTGCGAGTGCAGTATAACGACGCCCTCAGGATTTTGTTGGGGTTGCCTCGTTTTTGTAGTGCATCGATTATGTTTGCAGAAAATGCTATTGACAGCTTTCAGGCCCTCATGCGTAAACGTTGCGCAGCTACCTCAACTAGGTTCCGTGATAGCCCTCACAGTATGGTGGCAATTTTATGCAATCGGTGGGATAGCCCAATGATTCGCCACTGGGTACAGCTGCACGCACCAGTCGCGACATGGACATTTTGATCATTTTATATTTGTGTTTACTAACAATAGATTTTTAAGTTTACTTATAATTTACTAACCCACTATGGACATGATTTTGTAACTGTCTGAAATAAATAAATAATAATAATAATAATTATATCTTACCAATGGTTTTTACTTCTTCAGAAATTGAAGGTCGCCAGGTATATTTTGGACGGCCACGTCTATGTTTTCCTTGGAGGTACCAGTCTAGGGCTTACCCCGGTATGTAGTTGGAATCCTTTCAAAGGGTGGGAAGGGGGCCCTTGCAACATTTGATCTGTTGTTAGATCGTATTTAAACCGCAGCATTTCCAAAGGTATTCGAGTATTTGCGAACGCGTCGATTTACGAAGACCTGGAGTTGATGCAAGACGACCAGTTTGATCTTACATGTCTCACATTTATACAGTCAAACGGTTTTCATACTAGACCGGTATATATATATTTTTTTATATATTATTAAAAAATATAATGGCAATAAATAAATAATCAATATCATCTCAGCTTCATCATCTTAGTTACAATCCAAATTTTTGTTTCTCTTCACTTCTCAAGGTCTTCGGCATGCCAGCATCAAATCCATTGGTATACAAATCCTTTTGGAATATCAGCACTCTATAAATCTATCTATGTTTTTTTTTATCGCTGAGAAACAGTAGACAGGCTCACTTTCACACCCGCTCACAACAAACAGGATGTTTGCGACGCTAGAGGCACCACGAACACGCTACTACCCCATATGAGTACAGGAACCTGGATCACTAATACCGGAACACAACACAAGAGTACTGAGGCGGAATACCAAGGGTGATTGCCATCCAGATAGGCTTAGGGGTCCTACCACGGAACTTGGGTTGTTTTGTTGCCTTTTACGACTAGCCGACTCTGGCCACATGGGTTAGTATTCTAACTCAGCCCCTACAAGGAGAGTAATGAGTATGTATGGTTTATGTTGATTCGTATTACTCTGAAAGTTCGAGAACTGTGGGTTTGTAAGCTTAGTATGTCGTTTGTTTAGTAGTTTTCTCAATATATCATCAACACTACTCCATACATCATCACCTTTTCTACTTTGTCTTCCGTCCTTGCAAGGTATTTGTTACTGGTATTCATTCCATACATAAAACCCTTTATGGCGTCAAGCCGGTGTAATTTCTGCGGTCCTAATCTTTTATGGTCGTAGCTTCTTTTCGTACGGGGGTTAATCCGGGCAAAATTTACATATTTATTGGGTGAGCCCCGGACAGATGCGGTAACTAATCGATTTCTGTCGAACTTCGCCGTGTTTGGTTCTTTACTGCGCTTCACACGCTTGTATTGCTGTTATAACGCTTAATATGTCATTTAAATTAGGCACAGTGGATTACTTTGTATCTTGTTTGTATAGGGAAACAAATTAGCGGTCGCCTGAAGGAATTAGCCCTCCTTTGAACATTTAATCCCGATTGTAGCTTTAGCAATTACTTTGTCAAGAACTTATTAAATATGAATATTTTATCCATGCAGGGGCGGAGAAAGAATACTGACCTCTGTGGCCGGGGTCAGCTTATCGTAAAAGGCGACAAAACAACCTATCCTGGCTACGTGGTAGGGCCCCAAGACCGTCTGGATGGCGACCACTTTTGGTCTTGAGTATGCCGCCATAATAACTTTGTGTTGTGTTCAAGCATTAGTGACCCAAGTTCCTGTACCCTTATGTGACAGCAGCGTGTTTACGATGCCACTGGTAGTGCGAACACCCATAGGCGATGGTAACTGCTAAATTCTAAGCGGGCCAACAGCCTGTCTACTGTTCCTACAGCAATAAAAAAAGAATAACCGTGATTAGAATTATTATAATTTTGTTACTAGCACTTAATACATAGTAATAAAATATATATCACGCTAGTAGTATTACTGTTCAAATGATTTTGATATAATAATTTAAATTCATACTAATCTTACGTTTTGCTGTGTCTTTTAGAACTTTACTCGCGTTTTTGTATTGCTTAGGGAGCGAACTTAGAAAAAGTTAACAGTAGGTTAAGTACTTAAGGAACAATTGCTTTAATCTTCAAAATCTGGCCTCTTGGAATTTTGAAAAACATTTCATCTCTTTTGAAATCAAAGTATAAACCCATAAGAATACCACCAAGTAAAATGCGCGTAGTTAAGCTTCTGGGTGAATATTTTTAATTAAATAATTGGGGTTACTTCCCCCACCCCCTCTACTTGAGTTGATTCGGGAGTTTTCATACAGTATGCTTTGTTTTTATTTACTTTTATCAGTTACAAGTATAAAACAGAATATTCTTATTTCGGCATCTTAGTTCTATTTAGTGGACGTAGTCATTGTGGGCTTGCCGCAGAATTTTTGTAAAGGAGTACTTGCATTTTTGTTCACAATTCTTTTCCATTGTCATTTTTGTGAGCCTATGACCGGTGAAAATTCCAGGTTAACCTTTTCTGAGCATATCTTTGGCACTCTAATATGAGATTCTGAATGAGTTTTCCTACTTCGCAGGGGCAGACCACGTTATCACCACATGTACTTCATCAAATATGCATTATAGCCCCCATGATCGATAAGCGTCTGTACGAAGATCCGGACGAGATTTATTTACCTTATAAATGTATATGGCCTTACGACGTCTAAGAAGTACATTTTTATACAGACTACTGTCTGTTTGACCGCGTCTACCCTGAGTTCCAGTTTCAAGTATGTTATAAAATCCGATCCTATACTGGTCTGCATGAATGTTCATGTCAATATCTTTTGAAATTTTGATAACTTTCATACAGACTTTCCAGTGCATTTTTTGTCAATAAAATACAAAATGAACTGATGCACAATGGCAATGAAAAGTTAGTCATAGCTTTTAATAACAACACATTAAATAGTAAAAGTCTCGTTCGTGTAATTCGATCGTCTATTCTTAGTGAACATTTACGTGAAGAAAACATAGCTGTCCTCACGGGAGCGTTATAAGTAGAAATAAGGAAATGTTTGTGATTTATTGCTCCAAAGCTATCTGATAGCGATTCTATATTCAAAGATCGATGAATGTTTTACAAACTTCACTTTTGCCATTGGTTCCCGTAACATGTTAAGTTCATGGCTACTTACACAAAAGTATTCGTCCTCGTCTGTTTATTGTTGGTTTCTGCGAAAGTAATTTTGGTAAGAAAAATAAGTTTTGCTTTTGATGGAAATCGTTGGTATCTTATGCAAATATTAAATCATACTTATGGGTCCAAAGCTATGGAGATATATCTTAACATTCCTCCTCTGCATATTATGGTTGAACTCGAGGCAAGGAGGGCACTATATCGCCTTGCTGTAGCTGGCCTATGGGACGCCACCAAGCCAAAAACCAACCATAAAAAATTCGATGGAAATGAGGACCTGGATCGGATAACACAATATGATATCCGATAAAATGCAAACCAGGTTTATATTTGAAAGGCTTTTCAGGGTCCAAATTCCAACAAGATTGGAATGGACAAAGGGACCAGATCCACCGGAACATAATAGTCTGGTATGGTACACTGATGGATCCAAAATGGAATCAGGTACAGGGGCGGGAGTATACGCGAAAAACTACAAATGTAGTAAAAGTCTTAAGGTCCTTTCCAGTACACAAACTTAAACTTAAGGATATGACCCTACGCTATTTTAAAGTTCACGAACCAATCTAGAGGTTTCAATTTAAATCTGTATAGAAAGTTTGCATACTTGGGTAAAATATTTATTTCAAAGTCGTCTATTACTTTGATGCAGTTTATGAGTCCGTCAGTGTATATTATATAAATTTACTTCAATATTTTATTGAATTTATTGAACCAATATGACTGCCGTCTCCATTGCTAGGCAATGGAAAACTTGAAATCTAATACATTGCAATTAACACTCTATTTAAATGTATTACAGTTTGTTTTGGATTACGAAGATTTTATATTTTAAAAAAAAGTTTGAAATCTATTACATTGCAATTTATACTCTATTCAAATGTACTACAGTTAATTTTGGATTACGGCGATTTTACATTTTAAACACACGCATACACACACAGCATACGGCATTTAGTTACGTGACGATTTCTACTAAATCGCACTACCCGCAAGCCGCGTTAAGGAACTTCGTTCCAATAACTACATTTTAAAGACGATAGCTCTAGATACGTAGTAGCTTATTGTTATCAGTGGAGATTAATCTAATGGCCATACTTTCGAATCCTCCGCATATCGATCGCATATCGGTACTGTTTAAATAGTTTTATTTGCCTGATGTGTCTATTATGCCTCGACGGTAAATGCCGAATGTGGTGGTAGCATGTCAATCTGCTTCAGACACACGTAGCAGGTATATTGTCCCTCGAACCAAGCAAGCGGATGTTATCGATTATTATTATAAATAGTTTAAATATCTCTTAAAAAATAATAAAAAGGTGGATTAAAAAATATTTAAAGCAGAGAAATTTAACTATATATGCACTTCTGAGCCCCAACTGAGACCTGAAGTTTTGTTGACGGCAAAAAATTAAAATGTTATCATAATTAATTTAGTTTGCACACATAATTATTATTATTACATGGCAGAAACAGGATGTGATGTCTTCCTCGATGCCCAATGGTGACATAAGAGTTAAAATATTCATCATAAAAAATATTGACGGCTGTATTTGGGGCTCTTATCTGCGTTATGGAAGATGAGAGAAACCATACACATCGGTACATAACCTTAAATCAAGTGATTTTTTTTTTTTTTGGTCTTGGGGAAAAACCTCTCTTGACGGGTTCCCGCGGCCCGGGGGGACCGAGGGATATGTGGGACTCCGGGAAAGATGTATGGCCATCCGACTACCCACTAAAAAACCCCGCTGTTCTCCTATCGCCTACGCCCGGGCCCACGGATATATGGCCTGCCGATCTCGTGGCCCGGGCCGGCGCCGGCCCGCCCTTTGTCTTGAGGCGGGCCCCTTCTAAAGTGTTGGCGCCAGGGGGCCAGGGTTTCGTCCCCCCGGCGCTCTCCCAACAACTCTAGGAGTTGAGGGGGGCCGCGGAACAGCACGCAGCCCTCACCTTCGCGGCAATAGTGCGGGCGGCGGATCCTCCCCCGAGGGGCCGCCCGCGGCCGCTTTTACGGCGGCCGGAGGTCGTTATTTGCCCTCCGGCGCCGCCGACGTGGCCTGCGTTGGCGGGAGGGGAGTGTGGTGGTCGACTCCCGCTCCCGCTCCGCCGCCTCCTTTGCGGACATGACTGCCTCGCAAAAGGAGGCGACGGCCGTCCATCCAGGATCGCCCCCGACCATGGCCAGAACCAGGGCCGGGAGCGACAGGTCCACGCCGATTTGGGCGACGAGGGCGCGGCGCTCCTCGCGCCACGCGGGGCACACGGCGACAGTGTGGTTCACCGTGTCCTCCTCGTCGCCCGCGCCACAGTGGTGGCACCCTGACGTCATCTCCCGCCCTATGCGACACAGGTACCTCCCGAAGCAACCGTGCCCCGAGAGGACCTGCGTCAGGCGGAAGGTCAGGGCGCCGTGGCGCCTTTCCAGCCATTCAGCCAGGACGGGCCTCACCGCTTCGATGGTGGCGAAGCCCGCGCTGGGGTGCGCGAGGCGCTCCTTCCATTCCACCATGAGCACCTCGTCGCGCAGCTCCGCCCGCTTTACCTCCACTTCGCGAGGCGCGGGTCGAGAGCCACGCTCGGCCGCATCCCGGCGCCACTGGTATAATAGCGCCAGGACTCGGGCCTCGAGGTCCCATGGTGGGGATCCGGCCAGCAGGGAGGCCGCTTCGAAGGACACCGTGCGGTATCCCCTTATCGCCCTGACGGCCAGGACGCGCTGCGGCCTGCGAAGCAGCGCTGTCGTTTTGGCCGTCAGGCGATCCGCCCAGATTGGGGCCCCGTAAAGGGCCATCGACCGCACGGTTCCCTCGAAGAGCCTGCGGCACACTGCGCCCGGCCCACCGATATTTGGCAGCAGACGGGAAAGTCCCGCCGCCGTCCGAACTAGCCTCGGCGCCAGGCGCTCGAAGTGCGCCGCAAAGTCCCATCGCCCGTCGAGCACTAGTCCAAGATAATTCATGGACGGCCCGACGGCGATGCGGACGCCTCCTACCTAAATCAAGTGATAGCTTAACTCGCCGCCACAATTATTCTATACTTTTTATGTTTTAATATCAATGTTTAACCCAATAATGATAATTACAATTGAATTTTCATAAAATTAATCGAACATACCTGCCAGTTTAAGTCCGATCCGTTTCCCCGGTGGCTTTATGAGTTCTATGTGAGTTCTTCTCAGTCCGCGCTCAGTGCAGAGGCCCGAGTCAGTCGACAGTGACGTCTGAGATTTGAATACTGCAACAAAAAATACCATTGCGTGAGGATATTCAAATTATTTACATTTTTTTAAGATCTTCAGTCGATGAATATCTTAAACGGTCTTTGTTGCTGCTGGAAGTAGACTTTACAAGAACTTACCAATACCCGTCATATTTCAATCCACCTTTTAGAGTACAATGGACTAAGTTTCTGGTCTAAGATTAGTTCTGCTCCGGCGAAACCGTGGCCAACTCGGCATTAATGTGCGATTTTTTAGCCTTTTTGAAAATTAAATTTTAACTTAGACTAACATATTTTATATTTAAGAGATAAATCAATTCGAAGCTTGTGAGTTAAGTATAACCTTTTTATGATCATTACTTTGCCATTTTTAGACTATTTTTTTCATTTAACGATATCTTTTAAAAAACAGATCGATTGTAAGCTTGTATGTTATGTATATTTCGTTTATGTAATACATAAGTGAGTTTCGTGTTCTCAGTTAGTAATAATGATAACACTATACCATGCGTAGGGCATACTATATATATATATATATATATATATATATATATATATATATATATATATATATATATATATATATATATATATATATATATATATATATATATATATATATATATATATATATACATACTAGGCACCAAATGCTAACTCAAACTAACTAACCTTTTAGCTAACTCAAAGATAATAAAAGAAGGGTAATGTACAGTTTTCCTTTCAAGGTTGAGAGAGTTTTTGTGAGAGACCTCGATCCAAGATCTGTGACAAAAACTAAGCAAAGAACATATTACACCCATTTTCTTCAAAATGCAGGAAGTCATTGAAAGCTTACGTATCGTGATATACACATGATTAATTATACAAGTTATAATGTCAAGCTTCTGATTCAACCAGGAAAAACGCTTACAAGTGTAGATTGTAAAATGCATTGCACTTACAGCTCGTATTTTATGATTCACGGAATTTTATTTAGGTGTTCAAAAGAAAATATTATTATTCTAATCCTAATATTATAATGCAAAAGTGAGTTTGTTTGTTTGTTACGCTTTCACGCCTAAACCGCTGAACCAATTGTGTTGATGTTGGAGAAGGATATAGGCAACTTTTTTAAAATTTATATGGCAGAACAACGTATGCCGGGTCAACTAGTGAAGAAATAAATGAAAAAGTTTACAGTTAATTAGTTTCTGAGCTTAATTACTCGTTGTATAGCATCGTTCTGATAAAACGTTTATTAGAACTTTCAACTCCACAAACAAATCTGAGGAGACAGTAGTAGTTAGTAAGACAAACCAAACTTTTCAATAGTTAATTAATAAATCGACAATTAAAACAAACGAATTTGAGTCAATGCAAACAATTAAATTGATCTAAGGCGAAGTTTTAGAATTGTATTTCTCTTTGAATTTCAAGCAAGACTAGTTTCAGCTTAAATATATATCTAATTGAGTTCTATGGCTATTTAACTATCTTATTACTTATCTATGGAATTGGAAAATATGACTCATGGCTTACTCATGTTTTTTATTTCAAAAGACTACTTTATTTTCTTGTAGGGGCTAGAGAAGACATTAAGGATTATGATACCTGTTATCAACAACAATAAATATCACCCAATTACTCCTGTGTTTCAAAGAGGAGATTTTTGTACACAGAGAAGAAATAGGTCCGAAAAAGCTTGAAAAAAAAAGCGCGATATATATATATATATATATATATATATATATATATATATATATATATATATATATATATATATATATATATATATATATATATATATATATATATAATTTAGGAGAAAAAAAACATTAAAATTTCTTCAATCAATCAATGAAATTGCATCATTAGTTTTGTATGACTTAATGAGACTTCACAAGAGAATAATTGTACCATCAGACCAACGTATATTAAGGCAGCTCAAGATTAAAAATAGACTTTCTACCATCTGCCTCAATAGGATTCTTGAGTTCTTCAGCCACTGGTAAGATTGCTGGCAAGAGAACTCGTGGCCGCAGTCCATTGGGCTGGTCTGACCAAGTATGCATCGCCCTGAACACTACAATGCCTTACACGCTGCCGAGAACAACGGAAGATGGCGATGGGGGAGACGGTCACGACCCTAAGATATGAGGACTGGAGAAGGGACATAATACATAAAATTTGTATTTTACTGTTTTGACCATTAAAACTAAAAAATATTGCAACAGCATCTCCCTCATAACACGTTTCAAAATCCTTTAGTCGTCTTAAAATAGCTCGCTGCCCTTTTTTATGGCGACCACAAGTCGCGGAAACATTTAACAAGCAACTGGAATACAAATCTCCAGCGTCCGCTCGTTAGCGCCCAAACTTTTACTGTTACTGCAGTTGTAAACTGCTGGCCGTCTAAAATAATACCGGGCAACTAGGGCCGTTCCTTACTATCGATGGCCACTGTTAAATTAAAAAGTTCCGTGACATTTGTGGGATCAGGTTGGTGGTTGTTTGCTATACCTTTTCGGTCGTCTATTGAGAGTTTGAAATTAGTCGAAAAGTTGTTAACAAAGTTAAATATCTACGACTAACTTCACAGAAATAGTAACATTAAACATGTATGCAATTTTATACCATAAGATGATTTCTTTCTAAAAATATTTTAATTTAGTGAATTAACTTTGTGGCATTGGTCGATAATGTTCGCTACCTCTAATGTGACAATCAAGCGGTTACACACAAGTCCTGGATCAGATTTGGAGTATATGGTTTATTATTAAGCCAGTTTAAAAAATGTATAAAACATAATTAAGATGTAGTAAATGTAGAAAAAAACATCATCAGTAATTCTTCACACCGTGATTACCAATGTATAATCCAACTATTCGCTTTCGATGTTGAGTATACAATCGGTTCCCTCGAGAAAAGTCCAGTACTAATAGTGAGACTTTATGGGTTGTTATAATTTCTGTGCACTGATTACGTTACAAAATAATATCAACACCGTGCGAAACGAAAGTATACAAAGCTGCTATACGAAATATAGGTTATCAGTATAACAACGTTATAGGACTAAATATATAATTTATTACATAATTCGGTTTTTATTGTCAATCGAAATAAAATATCTATAATTATAATACATTAACTAATAAATATATGATATAATGTATTGTCGTTGAAAAGGATACCTCTAAAGTAACATACCATTAATGGACATTAAAACATTCTTAAAAATATTATTAAAAGATTACAGCCTTAGATCCAGGCTGTTTTTTTCGTCTCGTGTGCATACTCGTAATAATATTACATTATTACATAATTGTCGGGATGTACCTATGGCGAAAAAAATATCGTGAGGTAATCTGTAACTCGCCAGTCAGCTTTAGACAGGCGTGGTGGATTTACTCCGTTCTTTCTAATGGAAGACCCGAGACCAACAGTACGAAGGACTTGAATTAAATACATTATTAAATGTATAAATAAGTGAAACTAAGAATTCGAAATCGTATTACGAAAAGCTCTCGCATTCTCAAGAATGAAAGGTGGAAGGCATCCTTAATAATAAAATTCCAAAATTCCTTATCACGGCAAGTGATTTTATGAAAATTATACAATATCACGAGTGCGTAGTTTTGTTAATTACGTATTTTCTAAAGTAATTCTTGAGAATCCGGAATAAGTAAATGTAAAAATAATGGAAATAATGTCCTAAAACTAGCAACTCACTCAACGGGTTATGTTTGGTGTTGCTTTATTAATGTTAAACAACTAACTTTTCTTCCTCGTGCCCTTATCCTAAATTATAAAAGATCAGCACAACATGTTTTCTTTTTCAACTCTCCTTTATTAGTCATCTCAACATTTATAACTCTTCTTTGGTTTACCCCTCCTTCTGTATCCATTTACTTTCCATTTCCATGCATTTTTCTTGTTACATGTCATTCCTCTATATATGGCTATACCATTCAAGCTTGTTACTTTACAGCTTCTCAATCACTGGCGCTACTTTTAAACTTCCTCTGTTATATCCATTTCTAATTTTATACATTTTTGGAATTCTACACATATATTTCAATAATCGCATCTCTGTAGCATGCAATAACTTTTCATCTTTACCCTTTGTAGGTAAGCATTCCAGCCTTACGTTCCATCAATCGGTATACAAGAAATGAATTAAAACTTCACACAAGCCTTCCTTCATATCTTTAAAGATATATTATTACAATTACATCACGTCTTTAATTATCATACTTATAGAACCAAAGTAGAGTCCAAACATGCGTATCACGAAAGAGATGGCAATAGTAATGGAATTAAATTTATTTTATTTTTCTTAAATTCTACTTGTCAGTAAACGAGTTTGATTATCAATCATGTCATCTGACAACTTTTCAAATCTCGTTAAAATTAACCATTGTATCGTATAAATGATTTTTTTAGAAAACTCGTTAACAATTGTCAGTATTGGTACTATTGGACATCTTTCTTCGGTTGACTAATTGTTTAATAATTTGTTTTGTTTTAGGGAGGGAGTTATAAATCATTTTTCCGTTTTTATTGTTTGTAATGTTAATTTTTTTTGGGTAACTTTTTGTGGGAAATACAAATGAATTATTTATATCCGTTCAAGAACAGCATTCAAGTTATATGTAGTCTGAATTATGTATTATATAAGAACAACCAACTTTAGCTTTCCTTTGGAGTCATAAATAGTGGATCATTATTATGGTTTGTTCTTCACAGACAGCAAAAAATGACATTTTCCGCCTAGATTGGAGTTTCCTTTAAAATATGAATCCAGCGATCCACATAGACGCTTTATAATTCGTTTTGCCTTGTGGCAATACTATGTTCCGAAACCTGACCTGGTACTGGTAACTTTGGCAATAGTATTATCATTATTTAAAAAAATAAAGCATTTCACCATAAAATATAAGAAGCATGCTAATGGATAAACACATAACTAGTTAAAAATATTTAAGGTTGAGCTCGTAACATCCCACCAGTACTTCGCCCCATTGTTAGTTTAACAGACTTTAGAGCATTCAAATGTTTGGAGAGGTTTCTTATGTATATACAGGGAACTTGTTGGTAAAAGGGAGGAATTTAAACGAAGCACCTACCTACATTAACTGCGCTTGGTGTCGGCAGGAGAAATAGCTCTCCTCATGAAGTGGTTGAGCTGAGGTTGTCTCTCACAGTATGGTAGGAGGCGCTATGCCCATGCCCAAATACATCGGTATCGCTGTTGCGTCGTTGAGAGAGGCAGTCTTTTTTCATTATTATAGAACAGCAGACAGGCCACAGTAAACAGGCAGCAAACAGTAAACAGTTACTGTTGCCTCTGAATATTTGCGACGCCAACAATACCGCTGCATATGGGAGCTGGAATATAAACAGGAACGGGCGTTCCTGTCATTACGAAAAATAGGAGACATATGCCTTAAGAAGTTCAGAACTGATGATGGTTCCTAAACGGTTGTTATATGCCGATAGACTTAGTACCAAGGTGGCTAAAAACCCTGGTATATGAAGTTAAATTCAGAAATAAGACTAAATTAGATTGCTTTTTAATATAAATGGAGATAAATGACATAGTGAGTCCACGGGTTTGGGTATAAGGGACGTAGTTTCTGTAAAACCAGCTGGTACACCTTGCGAAGTAATAGACGATGATTTTTATTTCAAGTCTGGGTGGGTTAGTTATCAACCCAGTAAAGCCAAATTTATCAATCTAATTTTCGTACTGAGTATTAAAAAACTATTAACGATTGGCCATGAAGGTTTTAAGTGAAGATTTTGCATGCAAACACGATTATTTATTGGCTTATGAGTATGACCAAAAATAGTCAAACAAAATCACCCGTCGAAGCTACTTCACAGCAATATGCTCCGAGTATCTCGCAATTTATTCGTGTTTATACTTCTTATTTTGGTGGCTGTTGATAAACGATTTGCCCTGGAATGTTGGCTAATTTCTGACTCGGGGTTGGCGTTTTTATACTTCAATGGAAGTCGATAATCGATGTAGTTAAACAAAGATTTGAGATATTTGACTGATTTATATTTCAAAATATAATCAACAGATTGTCTTAAATACGTCGTTGTGTACACAACTTTACTTGTTTGACTATTTCTTTATGTACAAGGAAAACAAATCTAGATATTTCTTGTTTGTTATAAGTAAGATAATAGGGGTTAAATTATGAAATTGCCGTTGTATAGTAATAGATACTTTGAATTGACATAAAACCATCATGGTGTGAGAATTTCGAGTAAAACTTTTTTACATGATACCTATGAGGTTCTTATTTGTGCAACTTCTATTTTCGACTTTCAATTGTTTTTTTTTTTTTAAATTTCAGCTTAGACCTGAAAGTACGAGTCATTTTTAATACAAGTTCCGACGCGGAACTAACGCGGCAGAAACGGCTTGCAATATCAATGCTGCGTGTGGAAAGGAGACTGCTAATGAACACACCTTCCGTTTTTGGTTTAAACGCTTTCGTACTGGAAACTAACGTAGTAGATTCCAAGATGTTTTCCGTTACGTAGCAAATATTGAAGTAAATTTATATAATATATATCGTAGTGACTGATATTTTTATTAATAATTTATTGATGTAAAGATAATTTACTGTGATTATAAGTGATAAAAGTGGTTTTTACATATTACTTTGAATATGTTTTTAGAATTTGAGGTTAGTTGACGGTATGTATTTATTTATTTACATCATAAACTAAAACATTTTTTTCTACAAACGTAGGATAATGCGAAGGATAAAAAATTTGGAAAGATTTCTTTATCTTGTTACGCCAAATAAGTATAACTTTAGTTGCTTAAGCCAAAACACAATGTGATTAAAGCGGCATATCTAGATGGTTGTCATCCAGGAAGATTTATTATTTTTCTATTTCTGTTTTCTCTCTTTCTCTCTCTCTCTCTCTAAACAAATTTCATTTCGAATTACATTCGGAGTTGAAGAAAGAATGTAAGGAACTTCGTTCCTGTCGAAAGTCCCCCGAACGACATAATTTTTTAAAATTAATTATATGTATTGTATAACTATCTAATTTCTAAGTCGATATCTCTTATCTATCCAAAGGTTGCCTGGTAGAAATTGCTTTTAGCAATAAGGCCTCTATTGTTTTCTTTTGTACTTTTGTGTGTTTGTTTGTTTTCATTTATTAATGCAATAAAGTTTATTAATTAATTCATTCATGCATTCATTCATTATTCAATAATAACGACAGGAAATTACATTATTAATGTACGTAGATGGAAATAAAAATTTATGTTATAGTGACAGGAATAATATATTCTTAATTATGTTTTTGGGTTAATTATTTTGATATGTGTAATGAGTTTAAATTGTACTGAAATAATGGTATGTAAGTTTCCGATATACTTAGTAATTATTAAATTATTTAACACGTCCTCTTCATATTCTCCAGTATTATCTTAGTCTAAACGTTCATTTAGTTATAAAATTTGTATTTTAGCTATGCCATCTCGAATATTGATAAGAACAGGTATCGTTTTGTTAAAATTACATTAGCACTTGCTAATTCACTTAGTTCGCTTTTTGGGGTTTGGAAGCTGCCAGCAGTTACACCTCACCCTGTTCACTGACGTGAACTCTTTTATTGCTGAGGAACAGCAGAAAGGCTGACAGCCCACTTAATAGTAAGCAGTTACCGTCGCCTATAGATGTTTGCGACACTAGGAGCACCGCGAACACGCTGCTGTCCAATAGAGGTACGCTAGGTTACTAATGCCAGGACACAACACATAGTTATTATGGCGGCTTACTTATAAACCAAGGGTGATTGCCATCCAAACGTTCTTGGGGCCCTGCCACGTAGCTAGGGTAGTGTTTCCGCCTTTTACGACAGGCCAACCTCGGCCGTAAGGGTAACTATTCTTATTCCGTCTCTGTACGGAAAGTTTTTGTACATCTCAAAAATGTTATTTTTGTTAAACATAAAATTGGAATCAAAATCTTGAAAGGATAAGAAAATTTTAAAGAATTTAAAAGCACATTTCATAATTTTAGGTAAAATTAAGATTGATAGCGAAATAAGTGAGAAGCAATTTAGTTTCATGCCCGAACGGAGGACAACGGATGCTATATTCACATTTCATCAACCGTGTGAGAAATACAGAAGTGCACATAAGAACCTGCACACGATATTTGTTGACCTCAAAAAGGCATATGACCGGGTTCCTCGAAAGTATTGTGGTGAGCCGTGAAAGCAAAAGGAGTGCCTGTAAAGTAATTACATCTTATTCGGGTGATGTACGATAAAGCAAGTACACACGTCTGGTCTCTAGCTGGAATCACAAACAAGTTCAGTGTTGCGGTGGATTTACACCAAGTATCGGCTCTTAGCCCTTATCTGTTCCTCCTGGTGGTAGATGCAGTAACATCAGGTATACAAGAGGAGCCACCTTGGTGTATGCTCTTTAGCGATGACACTGTGCTGATTGGAAAAAATGCACACGAGATCCAGAGCAGATTGGCTAAGTGGCAGAAGGTTTTGTAAGACGTTAGGTTGAAGATAATTAGAACTAAAGCTGAACATTTGTTTTGCAACTTTGGTGGAATATCCGACTTCACCTCGATTACCTTAGAAGGCGTATCTTTGCTAACTTGCTCCAACTTCCGGTACCTCGGATCATTAATCGAGAACGACGGTGAGATAGGCCGGGATGTAAAAAACAGACTAAATTCAGGATGTTTGAAATGGTGACAGGTCTCACGAACAATTTGTGACGCACGAGTACTTAAGTGGTACTCGGAACTCAAAGGTAAAATTTACAAGTCCGTAATAAGGCCTGTCGTATTGTATGGATCGGAATGCTGAACCACAAAGGAGAGGGGTAAAAGGGTGTTACATGCTGCTGAGATGCAAATGCTGAGATGGAAGTGTGGAGTTACGAAAATTGATAGAAATGAGAATGGATGGATACAGAAGTAGATGTAGACCAAAGAAAAGATGGATGGATTGCGTAAAGGATGATATCGTGAAACCCTTTTCTCGATGATGTGATTGTTGAGATGACGGCTACGGACAGAACATGTGTCGACCCCACACCGTTTGGGATAACGGTAGGAAAAAGAAGGTATTTAAAACAATTCCTGAAAAAGAACATTAAGCAAAACAACAAAACCAAAATTAATTCAAGAATACAATAGGTCGGCGGAGAAATCAAAACAATTCATCATAATTTATTAAGTTTTCTCTGAAAATGAGCTCACGGTTGAGTCTAAAATATGAATTTAGGAATAAAATTGGACAATAAGACTATAATTTAGGAATATTTGGAGCGTAATTTATGATCCTTAAGGCTTTTGATGGTTGAATCGGAGATTTAAGTCCGAAATTGTATTTTTTTCCCGGTAGCAGCTCACGGCAGCTTTATAATTTATACTATTTATTACTCCAAGTATATAAAAAATATATATTTAGATGAAATTTTTATGATCCAAAAACAGTTGTATAATGTTGAAATTCAAAAATATTAAATTGATAAATAATGCCATTTTTCTACACTAGAGATCTAGAGTTAGCATGGTACAGCGAACTAAAAACAGCGCTGTTCTTCTGCCTCTGCCAAATACCTTTGCTTCCTCTCATTGTTATTGAATAATATTTTACTAATCAACAAACAACAAACATCCAGATTAGTTTTCCTCGTACTTACTATAAATAAAGAAATAGTCAAACATGCTTACTTTTAATTTAAATTACATACAAGAAACGATGCATTTTATACAATAAGTAATAATTATCTTTTGAGATATAAACCAGCCGAACGTCTCAAGTCTTTGTTTAAATACAACGAACATGAAATTGTAAAAAATGCCAACCGCGAGTCTGAAATTAGCCAACATTCCAAGGCGAATCATTTATCAACAGCCACCGAAATAAGAAATATAAACACGAGTAAATTGCGAGCTACACGGAGCATAATATTACTGTGAATTTGCTTCAACTGGTCCTTTTTTTGATAAATTTTGGTCATACTCATTAGCCTAGCAAATAATCACGTGAATTTAAAGTAAGTATTAAAGTACCCATATGGGACAGCAGCGTGCTTGCGATGGCACAGGCGTTGTAAACACCCATAGACAACGGTAACTACTAAGTTTCAAGTGGGCCGTCAGTCTGTCTGCTGTCCTACAGCAATAAAAACCTTAATACTCTATACGAAAACTTTGATAAAATTTTGGTTAAATTTGGGTTTTAGAAGAGTGACGTTTGACTGACCAATCTCAATAGATAACGTTCTTCTCTTCTTGGTCAAATTCTTCATTACTGAAGCTCGTATCCTTGAAAATCTACCATGGCCTATCTCGTAACTGTTTCCACTTCGTCCGGTCCTCAGCTTCTCGAATAGATAACCTATCGTCCATAATTTAGCAAGACTCACCAGCTGGTAGGAGAGCTTGAGCCTCGTAGATTCGAGTACCTCCAGAACCTACGATGCCTTGCATCAGAACTTCTTTGCTGAATATGTAAGTATAATTTTTCAACACTGGTATTAAACATTTAGTGCACATTTATATTTTTTAAATATTTTTTTAGTCAATGTAATTATTATTTTATTTTGGGTTATTACCACGCCTCAAAGGTCCAAATAGGTCGGTACTAAAATCCGGCGCTCGGTCAGATAATATTGACACAGCACCATGCTGAGTAGTTGACCTAATTTGGTGAAAATACAATTGATGCATTTTGTAAACTCATTGTAAAATACTTGCATTAAATAAACGTATTTTCTATCTTTTCATTTCCAACTTTACTATCGAGTTCCTTTTATGTAAAAATAAGAAACCTCTCCAAGTAAACTAATGCTCTGAGGTCCGTTAAACCAGCGGTGGGGCGAAGTGCTAGCAGGGTTTTACGAGCTCAACCTAATATTTTTAACTAATTTTGTATTTATCCATGATCTTGCTTCTTGTATTTTATATCATACTAGCAGCCCGTCCCAGCTTCGCACGGGTATTTAACAAAAAATTAAAAATTAAACCCTTCTATTTTTTTCGGTCTCGGGGAAAACCTCTCTTGACGGGTTCCCCCGGCCCGGGGGGATCGAGGGATATAAGGGACTCCGGAAAAGATGTTCGACCATCCGACTACCCACTAAAAAACCCCGCTGTTCTCCTATCGCCTACGCCCGGGCCCACGGATATATGGCCTGCCGATCTCGTGGCCCGGGCCGGCGCCGGCCCACGCTTTGTCTTAAAGCGGGCCCCTTCTAAAGTGCTGGCGCCAAGGGGTCAGGGTTTCGTCCCCCCGGCGCTCTCTTGTAACAACTCTAGGAGTTGAGGGGGGCTATGGAACAGCACGGGGCGTTCTCCCTCGCGGCAATAGTGCGGGTGGCGGATCCTCCTCCGAGGGAGCCCGCCCTCCGGCGCCGACGGCGCGGCCTACGTTGGCGGGAGGGGAGTGCGCTGGCGGACTCTCGCTCCCGTTCCGCCACCTCTCTTGCAGACACTACTGCCTCGCAAAAGGAGGCGACGGCCGTCCATCCAGGATCGCCCCCGACCATGGACAGAACCAGGGCCGGGAGCGACAGGTCCGCGGCCAATTCCGGACGGGACTCACATCCCCGTCGCGTGCTAGTCAGGCGTGGGTACGACTACCAGACGACACTCCAGAAAAAGCAGAGTCGCCTGACGTCGTAGCCAGCCCAGCAAGACCAACCGACAGCGAGGATGCAATTCCCGCCCCGGGAACACTCTCTGTGCAGGCGCAGTCGAAATAGGAATGGTTTCGACTACCAAATCAGGTCCCGGGGTATAACCAGGGACCCCAATCAGTATTCGCAATCATCCCACCGGGGACCACGCCACGAACAGAGAGCTAAGTTGGAAAGGGTGTAAGAGGTAGACGGAAAGAAAGGTAGGAGGACTCTGTCGCCTCGAACGGAGAGGGGAGTGAAGCGACGGATGCTCGGGCACCTCGGGTACGCACACCCGTGCACTCCTCGGACAGAGGAGCGCCCCTGAGGGCAAACCCTTCTATTTGCGTCAGGTTACTAAAAAAATAAAATTATAAAGAAAATTTGAATATTATTATTTCTATGAGCTTTTATTTTAATGATTTTTTTGTTATTACTTTTTATTTATTTTTCGTTATTTTTTAATAAGTGTTCTAATTTTTGTAAAAACCCCAGTGACGCACGCCTACATTGCATAAGGTGCTGTCTAGCTAGCCGAACAGGGTGAGCGGCTACCACGCAACATTTTTCTAATACTTACATTTTTAAACTCGTGATATCTTTCGAATGGAATATCCGAATTGAATAAATCAAAAAGTTATATGAAGGTAGTGAAGCCGTTTTGAATATGAAGTAATTTATTTTGATAAGGATTAATACCAAGATCCAAATAAAGAGCCTTTTCTAGGGGCGGCATTTCAATTGAATTATTGAAATAAAAAAACACTTATTGTGGCATAACTATAATAGTTAGACATATGCTGTCGCGACACTTTTTGTAAATAATAATGTGTTCTGCAAAGTTGTAGTACATTATTTTATTCTATCATCAATAGTTTTCTCAACGCACCCGATTTAAATAATATTTTAGGTAATTTTTTTACACTTTGGGTTTCATTATTGGAGTTTTAGTAAGGATCCCTAAATTTTTTGAAAATATAATATAGCCTATGTCACCCGGGGATAGTGTAGCTTCCCAACAATGAAAGAATTTTTTAAATCGGGTCAGTAGTTTCGGAGCCTATTCAAAGCAAACAAACAAACAAACAAACAAACAAACAATCAAATCTTTCCTCTTTATAATAGTAGTATAGATGCTTTAATTAACCTTTTTTATAAATAATGTTAATGCTATCTACTAAAATCTTTGTAAATGAATATTTTGTTTTTTGTTTAATTCCATATTCTGCATTCTTTAGACTTGATGAGACTTAGAACTGTTTGAGGCAATTATTTTTTCTTCGTCAAAACTTATGCCGATCATCTTCTTCAGTTAGGATTCTTTTCCTGTAAGCTTTTCATCTCGGTTGCAACTGAAACTTTCGCATTGGAACCCTAGGTTTACCATTGAACATTGTCATAAAACACTCCCATGTAGTGATATACTTGTGACATTTTCTTTTATTGATTGCATTTTTTAAGAGGCAGAAAAAAAGGTCTCTAAGTTGATTTTTAGACAACTGTCATCCTTACCTGAAAGAAAATTTCTGAAAATTTAGAAGCTTTGTACGGCATCCTAAGAATTAGTTTAAGGGAGTTTAAGCTTTAATTATTCACCTTAAGTTTACGTCAACAAAGTTGCTCGTACTTGCCACATCGGTGCTAAACACAGGAGGTGTGAACAGACTATTTTAGGAAAACAGTGCATTCCAAACAAAACTTACTTCTGGGGGTTAATTAGCATTCTACAAATACGCCGGCATAGCTCGGCGCAGGAAGACTAATTTTGTATTTTTACCCCGTGTTTATTATCATCATCAGCGTTAAATCTCAGTTGCAACACAACCTTATGCTTTGGTGCCCGGGGTCTGTTTATTGACTTTTTCTACTTCACTTAGCATGATCTTGTGCATCCGTGATTTTAAATCCATTGGCGTCATTCCTCACGACTTCAAAACAGCACTTATTGGGTCTCCCCTCTCCTCCGCATCCCGGTGACTAGACATTTGTTTCCCACAAAGTATTATTGGTATATATATGTTTGAGTAAAAAGACTGTTATCTGTATTCTGGAGACCGCATTAGATTATGGAGAAAGATTAAAATTTAATCGCATCCAAAATAATTTTAATATGCATTGCATTCAACTTTAAAAGGTATTAAAACTTGTCTGACCTTACCTGAACAACCTGCAATTTAGAGCATAAGGTATTAAAATTCCTTTGCCTTCCCGACCTAGCCTCCGGTGACGATCAAGATTAAAGAATTACGGGAATATAATGTACGAAAGATGTGATTTACCCGCTTGCCGTTCGACCTCAAAGTCCAACAGCCAAAATCGAGTAGCAATTTTTCTGCTGCCTGTAAAATGCCTCTTACATTCTAGGAATGAAGCAAGGTCCTATTTTTACCGTTAGTCGGTTGATTGCCAGCTCAAACGGTTTATTCAAAACTATTTAAGCGCTCGGATAGATGGCGCGTCCTTGTTTTTCTAGTTGACTAAGACCTATTATAGTTGAAATCATAATAACAGCATTCAAAGTGGACTTTAAATATAAAATCCATAAAATATTCATCAACATTCGAAATTAGGGTCCATTTTATTGACACATCATGTGCAATGGAAACCTGGTCGCGATAAAACTACAGTGATTCCACCGCGCAGTAAGTATTCCAAGACACGTAATCCATTACCATGGGAACGTGATTCCTCACAAAGAGAACGCTGCCTCTCATTTTATTTTCTTACTTTATGACAAGGTATCGGAGATCCAATAACAATTTATTTAAGGTTTATATTTAGGTTTTTTACATATGCTTAGAAATAAATAAACAAGTTTAAAATAATACATAACAATAATAGATGTATGAGTCAGCCAAAGGCTATACGAGTATATATAAAAGATATATTAAACAGGTCAACAGAAAAAATGTTTGTAAAAACTTTTTCCAATTAATCTTATGTAATTTTGGATTCTAAAACCGTGTAAGATAATAATTTTAATTTAGAATCATAATATAACATAAAAATAAATAATATAAATAAAATTAATATGAAATGTTAGAAAAAAAATTAATTATTAGTTTTTAATCGTTAATGTAATCTGTATCTGTTTTGTACAATAAATTCTATTCTATTCAAAATATTAGACTTTAAAGACTTCATCGAGATAAATTTTTCGTACTTGTTTTTTTTTTTAATTGATAATGATTTCATATTAATAATTATTAAAGCCAAGTAGTATCACAGCCACGAGGTCTTGGACTCCACGCTCCATGTTCACAGTTTAATAACCACCGCCAAATCGGCAATGTTATAACTGCCATGTGCCATCGTTGAAGGAAAATATTGTAATGAGACTTGCATACTGATTAGTTGTATACCGCAGTAGGTTGGCAGCTCAATAAAACGTTTAAGTAGTTTGTACACTTTATACTTATAATAAAAATATAGAAATATACTTATTTAAATAATTAAAGCAATAAATAATTTCGACTTGTGGATGACAATGTACGTCAAATCGGACGAGTAATATTTATTTTTGTCATAATATCGAAAAAGCATTTGGTAAAACCTTTTTGTAAAATATTAGATATAATTAACATATAATACATTAATGTTACATACACTACACGGCCATTTTGCATTGACAAAAGTGATGTCTGTCAATTCCGTCTAGAAGTAGGTACGAGCTCAGCAGTATGGCGTTGTGATATGGTATAAATATAAAATCAAAAGTTGTCTGCTACAACTCCTCAGTAATAAAAATATATAATTTACCTTCTATGCGTACATCTATAAAATATTTTTTCATCTGTACATACTACATATATTTATTATTTACAATTATTATAATTCCATAGCAGTTGTGTAAAAAAGACTGCAAAAAGTTTCTACTAAATGGTTTATTTCCCGATGAAAGTAGACATACCTTTTTCAATCAGACGAAGTCATAAACCCACTTGCCCATCAGCCGTTGCGCCCTACGTTTACGCCCTACGTGACTGACACACACGTTTTTACGCCTTTAATTAAATCCCACGACCCCTTTATAGATAGGGCAAAGGGATACATGCGGCTTAAATTAAATATATCGATCAATGAATGTTGATTTTTTAGATTATAATAATAACGGCCCTTAAGGTCCTACTGCTGAGTTCGAGTCAAAAAGAACGGAAATACAAATATATTAACAACTGAAAATAATGAAGTTCTTTGGTCACATCTCCAGAAAGAAAGACTTGATAGAGAAACTGGTGATTCAGGGTCAGGTCGAAGGCAAGAGATCGTATGGGCGATCACCAACCCACTGTACTGACCTAATTACTAAAACAACAGAGTTCACCACGGTCCAGTGCACTTGGTATGCCTCAAACCACCAAAATTGGAAGCGCATTGCCAATAAGGGGATCTTCCGGGATATGATGATACACCTGGCAAACTCCACTCCGATTGCCTCGTCAACGCAATTACGACCACTCTAACAAGAGTGTCTGACTCAGAAGAAGATCAATATATGTTGATTTTGTAGTATTATATATATATATATATATATATATATATATATATATATATATATATATATATATATATATATATATATATATATATATATATATATATATAATAACAGCCCTTAAGGTCTTACTGCTGAATTTGATTCAGAAGGAACGGCCGTTTGTTACGTATTACGAGTTACATATACCGGAGATCTTGATAAGCATGTTTCCTTAAGATATTTTCCATCGCCATTGGCATTTCTATACTATACTATTATAAAGAGGAAAGATTTGATTGTTAGTTTGTTTGTTTGTTTGTTTGCTTTGAATAGGCTCCGAAACTACTGACCTGATTTAAAAAATTCTTTCATTGTTAGGAAGCTACACTATCCCCGGGTGACATAGGCTATATTATATTTTCAAAAAAATTAGGGATCCTTACTAAAACTCCAATAATGTAAGCCAAAGTGTAAAAAAATTACCTAAAATATTATTTAAATCGCGTACGTTGCGAAAACTATTGATGATAGAATAAAATAATGTACTACAACTTTGCAGAACACATCATTATTTACAAAAAGTGTCGCGACAGCATATGTCTAACTATTATAGTTATGCCACAATAAGTGTTCTTTTATTTTAAAAATTTAATTGAAATGCCGCCCCTAGAAAATGCTCTTTATTAGGATCTTGGTATTAATCCTTATCAAAATAAATTACTTCATATTCAAAACTGCTTCAATACCTTTATACAAATTTTTGAATTATTCAATTCGGATATTCCATTCGAGTTTAAAAATGTAAGTATTAGAAAAATTTTGCGTGGTAGCCGCTCACCCTGTTCGGCTAGCTAGGCAGCACCTTATGCAATGTAGGCGTGCGTCACTGGGGTTTTTACAAAAATTAGAATACTTATTAAAAATAACGAAAAATAAATAAAAAGTAATAACAAAAAAAATCATTAAAATAAAAGCTCATAGAAATAATAATATTCAAACTTTCTTTATAATTTTATTTTTTTAGTAACCTGACGCAAATAGAAGGGTTTGCCCTCAGGGGCGCTCCTCTGTCCGAGGAGTGCACGGGTGTGCGTACCCGAGGTGCCCGAGCATCCGTCGCTTCACTCCCCTCTCCGTTCAAGGCGACAGAGTCCTACCTTTCTTTCCGTCTACCTCTTACATCCTTTCCAACTTAGCTCTCTGTTCGTGGCGTAGTCCCCGGTGGGATGGTTGCGAATACTGATTGGGGTCCCGGGTTCTACCCTGTGACCTGATTTGGTAGTCGAAACCATGCCTATTTCGACTGCGCCTGCACAGAGAGTGTTCCCGGGGCGGGAATTGCATCCTCGCTGTCGGTTGGTCTTGCTGGGCCGACTACGACGTCAGGCGACTTTGCTTTTTCTGGAGTGTCGTCTGGTAGTCGTACCCACGCCTGACTAGCACGCGACGGGGATGTGAGTCCCGTCCGGAATTGGCCGCGGATCTGTCGCTCCCGGCCCTGGTTCTGTCCATGGTCGGGGGCGATCCTCGATGGACGGCCGTCGCCTCCTTTTGCGAGGCAGTAGTGTCTGCAAGGGAGGCGGCGGAACGGGAGCGGGAGTCCGTCACCGCACTCCCCTCCCGCCAACGTAGGCCGCGTCGTCGGCACCGGAGGGCGGGCAACGATCTCCGGCTGCCGTAGAAAGCGGCCGCGGGTGGCCCCTCGGGGGAGGATCCGCCGCCCGCACTATTGCCGCGAGGGAGAAGGCCGCGTGCTGTTCCGCAGCCCCCCTCAACTCCTAGAGTTGTTACAAGAGAGCGCCGGGGGGACGAAACCCTGACCCCCTGGCACCAGCACTTTAGAAGGGGCCCGCTTTAAGACAAAAGCGTGGGCCGGCGCCGGCCCGGGCCACGAGATCGGCAGGCCATATATCCGTGGGCCCGGGCGTAGGGGATAGGAGAACAGCGGGGTTTTTTAGTGGGTAGTCGGATGGTCGAACATCTTTTCCGGAGTCCCTTATATATCCCTTGGTCCCCCCGGGCCGGGGGAACCCGTCAAGAGGGGTTTTTCCCCGAGACCGAAAAAAAATAGAAGGGTTTAATTTTAAATTTTTTGTTAAATACCCGTGCGAAGCCGGGACGGGCCGCTAGTATGTTATATGCTTATTAGGCGGAGAAAATGACGACCTCGGTGGTGTAACGGATAACGCACTTCGGTACGCTTGCAGAGGTCACGGGTGCGATTCCCGTCTCGCGTCTGGGTGTTTATGTATAATATGTATTTATTTACAAAAAAAAAAGTATATAAGTAGTATACCAGTTGTCTAGTACCCATAACACAAGTGCTATGCTACTTAGTTTGGGACTAGATGGCGCTGTGTGAATTGTCACAAAATGTAAATGTAATTAACTAAGCGATGCATCGTGAGATTCGAATCCGGTCCTCTAGGTTCATTTCCTATTGTCTTATAACTTGGCTAGCCATTGTACTCTCAATGAATCACACCATCTCATAGTTCGTTCTCATCGATAGATGAAGGAATGTATGTAACGCTCTTGACTTTTATAGTTTCTAAATTGATCGAGTTAAAAGTTCTCCGCGAAAATGAAGTTTATCTACATCCATTACAAAACAAAGAAGTTTTATGGATTGACGACACTCATGCAAAAGTTCAGAGTTCTTGAGTCAATAACAAAGTTTCTAAATACAACCAGCATTAAACTATTCAATACGAAAATATTAAGGGTGTATTATGAATATTGCTCATCATAGCTACCGTTTTTGATTCAGTATTATACGATTAATAAAAATTTAATTCAACCAGTTAAAGGCGTGTGCGTTCAATTTTTGAATTTAATTGGACATATTCGTAAGTGAAAATAATTTCAATCTCGTTAAATGACCATAAGCTATGTAAAGCGGTTACCGCGTTTACATGTACGGTGATAAAAATATTCCCACCCACGTTTCAACCTTATATTTTTATGGTATGTTATTTTTGGTACACATTATCTGAAGCCATAGGCGTACTCAACACATTTTTGATTGAATTTTATATTCTAACAGAAAATGTTTAAGCTATGAATACATATGAAAGTATAATTAAAAAGTATTGTTACAAAAGTATTTTATAAACATTTTCTACTGACACGTATTTCACATCTTTCCGTGTAGGGTAGAATAAGAATATTACTCTGCAACCGTGGGTTCCCTGTCGTAGAAGGTGACAAAACACCCCCAGCTAGGTGGTAGGGCTCCAATCGCGCCTTTATGGCAACCACTCCTGGTGTATCAATATGCAGCTATAAGAAGAACCTTGTGTTGTATTAGTGAAAAACAGAGTGAATTCAGGATGGATCAAATGGCGACATGACTCGAGAACAATTTGCGATCTACAAATGCCATTTACACTTAAAAGTAAAATTATAATTAATAAATAATATATAATTAATATAAAGACTTGTTATATTTTATGGTTCAGGATACTGAGCCACAAAAGGAAAAGATGAAAGGTAGCATGTAGCAGAGATACGAATGTTGAGATTGATGAGCGGAGTTACAAAAATGGATACAACTAGAAATGAGTATATTAGGGGAAGTTTGAAAGTAGCAGTGATTGAGAAGCTTAAAAGTAATAGGTATGGTCATATAATGTAAAGAGAGAAGCGTCGTATAACAAGAAGGATGCTAGAAATGAGAGTGGATGTATACAAGAGGAGAGGTAGATCGAAGAAAAGATGGATGGATTGCGCAAAAGATGACATGATGAAAAAGGATGTGAATGTTGAGGTGACGGCTAATAACAGAGGAGAGTGGAAAGAGAGAACATGTTATGCCGATCCCACATCGTTTGGGATAAGGGCAGGAAGAAGAACAACCTTGTGTTGTGTTCCGGCGTAAGTGACCCAGGTTACAGTTCTCCTACGCAGACGGCAGCGTGATAGTAGAAAGAAAGAAGAAAGAAAAACATTTATATGCAAACTAAAACGACACTAATCAAATACACCATTACATAAAAACCTTAATATAAAATCAATGCCGCAATCCTAAAAAAAGAGGTTGGCATTCTTCTTGATCTTAGGGGACATCTATTAATTACGTGAGCTATTTTTCGATCAGTTTAGACCTTCCCCCCCCCCCTAGGTGAGATTTAGTGAGATTTGCCTGGACCCCCCCTCCCCTTACATGAGATTGGTGCTAAAATATTTTAAACTAAAATTTATTTTACTATTCCGGAAAATAATAAACCGTTCAGGTATACTATAGTTAATTTATTTAAATTAAATAAAATTCAAAGTAAAAAAACAGATAAAAACATATTTTTTAATATCTGTAATATTTTATATTTTTTAAGGTGACGTGAGATTTTCGATTATCCCCCCCTCGGTTTAAATGAGATTTGGTGAGATTTCACTGGACCCCCCCCCCCCCATTCTGAGCTCACGTAATTAATGGATGTCCCCTTAGTAATGCCCCTAGCGTCCCAAAAATCCGTAGGCAACGGTAACTACTTACTATTAAGTGAGCCGTCAGCTTATAAAAATAAAACTTTTTTCACAAACACAACTGAAGGACACATACATCACATCAGTGTAAACTATTTACAATTCAAATACTTAAGGTAAGTAGCTAGGAGAAAACAGCATAAACCAAATTGTCCTATGACGATACCGTCTTTTTCTCGTATTCAACAGCATAAAAAAGGAAGTGGCAAGAAAGAGTAGTGTCATTAGAACGCATATCAGTTACCAATGTAACTGTGAAGAAGAGCAAAGAAGAAGATATCGATTAATTGTACACACCACGGATACGTGAGAGAAATAACAAATATCATCTAAAGATGAAATTTCTTAAGCCTCTTATTTATATCAAATAAATTCAAAACCAATAAAATATATCTCCCCATCAATATTTGGTCTCTTAATCCAGTTCTCCTCTAATTTACTTTGTAATGAATCGAATGGCGCCGTGACATTGAATTATTAATTTAACAACTCGATTTGACAAAATAATTATTGTTACAATTTGTTGAGAAATTTCTGAACATATACTTTGTAATTTTGATGAAGATATTGACTTTTGTTTATTCAAATACTAATAATATATGGCACAGTTTAATAAATGATATAATGTTATTCTTATTAAATAAATGTGGAAGTATGGAAGTTTTTGAAAGCAGGTGGATGGAAGTCGCTAACTTTGTTTTTTAATAAACTGTTGCAAGACAAGACAATCCCCGATGAATGGTGCAATAGCACGGTAGTGCCTATTTTTAAGAACTAAGGGGTTGTACAGATTTTTAACAATTATAGAGGAATAAAACTCATGTCGCACAGAATGAAGATTTGAGAGAAAGTAATAGCTAAGCGACTACGAGAGGAGAGTTAAATAAAGGAGAACCAATTTGGTTTCATGGGCATGGGCGCCCGGGCGGGCGAGGGACTACGGATGCCATATTCGCACTTCGCCAACTCTGCGATAGAAGATTTTTTTCTGCAGGACAGCAGACAGACTGACAACCCCCTTAGAATTTTGAAGTTACCGTCACCTGTAGGTGTTTGTAACGCCAGTGGTATTGCGAACACGCTGCTGTCCCATAAAGGTACAGGAACTTGGGTCACTAATGCCGGAATACAACAACACATAAGAACCTGCACATAGTATTCGATGAACTCGAAAAGGAATATGATCGGGTTCCTAGAAAGATTTTGTGATGGGCCATGAAAGCAAAAGGAGTGCCTGTGAAGTACTTTGAATCTTATTCGTGTGATGTATGATAAGGCAAGTATACACGTCTGGTCCGTAGCTAGCGTCACACACAAGTTCAATGTTGCGGTGGGTTTAAACCAAGGATCGGTTCTTAGTCCTTATCTGTTCCTCCTGGTGGTAGATGTAGTAACATCAGGAATACAGGAAGAGTCACATTGGTGTATTCTCTTTGCCGATGACTTTGAAAATGCTCATGAGGTTCAGAGCAGATTCGCTAAATGGCAGGAGATATTAGAGGATGTTGGGTTCAAGATAAGTAGAACCAAAACTAAACATCTTTTTTGTGACTGGTGGAATTTCTGCCTTTACCCCGATTACCTTAGGAGGCGTGTTTCTGTCAACTTGCTCCAGCTTCCGGTACCTCAGATCATTAATCCAGAACGACGGTGAGATAGGCTGAGATGTGAAAAACAGAGTGAATGCAGGATGTATGAAATGGCGACAGGTCTCAGGAATAATTGGCGATCCACAAGTGCCGTTTAGACTTAAAGGTAAAATTTACAAGTCCGTTATAAGCCGTCATATTGTATGGATCAGAATACTGGGTCACACAACGGAAATATGAAAGATTATTGCATACAGCAAAGATACGAATGTTGTGATGGATGAGCGGAGTTACAAAAATGAATAAAATTAGAAAATAGTATATTAGGAGAAGTTTGAAAGTAGCGTCAGTGATTGAGAAGCTGAAAAGTAATAGGTTAGCCTGGTATGGCCATGTAATACGAAGAGAGGAGCGTCATGTAACAAGAAGGATGTTAGAAATGAAAGCAGATGGATACAAGAGGAGAGGTAGACCAAATAAGAGATGGATGGATTGTGTAAACGACGATATGGTTAAAAAGGTGTGAAAGTTCAGATGACGGCTAATAGAGGAGAGTGTAAGGATAGCACATGGTGTGCCGATCTCACATAGTTTGGGATAAGGGCAGAAAGAAGAAGAAGTACTAACTAAATGTATATATAAGGCGGTTTAATTGAATACAAATACATTAGGTGATTCTTCAAATTCACATCAAAATATCATTTGACTTCTGCATTCAAAGTTGAAGTTACTTAAAAAATCAAATATATTTTAAAAAATTCTTGAGCCGATAAATAATAAATATTATGGAGTACATACAACAAGGTAAAAGCACGTAGAAGTTTTGATATGTGACAATACTGAGCAACGTTTTTGATTATTCTAAATCAATAAATAGTTTACAATTGTATTAATTTCTAACATGATTCACGAACCCTACCAAATGAAGAGCAGTGACTAATTAAACAGGGCGAATTTGCGTTGTATCTTAAACTAAATTTACCCTAATGGAGTTGCCGAGTTATGGACAGCGGAAACATTTATAATAATCAGTTGACGTATTTAAAGTGATCACTTGAAATATATTTCCCTGAATTTGTATCTAAATATATATAGTACATTGTTTTTAGCATGTCTGATATTCGTCCAGTCTGGCTTATAGTAATTTTTGGCATTTTCTTCTTCAAAGCATGTAGATTAGGCTAGTCTGGATGGCAACCACTGGTTGTGTTCCGGCATAGGTTTCAGTTTTCCTAAGAGGATGACAATATGTTAACGATGCCTCGGTATCGCATCCAGTCATAGACGACGATAACTGGTTACTATTGTGTGGGCAGTTATCCTGCCTGCTGTTTAGAAATAAAAACAAATATGTAAGAGGGGGTAGGATCAAAGAATGCTGCATGCTGGGCAGATACAAACACTGAAATACTCGTAGATCGTAAACTTAAATTGCCTACAATATGCTTCCTCTCCTATTGCAGTTATCAACTGTCGTATTATAATTAAATTCATTAGGTATTATCTGCTCGTAATACCAAACGAGATGAACACCTGTTATATTAATGTGGGCTATTAAATATAATGGCTCGTGTTTATTGTCTTTATGGTGGTTTTTGATAGTGGAATGGTTTCTTTAATATTTATTAGGAATAAATATAATTGCTATAATGAATAAAGAAATTAACGAACAGATTTTTAGCTCAGTAGAAAATTGAACTGCATATAGCAAAAATATGATCATTACTCGTTCCTGTGTCGTTTTATCTATCATAAGTCTATTTGAAGATATTTTTTATGTAGGATAATCTATTAAGACCTAATAATCTCTATTAAGCATTAGGATTAGATTTAGCATAAGACCTAAAAGATAATGTATAGCATAAACTCTAATGTATGAAGACATCATTCCTTTAAATTTAAAAGAACTCCTGGCTTTTCTTACAATAAGGCTCTATCCATTTTTTTTTGGTCTCAGGGAAAAACCGGGAGGACCGAGGGATATGTGGGAATCCGGGAAAGATGCTCGGCCATCCGACTACCCACTAAGAAACCCCGCTGTTCTCCTATCGCCTACACCCGGGCCCACGGATATATGGCCTGCCGATCTCATGGCCTGGGCCGGCGCCGGCCCGCCCTTTATCTTAAGGCGGGCCCCTTCTAAATTGTTGGGCCAGGGGTCAGGATTTCGTCCCCCGGCGCTCTTCTAAATCAACATGAGTTGGGGGGGGGGCCGCGAATCAGCACGCGGCCCTCTCCCTCGCGGCAATAGTGCGGGCGGCGGATCCTCCCCCGAGGGGCCGCCCGCGGCCGCTTTTTACGGCGGCCGGAGTTACTTGCCCTCCGGCGCCGCCAGCATGGCCTGCGTTGGCGGGAGGGGAGTGTGGTGGTCAACTCTCGCTCCCGCTCCGCCGCCTCCTTTGCGGACGGGCGGGACTTGCATCCCCACCGCGTACCAGTCAGACGTGGGTACGACTACCAGACGACACTCCAGAAAACCAGAGAGTCGCCTAACGCCGTAGCCAGCCCAGCCAGACCGACGGACAGCGGAGATGCCGTTCCCGCCCCAGGAACACTCTCTGTCCAGGCGCAGTCGAAATGGGCATGGTTTCGACCACCAAATCAGGGCCCGGGACAGAACCCGGGACTCCAACCAGTACTCGCAACCATCCCACCGGGGACCGCGCCACGAGCAGAGAGCGAAGTTGGGAAAGGATGTGAGAGGTAGACGGGAAGAAAGGTGGGACTTCGCCGCTTCGGACGGGAAGGGGAATGAGGCGGCGGATGCTCGGGCACCTCGGGTACGCACACCCGTGCACTCCTCGGACAGAGAAGCGCCCCTGATGGGAAAAACTACTTGTCTTAATACCTCTTTACCCAATCACAGCATAGTATATTCGATAAAAAAAAATTGAAAAAAAATGAAATTTTTTCTCTGTGCATTATTAAAACTACAGATTTACACGGAAAGGCCACGCTAGGATAGCTCCCATTTGCGACACATTACGGAAGGAAGAGTCAGGATTTACGCCAATTGGCTTCTTATGTAGCTAGTATATGTTTAGCCATGCCATTCCAAACCAGGCAGTGGCAATAGAGTCACAAAGTGTTAGCTTGACGTCGTAAATTTGTAGCTCCAGTAATCTCACTAGGAATGCTGAAAACTGTGCAGTGGACAATAAAAATTCAAAAACCAGACTCCGGGCACTGAAATGGATGTTTGGATTGCAACCGGGATTTAACATTAAAGTTGTGATGATAATTACTAAAACGAGCATAATTAGCATAGAGTATTATTTATTTTGGATTTGTGGGTTGTTTGTGTGAGCTTTGTTTTATTGCTGATGATTTGTTTTATAGCGGACATGCTAGCTTGATTGCAAATGGTGACGGTCGCCTTGAGACTTTTGTATTTATGACTTTCCATTGTGATTCTACTTCAATTGCATAATGGTATTAAGTTCAACTACTTTGTGCGAGCGTTAAATTAACATAATACATAGAGGAACTACAATTATGTAAAATAGTTCTGTGAACGCAGTGTCCTTTTCGTAGAAAAACGTCCGAGATCCCATTTAAAAGCTTTTCCGATTTAATTCTAGATTCGTGATGTTTGAAGACTCCGCTTTTACCTTTGATTAAATAATTTATTATTTAAATGACTTACGAATCGATTAATTTATAATTTTAATATTAATTTTTTGAATTATAGGTGTAAGTTTCTTACATAGCAATGAGCCAACTAGCTAAAATTTTCTTCATTTTCTGAAGTAATTTTACTATCTGATATATCTGTATATTCTCGACATAGTCTTTCTAATTTTCCTGTGTTCGATAGTCTTGTTCTTCCTCTCCCTCTTTTGGGAGGTTCGTCAAATTTTTCCCACGATACTGTTGCCTGTTTTTTTCCTCGGGGTATTTCTCTAACTATTTCCTCCTCTGGTTCATTAATGTTTCCTAAGAATCTTTTAACTCTCTCAGCATATCTCTTTGCTCTAAGAGATAATTTAGGCTCTTTTTGTCTCTTTTCAATTGAGACATTAGGCTTATTTAAATCTATGACTATTGTGTCACCATTGTTAGAATTTCCTTCTTCAGCTTCTTCAAGTATTAAACTCATGCCTAAACGCAGACTCATTCATGAACTTGACATCTCTTGTTACACTACTTTCCTCGTAGTTGGATCATGAATTCTATAAGCTTTGGATTGAATATCATAGAAAGTATTCCCAAGCGTGAATTTGAATTGAATTTTCTTTCTTTGAGCCATTGAATGAGCCAGCTAGCTAATATTGTTCTAGTTTAAACAAAAATATTAGTAGTATTACTAGTATGATTATCGCGTTTTTTATTTCAAACGTTTTATCGTGGTTAAATTCGAAGCTTCTCTTTGGATCCAGAATTTCACTACTTAGTATCATCGGCCTAACTTGAGTGCGCCTATGTGATTTAGTTTCTTTCTATGACATTTAAATTGTCAGCAAAGAACAACTAGAAAACAAATTAAATTGATAAAACTATTTTGCTTTTATAGTGACAACCATCTGTTCTTTGAGTATGTAACACAAAATCGAAAAGAGCCATTAATGAGTTGTTTGTATCTAGCAAAAGAAATAATATTTTTGCTATCGATATCAAATTAGTCTCATTAGTTAGATGGAACAGTCCTATCCAGCAATTACTGTTTACCTTAATACTAACATATATAAAGGTAAAAAAAAATGTCTGATATTTTCTTATATGTGAAAGTGAATGACAAAAAATATTATACTAGAGTGTAGTAGTTGTTTTCAATTTATAAGATTCTCCCAGTGCACTTGAGGGTCAGATACCAACTAGCTGTAGAAAATTACTATAATAATGAATACAAAGAAACTGTAACAAATACATATAATACGAGAAGAATGAGACAAAATATGCTAACTATTCCGAAAATTAATAATTATTATGGAAAACGGGCTGGTCGGTATCCCCAAGAATTTTAATAGAATCCCACTGTTAAGAAATAAATTATTTAAAATGACCAAATGTACTATGAAACATAAATTAAAAAATATGTTATTGTCAGGTGATTTAAATCAAACATTTTAGAATAGAGATATAGGTATATAATTTTATAATAGTATAATAATGGCATGAAAATAAAGATAATTATAGAAAGATATTCTTAGGAGATTAAATAATAATTTTATAAAAGTATAATAATGGAATGAAAATGAAAGATAATTATATAATGACAATAATGACATATAATAATGAAATTTTTGACTTTTGTAATCAAAAATGATGTTAGATGAGCGTTTTTCCCGCCGACAAACTGATGTGCAGTTTGGCGGGACTATTGCAGCTATGTTATTTTGTATTCTTAGGAGATTAAATAAAAAAAAATAGTTTAAAATTTTTATACAAGAATATGCCAAAGAGGAGTATATTTACTGAAATATAATTTTAATTAGTAGAAAGCTGAACTAATTTTTGTTAAATAGCCTTATGAATGGAATTTATATCTAACCAATTACATAGTTATTTGCCAAGATGTTTCTTTCAAAGTTTTTTTGCTATGTCATTAGAAATATTAAGATCAAGTTTTAAAACTTGTTTTCGTGCGATAAATAAATAACAATAAAAATGTATGAAAAGTATGGATATAATAACAAAAGGCATCATACATTTCAGTACTTTCAAGTATTTTCAAAAGCCTTTAAAATACATGAATCAGCTTTTATACTTTCCAATTATACGCCTGACAGGCTTATTTTACCGCCATTTTTATGTTGATGAAAATCCAATGATTTTATTACGATGCGAAGCACTTTATGAAACTTTTTTGATTAAGCTATGGATACCATACGCCCAAAAATACTTGAAAATAATAGGGTAGAAAGTATAAAGAGACATCACTGAGACTTTCAAAACACAAGTCGTTCATGTTGGACTTGGAATGAGCTTACGGCTGAGATTTTATCATTGCAGTACAATATGAGGTTTTTACAAAAGGCTGTGGCGCCTCACTCGCCACCTGATTTCTTACACTGCTAAAATCGAATAATTGTATACTTTCATATATATTCTTCTTTCTAGTTATATGTATACTTTTTAGATATTTTCGAGAAGTTATAGGTCAAATACAAAAATGTAAGAATATAATTCGGAGTCTGTCACTAAATTGTTTTATAATTATAATTAGATAGTTTTGTAATATTTAATAAAGTATCACACAATAACATGATACACACCATCATTAAAAATAGTGAGCCCGTGAATACGTGTTTGATTAAATATCTCGCTTAGAGAATCTACCCCATAGGAGGTCCGGTTAATCCTCCAAAAGGCGTTTTAACATATCTTCGAGACCGGTAGCGCGTTGGTAATAAAAGTAAAGTAAAGCCCTTGCTTTGCCTTGCCCTTGATTTTCGAAATGTTCATAGGCTCTCGGGCGGGCCTCTTTACCCTGGCATAAACTCATGGGTGACTACCCCCTGGTAGCATGTAGTTGACGCCGGCGCACGCACGCCTATATGAGTGATCCTTAGCTTCTGTTATCAAGTGGGCTGTTTGCCTGTCTGCTGAAATCCAACTATAAAGAAATCAATTTCACCTATTAGCGGTATTATAACGATGGAGGAAACTCTGATGTTAGCTTTTCCTTTTAGCTGTAAGAGCAGAGTAGCTATATATATATATATATATATATATATATATATATATATATATATATATATATATATATATATATATATATATATATATATATATATATATATATATATATATATATATATATCCAGTATCATCACCATATGTATTCATATTCACTCTTGAATGCTATCACAGAGCGATCACGTCTTTAGAGTTAGCGTATAGGACGGTTGGTGTCAAGTATAATACAAGAATAAAGCTCATCTCTTCTGAGATGAACAGCATAGATGTGTAGTGGAAGATGTTGATTGCGACACCTTACACCCCGTTACCATGTAGCTGATAGCTCATTGGTATTACAGGCAGCTTTTATAGCCTAATATGCGTCATCATTATGACCCTAGCGTTATTAATACCGGTTGCAACCGAAAGTTACGTTTTGGTGTCCGGGCTCCGCTTTCTGACTTTTTTTACTCTTTTCCTATGGTCTTCAGCATCCTTGGCATATCGTCCTTTACGACAAGTCAAGGCAGCACTTTTGGGGTCTACCCCTCCTGCCGGGACCCAACGGAGGCGGCATGGCCAGACATTTGTCGCCCCCGTAAGTAATAGATAATTTCAGATAAATCGAACTACGACTATATCAGCCTAATGTGCATATTATAGCATAATTTCCATGTATCGATGGTGTTGTAAAATATCACGAGAAAACCTGCATACTGAGTTTACCGGTATGTGTAACTCGCCAAACCGCATTGTACAAGCGTGGTACCCATACTATCCATTCCCTTCAGGACAGGCCTGAGTCCGTCAGTGTGAAGCTATGGGTTATTTTTTACTGATAAACCCCCTTTTAAAAACTAATATGAATGTGTATGAACCTATCAGAGTATTAAATAAGTATAATATTTAACAAAATTGCTAAATGAAAAATGAAAATGAAAAAAAAATAAAAAATATTTATTTACAACATGTACAATTGTGTGTAATAACAGATATTGCAAGTGCAGACAAAATGTGTACAAACATACATGAAGAACTAAGCAATTCAAAGCAGATTAACCGTGGCCCCCACGCTAGATCAGAGTCTGTGTTGTGGGGACCCAATACGATCAACAGAAGTAGCAGGCTCGGTTATTTTCTAAGTTAAAATATTAGTATTAGTAGTTAAAATTTGTTTGGAGAAACCTCAAGATGTAACGTTGTATATTGTATAAAAATTAATTTTGGTTAATAAAGTTAATTTCTATTTAAAAGATAAAATTATAATATAAGTTCACAAATAAAATAAAATTATTAGTATGTTTTAAAAATATATGTGAGTTTATAATAAGCTACATAAATTATACCAGTCGATTTTCAGTAAATGTATCTGTGAAACCAAATTCTACGTTGTACTTGAAACAGCCTACTAAATGTTTAAGTGCAGAGAACATTAAAACTTTTGAGAGGTTCCGGAAAATTATATCGAGACTGAACAGTGGCAGTAAGAAAAGTTTCGAGCGGAACTCTTTTTGTAGATTAACTGGAGTAAATTAAAACTGCTCTAAGGGAAAGTTTTACAAGTTATAAGGGAAACGATTGGAACTGGTACTGCTCGTAGCCACTTGACTGATGAGATTTTTAAGAGGAAATTTTCTCAAGTTCCTTATATAGTTTTTTTTTTTATAAATTACTAACATTTTATCCCAGCAGGGACGGAGAAAGAATACTAACCTCTGCGGCCGGGGTCGGCCTGTCGTAAAAGGCAACAAAACAACCCACCCTAGCTACGTGGTAGGGCCTCAAGCCCAGATGGCGACCACTTTTGGTCTTAAGTATGCCGCTATAATAACCTTGTGTTGTGTTCCGGCATTAGTGACCCAAGTTCCTGTACCCTTATGGGTCAGCGGCGCGTTCGCGATGCCACTAGCGTTGCAAACACCCATAGGCGACGTTAACTGCTAAATTCTAAGCGGGCCGTCAGCCAGTCTGCTGTTCTACAGCAAAAAAAACAGTCTCTTCAACACAAGAAAACTTTAACGAAGTCGAGCAGTTTAGAGATGTTCTTTTTTACTGTGACTTAACACAGTGCCATTTAGTCCTAAAATAAGCACAAGAAAGCTGGTGTTGGTATACTAAACGATTTATTTATTCATATAAGTATAATATAAGTAGTAAAATATATATTTTGCTTTTGTAAATATATAAATATCCAGGATTAGAACGTGAGAAACTCTTTGCTCCACGGAGAACGTTTAATGCTACATTAAGATCCATCTATTTTAATTAAGACGCTCTCCTTGCATCTGCTATGAATAAGCCTATTTTAAACCGTATTCCCGCCCCTAAGATAAGGACTATTGTCAATCTTGAGGCTCAAAAAAAATGAAAAATACATTAATTGGCATTTTAGGAGCAGACGGGAATTAATAAATAAAATAAATAAATATATTTGGTCATTTCACACAACGCCATCTAGTCCCAAACTAAGTAGTACAGCACTTGTGTTATGGATACTAGACAACTGATACACTACATATATACTTTTTTTTATAAACAAATACACATTATCCATAAACACTCAGACGCTGGACGGGAATCGAACCCGTGAACTCCACGGGCATACCAACGTACGTCAGCCGTTGCGCCAGGAGGTCTTCAATAGTAGATTCAGGTACTTGAGTATTGAGTTGAAAATTTGAGGCTTTATATTATAATTAACATGCTTACAAATCAGCGGTAACGTTTATCATTCATTTATTTATTTATTAGCTTGATACATGGTGTGTTAGGTATTACAATCTACGCTATTTCTGTAATTATTGGCACTTTATTGTTTTATACGTATATACCACCACTATTTACATTACAAAATAAATTATCTTTTAAAAATTAAACCATACTTATGATAGATGATGAAATTAGTACTCGTATATTAAATTCAATGGCAACTCTATCCGTTCATGGCTGTCCATTTTGCATTAACATCAAATTGTAGTAATGATCGGCGAAACTAAAAAAAATCACGAATCTCTTTTGGAATACAATGATAACGTTTTTCCGCGTTCGTTTTTAATTTAATCGTGGTCACTGGAGCCCCTGAGGCTTGTACATCAAAGCCTTAACTCGTTATTTGGTGTCGGATAATTAAACAAACAACCTCATTATTATTTTTCACCAAATTGCTATTTTTAATTATGCCCTTGTTTAAAAAGGTTGATGAAAAACCGATGATATGACTGGTTGGAGAAAATTCTCATGAGGTCCAAGGCAGATTGCCTAAATGGCAATAGAGATTGGAGGGTTTTGGGTTGAAAATAAGTAGAACCAAAACTGAACATCTATTTTGCGACTTTAGTACTCAACAACTTGCTCCAACTTCCGGTACCTCGGATCATTGATCCAGAATGACAGTGTGATAGGCCGAGATGTGAAAAACAGAGTGAATGCAGGGTGGATGAAATGGCGACAGGTCTCAGGAACAAACAATTTGCGAGTGCCATTTAGGCTTAAAGTTAAAATATATAAAACCGTAATAAGACCTGTCATATTGTATGGATCGGAATGCTGGATCACAAAGGGTAAGCATGAAAGGTTATTGCATGCAGCAGAGATGCGAATGTTAAGATGGATGAGTGGAGTTACAAAAATAGTGGAATAGTGAAGTTATAACAATTTTTTATCCGTGCAGGGGCGGAGAAAGAATACTAACCTCTGCGGCCGGGGTCGGCCTGTTGTAAAAGGCGAAAAAATAACCCACCCTAGCTACGTGGTAGGGCCTCAAGCCCGTCTGAATGGCGACCACCTTTGGTCTTAAGTATGCCGCCATAATAACCTTGTGTTGTGTTCCGGCATTAGTGACCCAAGTTCCTGTACCCTTATGGGACAGCAGCGTGTTCGCGATGCCACTGGCGTTGCAAACACCTATAGGTGACGGTAACTACTAAATTCTAAGCGGGTCGTCTGCTGTCCTACAGCATTAAAAAAAGTAGATATAATTAGAAATGAATATATCAAGGGAAGGTTGAAAGTAGCGCCAATGATTGAGAAGCTGAAAAGTAATAGGCTGCCTGGTATGGAGAAGATTGTCATATAACAAGGAAAATGACAGAAATTAAAGCAGACGGAAGACCAAAGAAAAGATGGATGGATTGTGTACAAAATAATATGGCAAAAAAGGTGTCAATGTTCAGATGACGACTCTCCTCAAGTGGAAGAAGAGGCCATGCTGTGCCAACCACACATATCTGAGATAGACAGGAAGAATAAGAAACCCTTGTTTAAAGAGATTGTTTTTACTGAGATTTATTTAATATTCATGGTTTCTTATATTCTTTATTTTATGGATAAAAGGCTCTTTGCTTTTTTAATTAATTTTGTATCTGCTTTTTTTATTTTTATCGTTTTATTACATTTTAAGTTATTGTCTCTATCGTTTTTCAGCAAGTATTATTGTTCTATTACTTTTGGAGTTACAAGTATAGTAAAAGTATACTTCGTCTACTAGTCTTACGCCGCTGTTTGATTTAAAATTTAGAGTCGGTTGTTCAGACGGCAGTCGCTCTTAAGAAGGATACATTGAGGCGTACAAGAAAGTAATCTACTGACAATACTCAATAAGGTACCTAGCGGCTTATGTACGCTCCATAGAAGAGGATATATAATTTAATTATTTATTTTTTGTTGATTGTGTATATGATAGCGATTTTTAACTATACTTAATCAGATCAGCAAACATAATACATGTGTACAGATATATTTATGTATCATATTATACTCGTAAATAAGCAAACAAATATTGATTAGTAAATTTTCCGAAATATGTATTATGGCGGCATGCTTATAGATAAGAGGTGGTTGCTAGCCAGACGAGCTAAGATTACCATCTAGTAAATAGTTTTATAAAAGAACTTTACGCTCATTTGATGAGTCAAAATCTGAAACACAAAATTTGTTTGTTTTTTTTTACACTAGAAGCAGCTTATAGTAAATTAAAAGACTCCAGATAAAGTATATCATTATTGTCTGCGTTCATTATTTAGGTATTATCTGGCAACGACTAATCATTTATTATTCCGAATTTAAGAAGAAATTTTAATTTTGGAATATTAAAATTATTATCATCATATTTAGCTTAAAAATCGATTTTCTGCCGGAATTAGACTCCGGACCTTAGTGGTCTTTTACAATTTGTAACATCTGCAAAATCAAATATAGTGCTAAACAGGAAAATACGTACCGTCTAATTCATAACCCTGACCACCCCACTGTGGGAGATCCTGGGAAAAGGATTTCGGGTCGTTTCGGCTTCCTATCGAAATTTTAAGGCTTTTCCACAGCTTCATCTTGACGACATATTTAACACACAAACTAACACTTCTCACTTCTCACACATCACTGCACTTGACACTTTTAAAGTAGGTAACATCTGAAAAAGAAAAAATATATTAGTACAAGTATTCATTATCGCCAAGTGGTTAAAGCCAGTTGCTTCCTAAGCTTAAGAGTCTAGGGTACAGTGTTTATTTTTCCGAGATAATTAATATAAATAAAATAAATAAATAAAATAATAATAATAAAAAGTAAAATTAAAAAAGCTTTTTATTTCTTGTGATTATCAATTTCAATTTATACGTGATTTTAACATGATAACAATTATACAAATATTAATTAGCATATAAGATATTAAGTTAATAAATATCGTTTAATTTATACACTACTGCTACAAGTACTGCTGTCTCACCTACCACCTCGTAAGGAAAATTTTGCGTCTGAACCTAGTCTTTAGTTTAGCAAGAAGTTCTATTTAGTAACCTTGAATACTTAAAGTTAAGCTGTATGTACTTGTAGCTTATTTAGCATTTACTGTTTATTCTTTTAAATTATTCAGTAATAAATAAACGGTCTTTAAATGAACTAAATAAATATACTGGCGCAATTTAAACAGGGCCACCTAGTCCCAACTATGGGTACTAGAACACTGATAAACTACATATATACTTTTCTGTTTTTGTAAATTATCTTCGTCGCCAGCTTATTGAAGACTACTGCTGGACGTAGGCTTCTCCGAAGAGCACTATCTCCGGCTCTTTGTATCCAGTCCTTGCCAGCCATTTTACGCAGATCGTCGCCTCACTTCACCGCTGGGCATCCTATATATGTTTACCGAGTCGCGGTCTCCACTCAAGCACTCGTTTATCCCATCGGTTATCGGTTCTGCGACAGATATGGCCGGTCCACTATCACTTCAGCTTACCGATTCGCGATGCGATATCGGTGACTTTGATTCTCTGACGGATCACTTTATTACGAATGCGATCCTTCAGACAAACTCTCAGCATGGCTCTCTCTATTAACTTTAAATTGGTGGACCAGCTCTACCGTGAGTGTCCACGTCTCGGCTCCCTACGTTATTACTGGTAGAACGCAATTTTCTGTTGTTGTAAATAAATACATATTATACATAAATACCCAGAGGCGATACGGGAATTGACTTCCGCAAGTGTACCAAAGTGCAATAGCCCCTAGTTAATATCTATAGCAAAATTATGATATTATGATGTTAAATTAAAAGTATGAACATAACATTATTTAGGCTTTCATTATTATATTGTTTCTTTTTTTTTTTTTTTTTTTATTGCGTAGGACAGCAGACAGGCTGACAGCCCGCTTAGAATTTAGCAGTTACTGTCGCCTATAGGTGTTAGCAACACTAGTGGCATCGCGAACACGCTGCTATCCCATAAGGGTACAGGAACTTGGGTCACTAATGCCGGAACACAACACAAGGTTATTATGGCGACATACTTAAGACCAAAGGTGGTCGCCATCCAGACGGGCTTGAGGCCCTACCACGTAGCTAAGATGGGTTGTTTTGTCGCCTTTTACGACAGGCCGACCCCGGCCACAGAGGTTAGTATTCTTTCTCCGCCCCTGCACGGATAAAAAGTATTTTGTTTCTATAAGTATTTTGTATTAATTTTCGTTATTGCGTCTTTAAACATTTACAAACTTCCGGTTAGTTTATGTTAAGGAAACCCACATTTAGGTTATTTAAAAATTACATCATAAATTTAAAAAATGTCAATACTAGAATGATACTATTTAAGTTAAACGTGAATCTAACATATAGATCTTCAATTCACATGATCTTCATCTGTTCGCATTCGTGGACAGTGAACCCCATATGTAAATAATGCTAATCAAATCCTAAGCAAACCCTTACATCATAATCATCCCAAGAACACTTGATTACCTCCCATAAATAACAGTTATGGGTAATTGCGTGTTGGAAACTCAGGATGACTTGCTGAACATATTGCTTACATCGTCCCGTTTGTTCTACAAAGTGGAGCGAAGGATAAGCGCTGAATCATCCTAATGAAGCGAATGCTCAGAGTTGCCAGAGCTGAGGTAGTTTTTGACTGCGGTTTATAGTTATTTTTTATCCGTGTTTGTTTTTTATCCGTGCAGGGGCGGAGAAAGAATACTGACCTCTGCGGCCGGGGTTGGCCTGTCGTGAAAAGCGACAAAACAACCCACCTTAGCTACGTGGTAGGACCCCAAGCCCGTCTGGATAGCGATGTATTCCGGCATTAGTGAACTATATTCCTGTACCCTAATAAGATAGCAGCGTGTTCACGATGCCACTGGCGTTGCAAACACTCATAGGCGACGGGTAACTGCTGAATTCTAAGTGGGCTGTCAGCCTGTCTGCTGTCCTACAGCAATAAAAAAAAGTTATCTTAAGATTATCTGTGATGAGAACTCAGTATAAGTAACTAAGTTATAACAAGTCTCTTAAAAAGACGATCAGTTTCGGTCATAGATATATTGTGCGTTAGCAGGTGTTAGCTAGAGAATGTTTTTTCAATGAATATATATTTTTGTGAGTCCATCCAGCAACACATTTGAATAATACCAAGTAAATTTTCTTTTTATGTATATAATGCTTTAATACTGAGTTATGAACTGGAAATTACAAGCAGGTGAATGGAAAGTAACAGACTGATCTTAATGTATTATACCTAGTCAGGTCATAAATTCTGTCACATGTTTAATGTAAAATAATTGTAACAAGTTTATTCATTATGTAACCATTTATATACCAAAATGAACTTAACAAAACATAGATTCTTATGACATTAAAGTTTATTCAAAATGACCTCCGTGATTTTGAATACAAGCCTTCAATCTGCGCGGCCAGTCCTCTATCGCAGCACGAACGAGGTCCATGTCAATATCGGCGGCTGCCTTAATCAAGGATGTCTTGAGTGACTCCAAATTGGGATGAGGCTTTGAACACGCCTTTTCCTCCAAGTGTTGCCATATCTTGTAATCTAACGGATTCAAATCTGGACTGGAGGAGAGCCAGTCTTCGTGCCGGATGAAGTCGATTTCACGGGCCGCCAGCCAGTCTTGTGTGCTCTTCGCTCTATGAGCTGGCGCCGAATCTTGTTGGAATACCCAGTGCCTGTTATTGAACATGGTATGAGAAACAGGTTCCACAAGGTTCGTCAGGACTGTATTTTGATACACAACAGCATTCGTTTTTACACCTTTCTCACAAAAATGTACCTCTGTTAAGCCCCAATAAGAAACTCCCAACCATACCATGAGCGAGGATGGAAAATGACCTCGTTGGACACGCGGAATACGGTTGCTCGCTTCTTCACTACTGTGTGCGTACACCTTATCATTTTGTTTGTTGTAGCTCTCTTCTACGGTAAACATTTTTTCATCCGAAAAAAGAATTTCCCGATATTTTTTTCCCGCGTACCGCTTCAACAAAGCGCGGCATCTCTCCAGTCTCAGGTCCATTAGACGAGCATTCAAACGATGTCCTGTTTTTCTTCGATATGCCCGAAGCCCTAAGTCTTCATTTAACACCCTTTTCACCGTGGTTCTGCTTAACCCCATCTGAAGGGCCAACAGTTTCTGCTAACGTTTGGGATTTCTTTGAATTCGTGCCTTCACAGCTTTTATCACTGCTGGAGTCCTAACAGACCGAGGGCGACCACTTCTTGACCTGTCATCTACACTAGAGTCTTCATTGTATCGTTTGATGGTACAATAAATGAATCTTTTGGTTATATTCAAATTTTTCAGTATGTTAAAAATTTGAATTGGCGCGTAACCGCAACGATGCAACGCAATAACTGCAACACGGTCTTCTTTAAACGTCCACTCCATATTTAAAAAATAAGTAAAATTCTAAAAGTATACATTTTTATTTTCATGAACAATTCGAGATTCGAATTCAATAAACTTTTTTGTGGCCAGCATTCTAAAAGAAAAGTTTTTACTGTGTGACAATACTTATGACCTGACTAGGTATATTAGAAATTTTGTGATTCCATAACGGACAACATTATTTTTTCTACCTCTAATGCTACACTTTTTTTCTTATTATTGTTTTTATTTATATTAAAATGAAATGATCTAATATCATGGTTAGTTCAAAGGATGCAAAAATTACCTCGAACAGTAGTATCTTTAGGTGCAATCTCCTCCGCATATAATATTTGTATGTTTACAAAAATATTTTCATTCTCTAGGTTTGTGAAATCATTAATAAAAATATAATTGTACAAGTTTTTAAGTAATAGAGTACCAAAATCTTGAAAAAAATATATTCTGTAAGTTTTTCACTATCCTGCAAGAAGAATTGGACTAACGCTCATAGTTCACAGGATATCGTAAAAGACCACAAAAGGATTCAAAGCCAACATGCGAATATAATGATGGTAATTCAGACTAGAACAAAATACTGGCAGATTATATAAATATTTTGTCCCGCGCGATGATCGAACGTGCATATACCATACAAGACCCACGCTCCCCCTGAACACGTCACGTCATCAAATACCCAATGTTGCGTTGGCAACTCTTTTCGAAAGGTTCCACAAAGGAAATATTTGGTTTCTATTACGCTCCAATACTTAGAATATGTTGGGTTTGTGAAAAACTATGTTTGCTTAATATTCGGTTACGAGAAACGCGCGTTGGATTTATTATTTCTTTTCGACCGGTTGTGTTCTAAGTGTTTTAATTTATAAAAACCTTTCATAATTTAGTAACTAGTGTTATTTTAATCATCATCATTATCATCGTTGAATCTCGATTGCAGCCCAAATTCTCGCTTCGGCGCCTGGGTTCGGCTTTTTGACGTTTTCTTCTCTACTTCGCACGATCTTCGGCATCTCTGGTGGTCAGTCTATTGGCACGCATATCAATCCCTACGACGTCAAGCCAGCATTTTTTGGGTCTACCCCTCTTGCCGGGGCCTGGCGGTTGTGGCATGGCCAGACATTTGTTTCCCACGAAAGTAGCCAGTTGCCGTAAAACGTGGCCATACCAGCGAAGGCGAAACTCCTGCAATTTATCCACAATGTCACGGACATGAAGGCTGCCGCGAATGCGAGAGTTCCTAACGCGGTCCTTTCGCGTTACTCCACACATCCACCGCAGCATATTCATCTCCGTGACTCGCAGTGCCCGCTTGTGTTGCTCCAGCATCGGCCACGCTTCACATCCGTATAAAAAGACAGGCCTAATGATGGTCTTGTAGACCTGTCTCTTCAATTTAACCGGTATTTTAGGATCACAGATCACACCAGTCACCTCGCGCCATTTGGCCCACGCGGCAACAATGCAATCAATCTCACCAGACACGTGAAATACAGATCCCAGGTATTTCACATGTTACGTGCGCTCGACCGTATCTCCACCTATGACCACGGATGTGGGATCTGTGGAGTTGCAGGCCAAGTACTCGGTCTTCGCCACATTGAGTTTCAGTCCGCCTTACTCAAACGATTCCTTCCACGCCTTCATATGTCCCATTAACCTACCCCATTCCAAATCTGCCAGCGCGATCTCATCAGGATACATGAACAGCCATGGGGGCTGCTCATGTGAGTTTCTGATGCTCTCTGACAGTACGTCTAATACCACGCTGAACAAAAACGGACTAAGGACGGATCTCTGGTGTAATCCGACAATGATGGGGAAGGATTTTGTGTCAGCAACATTGTTCCGAAACACGGAATCGGAATCGTGGTATATGTCTCGGCTGATGTCAATATAGGCCTCTGGAATCCCTTTGGACCACAATGCCCACCAGATTAGCGCGCGAGGAATACAGACGAAGGCCTTCTGCAAGCCGAGAAACAGGCAAGGCAGAGGTGTATTCTTCGCCCTGTATTTTTCCGCGACAGTCCTTAGGGCAAAAGCAGGGTCCATTATCCCGTGACTAGGACGAAACCCATGTTGACAATCCGAGACATAGCACTCCTGTCAAATCCGAGAGTCGATAACCCTTTCGAAGAGCTCCATGGTGTGGGACATGGTTACTAGTGTTATTTTAATTCTTCGTTTTAACTTCATCATTTCAGCCGGAAGACGCCTACTGCTGGACAAAGGCCTCCCCCAAAATTTTTGGGGGCGGCCTTTGACGGCCCACTTAACAGTAGGCAATTATTGTGTCACAGTTAACACGTTACTGTCCATGTAAGGGATCTAGAACCTGGATCACTGGTCATTGGATTATTATGGAAGGGTTTGGAGCCCTACCACTTAGGTTTTTGGTTGCCTTTTACAAAGCAATATTCTTAGCCCGCCCACGCACTTAGAAATCCTTGTTACCTAAAGAAAATATTAAATTCTACACGCCAAGTGTATATATTTCATTTTACGTATCTATTTAATTTTCATAATAATTAAGTGTTTACGATACGTATCTGATCCTAGCCTCAAAAGGATCACTTTGATCCAAAATTTGTCAGCTAATTATCAGTTTAAGGTAGATTTGAGTCTAAGAAGACTTAGTGGAAAGTCATACGTCCCTCAAGTATTGGTTAAACTAAATTACTATATTACATTTATACCATGAAAATTTCTTAAAAAAAACTGAAAAGAGGGAAAAACTCACGTCATTTGCTTTACCAACATTATTTCCACTTTTTGACGTTAACAAATAAATCATTTTTTAATTTACAAACATTTAAAAAGTACAACATTTTTATAAATTAATTTTTATGATTATGTCATTGTCCAGTAATAAATATTGCAATGTTTGACATTACTGGAGTGATAATTATTTATCTGTAGTAATAAACAATTTTAGAGATACAATTATAATAGACTCGTTATTTATATTTTCACATTATGCCTTTATAATTGCATTTAATGTTACTTATACTTGATAAAAAATATAATTAATATTTTATTTATTTACTTATTGATAAGGTATACAAACAGATTACAATTTTAAAAATAGGCTTAGTATAGATAGTACAGCGTATAGATCTAGACTGTAAGCCAATTTAGCATACACGACATAATTAAAACTTTTACAATAATAAGATAATATGAAAAGGAAGTAATTTGAAAAAAAAAAAACTAATTACAAAATTGTGTAAAATAAATAACGAAACAATCGGAAGTCGGGCAATCGAAAGGGAACGAAAGAGGCAAGAATATCGTATATACTAAGTTATAAATTACAATCACTTCTTAGAAATAAGATTTAAACCAAGAAGCCCTTCAACTAGTGCAAAAACTTCATGGGTATAACATGTCCATTTTCCACTCTCATCAAACAAATAATCAAAAATCAATGTTTTTAGTGGTTACATGCGGTATATTTTCAAGTAACAAGCCTTATTATAATATTTACTTTTTGATTCCATGTAAATTATTTTTACCAACCACATAACAACCCAGCTTTATCTCAGAATACATAGAAAACAAAAATAAATTATTATTCAAACTAATCAAAATGATGTACAAATACAGTCTAGACAAGCTTACAAATTTCCTAAAGCATGCAATGTAAAAGCAGCTTTATCATAAGTAAATTCTTTATTCACGTAATAGCCCTTTTTAATAAAAAAATATTTTTGGCCGAGAACATAAATTTGGTCCAAGAACAATAATGTCCTTCGGAATTTTATTATAAAAACGTATACCCACGTCCATAAAGGAGGATAATGCCTTTTTTAGTCTGATAGTAACAGTTTACGATTAAATCTAGTGTGTAAACACTAGGTTTAGCAACCACCTATGAATATTTTTAAATCATACATAATTATTAATATTGATAATGTTATTATAAATGTATTGCAATGAAACGGTCATAATCCCTTTTTCCCTAGAAAGAAGTCTGAGAAAATCTCTAGCACTTAGATTATAGAATTGCCCTTACAGCCCTTTTTTTTCAAAACAGAAATAGTATCTAAGTCCAGTTTCACTTTAGAGAAAAATACATGACATGATACTGCGAAAGTAACTGAAGTAAACCAGTCTTCCTGTGTCTACATTCGTGAACTGTCTCTTTTAATCCTATATGCGGCAGAGCCATGTTTACCTGCAAGTTTATATGGGAGCGCTCCACTAGAGTTTATGTCTAAATTGACGCCCAAGAAAGTGTCGAATCATAATGCATATTGTAACACAATTGCCAGATACAGATGGACAACAACCGTTTGCTTATTTTGTGAAAACCATCATACTGATATCACTCTGTATGTAACCTGTTAATCAACCCAGGACAAGCGTGACAAATATGCTACGAGTATTATTCCCTCTAGAGAGTTCCAAACCTAGCAGTGGGACGTTATGAGCTGTTGTTATTAAGCATTTCATATAAAAGAATGTGACGCATCAGTAAATTGTTTATGATTCCTTGACAAAAATTAAGATTTAATATTATATGTACTGAGTCAACAGTCGATAAAGAAAGAAGGTAAATTAACGCTATTATTCACAATGAGAATTCATCAGATGTGGCGCTTAATGTATTCATTGCTATTTTCGTTATATATTTCATCGATAAACATTCTTATTCTCTTTATCATTAGAAGCAGGATTACGAATTTTAAGAGCGTATATTAATCAGTATTGATGCCTCGGACTTCTGAACGGCCATTTTCATTAGCTGGGGTGATAACACAGTTTTGATAGGAACAGCTATAGTAAAAACCTAAAATTTGCAAAGCACATTGTCAAATTCCAAAATTTTTACTATATTTTGAACCTATTGACCAAATTAGTATTTGGTCTTAAATGTCAAGAGTTCAATGAACGTTAATCGCAATTTGAGATCAGTTAAATATAATATGTAGATACTTGTAGTTTATTGAGACGGTTCGATGCAATATGTAAATACCTGTATCGTAGGGATTCTTTAGAAACATATAATGATACTGCACCCAGACCCGAATAAATTATTTACATTATGGAAATATTTTGCTCACTGTGTGGATGGCACCCACCGACTGTACTAAGACCACTTTTGTAACCAATAAGTGAAGACGTCATGCCAATAATAATGTCTACTACTGTAAGAATTGAAATGCTTTATAATAACCGTGTTCCCCGTTGTTAAAAAAATGACAATCTGGTTCTTACGGAGAGGTAAGAGACGCCAAATTTAATGCTTTTATTACACATGGTACAAATTCACCCTTTGGCTTTAAGAGACTGCATCACTAGTTATTTTATACCATCAGTCTCTGCAAAGATACAAATAATGAGAAAAAAAGCTTCTTCGTTTTCAAACCACGCCAGCTAGCTCTGGCAATAGCCAAAGTCTGAATACAGCGCCAAGAACTCTTTCGTTTCTACTAAGGTTTATACGGAAAAATTCAGCATTTGTAATTAATTTCCAATTGTTTTTGTTTTAAGATTTTTTCAAACTTCAAGCACATTGGCAATTTGCCAACGTACTTCTGATTGCTAAATACAGAGGAATGATCTTCGTTGACCACTAAATAAACAAAGAAATGGCCATTATTAATACCTATATTACAATTCAATGACATCATCCTTCAAGTTCTTGCGGTCAATTTCAGTGCACCAGCTCGACACACGCGTGGGGGCAATATAATATATTATTTTGATAAATATTATTTTGCAGGGATAGCAAACCTAGGGTTTCGTAAAAAAATATATCTTAAATAGATATATTTTAAAATATCTCTATTTAAGAGATATTATTATAAAAGAAGCCCTTTCTTTATTGCAGATTACATTTTTGTAAGTTATTTGTTAGTGTTGTAAATTATGTGTTAGTACAGTAAGTAGTTTATCGCCCCACTTCTATCTTAGTAATTGAGCGTATGCCATACCATCCTTTGCCTTGATGATTTGTCAAATTTTTGTGTCTTAGTTTCTGTATTTAATTTTTTTTATTGCTAAAGATCAGTAAATTCGCTGGCAGTCCAATAATAATAAATAGTAAGTAGTTACCATCGCTTTTATAGACGTATGAATGTTTGTGACGCTAGGAGCACCGGAAAGATGCTGCTGTACCATAGGAGCACGGGAATCTGGGTCAATAATGCCGGTATACAACACAAAGTTATTGTGGCAGCGTACTTATAAATCATGGGTGATTGCCATCCAGACGGGCTTGCGATCTTAGTTTCTGCTGATCGCCGTGTCACCTATTGGATATCTTGTTGGTTCTAAACGACAAAGCCCTACCTACGTTCCAGTTCTAAGTCAAACAAATTGAATGTAACCACATGGCCCAAGTATTTAAACCTTTTCTAAGGAGACTCCTAATTTTAAGGTCGGAATATGCATTGGTGATTATGTTCTCGCTTTAAATACCATTAATCGGTTCTTATGTATGAATCATGATGATTCTGATGGTTCTGAATAAATATTTTTGATGACTGTGAATGATTTACCCATAATTTCTAATAAAAAAATCGTATACTCTGTAATAAAATTAATTTTTCAGAAACTGTTTTAATCGTGTTTAAAACAAAAGTTAAAATCAAGTAATGTGTGAGTCAACATATTATTACGTTTCTTTTATGTTAAAATTTGATTGGCAGCAAATGAATCTGAGAGAGTTATTATTATGATTTCTCGATTTTAAAATAAAGCCTTATAAATATTTAATAGAACTTAACTATCTCTTAATATTCTCTTTATAATTCTCTTCATCGTTAAAATCTATATTCATGAATTTGAAGCATGCATTTATTCAATTCAGTATTGAGGATTTGGACTTTTAAAAAGTCGCTTTTATCAATTGATTATGAAGACGTAGTTTAAAACAACTTCTAAAATAAATTTTTTTCCTTACCCAATGCCTGGGATTCAAAATTATCAAATTTAAACGGTGTATAATACTGACTATCATGTTATAGTTTCACTATCTTTTGAACTTACTGACCGATTTAATGTTTGACCTTCAATGTTACGAATTCAATGAACGTAAATGCTATAAATAATTTGCAAGTATTTACGAGTAGCACCGCGATCCAAAGTTGTGGGCTAGCAATATGAAAAAGTAGAAAAGGGTAATTTGGGTTTTAGGACGTAGTAAAAGGTGACAAAATTACTACCGCAACGATTAGCACCGCGGTTTTTCCTCTGGGTTTGACGTATCAAAGAGCAATCTTCTATGTAAAGACTTAATAATTAAGTAATATTGACAGTCCATAACGGATCACTGCCGGAAACGGGTATCCCTATTTCAATAGGAAATTTCCTAATTCAATAGGAATGGACAGTTTACCCACCACAAGTGCCCAAGGCAGATTGGTAGGTTACATATACCGGTAATACGGTATGCATGTTTCTTTATAATATTTTTCTTCGTCATCCGAATCACCTAAAACGGGATCGGAACATGTGACATCTAAGTTACTTATCGACTATGCCTTGAACTTTTCTACGTATTGTTGTTTGTTATTTGATATATATTATTAAATATATATTCGTGATCTAATTAAGATTGTAAAAGAGGATCAAAATCATCATCGTCTTAGCATTAAATCCCGGTTACAACCCAAACTTTCACTTCAGTCCGGGGTCCACTTTTCACCTTTTCGCATTGTCTTTGGCATCCCTGATATTGATTCTCTTGGAACGTATACCATCCTTTACGATGTCAAGCCAGCTCTTTTTAGGTCTACCTCCCCTGACAAGGTCTGGTAGGTAGGTAGGCGGCATGGCCAGAATTTTATTCGTCGCGGAAATAGCAAGTTACACTAAAACTTGAGCATATGATAGTTGCAATTTATGCACAAATTCACAAATATGAAAGTTCCTAAAGCATTCTTTTCGCGTCATTCGATATATCACCCGTATCGTACTCATTTTTGAGTCAGACTGTTCCGATCTTGATATCACAATCATTGTGATCAGACGATTGAAGTACAAAGCCCAGGCATGACATATTTTATTTGTCAGGACCGCGTCATCGCGTTACACATGCGATATGAGATCTTGAGAATATTTGAGTGATCTTGAGTGGAAGAAAGGATGATTGTTTGTTACTCAATTAAGACATGTTATTTGTATGAAATTTGTCACAAAAAATTTTTGCGACATGTGATCGCTGCGCTGATGTGTATTTTTTATGGCAGATCGTATTGTGACTAATAAATCATAATATGATATATATGGTCATTGCACCTGTAACTGCTATAATTTTTTCGACTCCATACAACACGTGGTTGAATTGGCGACAGGTCTCAGGAACAATTTGCGATCCACAAGTGCCGTTCAGACTTAAAGGTAAAATTTACAAGTCCGTTATAAGACCTGTCATATTGTATGGATCAGAATGCTGGGCCACAAATGAGAAATATTATTGCATGCAGCAGAGGTGCGAATGTTGAAATGGATGAGCGGAGTTACAAAAATGGATAAAATTAGGAATGATTAGAAGTTTGAAAGTATTCCAGTGATTGACAAGCTGAAAAGTAAGTTAGCCTGGTATGGCCATATAATGCGAAAAGAGGATCGTCATGTAACAAGGAGGATGCTAGAAATGAAAGTGGATGGATACTCGAAAAGGAGGGGTAGACTAAAGAAAAGATGGATGGATTGTGTAAAAGGTGATATGATTAAAAAGGTGTGAATGTTCAGATGACGACTAATAGAGGAGAATAGAAGGACAGGACATATTGTGCCGACCCCACATGATAGGGCAGGAAGCAGAGAACACGTGTTTAAAATGGTCACCTATATTATCTTGGCTTTTAGAATTTTCGCAGTTTTTAGAATTTTCTACCATCGTCTTCTGTTTCCAGGACTATTCCGGAACAGAACTTATTAGTGATATAATATTACTTCTGTGGATATGGCTAAATTCTTAGGGATATATATAGATTCTAATTTAAACTGGAAAGAAGAGCTGTATGCAATTGAGAATTCTATCAGTAAAGCTTGCTATGCATTGCGAACTTTGCGCGATGAAGTTGGTCTAAAACACTTAAAAATGGTATATTTTTCTCTAGTTGAATCTAAGCTAAGGCTACAGCATTCAATGTTGGGGAAATAGCTATAAATACAACTGTGAGAAAGCTTTTGTTATGCAAAAAAGGTGTGTCAGGATAATGCTTCGTATATCACAAATGGAGTCATGCAGAGAACATTTTACAAAATTGGATATACTTACGGTCCCGTCTCTTTATATACTGGTAACGCTAACTAACCTTGCAAAAAATATATTTGATTTTGAAACTCAAGACGAAAGGAAACAGAGAGAATCCACAAGAAGAAAAGATCTAAAAAGTAAAATCAAATTAAACCTAAATGTAGTAATGCATGGTTATAAATTTCAAGCTGTTAAAATGTTCAATAAGTTACCAATAGATTTAAAAAATAAATTGTATCACTTTAACGTATTTAAAAAAAGCATTAGATCTTTTCTTATTAAAAATTGTTTTTACTCAATCGAAGAATACTTTTCCATTTAATTTATATTGACTCGTTATGTATATTACTCGTTATATATATGTATATAATTGATAATGTGAAGCTAATATAAATAATTTGTATTTTTAGAAATGTAACAAATGTAATGATCCATACAATTTTATTGTTAACTAAATGTATGGTATTATTATGTAGAAATTTTCAGACACAAATATTTTTTGTTTTATGAATAAATGATATGATATATATGATATCATACTTACTGCTAGCACATATTCAGCGCCCCTGTCGTTCTTTCTGTACAGCGATTTTCCAGAAATATACTCTACATTCTATCTATATTTATATGTCTATTTATGAATTGTTATATATTTTTGTGACACATCATGGTGTTGCATAAATGCATGCGTGATCGTAATATTATGCTATAATTATCTACTGAATAATCTATGTATGATAAATATTTAAAAATCAGTGTATTTGTTGATCGCTGAAAGAACAAAGAAATGTCTATAGTTACTACCTACTATATATAATTACATCGTCCTTCAAATCCCTGGGGTCAGATTCGATGAATTCGCCCGACACTCGCGTGGGTCTGGCAATATTGTTTACAGGTAAAGCAAACATGGGGTTTCATTTTTAAAAATATTACGTGGTTGATTTAATGTTAATTCTAAAAAAAGTATTAATGAATTGAGCTGGTATCAACACTGCGTTAGTGACCGGTAGATATATAAAATATGTAATATCTTTAAATTATATAAGTTATCTCCACAACAAAAACAAAAATTAAATGTGTCACTAACAAACCGTTCACAAATTCCACAGATCAATGACTTTGACTGCTTATTCATTTTGAAGTGAAATCTTTTTTAGGCGCGTTGAGCACTTTTTGGGTGAACAATTTTTGGTTTGTAAAGAAGTGTTAATGACCAATTTAAACTTTAATCCTTGATCATGAACACTTCTTTATAAACGGAAAATAATAATCTAATAGCTCGTCGATAGAATTCACAAGTTACTTAGTTTTCACTTCTATCGGCAGTCCCCAAAGACTGCCCCGCATGTTTTTTTTATTAAATCACCGTATACTTCTGATTTATTTCGGAGACTACTATTTCTCTGTAATGTACTCAAAACACACAAGTTATTTTTACACTCAATTACATATGATGTGTATGCATGAGTACATCACAGAGTTGTTTGCTTAATATTATTAATATTCAACAATATGAAAATACATTACTGCTTATTTCTACATAACAATAAAGATAATAACAGTTAATTCTATATTTCTCTTCAACCCAATCAAATCAACCAATGACTTTGTCTTAAAAATACAAATTTCCCTCCAATAGGTGGAAACTTGTATTATAGTACTTTTAAAAATACACAACTCATAGGCTAGAGAAAATTAATTTTATATTATACAAATAATTTGTTTTGTGGCAATATCGTCATTTTGCAATAATATAAAAATCGACACAATTGTGATTTGTTGATGACCCCTGCTTATTTTATTACTGAAAAAAAGCAGCATTGCAAATATAATTCCATTTCAGTCACTCCTATACTATATGGAAAGAGAAAAATAGTGCACAAATATTCACTTCTTATCCCGCTAATTTCCGGCGCGCTACTTATATATAAAGGCGAAAATTGGTTTGGTTATCAGTTTCGAAAAGGAATTTGGTGAGTAGTGGTCATTTTTATATTGCTTAATCATTGTTGTTCAATTCGATTTTTTGTTTATCATTCTTTAATTGCATCAGACATACTCGTAGTATACAAATTATATGCATGTTTTATCAGAATATATTTATTCAGATTACAAAAATATACTTATAATTACCTATCGTAAAATTTTATTCTCGGACTCAACTCTAATTCTCCACAAGACTAGAAATGTTTATGAGATTTGAAACTTTTTCAATTTTAAATAATGAACTAAAATGATCGACAACGGCTGCTGACAGTGCTAGTACCATCCCGATAACTGGAAAGATGAACGCATATCTCAAAATATTTAATTTTCGACACTCGAGGTGATGATATTAATTATTCATTTTATATTTAGCAATTATGATACAAATTATTATTCTTTATTTTCAGATTTTAATTTCAGTGCTCAACATGCTCAAATTATTTTCTTCAACTCCTGGCGAATGGGAAGCCGCTAAACGACCAAATTATAAAACTAACGTAGACTTGGATTATCCTTATTCCGAATGTCCTCATCTTGGGAAATATTACTTATTAAAGATACCGAAAACTGGTCTTTTAGAGCATGTAGATTACTGGGGCGAAGGCCGTATTGAGATTGATGAAGGAATCAGTGGATTTACGGATTGTTACAACGTCAACCACACGTACCAACTGGTAAGTAATGGAGACGCAAATACAATAAATCGTAAGATTGCAAACAGGATTCCCGTATTCAGCTATACCGATTGCAGAACTGATAGTTACATCAAAAACGATTCAGTGAAGATTATCACTCTAATGGGTGCTCCAATCAACAAAAGCTGTGCTATTGATATAGCCAGAATGGTGAAAAATGACGAGGGCATGGTTGTGCTGTATGGCTATGATCGAGATACTGCAGGTGTGAATAACCTTGATGAGCAATTAAATCCAAAAGGACTCGTCTGTTGTCCCGGTTTTGAATTGCCAGACAGGCTGCAAGGTTTGACGTTATTTGATCGTCACTTGGCGTTCATAAATCTAAATGACTATAATGATACACTTTATAATGAAGTAACAAGCGCCGAATATGATAAAGCTGTGAAAATGTGTTTAGAGCTAGACAAAGCTCATCATTACCAATTGATTTCGGACGTAGTTGAAAGATTACTCAAGGGTGATAATCCAAAGACGATGACATTTGCATACAAATTGTGGGTAGGTGGTGGACAGATTATAGTAAATGACCAATTCCCTTCAGAGTTCCAAAATATTTTACGCTCCGATAATGTACAAATTATGAATTTAAATTATGAACAATCAATAAAATTGGACGCCAACGTTGATCAGGATAAAGATAGATTAGCTTGGGGTGACAAAAATGATAAAACAACTACAAGAATTATTTGGAAATGCATACCCCAAATACTTGATGAGCACGTAGTTTTCAAGTTAAGGAATAACGAGCATACAATGTTCTTAAAATTAGAGGTAAACGTAGATGGAGACGGAGATAGAAGATGTTATGGTTCAACTGCTTCTGGAGAAAAAAGACACAATTGGTCTTTAGAACCTTTGAGGCACAATGGTAAACTCTTATTTTTTATTGTCAATTTTGAATATAAACAAGGATTAAAATTGGCTGCCAATCCAGATGTCTACGGAGACCGTGCGGTTTGGGGCCACAACGGCGAAATTGTAAATAACCCGCAATACTTCGGATGGGTAATAAGTCCTATGTGATACTTTTAGTATTGTCATGTATTAATGTATTTTCCGAGAAAATAAAAATAAAATATGTTTTGTGTTTATCAATTATTATTTGCAATATATTAAAAATGGGATCAAATTTTATTATATATCATTCATTCATTCCCTTTATAAACAAAACCTTAAAATGGTTGTGTCATAGTTTATGTTTTCTTTCGCAATAAATAATATGAATATGTTTTCAAGCCTAAGAAATAAATTGAATTACTGGGGTTAGTTGAATAAACAAGAGAATTCAAGTTTATTGATGTTAATAATAAATTGGAAAAGAAATAATAACATAAATATATAACATATATTTAAAAAGATGAATTTATGCATAAAACGATAATTAAATGCTTTCGCTTGTCAGCAAATGTAAATTTTACTTAAAATCTGCACAGCAAAAGTAGCTTATGTTGAATAATAAGCGAACACATCATTAAGAAATATATTAAAAGACACTATGGTGGAGATTATGTAATTATTTAGTACCAGTACTGCTGGTTAGGCACCTCATCCTATCTTTTTTCCTGCCTAAACGCAAGTTAGTTTAGATACTGCGGCGCCTGACGGTGATTTCGAATAAAACTACTCGACCACCACCGGGCCACCCTCTTCTTGGCTAACGCCCGCGCCGACGACACGTACCGTCGAGTCTTGGTTAAACACGCACGAGTTTTTTTAAGTGTGTTATGATTAAACCGCTAGTTATAAAGGCCTAGACTCCAAACTACAGAACCAGGCGTAGAAGGTTTCTAACTTGCTGCGTATTTCCGTCTCCTTTCCTTTCTACGTTAATTATTAAATCCGCACTACCTTTGTTTCCCGCACCGCGGCTACTACCATCTTTCGAGATCTAAGCCGCACCATTCTCATACGGTCCTTCAGCCTCACCAACTGCAACTAGTGATATTTACTTATAAAACGTTTAATCTATCAACTGTGGTAGGTTTGGCTGCTTAAATTATTGCATTTAAAGTTTTAACAACATTGACCTTAACGAGACTACAAAAATAAATACAAATGCTTACAGTGTCTCTAGATCAATTAGAGTTAAGTGGAAAAATTCATTATAAAAAACAAGTACATCAGTAACCGAAATCATATAAAGAGATTTCGCCAGTTGTATAGTGGCCTATATTAAACATTTCCACAGATTAGGTAGGTTGTTTAGTAACCAAATAAGCTGACTCATTACAAAAAATTCCAGGATGTAACAAGATTAAAATAAAAAAATATTTTTAGGTAAAAATGATCAGTTTCGAAAATTTTTGTAGACCTTTTTTTTTTTGGTCTCGGGGAAAAACCTCTCTTGACGGGTTCCCCCGGCCCGGGGGGACCGAGGGATATGTGGGACTCCGGGAAAGATGTTTGGCCATCCGACTACCCACTAAAAACCCCCGCTGTTCTCCTACCGCCTACGCCCGAGCCCACGGAAATGTGGCCTGCCGATCTCGTGGCCCGGGCCGGCGCCGGCCCGCCCTTTGTCTTAAGGCGGGCCCCTTCTGAAGTGTTGGCGCCAGGGGGAACCTCCGATTTATATCAGCAACCATATTAAATAGGATTTAGCTTAGGCTGGACTTTGTAGGTTGTTATTCAATTTAAGTGGAGCTCAGATTTACATCATCAATCATATGAAATAGGCTTTGGCTTAGGCTGGTTTTGTAGGTACGAACGGACGTATTCCGGAGGCGCATGGCGTAACAGTTGCATTCGATAAAACTGTTTGCATATTTCATTTATTTATGTTTTAGGGTTTATAGGGTTGTAATCCAAAATAAACCAAAAGATATATCCAAAAAATGCTGCCCAAAGTCACAGCTACTTTTAAATATAATACGTGCGTGTTCGAACACAAGGTACTGTCGTCGTAGCGGTAGCATTATTATTAGCTGCAACTTTCATTGTTAATAAAAATAAATAATCAATTGCATAAATATTCATATTTTTAAAGTGAAACTTTTATTCTATCGCATCGCCCCAAAATTTTTCGTCCATCTATCACAGTGATTCCCAAAGTGGTCTATATCGACCCCTAGGGGTCTATGACAACCTGCAAGGGGTCTACGTCAGCGAAAAAAATTTGGGGGTCCATGAAATGAAAATGGGGATCCACGATAGTGGATTTCAACACATACACTGATAGTACCTATTTACTTACATCATACTATCTTATAATATCAAAACATATACATTATTTATAAAAGTACTTATGAAGTAAAAATTTTATTTTATGTTTATTTAATGTTACGTATATTTTACATAACAGATACAAAATTTTATTTTGAGTAGTTTTAATTTAAATTCAATTAATAAATGTATAAATTAACATGTGTTTTTACTTTAAGTTTTTAACACTAAACTTCACTACAGTTAGAAATTTACAGGAAATCAATATCAGGTAAGTAGGGGGTCTACCCAACACGGAAAAACATGGCAAGGGGTCTACGACACAAAAGAGTTTGGGGAACTCTGATCTATCTGATCTATCACATGTCGCATTACGCCGGCGCATGCGCATGGCAGCCAAGGCCAATATGGCGCCCATAGCTCGCATCAGCTGACCGTGTTTATATTCTCAATTATTCGTGCAAGTGTTCCGCAGTATTTCTGTGTTTTGATATGTATATTAATCTATATGTTTTTTTTTTATTATTCACTTTATCTTAACGGATAACGATACAGCTAGTGAGTTAAATAAACCGGTCTACAAGGGAAAAACCAAGAATATTGCGAAAAGATCCGACGATTGCCTACAAACCGAAAAAAAGTTTCACTTGCAACGTGGTTTCATAAAACCACACAATATTAGTGTTTTTTTTATTATTGAAGACTATATTTTCCTAGGTTTAGCTAAGTAGAATCACATTCGCAAACCATCGTGGATTAGTTTCTCATACGGTATATGAACTACTCACACGGTCTTTTCGCCTAATGTGGATTTTATTACACAATTACCAAGTATGGCACGACATATCAAAAATTTTAATATACTCGTACCTATGTACCGAGATCACTGGTACTGATATGTTTACCCACTACTTGTTTTCAAAAAGGGTATTTTTTTATTGCTGTAGGACAGCAGACAGGCTGACGGCACACTTAGAATTTAGCAGTTACCGTCGCCTATGGGTGTTCGTAACGTCTGTGGCAATGCGAACACGCTGCTGTCCCATAAGGGTACAGAAATTTTGGTCACTAATGCCGAAACACAATATAAAGTTATTATTCCGGCATACTTAAGACCAAAGGTGGTCGCTATCCAGACGGGCTTGCGGCCCTACCACGTACCTAGGGTGGGTTGTTTTGTCGCCTTTTACGACAGGCCGACCCCGGCCGCAGAGGTCAGTATTCTTTCTCCGCCCTACACGGATAAAAACGGTGGTGTTTATACTGTCCAATCTTTGTTAACTAGCATAGAGAAATCGCTATAGTTTTTGAACGGGTCTATTTATAGATGAACTTGCCTTCTTTTCCGGCACTATATTTTATGCCACGGTCTTTGAAAATAAAATAATAATTATCAAGTTGGGAATTTGATATAACTACATATTACATGAAGTATGATGGAGTTCCCTACTTAATTAAACATTTCTCTATCCTTGGACCTATTGAACTTTACATCAAATTTAAGTTCAATAACTTGTTGTGGATTCTATTGTCATAATACGAGTATTTTAATAGTTTAGTAATGTATCCATCCTTTCCAATGAGTCGACTCATCCGTCATTGTTTAGTTGGTTTGAGTAAAATGAGTAAAATCACGACATTTTTAGAAATATACACATCAAAAAAGTCTAAGCAACATGTACTAATTTAAATTTTAGGATGGTTTTGGCCGCTGTATGGATGAACTTCCTGAATGCACCTGAGCCTTTTAGTATTTCCGGGCCGACGGTACACTCGCACCCTTATTGTATCAGGCGTAAACCCGAATTGCGACTCATCGGAAAACATAATTTTATCCCATTGTTCCTGGGTCCATATTCTGCGTTCTCTACACCATTCATTTCGACGAGCGCGATTCCCGTGACGTATCGGTGGGCACCTAATTGAGCGTCGAGCTCGTAGGCCGTACTCATGCAGTCGATTTCGCACAGTTTGTGGACTTACATCAACACCACTTGAATTTTGTAGCCTCAAACTTATCTCTCGAGCGGTTAACATCGGCTGGCGTCTTGCAGTCAGTTGTATGTACCGGTCTTGCCGAGTGGTTGTAAACTCCTTTTACGGCCTGGATGCTGTTCAGCGGGTTCCCTTGTATTATTGTAGCGTTGCCAAAGACGACAAATAACACTTCTATGAATGCCAAAATGCCGAGATACCTGAGATTGATTACTTCCCGCTTGCAACATCCCTACAGCTCTTTGCATTTCATTTGCCGTCAAATGACGTCGCTCTATGACGTAAAGAATATCTAACAATTCAATTTTGTCGCTAACTTTATTTAAATGGTTGGTAAAATTATAAAATCAAGACTAAACGTAGCAATAAAAACGCACTTAAATTCAAACAAATTCCCTTTCATTTAATTTTATGAAAAAAACAAAACAATCAATTTTTTTTTACAACCAGCCAGTATGTCATCTATAACAAAAAAGTTTACATACCTACGCACTTTGAGTGAGTAAAGACTTAGAAATTAATTAGTATAAATGGTAAATTTGTAATATCATGCATGTTGCTTAGACTTTTTTGATGTGTTTATCACTCATGGCCGGGAGATAATTTTCCAATAAACATTTATTGTTTATATGATGTTAAAATTTCAATTTTAGCAACAGAATGTCATTATTTAGTTTCTTTATTTACTGCTTGATGGTGGATGGACACTATACTTGCATAAAAACTGTTTTTAGACAATTTAATCACTTTTAAGTTACTAAATGCTTTGTGTATAAAAAACAACAATTCCCTGTATTATAAAAAGCAGCACTATCAATAATATTAAACTAAAATGAATTAAACGCATGAAGATATTTTAAAATTGTTTTATTTAATTATTTACATTAATTAATAATTAAGTAAAATTATAATCTTATATCCACATAAAATCGAATGAACTGCCTTTTGAGTGGGTTGTTACAGAGAATGATGAAAAATACAAAAAATAAAACGACATAAAAACGAGTTAATGAATGTGATAGATGTGACTGTAGTGAATGGGGCATAATTGTTATCGACAAAACTGTAAGTATCAAATGTGGATCGTTGCAGACGCGTAGCTTTATGATTGCTAATTGACAACCTTGATTTGACAATACCCGTAGTGCAACGGCTAACAAACTGCGGTACAACAGTCTCGCGTTTGGGTGTTTATGTATAATATTAATTTACAAAAGAAAAGTATACATTTAATATATTAGTTATCTAGTACCCTTTTTTTTGGTTTCGGGGAGAAACCCTCTCTTGACGGGTTCCCCCGGCCCGGGAGGACCGAAGGATATGTGGGACTTCGGAAAAGATGTTCGGCCATCCGACTACCCACTAAAACACCCCGCTGTTATCCTATCGCATACGCAGGGGTCTACGGATATGTGGCCTGCCGATCTCGTAGCCCGGGCCGGCGCCGGCCCGCCCTTTGTCTCAAAGCGGGCCTCTTCTAAAGTGTTGGCGCCAGGGGGTCAGGGTGTCGTCACCCCGTCGCTCTCCTGTAACAATTCTAGGAGTTGAGGGGGGCCGCGGAACAGCACGCGGCCCTCACCCTCGCGGCAATAGTGCGGGCGGCGGGTCCTCCCGCGAGGGGCCGCCGACGTAGCCTGCGTTGGCGGGAGGGGAGTGTGGTTGTCGACTCCCGCTCCCACTCCGCCGCCTCCTTTGCGGACATGACTGCCTCTCAGGAGGCGAGTTATCTAGTACCCTAATACATGTGCTGCTACTTACTTTGGAACTAGATGGTGCTGTGTGTCCCAGTATGTTTATTTATTATTTATCTATTATTAATTGAAGGAATAATTTAAAGATGTTGATTAAATGTTCTAATTAATTGGATATCATTTTACTGAATTTACATGTACAATGTGCGACCTATAAAGGAAGTTGAGTAATGAAGATCAATGTGCGTACTGCACAGCTTACTTAGTGGGTTAAAAGTACGACGAAGGACGCGGGAAACTGATTAAAACGTGACCGTATATTTATGAGCAAGAAACAAGAACAAGAAAACTTACTAACAAACTTTAGAAATATCTCTTATAATTATAATATTTTTAGGTAAACGTTTTAACTCGCATGAAAGAGTTTTCAAGTAATGCGGTTTGTTAAATTTGTGTATCCGAGTACATATATGGCAACTGTCTGGGAAGGGCTCTGACGCGAAATGACGACCGCAGTATAATCTATTTAACACGGGAGCAAGTAAACAACGTGTCTCGCGCATAGTGTTTTATTTTATACCGCCTATCTACATTTAAATAATACGAATACATCACACGCAGTATCGTCCTAAGATAACGAAACGGCCGCTTTTGGATAATTTCAATGTTTATATTTCCTGCTAAGACCCAAGCTCTGCAAAAACCATTATTATTCATCATCAAACTATTTGCAAGTCATTCTGTTATAAGCTTCGCCGAGACTTTTGGAACACAATCGAACTTATCGTCCAGCTAATACAGCTTTTTGTATTTTATCAACATATGAACTTGTTACTGAAGAAATTGACGCAATAAGAGGTCCAAAAGTTTAACCCTGAAATAATCTAGAATAAACTTTTTATATAAATAAGATAAATACGAGGAACACAAGAAAAAACATTTGACGAACTAACTTTAGAAAAATCTCTAGAATATAAAATAAGTTTTATTTTAGGAATAAGTTATGATTCGCACGAAGGAGTTTAAGGAATGCGGTCAGTTAAATTTGTGTATACTCGTTTATGTCAACTGTCTGGGAAGTCACTCTGTTATAGCTTCTTCGAGACTTTCGGGGCCCAGTCGCCTTATCGCAATGGGCCAGTTAATACAGCTTTTTATATTAAGGAGTCAAACGAGCGTTGTCCAGAAAGCTACTAAGACATTAGATTTTATCCTATGCAATGCCTTTGGGTCTGGTGTTCTTTATTAATTAGGTAAATTTTTATCACAGTGCCATGCGTTCCAGTGTTGGGCTCAGGCCTCCTTTTAGAACGGACATCGTGAAAACGGAACGAACATATACCCTCGCTGCTTATCCAAAGCGGATTACAGAATAACACATACCGGTACTTGGGGTCCGCAGGTTTCTTCACAATGTTTTCTTTCATCACTGTTACGTGAAAATTAAGTTATAATATGCAAATCAGACGAGAAAATATACCTAAGATGTACATACCCGCGTGGGAATCGAACCAGTGACCTCTAGGTTAGTAGCTGTGTCTATCACAATACACAGGAAATAGCTAACTGTAAAGTTGTCCAGAGTTACGTCTACCTGGGGTCCACCATCACAAATACTGGAAGTTGCGAGGAATAAATTAAAATAAAGTGCGCCGTAACACGATCAGCCGTGGAAAAGCACAGGAAAATATGGAAAGACCGCCGCATAACTAAAAACACCAAGGTTCGATTAATGAGATGCTACGTATTCTTTCCCTATTTTCTTATATAGAACTAAAACATGGACAATCAATCGATAACATCGCAAAAATATTGGTGCCCTTAAGATGTGGTGCTGGTGGCGTTTGCTTAGGATAAAGTGGACAGCTCACCGCACTAACGTTTGCATCGTTGGATCGTAGCATCGTTTCATCCATGAAGGAGCTTCGCATCAAACAAAGGTTTTCATTGATTTTACAAATACGAATCCTTAAGATGTTGGGACATATAACACAAAACCAACGCAATTAAAATTATTTTGTTTATAAATATATCTAAATTGGTGCAACTTATAAGTAGAATCATTTTTATTCCGCTAAGTGGCTTTTAGTAAAGTCAAAGCGTATCCATACCGCATTTCGAAAATATTTTAGTGATGAATAATAATAATAATAATAATAATATATATAAACTGTCAAGTCTGTGAATGCTGACACATGGCTGTCTGAAAAATTTTATTTAAAAAATAGTTTTCTGATTTCTTTTTACATATTTGCCATTGCAATTACGAATAAATAGTGAAAATAAATCCTTCAAGTATATATATATATCATAAAAATAAGAAATAAACTATTGAAAACTAAAATCTCATAAATTAGTTCAAAATGACAACTCACGTCAAAATGAAAATATGCTTTCGAAGTGTTGTAAAATTTAATATGTATAAATAAAACAAGTCACATGAACAGACAAGATAGCCAGCCGTAATCGCGCACGCCTTCCACCTGCTGTACCCACTTCGCCAAGCTCCACCCGACCAACCTCTAACACAGAAGATTTGGCCAGAGGGATGTCGAGCCATAACAACGAGGATGGGACAGCGTCGTCTAACTCGTGTCGAAGACCTACGCGGGGACGTGGACGACCACCATCAGCACGCTTGGAGCCTGCGGGGAGCGCCCCGCGCCCGACTCCCGCTACTGGTGGTGTAGTGCGCCGCATGAGATGGACTAGGGAGATGAATGAGAGTGTCATGCGCGCGTACTTTGAGGCTACAAAGATGGGAACCTACCTCACGGCGTATCGTGATCGGATGCTGTCTCTGTTTCAGGTTCTTCACCCAAATACCACTGTCACGGCACAGCGCTTGTCGGATCAGGTGCGGGCCATTCAGCGGTTAAAACTGCTGGACGAACCTGTACTTGATCGTCTACGCACTGAAGTACGGAACAGTCTTAGGATAAATGAAAATGCACAATATCCAATTCTACAACAAAGTGATGTTGTGATGGAAGTATCCTCAACATCACCATCTAATACGGATTTGGATATTCATAGGACTGATTCCGTAAGTAGCCAGGATTTAGAGCGTATGAGGAGGACTTTGGAGGAGGCAATTAAGGAGTATAAAGACATACCTACCCTAAATAGACCACAGCTACCTCGTCTACCCATACATAGACATAGTTTGTCTATTTTGGGTAATTTTAACCAGCTTTTAGAACCGTATATATTAACAAGTAAAGATCTGGATGAGACACATTCTATTTTGTACTGTGGGGCTGTCGCCGTGTGTCGTACTGTTGGTGTGAAATTTAATAATATTCCCCAATATAAAAAAAAAACATATGACAAACCAGCCTGGCAGTACAGAATAGAACGTAGAATTAATGCAACACGAACTCTAATAGCTAAACTAATTTGTTTTCGATCGGGAAATACTCGACCAAGGGTGATGCGTTTCGTGACTCAGGCATTTGCTGGAACCGATATTGGATCTAGTGACTATATGCTTAGAGTCACGGAGCGCATAGACTTCTTGAAACAGAGAGTCTATGCCTGGGCAAACCGGATTCGCAGGTATAAAGAACGCACAGAAAGATATTTCCTTAATTGTCGCTTCCAAAGAAACCAGAAAGGTGTGTATAGAGGCTGGGAACATTCGAAGGTATTAGTGGCTGACGGACAGTTGCCAAATAACGATGCAACGCTGGAATTCTGGCGTGGCATCTGGTCTGTTCCGGGAAGTCACACTGAGAACGAATGGAAAGGGGCTGTTGAACAGAGGTGTGAACTTATTCCAGAGATGGAACAAGTCATAGTGGTTCCATCAGACGTAAGTTGTGCAATCCGTTCGTGCCAAAACTGGAAAAGTCCTGGACCGGACGGCTTACACAACTTTTGGATCAAATGGTTTAAGATTTCGCACTCCTGTTTGGCAACTCAATTCCAAGATGCTATAAACTCGTGCTGCCTCCCATCCTTTATGACCACGGGGGTCACGCACCTTATACACAAATCTGGTAGTACCATGGATCCTAGAAATTATAGACCCATAACTTGCTTACCTACCATCTACAAGTTGCTTACATCCATTTTGAGAACAAAATTAATGAAACATCTCTTAGACAACAAAATTTTGGCTGATACTCAAAATGGATGTAGGCCGGGGTCCCGTGGTACGAAAGAGCTCCTCCTCGTAGATATGGCTATCAATAAACAAGTCCGTCGAAATAGAAAAAACCTCTGCACTGCTTGGGTTGATTATAAAAAGGCTTATGATTCAGTGCCGCATTCATGGCTTATGAGGGTGTTGGAGTTGTATAAAATTGATGCTACTCTACGCACCTTCCTAGGTTCGTGCATGCGACAGTGGGTCACAAGACTTAGCCTCCCAGGAAGAGGACGGTTTTTAGACGGACTATTGAGAATAGAGCGTGGGATTTTTCAAGGTGACAGCCTGAGCCCATTGTGGTTTTGCCTAGCATTGAACCCTTTGAGCACACTGCTTGAGGATTCAAGACTAGGTTTTCAACTTCGCAGAGGGGGTGAAGTCATATCTCACCTACTATACATGGATGACCTCAAACTGTTCGCGTCAAAAAAAACGGACCTACTAGAACTATTAAAACTAACTGAAAGGTTCAGTAGTTCTATAGGAATGGAGTTCGGCGTGGACAAGTGTGCGGTTATGCATGTACAGCGGGGGCGAGTTGTCAATTCAAACGAATTACAACTCTCTGTAAATATGTCCTTCAGATCTCTCTCTGAAGGTGACACCTACAAATACCTTGGTATATCACAATCATTAGGTATCGATGACGTAGACATAAAACAGCTGGTAAAGGAGAAATTTTTTAGCCGCCTGAGAAAAGTGTTGAACTCCTTCCTCTCAGGTGGTAACAAGATTCGCGCCATTAACAGCTGGGTTATGCCATCGCTGACCTACTCCTTTGGTATACTAAGGTGGACTCAGACAGAGCTGGATGCCTTGGATCGAAGGGTTCGTTGCATGATGACTTCATATCGGATTCATCACCCACGATCATCGGTTATGAGATTGTATATCCCACGGAAGTGCGGAGGGCGAGGTCTGCTAAATGCCAAAAATCTGCACAACCGTGAGATATGCAAGCTCCGGGAATACTTTCTCAAAACCAACGTGGGGATGCATCGGGATATGAAGGCAGTAGACAAGGGACTCACCCCGCTCTCTCTTGCAAAAGAGAGCTGGAGCAGGCCTGAAGTAATGAGTACTGCTGAGCGTATGGATGTGTGGAAGAGCAAGGAGCTGCACGGTAGATTTTATCGAGCACTATATGGGCCCGATATAGATCTGCTGGCATCGGTGAACTGGCTTCGATTCGGTGACCTCTTTGGGGAAACCGAAGGTTTTGTCTGTGCAATTATGGACGAGGTTATTAAGACGAACAACTACCGGAGGTACATCCTAAAAGACGGCACGATCGACACGTGTAGAGCCTGTCACTGTCCTGGTGAGTCAATTAGGCATGTTACTTCTGGTTGTTCTCGTCTTGCTAACTCTGAGTATTTGCACAGACACAACTTAGTGGCCAGAATCATCCATCAGCAACTTGCCCTTCGATACAAGCTTATATCTTCAGAAGTGCCCTATTATAAATACACGCCTGAGTCAGTTCTTGATAGTGGCCATATCACGCTCTACTGGGATCGATCTATTATCACAGACAGGACTATTGTTGCCAATAAGCCTGATATTGTGATAATAGATCGATCTGCGAGACATACGATGATCATTGATATTAGTGTCCCACATGATGGTAACCTCGTGAAAGCAGAAACTGACAAGATTACAAAATATTTAGATCTCGCTCACGAGGTTGCCGCCATGTGGCACATGGAATCAACGAGCATCGTACCGATAGTGGTGTCAGTGAACGGGCTTATAGCGAAGAGCTTCGAAAAACACCTAGAGAGGCTTTCGCTAGGTAAATGGGTGAAGGGTCGGATACAGAAGGCGGTTCTCCTAAGCACGGCACGCATAGTGAGGAGATTCCTGTCTCTGGAGCCCTAACCACCGGTAGCTTGGGCCCTAGGCCTCGCTCCCAGCGACGGACAGTTTTTTATATTTTTTAATTTAATTTCTTTGTAAATATCGTTTTATAAAATAAATTATTTTTTTAATATTAATAAGTATTTTATAAAATGAAATGTAAATTATTTTGAAAAATGTAAATAACTAGAAAAGAAAATAAATAAAGAGGAATAATAATCATAAAATGTAAATTATTTTGAAAAATGTAAATAACTAGAAAAGAAAATAAATAAAGATATTAATAATCACTATTTTATTGCATAAAAATACTTAACTGAAAATCTGCAGAAATACACACATCAAAAAAGTCTAAGCAACATGTACTAATTTAAATTTTAGGGTGGTTTTTCACATTGTAACGTTGTATTTTATTTCTAAAATAATATTTTTAGGGTCCTATGATGTAAAAATAACAGCTCTTGTCTTTATAAGTTCTTTTAATAACAGAAATTAACAATATTAGAATATTCTGTAGAAACTAAAGTACATAAGCAACTAAACATTTTTTTTACAAAATGAAATTTCTAAAGAAAATGAATTTATTGTGAAAGAATAGGATAATTTAATACAAAGTATGGCCTCCTCTGCTATTCAGAACTTGGCGACAACGATTATTCATTGAATTAATGAGACATTTTATGTCATCTTGCGATATTCGCTCCCAATGGAATTGTAGCAAATCCTTCAGCTGTTGAGTTGTCACTCCGTCCAAGTCTTTCAAAACACGTCTGTGGTGCATGTCCCATGCGTGCTCGATGGGGTTGAGTTCTGGCTATTGTGCATTCCAGGGCAATACCCGGATGTTCTCCGGATGTTGAGCCGCTGTATGGATGAACTTCCTGAATGCACCTGAGCCTTTCAGTATTTCCGGGCCGACGGTACACTCGCACGCTTCTTGTATCAGGCCTAAACCCGAATCGCGACTCATCGGAAAACATAATTTTATCCCATTGTTCCTGGGTCCATGTTCTGCTTTCTCTACACCATTCATTTCGACGAGCGCGATTCCCGTGACGTATCGGTGGGCACCTAATTGGGCGTCGAGCTCGTAGGCCGTACTCATGCAGTCGATTTCGCACAGTTTGGGGACAACACCGCTTGAATTTTGTAGCCTCAAACTTATCTCTCGAGCGGTTAACATCGGCTGGCGTCTTGCAGTCAGTTGTATGTACCGGTCTTGCCGAGTGGTTGTACTCCTTTTACGCCCTGCATGCTGTTCAGCGGGTTCCCTTGTATTATTGTAGCGCTGCCAAAGACGACAAATAACACTTCTATGAATGCCAAAATGCCGAGATAACTGAGATTGATTACTTCCCGCTTGCAACATCCCTACAGCTCTTTGCATTTCATTTCCCGTCAAATGACGTCGCTCCATGACGTAAAGAATATCTAACAATTCAATTTTGTCGCTAAATTTATTTAAATGGTTGGTAAAATTATAAAATCAAGACTAAACGTAGCAATAAAAACACACTTAAATTCAAAAAAAATTCCCTTTCATTTAATTATATGAAAAAACTAGCTATGCCCGCGACTCCGTCCGCGTGGAATAGTGACCTTATCACTAAGGGGTATGATAAATAGATGTTGGCCGATTCTCAGACCTACTCAATATGCTCACAAAATTTCATGGGAATCGGTCAAGCTGTTTCGGAGGAGTACGGGAACGAACATTGTGACACGAGAATTTTATATTATGAAAAAATACAAAACATAATCGAAATTTTTTTTACAACCAGCCAGTATGTCATCAATAACAAAAAAGTTTACATACCTACGCACTTTGAGTGAGTAAAGACTTAGAAATTAATTAAATGGTAAATTTGTAATATCACGCATGTTGCTTAGACTTTTTTGATGTGTTTATAATAATAAGTTAACGACAACCTTCGGGGCAACGACTTTCGCACGTCAAAACATGTGTGGGGGGTTACGGATTCAATCCCCGCCCCGAGTCTGGGTGTTATAAAATTAATATATATGATTAGGATATCAGTTGTTCAGTACCCATAGAATAAACTATCGCTGCTTTCTTGAGGACTAGATGGCGCTATCAGTTATAATAGTATATTTATATTATTATTGTGACAATGATCCGTAACCCTATTATAAAATTGAGCTTAAATAAGCTTTTTTGATTCTAATTTAACCAGAATATTTGGCTTTGTAACCCATAATAAGCGAGCATAGTCCTTTGTTGTGGTATTGCTCTTTCGTGACACTTACATTTCTTAAAGAAAAATCCACAATTAAATAGAGAGGGAACGTATCTAAACTGGGTTTTAAATGAGAAAAACATTTATACTTCAATAATTCTTCTTGTCTATGAAGAAACTCAAAATGAATTTTATGAACCGATAAGTGACTGTGCCAACTTATAAATAATCGTGTTTACTCGGCTTCACAACGGGCATCTGACTGAAGATTTCAGATAAAATTCATGTAATTAAGTTTAACTAAGTCTGGCTGATAGTTTCAGAACTTATCATGAATATGCATCGAGACTTGAAATTATAAAGTTTATATAAGTATAAGCTGTATTTTTTATTATTTTCTTTAAACTTCAACTGATTGTTCTCTTTTTATTAATAAATTACAGTAGCCTTATATAGATAAAAAAACAGAGTTTGCCGTTTGCTATCAAATTAATGAGAGAGTGCCTTACTAAAGCAACTGCCTTCTTTCCCTAATGCATAAAAAGAAAAAATGTGTTCAACAAGTGTACTTTCTAGTCTTCAAAGATTTTAGCAAAAGTATACATATTATATTTATATTTTTTACCCCCTTTCATTATTATAGTACAGACGTAAACATTTGATTAAATAGAAGTGCAAGAACCAACACCAAAAGAGCAGAGATTTGGACGACTACCAAATTATGACATCAATGAATTTACATGAAGATGATAATAAATCTAGAAAGATTGCAAACTGGATGATTCCTTTTCTTAATTTCGGTGATTGCAGAACTTATTGTTATATTAAAGACAATTCAGTAAACATTGTTACAGTTACAGGGGCTCCGATTAACGAAAGTTGTGCTACCGATATCGTCTGTATGATAAACGGTGCAGAAAGAATTATTGTTCTCTTTAGATTTGATAGAAAATCAATAGATATTAAAAATCTTGAAATAACTTTATTAAATAACAAAGAACTAGTATTTTGCCCAGGTTTGAAACTACCTGCAACATTACAAGGATTGAGTTTATTCAACACTCATTTAGCTTATATTAATCTAGATGATTGTAGCGACATCTTATACTATACTATTGCCCGCGCCGAATATGACAATTCTGTACAGTTGTGTCTAGCAAGCTTCGTTGTCTTGCTGGGCAAATAAAGCCCGACAAGACAACGAAGTATCCAAATTAGTTGAAATACTACTTAGAGGTGCTAATCAAAAAACGACCGGTTTCCATAAATTCCGATTTCTTCTTAAATCTGATAAAATCAAGTTTAAAGTACTGGCAAGCGTTAAAACTAGATCCCAATATGAACAATGATTCTGATCACGTTGCTTAGGGCGATGCTGCGGATAAATCATCGGTGAGGATAGTTTGGAATCTGTATCCCCAATTACATAATTATCATGTTATATTTCTAATTAAAAATGTTGAATATTCGTTGTACTTAATAATGAATGTAAATGCTGATTCTGCTGGAGGCAGAATGTGTTTTGGTTCGGAGAATCAGAGTGAGATGAAACACTATTGGAGCATAATATACAGTTATAAGGGAGACCCCTTGTTTCTTATTATAAATTATGAGTACCTTGAGAGATTGAAATTGGCTGCTCAAGCTGACAATTAAGGAGATCGAGTGCTTTGGAAACATCGTGGTAGTATGGCTAGTGATCCAAATTACTTTGAATGGCAAATAAACGTTACTAGCGTTTAGGTGATACTGATTTAATTATGTAGTTGACTGCATACAACTGGTTTTTTTTTAAATTGCATTTATGTAAGGGTCATGTTCACCGACAAATAAATGTTTGTTAAAACAAATGATGTTAGATGTAACATTGTATATATCGTAGGTAAACTCAAGTGCCTGAATAAAAACTTATGAAAGTTATTTATTTTTATTTTATAACCTTTAATATGGTCTGATAATTATTTGCAAGTCCATTGAAATTTTATATATCAAAAAAATTAAATATTTTTTTTCTAATTTATATCGGTTCACGAAGAAAGTAGTTTGTGGATCTTGACAATCCTTTTTTTCATATTTATTCCACGTGTCCTTTGTCTTATCCAGATGATGGCAATGATCATTTCCAACTAAGTCGTAAATAGCCAAGTCACTATAACTAAAATAAAATGTGGCTCAAATGATACCGTTCATTAATCAAACAAACCTATACGCATAATGCCATTAGAGTCCATGCTATCTCATTGTTCGCAAGAAATTGATTGATGGCGTATCCATCGGAGCGTGGACAGCGGACGTTGCATAAACAAACCATTTTTATAGGCGCATTGGACAATAGAATGCAATTTAATGCGATTTGATTAATTGAGAATCGATGAGCGATCTGCTATAAAAAGTTAACCCTAAATCCCTGTTTGTCATTATTATCATCTGAGTAGTTTTTATCATTTCTTATTATCTTGATCTCTTCTTCTTGATCTTATCTTAATTCCAAGCTTTTACTTCAAGAGCCAAATGTCCAATGTATTGCAACAGACCGATATCGATGTCTGACCGAAGCCTTAGTCAGGCTGCACACCGGCGCCACACGCTACATGCAACATATATTTACGTCGCTACAATTACTACGCTACAATTCAGCTTACAACAAATATATAGGTTATGCTCACATCGGAAGCACAGTTGTGGCGTGGCACCAGCAACACAATGTCGACATCATCGTCCAACGACGACGATTTTTTGCTGTGGCGATTAATGAGAAAGAAAACGTTGTTGGGTTCATCCGTTTTATAAAAATTGTACAGTTTACGGAAATTTCAAAATTTCCCAAGAATTACGATCCGATGAAGAAAAGTTTCATTTATATTATAGAATGTCTGAAAAGACTTATCAATTATTATTAAATTTAGTTCAATCAAGTTTAACGAAAGAAAATAACCACTTCAGAGAGTGTATTCTAGCTGAAGAGCGTTTACTCATCATTGTATAAAATGGGTTTTTATCAACCTCTGCAATAAAGTTAACGTAAAATTCAATGTTGTCTTTCATTTTTCTAGAGCGCGGCGCCACATAAACGAACGTGTTCGATCTTGAATTCGTGTGACGCGACAAGGGTTTCGACACAAACTGCACCTACTACAAATGTGTCCTTGGTGTGCGTGTTTACACACAAATATACGGGGGCGATAAATGTATCGCGTTGCAATGTGGCGCCACAATTATTTTAATACAAATGTATCTCTGGAGTGCGGCCTCCCTTACTGTTCGATCTTTGTACAAAGGGTATTTGAAATCCCGCCACCTGATTTTTGTAATCTAGGGTGGGATGGAAAAATGGGCTTCTTGTGTCAACGTTTGACGAGATAACCGCCTTTTGCACCGTGTGCAATATATATAAAATTCTAACGATAATTATAAATAACTGGACGGGACGGTCGACGTTCGACCTCCCTGGTTACTCTAATTGGCCGTGCCATTAAATCTGTGTGTGTTCAGTGTTGTGAATTTAGCTGGTGCCGTGCAACAGTTCCTCAACGACCTGAACCGAACCGGGAAGGGGTGGAAACAAGGTCAGTGCGGGTTTCTTTGCCCATAGCAAGGCATCAACGTCTCTCTAGCCACCGCTCCTATCCCATCCTCTATCATACAGTCCACTGCTCTCGAGCTGTCCTTCTTATTCCTGTACGGTGCAATCTGGGTCCGTGACCGGCATCGTACAAACTTTTTGTGACATGTTCATGCAGCTATGACTATTATTTCAATCTCAAAATTAAATTAGATTTTAGATCAACATGCACAATATGTACCTGGTAGCTCAGTGTGGAAGGTCACATTTGGTGACCGCTTACGCAGATTTTTTAATGTCTAATGTGCATAATAGCCTAATAGCCATCTACGGTGAAGGAAATCTTCGTGAGAAATCATGTGAACTGAAATCACTGGCATGAGTGGTAACTCATTATGGATTGGCTGATAAGCCAATCCACTATTTGTTCCCTCTAGGAGAGTGACAAAGCGTAGAAGTGGCATGCTATGAACTGTTATTATGAAGAATATGGATATTTTTAGCTCCTATGAGGCCTTGCCAAAATCGACTGTGCAGGGGCGGAGAAAGAATACTAACCTCTGCGGCCGGAGTCGGCCTGTCGTAAAAGGCGACAAAACAACCCACCCTAGCTACGTGGTAGGGCCCCAAGCCCGTCTGGATGGCGACCACTTTTGGTCTTAAGTATGCCGCCATAGTAACCCTGTGTTGTGTTCCGGCATTATTGACCCAAGTTCCTGTAACCTTATGGGACAGCAGCGTGTTTGCGATGCCACTGACGTTGCAAACACCCATAGGCGAGGGTAACTGCTAAATTTTAAGCGGGCCGTCAGCCTGTCTGCTGTCCTATAGCAATAAAAAAAAATCGACGTCTACTTACTTTTTGACGAGAAAAGTATGTTATAACGGGTTTATTAAGCAAAATATAAAATTGCAATATTTTCTTAGTACACAATATTAATATCAAATATTGCAAAATAAACATTTGTATCCAACATATCTATTTGATACCTAAACTATCTACCTTTGTCGTTGTCCAGGACATAAACGGACTAGTTAACGCATTATTGCTTCCAGTAATGACTCTGAGTAGTTGACTCTAGCCAGTTAACGTGTCACGATACTTAAATTGAGGTTGTCGTCTAATAATCGTTGTTTGCGACGTATGCCTCTCCAAGTTTATGCCACACTTTCTCGTTCCATGCTTTTTCGTCGAAGTGGCACACATTGTGTTATTTTGTCAAAAAATATTATTTTAATTTCTGTAGTTGTTATAAGGGATTCCAAAAATATAATCAGACCCCTATAAACCTCGCAGCTAGCTGATGCATGATTTTTGCTGTATGTAGAAAATTGCAAATTACCAGCACCAAATTAGTGTTTCGGTCGGTAGCCGATGTGGTTATATGGAGATAACCTTATTACGACCACCTGGTCTGGCTTACTTGTCGACCAAGACGACGAGTCACGATAATGTACTCAGTAAAATCCAGATTATCACCCAGACCCATGGAGCAACGCAGTATTGACTGTGGCCCTTGTGACCCTCCAGAGCTAGTGGCCTTACTAAAATATCAACAATGATAAAGGAACGTACAAAAGACCATGTTTTAAATATAAATAACTATCGTCAACACTTAAGAATATATATTTTATTATACGAAGTAATAGTCAAATCTATATAATTCTGGAACATTGCTATATCAAAAACAACAGGCGCAGAATTACGCCACAAAGCATTCCCCTAAATGAAGCCTATTCTTTTGATAAGAACTACACACCAATAACTCTTTTGAGCCCATTTGTATTTTGCGTTTAAAGGCATTCATATCGCATCGCATACGTAGCATTCGACTTTTATTTTAGTGCCTGAATATCGTCTTAAGGCTTAACTCGAGCTTTTTGGATTGGAAGGATCAAGGAAATAGGTCATATAAACATCCCTAAAATTTACAGCACTGTATACAGATAGTTTGTCTTGGAACTCAAAAAAGGTTAAATACATTTTGTATTTAACTATCATATTTCATTAGACTTATTTCTAAGTTCTACACGTTAATTACATGACTATAGGTGAGCTGTATACTGAACTCAACAAAATATGAAACCTTATTTCTAAACTGTTTAAACATAATAATACAGTATAATAAAGCAATTAATTTACGAAAATTTGCTTACAAAATAGGAGCAACAGAACAAATGTTCGATTTAAATGCTCGTCGTTCCCCGAGGGCAAGGAAGTAAAAGCTTTCTCACTGTAAAGCGCTTTGCTCAACATTTCCTATTAATTATATCACTTTATAATAAACTTCGTTTAAATTCTATAAGTTCTAAAATGAAACAAGACTAATAATGTGAATGTGAACATTTATTTTTAATTTAATTTGTTATTATAATTTTCCTTTTACTATAGTAATCTGCATCTTCACAATTCATATGTTTTTCAATGATATACTAGTATGTGTATCATAAGGTGTAGAGGATTTGATTCTTTTGTTTGCTGTCCGGTATATTAGGAGCGATGCTATTGTTTCTTCCGCCAAACTTCTTTCCGGACATATATTTGCTTTAACCAAATTGTATGACAAGGAAAATAATAGAAAATTGTAATAATTCTAAATATTAGATACACATACAATCAATTTTCAACAAATCGAAGGCATTTAAGAAGTATGCAGAAACAAATTTTATTTTTGATATCATCTACACTTGTGGTTAGTTTCTCCTTTATTCTCTTTGATTCATTTGTGTTCTATGGTTTTGCCTGCATTTCTATTTCTTTCCCTTTGAGTAAATATTTCCAGTGCCTATGATGTCTAAATATATGTGGGCACCACCTACGCACCATGAAGTGGTCCGTTTGTTTGGTTTTAGTCTTCTGGCAATCAAATATCTAAATTTTGCAATGTCAATAAACCGCAGATTATACAGATTGTTTATAATCCCTTAAGTACTTATTTGAGGTGAAAAAAAGAAATTTGTAATTGCGCAGAGGCAAATTTGTGAAGTTCTTCCAACTTTTGGGCACATCTGGCGACTTGATCCGTTCCAAGATTATGGCTGAAATATTTTATGATTTAGGAGATTGTACCTATAAATTCTTTATGCTTGGGTTGATTAGTAGATCGTTTTAAGAAGCCTTGGCCTTGTGTAAATGTTATCTATTGAATCTATAATCAACCTCAAATGAAAAGAAGTGTGTTATAATTTTAACGCATGGTATGTATGCTGGAATGAATGACTGTCCTTTCTTATAGCTAGAGTTCAGCAGACAGGCAAATGCCCACCCTGGCAGGTGGTCACCGTCGCCTATGGACGTTTGCAATACCAGCTGCATTACCAACTATTACTGCCGGCCTCGAAGAAATTTTATAACGCCTTTTTTGAAGAATCCCATATCGTAGCGCACTGAGAAAACCTCAGCCGGAAGCTCATTCCAGATCCTGAGAGTACGCAACATGAACGTTCTTGAGAACCGTTTTGTACAAGAAAGAAGAAGCTCCAAGAAATGAGAATGAACACCCAGTCGATGGTGGGCAGTGCGGTGGTATAAAGACGACGAGGGCACCATTCTGAATAGTTCTTCAGAACACTCTCCGTTGCACAGATGGTGCTAATAGTGGCTACATTTTACTGATTAACAACTCTTCATAAGCTAGTTGCAGCTTGCCAGTAGCTGATGCAAGGTTAACTTTGAACCAGTGTCCTCGAATGTCAGGATGCTGACAAGTCATTAGTGTCTATTCGTGAGGGTAGTTTTAAAATAGAGGATTCCATTTGATTTATTTTTATATATATATGTATAGCCAGCATATACTTGTTTAACATTATGTTAGGATTGCTAGGTGATACACATTCCCAGGGGAAACATCACCAGGAAAACCCTAGAAGTAAACTAGATTACACCGCACGGTATTGATCTATCTGTTCTTTTCGGGTTATGATTTTTTTTGGTCCTGGAGTGAACTGATACTGATGTATAGTTCGTATTATAAAAATATAAAGGAGACTTTTACTACGAGTACTTTCATTTTAGAAAAGAATTAGGTTATCTGTATTTCCAATATTAATCTCGTTATTCCCGTATGTTTTATCCGTGCAGGGGCGGAGAAAGAATACTAACCTCTGTGGCCGGGGTCGGCCTGTCGTAAAAGGCGACAAAACAACCCACTCTAGCTACGTGGTAGGGCCTCAAGCCCGTCTGGATGGCGACCACCTTTAGTCTTAAGTCATCATCATCATCCTAGCGTTAGTCCCGGTTGCCATTACATCCTAACTTTCGTTTCGGTGCCCGGGGTCCGCTTTCCGACTTTTTCTACTCCACTTCGCGCGATCTTCAGCATTTATCCGTGCAGAGGCGGAGAAAGAATACTAACCTCTGTGGCCGGGGTCGGCCTGTCGTAAAAGGCGACAAAACAACCCACTCTAGATACGTGGTAGGGCCTCAAGCCCGTCTGGATGGCGACCACCTTTGGTCTTAATTATGCCGCCATAATAACCGTGTGTTGTGTTCCGGCATTAGTGACCCAAGTTCCTGTACCCTTATGGGATAGCAGCGTGTTCGCGATGCCATTAGCATTGCAAACACCTATAGGCGACGGTAACTGCTAAATCCTAAGCGGTCCGTCAGCCTGTCTGCTGTCCTACAGCAATAAAAAAAAATGTTTCGATATTCCAGTTCCGCGTCTGCAAAGGCGTGTGTAAGCATATTTCTAGATAAACAAACTTTCAGATCCTTCTAATTATCTTGCTTCTCAATATATCTCATAACGAACCGGAGCTAAATTTATTTTTATACCTCGATCTTTTTATAGCGAATTCATACGAGCTTCTATAGCCCATAAAGCAACGAACCAAACATAAAATAATCCTTTATGGTCGTTTCCACCTTTTAACTCTATTTCTTAAGTTTTTAGCTGTTTCCTGTGCTTTTTATTTCTTCTCTACATTTATATTTGAATTTAAACATTTGACTGAATGTAAATACATACTAAAATAATAAATGTGAAAGCAAATCTGTCTCACTGTCGGTTACATTTTCAGGCCTAAATCGCAATTTTGATGAATTTCGGTATAGAAATAAATTGGACCTTGGAGATCGCCTTTTACGACAGGCCGACCCGGCCCGCAGAGGTTAGTATTCTCTTTCTATTCTCTTCTCTCCGCCCCTGCACGGATAAGAATTTACGGCAGAACAACGTTTGCTGGGTCAGATAGTTTTATAATAAAGAGAGAATATTGCCAAATCGTAGATGCTGTCAGTAATATATTCCTTTTACTAAGTTATTTCCCTACAATAATTTTCAGTGTATGATTCAAAATACAAGGTTTAGGTTTGGCAACCGATAAACGTAGTATCAAGCAGTAGAAAGAACTTGTGACAAAGATTCTTATTTAATTTTCCAAAAATATAAAGCGTACATTACTAGTTTAATAACTCAGACTTAATTATGGTCATTCTTATGAAAAGGGACTCCACAAAACGCGGTAGTGTCGGTTTTAAAGGGTTCTAATGTTTACGCATTAGCCAGTTAATTTATGTATGTATAATTATTAAAATTTATGTTTAAACCTCTAAATGAATGGCGGTTGGATGTAACAGTTTTGCGACAAGTGTTATGATTTAAAAAGTTTATTAAGTATTGATTTGTTTTTAATTTATTCAATATGTCATCGTAAAAGTAATTTGGCGACTAAAATCACAGAACACTATATTACTCACTAAAACTTGCACTATAAAACTCGGTGCTTATATAGATTACTTTTTATATCATTATTTTCTTCTACATACTTTTATTTCTTAACTTGTATAATACTTTTTTTTATTGATGAGTAAAAGCGGATAGGCTGACGGCCCACTTAATAGTAAGCAGTCGCAATTGGATGTTTGCGACGTTAAGGGCACCGCAAACACGGTACTGTCCCATCAAGAATCTGGGTCACTAATGCCGCAGTACAACACAAGATTATTATGGCGGCATACCTATAGACTGAGAGTGGTTGCCATTCAGACAGGCTTAGCGGTTTACCACGTAGCCAGGATTGTTTTGTCGCCTTTTATGGCAGACCGACCCCGGGCGCAGGGGTTAATATTCTCATTCAGCTCCTACACGGAGAAAAAAGTTTTGGGACAAGTGTTATGAATTTAAAAGTTTGTTAAGTGTTTCATCATCATCATCATCATCTCAGCCGGAAAACGCCCACTGCTGGACAAAGGCCTCCCCAAAGATCTCTACGACGATCGGTCCAGAGCTGCCCTCATCCAACCTATTCCGGCGATCTAGACCAGATAATCGGTCCATCTTATGGTGGGTCTACCAACATTGCGTCTTCCAGTACGCGGTCGCCATTCGAGGTCTTTTCTGCCCCAACGGCCATCAGTCCTTCGAGCTATGTGCCCAGTCCACTGCCACTTCAGTTTTGCAATCATCCGGGCTATGTCGGTGACTTTGGTTCTCCTGCGAATCTCCTCATTTCTGATTCGACCTCGCAGGGAAACTCCGAGCATAGCCTTCTCCATTGCCCTCTGAGCGACCATGAGCTTTTTCATAAGGCCCATAATTAGCGACCACGTCTGCGTTCCGTAAGTCATCACTGGCAACACACATTGGTCAAAAACCTGCGTCTTGAGACAGAGATTGATTGAATGAAAGATTTTACGGAGCTTCCCGAACGCTGCCCATCCGAGTTGGATTCGACGAGTGACCTCTTTCGCGAAATTGGACCTGCCTAACTGGATCGTTTGACCCAAGTAGACGTATTCGTCAACAATTTCGAGAGTACAGTTCCCAACTGTTATGGGGGTAGGTGCGACATGGACATTAGACATGATCTTCGTCTTGTCCATGTTCATTTTGAGACCTACTCTATGGGAAGCTGTATTGAGGCCATCGAGCATATGGCTTAAGTCTTCCATGGTCTCCGCCAAGTTAAGTGTTTATTTGTTTTTAATTAATTCAATATGTCATCTTCAAAGTGAGTTGGCGACGAAAGCCTGCACATTAAAACTCAGTGTATATTTGGATTAATTTATTTATATCATATGTAATTTGTTTCTTGTAAGTACTTTTATTTCTTAACCTGTATTACAAAAACCTGGAATTAAATTAACTTAAATTATTTTTATTTGTAAACAATACATAAATGTACAAATTTGTGACTGTAACCGAATCTGTGACCCTCGCAAGTGTTCTGTGGTCGTAAATAGAAAATTTTCTATCACTTGGTAGCTTATGGACAAAGTTGACACAGGTTCTGAAAGTTTGCACGGGGAGCCCCACACTAACCCCTTACCCGTCGTCACGCGGCGGGATGTGGGTCATGCATTTCCACCTCACAAAAAAAGTTTCATAAAGTATCTTAATGTATTCGTATGTGATTAAGTATTCAAGATTTTTGTTTACAACTAAAGTTATGCATTACGGATATTAGGCACGTGTATTTTGATTATTGAGGCTACAGTTTGTTTTATTATTGCAATCGTTTTCACTGAACGTATATATGTATATAAAAATAAAGAACCCACGTAAATGATAAACAGTATTTCAAGTGTATTCCTGCATAAATACTTCCTGGTTCCGTTTGCGATATAAGCAAATGTGAAGTGAAGTTGGGCAGTAGGAACCCAATGGGGTTAGAACAACTTCTGCAGAATTTAAGGATAAAAGGCTAAGCCCCAATTACTGATCGCATCGATGACTACATTATCCATTTATATCCATTATCGGTTTCCATATATAATATACGCTAAAGTGCCCTCAATTTTGGAAGCAACCAGGATTAATCACTTCAATGATGATAATATCAGACAAACGAAATAGCACTACAAAATTCAACTGGCTAAAAGTGAACGGCTTTAAATCCAGCTAAATTAAGAAGAATTAGCACTTAAGAGGATTTGAGCTTAACTAACAACGTATCAATCAAAAATAAACTTTATTGAAGTAAAATAAGGTTTAACTTAGTTCATTAGTAATGAAAAGGGGGGAACATTAATTGTTGCAAATCAAGTTCGCGATTCCCGTGATTCATGTGCTGGACGCATGCCAGTGTGAAAGGTGCATTACAATTATATTAACATTCGTTAGATTTCAGCATTTAAAACTAGGTATGATAGATTTAGTTAAATACTAAGTACAAAATTAACTATAGAAAATGTAAAGCCAGCTACTACATTCTTAAAGCTATTAAGTAAATAAGAAGTTTCATAAAAATTTACAATGAAGTTTATTTTGCTATATACTCGTATTCCTTTTTATTGTTTTATTATTATCAAAGAATTTGTAATTTATTATTATAAAATGTACAATATTTGTACGATATAAAACAATCTGTCGTTTAATAACCAAAACACGTGGTAAAATATGTAGACGTTTATTTTTTATCAATAAATATTTATTCTATTCAAAAAAATTACTCATTTATAATCACGGGTGCATCTACAGAAATTAAACCATCAACAAGCTGAAAATAGGTACAATAAATACTATTTTTCGTGAAGCTTCCACCCGTAGGTATAATAGGTATGGGAACTTCTTTTTCATTTTTCATTTAGGTAACATTACGATAGGATTCGGTATAACATGTTTGTAGAGATGTCAGAGATTCGAATCCAGATAATTACGAACATAAAACCAACCCTAGGACTAACAAAGAAGAGCAAAAGGGGTTTAAAATATCTATTTTGTCGTTATATTTGAAATGCTGCTGGAATTGAAAATACTAATTCAGTGAAAAAGTTACTTAAAAGAGATATGTTACTCAATCACCTAGCGATGCTTTAATATTAATGGTTGCAACGAGCTGCCAGTCTCGAGGGTATTTCATAACGTATTTTATTTAAAAATCCCATATTGTACTGCAATGGGAAAATATTAGTAGGTAACATTAGTCATAGGAAAGAAGAGGCTCCGGGAAATGGGGATGAACAACCAGCGGACGGTTGGTCGTGGGCGGGACAGTTCAGTGATGGAAAGACGGCAAAAGCAACTCTTCTATTCTACAGTTACTTCAACACCCTTCAGTTGGTATAACGGCGAATGTTCTGAGGAACAGTCCTCAGAATATTCGCCGTTATACCAACTTTAGAAGACGCAAAGAGACATAAATTCAAAGGCATTTAAGCATGTTTAGATCATCTGTGAGTACGGGATCGTCAAGAAGATGACTTACGCGCCATTAAATGGAGCCCAAGAGATTAAGATGATAGACTCTAGCCCATAAATGTGAGCAATATTTCATGTGCGGCTTTTCTTCTGCTTTGTATAAGTTGCGGACGTGGAGTGAAAGAACGCTTGAACCGGTTTAGCACATCCAGTTTTTAGAGATAAGCTTATATTTAATCTACAGTTGTCTTCTAGTCACATCATCAGCACTATGCAATCATATCGAAAGACAAATGTATACGATTGAGGATAAAAACACTTACAAAATCTATTACAAAATGTGTTTTCAATAGAATGGAAACAAACCAAAATCCACTAACAAGATTGAAAGGAAAACAAGACGAATGAGTCGATACGATCTATTTAGATATACACTGGCGACTGGCCAAAGTACATGATTCATAGCGTATGCACCGTCAATGAAATGTAATACGGAGCATTAAGTGACTTGTTACATTAGGCCAATATGAACCACAGTGTAAATAAGGATAGCAATGAAAATCTGTATCAATTGCGGGAAACGATGATGTGTTAATGATTTTATGTCATCAGGTATGTATATCAGGAAATCCTGACGAACAAATTTTGGCCGGTAATATATAAATATTTGTAGCCAAAATACCTATAGCACTTCGTCGTAGTCGTAGAATAGTGACGGATCTGACATATATTAAACTTTACAGGACAGCCATTTTAAAAATACACAAGCGTTATTTTACTGTGAGAATCTATCACACCCGTCACTTTACCGACTGCTTAATTTAAAATCTAAAATACATGTAATTTTTTTGTTAATGTAACAATAATATTTAAACAATGTAGTATCCAAATATGGTAAAAAGTGAATTTTGGGTTTTTTTCAAATCCGACGTTATTCTACGATCACGACGACTTATACTATACATATGTAGCATGTAGAGTAGTATAGTATGCATGCAAATAGATCACTAGAAATGCCAAACACTACAAGAATTGAAAGGATCTAGAAACCAGACCCTGACATTGAAATAAAATCTTAAGCTGTGAGCAATATTTAATAGATTATTATTTATTTATCGCTGTATATACTAGGACCGCTGCTCTAAACCGATTTGCTACTAGCGGCGCGAAGAATATGTACGGCAAGCGCACAACTACCTACTTAGTTCTAAGATTTTATGCGTGCAGGGGCGGAGAAAGAATACTAACCTCTGCGGCCGGGGTCGGCCTGTCGTAAAAGGCGACAAAACAACCCACCCTAGCTACGTGGTAGGGCCTCAAGCCCGTCTGGATGGCGACCACCTTTGGTCTTAAGTCTGCCGCCATAATAACCTTGTGTTGTGTTCCGGCATTAGTGACCCAAGTTCCTGTACCCTTATGGGACAGCAGCGTGTTTGCGATGCCACTGGCGTTGCAAACACCCATAGGCGACGGTAACTGTTAAATTCTAAGCGGGCCGTCAGCCTGTCTGCTGTCCTACAGCAATAAAAAAAAGATTATTAAACTATTTACCAAGAAATGTAAGGGATAATATAACCCAAAAATATTAAAACCTCACCTAAAAATACTTTTTAGAAAATTTGTAACCTAATTTTAATTATAAATTTGAAAGTACGTAGACTTAAGTTACGATGGCATTGTACAATCCTTAGTGGTTTTTTATGCTGTTATTTTTATTAAGCCAATGTAATAACTGTGAATTTGCTAAATAAAAAAAATACTCAGACGTTGATATTTGGACTCATAATTTCAATAAACCTCTAAATTATTTAAACGTAAAATATTCAATACTAATTGCAACCTGGTACTTCGTAGCGAAGAAAATTATTCCCGCCATAAATAGTAATGTACGTATTAAACATATAATATATAGGTATAAGCATGTAATATATAACTACTCGTATACAATGTAATAAGCTTCTATGTCAAATTTCGTTCTGCTGTACGAGCGTGTTTGAGTAACCAATATCTAATTATATTAGTGTTTGGATCATAGCCTTTGTAGTCTTGTAAATGTGGTTCAGAAATATTTCGTATTTGTATCTATTTATATTTGTCTTTCAATTTACTTACTCTGTGGATAAACGGCGATATACTGAAATATTTAGCAACTTGATACTCTTCTTTAAAGTGACATATTTGACGTTTTCCAAGTAAAGATCAATGAACGAAGATAATCTGTTTGTAAATCCTCGGAGAGCGAAGTGACAGCTATATGATATAAGAAAAAAACATTAAAATTAGTTTTTTCTCGGAAGAAAGGGTTTTAAAAAACCCCGCTAGTCTGCTATCACCTATATTAGCGGATGGACAATTGGCCAGCTAATCTTGTGGCCCAAGCCATTATAAAGAACTCTCCCTTTAACCGGAAGGAGAGGTGTGACAAATATTGATTGGACACATCTAAGTCCGTCATATTTTCACACTTATTTTCTTATCATACTTATAATATTGTAAATGTGAAAGTAAGTTTGTTTGTTACGCTTTCACGCAAAAACTACTTAACCGATCATCATGAAACTTTGTACACATATTCTTGGAAGTATTAGAAGTAACATAGAATATATTTTATTGAAAAAAAAAAAAATTTTTTTACGAAGATATCTTTCTGATTTATTTTTTCGATTTGATTTTGCTTGTTAATAGCCCAGTGGAGCGGGCGTGATCGGCTAGTTACATATATATAGTAATATTTTCAACATACAATATTTTGAAAATATTTTTCATAATTCTATTTCAGCTAAAAATATTTTCAAAATGATACATTAAATCTTCGAAGAATCTTATCAATATGATAACATTTTACAATAGTGGCAACATGTTCACAAACAAGCTATTAAAATAAATCATTTCTATGCGAGTGAATGCGACTGGAGCCACGGAAAAGGATAGCGAAAAATGGTGATTGGAAAATTGTCAGAGCTATGTATCGAATCCAGTACAAATCTAAAAGGGTTTTATTTACTGTCATTTCGAATTTTTTTTGCTCTTCTGAACTTCGTCTATACTTCACATGGATTTTCGTGAAAACATTTAAGAGGGAATTTAAGAAGGAGAGCATCGAAATTTTCACCTATCCCCCCAAGTAATTATTTAGTTAAACTACGGTTTACTATTGAATACTGTCACAGGCCATTAGTTCGGGGATTCCTTACCATTTCTAAATCTCATTTTTAATGTTGGGGAATAGCAGACAGACTGGCGGTCTACTTAATGGTAGCATTTACCGTCACCTATGGATGTTTACAACGCTAGGGGTACCCCGAACACGCTACTGTCCCGTAGGGGTACAAGAACCTGGATCACTAATGGTGGAACACAACACAAGGTTATTACGGCGGTATACTTATAGACCTAAAATCGCCCAGAGAGGTTTCTTACTTCGCCCCTAAACAAAACTTGCACTGAATAATTTATAAGGAATAGCTTAGGTTACATTAGTTTTCCCCTTAGCGGTGCTCCTCTGTCCGAGGAGTGCACGGGTGTGCGTACCCGAGGTGCCCGAGCATCCGTCGCCTCACTCCCCTCTCCGTCCGAGGCGACAGAGTCCTACCTTTCTTCCCGTCTGCCTCCTACATCCTTTCCAACTTCGCTCTCTGTTCGTGGCGTGGTCCCCGGTGGGATGGTTGCGAATACTGATTGGGATCCCGGGTTCTGCCCCGGGCCCTGATTTGGTAGTCGAAACCATACCTATTTCGACTGCGCCTGCACAGAGAGTGTTCCCTGGGTGGGAGTCGCATCCTCGCTGTCGGTTGGTCTTGCTGGGCCGGCTGCGCCGTTAGGCGACTCCCTGGTTTTTCTGGAGTATCGTCTGGTAGTCGTACCCACGCCTGACTAGCACGCGACGGGGATGCGAGTCCCGTCCGGAATTGGCCGCGGACCTATCGCTCCCGGCCCTGGTTCTGTCCATGGTCGGGGGTGATCCTGGATGGACGGCCGTCGCCTTCGGCGAGGCAGTTATGTCCGCAAAGGAGGCGGCGGAGTGGGAGCAGGAGTCAACTCCCGCCAACGCAGGCCACGTCGTCGGCGCCGGAGGGCAAGCAACGACCTCCGGCCGCCATAGAAAGCGGCCGCGGACGGCCCCTTGAGGGAGGATCCGCAGCCCGCACTATTGCCGCGAGGGAGAGGGCCGCGTGCTGTTCGGCGGCCTAACTCAACTCCATGAGTCAACACAGGAGAGCGCCGGGGGGGCAAAGCCCTGGCCTCCTGGCGTCAACACTTTAGAGGGGGCCCGCCTTGAGAAGGGGCGGGCCGCCGCCGGCCCGTGCCACGAGATCGGCAGGCCACATTTCCGTGGGCCCGGGCGTAGGCGATAGGAGAACAGCGGGGGTTTTTAGTGGGTAGTCGGATGGCCGCACATCTTTCCCGGAGTCCCACATATCCCTCGGTCCCCCCAGGCCGGGGGAACCCGTCAAAAGAGGGTTTTCCCCGAGACCAAAAAAAAAGGTTAGATTAGTTTTACAGGGGTGGTTAGTAGTGGTGGTACCCTTAGGCAAAGCCTCCACCGTAATTTAATTTTGTTCAGGTGAGGTCAGGTTGATTCAGCCAATAAAGAAAGTGACCTGAACCCCACTGCAACTCAAACTGGTATAAGATTGGCTAACGTAGCCCTAAATGATGTCACAGCAATCTGACTCAAGCTTATTATCTTCATAAGTTTGACAATGATTTTTTACAAAAATAAACCGAGGCCACTATACAATTTACATACAGTAGTATATTATACATAAGGTTCTACTGTTTCAGGCCTCTCCTAGAAGGAACAGCAGTATACTTACCGTCTTTGCTCAATCAAGTTGGATTAGTGGATTTCATATACCCGTGATCTTAGTAACTAGGTTCTCTCACAATGATTTCCTTGAAAATAAATCGGAGTGGTTCATATCCTTGTGGGATTCGAACCGGTGACTTCTAAGTTGGTCATCAAGTATGTTACCATTTGGTTATCGCATGTATATTATAGATATAGTATTTAAACCAAAACATAGTAGTGAATATTACAAATATTTCGACCTAAATGAAATCCAACCCACGGCTGGGCCACTACTCCAGCTGTGCTCTTAAATATATATTTATTTTCTCCAAATTATGATTATAATCTCAGGTTCACAAAAAGTCTCATTAAGAACCCTTAATCAGTCGTCAGCCGCCATCCCTCATTGATCCCACCCTACGCACTGTAATTATTTTATTAATTACAACGTCGCGACAAAACGTTGGCGAGACCTCCTACAAAGTGGCATTGATCGATAGAACATACATATAGTTGTGTAAAACTTTACCAGTACTTCAATTGTGATGTTTATTATTAATTTCAAGATGTAAGATATAAATAAATTTTACAAATTTTAAGTGCTGACGTGTAGAAGTTTAATTTATATATACAAAATATTTATTTCACGTTAGAAATGTAGCAATATTTTTATTATTAAACACATTTTACGGGGTCAGCCTGTTGTAAGAGTCGACAAAATAACCCCAGCTAGGTAGAGTAAGGTAGGGCTCGAAGCCCGTCTGGATGACAATCAACCCTGGGCTCTAGATATGCCACCATAATAACCTTATGTTGTGTTCCGGCGTAATTGACCTAGGTTTCAGTTACCCATCGTGGACGGCAGTGTGATAGCAGCGACGGTAACTGGGTACTTATATGTCGTCAGACTTTCTTCTGTTACTGAGCAATAAAAAAGAACATAACAATAAGTGCTAAGTAACTCTTAAGGATTGCAACGGGACAAAATGGATTACTAGATGATTATATACGTAATAAGGCATTACAGAATATCTTCAAGGAGGACAGTGCGTTGGCAGTGCCCATGTTTGTGACAACGTCCATGAGCGATGGTGACCTCTTTTATCAGGTGGACCGTTTGCATGATATAACAAGACAAGCTACATTTCCGGGAATAGGAAAGTAGGGTATCGCATGAATTTGTTTTAAATTTTTATGCATTTAATATCATACCGGTACTCATTGGACTATCATTAGATACAAACATGGGTGGTTGGTATAAACGCCATAAATTTTATACACCATACCACACCATTTAATTTTTGTTATGTACAGATATTAAGGATTTATTATGTTAACGTTATAATTTGATTGCTTTCGGAAACTGTTCAAGATAAGATCTAATTTACAAAATTTAAAAATATATATAAATAAATTAGTGTAAGAAGCACTACATTGATAGTTACCGTTTAGGGGCGTGCAGGGGCGGAGAAAGAATACTGACCTCTGCGGCCGGGGTCAGCCTGTCGTAAAAAGCGACAAAGCAACCCAACCTAGCTACGTGGTAGAGCCCCAAGCCCGTCTGGATGGCGACCACCTTTGGTCTAAAGTATGCCGCCATAATAACTTTGTGTTGTGTTCCGGCATTAGTGACGAAGTTCCTGTACCCTTAATGGGACAGCAGCGTGTTCATGAATTCAGCTGTCCTACATCAATAAAAAAAACATCGAAACAGGCTCTAATACATTCTTGATCTATCACACAGTTCGTTAAGAACATAAATCTAGATTATAAACGTTAATACGTAGACTATCCATTCATTTTGAAATTCAATTTCCTTCAGAGTTCTACTACATAAAAAAAAATTAATAATATTACATTGTCTTCCAAAATGTTTATTGAAATTATGAAATATTTAAGTGTACAATATGTTGTACACTATAATATATAATGTACATTATAATATAATATGTTAAATGAACATAAATGCAAACGTGTATAAGTATAAAAATGTAAAATGTTTCTTTAAATAAATAATAATAAAGTATTAATGATGAAAAATGTGTAAAACAAATGGGTAAGCTTACATTCGAAGTAACCATCTATGAGTTCAGTTACTGTGCTTCGGACTACCATTTTTTGAAAACATTAAATAGAGAAATGAAAATAATTTGGTCTAACAGAACTGCGGTCTGACCCTCTAACTCGGATTGTAAAAATGACCATTTTTAATATAATTAATATCGTAGAACTAGTTGCTTCGCTTCGCGATGCCTCGTGATTGTTTTGTTTCTTTTAAAGAAATTGCTTGCAACTTTTGAACAATTTTCAGCTTTTAGAAAATAATCTCGAATAAAACGAAAATAAGATAAAGGTCATCTATAAAAAATTTAATGTAGCTATGTGGTAAAATTGCTATAAGCTAGTATTGTAACAAAATAATAAACAATCAGCTCATGGTATCTTCTCCACTCCAACGGCTTTGTGCTTTTTGAGTAAAAAAGGACAACAAAAATTTGTGTATACTTAATTCGTTTAAGTTAAACCATTTGAACTCATTTCAATTAAAAAAAAAACACTTAAACAACTTAATTGTTCGGTAATCTTCGGCAAGCTTCGGCAATCTTCGTGAGAATATGCCAGGAATCGGCCGTTTAGATCGGACGTAATCCAATAGGAAATTACGATTCGATATCATCTGAACAGTGTGGGTCCCTCATCCATTATCTGTTATTAGGGTTAGGACAGGCCATTGGTCTGATTATACTGTCTACGAGATTCGCCCGTTTATCGTTATTGTTCCGCCAGTAATTATTAGTGTGGTCACGGCTTTATTTTATGTAGGTTTCCATATGTTTAATATTTTGCATTTTAGAGGTAAAGGATCGACAGTTGTGGATTTTCTGCAAAATTTCAAACACCTATAGTAAATTGTAGAAGGAAATCAAATACCATCTGACGCAAAAAATATGTAATATAGCAGGAGTTAGAGAGCGGGATGGATTTAATAAGGCTATAATAATGATAGTCTTATGAAAGTAAAATTGGTATGAAACTAGCCGAAGAATGTAAAATTGTGAGAATTTCTTTGAATTTTTGTGAAAGTTATACCCCGATTTTGCTCTATATTTATATTACTCACTAATATTCAATGTGTATATTGATGAAAAAACTTAATAGATTCAATAGATTTATAAAATTCGAATTAATAAAAAAAATATCTATACTTAAAAATAATCATGTAAAATATATTAAAAAATATTAAATTTCATTAAAAACAGACATAATGACGACAATGCTTATTAAAAAAAAGTCTTACATAAATATTAAACACAAAATATAAAAAAAACATTAATATAGACACTAATAAAAATTCAAAGTATATTTTAATAGCCCATTAGTTATGAACCGTCAAAGGATCAGCATCCCATATTCAAATTCAATAGCGTACGCCAATTGTGGCAATGTATGGAGGTCAATTGTTCCAAGTCACCGAAAATTAAGTCTATAATTAAGATACAGTCTCATCTCTTATACACTCTTTAAACTATAAGAGATGTTTAAATTTAGAAAATAAAAAGTAAATTTTTAATATAAAATATTTTCCGTGTCATTGGACTGAAAACAAAACCGATGTTAAAAATAGATATTACTTTATTTGTTACTACATGGCGCTGAGTTAATTAGCTCAGTATATTTATTATTATTATCTATAATATTATGTATATAAAATTCTCGTGTCACAGTGTTTGTAACCAAACTTCTCCGAAACCGCTTGACCGATTTTTATGAATTTTTTCGTATATATAACATGGCAGGTCTGAGAATAGGTCGTAAACTATTTTTATACTCATAATCAGTTTAGGGGTGGCTCACCTCAATTTTTTGAGACAATTTATATTTTTATTTTTTCATGATTTGGCATTTAAAAAAAACATATAAACCTTATTTTTCACCCTTCTACCATCAACCCCCATTTTTTAATACATTTTCAAAGAGGTATAAATCTATAACGTGTTACTTTTGCAAAATATAACATTAGGTTTGAAGCTTGATGTCAGTAGAATAAAATGACAAATGTCAAATCATAACATTTCTGCATCGTTAATAGTAAAAACTAATAAAATAAAGAGCCAGCCTTTCTTCGAAATCAACTACAACATTATAAGATTCCAGAACTGGTAGACGGTACCTCGAATCAGCGCCACCTTCGGGGCCAAAATTAATCATCAACATACCTACTGAAAAGAACAAAAGCATTACGTAAGTCTGCTCATTGGTTAAAAAAGAGTTTAATTGCATTCTTACTATCAAATAATCTATACAAATAAATAAAATTGGAGTGTCTGTAATATTAAAATAACCGCTTTTTACTAAGTTCATTTGGACGTATATACGGTACGGTACGGTGTCAGTCTGTCTGTCTGTCTGTCTGTTTCGGTTAATCTCTGAAATCGCTAGACCGATTTTGACAGGACTTTCACTGGCAGAGAGCTGATGTAACAAGACGTAACTTAATCTACTTATATTTTAGAAGAAGAAAATAATTTTAGAAAATAAAATAGGATCTTACGAAATTTCTGTTATTCGACCAGCGAAGAGGCGGGAACGGCTAATATAAAATACATTAAAAAAAAGTAGGACTTTCTATCATATGTCAGTATTTTCTCCATATATTGTTTTATCTATTTAACACCGAATTTTATTTTATATTCATATAATCTTTTCATCTTCTTTGTTGTTTTCTTCTTTTTCATAATTTAATTGTACACAAAGTATGCATAGAGTTTAAAATGCATGCATTTAGAATTATATTACTAAATTAATCTATTTATTTAATAAAAGAGTTGATAAAAGTAATTGTAGCGTGGTTTAACTTTATTGAGTTATCATTTAATATATGAGGGTATAACAAAAGGTTGGCCAACGTGTCAATTATTGTGATTCAAATTGATTGTTATTTTATGATTGATGGGATATACGAGTAAATGAGAGTTTTTTATTTAACGAAAAAATAGGTTACGACCTAATAATTTGATAAAATAGTTGATGGCAATGTACATCAATAACCGTCACTTGTATCTGATTACGAACTATCTGTCAATAGTTGCAAATATGGAATAAGACAAACTGACAGCTCGCTTGATAGTGAGTAGTTACCGTAGCCTATGGATTATGGGAATGCTAGGGGCACCGCTATCCCGCCGCCGTTCGCGTAGGGCGTAGATGAACTGGAACCTAGGGTCAATTAAGCCAGAACACAACACAAAGTTATGGCGGCAGAGACACCACAGGTGGTTGACATCATCTCAAACCCTGGTCTCATCATTCCAAAACCCTGGTAGGGTTCCAAGCCCTAGTGAGAGTTGTCTTGTCACCTTTTTACTTTACCTCTGCAAGGAGATGTCAAGGGGATAAGTCAGTATCGCCTAGAAACTGTCCTGAAAAGATGACTGTATTATCGCATTGGATGATAATACTTTATATACCCAATTGTAGACCATTCTTTTGATCTCATAACTTTAAATTTTTTTCCATATAATTAATTTTAAATACGTCAACTATAGCATTCATAGTTATATGAGTACTAACTGACCTGGCAGATGTAGCCATACAAAAAAGAAAATGAACTGTTTAAAATGTTGAGTTTATGTTCTGATATGCAAAAAATTAAAATCCAATCGCAGCGCCACCTACCGGGTTCAATTGTGAATCTAAACCATTTCAGTGACATACACACGCACATAAGAATTATATATATACAATATATATATGTATATATATATATATATATATATATATATATATATATATATATTTTACAAACATCCACGTGGGTTATATTGTGTTTACATAAAATTGATTTTCTCCTATGTCAGCTTGCGTGCAACAACCACAAACCTTTTATTACTTGCACTTTGGTGGTATGGTTCATTAAGTATCAACAGTAATTTTAAAAATAATATTGAAAAATGTTAGCTTAGATTTCATGCTTTTTGAGGGTAATCAAAATATTTATATAAGAAATGCCATAAGTGGAATTTATTGCGTTTGTTAATTTTAAGTAATGTAACACGCTCGATCGGAACTTCAAGATCGGAGAAAACAAGTGGCTTGGGAATGCGGTGTTCTCGTATTGAAAATAAGAGCATTAGTTATTTTTAACAGTTAAATATTAGAATTAATAAAATATTTCATTTTAAATATAATTACCATATACAATATTGATTATTTTGTAAGATTTAGTGGAAAATGGAAATAAAATCATAACAAATAATTTAATTTAATTTATAGAACATCTTCCAAATTTTTAGCCGGTGTCAACGTTATACATACATGTATATTTAAAAGCATTTTAATGTCTATTTTTTGTAGAATTTTTACAATTAAACAAATATATATGTTAAAAATCACTTTAAAAAAGCTTTAACCGCAGCTTGTTATTGTCGCCCCGCTATCCTTAAACATATTTCAAACTACCCGCACACTTTAAATATTACACTACTTAAATTACAAAATTTTCATATTACATAAGGTAATATTACTTTACGACCTATATAAAATAACAAAGTGAATTTTAAATTTGTGAACGTCGAAAATAGTGGAAGCTTCCATCAATTAAAGCATCTTGTGAGAGATGCAAATAAAGATTTCTAGGAGAGGGAAAGGGTGAGAAGATTTCCTAATGACCCGACATCTCGTTTGAGACACGTGACGCTCCATCCTGCCACTTTATTTTTATAGCTTCTTTGAATCGCCGCCGATTGTCAAAGCGATATTAATTATATTGTTGTTCTAGGAATATTAGAATTCTAATTGTCTCAAAGTTTGTTAATTTAGGAGTGCTATTCACTGCAGAAATTTTATTAAGCATATTAATTGTTTTTGTCTAGTGCTTATCACTCGTATCTTTCAACATCATTTATGGATATAAATAGATGAATTTGGCAGTTCATTTCATTTCTCATCTTCCTACCATTCTTTGTTTTCTTTCTCTAGAGTCTTTGGGGGCTAAAGTGTTTTTTTGTGTCTCACTAGCTCTTAATTTCTACATTTACTGTGATGTACATCTGTATGACGCCCGCACTCATATTGGCTCTTTTGTTCTCATTGATCTTGACAATGACAGTAACATCTATATACAGACAACACACGAGACAGCGTAGGTATACTGTAAATGCATACCATTACTAAATCGCATAGACATACAAAAACTAGATACCATAATGACTACTTGTCATGAATTGGCTAACAGACAATCGTTAAGAAAGAAATGTATTACAGAAATATTTATGTAAATATATAAATAAAATAGGAAACTAAAACAAAAGCAAAACACTAGATAAATATGGAAATATCGTTTCACAGACGTTAGCAATCGAAACTGTTGTTTATAATAGTTCAAACATATCCATTTCTAGGAATATCGATAACTCTGTGAAATCATTATCTTTCGACCTTATTCTACAGATACATATATCTTAAGTATGTGAAGATTAATATTTCTCTCATTTTGGTTTTCAGTGTCTCTGATGGTAAATGTTTTAATGATTCACTTTATAACACTGTTTACGTATTCCTATTTGAAAACAAACTCATCGCCATGACGCGATACATCTAAAGTCCAGACTGGCGGCAGACGGATTAGGGGACATTAAAGAAATTTAATAAACGCCAGCTTTGAAGTTCAGTGGTCAACAGACTGTGAAAATGACGCTATTTACATATGTTGTATTAACATGAATCTGATGGATTATGTTTTATAAAGACGTTTACCGATTAATCTTATTTGAACTTAGGTTAGGTATTTGAAGTCCTGAATATTTAAAGCATATCTATGGATATTTGAACCTCATTTATCACGGGGAAAGGTTTTATACTGTCAACAGTAGTCCAATCTAGAAGAATCAAAATCATTTGTTTAGACCACAATATACAATCAAAAAATTATATATTCTCTATCTTTATTTAATCAGATGGGCTTATCCTTCTGCAGTAGTTAGTCTATAAGTCGTAATAAAATTATTAAAGTTGCACTATTAAAGTATTCGTATTGGTACTATTCAATACATAACTCGTTTAAAAAATATTCAACAAACATTTAAGACAATAACAAAGTTCACGGTCCGATGACCAAGGTAAAAATTATACTTAACCTAAACATAGATGTATCGTCAAAATAATTGTGGCCAATCACATCCAGAAATAAAAAGAACAAAGAAACTAAAAGTATTAGGAGCAGTCAGAGTATAAAACTTTAGAACAACCTATTTTGTAGGTGACTGTTTTCCAAAGCTAAAGAAATAAATCCAAATAAGGCCCTTACTTTAATGTCCGTATACTAGCAAAAATGATAATCCATTTTCCTATCAGATTTACAAAACCAATTTTGATACTCATACTATTATAAAAAATATTTTCGTTTTTTTAATATTATTACATAAGTTTCGAAATTATTATATGGAAAACACACATTAAATTAAAACTACAAATCTCATACATTTTATCGTTCAATTAACAAAAGCTTAATAAAACTTTCCTCTACTCACACCGAATATTATCTCGCCTCGGCGTTTTTGTTTAAAAGTCGAAAAAGAAGAAAATATCCTATCTATTCGTAAGGCAGAACAGACACGTGCTGCGTCCCGATTGAGATTCCGTACCATGTTTTATGCATCCAGCGTAACTGGTCGGACGTCGCCCTGAGGGCGTATTTACACTGAAAGCGACAGGCGACAAGACGCCGCACGCCCGAGGATTGGAATAACAGGTGCCTTTTAAAGTTGCGCTTTGAAGTGAAAAGTTTTGTTTAAAATCCCTTTGTTTTGTTAAACTGAACAAAACATCTATATCTCGGAATTTCAATTATGAAAAAATCTTCAATTTATGGGTCTTTTCACTTATAGTACTTTTAAAAATAAAACTATTGTTTACGAATTTTAAAATGCATTTTTATTTTAAAGTTAATGATTAATTTACAGTTCATCTGCCTTTTCAATACGTTTTAATTATCTTCTCCTTCTATTAGAATGAGCTAACCTATTTTCATGATTAAACTTCTCCATGCTATGATGAGACTAGTTCACAAACTTAAACTCATTCAGCAGCCGATATTGAGAGTTTCTCTTAGGGAGAGTATCCGAAATGAGGAAATCCGTGGAACAAAAGTGTCAAACTTGTTTAATAAGAAAGTCGAAGTGGTAGTGGGCCGATCTCGTGTCTCAGGACGTATCCTGGAGTAGAGACCGCATCTCGGTAAACATGTAGAAGCCCCCCTCCCAGCCCAACAGACCGATGCGCAAGGTTGTCGGTCAGATCTGGATGAGAAAAGCAACCGATCGGGATTTTGTGCAAACTTGGTTAGGCTACTCTTAATGTCACTTAAAGTGAGAGCCCTATCTTTATTTCTAACTAGCTGATATTAGTAATATTTATTCATATACAAATATTTATAAAGTCACTAAACTTAGTGTTCAATCAGATGCAAACAAGCTTTAACATAAACTCAATTAAGATAATGACACATTCGAAATACCCATAATTGAACACTGTCATGCTCACCTGATTCTGAATGAGGCTATTCATGGCTAGTGTGGTGTGATACACGTCCAAGAACACAAAGCGTCTTTGGCAACTAACTTTATTAAGTGCTACCGAGACATTTGACTATGCATTCCGGATCTGAGAGCTTTTGGGCACTGGAAGCAAATTGATACTATTGTTTCGGAAAACGGACTAGAAGCGTTCAAGAAACTACTTCAGTTTTTGAGTTTGTATTGTTAGTAGAATTGTAAGTTTCATTTTACGTAATTCAGTTAGTTCTAGACTAACACAATTATCAGTAGCGATCTGAATTCAGAGTATGTACGTATAATATTACTTATTTAATAAATATAACTAAGTAATAAATCAGTTGTCTAGTATCCAGAACTCACGTACTACGCTGCTAATGGGGACGAATGACACTATATGAATTGCTGCACATAACGAGGAGACGTTTAGACGCTTGAAATCCTTTCTGTTACAGAGGCTTTCGAAACGTATAAATCTTGTATTACAATTTTAAAAACTGAGATGATGTGAATAAAATTCAACATTTAGTAATGTAACTAAATGTAACAATAGCTATTTTACCAAACAATCTGTATCCATCTTGAGTAACGAACCATTTGGAATTAAATGCCTATATGCCCAGAGTGATGTCACTGCTTTGGAAATTTAGAAGGAATACGAGACTTCTTACACTTTAAACTACTCACATAGTAAAAACTTTGCTTCGAATAATGACTTCTATTGTACAGAAAACAAATGTACGATATAAATTTGAGCTTATAAAAGCCAGTTCTTTTTACTTAGTATTGTAACATTACTTATTTAAAGTGGTGGAAATTAAATACGTGCTTTTGATAGATATTGGAATCATAACCAATTATTGTACTATAACTGAAGGGTTGTGTAGTTTGAATTAAAAATAAGAACCTATCTCACCACACTCTAGAGAGTCCTAAGATGCAGATAAATATTTAATATAGTTAATAAATATATAGATTATTTCTCCGATTAGTTTAAGACAGCAGGCGATCGAGTAAAAAATAAATTCATCCACGTTTGTACCATATATTTTTGTACCTGATAACGCAAAATTGATGATTTTTCCAAACTATGCAGAGATTACAAATTCTTTATAGTAATAAAATCTGGTAATATTGTTTTCTTAAACAAGAATAGAAACATCAAAAATTTTACTCCGTGTGCTTTACTCATTGTATAATTTTGTTGTCTGGAGATAATAGCAAAATATATAGATATAACAATAGTAATGGATTATTCAAAATGTGTTTCATATATGAGATTAGACTTAATAGAATGTATTTTTTAAAGAATACTGTGAACATTTCATTACAGGTACATACGAGAAAGATAAATGCAAATCTTTATACGTCAAATATTAAAGAAAACTTATATTTTATTTTTTTAACATTACGATTATAGATGCGTTTACTTCCAAACAGTTCACTGCATAAAACAATACTTCTTTTAGATTACTATCGACGATTGGGTAAGCTGTTTTCTATCATAATTTGCCAAATAGGTTCAGTGTAAAAAAATATGAAAATTCAAATACAGTAAGACTCGAAAGGTGCAAGAACTTGTATTTTCTGTATTTTGCCAAACTATTATCATCCATGATTTTTTTATTACTGTGGGACAGCAGACAGGCTGACAACGCACTTAATATGACGCAGGAACACCGCGAATACACTGCAATCCGCGAAAGGTTACTGAAACCTGGTCATTTATGCCGGAACACAACACAAGATTATTATGGCGCTATATTTTGAAACCATAGTTGCCATTCAACCTAAAGTTGTTTTGTCGTCTTTTACGACAGGCTGACCTCCGCTGCAGGGGTCAGTGTTCTTACTTCGCCCCTGTATGTAGAAATTGTTAACCCTCTAAAACTCATGATAGTTAAACCTTACCATACGTTAAAATCATCAATGTTATCTTTATTCGGGCCTCAGTGAAAGCTTTAAGTACAATAAGTAGTTTTTTTTATTGCTGTAGGACAGCAGACAGGCTTAGAATTTAGCAGTTACCGTCGCCTATAAGTGTTTGTAATGCCAGTGGCATCGCAACACGCTGCTGTCCCATAAGGGTACAGGAACTTGGGTCACTAATGCCGGAACACAACACAAGGTTATTATGGCGGCATACTTAAGACTAAAGGTGGTCGCCATCCAGATGGGCTTGAGGCCCTACCACGTAGCTAGGGTGGGTTGTTTTGTCGCCTTTTACGACAGGCCGACCCCGGCCACAGAGGTTAGTATTCTTTCTCCGCCCCTGCACGGATAAATAATACACTAATAGTTCTAATACAATAATAATAAAATGATTTTATAGCCTGAATTGACTCTCTAACAGCTTGTATGATGCTACTGGCATGAATACTTAATTGTTATTAATCCCAGAAAATGTAAGAGTTATTTATTTACAAGATCATAACGTGTATAAACATTCATCTTTCTATTCGAGTGTATACATGTATTGGATGTATCAACATTAACAAGTACATTTGTACGCTACGAGGATCCCGGGGGTTTTCACTTCATTTGTTTGACGGATAGCTTAGGATTTTTGTGCTTTATATTTTTTTATCTTTTTTCACGGATAAATAATTAGGGATCGCGGATGTGGATTTTAAAGTCGTAAATCTTGCGAAACCGAGATTTATGTTGCGGCCTTTATTTTTATAATCAACTTGATAAGACTGAATTGAATTTTACAATGTTAATTGTTTGTATACATTGAAAATTATATTAAAATTTTAGATAGTTGTGATTTTTCATCCATAAATCAGTGAATATAGATAAAATATTTTATAGAATATTTATCTTTTTAAGCCGCAGCTTTTACAAGTCAAATTCACATTTCTTTTTCTAATGAATTATCTCCAAATTTGAGTTACTGTACATAGTTTTTAAAATAGTGGCAAAATCTTAAACTGAAACTAACAAGAAATTTTTTTTCTAAAATATAAATTTTCTAAAACATAAGTTGCGTATTTCAACTGCGTCACGCGCCTCATGAATGGCATAAAAAAACGAAAATTGAGTCTTTTTGCTACCTGTGAACCAACAAAAAACCACTGTAGCCTCTTATGACAACGCACGGACATTGGAGATTTAAACTGAAAAATGGAGATCGTAGCAAAACTTTATTACTTATGTATAAACATTTAATTAAAACCAAACAACGTATATTGGCAACTGAAAAACCGACAATCAAATAAACCGCAAATGAAATAAATTTACGAGCAAAAGCTATCGGTTCCTGAAAAAATAAAACACTTCCTTAATCCTCATCAAATAAAGAGCCTTAAAACAAATCTGATGAGGAAATCTTTGTAGTGGCCTTAAGTCGAAATACGGACTTAATGCGCGGTCGTATTTTTAGTCGCATTAAGCCGATTTCCACTAAGTACGGGTGAGGACAAAGCGAATAAATTAATATATGAGGCGCTGTTTGTGATATAAAAGCATTAGTTTATTACAATATATGTAAGATAAGAATTATTGTAAATTCATCAACATATATGAAAGAAGAAAAATCGAGAAAATAGGATGGTAGGACCATTTTATACCTGTTGTACTTATTTCAGATTTTAAGATACAATACTAGTATTGAATAGTCACAGGGTAAAACTTCTGCACGTGGTTTCGTGTCGATGGCTTTACACGATACTTAATTTAAGAAAAAGGCAATGGAAAAAGTATTTGTAGAAATTTAATTTATGGTTATGAGTACTAGACAAGTAATAATACATATATACTTTTATTTTTGTAAATAAACACATATTTGATCTATCAGACACCCCCCCCCCCCCAAGCTTACGGAAGTGCGTTAGCCGCCACGCCACGGCTGTCGTCAAGTAAATGTTTGTTTTTATTAATTTGGTACGTTTATTGGTAATTTTGATCATTTTCTGATCATCATCATCCTAGCTTTATATCCCGATGGCAACCCAAACTTCCATTTCGGTGCCCGGGGTCCTCTTTTCAACTTTTTCAACTCCACTTTGCACGGTCTTCGGTGTTCTTGGTAGTGATTCCATTGGCACGCATATCGCCCTTTACGACGTGAACACAGCACTTTTTGGGTCTACCCCTCCTACCAAGGCCCGGCGGAGGCGGCATGGCTAGACAATTGTCACAGTAAGTAGTAAATTTTATAGTACTATTATTTACAGTAGGGGACTATCATTTTCTAATAAATGGAACTACGAATATGTCAGAATAAAATATATGCAACTCATACAAAAAATATTCTGTGTATGAAATTAACTGAAGATAAGAAGACTATTTATATAGCCAGTGAACTGGTCGATATTTGCATTGGGAATTTGAAACTTCAGTATCCGACGTTACGATGTTCTTGCTACATAAGGGCACACATTTGTCGCAATATATTTATCAAAATGTGCAATATGCAATATATACTTCATGAAAAATTCATTCTATCCGTGCAGGGGCGGAGAAAGAATACTAACCTCTGTGGCCGGGGTCGGCCTGTCGTAAAAGGCGACAAAACAACCCACCCTAGCTACGTGGTAGGGCCCCAAGCCCGTCTGGATGGCGACCACCTTTGGTCTTAAGTGTGCCGCCATAATAACCTTGTGTTGTGTTCCGGCATTAATGACCCAAGTTCCTGTACCCTTATGGGACAGCAGCGTGTTCGCGATGCCACTGGCGTTGCAAACACCTATAGACGACGGTAACTGCTAAATTCTAAGCGGACTGTCAGTCTGTCTGCTGTAATACGCAATAAAAAAAATTCATAAAAAAGCAATTAAGGACATAAAAGTTAAATATATAATAATCATTTGTTCTTTAGCCTTAGATGAACTACTAAACCAATTAAAACTTTAAAAAGAAAACCATAAGGTTTAAATTTGTTTAAATTATACAAAATTATTCCCTTTAAAAATAATTTTAAAGAGGGACTCGTTATTGTCTTTGAAGTCTGCAGTATTAAATAAAGGTCAAGTTTATGTAACTGCTTAAAAATATTAAAATATAAAAATATTCAAGTAAATTGAATCAAGGCAGCCCTAATAACGTAGAAAGAACTTACTTGTTTCGACAGTGTTTATTCAGCAAAGTACCTAAACAAAAATAACATATTAAGTTATCTACAAAAAATACAAAAATAAAATCATTTAAGTGCTAAACCAATGAGGGAATAAACTTTTAATCACAACTGTTTTATCCAGGTATTCTCTGTGTCTCTCGAAATGAGCACATTATTACACACGTAACTCCCATAGTAAAGGTATAGGAAAAGCTAGATAATTCACCTTAGATACGTATGAGTATCTAGTAGATCCTAGTAGGTCCATTGGAGTGACCGGAGTTCAGAAATGAAACGCTATGGGCTGTTATTAAATATGAAAATATGCCGCGTAAATGTGAAATATTAATTTCCCATCTGATTAATAAATAAACCGATGTTGAACGAAATATGCTATCGCGCTCAACGTGTGCCTCCAATTTGTATAGATTACGCTATTCGCTGCACAATTGGGAATTTACTTGAAAAATGGATTTTAATTTATCACTCGCCCACCGGCTGGTTGAACCACTAGTGGTGGGATACAATTGAACGGATCTCTTTGACTATTTACAAGTGATTCATTTCTACGTATCATTCATTTCATTAAACGTAAACTATTTTCACATTTAGATATATTTTATGTAGCATCTAATTCTATAAAAGCCTCAATTATTTTGTACTGTAGATACATATTTAACTAGCGGCGAAGATAAATCCCGGGAGAAAACCTGGACACCGATGGGTCCAGTGGTATGTGCCTCCTGCCAATCCGCCTTGGACCAGAGGAGCGGAACATTCCCTCAAAGGAGCCCGAACCCGGACGTTATAAGCTGCAAATTTATATTATTTGCATTTGAACAATTTAAAATATACGGACAGTTTTAGCGTTAGACGAAGTGAGTTAAAGTAATTCTTTTTACGCTAGAGTTTTATTAATTATAATTACTCAAATAAATAATAAAGCATGTTCTGATTTATATAATCCAATTATTTCCACTACATAGAATCAACACTATATAATATCAGTTCAGATTACGAGTATTAAAGATAGATATAGATAGATATATTCGTTTCATAGATATGATTCTAAAATACATTCGTGTCTAACAATAAAATAATTGTTTCATTAAATAAAACAAGCAATTATCCCTGATTCGAATGAATAAGAGATCGAGTCGAATCGAGAATCACAACTCCTTTCGGAAATTCGCATCAGTGCATGTCCGTTAATCCGAGTAGATAGTAGATACAAAGCGGTTTGGCCAAGGATTACTTCCCGCTGACTCTAGAAGATATATGAGGTCTTTTAACTTTCTTACCACATTTTTCTTTTTAAGTGCACTCCAACTTTAACTAACTTACTCAATAAAATAAAAATGTTTTGCTATTGTTGGTGCTGATTAATGATTGTTTTGATGTGATTCGTTATTTGGAGATTTCGTTACATTTCTCTAAGTTCAGTATCATTTTAATGATTTGGACTAATGAGAGTTATAAATTAATAAACACGACCTGATAATCAAAATCAAAAAAGAAAATGACTTGAAAAGGACCATTACAAATAACAAACCTGATCAGTGCCGTAATAGAACCATGTTATTTTAATGTTACAATAAACTGACCAGACCATTGTTAATTTTGAAATTGTGATCTTATTAAAGATGTTAATGTAATGTGCCAAAATATCATAATGTAATTTAAAGTATTAAAACTACCTTCAAATTCATATTGGTTTTGGTCGTGTAGTTTTAGGCAAAGAGAAAAGTACCACCGCATCTCTTTCTTCTAGTCTATTGACAGCAAAGAATAACACCATTCGATTTTATTTTCCAGATTGAGTAGACAGCAGGTGCCTTTTTTATAAGTTAGTCAACATCAATTCAATTTTCGTATTCAAGAAAATGACTATACGTAACTACATCCAATAATAATAAATTGATGCGTAAAAAATTCATCACAACATTGAATAGCTTATTTTATATTGGAAATTTGGATGCAACCACTATTAAACTTTTTAAAATAAATAACAAGCCAATAAAACGACAGGATACGAGGACAAAATAGTCTTGTTCTTCTAAAAAATTTGTTCTAGTCTAGGTATGTATCCGTCAATTATATGCTTTTAAAATGGGCGTGCGATTTTCGTGAGATTTTCACCTCTCTTTAAAACTGTGAATGACACCAGATATCATCAAAACTGTTTTTAAAGTCTATAGTCCTATAGAAATAGAGGAGAGTGGAAAGAGAGAACATGTTGTGCCGACCCCATGTAATGTGGGATAAGGGCAGGAGAAAGAAGAAGAAGAAGAATGCTATAAAATACTAACATGCTGATTTATGATAAAGTGTTTTATACGTGATTTATATTACATACATTTGTTAGCGATTGCAATGATAGACTCCTTGTTTGGTGTTGTTCAATATATGTTAGATATTTTATGTTAAATAGAATTCTACTAACAACCCAATTAATCAAACTGTACAAAAGTAGATCCAATATTTACGGACAAACCAAATTATATTTATTAAGAAATCTCCATAAACATAAGCTTTAAGGTTAATAAGGTAGTTAACCTATCTAGAACCTACCTTCCTACGAGGCGGCTTGCGTCCTGGCCGGATCCCCGCCCTGGGACCTAGAGGCGAAAGTACTCGCGTCATTATATCGATGGCGCGAGGAAGAGCGGGCACGGGGCTCGAGGCCGGCGCAGCGCCAGATCGCGCTGCGCCGAGAGGAGCTCCGTCAGGTCTTGGTGGCGGAATGGCGGCAAAGGCTTCTGCGCCCTACCGCCGGCCTCGCTACCGTCGAGGCGATCCGGCCAGTACTCGACGACTGGCTCGGGAGAAGGCACGGCTCCCTGTCGTTTAGGGTGACGCAGGTGCTGTCGGGGCACGGCTGCTTCGGCAAGTACCTGTGCCGCATAGACAGGGAGCCGGACGCTCGGTGCCATCACTGCGTCCACGGCGGGGAGGACACGGCGCAACACACACTCGCCGAGTGTGTAGCTTGGGAGGAGCAGCGCCGTGTCCTCACAAATGAAGTAGGAGGAGATCTGTCGCTGCCGGCCGTAGTGCGGAGGATGGTCGGTAGCGCAGAGTCGTGGGACGCAGTGCTGTCCTTCTGCGAGGACGTGATGTCGCAGAAGGAAACTGCGGAACGAGAGAGGGAGATCTCGACTCCCTTCCCCGGCCGCAGAAGGCGCACCGGGCGCAGGGGAAGGGCGGATAACGCCCTTTTCCGGCCCCCATGAATGGGTCCAGGGGCGAGGGACTTGCGGAAGTCCCCGCCCCCTATTCGATGGACCCGAGGCGGAGGCGCGTGCGGGTGTCGGCGCGCGCCTCTGAGGCGATGCACGGGGTAGTTAAACACCTCACTACCCCGTGCAGGAGACGAGGCCCGGACAGACCGGGCCAGCACTAGTGTGGGGCTGCGGAAGAATCTGGATTCCCGCGGCCCCGCGCGCACGTGTGAGGAGACACCGGGGTGGTGGTTTTAGCCGGTAGGAGTCCGGCATGCCCCTCCGCCTTTCCCCAGGCGGAGGTAGTCCATGAGGATTTCCCCACCCCGTAAAAAAAAAAAAAAAAAAAAATCTAGAACCTACCCAGAACTTGCAAGAAATCCAATCAGCCAACATTAATACAATGGATGGATACAAACAGGTTCAATATTTACGACAGATCAACGAAGAGAACAATTAGATCCGTAAACAAAGAAACTGAGGAAGTAAGCGTCCAATTAATTTCGACAATAACAATTAAAGGGTCGAAATTGATTCTTAACAACAACTAACGACAAATAAACCAACAGACGCCCACCAAGGCTATTCCTTGTAAAGCAGGAAAAGATAAACTATCAGGGATGTATTGACAAGGAAACTTAACGAAGCAACGAGATCAGTATCGAATAGTATCAACACATGTATGAAATTAAAAAAAAACTGTGACAATTATTAAAACGTCGTCTAATGCTAAAGTAAACAATAAAAAGCTTGGTTAATGGGTACAAGAAACCTACTACTTATATATAAAACACTATGATAAATATGTTTAAATAATCATTTTATACTTTTCGCATCTACAATTTCTCATAACCGGGTGACTTGTGTTTATAACAATCTTGTGGCCGATTTAGCTCTTGATACGAGTGCTTTATAGTGTAGCTAATTTATACCACTAATAATTATTCTATCAGTCACTTGATAATCAGATGTTATCATATTAAGTTACCAAGTCCTTTTATAAATATTCTCTATGTTTATTTGATATTTAGTAAATAGGTCACATGTTAGATATTGTTTTTGTGTCATTTTTTTTTATATGTTTAAATTGCCTTTTTTATAACTAATATTCTAGTTTTTTTTTTATGTTTAAGTCTATATTTCAATTCTGTGTCTCTGTCCGTGATGCTGCTCGACAGGCCTGACGGAAGACCAGCGCTGGTTTTAATCAACCAGCAATTATGCTGAGTCAGGTCTAATTCAAGGCATACATACTATTTGTATATTGTATAAGTAGATATTATATTATAGTATTATTGTAAAATGTCTTGAATAAAATATTTTTCTTCTTCTTCTTTTCTTCTATAAAAGTACTAGCTACCCCAGTAAACGTTCTTTTGCCATATAAATTTAAATGCGCGTACGCATACATGCCCACACACACACGAACGTGCACATATATATATCGTCTTTGTCAAACCAATATCTGCTATGTGCACTTTTTTGGAATTTAAACATTGTGACTATTATGATTAGTTTGCTACCCAAAGTTTTATAAATATAATACGGAATGCTGTGTGGTTCTGCTGTGAACTGAGGACCGGACGAAGTGGAAACAGCTGACGAGACAGGCCTCGGTTGATTTTCAAGGACACGACCTTAAGCAATATATATATATCTGAAGGACAGACGCCAGTGGCATCGCGAACACGTTGCTGTTCCATAAGGGTACAGGAACGTGGGTCACTAATGCCGGAACACAACACAAGGTTATTATAGTGGCATATTTAAGACCCAAGGTGGTCGCCATCCAGACGGGCTTGGGGCCCTACCACGTAGAAAATATACCTAATATACCATAAATACGGCATTAAGCCCGTGACGACATGTCTGTAAAATGTGATTCATTCATACATAACACACAATTAAAATATCCTCGAATATTTCCGTCATATAAGCTATTTCTTTAGAAACAAATATATTTATCATAGTTTAACCTTACTTTTACAGTACACTTATTTTACTTGTGCAAAAAGATTGGAAAACATCGAATAAATGTACTTTAATTTTGTTTGTGACTGCCGCCTGAACCTACTCTAAAATAACTAAATAATGCGCAAACCAGATAACTAGGTTACAGACAAGTAAAAAACAAGATACTTATTTGTTATTTAGTCCAAAACAGCCTGAGATAAGTAACAGTTTAACCAGACGCCAATTCGCGATGTTTCATAAGGAAGTCACTCCTATCATAATATTTCAATATTTTACATCAAAAGTATTATTAATATAAACTTTTACTCCTTTCAATAACATTTAAAGCCAATAAATCTTGAAGATTTTAAAATTATTTAAGTATTTCCTCCTAAAATGGAACCGTTACTTTTATTTCCTTGAGTTTCATTAGAAAATCCAATTTAACTACTCGACTACATTTTAATTTTCCAATAATCTCCGTTTTATTTCTAAACCTTTTTCCGCAAGTCTTTTAAGTGACTTCAATCATCTGAAGTGCTCCTTAATTTAAGGAATCGTGGTAAAGATGATGCTACAAAGAACGACAAAGCCCTTCATTATATTATATTTAAAAAAATGCGATCTCACGAATACATTTTTTCTTCGTGCAAGGGTAAGTATACTAATATCTGCGGTCGCGGTCAGCCTGTCGTAAAAGACGAAAAAACAACTATGTTAATGGACCCCAAGGCCGTCTGGATGGTTACCACTCTTGATCTATGAGTATACTGCCATAATAAACCTGTGTTCCAGCATTAGTGACCCAATAGCGTGTTCGCCGTGCCCATAGCGTCGTAAACATTCATAAGCAACGGTAAAGGTATAGAGCAAGCTATTAAACGGGCCGTCAGCCTATTCGCTGTTCCTCAACAATAAAAACAAATATTATAAACTTAGAACAAAGTGATGATTAACGAAGCTAAATAATTTGTGCGGCAAAGCCAGATTCGTCGTTGAGTAACTATATAGATCCCAAAATTCAATATCCAATATATCATCTATTCACCGCACCTCACAAACAGTTTTTCTCAATTAATATGCTTTTGGCCTGGCAGTAGAATCTTCATGTAGTCATGCTTTTTATTAAAATTGTAGGGTATTGTTACACTTTCATGCTTGTCCTGGTTGAATGAAAAAAATAAATTTGCGCTTTGTATCAGTACACTTTGGGGACGGCGGCGAGATCAAATTAATTACTCTGTCAGAAGTAATTGTAAAAGTTTAAACGAATCCCATAAAATGTGAATTACTCTCAGTTTTACTGTTTTTATTGCATTTTTAGCGAAGCTTTGTTGTGATTAATCATTTCAATAATAAAAATGACTTATGTTCTTTGATAACATAAAATGTTTTAAGTCGCTTAATTGCTCACAATGATTTTATTAAAAGGGATTCTAAGTTTAAAAGGATGCAATAAGAATAACTGTTTATGGTAAATTATTGTTTATGGTAAAGTAAATAATTGTCTTTAAGTGAATTCTAAAATAATTTTAATGTAATTGTTTAATTTCTGAACTTTTATTCCAATGGCAATCGAAGTTTTCGGAACTTAAAATCAGCTATTAACATACGTCATAACTAGACCTGATTTTTATGTCAATGCACTTCCTTATGTTTCCTTTTTTTCTTAGCAGCCACTATTGGAAAGAATTTGGGTAAGTTTCTAATGGGTTGCCTGCTGCTTCAACTTCAACTCTACAACCTAAACCTCAACCTGTCTCTAAGGTAGCAAAAGGGATGGATTCTTTACAATTTGAGGAATCGAAAAATATCTATAAAAGTACTACAATATATATACTATAAATAAAATAAAATAAGCCTTTATTGCTGTTTTTTCTTTACAGTCTTTATAATGTGTTGGTTTATTGGTCATAATATAATCGATTTCATTTCTGTACAGTCCATTCGGTGATCTCCATGTCCACTTCTTGTTCTTTTTCTTGATGTGAATGCTATTTAAAATACATAGTTTGTTTTCTAAACAAAGATTCACTAGTTTTGCACCATTTCTACACCTATTTTTTTTTTTTTTTTTGGTTACTCCTATTACCGTAACCGTATCTTCCTAAGGTAAACTCTTCGCCTATGAGGCATTCCCCAACTTGTCCATTAAAATCACCCATAATTATTTTATTTTTATGAGCGCTATCAATGGTTCTTTGTAAGTCTTGATAAAATTTGTCTACTTTGATTTCTTGTTCTTTTTTATTAGCTTCAGTGGGAGAATATGCTTGAATAATTGACCAATATTCATCTTTATTATTTTGTAGAGGGAGTTTAATGTTAACAATAGCTATCCTTTCGGATATTCCTTTTATTTTTTCGATTCGACCTGTATACTTCCGTTTTATCAAAAATCCGACACCATATTGGCCCAGCGTTTCTCCTATGTAATGTAATATATACTTTCCATGGTCTTCTATTCCTTCTCCGCTTCTCCTTACTTCACTTAGTCCAATAATATCCCATTTAATGTCGTTTATTGCATTTTCTAGTTCCATGAGTTTGTCTGGGGTTCGTAGTGATCGAGTGTTAAGGGCAGCTATGTATATGTCGTAATGATTTAACTTTTTTTGTTTATCTATCCTTAGAGGGTGTTGGTCGTTTTCCCCCACGGTGACCAGCCGGCTTGGGGGAGGATTTTTATCGTTTGTTTTTGCTATTTGAATTTCTTTGTTTTGTTGTACTTTTTTCCGTTTGCCGAGAGTTAGTGGTTATTATTGCTTGTTTATAGTTAAATTAGAGAGAGAATGGGATCGGTTTCTCATGACATCAAATGCATTGGTCCTATTGCCCTTAAATGACGTTAAGGGTTGATGTTTTTTAGGTTGGGTATCTAAAGAATGCGGGGAGGAGGAAATTTCCCTTTTTCTTTTATCTTTTTTTGTATCATTTTCTTTTATTACAAGCTTATCATATTTTAAATACGCTATTTTACCTCTTTTTCTTTCTTCTACTAGTTTTGCATTCAAAACTTTCCTTTTAGCAAGAACTTCCTTGGGATAATCTTCAGTTATATATATATAGTTTTCAGGTACTTTTTGTTTTTCATTATTTCGCCTTTTTTCCATGCGTTCACTAGGGAGCAGAGGACGGGCCTTGGTTTATCGCTTTCTACATTTTTGTTACCTATTCGATATATCTTATTAATTTAAATTTCTTCGATGTTAACGTTTATGTTGCTTTTGAGTATTATCTTTACCAGGCCACAAACTTTTGCCAGAAAAACCAGTAAGTATGGTTTGTGTGTGTATGTTGTATCATTCAAGCAGTAATGTGTGTAATGTTTCTTTTTATTTATTTTAATGTATTTCTAATGGTTTTTAGGCAAAAAACAGATTTCTGCACTTCTCTATATATACTTTAACTGTGTCAAATTTCATACTCCTCCGTCCGCGCAATTTTCATAAAGATGCTAAGTAGCTAATAAAGTTTTCGCTTCACGTATTAATATATTCTTAAAGACCAGAAATTTATATAATTTTTAAATTTATATAATTATCAACATGTAATTATTAATCTATACAAATAAATAAAATTGGAGGGTCTGTTTGTAATATTTAAATAACCGCTTTTTACTAAGTGTATTTGGATGTATACATGGTACATATACCAAAACAACATTTTTTTACAATTTTTGTCTGTCTATCTGTCTGTTTGTTCCGGCTAATCTCTGAAACGGCTGGACCGATTTTGACGGGACTTTCACTGGCAGATAGCTGATGTAACAAGGAGTAACTTAGGCTACTTTTGTTATAGAAAAAAAAATGATTTCAGTTAAAAGTGATCAGTTTCGGATTTTGATAATCCAATTTAAGTTGACCTCAGATTTATATCATCAATCATATAAAATAGGGTTCAGCTTAGGCTGGACTATTAGGTTCGAACGCAGTTTGTATATTTGATTTATTTATATTTTAGGGTTTATAGGGTTTGTAATCCAAAATAAACCATAAGATATATCGAAAAAATGCTGCCCAAAGTTATTATTCCGTGCGGACGGAGTCGCGGGCATAGCTAGTTTAATTAATACGATAAAACACAAAATCACGAAAGACGAAAACAACTAGAGTTCGTGAGACACATCCGTCGCATTACCGAGCAAGAAGGGTGAGTCGTGGTAGCGAGCTGCGCCGCTTACGCAACGTCGTCCCTTCTACCGTTCTACCTGCAACGTCATCGCAACCAGTCGATGTCCTCGTCCTCTCAGCTGACAAATCCTCTAAGAATATAGATATGTGAACTGCGTTCTTTCACTTCTTAATTTCGAACTATGACGTGTATTATATGTGCTATCTATAAAATAAAATTACATTACCAAAAAACAGATAAAAGAAATCGTTATGACGTGTGTAAAATGCGTGAAAAACTAGATAAACCGTTCACTTGGATATAAAAATCATTCATATGACAAACATAAAAGCAATCGATGCTGTTAAAAGCGATATTAATAGAACGTCACACGGATTCATTGACAAAAGGGGACAATACTGGCTGTTGAAATGGAAAAGAAAATATCAGTTGGCAGCAGTTCAATACACCAGATGGTAAAGATGCTCATATGAAATGCATTGAGTCATGTATATACATATGTTATTATAGTTATATGGTAGTAGCTTATGTATGTTATATATTATTTTTCAAACAAAAGATCGATCTTTTTAATACGCTTTTATTAGCTTCATACGTATGTTAGTATGTAATGGAAACTTTGAACATGATTTTGACCCCCTTCTTTTGACGTCAGATTAACTCGAAATTTGGCATACTTATCAAGGATCAATGACAATGCAATAATTTGTATAGTTTGTATCATTATCCTTGCCAGGATCCTCATGATTAATGAATTTTCGGACCGGTTCTCGTCCGTTCACCGAAGTTAAGCATTGGACGCGGTCAGTACTTAGATAGGTGACTGCCTGGGAACACCGACAAGACTCCATTTTTACCCATTTTGAACAATCAAAAAATTTTAAATTCTGCCGAAACGCCATCTGACGTTTAATTAATAACACTACTAGAAGATGGCGTTAAATTAATAATAACACTGCCGGAAGATGGCGTTAAATTAATAGTTACTAACTGGGAATTGACCAGAAATAAATTATATTTTATAGCTAATCAAGCTAAAAAAGTTAAAAATAAATTATCTTTTAAAAAAATAAAAGACACTTTTCTTAATTAAACAAACTAAAAAGAGAAATAATTCTTAACATCCACGCTTTTTAGAGTGACATTAATTTCCTCGTCAGTAATTTTATTCTTATGAATCTTAAGTTAAGAATTATTCATTATTGCTTCTAAAATTAAGATATAATGTATCAGCTTTCGCGAAAACCAAAAGATTTCGCGGGTTTATTTTCCATTAAAACAAGCATTTCCTAGGCAATTTTTCTAACTTAATGTGCCAACGGGTCTTTCTCCATATTTTTTCGAGCCTTTTCAATTCTGCATGTAAAACAGATTTGAGTATCCTCAAATTTTAAATGACCTTATAGCTGGGATTTTCTCACATTCTTGGCGTCAACTACTGAAACTCTAACTCAAAAACAAAAAGTTATATATTTTTATGATATACATATCTCAGATAATATTTTATTGTTCAGTATTTTACCTATGTACTGCGGTAAACATGATAAAAAATAAGAAATCCAGTAATGTTTGAACAATACGTAGGGATATTATAACCTATTATAGGTTATTTATACACTGTACTAGAAAAGAGTAAAAAGGAAATGGTACACTATGTTTCAATCATTCTGAGTTCGATCAAAGGACTAAGCAATATCCGGACTATCCAGTTTCGTAGACCGGATCTTTTTTTCATTAAGGCCGGCCTGATTCGGAGAGTGTTTCACCCGGATCGGATACAAAGGATCAACAGTTTAACCGTCCTTTCTTTGAGATAACTAGTATACCGGTTTGTGGGAATTTTTTGAATTATGTTTGTTTTATATTGTTCTAAATATGTGTGTCCCTCAATTGTATGTTGGTAAAAGATTTATCTGTCCAGGGGCGCAGAAAGGATGTAGGAGGTAGATGGGAAGAAAGGTAGGACTCTGTCGCCTCGGACGAAGAGGGGAGTGAGGCGACGGATGCTCGGGCACCTCAGGTACGCACACCCGTGCACTCCTCGGACAGAGGAGCACCCCTGACGGGAAAACTAATCTAACCTAAGCTATTCCTTATAAATTATTCAGTGCAAGTTTTGTTTAGGGGCGGAGTATGAAACCTCTCTGGGCGATTTTAGGTCTATAAGTACACCGCCATAATAACCTTGTGTTTTTGTTCCGGCATTAGTGATGCAAGTTCCCGTACCCTTATGGGACAGCAGCGTGTTCGCGATACCACTGACGTTACGAACACCCATAGATGACGGTAACTGCTACATTCTAAGTGGGGTATTAGCCTATTTACATACAGCTATTCTACAGCAAAAAAAAAAAACACTCAGAGAACCCGTCAATAGAGGTTTTTCCCCGAGACAAAAAAAAAAGTGTTATTATTTGGACCTCCCCCTAGAGGGAATGGACAGTCTACCCGTTACGTTTGTCTGATTCAACATAACAGGGATCTATGTTTGCAGGTCTCCTCAAGATGTTTTATTTCACCTTCAGTACGTAACAAATATGTCATAAAAACGCACATACAAACGTCATCATGAGAATCCAAGCCATGGCCCTTAGCCGGGTCTCGGAATGTGACTTAAAAGGTTTGTGATAGACAGACCTATTTAATTGACTAAAAATACTGAAAATTATTATCCAAAATGTTAAGTGATGACTTAAAAGTCAAGACTATAACGATTCAAACATAAAAATTACATTTATGTTCTCGTTTACACGTTTCATATCCAACTTTTTCTTCCTATGTCTTAAATCTTAACCAATTTTATCTTGTGTATTTAGAAACACATTCTTCAATGACGATAACACAGGTAATTCAAGTTGAATAACTTGAATTGCCCATTACACGTAAATCAATATTTATTTAATACAGGGTAAAAAGTTCATAAAATACCTATATGTCCGGAAAGAAGTTTGGCGAAAGAAACAATAGCATCGCTCCTAATATACCGGACAGCAAACAATAGAGTCAAATCCTCTATACCTTATGATACACATACTAGTATATCATTGAAAAACATATGAATTGTGAAGATGCAGATTGCTATAGTAAAAGGAAAATTTTAATTACAAATTAAATTAAAAATAAATGTTCACATTCACATTATTAGTCTTGTTTCATTTTAGAACTTATAGAATTTAAACGAAGTTTATTATAAAGTGATATAATTAATAGGAAATGTTGAGCAAAGCGCTTTACAGTGAGAAAGCTTTTACTTCCTTGCCCTCGGGGAACGACGAGCATTTAAATCGAACATTTGTTCTGTTGCTCCTATTTTGTAAGCAAATTTTCGCAAATTAATTGCTTTATTATACTGTATTATTATGTTTAAACAGTTTAGAAATAAGGTTTCATATTTTGTTGAGTTCAGTATACAGCTCACCTATAGTCATGTAATTAACGTGTAGAACTTAGAAATAAGTCTAATGAAATATGATAGTTAAATACAAAATGTATTTAATCATTTTTGAGTTCAAAGACAAACTATCTGTATACAGTGCTGTAAAATTTAGGGATGTTTATATGATCTATTTCCTTATTGATCCTTCCAATCCAAAAAGCTCAAGTTAAGCCTTAAGACGATATTCAGGCACTAAAATAAAAAGCGGCACAGGATATTTCCAAGTGCCGCTGTGTAAAAGACCCTATGGGCAACCTGCTATGTGAGGACCTCGCGACGAAGGAGAGATGGCGCTCATATTTCCCCGAGCTGCTGAACACGCAGCACAAAGAGGTACTGCCGCTAGATCTTCCTCCGAATCAAGGACTAGTGCCACTGGTAACGCCTGCAGAGGTCCAGAATTGTCTTCGCCGCATGAAGAATCGGAAAGCTGTTGGATCCGATGGAGTCCCCATCGAAGCCTGGAAGGCGATGGGCTCTCGTGGTGTGGGCATCTTAACCGACCTCTTTAATCGGACACTCCTCACCGGTACGATCCCGAGCCAATGGAGACTGAGTATCATTACTCCAGTCTTCAAAGGCAAGGGGTCGGTGCAGGAGTGCGGTAATTACAGGGGGATTAAGGTCATGTCCCACACCATGAAGCTCCTCGAGAGGGTTATCGACTCTCGGATTCGGCAGGAGTGCACTGTCTCGGGATGTCAGTATGGGTTTCGCCCTGGTCATGGGACTATGGATCCGGTTTTTGCCCTAAGGATTGTCGCGGAGAAATACAGGATGAAGAATACGCCTCTGCATTGCCTGTTTCTTGACTTGCAGAAGGCCTTCGACTGTATTCCTCGCGCGATAATCTGGTGGGCATTGCGATCTAAAAGGGTTCCAGAGGCCTATATTGACATCATCCAAGACATGTACCGTGACTCCGATTCTGTAGTTCGGACCGCTGTTGGCGACACAAAACCTTTCGCTATCACCGTCGGGGTGCACCAAGGATCCGTCCTTAGTCCGTTTCTGTTTAGCGTGGTATTAGACGTATTGTCAGACAGCATCAGAAACTCACATGAGCAGCCCCCGTGGCTGCTTATGTATGCTGATGATATCGCGCTGGCAGACTCGGACAGGGGTAGGCTGGTGCGACGTGTGAAGGCGTGGAAGGAGTCGCTTGAGAACGGTGGTCTGAAGCTCAATGTGGCGAAGACCGAGTACTTGGCCTGTAACTCCACAGATCCCACACCCGTACGCATAGGCGGCGACACGGTCGAGCGCACGGACCAAGTGAAATACCTGGGATCTGTGTTTCATGCGTCTGGTGACATCGATTGTGACGTCAAGGCACGCATTGCTGCCGCGTGGGCCAAATGGCGTGAGGTAACTGGTGTCATTTGTGACCCCAAGATGCCGGTAAAGTTGAAGGGACAGGTCTATAAGACCATCATTAGGCCTGTCCTTTTATACGGATGTGAAGCGTGGCCGCTGCTAGAGCGACACAGGCAAGAACTGCGTGTCACGGAGATGAATATGCTGCGGTGGATGTGTGGAGTGACGCGGAAGGACCGCGTTAGGAACTCCCGCATTCGCGGCAGTCTTCATGTCCGTGACATTGCGGATAAACTGCAGGAGTGTCGGCTCCGTTGGTACGGCCACGTTTTACGGCAACCGGATGATTACGTGGGAAACAAATGTCTGGCCATGCCGCCTCCGCCGGGCCCCGGCAGGAGGGGTAGACCCAAAAAGTGCTGGCTTGACGTCGTAAGGGGTGATATGCGTGCCAATGGGCTAAATACCAGGGATGCTGAAGACCGTGCGAAGTGGAGTAGAAAAAGTCGGAAAGCGGACCCCGGGCACCGAAACGAAAGTTTAGGATGCAACCGGGATAACGCTTAGATGATGATGATGATGATGATGGGTCTTCTTTAAGCGTCCACTCCATATTTAAAAATGAGTAAAATTCTAAAAGTTATACATTTTTATTTTCATGAACAAATCGAAATTCGAATTCAATAAACTTTTTTGTGGCCAGCATTCTAAAAGAAAAGTTTTTACTGTGTGACAATACTTATGACCTGACTAGGTACATACCGAATGAAATAAAGCTTAAACAATATAAAATTCAAACCTATCAAAAGTTATTTAAATTTGTATTGAAATATATTCAAACTTTAAACCTAAAAGAGAAACTTGCTAAGTAGAAATTACAAAACGCAAAACATATTGAACAATCTGTCTATAAAACAATCTCATAGTTCAAAATATTTCATTGCTTTCAACAACATGAATAAAATGGACGTACACTTGAACATTGTTTTAATGACTGAAAGTCAAAAACTAAAAAAATTGAAGTTTTATAGTCGAATTACAGAGCGTTCAGCTTCATACCATCAATTGAATCAAAGTTAGAAGTCAATGCACTAACAAAGGGTTCCCAGCCATGACTATAAGCGACAAGTATTTTTATTCGTGAGCATTTCTCTAGGTTTTAATTCTAACATTTTCCTTTTACCTCCAAACATTTCTACGTGCAGGGGGTGAGTAAGAATACTAACTTCTGCAGCCAGGGTCAGGTCAGTAAAAGGCTGCAAAACAACCTACGTGGTACGGTGTCAAACCCATCTGGATGACAACCACTCCTGGTGTTTAAGTATGCCGCCATAATAACCTTCTGTTGTGTTCCAGCATAAATGGCCCAGGTTACAGCAGCGTGTTCGCGGTGCCCACAGCTTCGCAAACATCCATAGGTGACGGTAACTGCTTACTAATAACCAGACTGTCTGTCTGTCTACTGTTCCTTTTGAATTTAAATTTGATATTGCACCAAAAGTCTAGTAAACCCCTCCAAACAATATTCTAATGTATGCCTTATACCAGGAGTTTCAAAGTTCCTCAGGGGGCCACTCCTTCCCGGCGTCAGCGTAATCTGTTACGCTGACGACACGCTTGTCAAAGCGTGCGGGAGGAGCTGTCAGGTGAGCATTCTGGGCACGGCTGGGGTGGCGCAGAGAGTAGCAAGAATCCAGGGACTCGGCCCGGAGGTGGCCTTCTACAAGACGGAGGCCCTGATATTCTATGGGCCCCGTCAGAGGCCACCACCAGGGTTGAGTATCACAGGCGATGGAACTTTGCGGCGAACTTCGAGAGCCTGGCGCCAAAACTAGTTCGGGTGGCGGCGTGACTCTCCCGCCTGCTGCCGAACGTCAGCGGGCCGGACGCTGTATGCCGTAGGATCTTTGAGGGGACCGTGCGGTCGATGGCCCTTTACGGGGCACCCATATGGACGAATCGCCTGACGGCCATAACGATGGCACAGCTATGCAAGCCACAGCGCGTCTTGGCCGTCATAGCGATAAGAGCATACCACACGGTGTCCTTCGAAGCGGCCTCCTTGCTGACTAGATCCCACCATGGGATCTTGAGGCTCTTATTCTAGCGCTGCTATACCAGTAGTGTCAGGATGCGGCCGAGCGTGGCTTTTGCCCCGCGCCTCGAGAAATAGAGGTAAAGCGCACCGAGCTGCATGACTAGGTGCTCATGGTGGAGTGGAAGGAGCTCCTTGCGTACTCCAGCGCGGGCTTGGCCACCATCAAAACAGTGAGGGCCGTCCTGGCCGAATGGATAGTAAGGTGACACAGTGCCCTGACCTTTCGCCTGACGCAGGTCCTTTCGGGGTATAGTTGCTTCGGGAGGGCACATAGGGCGGGAGGCGAAGTCAGGGTACTACCATTGTGCTACATTGTGCGACGAGCAGGACACGGTAACCCACACTATCGCTGTGTGTCCTGTGTGGCGCGTAGTGCCGCGCCCTCTTCGCCCATATCGGCGTGTACCTGTCGCTCCCGGCCCTGGTTCTCTCTATGGTCGGGAGCGATCCTGGATAGACGGCCGTCGCCTCGTTCTGTGAGATAGTTATGTCAGCAAAGGAAGCGTCGGAGCGGGAGCGGGAGCTAACTAGCACACTCCCCTCCCGCCAACGCAGGCCACGTCGACGGCGCCGGAAGGCATCCAACAACCTCCGGCCGCCGTAAAAAACGGCAGCGGGTGCCCCCTCGGGCGAGGATCCGCCGCCCGCACCATTGTCGCGAGGACGAGGGCGAGGGCTGCGTGCTGTTCCACAGCCCTGTCAACTCCTTAGGGCAGACAAAGAACGGAACGCTGACTCTCTGGCGCTACAAACCCAGAAGAGGCCCGCCCCAACTTAAAAGGCGAGCTGGCGCCACGAGATCGGCAGGCCACATATTCGTGGGCCCGGGCGTAGGCGATAGGAGAATAGCGGGGTCTTTTAGTGGGTAGCCGGATGGCCAAACATCATTCCCGGATTCCTACCCGAGCCGATTCCCCCCAAGCCGAGGGAATCCGTTAAGAATAGGGTTTTTCCCCGAGACAAAAGAGGCTACTAACATCCATACTAATATTATAAATATGAAAGTTACTTTGTCCGTCTGTCTGTTACGTTATCACTCTTAAACTGCTGAATCAATTTTGATGAATTACGGTATACAGAAAGATTGGACCTTGAAATACATAAGTTACACTTTGTCGTGAAATTGAAACTTGAAGGGGATGAAATAGGAGTGAACGTAATGAAGTTCATTTTTTTATATATATGGCAGATCTACGTTCACCGGGTTAGCTTGTGGTAGTAAAATTTATAAACCTTTGAAGAGGAAGTGTAATATTCAGTTATGATTTTTTGGTAGGAATATAATATATCATACTTTACATATACTTATAACGTTATATATACGTGAAATTCTGACTATACCGTGTGCAAAATTCGCTCCATAAAATGTGAGCTGTCAAGTGTTCGCGTTCGCCTAATATCTCCATTAGCGTCAAAAATCGACAAAAGCCTTCTTCAACGTCAACTTGATAGGCTTCGTGTTTTAGTGGATTTCTCAATCAATGCTGAATAAATCACAAAATAAAACTTTACTTATTTTAGTAATATGACTGGAATAATACTTGAATCTTAAATTGTAAAAATATGATAACTTTACTGTACTTATCATTTCCAATGGCAGAAATATTGATTGAAATGAATAAAATATTCATACCAAATAAATAAATAATGAGTAGTGGCCTCTCACGGAGCCCATACTGGCACAATTCACACTGTGCAATCTAGCCCCAAATTAGCATAGCACTAGTGTTATAGGAACTAGAAAACTGATTTACTACATATATAAATACTTTTCGTTTTATAAATACGAGGGTGGTCTGTAAATTTTCCAACCTCAAAATGAAGATAGCAGCACTTGTAAATCAAAGCTAGTGAATTTCGTTGTTCATCTGTTGACAGTTACTCACCAAAGTTTCAGCCATTTTGGACGCACAGTTATTATGTAACAGTCGTTTGAGTGAATTGATGTGAGTGTTTTTATGAAAATGGACAAAATCAAATATCGAGCCGACCTTAAATGTTTTTGAAAGGCAATACACCTACGCAAACCAAAGATGAGTTGGATTCTGTGTAAGAGTACTCTTCACCATCATTTACCACATTGAAATTTTGGGCAGCTGAATTTGAACGTGGTCTTAAGAGCTTAGGAGACGATGAACGTTCGGGACGTCCAAAAACTACAACTACTGACGAAAACATCGCCAAACTTCACCAAATGGTGCTAGACGACCGCCAAGTTAAAGTGAGAGAGATAGCAGAGGTTATGAACATGTCTAAAGAATGTGATTGTCACATATTAAATAAACATTTAGACATGAGAAAGCTATCCGCGCGTTGGGAGTCGCATTTTCTCACGTTAGACCAAAAACGTGTTCGAATAAACATTTCCAACGCTCTGTTGGTGCAGTTTAGGCGCAATAAATCCAAGTTTTGGTACTGATTAATTACTGTAAATAAAACTCAGATACACCGTTATACTCCCTAAACAAAAATACAGTCCAAACAGTAGATTGCAAAGGGGAACCGGCCCCAGAAAAAGCAATAACTGTTTTTTCGGCTGGGTAAATGATGACGACTGTTTTTTGGGATAGTCATGAAGCTATTTTAATCGATTATCTTTAAAACGGAACAACCATTATAGGAGCATAATACGCATTATTATTTGATAAGCCGAAGGCAGAACTTGCGGAAAAAGGCCATATCAGAAAATCCTGTTTCACGAAGACAACGCACCGTTTCACACCTCAGCGGTTGCCATGACGAAAATCCACGAATTACGGTTTGAACTGCTTAACCATCCACCTTACTCAACAGGTCTAGCCCCAAGCGACTTCTTTTTGTTCCCTCATATAAAAATTGCGGTTGGAGGATTTTCGTCAAATGAAGAACAATTATTTTGCAGAGAAAAACGCCGAGGGAGTTACAGAGATGGGAGCATCGCTGGGAGAAGTGTGTAGAGTTACAAGGAGACAAATTCTTATCAGACCACCCTCGTAAATATTCAATATGTACAATAACATAACACCTAGACGGGAGATGGGAATCGATCGTGATTGCAAGCGTACCGAAGTGCGTTAATTGCTGCGCTTCGGAGGTTGTCACATTATTCAGCACTTGGAATGCATTGTAATGTTTTAACAATAAAATAGGCTATATATTAAATATTCAGATTTTTAAACCAGAGAACTTCAGGACACCTGTTTTAGCTAGAGTTTAGCTGGCAGGCAAATCCCCCGTTCAATATCAGATGTTCACCGTTGCATTTTTTGTTGAAAGTTTGTAACACTAGCATTAACAACACGCTTGCAGCCTCTAAAAAATTCTATAACAAATGAAAATACCGATATCTTACTGCGATGGGAAAACCTTAGCCGGAAGATAATTTCAAATCTGGAGAGATAATTTCAAATGTAACACGAACGTTATTGAGAACGGTTTCGTACAAGAGAGAAGATCCAGGAAAAGAAAATGTACACCCAGCCGATGGTGACCAAAGTTTCATCACAAATTGGTTACTGGTTGAGAAACGCATAGAGGACAAACATAAAAAAATTATTTTAATAAATTATCCCTATCTAAAGTTAAAATCGTCATAAATTCGCTAAATAGCACCATCACGAAGACGGGCGTTACTCAAATCGAAAATATATTGTTCCAAAGTTCGAGGTTATAACGAAGTTTGTACATTTATATCACTAACTGCAGTAGTTAAGCTGTTTGTGGTTTGAATCACGTCAAGAACAACACCTAAAGTGTTATATTAGAGAAACTCGGAGGTGATGTCTTGATTAGAGGATTGATCTGTCAGGGTAGTTATAATCTTGTATGGCAACCGACTACCAACGTCGGGAACAAATGTCTAGGCATACCACCTCCGCTGGGCACCGGCAGGAGGGGTGTGGCCAAAAAGTGCTGGCTTGTTATCCTAAAGGGTGATATGCGTACCAACGGATTGACTACCTGGGATGCCGAAGACCGTGCGAAGTGAAGACGAAAAAGTCTGAAAGCAGATCCCGGGCACTGAAGCGAAGGTTTGCAACTGGGATTTAATGCCGAGATGGTGATAAATTATAATCTCGTAAGTATATCTGTATGTTCTGTTATAATAAAATACGATAAACTAAAAATACGAGACAAAAAGAACACAACAGCTAAAAACAAAAGAATGCTTTCAACGTCTCCTGAAATCAATCCCGCCGGATGCGACAAAAGTAGAAACCAGGCTATCAAGAAGAACAATATTCAAAATACGTATACCCAGATGACATGACAAAAATCTTCTAGCTTGTCAGGAGTTCTAAGTTCAACGAATTCTAACCAAACTCTATTAATTTCATTATTTTCATTGTATTCAGTGTATACTAATTTACCTATAGAACCATTCGATAAACAGTCGTTAACATCTATATTTGTTGTAATCATGTAATACTTATTGATGACGAAAATAATTTCATAAGATGAAGGCCACACACACTGAGGTGGGAAGGCAGCTGCCGCGCGCGCGCCCCAATTCGTATAACGGTACTAAATCTGGTGCTCTCCTGTAACACTACAATCTGACGCTTAGCACGTATAGAGTGGCCACGCAGCGGGCGCCTATATGCAAGCGGCCCGAACGTCCGTATAGAAATTTTGCTTTAAAATTAAATTGTCCTAAGATGGCTCGTCACCGAGGAAGATTACGACCAAAAGCCTCCAAAGGATCAAACAAATATATCAAATATACCTACAACAAATAATATCACCACCACTATGACTACAATAGGAAAGGTATATATTTTAACTTACAATTTCAAGACACTCTCAATTTACGAACATTTGATAGAATTAAATGAAGCTCTATAAGATATTAAATACGACATAATTGGACTGGCTGAAAAGAGGCATATGGGAAATAAAGTAGAACAGTGGGACAATTTTATATTATGCCACACGGCTCAAACGCCTGGCTTGTATGGTGTAGGATTTATGGTAAAAAAAATCACAAAAACAACATAGAAAGCTACATTGGTCTTACAGAAAGAGTCACAATTCTAAACTTAGCATTTGAAGATACCCGTTTATCAATTATACAAGTTATTCAGGAGCAGAAAATGCGAACCGAGTTGAAATAGACGATTTCTATTGTATACTCATCAAATCAATCAAAGCATTATATAAAGAACTCATACTAATGGGAGAATGGAATGCAAAAAATTAGCAATCCAAAAAAGAAGAATATCTAGTCATGAAAACGAATGGGTACGGTGAAAGGAATGAGAGAGGAGAGAGATTGATAGAATCTGTTTCCGAAAACAAGCTGTCAATTTTAAACACATTTTATCCATACTAATATTATAAATGCGAAAGTAACTCTGTCTGTCTGTCTGTCTGTTCCTCTTTCACGCCTAAACGGCTGAACGGATTTTGATGAAATTTGGTATGGTGATAGATGATAACCTAGAAATGGTCATAGGCTATAAATAATCACGCCATCGTTCTTAGGGGCTAGGCAGTAGGCAGATAACTAAATTGAGTTAGTGATTTTTTGTGCTTATCCGGTATCTATGAGAATCGGCCAACATCTATTTTTCATCCCCTTAAATGTTAGGGATAGTCCACCCCTAAATTTTTTTTTATTTTTTGACATTTTATTATTTTTATGGCAGAACAACGTTTGCCGGGTCAGCTAGTAAGAAATAATTAAAAAACCAGATGGGCGTGGATCTCTCCTGATAAAAATATAAAAACGAAATTGATATCATTCTATCAAACCGTCCCTACTTTGGAAGAGGCCTTTGCCTACAGAGGGTTTCTTGGAGATTAACAAAAAAAAACAATAGAACTAACATAGAATTAACTACAACTACACAAATTAAAAGGCTGTCAGATTTTCGCTAGAACGTCGCATAAATTTGAGATCTCTGGAATGAATATATCTAGCTTATTCGTTAGAAAACTTCCTTTGGCTTACATTACAATTAACTCCTATGTACGAGTATTATATGTTAGATTGCATAAGTTCTGCTCTTAATCCATGAATAATTAACCTTAGTCGGAAAAGTTCGGTTGCACTAAATTATGTATTAGATTTTTTTTATAAAACCGCATGACACTCAACTACTGTGCTGGGTTATTTTCGACATAGAATGGACAGTATAACCACATGTCTTATGTTATATCCGTGCAGGGGCGGTAACAACGCTTTCGACACAGTAGGTGACTTTGTATACCTTGGCTCCCTGGTTACAAATACAAATGAGGTGGACGCGGAAATCAAGAGAAGAATTATAGCTGCTAACAGGTTCTACTTCGGCTTACTCAAGTATTTTCGCTCTAGGTGGCTATCACAAAAGAACTAAAATCCTCCTGTACCAAACGCTGCTACGACGAGTCCTGACGTACGGTTCGGAATGCTGGGTCCTAAGCAAGAAAACCGAAAACAGCCTACTCGTGTTTGAAAGAAAAATATTAAGACGAATCTTCGGCGCTGTACTGGATGATGACTTCTGGCGAATAAGATACAACCATGAGCTTTACAACATGTACCAAGAGCCAAATGTCGTAAACTTCATAAAAGTAGGCCGTCTTCGATGGGCTGGTCACGTAGAACGAATGCAAGACGACAGGGCACCGAAGCGTCTTCTGCGTGGCAAACCTGATGGCCGAAGACCCGGAAGAACGAAACTCAGATGGCTCGATGGAGTCCAACAGGATCTAAAGGCAATCGGAGTGACTGGCTGGCGGGAAAGAGCTAAGAATAGGATCGGATGGAGAAATTTACTCGACCAGACCAAGGCCCACCCGCGGCTGTAGCGTCAGGATGATGATGATGAAGGGGCGGAGAAAGAATACTGACATCTGTGGCTGGGGTCGGCCTGTCGTAAAAGGCGACAAAACAACCCACCCTAGCTACGTGGTAGGGCCTCAAGCCCGTCTGGATGGCGACCACCTTGGTCTTTAATATGCCGCCATAATAACTTTGTGTTGTATTCCGGCATTAGTGACCCAAGTTTCTGCACCCTTGCGGGACAGCAGCGTGTTTGCGATGCCACTGGCGCTGCAAACAGCCATCAGCGATGGTGACTGCTAAATTCTAAGTTGGCCGTCAATCTGTCTGTTGTCCTATAGCAAAAAAAATGTATTAGAAATATAGACGGGTTACGCATATCAGTTCTGCTGCATAGATCTCAAATCCGAATTATTTTTATTGCGACTAAAGTTTATGACCTCTACACTACCACATTTATATTTTGATACATTTGAAAACTTAAATTACTGGATTTAATTTGAAGTAAAGCACAAGACGGTTAAGCTGCTTCGGTGTTTAATATATTGTATATTGTTCTTGTAATACTACGACCTCTTTGATTGAGTGGTCAGATAAATTATACAGAATAGAGTTTAAGTCAAGTCAATTCTGGAAGTTTCGGTATTTGGATAAATTGTTTAGTCTGTGGTTGTATCGATTACCATTTAACTTGTGAAATGCCATAATGGATACCGTGTTTCTAACAGTATATTTATTTTTATCAATAAATCGTTCGGATATTTTTTGTATACATATCAGAACAAAGCCCTTGCCGTACTAAAATTTATAGAAAAGTTTCCCTCAACCACCTAGAGGATTTGCTAGAGATAGAGGGCATGTGGGCACAAAAAAAATTGCGGTTCCAGTCTGGCGTTCAACATGTTAAAAAATATAAAAATGATACGTGTTAATTCAAATAAAAAAAACAACTCGAAAGCTCACAAAATAGAAGTCATTATTCAGACAGCGTATAAAATAAGAAATAATTGGACGCTCAAACCTAAAAATCCTTCATTTGAATCCCCAAGCATTATTTACAAATAAATTGCTTTGCTACAAAGCAACCAGTAGCTTAATTTTCTAATTCAAATCAGCCAGGAGCCTTATCTCTCTGTTAGACTGAGCCTTTGGTTCCGAGGAAAGGGTGCTGCCTCACTGTAAGCGGTTTAAGAATGATTTGTTCTATTTCATTTATATTTAATCTTCATGTTACATATACGTGTTTTCTTTTATTACTAAAAAAACAATAGACAAGTCACATATACTCAACACTAGAAGCATTTCAAAGATGTTGCTAGCCTTAATCAAAAAGATAGGAAAGAGGAACAAGAATAAAGCTAGATCTACCGGGCCATAATTGGATCAATATTTTACTCAGTCCTTTATATGAACACTGTTCTTTACAAAATTTTTTAAATCGTAATCATATACTTGTACATATTATTTTATTATGTTATAATAACAGCAGCAGACAAGTGTCATAGAAAGCAGCCATAGTAAATATATGATACTAGCTCACCTGGCAGACGTTGTACTGCCATACAAATTTTAAAAAACAGCGTCATCTATTGAATATTTACTCAATCCCAGTTAACTAATTACCTTATATCGCCATCTGTTAGAATCTTATCGAACTAACAGATAATTATGACCCTTTGTCAGATAATAAATAAATAATTCGCAATAAAATAATACTGCGTTTATAAATTCAGATATAAACTATCCTATCTTTCAAGTTGGATAAAACTGCACACAGTGTGTAAAATTTTATTATAATCGGTTCAGTACTTTAGGAGTCCATAGAGGACAAACAACATGACACGTAATTAAGATTACACTTCAAATATTCAGGCAATATATAGGCCCCTATTAAAATCAAATTCAGTTACAACTATACTATATATGTCTCCTAACATATAGGAAATGGAAGTATCATTAAATAATATCGACATCGACGCAAAAAGGATCACGAAAAATTTACTTCGAGACAATATTCAACGGAATCGAATACGGATCTTGAATTTCAAAGTGACAACTTTGGATGCAATCCAAAATATAATAATAATAATTTTATTTAAATCGATCAACATATTTCATAGGGTTAGTAAATCCTTAAATTAAATTTAGTAAAATAGTCAATTTTTGTGTGCATTAAACAGTTTCGCATATAATATTAGTGTTAGAGTCGATTCGTTCTGCAATGGTGGTCAGGATGATGTTGGTACCGCCCCGCACTCGGCGCAATAATGAGGCAGTTCTTTTATTCATTATAGCGTGGAAATCGACAAGACGCGCTTCCGCGAACATTCCTGCAGAAGCGAGGAAGCTCCATCAACATGCTGAACCCGTTATTGTATTGGACTTCCAGAGCACTGGCGGCTCTCTATATGTAATCAGTGCACGTGTAGAAAACCTGATAGAAGGACTTAAACAATGTAATCTTAACTTCATCACCACAACGTGCAAATTTTGAACCAGCATATTACACCGTACTGCCAGGGTTCTGCGCTCCCTTTCAATGTTAGCAATGTCTCTCATATCCTCGGTTAGCCAATGACCAATATATTTAAACCTATGGAAAAGTGTAACTGAAGTGGACTGTCATTAATTTTAAGTGGAGGTATCGAGATTGGGCATCTACATCCTACCGCTTTAAACACCATCAGCTCATTCTTCCGTATTTTGTATGATAGACCATTCGACTGAGCAGACAATTCACAAGATTTAATTAAAACCCTTGAGGGCTCTGATCGTGGGATTGGACAGCACCATATCATCTGCATAACTTAAGTTAAGAAAACATAAACCTTAAAAGAAAAAGAGAAATGAATTTATAAATAAATTTATGATTGTTGATATGAAAGAAACATAACAATTCTTTAAATCGCTAGAAAAGATACTCCAATGCCAAAGAAAACCTCACGGAGATAAAGCGAGGTCAACGGGTCACTATTTGTCGCAGGAATCATCCAAGACGAGTGTAGACTTAGGATGGTACTGAAGAATTGAATTAACTGACCCCAAAAGGTTAGGATTGCGAATGAAAAATAAAAGAAGATCAGACATTACGAACGCGATTGTCATTTCCAGGAATATTCGAGAATCACCTGCTCTTCAAGATTTATGGTATAATTGAAATTAATTTCTAATAATAAGTAATCTATAATCACGATATGTAATACATACTTAACCTCAAAAATTGTGCTTGTATAGTAATATACCGCTTTTTGATGCCGAATCCCAGAACAATAAAATCAAAGAAATTATCAGAAAAGTTAAGTGACTCAGAAACAATGATTTACTTGACCAGTGAGGTCGTTAAATATTTGAATACTGACAAAAAGTCATATACTTGCATGGTAATCAATGGGTGAAGTGCAGGAGATAGATAAGATGAAATGGAAAGATCGTAATTTTGATTAAAAATTATAGTATATCAATCCATATGATAAAATAATGCAAGAAAGACATGCACGTTTGCATGCACAAGAAAAGAGACTAAAACGTGTGAATGAATTTTCAAGCCATACATGTTTACTTATTTTCAAGAATAGGTAGCCATGCATTACGTGGGGCCGCTGCCAACAAAAGCCATGTTGATCCGTTCACTTCCACCATATCAGCAGGCATCTCAACATATTTGCATTTCAGCAATATTATCTTTCTTGTAATCTAATGATCTTTTATTTGTATATACACTTATATTAATCTACTTTTCTTTGACAATATTGCATTTTCATTTAGAATTTACCATAGTAATAAGAAAGAATTTTACAGCTATTATTCCATAAACTAAACCATGTAAAATATACTCACATTATACAAAAAAATATTATATATTATTTTATCAAGGCCTTGAACTTCTATTTAAAAGGGAGCTTAGAATAATAAATCAATGCGGCACAATAACACTACAATAGAGCCTCTCAATAACCTATACCACTACTAGAATGTAATAACAATCTTTCATTTTCACAAACGAAAAATCTTACCGTATAAGAAAAAATATTACATTCTTTCATAAAATCTCTGAAGAGAAATCACAAAATATTACTACGATTCTATCAAATACGTTTCTTAAGAAGCTTATGGTTGAGTTTATTGTGGGCTGGTCATCAATCAGTGGGACAAAGGATAAAAAGATGTTCCTTTAAGATCGACGAGTCATACTGTAATGAAGAATTTACAGTGAGTTGCTTATTATCGAATAATGTTCTTTTTAAGTAAGACAAACGAGTCTGGGTCCATTTATTTAGGGGCTCGTCCTAGCAAGTGATTTCATGTATGGTAGAAATTTTCATGGTTGCTTTGTTAGCCTAGTTACCTAAATTAGTTTGAGTACCTTATCACTAAACTCAGTGACAGGATAAGAAATAGTGAGATAAGGAAACATTGTGGTCTGAAAGAAGCTGTAGTAACAAAAATTAAGAAAGGTATGCTGAGTTGGTTTGGCCATGTTGAGAGAATGAATGTGTAAGGTATCTGTCATTATTTACACCTACGGTAAATGCTAACTGTAGGTAGATACGAATAAACCAGTTGATTCGCAGACTTGGTCTTGTTTTATTGCTCGCCTCCGTAATAATATTAAATACACAACTGGCGACGAGGATGGGATAACTAAAACGCGTGTTTATAGTTTTATTAAAGTATAAATAACAACATGCCGATCGGAAAAATTGAACAATTTGAACTTAGTAGTAAAAAGTGGGCGGCGTATGTCCGCCGTGTTGAACAGTTCATTACGTTGAACGAAATTAAACCTAGCTTACAAGTAGCTACGTTGGTGACGTTAGTTGGAGAGGCCACATGTGATCTTATGTGTGATTTGTGTGCGCCTGACCATCCCGAGGCGAAGAATTTTGATGAATTAGTGAAGATAGTCGGCGATCATCTCGAACCTAAGCGTTCTGAAATTGCAGAACGACATGTTTTCCGTCAGAGAAGACAAGGATTGAATGAAAATTTAAGTGAATACTTGCAATCGCTTAAACATTTAGCCAGTACGTGCAATTTTAATGTAACGCTGGAAGAAAATTTACGAGACCAATTTGTATCGGGCTTGGCAAGTGAGGACATGAGGTCCCGACTTTTCGCCGAACCGACATTGACATACAAGAGGGCAGTGGAGTTGGCTTTAGCACTGGAGGCGGCTGGGCGGCACGCGCAGACGAGCGGGGAAACGACTTTACGGCTCGACAACGCGGCCGGCCCCAGCGAGCCTATACATCGGGTAACCGCGCGGTCTGGCAACAGCCGCTCTCTCGGCGGGCGTTCGCCCGTTTACGACAACTCGTCTGCGGGGTCTGCACGACCGTGTTGGCGATGCGGCCGCGACCACAGGCCGGATTCATGCCGTTTCAAAAATTATTCTTGTGATGTGTGTGGTTTTAAAGGGCATATTAAAGTGATGTGTAGAAATATGAAAAATAGTAAGTTGCAAACAAAACATAATCGTAAACAAAACTACATATTAAATAGCAACAGTGTAGAAGAGTTTAACAGCGAAAATGATATATTAAACTTGAATGTATCTTATCAAAACGGAAAACCCTTTTTAGTTGAAGTTATTGTTAATGGGAAAATAGTTTTTTTTGAGCTTGATACGGGTAGCAAATTATCAGTGATTAGTTGGGAATTTTATAAAAAGAATTTCGGTAATCTGTCATTAATGCCTAATAATTTATCTTTGTTTTCTTATGTAGGGACTGTTATAGAACCTGTTGGTTTTATTAATGTGAATGTTACCATCGGGAATCATAATGCCCAAAACATAAAATTGTACGTTATTAAAAAGGGCGGACCACCTTTGCTTGGTAGGTCTTGGTTAAGGAAATTAAATATAAATAAAATCACTGTAAATGAATGTTTGTATAATATTAATGAGATAGATACTGTTGTAGAAAAATTAAAATTGGAATATCCCACTGTGTTTGCGCCCGGCTTAGAAACTTGTACAAGAAAAATCTCTTTGAAATTAATTGATTCCAATCCAGTTTTTTTTAAAGCTAGACCTTTGCCTTTAGCACTTAGAAAGCCTGTTGAATTAGAGTTGAAGCGTCTAGAGGCGGAGGGCACCATCCGCAGGGTTGATTATTCTGATTATGGCTCACCAATCGTACCTGTGATTAAAAAAAATGGCGATATTCGCATTTGCGGCGATTATAAAGTAACAATTAATCGTAAATTGGTGCGTGAGCCGTACCCTTTACCTAGGATTGAAGAATTGTTTGCGGCGTTAAGTGGTGGCGAACATTTTTCAAAAATCGATCTCACTAATGCGTATCAACAGCTTTGGCTTGAGGACGACTCGCAGGCGTGTACGGCTATCACCACGCACATAGGTACCTATGTTTATAGGCGCACTCCTTTCGGCCTGACGTGTATACCGGAGAAGTTCCAAAAATTTATGGAAGAAACGTTAAGGGGGTTAAAGGGAGTTGCTGTTTTTATGGACGATATCGCAGTAACCGGTCCTGATAGGTATACTCATATTTGTAATTTAAAGGCTCTTTTTAAACGTTTAAGTGAGGTTGGTTTGAGAATTAAGTTTGAAAAATGTAAATTTATGCAAGATAATATTACTTACTTAGGTTTTATTATTGACAAAAATGGGTTACATCCAGATCCAAATAAAGTGAAGGCAATAGTGGAGGCCCCGGCACCGCGGGACATAAGTCAGTTGAGGTCATTTTTAGGACTCATTAATTATTACGCTAAATTTATTCCGAACTTAAGTACTGTGCTTTATCCATTACATGATTTGTTAAAGAAAGATAAAAATTGGAACTGGTCCGAAAAATGTAACGAAGCTTTTCAGAAAGTTAAAAATTATGTTGCTAGTAGTGATGTTTTGGTTCATTATACGCCGGACTTGCCTTTAGTTCTAGCCGTTGACAGCAGCTCGTATGGCGTTGGCAGTGTGCTGTCTCATAGATACCCTAATGGGGAAGATCGACCGATTTGTTTTGCTTCGCGAACACTGAATTCGGCCGAGCGTTCTTACAGTCAAATTGACAAAGAGGCCCTCGCAATCATTACTGGAGTAGTTAAACACCACCAGTATTTGTATGGTCGGCACTTTATCATTAAGACCGATCATAAGCCACTTACGTTTATTTTCGGTTCCAAATTCGGATTGCCGCAAACAGCTTCTAGTCGTTTGCAACGATACGCGACACGTCTGGCCGCGTATGATTTCGATGTAGAATTCGTAAAGTCAAATGCCAATGGCAATGCGGACGCTTTTTCACGACTGCCATTGCCTTGTGAACCAGTTGATCAATCAGGGTTCAATTTAATTTCTTACATTAATTTCGTAGAAGAGTCATTTCCCATAAGTGCGCAAGAGGTAGCGTCAATGACGCAAACAGATGATGTTTTGAAAAACATTTTCAAATACATCTTAAATGGCTGGCCTTCATCAGTTGCTGAGAATGAGAGGCCATATTATAACAGAAGAGATCACCTTTCTATTGAAAAGGGATGTATCCTTTACTGTCATAGGATTGTCGTACCGATAAAATTAAGGAATCGGGTTTTGAGTGAGTTACATGAAGGGCATTTAGGGATAGTCAAAATGAAAAACTTGTCCCGTAATTATGTGTATTGGCCTCAAATTGATCATGATTTAGAAGTATTATGTCGTGAGTGTAGCGCTTGTAGGCAACAGAGAGATGCTCCACCGCATTCTTTGTTACATCCTTGGGTCTTCCCAGCTCGCCCTTGGCAGCGTTTGCACATTGATTTCGCCGAGTTTCTAGGTAAACATTATTTAGTCACAGTAGATGCGCATAGTAAGTGGATTGAGGTTCAAAAGTTGACCACCACTACTGCCAGCTCAACCATTAATAAGTTACGGGAACTATTTGCTCGATTTGGTTTGCCATCACAAGTAGTTAGTGATGGTGGTCCACCTTTTGGATCTCGTGAATTTGCAGATTTTATGTCTAAAAATTTTATTACTCACACGATTACTAGTCCTTATAGGCCCGCAGGCAACGGAGCCGCGGAAAACGCGGTAAAATCTGTTAAGCGAGCGATGAAAAAATCGGTACACGAAGGAGTCGACTTAGAAACAGCCATTTCTAAGTTTCTCTTTCAATATCGTAATTGCGAACACGCCACGACTGGCGTCGCGCCCGCCGTGGCCATCTTTGGTAGACGATTACGCGGAAGGTTAGATATTCTTAAGCCCAGTGCCGAAAAGAATGTTGAGAAGTTAGGTGAATGTTTAGGCCCTTTGTGTCCCGGTGCTGAGCGTCACGTGAATATTGGAGATCCTGTCTTGGCTCGCGATTATCGTAATCGCCCAGATAAGTGGGCACCAGCTAATGTTGTAGCTAGAGAATCACCTCTTACGTACCGGGTTAAATTATCAGATGGGCAGGAGTGGAACCGGCATATAGACCAGATAATTCCTGACAAAGCCACACGAGCAAGCCTCAGTCATTCGTTGATTAACACCAATCATGATCAGACTGCGACAGAGACAAATCAAGAGCCAATATCAGATAAATCGCCGCAACCCTCTGATGTTGTTTTAAATGATAAACATGATAGTCCAAAATCAACCTTGAATTCTGAGTGCGGAGACAAAGACGATTTACAACCAAAACGTCTTCGTCGTAAATGTATTTTTCGTGGAAAATATGTGTTTTAATTGTATAATAGATACTTCTTTTTTTTTTCTATGGTTGAATGTAATTAATGTTAGCTACATTCACTACAAAAAAATGTTTATATTGTTTAAACATTATTTTTTTAATGTTTAAGTATTTTTTTTTCCTTTTATATTGTTGTTTTAAAGGGGGAGATGTAAGGTATCTGTCATTATTTACACATACGGTAAATGCTAGGTCTTGTTTTATTGCTCGCCTCCGTAATAATATTAAATACACAACTGAATGAAGAACGATTGAAGAAAAAAGTGTATAAGGCGAGTGTGAATGGAAGTGTTGGAAGGGGTAAACCTAGGCGGACGTTTCGAGACCAGATCAGGGACGTCTTGAAAAAAGGCCAGGTTAAGAGTACCCTAAACCGAAGGGCATGTATGAAGGGAATAATGAAAGTGGACGAAGCGAAACAAGTATGTAAGGATCGTAGCAAGTGGAAAGAAGTGGTCTCTGCCTACCCCTACGGGAAAGAGGCGTGATTATATGTATGTATGTACCTTATGAGGGCCAAGGTAAGAATTTAAGTTTATATTTACCTAATTAATATGTGTATACAGAATAAAGTGTATTAAAAAGTTATGTCAAAGTCAAAGTCAAAGTCAAAATTTTTTATTTTAAATAGGCCTGAGTAACAAGCACTTTTAAAATGTCAAAAGCTAGATGTCTGTTCCAAAAGTGAATCCTATGGAGAAGAACAGACAAGAAACTCCATGGATGTATTTTGTACAAACATATATTATAAATATGAAGTATATAAAAACATAATTATAGAACACGAAATTGATATATTATTTGTCAGTAGGCCGAGGAAATGCAAGCGTTTAATAGGATACATCTGAGAATAACCTAAATGTACATTAAAAAAATATATATATAAAAAAAAATAAAAAAATAAAAAAATCTTTAAAAAATCATTGCCGTATGCAGGAGGGGACCGATAATGATAATGCTTGTCTGACAATGATTACTAACAGGTAAGATAGAAAACGTGCAAGTTAGGAAAGAAGTCGGAAAATTAAAGAAGAGACAAGATTATATTCACAAACCTATCTCTGAGAGAGGCACGCAACAAATCTTTATAGTAAGTATAGTAATAGTATTCTGTTCCACCGTATCACGCTCTTCGAACTAAGATATGTAACGCGTGTAGTATAGTTTCTTGTTTAGTTATAAAGTGTATCGCGTATCTGAATAAGTAATAAATGCAAATATCGATAACTTACTAACAATTTTAAATTTTCCATCCATTTAATCAGATTTCTCTAGAAATCACTGAATTTTCATAATATCTCCGTCCACATTTTGTGATACTACTCTGAAATTTCTCTAATGGTTTTTAAACAACCTTTACATTTTACAAGGAATAAATTCATCCTAGTGTACTTGTAGATTAATATTTTAAATTAATTGAAAGACACACATGATTATTGCACAGTTAAAAAGTTTTTCGATAAAATAATCAAAATAGGTAAATCAATTACAAATAATAACAAATTTTATTCCGCTAGAAATAAAACTCAACAGATGTTTGAAATGTGAAATTTCAAACTAAACTTTGACATTTTCGTTTTTAATTAATGTGGAGTTGTGAAGCGAATATTTGACATGATTGAGTTTGAATGTTTGAATTTTGTTGTTAACTTTGACATTTTGTGTCTTTTAACTTAAAGAAAATGCTCTCAAATCAAATTACAATCAAAATTCTTCTTTCTCTTGCCCTTATCCCATATTATATGGGGTCGGCATATTCTTTTCTTCCACTCTCCTCTGTTAGCCATCATCCCAACATTCACACCCTTTTTTGCCATATCATCTTTTACGCAACCCATCCAATCTTTTTTTGGTCTACCTCTACTCCTGTATCCATCTACTCTCATGTCTATCATTTTTCTTGTTATATGGCATCCTTCCCTGCACATTACATGGCCAAACCAACCTAGTCTTTTACTGTTAAGTTTTTCAATAACTTCTACTTTCACACTTCCTCTAATATACTCATTTCTAATTTTATCCATTTTCGTAACTTCATACATGACAATAACACCCACCTTTGTGGCCTAGCATTCCGGTCCATACAATACGACAGGCCTTATAACGGATTTATAAATTTTACCTTTGAGTTTAAGCGGTACTCTTAGGTCACAATTTGTTCTTGAGACCTGTCACCATTTCATGCATCCTGCATTCACTCTGTTTTTCACATCTCGGCCTATCTCACCGTCGTTCTGGATTAATAATCCGAGGTACCGGAATTTGGAATGAAAATTACAAACAACTTGGACATGCTTATCTCGTATAAACTGAAACAATAGAAGTATATATACTATTAGTGAGTAAAATGGTTATATTTTTACACAAATAAATTGGCTGAGTTGCTAATCGTGAAACATATAACAAAGCTCAAGCTATTTACAGACCGTTGGGATTCACGGATGCTGCAAAAATGGATTCAGTATCAATTATAACGTTCTAAAACAATATAAAATTATTCAAAATTTATGTACATAAATTATTTAAATTAAAAAATATTATTTCTCTGCCGTTTATTAATTTGCATATATCATCTAGTTTACCAAAATATAATCTAGTCTACCACGTATATTGACGCGATCACGCGTCTGAGGAGCCAGGCGGAGGACGTGGTAGCTCGAGGCAGGGTGCTATTGGCGGTGTCACTCGACATCGCCAACGCCTTCAACACCCTGCCGTGGAGCTGCGTGCGGGAGGCGCTCAAGTACCATCGTGTGCCTCCCTACCTCCGTCGCATAGTCGGGGCATATTTGGACGATCGTGCCGTCGTCTATCCGGTCCAGGGTGGGCAAAGTCGGCGAGACGTCGTGTGCGGTGTCCTGCAGGGGTCGGTCTTGGGCCCTCTGCTGTGGAACATCGCATACGACTGGGTCCTGAGGGGGGTACTCCTCCCCGGCGTCGGCGTCATCTGCTACGCCGACGACACGCTTGTTACAGCGCGCGGGAGGAACCCTCGCCAGGCGTGCCTTCTGGGCACGGCTGGGGTGGCGCAAATGGTGGCTAGAATCCGGCGACTCGGTCTGGAGGTGGCCTTGAACAAGACGGAGGCCCTGATATTCTACGGGCCCCGCCAGAGGCCGCCACCGGGCCTGAGCATAACGGTGGGAGGCGTCCGCATCGCCGTCGGGCCGTCCTTGAATTACCTCGGACTGGTGCTCGACGGGCGATGGAACTTTGCGGCGCACTTCGAGCGCCTGGCGCCGAGGCTAGTTCGGGCGGCGGCGGGACTCTCCCGTTTGCTGCCGAACGTTGGTGGGCCGGGCGAAGTGTGCCGCAGGCTCTTCGAGGGAACCGTGCGGTCGATGGCCCTTTACGGGGCCCCAATCTGGGCGGATCGCCTGACGGCCAAAACGACGGCGCTGCTACGCAGGCCGCAGCGCGTCCTGGCCGTCAGGGCGATTAGGGGATACCGCACGGTGTCCTTCGAAGCGGCCTCCCTGCTGGCCGGATCCCCACCATGGGACCTCGAGGCACGGGTCCTGGCGCTATTATACCAGTGGCGCCGGGACGCGGCCGAGCGTGGCTCTCGCCCCGCGCCTCGCGAAGTTGAGGTAAAGCGGGCGGAGCTGCGCGACGAGGTGCTCATGGTGGAGTGGAAGGAGCGCCTCGCGCACCCCAGCGCGGGCCTCGCCACCATCGAAGCGGTGAGGCCCGTCCTGGCCGAATGGCTGGAAAGGCGCCACGGCGCCCTGACCTTCCGCCTGACGCAGGTCCTCTCGGGGCACGGTTGCTTTGGGAGGTACCTGTGTCGCATAGGGCGGGAGATGACGTCGGGGTGCCACCACTGTGGCGCGGGCGACGAGGAGGACACGGTGAACCACACTGTCGCCGTGTGCCCTGCGTGGCGCGAGGAGCGCCGCGCCCTCGTCGCCCAAATCGGCGTGAACCTGTCGCTCCCGGCCCTGGTTCTGTCCATGGTCGGGAGCGATCCTGGATGGACGGCCGTCGCCTCCTTCTGCGAGGCAGTCATGTCCGCAAAGGAGGCGGCGGAGCGGGAGCGGGAGTCGACCACCACACTCCCCTCCCGCCAACGCAGGCCACGTCGGCGGCGCCGGAGGTCAAATAACGACCTCCGGCCGCCGTAAAAAGCGGCCGCGGGCGGCCCCTCGGGGGAGGATCCACCGCCCGCACCATTGCCGCGAGGGTGAGGGCTGCGTGCTGTTCCGCGACCCCCCTCAACTCCTAGAGTTGTTAGGAGAGCGCCGGGGGGACGAAATCCTGACCCCCTGGCGCCAACACCTTAGAAGGGGCCCGCCTCAAGACAAAGGGCGGGCCGGCGCCAGCCCGGGCCACGAGATCGGCTGGCCATATATCCGTGGGCCCGGGCGTAGGCGATAGGAGAACAGCGGGGTTTTTTAGTGGGTAGTCGGATGGCCAAACATCTTTCCCGGAGTCCCACATATCCCTCGGTCCCCCCGGGCCGGGGGAACCCGTCAAGAGAGGTTTTTCCCCGACACCAAAAAAAAAAAAAAAAAAAAGTCTACCACGTATAAATCCTAGCAGAAAATTATAATTGTTTTAATTTAGGATGAATTTTCATGTCAATATTATTTCCATTATGCTGCAGAGATAAAACATTTTCCTGACGCTTTGATCCTAAATCAAAAAACAGACATACATATGTCTTTATAACAAGCCATTGCCGCAAATAGATCAATAGTTCCGCAAGGCATTGTTATAATGAACAATGTAAAATTAACGGTAATCCTGAAGGAGTAAAGTTTAAAATCATAGACTATTAGAACAAAGAAGAAATACCAGTACACAGATACAATGTCGATTAAACGCGACTGGTTTTGTAATTAAAGCTTAGATCATGTTTGAAACACAATTATTTTTTGACGATTGCTACATATAATATATTTAAAAAAACAATTTCCAATTACGTAATAAACGAAATCGATATCATAATTTAAAGTGCTGCAAAATCTTGGTAATCAATAGTTTAGTTTCTTATATTTCCTTCATATTCAAAGGAATTAGAATTACTACTGTTGTTTATTTGTAATGTAAGTTTTCTACTTTAAATTATCTCAATTGTATCGCAAGTATGTCAGAGCCCATAACACTATTGAGTATCATCATAAAGCTAAACTTTGCGTTTATTCGTGACCATGGCTTTTTTTGAGCAACAACAAATTAAATGTAAACTCAAATGGTTTTAACAGGTGCATCTGTTATCTAATCACACACTCCGAATTTTACTGCTATCCTTGAAGTATTAATTGGAATAAGTTATTCATTTCATTTTACGACTTAACACCTGTATGTCATTGAAGAAATGCGCAGAGGCGATGAGAGTCTTGAAAAGCTGATAGTCGTTGGGAACACCGAAGGCAAAAGATCGCGTGGTCGTTCACCAACGAGATGGACCGATCAAGTGAAAGACTCATCGTCCTCTAAATTGTATGCGGTCGTGAAAGACGCGCTGGATAGGAACCGGTGGAGGCAGATCGTCCGCTCCAGATGTCAACCCGATGCTGACCACGATCCTCAGACATGAGGGACCGACTAGAGAGAGAGTCATTGAAGAGATCACGCCAGAAATGCTTAAAATATACGAGTAGAAGATGGTTAGAATAGCTAATCATATAGCAGTTCGAGTAAATAATTTTTAACGTAAGAGCCAATTTGTTTCAAAATAAAAATAGCAAGAGAGTATTGCTAAGAAAAAGACGCAGTTCAGTAGAATCACTTTTAAGGTTCGTACGCTTTTGCACATTTCCAAATCTTAGTAGTATTATTATCAATCTGCTATCATTCATATCGAAAACTGATAATATAATGTACAATATTCCAGTTGAAACACAAAACCAGCTCCAATGACATCCATTTTGAATAACTGGGACAATTCTAAGGAAACATGGCACAAAGCGAACGAAACTTGTGACCGAGACAAAGAAAACTTTATAATGCACAAGACAGATCTGCAGAGACGGTCTTGACGATATCCGAAATTATTCTTATTTAACTTACAGTTAGTTTTATTTGCCTTCGTATATAGAATTAATAAAAGATTCCCTATTTTTTATTGATCAAGAACCTTTTGAAGGGAAGCTTCTATACAGACGTTCGAGCCGCTCGAATATAGGCGCTCGCCGCCGCTCTATCCGTGATTAGCGTCAGATTATAAATTGTTTTCATCATTAATAAGTATTACATGATAACAACAAACATAGACGTTGACGACTGTTTATCGAATGGCTCTATGGGTAAATTATAGGTAGTGTACATTGAATACGATGAAAATGAAATTAATAGAGTTTGGTTAGAATTTGTTGAGGATTAAATTGGAAAAAAATAAGGTACAAAGTGCAGCAGATAGAGATGCATTGAATCTTAGCACGACAGCTGTGCAGATTAAAAAGAGAAATTGTACTATACCATTAAATAGAAGCAAAACAATTATTGTGAAGTCAATACTGGACGTAGTGTTAAAGATATTTTAAATTTCATTGCAAGATCACTAATGATTTATTCAGAATATGGAACAAAATTTACGGGAAATAATGATGAACATACTATGCCAATTATTTTAGGTGGAGATTTTAATTGCAATTTTAAAGATGAAAAATCTGTGTCGTTGGTTGATTTGAATAATGATCCAAACTGGTTAATAACTAAAACAGGAACAAGTATAGATGTAGTATTTACTAAGATTTATTGAAAAATTCATTCAATAACTTTTGTATCATATTTTAGTTATCATCAACCAATAGTTACTTTCGTACAATACAAGAATGAGAATAATGGTGCACAAATAACTGAATGTAGGTACTTCTGAAGAACATACCCATAGCAATACTTTTTGAATGATTCCATAACTTTATATTAAAACTTTGTACATATAATAGATTATATATATATATATATATATATATATATATATATATATATATGAACAACTAATATATGAATGAAATAAATCCTAATATGCATAAATTGCAGGATTAAAATTATTTTCATATTCGTACTACTTGAAGGAAATGAAAAACCTTGCCGTCTAGGAACACCCGAAAGAAACGAAGCTTTGTAGTACAAAGCATTCCTTCAATAATTTTAGCATAAAATTTTTATCAAGTATATTAACTCCAACATTCAATCACAACCACCATTTCCTAAATTAAGTATAAGAAAATGGAGCTTGTAGAAATAGAGTCCTTGGCATGGACGAGTATTTGTCGGAGATTCTCAAGTATATACCTTTACAGTAATAGCGGACACTGATGTTAGCGTGTTCTGATTGATTCAAGCCCAGAAACCTAATCACAAGTAACTTAAATATTATTCAGTATTTATTGTATTTGAGAAATCAGTATGAAATCTAAAAAACAAATTCTTTTTTTTTTATTTCTGAGAAACAGCTGACATGCTGACGCCCACTTAATACTAAGCACTGACCGTCGACTATGGGTGTTTTGACGCTGCTGTCCACATAGGGGCACTCGAACCTGGGTTATTAATTCCAGACCATAAAACAAGAATATTGTGGCGGGATACTTATAGACTAGGAGTGATTGCCATCCAGACGAGCTTACTACCTAACAAAATCTAATATCCACCGAACTTCATCGTAGATGTACGTTAAATATCGTATGGAAAAATTAAATATATCGCAAGGAGAAGAAAAATTTTGCACCAAAAATGTCATGTAAAAGCTGGTGGTATCTGTAAAAATAAATCAGCTGCATATATTACATATTCTCTCTTGAGCAGATTTGCTAAAAGATAAGTGTTAAAAGATTTGGTAAAATTTAACATCAAAAAGACGAGCAATAAGTTGAGTCTATATCGACAATACTAAATAGTTCACTTGGGTGCACTTGGTTTCAGAAGTGGAAAAATTTATTGCAACGTTAAAACCCTTGAAAGAATAAACAAATAGTTATAAATAACTTTTTTTATTCCGTGGAACAGCAGATAAGCTGACGGCCCAATCAATAAGTAAGAAAATTAATAGTAAGCACTTTGCGATGCCAGGGGCATTGCTAACATGCTGCTGTCCGCGTAGGGAGGCGTACATAGCTAGAGTTGACCTTTTAAGACAGGTCAGCATTCTTACCCCGTCCCTGTATGAAGAAAAAAAAACTTTGTGTGTCAGCTCCGACGCACGACTGGAGTTTACTACTTAAGTACGATTGTCTAAACATACGCAAAAAGAGTTTATTTAACTGAAAAAGATTAATACCAAATGAAAGGGTAAATTAACAAATTAATGAAAATAATATACATATATAAAAAAAGTTTTAAAAAAGTTCAACCTAATTACAACTATGACACCTAGTAATAAATTCACAAATCTCCAAAACATTATCTAATACTTACGATCATTCGTCATATAAAATAAGCAAAGCAATAAATTACTCTTGTCACTTACAAATGAAAAGACATATGTTAAACAACATTTAATGTGAAATCAACCTTAAGTTGTAACAAATAAAGTAATTTTTGCCTTGAGAGATACATCGTTTTGTTTTGTTTATTGTGTTCCGGTGCACGCGCACCAAAAACGTAACGAGGTCATTCATTAATAGATTTTACTCTCACATTTTTCTCATACCGGGCGCCTTATATATGAAAATCGATTCTTAAGGAGTAAACTCCAAAAAATTTTTACAACATAGTATAGTATAAACACTTATAACATTCACAACAAAAATAATAATGCTATTTCTCGTATTTATTTAATGCTCATAAAATATAAGCATAACATAACTATGAAACTTTGTCCCTACAGAGTGTTATTGTTTTGGGGTGAAAACCTTGAGAGATTTCCATTTAGCAGGGCATAGTGTAAAAACAACGGGATTTGTGAGGCCGCTGTCGATTTTACACTTAAGTTGTTTTTGCTTTTATATGAAGTAGTGATGGGGTTCATGTTTTCATACATTCACTAACAGAAAAATAATTTTGAACTTTGGTTGAGAAAAGTAATTTTTTTTTATTGCTGTAGGACAGCAGACAGGCTGACGGCCCACTTAGAATTTTGTAGTTATAGTCGCCTGTGGGTGTTTGCAACACCAGTGGCATCGCAAACACGCTGCTGTCCCATAAGGGCACAGGAGCTTGGGTCACTAATGCCGGAACACAACACAAAGTTATTATGACGGCATACTTAAGACCAAAGGTGGTCGCCATCCAGTGGGTTGTTTGGTCGCCTTTTACGACAGGCCGACCCCGGTCGCAGAGCTCAGTATTCTTTATCCGTTCCTGTACAGATAAAAATATAAAAGTATTTAAGTCTTACTGTTGCGTATTTAGCACAATCAATTTACCGCGAATATTTCCTAGTATCGAGTTAATCGTTTCTAAGCAAATGCATTGCCGCCCCTATTCTACGACGACGCTGCCATCTGTCGATTCGTTCATTCAAAATTTACGCTGCGCACGCGTCGCGTCGCTTTCCGTTTTTCTATTCCGATATTTCAAGAAATTAACTAGCGCAATCGAAAGTACTTTGTGCCAGTATCTCCTACAGCCATAATCGAAGAGAACCAGCAGCATGAAGACCGAGGTAAGTGGTCATGCATTTGTGTTGTCAAAAGTCCATTCCCGATACCGAACACTGACTAACAGTAAAAGTGAAATGGTTCTAATGAACTGATAAAGTAATACTCGTATTAGTTGTATTTAACATTAATGTAAAAATTACATCTTTCGTAATCTAGTCCGGTCAATTTAGACCAAAAAATGAGAGTGAAGTTACATAAAGTCCCAACAAGCTGAAAATCAGTGAAATTATTCAAAACATAATTATAAACAATGTCTAAAAGTTCCCCATCATTCCCGTGTATGGAATTTTTTTTATTCAAGGTCAAAGGTCAAAAAAATTAATTTTTCGCGACAGATTATACAGAATTTTAAACAAGAATCTTATAATATTTGTATAATATTTTATCGCTGTATTGTTTATCTAAGAGTACTTTATGGGGCGTAAAATAAATTACCGACACGTATTTTTATGAGGGTAGTAGCTTTCTAATATTATCACCGAAAAGTTTATTGAGGGGTCGCCAACTGTATCAAAATATAGCAGAGATTGTATTTTTATTTCGCAAAAATAAATTCCTGTACACCCCTCGATTTGTTCGGTAAGTAATTTTATTACCCTCACAGTTGTATGGAGATATTTTCGAGAGTAATAACAGTAATAAGACTTTCATGGTCTACGAAGCGGCTGGTTCAGTGACTGCGTAGTGACCTTTTACCGTCGCGTTTATTGGTTCCATACACATATTATTATCTGTGCAGGAGCGGAGAAAGAATACTGACCTCTGCGACCGGGGTCGGTCTGTCGTAAAAGGCCACAAAACAACACACTGGATGGCGACCATGGCGGCATTAGTGACCCAAGCTCCTATACCTTTATGGGACAGCAGCGTGTTTACGATGCCACTGGCGTTGCAAACAACCATAGGCGACGGTAACTGTTAAATTTTAAGTGGGCCGTGAGCCTTGCTGTCTTACAGCAATAATAAAAACATATGGTAATAAATATTTATCTCAGTGCAGAGGTGAAGTAGGAATATTAACCACTGATACTGGAGTCGGCCTGTCGTAAAAGGCGACAAAACAACCCTAGCGATGTGGATGTCAACCTCCCCTGGTGTATAAGTATGCCGCCATAACAACCTTGTGATAGCGTGTTCACGGTACCTATAGCGTCGGAAACATCCACAGGCAATGGTACCCAGAATTTTTTTATTTAATCTGTAAATATTTTAGTATGTTTTAGTCTGGGTGCAAGTGTTTGATTATTGATGTGTGTAAAAGACCCTGAAGGGGCTTAATCTACTTTCTAGATTTTAAAACCTGCTTTCTTATTATTTTTGCTATTGCTATTAATAGGTAGACGTCTCACATAACAGTAAACCGATACCGTCACCTATTAATGTTGGAACTGAGAGGACTGAGACCTGGGTCACTTATACCGGAACATAACACAAGTTAGTTGCGGTAGCATATTTTAAAGACCAGAGGTGGGTTCTTTCCATGCGGACTTGAAGCCTTACCACCTAGCTATGATTGTTTTGTTGTCTATTGCGACAGGCCACTGCTGGCCGTAGGATTCAGGTCATAAAAGCGATTTTAAGTAATATTTTAAGTTCATATTTTAATATAAAATCAATACTATATTAACATTAGTAATGTACTTTATTTAAAAGAAAGCCTAATATAAATAAATATATTTCATATTTTTGTACTTTAAAAGCTAATCATAGTTTGCTCAAAGTCTTGGGTAAGAGGTTATATTACCATTTTTTTGTATTTAATGTTAAAAGCTTAGCTTAAGGTATGCATATTTTCATTTTATCTCAAGGATTGCCACTTCAAAACGGCTGAGAATAATTTTATATATTATTTTAGTACTTTGTTTTTTCTTTGAAATATATTCTGAAAAGGTCTGAAAACTACGCGAAGTTAGAAAAGACTAATACATTATTTGTTTATCACTTGATGAGGATTCGCAGGAGAACCAAAGTCACCGACATAGCCCGGATGATTGCAAAACTGAAGTGGCAGTGGGCTGGGCACATAGCTCGAAGGACTGATGGCCGTTGGGGCAGAAAAGTCCTCGAATGGCGACCGCGTACCGGAAGACGCAATGTTGGTAGGCCCCCCACAAGATGGACTGATGATCTGGTCAAGATCGCCGGAATAGACTGGATGAGGGCAGCGCAGGACCGATCATCGTGGAGATCTTTGGGGGAGGCCTTTGTCCAGCAGTGGGCGTCTTCCGGCTGAAATGATGATGATGATGATGACACTTTATTTTAAAGTTTTTACTGGTTCTGTCACTTTAAAAGGATTTTAATAAATATTAAAGTATTCGAAATTCATTTTAAACCTTCTCCTTTTTCTTACATGCATTCATTCAAAAAGTATGTATATATTTATAATTAAGTATGTAGTAGCCAAATAGCATCACGCTCGGGACCAAACAAAAGGTTACGACTTTAAATCTTACAATGTCATGCACCGCTTTTACGATAAAGGAAAACATCGCAAGGAAACTTAGATGACGGGTATGTGTAACTCGACCGTTCGCCTTGGACAAGCATGGTAATTTTATTTTTCGGTACACTCTAGGGAGAGACTCATGACCAACAGTGGGCCGTAATAGAGTCTAATTACTCGTATAACATGCTCTGAATATTGCTAGAGAAATTACTTTCTATACGCTCTTTTGTGTTAGAGGTCTTTCTCTTTTTTTTTTGTCTCGGGGAAAAACCTCTCTTGACGGATTCCCCCGGCCCGGGGGGACCGAGGGATATGTGGGACTCCGGAAAAGATGTTCGAACATCCCACTACCCACTAAAAAACCCCGCTGTTCTCCTATCGCCTACGCCCGGGCCTACGGATATATGGCCTGCCGATCTCGTGGCCCGGGCCGGTGCCGGCCCGCCCTTTGTCTTAAGGCGGGCACCTCCTTAAGTGTTGGCGCCAGGGGACAGGCTTTCGTCCCCCTGGCGCTCTCCTGTAATAACTCTAGGAGTTGAGGGGGGCCAGGGAACAGCACGCAGCCCTCACCCTCGCGGCAATAGTGCGGGCGACGGGTCCTCCCTCGAGGGGCCGCCCGCGGCCTCTTTTTACAGCGGCTGGAGGTCGTTAGTTGCCCTCTGGCGCCGCCGACGTGGTCTGCGTTGGCAGAAGAGGAGTGTAGTGGTCGACTCTCACTCTCGCTCTACCGCCTCCTTTGCGGACGGGCGGGACTTGCATCTCCGCCGCGTGCCAGTCAGGCGTGGGTACGACTACCAGACGACACTCCAGAAAACCAGGGAGTCGCCTAACGTCGTAGCCAACCCAGCTAGACCGACGGACAGCGGAGATGCCGTTCCCACCCCAGGAACACTCTCTGTGCAGGCGCAGTCGAAATGGGCATGGTTTCGACTACCAAATCAGGGCCCGGGACAGAACCCGGGACCCCAGCCAGTACTCGCAACCATCCCACCGGGGACCGCGCCACGAGCAGAGTGCGAAGTTGGGAAAGGATGTGGGAAGTAGACGGGAAGAAAGGTGGGACTCCGCCGCCTCGGACGGGAAAAGGAATGAGGCGGCGGATGCTCGGGCACTTCGGGTACGCACACCCGTGCACTCCTCAGACAGAGAAGCGCCCCTGAGGGGAGAGGTCTTTCTATGCTTCAACAAAATACAAGGGAATATATTGAAGAGATTGAAGAAGACCTTTTTTCTCCAAGAAACACTTGTGACGTTATTTTTCTTGGCTGTTTACGATACTGTAAAAAATATGCCACACCATCATCATCATCATCAACGTGGCTAATTCTGCAAGAAATTTTATCGGTGCTGGGGTGGAGAAAGAATACTGACCTCTGTGGCCGAGGTCAGTCTGTCGTAAAAGGTGACAAAACAATCCACTTTAGCTACGTAATAATGCCCCAAGCCCGTCTGGATGCCGACCACCTTCGGTCTTAAGTATGACGCTATAATAACTTTGCGTTGTGTTTCGGCATTAGAGACCCAAGTTTCTGTACTCTTATGGGACAGCAGCATGTTCGCAAGGCCACTGGTATTGCAAACACTCATAGGCGACGGTAACTGTTAAGTTTTAAGTGGGCTGTCAGCCTGTCTGTTGTCCTATAGCAATAAAAAAAACTTGGTTTGGAGCCCGGTCTTCACTGTTAGTATAGTAATAACTAAAATTCATATTGACGCCTTTCACTGATATTTTCTTGACCAAAAGCAAGAAAATTGTTGAAATAGCAATTTTTGTCTTACTCTTTCTTGAAAGTCTTTGTTTTGATATTTGATTTATGATACTATACGAACTTTTGCAACGAATATTGTTACAAATGCAATCAAACATCGTCTGAACGTGTCCTTCGAATATCCTGAACGCAGCTTATTCGGGAACCTTTCACTTTACAATAGCGACAACAATACTTTAACTCATAAGTGGATTACTTTAAATTAAGTTTAATATAAAGATTATTCTAAAAACATAGTAGCTATCATTGTTATCTATTAAAATCAATAACATATATTTTTCTAATTGTCAAAGTTCAAAAGGGCAGTAAATAAACAGTAATATTTTGTGCAGAAAAATCCAAACAAAAAGGACAGAAACGCATCACAATAAACAAAGACTGCAAAGTAAACCCGAACAAAATCGAAACAAATTGAATCAAAAGCTTGAATCTGGAATACTTCAACATGTCAGCCATCCAATTGCGCACAAACGAGTTTTCACACAGAACTAATAAATATTATCAGTAGCAGTGCTTTTAGTTTCAAGAGAAAAACTGTTTAACAAAAGGCTACTTACATTTTCATACGAAATGAAAGTAATGATACACTCTAAAAGAACAAATTTGGATTAATATTCTAATTGTTAGATGCTAGTTGTTTTTGTATAAACGTGGTTATTTAACGCATAAGTTTTTTAATATAGATAGATAGATAGATAGATAGATAGATAGATAACACTTTATTGTAAACCAATTATATAAACACAATGAAACTTATTTACACAATCAATATGTACTTGACTTACAATGGGCGGCCTTATCGCTACAGAGCGATCTCTTCCAGGCAACTCGGGCTATAGAACATTATTGGTGTTACATTGATGTGGAAGGGAGGTATGGTAATAAATAATAATTATATTTTATTTACATAATAAATAGATAATATACATAAAATTCAATAATGCATACTTAAATATCTATATTTGTAGAATATATAAATAAATATATGTTTTGTTGTTACACTAAAGATAAGTAGTGATTTTTAACCAATTTTTTAAAAGTTGGTAGTGACTTAGCTTGTCTTATAGCAATAGGCAGTGCATTCCAGACTTTGATAGCATGAACAATGAAGGAGTTATTATAAAAAGAAGAAGTATGAACAGGAGTTTTAAGCGATAGTTCAGTAGATGTAGTTATTTAAAAATAATGTCCCGGTTGCAACCCAAACTTTCGTTTCGGTGCCCGGGGTCCGCTTTCCGACTTTTTCTACTCCACTTCACGCGATCTTCAGCATCCCTGGTAGTGAGCCCATTGGCACGCATATCACTCCTTATAACGTCAAGCAAGCACTTTTTGGGTCTAATTTAAAAATAATTATAAACTTTAAAACAGAATAACAATAAAGAATGGACATATAATCAAACTATAATGTATTCTCAAAATTAAGTAAATTTAAATTGTTATATATTCATGATGTGGGTATACAACAATCTCAGAATACCTACACTAGACGATGTATCTTTTTTATTATTATATCTGTGGGGCAACAGACAGGCTGACGGCCCATTTTGAATTTAGCAGTTACTGTCGCCTATGGTTGTTTGCAACGCCAGTGGCATCGCGAACACGCTACTGTCCCATAAGGGTACAGGAACTTGGGTCACTAATGCCGGAACACAACACAAAGTTACTATGGCGGCATACTTAAGACCAAAGGTGGTCGCCATCCAGACGGCCTTGGGGCTTTACCCCGTAGCTAGAGTGGGTTGTTTTGTCGCCTTTTACGGCAGGCCGACCCCGGCCGCAGAGGTCAGTATTCTTTCTCCGCCCCTGCACGGATAGTATCTGGAGATTTGCAGATTCATTGCAACAGTGGAAGAGTTTCTCGGTTTAACCTGCTATGTAACCCAAACCTCGACGTTGAGTGGCTCGAAATAGATATTGGTCTAAACCCTCAACCATAATATTGAATTGAAATATTAGTCTCAATTGATCATTATTATTTAAATCTGCCACGTCCGGGAAATTCGTTCATTTTGGTAAATAAGCTTTTGCGCGCAATTTTTTCATTATCAGTAATTTTAATGCTACAAATTATTACGTAAATAACGCAGTAAGCTACTGTTCAAAGATTTATACTGTGGCATGTCAAAACTTGTTTGTTTGAAAAGTTCCTATATCCAGCCTGTTTTCTGGTTGAGTTTCAAATTCCCTGAAGATTGATATAGTTAACATACATTTTTATGGATTATATAAGATTCAAAACAAAATTCTTTTTTAATTGTTTAAAATAATATTGTAGTAATATTAAATAAAGTATTAAAAAGTGGCCGGACTCAGTCAGGACCAAGATAAAGCATTAAGTTCATGCGATAGGAACCTTCACAGGTGATATATGAGTGTGATTCTGAATTAAACATTATTTTCTAATTTTGTCAAATTTGACGACTTTAATTTAAAATATAATAAAACATAAACGATCATAATTATTTTCATAATGCTCATTTGTTTTCTGGGCTCTTGATTAAAAAAAATATATTGCATCTTAGGTATAATGGCTGTAGAAACTAAAATTCAAAGTCCACTGAAGGCTCCCGGCACCCAATACTGCTTCTATCAAGAGTATAATTTCCATTGTACGTGATCCATTAAGGATTAAAATTCATAGGTTTTAACACAAAAGCACCGAAACGTGACCGTCTAAACGATGCCGTTAAATTTTTAAATTTCGCTTCTAAGTGTTTTCGGGATTGTTTGGAATCATCTAGTAAATTTTCATTTACTCTAGTCTCTTTAATCTAATTAAATTTAGAAAAATATTTTCTCTCTGATACCAAGATAAAAATATTTGGTAGATAAAGTAAACAAAAAATAAATAAAGAAGAGAGAGAGCATAGATAGCGGTACCTGATAGCTCAGTGGTATTACTCTCACCCACGATGGCATGCATGCTTAGGCAGTTTTTCTCGCCTAATGTGCATACTGTAAAATAATTGTCATGTCCTGATGGTGAAGATAAGCATCGCGAGGAAACCTGCAAACCTAGATCACCGGCATGTGTAACCTGCCAATCCGCCTTGGACAAGTGTGGTGGCTATAGCGTCCGTTCACCTTAGGAGGAGGAGCCTAACATATTTAGCAAAGAGATGCAAATAGATATCTCAAGGGAGGGATATAAAATAAATTTAACTAAACGTATAAACAACAATTTTTACAAGCGACGATATATAAGGTTATCCGCGCAGGGGTGGAGAAATAATGCTGACCTCTACGACCGGGGTCGGCCTGTCGTAAAAGGCCACAAAACAACCCACCCTAGCTACGTGGTAGGGCCCCAAGCTTGTCTGGATGGCGACCACCTTTGGTTTTAAGTACGCCGCCATAGTAACTTTGTGTTGTTTTCCGGCATTAGAGACCCAAGTTCCTGTACCCTTATGGGCAAGCAGCGTGTTCGCGATGCCATTGGCATTGCAAACACTCAAAGGCGATGGTAACTGCTAAATTCTAAGTGAGCCGTCAGCTTGTCTGCTATCCTACAGCAAAAAAAATCCGCACACCGATGCATGACATTTAAGACAGTATCATTAACATTTGTAATCAAGTTGTGAAGTAATTGATAAGATGAGACTGTTTAAACTAGACAACAATTTTCGTTTTCAAAATATATGAACTTTTTATAAACAATAAAATACAAGTATCTAATTTTAATCTTTTCTCTTCTAAATTTTCTTTCCAGTTGCATCTAAAGTTTTAGATGAGTGGCCCCGCGGGTGCCTTTAAGTGGAAAAATCGATATTGAAATACATTTTTTATTATGTCGTTATTTGACATGAAGACGCACTTCTGCTGCCTAAGTCAAATGACGTGATTGGCGTCATTTGTGACTGCAAAATGCTGGTTGAATGGAAGGGATAAGTCTATGAGACCATCATTAGGGCTATCCTTATATAGAGCTGTTAAAATGGTCAATGCTAAATTGACACAAGGTGAAACTGTCTCACGGAGATGATTATGACATGAATAGATATCGGATGAAGTGTTGATTAGTGTCTTTCATGTCCATTACATTGTGGATAAATTGCAGATGAGACCTCTTCGCTGGCCTGGCCACGTTTTATCACAAACTTATTAACTAGTTACGGCTTCTTACGTAGTAACAAATTTCTAGTCTTGTCGGTTCCAACAGTGCCAAACAAGAGGGAGATATCTAAAAAATGCTCTTTTGACATCTTATATAATATTTGGACAATAGCTGGTCCACATAGCCTACTAGAGATACGGAAGTCTGTGTGATGTTGGGAAAAAAATTTGAAAAGTCGGAAAAGAAATCGTATCCGGGGCACCAAAGCGGAAGTTTTAGGTTTCGAACGAGATTTATAGCTGGAATGATTATAATTACTTATAGTCTAAGAGCCGGTGGGAGATCGACCTTCACCCATCGGATAACCAGATAAGACATATTTTTTATCAAATATAATTTATTAACAAACATGCCTATGATAGCTTGGCTATCGAAAAGTGTTCATAGCTTTTTTTTTTTTTTATTGCGTAGGACAGCAGACAGGCTGACGGCCCGCTTAGGATTTAGCAGTTACCGTCGCCTATAGGTGTTTGCAACGCCAGTGGCATCGCGAACACGCTGCTGTCCCATAAGGGTACAGGAACTTGGGTCACCGGAACACAACACAAGTTTATTATGGCGGCATACTTAAGACCAAAGGTGGTCGCCATCCAGACGGGCTTGAGGCCCTACCACGTAGCTAGGGTGGGTTGTTTTGTCGCCTTTTACGACGGGCCGACCCCGGCCACAGAGGTTAGTATTCTTTCTCCGCCCCTGCACGGATAAAAATATAGCTATTTTTGATTGAATTAATATTAATCAATTTTTTTTCATCACTTTTGATAACCGAATGAATTTCATTTCAACTGATAGTTTTTAATACACAGAATATGCCTACGTAGGCTTGTCTGTTTATTTCTGTGCATGGCTACCTGCCAAACAGATGTAAACAGGTAAGTCAATATAGGAAACTGTAGCGTTCAGATAACCAATCGAAATTGGTACCATAAGTAAGATATTTTAATTACAACAATTTGCCACCATGCTGGTCTTCCTTAACACAAAAAATTTTACGCACGATTTTCTTCTGTCAAGGTCGATCGCCCACGTCTCCTCTACTATTATATGGAACTTGCATTATTGAACTTTTGTAAGATTTTAGTTCATAAAATAATATTACCGTGGGCTCTTTTCAAATGGTTTTATTGTCAATTTAATTGTTTCTTCCCAGCCATTTCGACTTTCAAAATGCACGTTCACTTCCGGATTGCATGGAGTATAAAATATTAACAAATTATAAAAATTTAACAAAAATAGAAACCTTTTCTTTTAAACTAAGTTCCAAATGTTTGATATGGTATGTTATTTATAACACATATAAAAAATAAAAATTATAATTTTACCCAAAATCAGAAAATACTTACTAATGAAAATCTGACCGGTTTATCGCCAATGAACCGAAACTGAATTTCGTAGAGAACTTGAGGCAACCCCCATCCCCTTAAAATTTGCTAAAGTGAACGTTCAACTAAAAGTTCAGTTCGAAGCACTTCACCAACTTTTGCTAACACTTGCAGTCTACAGTTGAATTATTGCATCATATACTTTTGCAATAAAACCACCCATTGTTCTATGACTCACTAGCTTTTATTGGTGGTAGTAAACGTTTTGGGATTGCCCTCTGTGTGTTGTCAAAGCAATTTATTTGACACGTATTCTGAAAATTATTTTCAGAACACGTGTAAGGTCTCATAACTATTTTATCTTTGAGGTCAATTTCAAAATATACTACAAAATACCCTCTAATAATTAAATAACGGATGTCAACAAAAATACTATAGACGACCCTATATCTCCTTTCTCATATTATCAATATCAGATTGTGCAACTAACGTCACCCACAAGTGATTCTTTTAATCCTACAATTAATATTATGTTTTCGCACTACTTTATGCTAGCTAGACTGTTGTAGTGTTTTAGTTTGAAGCTAGCATCTACTTAACATATTTAAAATTCCAAATCGTATAAATTAAACTGTAAAATGGGCCTCAAACCTAATTATGATAGATTTTCAATATCTATGAAGCTTGCGACGTAACGTCAGGGGCACCGCTAACACGTTGTCGTCCGCCTAGGAGAACTAGAATTTGGGTCACATTATGCAGCAACACAATATAAACTTATCATGGTAGAATATTTAGACTAGAGGCGGTTCTCATCTAATTGGCATTGACACCCTTACATCTAGCTAGTTGTTTTGTCGCTTTTTGCAACAAGCTGGCCGCAGAGGTCAGTTTTCTTAGTACGTAGAAAAAATATAGAAGCTACGAAAATTGACGTCTTTCAATTCAACAATTTGTTGCACAAGGGCATACACATGCAGCCCTTTTCATCCTGTATATTTACTGTCTAGTTAAAACACAGGGCAGAAACTTGTTTGATTAGAGATAAGCCACATAAGATTATCACTGACACCAAAAACTAAGTCTTATGTAGCTTTGTATAATGATTAAATCTCGGATATTTATTTTCTAAAGTCTCATATTACTCGCGCGTGGGACATCATTATGTGCATTTCATCATTCATCGTCTCCTTAAAGACCGTTTTCTGCTCCTTGCGCAAGAAACTTGTACACTATTTCATTGTTAACACATTGTACATGTTATGTTTTCAGTAAATCTGTTAAGTAAAACATGTTTAACGTAGCATTGAATGCGTAGATGACTTTATCTACTTAGGGGCTACCATCAGCAACACAGGCTCGTGTGAAAAAGAAATCAGGAGACGTATCGGTATGGCCAAGAGCGCAATGACTCAGCTGCAGCGTATATGGAGGGACCGTAACATATCTCGGAAGACAAAGATGAGACTGGTGAGATCTCTGGTGTTCTCAATCTTTAGTTACGGCTCGGAAACACGGACGCTGAGAAAGGCTGACCGTGATCGCATTGACGCTTTCGAAATGTGGTGTTGGCGGAGGATGCTTCAGATTCCGTGGTCGGCATTCCGTACAAACGTGTCTATCCTGCAGGATCTCAACATCCAAACCAGGCTATCCACTACCTGCCTGCGAAGGGTCCTGGAGTTCTTTGGCCACATTGCTCGGAAGGAAGGAAATAACCTTGAGCAACTGATGGTTACCGGCAAGGTGTTTGGCAGGAGGCCAAGGGGTCGCAGCCCGGTGAGATGGTCTGACCAAATCCGCTCAACACTGAACACCAAGCTCTATGATGCACTCCACCACACCAAGGATAGGCACAGGTGGAGGAACATTATAAAAGAGAAACTGGTTTCTCATAAGGGGAATCACGACCCTCAGTAATGAGGTACACGACTCAAGGAGGAGGAACGTAGCATATCTTCTGTGAACAGAATCTTACACTAAAGGAGAGTGTTTGTAATGAGGAACAGTATAAATTATTAATAAAAATAATAATATTTCTTTATTGCACATACACAGTTCAGGATTAATTAATAGATACATAAATTTGTATGCTAAGTACAATAGGCGGTCTTATCGCTTGTAGCGATTTCTGCCAGACAACCTTTGGATGTACAGGATTTACAAAATTATAAAATTAATTATTAATTTTACCATTGTTTTTTTTTATAGTTGTAGAACAGCAAACAGGCTTTATTCTTATGTTAAGAATTATTTTTTTACTTTTCAGTTTAATTAATTATAAAATTTTTTAAACTATAAATTTTATTATTTTTCTTGTTATATGGAATTCCTTCCTTCACATTACGTGGCAAAATCACTCTAGTATGTTTTTTTTTAAGTGTTCCGATAACCGGCATTATTTTTAAACTTCTAATAAACTCATTTCTAATTATTTTCATTTTTGTAACTCCACACACACATTTCACCATTCGCACCTCTGCAGCATGTAACATCCTTTCATCCCTCTCCTTTTGGACCAGCATTCAGATCCATACAATAACATGCCGTATTACTTACGTGGCTGTTCGGTCCGAATCCAGCCTCCTCGTTGAGCCTAGGGCTCCGGAAATCTGCACGAAGGGCCTGCCGAACATATGCCGCGATCGCACGGCGCCGTGATGTAAATTTTCTTAGTAATATTATAATACAATTAGCCTATTACTCACCACGAATCCGATGATCTCGTCGTATCGTACCTTAGGATAGGAGGTTCACACTTACTTCACAATTGTCCTTAATGAGTTCTAATCTGAAATGTAAACTGGCGATCCGAATGTAATTTTCCCAAGTCTAATCGTACAATTTATTCGAGGAGGGTACCGTCCGTTCGTCAAGCTGAGCGCATGAGTGACGTATACAGTGTTACCGTTGTAAAACTTAAAACTACCGATTGATTTCGAACAGTGGCTGAAATATTATACTGAAAAAAAATACCTTACATTTTTATACCTCTTAAAAAGACAACCAACTTTATGCATAAATTAGCAGATTATCGGAACTAACTGCCTACAAACCAAAAGAGGTTACGCGAAAATAACGATCTGTTACATAATTAATTCACTCGCTCAGAACAAAGCCCAATAGCTTTAACACGATAATGGTTTTATCGGCTACGAAAATTGTTGCCTTAGATTATTAAATCTTTAAGTGTTAATCTGTTTATGTATTCAGGAATCATCGCAAGAATTTTATTCGAAATAAGAGCCTAGTTTTCCCGGTTGCAGCTTTCATTTCAGAGTCTAAGGGTCTGCTATGAAGTGTCACAGGCTGATACTACGGATTACACGACTTGTTCAGAGGCTACACAAGTGAGTACGGTGTTTGTGCGTTCAATTCCCACGAATAACAAAATATTTATCTGATAATAATATTTTTAACTGTCCGTTTAATAGTTAGCAGTTATCGGTGCCTATAGATGTTTGCGACGCCAGGAGCATCGCGAACACGCTGCTGTCCTATATATAGGTACAGGATCCGGGGCATTAATGCCGGAACAGGACTCAAGGTTATTTTGGCGGCATACTTATAGACCAGGGGTTGTTGTCATCCAGACGGGCTTCGGGCCCCACCATCTAGCTAGAGTGGGTTGTTTTGTCGCCTTTTACGACAGGCCGACCCTGGCTGCAGAGGTCAGTATTTTTTCTCCGCCCCTGCACGGATAAAAATGCAAATTCAATTTAAAAAATTGCAAACTAGCGACATACCGTCGCCTTATGTCGATTAAAAATATAAATTTTAGATTCAATTTAGATTATAGATAAATTTTAAACAAAAAAATAAGATAATATTTTATCATAATCATTGTATGATATATATTTTTTATAAAAGAAATAAAATGATTTTAGAAAAAAAGGATACTGCAGATAAGGTCAATAAAATACTCGTGAATATAATGCAAATACAACCGACGATGGCTACGCGAGATTTCATCCCAACACTATCCTTAATGAACCTTTTAAGATAAAGAAGGAAAAATTGTCAAACAATAACTTAGCCGATGTAACGGCACCATTTTGGCATAAAAGAGCACATTTTATTGGGGACGCTTGGAATATTTTCTATTGTTGACTATCTGGAACCGCGTACGCACCCTTCAGGGGGAATTTTTATTATCAATGTCATATATAAGGGTGTTTATCTTCGCTGAGGGATTCTTCGCGTTTCATGATAATATTAAACACTTACATGTATAGTTTGTGATTGTGATTTGTCATTCGATTTGTTAGTTTTATACCTCTGATTTTGCAAACGTATTTTTGCCTAAACTAAATATGAAGTACGTAGTAGCTAAGTTAGCTCTTTATTGCTATAGGAATGCAGACAACCTGACGGCCCACGTAGACTTTAGCCGTTCATCGGGCATCGCGAACACGCTGCTATCCGTGTGGTAGTACTGGAAACTGGCTATTATGGCGGCATATTCAAAAACCAGAGGTGGTTGCCATCCAGACGGGCTTGGAGTCCTACTACTTAGCTTGAGTTGTTTAGTCGTCTTTTACAATAGGCCGACCCCGCGGAGGTTAATATTGTTTCTCCGCCCCTGCACGGATAAAAGGGGTTTATCCTACTTAAAAACAAACCTAAAGGTCCCGGGTTCGATCTCCATGATATGCATCGCTTCACCAGCTTTCTCGCCTAATGTACAGATTACAAAATATGTAATTACCACACATCGACGATGAAGAAAAATGTCATTAGGAAACCTGCAGAAGATCATCGGTATATTTAGTCCGCCAATGTGCCTTGGACAAGCGTTGCGGGTATCTGTTACCTGGGTGTAATTTTTTTTTAATAAACATTATTAACTTATACAAGCAAGATACAGGGACGTCTTGAAAAAAGGCCAGGTCAAGAGTACCCTAAACCTAAGGTCATGTATGAAGGGAATAATGAAAATGGTCAAAGCGAAACAAGTATGTAAAGATCGTAGCAAGTGGTAAGAAGTGGTCTCTGCCTACCTCTACGGGAAAGAAGCGTGATTATATGTATGTATGTATGTAAAAAAATTATAATGTTTATTATAAATGAGAATTTGAAACTACAATTTTAAATTATAAGGTTTCGAGTACGTTATCCGGTACAGTAAATTTAGGGGTACCTACGGGAAAGAGGCGTGATTATATGTATGTATTTATGTCCAAGCAAGATCCTGAAATAAAAATGAATTATATTTACTATCAGGGAAAATATTCACTAACTCTCTAAAAATGTTAACAGTGTAAACCTATTACTCAGAGAACGTAAAGGGGGCTCCATTTCACAATAAAACTAAGTTAATACATAGCAAGGGAAATGCCTGTAGCAGCACAAAAGTTTTCTGGACAAATAAAACGGGCAAAACGTGCTGGGTCATGCAATTGAATCCAGAGCACTTCGAGTTTGGATATCGGGCCATCTCATACAATGTTATGCCGAATAGAATGGAACATTTTAAAAGACCACTGTACTTTTCAGTATTATTCGTTTGAGTTGCAAAGTCTTTATAATTTTTTTTTAATAATTTCTGATGTGAACTATGTGGCATTTTAATGTTAAATCTTCTTCTTTATCCTGCCCTTATCCCACATTATATGGGGTCGGTACAACATGTTACATGATGTAATAGTTTTGTGGCTTAGTTTTTACAACCGGCTGCCTGCCGGACGTTAACCCCTTTTTGGGAAAAATCTGTCAACCTTTTTATTTAAATTATTTTTCTCGTTTCACAATGAAAATAGAACACGAAATTTCCCTGTCAATCATCTAATATATCCTCAAGCGATACTTTTATTGGTTTCTTCTTGAGTAGACAACATCCGACTGTCGCTTTGGGTGTGCAGGGTGGCAGTTTTGCCAGGTCGCCAACTTTTACGGGGTCCGTGCACAATTCACATTCGACAACTACATCACGAGGGCTTCTAAATAGGAAATTAGCAGTGCCAAGCATCTTTGAATGCTCTTGGTCCTGCATTCCGTTGCGCTTGAATGCAGACATAGGCAGCTTGCGCATAATGCATCCATCGTCATATATTTTGGTGGTGGCTCACTGCAATCTTCTTTTTGACAAGTTAAGGCCTTGAAACTCACGGCTTCTTATCACAACAATACATAACTTTCGGCGAAGGACATCGTGGTAAGCATGGATAGCACATAGTTGGATCTTCACAGCATGTTGTTGGACAAGGGGACATTAACATCGGACATACTGTAAATTGCTCGCAGTCTTCAGTATAAAAGCACGCCATTTTTATTCAGATTTTAATTATTTTTCTTTTGTAAATTTTATATCTTAATAAATAATTTTCCACTGAATTTTGATAATTTTGAAGGATTTGACAAAATTTTACGAAAAATATATTTAATGTTAAATAAACGTCTTAAAGTTAATCAATCTTAAAATTTGGACTCATATCGCAAAAAATAGGTAACAAAATATATCCGAAAGATTACCACCAAATTTACTGTACCGGATAACGTACTCGAAACCTTATAATTTAAAATTGTAGTTTCAAATTCTCATTTATAATAAACATTATAATTTTTTTACATACATACATACATATAATCACGCTTCTTTCCCGTAGAGGTAGGCAGAGACCACTTCTTTCCACTTGCTACGATCCTTACATACTTGTTTCGCTACGTCCACTTTTAGAATTTTTTATTGCTATGAAACAAGATACAGACTGACGGTCCACTTAATAGTAAGCAGTTACTGTCGCCTATGGATATTTGCAACGCCAGGGGCATTCATCATCCGTTTAAATCGTTATATCCGTTCACAGATATTAAAACCGTAATATCACGTATAGTTATTATCATGTATTAATTTTGTAATTATTTCTGTAGATATAATTACTCGGTTGCATCCAAAAATTCAGCTTCCCTTTTTACATCAATATCCATGAGTCTTCTTATTTTAAATCAATCAAAGAGAAAAATAAAAACCTTCCAATTTTTGTATTCTTAAAAAGCTATCAATTTGGTATTTAAATTAGATTTTGCAGAAGTGATTATCCAATCTGACCTCCAACCCCTTGAATGAAAGATCGAAGTGCCTAAACTTAACCCATTGAAATAATCACTCTATTAATAACTATATCAGTAATAACTATTATATACCTAGTCAGGTCATAAGTATTGTCACACAGTAAAAACTTTTCTTTTAGAATGCTGGCCACAAAAAAGTTTATTGAATTAGAATTTCGAATTGTTCATGAAAATAAAAATGTATAACTTTTAGAATTTTACTCATTTTTAAATGTGGAGTGGACGCTTAAAGAAGACCGTGTTGCAGTTATTGCGTTGCATCGTTGCGGTTACGCGCCAATTCAAATTTTTAACATACTGAAAAATTTGAATATTACCAAAAGATTCGTTTTATCGTACCATCAAACGATACAATGAAGACTCTAGTGTAGATGACAGGTCAAGAAGTGGTCGCCCTCGGTCTGTTAGGACTCCAGCAGTGATAAAAGCTGTGAAGGCACGAATTCAAAGAAATCCCAAACGTAAGCAGAAACTGTTGGCCCTTCAGATGGGGTTAAGCAGAACCACGGTGAAAAGGGTGTTAAATGAAGACTTAGGGCTTCGGGCATATCGAAGAAAAACAGGACATCGTTTGAATGCTCGTCTAATGGACCTGAGACTGAAGAGATGCCGCGCTTTGTTGAAGCGGTACGCGGGAAAAAAATATCGGGAAATTCTTTTTTCGGATGAAAAAATGTTTACCGTAGAAGAGAGCTACAACAAATAAAATGATAAGGTGTACGCACACAGTAGTGAAGAAGCGAGCAACCGTATTCCGCGTGTCCAACGAGGTCATTTTCCATCCTCGCTCATGGTATGGTTGGGAGTTTCTTATTGGGGCTTAACAGAGGTACATTTTTGTGAGAAAGGTGTAAAAACGAATGCTGTTGTGTATCAAAATACAGTCCTGACGAACCTTGTGGAACCTGTTTCTCATACCATGTTCAATAACAGGCACTGGGTATTCCAACAAGATTCGGCGCCAGCTCATAGAGCGAAGAGCACACAAGACTGGCTGGCGGCGCGTGAAATCGACTTCATCCGGCACGAAGACTGGCCCTCCTCCAGTCCAGATTTGAATCCGTTAGATTACAAGATATGGCAACACTTGGAGGAAAAGGCGTGCTCAAAGCCTCATCCCAATTTGGAGTCACTCAAGACATCCTTGATTAAGGCAGCCGCCGATATTGACATGGATATATCCTACCGATTGCCACTAAAGTTAGGCTCGCAGAATCTTTGCTCATACCTATTTTGGATTATGCCGATGCCAGCTAGATATAACTCAAGAACAACTTAATAAACTTGAGCGCCTCCAAAATCTTTGTATCAGGCCCATATTTGGTTTGCGTAAATATGACCATGTTTCAGAATTTCGCACAAAACTCAAGTGGTTACCTATCCACCTTCGCCGGAAAACTCATATCCTTTCACTCGTTACAAATTTATTTTTATTCCAAACGCCCCTATTTACCCGAGGAATCAATTCGAGTTTCTTAACTCGTTTGGCGTCCGAAATTTGCGCACATCTACTGAACTATCTCTCAAAACTCCTGTTCATACTTCTTCTTTTTATAATAACTCCTTCATTGTTCATGCTATCAGACTTTGGAATGCACTACCTATTACTATAAGACAGGCTACATCACTGCCAACTTTTAAAAAAATGGTTAAAAATCACTACTTATCTTTAGTGTAACAACAAAACAAATATTTATTAATTCTACAAATATAGATATTTAAATATGTTTATTTATTATATTTTATATGTATAAATACATATTATATTATATAAAAACATGAATTTTATGTATATTGTCTATTTATTCTGTAAATAAAATATTATTATTATTTATTGTCACACCTCCCTTCTAAATCAATATAAAAGGAATAATGTCCTATAGCCCGGGTTGCCTGGAAGAGATTGCTCTGTAGCAATAAGGCCGCCCATTGTAAGTTAAGTAGATAATTATTAACTGTGTAATTAATTTTCATTGTTTTTGTAAGTTATTTGGTTTACAATAAAGTGTTATCTATCTATCTATCTAACTATATATGTAAACAAAAAATTTATTCTTGAACAAACACAATGTCCAACTGAAAAAGTTCCATCATCCAATGAAGAAACTCAATTTCCAAAACATAATAAATTACACGTTTCCAAGATGCAACCACAAAGAGAATGCAACGCCAACGCAATTTCCACTGATGTGCAATCTTTATACAAGAAATGTCACAGCACAAAAACACGATAAAAGTAGTTCCTAGCTAGTTTCAACATGTTTCAAGTTGTTCACTGCGACGTGCCATGGATATCAATTTAATAGAATAGTCTTTATATATTTAATAAAAATTAAATATTTTATACTACTCTGTAACCAATGTCTGAAGTTATGAAATAGTAAGTAAATGATAGTATCATATTGGAGACCTATACTTGCCTGAGAGCTCGTACTTATTTGAACGGGCAGTTAATTCTTATGAAGGCAAAAATATCTTTACTATAAATCTTCACTGCGTCCAATAATGATCTAAAGTGAACACAACATTACTATAGCTTATTTGCGAAGATGGATACGTTTTTATAGGGCAGTAGTCTTTTGACGCACCTCATCGTATGCTTTCCATAATGAAATTACGTATATACTTCAAAGAACAGGAATAGTGCACACCTTTCTCCGTACAAGAACGGAGTAAAAATATTGACCCTGGGGTCGGGGTCGATCTGTTTTTTATAAAAAGCGAAAACAATACTAGCTAGGTGGTAGGGCCCCTAGCTATACATCAACCACCCCTAATCTATAAGTAAGCCGTTATTCGCCGCCAGGTTCCAGTACCACTTTGTGGACTGTAGCGTGTTTGCGGTGCCCATACTGTCGCTAAAATCCATAGGAGACGGTAACTGCTTTCTAAAGTGGGCCGCCAACCTGTTTCCTGTTCCTCGGCGATAAAAAAATTTTAGAGGCGTTTCATCTCACTCATAACGAAACCTACAGATTTCACTCCCCTTAGTCAGGTGTAACTAATTAGTATAAATTTTAAAAGTAAAAAAAAACTATAATATACTCAATAGATAGAAATGTGCTGAGATCCCAAATTGACATCTTAAATGTGAAAAGCAAAAAAACTTAATTAATCTATTATAAATAAATGACGTCAGCCAAATTTGATTCCAAAGAGATAATAATTATTTAAAAATCTTATCCGTAAAATCTTTTCGTCCCAAATACCGCAATGTCTCAAGACGAAGGTTTTTAATCAATGTGTGTTGCCAGTGATGACATACGGAACGCAGACGTGGTCGCTAACTATGGGCCTAGTGAGAAAGCTCATGGTCGCTCAGAGGGCAATGGAGAGGGCTATGCTCGGAGTTTCCCTGCGAGATCGAATCAGAAATGAGGAGATTCGCAGGAGAACCAAAGTAACCGACATAGCCCGGATGATTGCAAAACTGAAGTGGCAGTGGGCTGGGCACATAGCTCGAAGGACTGATGGCCGTTGGGGCAGAAAAGTCCTCGAATGGCGACTGCGTACCGGAAGACGCAATGTTGGTAGGCCCCCCACAAGATGGACCGATGATCTGGTCAAGATCGCCGGAATAGGTTGGATGAGGGCAGCGCAAGACCGATCATCGTGGAGATCTTTGGGGGAGGCCTTTGTCCAGCAGTGGGCGTCTTCAGGCTGAAATGATGATGATGATGATGATGAATAATTATTTAAATAACCTGCTGGACAAGCCTGTACTTGATCGTCTACGCACTGAAGTACGGAACAGTCTAAGGATAAACGAAAATGCAGAATATCCGAATTTACAACATAACAATGCTGTGATGGATATATCTCCAGCATTACATATGACATCTAATACAGAGCGTATGCGGAGGAGTTTGGAGGAGGCAATTAAGCAGTATAAAGACATACCTACCCTAAACAGACCTCAGTTACCTGGCCTACCCATACATAGACATAGTTTGTCTATTATAGGTAATTTTAACACGCTTTTAGAACCGTATTTTATCAAGTAAAGATCTGGCTGAGACTTATTCTATTTTGTACTATGGGGCTGTCGCCGTGTGTCGTTTTGTTAGTGTTAAATTTAATAAATATCCCCAATACGGAAAAAAAACGTATGACAAACCAGTCTGGCAATATAGATAAGAACGTAGAATCAATGCAACACGAATTCTAATAGCTAAATTAATTTGATTCCGATCGGGAAATACTCGACGAAGGGTCATGGGTTTCGTGACTCCGACATTTGCTGGAACCGATATTGTCTAGCGCCTACATGCTTAGTGTCACGGAGCGCATAGACTTCTTGAAACAGAGAGTCTATGCCTGGGTAAACCGGATTCGCAGGTATAAAGAACGTACCGAATGATATATTCGCTTAATTGTCGCTTTCAAAGGAACCAGAAAGGTGTATATATCGTAGAGGCTGGGAGGATTCGGAGGTATTAGTGGCTGACGGACAGTTGCTCAATGCCGATGCTACGCTAGAAATTTGACGTGGCATCTAGTCGGTTCCGGGAACTGTGAACAAATGGAAAGGAGCTGTTGGACAGAGGTGTGAACTTATTCCAGAAATAGAACGAATCATTGTGGTTCCATCATACGTAAGTTATGCAATACGTTCATCCCAAAATTGGAAAAGTCCTGACGGATTACATAACTTCTGGATCAAATGGTTTAAGATTTCGCACTCCTGTTTGACAGGTCAGTTCCAGGATGCTATAAACTTGTGTTGCTTCCCATCCTTTATGACCATGGGGGTTACACACCTTATTCACAAATCTGGTAGTACCACGGATCCTAAAAATTATAAACCCATAACTTGTTTACCTACCATCTACAAGCTGCTTAGATCCATTTGAGAACAAAATTAATGAAACATCTCATAGACAACAAAATTTTGGCTGATACTCAAAATGGAAGTAGACTGGGGTACCGTGGTACGAAATAACTCCTCCTCATAGATATGGCTATTAATAAACAAGTCCGTCGGAACAGAAATAACCTCTACACTGCTTGGGTTGACTATAAAAACAGTTGTATAAAATTGATGCTACTCTACACACCTTCCACGCTGCACCACGCAAGGTTTGTGCTGGCGACAGTGGGTCACAAGACAGCCTTCCAGGAGGAGAACCGTTTTTAGACGGACTGATAAGAATAGAGCGTGGGATTTTTCAAGGTGAGATCGTGAGTCCATTGTGGTTTTGCCTAGCATTGAATCATTTGATTCAAGTCTAGATTTTCAACTTCGCAGAGGGGGTGAAGTCATATCTCACCTGCTAAACATAGATGCCTTCAAACTGTTCGCGTCAAAAAAACGGACCTACTAGAACTATTAAAACTAACCTAAAGGTTCGTAATTCTATGGGAATGGAGTCGGCGTGGACAAGTGTGCAGTTATGCATGTACAGCGTGTACTAGTTCTCAATTCAAACGAATTGCAACACTCTGAAAATATGTCCTTCAGATCTGTCTCTGAAGGTGACACCTACAAATACCTTGGTATATCACAGTCATTGGGTATCGATGACGATGACATAAAACAGCTAGTAAAAGAGAAATTCTTCTAGCCGCCTGAGAAAAGTGTCGAACTCCTTCCTCTCAGGTAGTAACAGGATTCACGCCTTTAACAGTTGGGTTATGCCATCTTTGACCTACTTCTTTGGTATACTAAGTTGGACTCAGACATAGTTGGATGCCGTGGAGCAAAGGGTTTGTTGCATGCTGACTTCATATTGGATTCATCACCCACGGTCGTCGGTAATGAGATTGTATACCCATGGAAGTGCGGAGGGCGAGGACTGCTAAATGCCAAAAATCTGCACAACCGTGAGATATGCAACCTCCGGGAATACTTTCTCAAAACCAACCTGGGGATGCATCGGGATTTGAAGGCAGATAAGGGACTCACCCCGCTCTCTATTGCAAAAGAGAGCTGGAACAGGCCTGAAAGAATAAGTACTGTTGAGCGTATAGATGCATGGAAGAAAAAGGAGCTGCACGGTAGATTTTATCGAGCACTTTAAGGGCCCGATATAGATTTGCTGGCATAGGTGAACTGGCTTCGATTCAGTGACCTCTTTGGGGACACCGAAGGTTTTGTATGTGCAATTATGGACGATGTTATTAACCCTTAAAGTCGCACGAAATTTTTTGCAAATAAAAATAACCTAAATTAATTTCAATGGTTTATTGGGTATACAAAGCAAGTTAGAAAAATACAAAAAAAAATCTAAATGTTACAGTTTTTGGAAACACCGGTGTATAATATAGTATACATTGCCAATTTGGCGGAAACTAAAGAGACAATAGCAGCGTATAGCATACTATACATTGCTAATGTCTCAATGTGTGTGGAGTGTATAGTATGCTATACAAAACTGCTAATGTCTACCTAAGTGGTTTATGAGAAAATGTTACTGTTTAGTGTGGTAAGCTAAGAAACAGTTCCTGCCCTTTACATAGCATAGATGTACATTGCATTTAGTGCATATTGTACTCGCTTGACCTCCTTTACAGTATTTACATCTTTGATATCCGGTTAACTGAGGCCAGTGATCATACTTGTCATAGCGCACATCATCAAATGGCCTCTCGGCTATCGGTTTCTTAATCTTCTTCTTTTCAGGTACAGATTCAGTATTTTTGACAATTGCTATTCTGTCACGTTTCAGAAGTCCAGAATAGATTTCGTAACGAAAGTCTTTTAGGCGATCTTGCTTTCTCTTGTAGTTCATTTGTTTATCATGTCGCCGACGTAACAACCAAGCATTGTTTACACATACATCTAAGAGTTGGGAAAAAATGTTCATGTACCATCTGTGCGATTTTATACCAGTGCGGTATAAAGCTACTAGCATGTCCGCCAAGTCCACACCTCCCATATGACGGTTGTAGTGCTTGACAATTTGCGGGCAAGTTATGTTCAAGTGACTTTTCGTCTCTTTGCTGAAACGTTTGATGTTATCGAGAGGAAAAGCGTCCACATAAGAACTCACGAGTCTGACATGCTTGTTGTCAAACCACTTAACCACACTCAATTTTGTTTCATTGCAGACCACTTGTGTATAGGCCCCTCTTCCTTTCTTTTGTAATGATTTGTCGTTAACCATTATGGATTCTGCATCTCTCAATCTATTTTTCCTAACAGTTCCCAAACTAAATATACCGTAATTTTGTCGTAATAAATATATTAACTCTAAAGATGTAAAATAGTTATCAAAATATACGACAGAACATGCCTGTTTACGTATCGTTTTACATAAAGCTATAACTATTTTTCCTCCGACACCCAAGGACTCTTCTTCATCGGTAAATTGCACACCTCTAAACGTATCATCGCCAGCGTAAAGTAGAAAGTCATAGATGAGGCCTGATACGCCTGCTCTAACCAAATTTTTAAAACCCCACTTACTCGGCTTGTTAGGATTATACTGGCGACGACTGCCTGCTTTTTTACCTTTGTACGGTATGACCATCTCATCAATGCTAAAACTATTTTCCTCTTCGATTGATAAACATTGAGATCGAATGCAATCAATTAGAGGTCGTAGTTTATAGTACCTGTCAGAGGTATCAGCTTGGGTGTTATCTGTAAAATGAACAAATCTTCTCAGTTGTTGAAAACGCTTCAAAGCCATGACATCTGCAACTTTCCCATACCTAAACGACGATTTCCAATAGTCTTTATATGACGGTAAAACTACTATTCCCATAAGAATGTTTATTGCTAAGAAGTCTAATATTTCCTCGTCGGAAACTTTTATTGATTTGCCAGTTTCTTGAACACTGTACAAATTGGTGTTTATCGTTATATGCTTCACCATATCTTTAGGGAAGAATCGGTAAAAATAATCTAAGGGTGACCAATCTACCGGAACTTGATCTTCAAACGTTACATCGGGTATGTCAGCTCTGTGTTGAAACGAAGCTTTCTTCCAACGGAAACATAAGTTTAGTTTTTTGATACATCGCTTTTTTACTTTATTAACTGGAACAGAGGGCGCTGCACGCTTTCTTTGTCTACGTGTACTTAATGGGCTCTCATTCGCCATAAAAAAAGATGGTTGGATGGAAGATACAGACAGCAATGAATTAATTGAAGGTATTGTGTCATAGTTGCTTTGCGTAGGGCTAGGGAATACAGCGTTCAAGATTGGCGTGAGAGGAACTTGAGAAGTATCTTGCTCAACATCCGAAAAAGCACCTGTATGTGACTCCACTTCCTCCTCTGGGGTGGGGCTGCGGAGAAGATTGAGCCTTTCAAATGACGAATCTAGGGATGGTGCCGGTGAGCTCTCAACTGTTCTAACTTCATCAGCACTACTTGAGCCATCACTACCATCAGAATCAGCATTTAGTGGCGGCACCAAAGATAATATGTGTCTGCCTCTTCCGTTCATTGTAATCTAAAACGAAAAGAAGCAAACATGCAGACAAACTCACACCCAAATAAAAGTTAAGAGGTTATTAATGCACAATGTGGAATTTATATTAGGTATAGCAAATCAAAAAATATGTTTATTCCTTGTTAATAGTCAATACTTTTCGTTAGTTTCAATTGTAGCAATGTATAGTATATCATACATGCAAAAAAAGTAGTAAGGTGTAGCGATCATAGCATTGTATAGTATACCATACATATTAAAATAATGGCAAATAGTAGCGATAGTTGCATTGTATAGTATATCATACAAAGATAGAAACTAGTAAAAATAATCCAAATAAAATAGTTTACACACAATTTATATTACAAAACGGATAGAACAACTATTCACCTTTACGACTTTTGCATTAAAAATCTATAATTAATAAGTTAAACAAAAAAATAAATAAAACTTACCTTGGTAATAATTTCTGGACGCGGTGTAGTCGTTATTTTTGACAACTGATACAAATTTACCACAGATTAACTATGAATTAATATTTTGAATTAAAAGTAAACGTTCGGAAATGTGATCCGTGATGAAGGAACTTAGTTAAAATGAGCACAAGGGTGGTAATATTTTTTTAAAGTTATATGTATACTACACTATACAAAGTGACTTTATGGGTTAAGACGAACAACTACCGGAAGTACATTCTTAAAAACGGCACGTTAAACACGTGTAGACCCTGTCACTGTCCTGGTGAGTCGATTAGGCATGTTACTTCTGGTTGTTCTCGTCTTGATAACTCTGAGTATTTGCAACCTAGTGGCCAGAAGCATCCATCAGCAACTTGCTCGTCATTACAAGCTTATATCTTCAGAGGTGCTCTATTATAAATACATGCCTGAGGCAGTTCTTGAAAGTGGCCATATCACACTCTACTGGGATCGATGTATTATCGCAGACAAGACTATTGTTGCCAATAAGCCTGATATTGTGATAATAGATCAATCTGCGAGACATACAATGATGATTGATATTAGTGTCCCGCAGGACAAGATTTAATATTTTTAATTAATATTTTGTGACAATTCACACAGCGTCATCTAGTCCCAAACTAAGTAGCACTTGTGTTATGGGCCCTAGACAACTGATATACTACTTATATACTTTTTTTTTTTGTAAATAAATACATATTATACATAAACACCCAGACGCGAGACGGGAATCGAACCCGTGACCTCCGCGAGCGTACCGACGTGCGTTATCCGTTACGCCACCGAGGTCGTCAAATTACAAAGATTTAGATTACAAAGTATTTAGTTCTCGCTCACGAGGTTATCGCCATGTGGCATATGGAATCAACGAGCATCGTACCGATAGCGGTGTCAGTGAACGGGCTTATAGCTAAGAGCCTCGATAAACACCTAGAGAGGCTTTCGCTAAATAAATGGGTGAAGGGTCGGATACAGAAGGCGGTTCTTCTGAGCACGCCACACATAGTGAGGAGATTCCTGTCTTTGGAGCCCTAACCGCCAGTAGCTTGGACCCTTGGCCTCGCTCTCAATGAAGAACTGTTTTTTATATTTTGCAATTTAATTTGTTCGTAAGTATCGTTTTATAAAATAAAGTATTTTTTAAAGATTCATATTTTATAAAATGATATGTAATTATATTAAAAAATGTAAATAACTAGAAAAGAAAATAAATAAAGAGATTTAAATAAATTTGAACTGCTAATACGATAAATAAAAAATAAATTTCATTTGCCAGACGCAGTAAATTTTTAGCTTTGAAGTAATTTATTTGAATATTTAAATAGCAGTGAAAATACGTAAAATTGTCATGAATAACAAATTTGTAGAATAATAAACGTGGTATGAATTTAACGACATATCTAGCTAACTGTAATTTAAAATCCTAACGTTAGCCGTTCTCTGCTGAAGCGCGGTTTAATAAAGCGGATGTCGCGACGGCGCGGTCCGCTGTTCTAATTTCGTGCCGAGCACACTCGACGCTGCTGACTGTCCAGTTTATTGTCACTTCTAGTTTTTATGGTGTTTTGGTTTTAAGCATATTTTTGTTTGATAAATTCATTGTAAATTTTAATATTTGACTTAAAAGTCTATATAAGTTTATAATTTCGTTTGAAATCATTATTATTTATTTATTATTCAGATAATTACAATATAATGTCCATAGCTAATCAACTTTTAGGTTTCGTTCTCAGATCAAGCAAAGACTTCAAAAATCCTTATTCGGTATTACACTTATTTTATTCACTTGTGAGGAGTCTCTTGGAATATGCTACACCAATATGGTCTCCGTATTATAAAGTTCATATCGATGACATTGAAAGAGTGCAGAAAAAATGTCTCAGTGTATTAACTCACCGTTTGAAACCAGGTCGAAATAATCTTAATTATGAATAAAGACTAGCCCAATTTAAAACTGAATCTTTATCTATTCGTCGTAAATACTTTGATTTAGTCTATTTGTACAAAATTATGCATTATATTATAAACTCAACTGATTTAATTTCACAAATATCTTTTAATACCAGATATATTGCGCGTAGATCACATTGCACTAATCTTTTTGCACTTAAAGTTCACAAAAACAACATCTCATACTTTATTCCCATTGTTAGAATGGCACGACATTATAATGAATTGGCAAGTAATCTTGATATATTTGAAAATAGTTTTTTTTTAATATTGTAAATTAGTAAAACATATTCTTAAATAATTTATATTTGACCAGTTAATGATACATTAGATTTAATTAGATAGTAACTTATATATGTGTGTGAGTGTGTATGCGTGTTTGTGTGTGAGTATGTGTCAGTGCATGTGTGCTATGTGTGTATCAATATATACACACAAGGTTTTTAGGCATTTGTTGTTACAATTTTTCTGTATGCACCTGCTTTGAATTGCAATCCAGATTGTTATGTTGAATATCTAAACTTATAATTTCTTTGGTTGTAATTTGTTTTGTGCATCAATAAAATAAAAATAAAAAATAGTGGGTTAGTAAATTATAAGTAAACTTAAAAATCGATTATTAATAAATATAAAATAATTAAAATGTTCATAATGCGACTGATGCGTGCATCTCTGTATTCTACACTCAAATTTGTGGATTACTGCCTTATTGGTAAAAGTTCACATTGATAATGATGTAATTAACTTTAGGTGTTAATATCATCGAATAAATTTGCTGTAGTAAAAAATCACAGCTCAAGTTTGTAGTGACCTCAAATTCGCCGTAGTTTTCACTGCTATCGAACTTTCAAATAAAAACACAATTCGTCGTAGTCGTAGAATAGTGACGGATCTGACATATATTAAACTTTACAGGACAGCCATTTTAAAAATACACAAGCGTCATTTTACTATGAGATTCTATCATATCCGTCACTTTTCCGACTGCTTAATTTGAAATCTAAAATACATAGAATTTTTTTTTATTGTAGCAATAATATTTAGACAATGTAGTATCCAAATATGGTAAAAATTGAATTTTGGATTTTTTTCAAATCCGACGTTATTCTACGATCACGACGAATTGTTTATTTAGCTATAAAATCATATATAATTGATAAAAATTTTCAAAATAATACTTTAACCGCAAGGTACACTGCTGAGAATTATTAAAGGAATAAGCTGTATGCACTTTTGCCTTTTCTGTCCTTAACATTTTCTATTTTATTACTTATAAAGTAATAAGCGTGGTGAAAAGATGAAGCTAAATTGTTCAAAGAAGAAACAATATAGTGTGGCCATATTGTTCTCTTTAGCCAATTGACACAAGAATTAAAGTGGAGTAAGTTAATTAAGTACAACAATGCATTCATAATAGATCAGCTATCTATGTATATGTACAGTATCTAGAAATTTCTAACCCTTTAATATCCGAGACAAATAAAAACAAAGATAAATTACTTCTTTAATAAAATATTATTATGTTACAAAATGAATAATGATAAAGTCTCGTTATAACATTTTCCGTTCATTCGCATTGAACATTTGCCTTTAAACAATATTGCAGTTTACTTCGTGTTATATTAAACTCTTTTGTTGCCGACAACAATGGCCTCAAGTAGAACGCATAGCGCGGAAAGTAGACGACGCTACATTAATAATGTTCTTGTTTACGTGGTTTTAAATATGTTTTCGTAAATGTATTTAACCAATATCACAAAAAACATAAGTGTACAAAAGTGAATTTCAAAGACACTTATTTTTGTATGTACTTTTTTAAAACAAAAATGTATATAATATTAACAACAAACCACTGTCGATATGAAATGCAATTTATATGCCACAATTTGTTATAGCAGTGACGGCATGCCTTGCATAACCAATTATCCGTGCAGGGGCGGAGAAAGAATACTGATCTCTGCGGCTGGGGTCGGCCTGTCGTAAAAGACGACAAAACAACCCTAGCTACGTGGTAGGGCCCCAAGCCCGACTGGGTGGCGACCACCTTTGGTCTTAAGTATGCCGCCATAATAACTTTGTATTGTGTTCCGGCATTAGTGACCCAAGTTCCTGTACCCTTATAAGACAGCAGCGTGTTCGCAATGCAACTGGCGTTGCAAACACCCATAGGCGACGGTAACTGCTAAATTCTAAGCGGGCCGACAGCCTGTCTGCTATCCCACAGCAATAAAAAAAACTGCTTATTGTCATTCAATGCCTACAATATCAAATGATAAACTTGCCTCTGTTTCTTCATATCTTTAATATAGAACACAAAATTTCTCAGGTATTCGGAGATGTCGTGGTCGTGAGCTATGTTTATGAATAGGTTTCTTGAAGGCGCAAGACATAACCATATTTTCTATTCCTATGTGTTCTATGACATCAAGATATAAATGTAACTAGTAACGCCGAATCAAATTGGATTGAAACAATGCATTTGATTCTAGCACAAAATAAATTCCCGAGAACTTTTCACAAACGTTTTATTATTATTAATGACCTCAGTAGCGTAGCGGCTATTGCATGTAGGAACGCGTGCGGAGGTCATGAGTTCAATTCCCGACTTGCATTTGTTTATATTTATATGTATTTATTTATGAAAGAAAATAAGTGTATCTGTTGTCTAGTTCCCATAACACAAGTGATAGCAACTTACTTTGGGGCTAGATGGTGCTCTGTGAATTGACTTAGTATATTTTATTTAATTTATCGTCTTTGGAACCCAGAAGAAAATAATTTATTTTTATATTACGATAATATATATGAGTTTTATGTGAATACCTAGGTAACGAGTTTCAAGGAATGTAATAATATCGATTAGTAGTAAATTTATGTTTTGTATAATTATTCATATACCAAATTAAACATAAAATTAGACATCAAACCAAATACAGTAAATCCAGTTTGTACAAACAATAACATGCGTTGAACATCAAACATGTACAGTACAGGGCTGTCACAATTCATAGCAAATAATTGAAAATTTTGAGCGTTTAACTCGACAAACAGAGTAAGTTTTCACGACAATTTTCTTTTTAAACACAATTTTCTCTAAATCCTTACTCATTTTTATTAGTCTTAGTTACACTGTTTAAAGCATTGTATTTCTGTTCCTTAACTAAATTACAGTTTTTGGCTAAAATATTTTACTGGTACTCGATCAGTATAATTAATTCAGAAACTTAAAAACATGAAATCGATTTTATGAAAACATGAAATTGATTTTATTGACGGAGAAAATTGATTTTCTTGTTACTATAACAAATAAAATTATTTTTATTTGGTTTATATTTCTTATAGTTTCAAGTTCACAAAGAGAATTTAAATGAATCGACTTATAATTTTAAATAAGTAGTAGTCACTTTTGTGGCAACGTAAGCATAGAGTTTTAAATATTTAAGTTGCATGTATTGATATGATTATAATTCTATGGAAATACTTTTCTATTTAAATTAGCACAAACATGCATTTAATTTAGTTTCAATAGAGTATGCTGCCGTAGCATTGTTGTCCAATCACGGAAAAAAGCTTTAGACGCCTTAACTGTCTGGCTTAAATTCTAACCCAACGGCACACTTATATAAATTTAGACTTTTAAAGAATTTCATATTAGATTTCTGTGTAATGTAACGCTGTTCAATTATATAAATCTGATATCACGTTACTCTGTTCTTTATTACACAGGTCTGGTTCCTAACAAAAGTATTTTTATCGGTTGACAACCCTATACACATCTTAGAATCTGTGTTTCTCTTTGATAACGCGAGGAACATTCGCGCTCATTAAACCGGCTAACTGTTTCTCAATTTGTGTGATGAAGTTAATTAAGTGCTTAAATTAAAAATTAATATATTATGTTTAAGCATTACCATCAGCATAAAAACCAAGACCAATCTTGTGCGATCATTGGTGTTTTCCATTTTCATATATGGTGCTGAAACATGGACTTTAAAGAAAGCCGACCGAAAACGAATCGATGCCTTCGAAATGTGGTGCTGGAGAAGGATGTTGGGCATACCTTGGACAGCACACCGAACTAATGTGTCGATCCTGAAACGGCTGGGCATTGTGACTAGGCTCTCTACCATCTGCTTGCGTAGGGTCCTAGAATACTTCGGCCACATCGCCAGAAGGGATGAAGACAACCTGGAGAGACTGATGATAACAGGGAAGGTCGAGGGAAGAAGACCAAGAGGAAGGAGCCCCATGCGATGGACCGATCAGATTCGCAATGCTCTTGAAACCACTGTCCACGACACTTTACACTCTGCTTCCGATAGGGACAGATGGTGGCAAATAATACGCAACAAAGTACTCTGATCACGGCCCTCAGCACTGAGGAAACCGACGCAAGGAGGAGGATTATGTTTAAGATTTACATGTCAGTATTTAATTGCAAATAGGGTACATAGTTAATATTACTGTACTACTAATTTTTACTAATGAATGCCGTATAGTGCTGGTCTAAACTTTTAAAGTATCCCCAGACATACTCAGACAAACTAAAAATTAACATACTAGCGTGGTATATAGGTCATATAAAGTAAAAAATTATTACCGCGTGACAAAAAATTATGCTTAAAAAGAGTGGATGGATACCAGAAAGGGTAGACCAAAAAAGATAGATAGATACATTCTCACAACGTGAGCCGTTTGTGAATTTCACCGACTAGCCGGCGCAAAGCTGAGCTGGATCCAAGTTTGGGACATATTTAATGTATTATGTATATAGTTAGAAGTGTTGTTATATCCCAAATAAAACATTACTTTATTTCTTACTTCCAAACATTGCTTTCTTGGATTCATTGCGTAAAAGACGATATGGCGAAAAAAGGAGGAAGGAGAGTGGAGGAGAGTGTAAGTAGAGAATATGTTGTAACAACTCCATATAATGTAGGACAGGGGTAGAAAAAGGAAGAACAAAATATAAAAATTAAAAATATGGCTTAACGCCATTTTTAATGATGTAGGAAAGCAGATAGGCTGACGGCCCACATAGAATTTAGCAGTTATCCTCATTCATGGCTGTTTATAACGCCAGTGGCATCGCGAACACACTGCTGTCCTATAAGCGTAGAGCAACTTGGGTCACTAATGCCGGAACACAAAACAAAGTTATTATGGCGGCATACTCAAGACCAGAAGTGTTCCTTGGAGCCCTACCACATTAGCTATGTGGTAGCTAATGTGGTAGGGTGGCTTGTTTTGTCGCCTTTTACGACAGACTGACCCCGGCCGCAGAGGTCAGTATTTATTCTCATAATTTATCTATATTGTTCATTAACTACCTCAGTGAAAAGTAAAAGAGCAACAAATCTAATAAGCTCCTGGCAAATTCACAGTCAGCAAATAAACTGAATATGTGTTAGTATCTTTTCAGTTAAAAATTGAGCCAATGCTTAAGTATAAATAATTTTGAAATATAATGAGACAATTGTCGAATCCGCCAAACTTATCAAAATTCTAGTCGAAATATATTTACTATCATATAATATTTACAAAAGAAAAAGAAGTAAAATCTAAATAAAAACGGCGTGCTATTACCCTGAAGGCTGCCGATGTTAGTGGCCCCTTGTCCAACAACGTGCTGTGAAGATCCACCTATGTACTATCCCTGCTCCCGATGTTCTTCGCCGAAGGTTGCTGTGAGCCACCACTAAAACATATGAAGATGGACGCATTATGCGCAAGCTGCCTGTATCTGCATTCAAACGCAATGGAATGCAGGACCAAGAGCATTCAAGGACGCTTGGCACTGCGAATTTCCTATTTAGAAACCCTCATGACGTAGTTGTCGAATGTTAATTGTGCTAGGACCCCGTAAAAGTCGGCGACCTGGCAAAACTGCCACCCTGCACACCCAAAGCGACACTCGGATGTTGTTTACTCAAGAAGAAACCTTAAAATTGTCGCTTGAAAATATATTAGATGAATGACAAAGAAATTTTGTGTCCTACTTTCAATTTGAAACGAGAAAAATTATTTAAATAAAAAGGATGACAAATTATTCCCCAAAAGGGGTTAACGTCAGGCTGGTTGTAAAAACTAAGCCACAACTATTACAACATGTAAGATGTTGTGCCGACCCCATATAATGTGGAACAAGAAGGAGAAAGAAGAAGAAGAAGATAATAGGATAATTAAAATAACATCCCATTGTGTCCCACTGCTGGCCTCGGGCCTTCTTCTAGAGGGAACGGACGGTATATGTTTGCCCAAAGTAGATTTGCAGCTCAGATACAGGTATACCAGTGACCTCGTCATGTAGATTTTCTGAAAAAATTGTCTAAGCGATGCAGCCATCGTGGGATTCGAACCTGACACCTCTAGGTTGGCCGAATGTGACACCAATAATTTATTTGTTAAACATATGCATTGATTGTATTTTTTTATTCTTTAAATATATTAATGGTAGATACTTGGGAATATCGTACAACAGCAAAACCGACAAATAAAATTCTTTAATAATTTCTTCAAATATTTATCTTTATATAATACAAAAATTAAATTAAAGTCTGCTTTATTTTATTAATTAATAACACCCCTGAGATAGCACTCGCGGAATACAAAGGTTTACGACTAAAATTTTATCTAACATTTATGGTTGTCCCTCTCTTACATTAATATTTTACTATGAGTATGCGAGTTTGTATCGTAACTTACAATATATTTGTCTAAAGAAAAATCATTATATTTCTTATCAGTCCATTAATTTGTCATGTATAATTATGATTAATGCATAGACTCTTAATAAAAACAGGAAAAGTAGTAGTCACGTTCTTTAGCAAATATTATCATCAATCATTTTTTACCATTCAGTTCGTTGAGAGATCAGGAAAAAATTCAGAGCTTTAGAATAGTTTTCTGCTAGATTGATGCATAATTTGTGGATTTTGCGTATTATTTGCAATAAACTACAATTAAATTAAAAAAAAAGAAACTTTAAAGGATATAAATTCATTTTTGATATTAAATGTAGAGCGCTGGATAAGCCGAAATCTTTAACCTCTTTTTTTGGGAGATGAAAATGACGCACACCTCGCCGCGTGAGAACAGGCGGCAAGTAGGACTCCCCGTAGTTGTGGGACTCCCCGTGCAATGCTCCTCGTCTCTTCTCTAGGCTGGGAGACGCACGTCACCTATATACCCACCAAAAATACCCCTGTGCTCCTTCATACGCCTTAAGGGCCGAGACTGCGGGACGCGATGTCATAGATAGTCAGGTCTCAGCCAAATCCTTAACCCCTGACAGGAGTCGCGTAAAAGGTCAATTCTGACACAAGAGGCGGGTAGTCCCATGTACCTCCTGCCGGCCCTGCAACTCGGGGATCCGCAAATACAGTTCCTAGGCATTTAGATTTAATTGATCTTAAAAACTTTCTGTAAAAAGATTTAGTTCCACGTTAATGGCTTCTGTGAAAAAAAAATCTAACTTCTATGATCATTATTTAATTGTCAAATTCAAATAAATATGTTGACCTTTTTATGTTCTATATATAACGTAAAATATATCTTAAATCAGACTATTATTTATTATTTTGTTTATAAGTTTTGAATTATATTTCAACAATTGAATTTATAAAAATTATTCTTCTAATATTTTACATTTTTTTTATTGCTATAGGACAGCAGACAGGCTGACGGCCCGCTTAGAATTTAGCAGTTACCGTCGCCTATAGGTGTTTGCAACGCCAGTGGCATCGCAAACACGCTGCTGTTCCATAAGGGTACAGGAACTTGGGTCACTAATGCCGGAACACAACACAAGGTTATTATGGCGGCATACTTAAGACCAAAGGTGGTCGCCATCCAGACGGGCTTGAGGCCCTACCACATAGCTAGGGTGGGTTGTTTTGCCGCCTTTTACGCCAGGCCGACCCCGGCCGCAGGGGTTAGTATTCTTTCTCAGCCCCTGCACGGATAAAATACAATTGTTAGTTCACAGATTCAGCCAGTCAATTCACAGATAAGACACAAATGAAAGTTATTTAATAATAAAACTATTATTAATAAAACTATTAACACAGCCCTAAAACTCCAAAATGTACATAAATAGCAGAAATTCTTACATATATTTCTCTCGCGAAAAAACGGATGGTAATGTCCTCGTATTTCATTTCAAATAGCTCGTAATAACATTAAAAGGACGTTAAAATGTTTATTTTACACTTGAGAGTTTTATACATTAATTTAAATTGGTGCCTATCGTATAAAATACAATACTCCTTATAAGATCTTAACTTATTACTCAGAAGTGTCTCATTTAGCGGAATTCGTTTCTGGAGGAAATTGTTTTATGAATTTTGTACGATGCTGGTCACGGACCGAGATTGCACCGTACAGGGATGAGAGAGAATAGCTCGAGAACAGTAGACTGTATGAGAGAGGAGGGCAGAGGAGCGGTGGTTAGAGAGACGCGTTACCTAACAGGGGGGGAAAAAGAATTTCGTACTGACCTTGATTCCACCCCTTCCCGGTTCAGTTCAGGTCCGCTCGTGGAGGAACTATTGCACGGCACTAAACTCACGCACACTGAGCACACAATTAATTATGGCACGGCCAATGAGAGTTTGGAGTAACTAAACAGAAGCTCACGTGTTACTAGCATATTATTTATGTCCCACCTTCACTTTTGCGGTTTACCTCACCGAGAGTGAGGGTATGTAACAAAAATCAGGAGGCGGAATTTCAAATACCCTTTATGCAAGGATCGAACAAATTTAATTTATTTAAATCTAACATTATATTAATAATACCCGCAATTTTTCAAAATAAAATTAATCCTAACAATATTTAAAATACAAGGTAATGACACAATCTATAATTTTTATAGTTACTTTTCAGCGACTTTCATATTTATGGATCAATTTCGGAAAACTTTCTCTACAACAGGTTCATGATTTCTTTTTTGATCCAGACTGATTGATTCAGAGCTGTGTACTACAAAACTGATGCCAGGTTGATTTGTCGCCATGGCACTGTCTTTTCATGTAGATTTTCCTTTAATAAAACACAGTAAGTGATTGTCATAGATTAATGATGTATAGTCAATTCCACGGTGGCTCCTACCAATTATCTGTATCAAAGCGGCTGTTACAGGTTAAGGGTAGAGAGATGGATAACCCAACCACGACGACCTTTGCACTAAGTTATGCGTAGACTAGTAACAAGTTTTTATGTAACGTGATTTGAAAATAAGTGAAATTTTTTTCATAGAAAAGAATTCTATTTAATCCCGAATAAATGAAGCGCGTGTTGGTATTTTTATACGGCCTATAAATAGCAGAGAGAGGATTCGTTTATTATTTTCTAAATAAACCACTTTCTATCTCAAAGCAATAGTCGATTTGAGCCATAAAGCCTTTAATAGCAGTTAAGCCAAATAGCAACGTAATCTCGGATAGCGACGCCCTCATGAAGTTTACCTTTACCCTTTGCCTTTTCAATGACCTCTATCGGTTAGAACATATCACGTTACGAACTTTTTTACTTCTCGACCTGTGTTATGGAATCAGGGTTTCTTCTATTGTACATTTTAAACCTTCGTATAATTTCTTATATATACGTTTCGTTCCTTCCTTTTTTCTTTCGTAAATAATCTTTTCTCTTACTTTTTGTTCATCAAATGGTTACGTGGCTGAGTGTGATTTTACCAGACGACTTTTGTCTTACTCTATAAAATATGAAGGGAAAATGAACTTCCTGTGCCAGCGACATACAGTTTAATAGTTGCGATATCATACGTTAAAATTAAATCAAATCTGATTAAGATTGTATTGTGTGATCGTATACCAATTTCAAAATTAATATTAAAAATGCCATTTACAAAAAAACTAGATCAAAAAACATTACTAATTTGATTAAATAAAAATACTACCAAAAAACAATTTAAATTTATTTGTTATTCAAATAATATAAAAGGTCACTTGCAATTTTCTACGTCCCTTTAATGAGAATTTAGCAATAAAATATAAATAAATATATTGAAAGATAATGAGTTTACGTCAGTGATACGAGGGAATAAGTTTATTTTTTAAATTCAAATCTTCCATCTATAGAATACTGAAAAATATACATTTTCGGAATTGGGTTATGTCAACACCATTAAAATAATTCATCGTGATAAAGTCAAAAGCATTCATTTTGAAGGCAGCTTCTTCGTTGTTAATTACTTTTAGGCTCAACGCCCATCAGTTTTACTTCCGTTTCCCGCGCCAAATTCATAAACACAAAGAAATATGTGGAATATATTCAAATTTAATTTATACAGGGTCGACTTGATACTGATTTGGTCAAACGCTTCTAACCTTTTAATTTTGGAAAAATCTTGCGTTTGTTAAGACGAAAGACGCTACTTTGTTAAGATACAACAGCGAGCTGGGAGCTTGACTAGTCTCTTGAAGTTCTTGGGGAAGGCGCCTTAAATTTTACGTTTAATGATTTCATTATGTTTAAATAAAATTATTGAAATAATTACCATTCCGAATTCAACTTTCAAAATAAAAAAGATTTAAAGTACACGTTTTCTAAACTCTTTAAACTACATATATAAATATTATAATAACATTATTTTATTCTAGCCCGTACATGAGTTTTCTGATGGTAGTAGTATTTATTAGTTTTAACTCAGGCGTAGGGCGGCAGGAGACCTCACAATAAGGAGACAACTTCATCGCCAGCGCCACAATAGTGACATCCTATTGTAGCACGGGTGAGGAAGAAGACGATCAATGTGACACAATGAGCGCGCCCTTGCCGCCCACACTTAAATCGATATCTCATTTCTCCATGGTTGGGAGCGAGTCCGGATGGTATGCTGTCGCCATGAACACGCTGCTGTCCTATAAGGGTACAGGAACTTGGGTCACTAATGCCGGAACGCAACCCAAAGTTATTATGACGGCGTACTTAAAAACAAAGGTGGTCGCCATCTAGACTGGCTTAGACCCCTACCACGCAGCTAGGATGGGATGTTTTGTAGTCTTTTACAACAGGCCGACCCGGGCCGCAGAGTTCAGTATTCTTTCTCCGCCCCTGCACGGATAAAAAACGGTTTGATGAACCGCTTACATTAAGTGATTACATTATTGATATGATTACATTAAAATTAATCATCCAATTTCTCTTATTATAACATAATGTGACAGAATATACCTTGATTCTTTTACAAGTTTATTATTCTTATTCTATTCATTATTCTGTGCCTTGTGAGGTCCGCTCCAGATCTAGCCACCCAGAAATTGTCACGTTATATTTATTAATTATCTACATTAAATATTTTGATATACATTACCAAAACATTATAAATTATCAAATTAACAACAAATAAGGTAACTCAGTATTTAGCTGCATTGCAATTATTCTAACACAGAGCTGATTTTCAGTGCCATCCAATAAACGCTATAAACATCAAATATGCGAACCACCATATTCTGTAAAATTTATAATTAACTAGTTGACCCGGCAAACTTTGTTCTGCCATATGAAAATAAAAGAAAAAGTAGCCTATGTCCTTCTCCAAGGTTCAATCTATAACTGTACCCAAATTCATCAAAATTGGTTCAGCGGTTTAATCGTAAAAGCGTAACAAACAAACTCACTTTCGCATTTATAATATCAGTTAGGATATCATACGTATACATAACACATAGACATTTATCTTTTAACTTAAACCACTACTATCGTGTGATAAGGGTTGACAAGAGAAACGTTACACCCCTTTAAAATAATTAAAGGTATGCATAACCCGGAAGAGATTCGAATTTGGATATAGTAACTATAAATTGTAGTATTTCACCCTCTCTCAAGAACCATTTCATTATTAAACCATTATAAAGTACAAAATTAGTTTTAAAATTATAATATATTAGCGGCCCGTCCTGACTTCGCAAGGCTAGATATTTTTAAATTCGTAATATCTTTTGTATTAAATCAATTAAAATTATTTGAAAAGTAATCTAGAAGTACTAAAATAGTCTTGAATACGTAATGATTTATTTGGATAAAAATTAACAACGATATAAATAACATGCTCTGATTTTGCTAGCCTTTCTATGAACTTAAAATGTTATAATATTGTTGAATATTTTGTTTGTTTTATCGGCGTTTTCCATAGCGTATGAAATGAAAGATATTTCACAGTTAATTTTTTTACACTTTGGTTTATATTATTGAATTTTTAGTAGGAATCTTAATTTTTCTAGTAATAGGCTAGGTGATAGAATTATGTCTAGTATTTTTTCTTTACTCGTTACAAAGATACAAAAATACATATCTTTTCTCTTTATAATATTAGCGTAGTTTATGCTTAATACTAATCTGTCGCTCTTTGGGATGCGCTGCCTCTAGAAATCAGGTCTGCTAAGTCAATACACAGCTTCAACAACCTTTCAAAAGAGTAACTATCTATCATTATTATAAACTTACCATTATCTAATAAGACACTAAACTAATAGATTCATATATGTATATTTGTGTGTATATCGTATATATGCATTTTGTGTTTTTTTATTCATGTTTAATATTTATAGATAACTAGCTGTACCCTGCCATGCTTCGCTGTGGTACATTGACTGTACCCTGCCACGCTTCACTGTGGCACATTGTGATTGAATGGTTGAGAAATGAGAAACAAAAAATAAATAAAAAAATACATAAAAACAATCCTTGATGTGGATTATATATCATGCTAAAATTTCAGCTCGATCGGTGCAGAACTTTTTGAGTTTTTGAAGCGTACACAAACCAACATAACATTTTTATATATTATACATAGATTTTTTGTTTGTTTTTTAAAATTAAATTGTAATGTGTGTAGACTATACTCCTTATCAAGCTAAAAAAATTGCTCATCCAAAGGTTACCTGGAATATATTGTTTTTAGCGATAAGGCCGCATATTGTACCTTAACATTATTTAAAATTAAATTCTATAGTGTAATTATAGTAAATGCAATAAAGATTCTTATTCTTCGTGCAGGGGCGGAGTAAGAACATTAACCCCTGCGGCCGGGGTCGGCCTGTCGTAAAAGGCGACAAAACAACCCTAGTTACGTGGTAGAGCCCTAAGCCCGTCGGGATGGCAACCACCCTTGGTCTAAATTATGCCGCCATAATAACCCCTATGGACAGCAGCGTGTTCGGGATGTCCCTAGCGTCGCAATCATCCATAGGCGATGGTAACTGGTTATTATTAAGTGGGCCGTCAGCCTCTATGATGTTCCTTAGCAATAAAAAATAGAATATTCTAATCTAAGCTATAGGATACGATAGATATACCTAAAGCTTGGTTGTCAATTTCTTACTTCACATTTAAATTAGTAACTTGATTGTTGTAGTACTTTCCATGTATGTTCTTTCTATGTTTTTATCCGTGCAGGGGCGGAGAAAGAATACTAACCCCTGTGGCCGGGGTCGGCCTGTCGTAAAAGGCGACAAAACAACCCATCCTAGCTACGTGGTAGGGCCCCAAGCCCGTCTGGATGGCGACCACCTTTGGTCTTAAGTATGCCGCCATAATGACCTTGTGTTGTGTTCCGGCATTAGTGACCCAAGTTCCTGTACTCTTATGGGACAGCAGCGTGTTCGCGATGCCACTGGCGTTGCAAGCACCTATAGGCGACGGTAACTGCTAAATCCTAAGCAGGCCGTTAGCCTGTCTGCTGTCCTACAGCAATAAAAAAATATTTAGCTTAACCTTGATTACATTTGTAAATCATGTTTAGCTTTTTATTTAATTAAAAAGAATACATAAATATAGTAAGAATACATAATAAGAATACAATAAAATTTAAAATATCTTGCAATGCTAACCATAACGACCACCGACATTTACTTTCGCACATCAGAACGACTACAGAGGTAATTGTTTCGTATGCAGTCCCAAATCTGTTTGTTATATAATATGTATGAATTTACTAAAATAATAATACTATTTAGTATTCAGTAGCCACTGTCTAGCGTTATAACGTAGGTAAATAGATTATGTTCATTTCCTATATATTCTTAGAATTTTAGGTGAAGTTCCTAAACTTTTTTGTTCTTCTTTTATTGTAACTGATGTACAGCTAAGCAAGAAACTGGGAAATACAAATGAAGTATACAAGTATACATGCTGGCCCCTTCCCATCTACATGGAACCAACAACAGAGCTGGTGCGGCTTGTGAAGCGGCTGAAAAAGCTAAAGCATGCAAATACAGAGGTCTAGGCTCCGAATATGATTTTGTCCCATTCGGTGTCGAGACCCTTGGTCCGTGGGGTCCTAGCGCTATAAGGCTTTTTAAGGAAATAGCAAAGAGGTTAGTCGACATTACAGGAGATCGAAGAGCTGGCAGCTACCTCGGGCAAAGAATTAATCTAGCTATTCAAAGGGGAAACGCTGCCAGTATCTTCGGAACCTTGCCTAAAGGGACTCCTTTTAATAATATATTTTAGTTATTTAATTATATTTTTTAAGGTAATTAGTTTTAGGTTCATTGTTCTAGTATATATTTCATATAATGTATATTTTATTTATTTGTATAGATTTAATCTTTAATTTCCTATTTAAATTTATTTAATGAAGTATTTTCACATACATCTGTAAGTACGTATGTCTAATATATCAGTACATTACGTTTCACAGTATACACAAAGTATTTATTCATAATCTACATAATACCTATGGATTTTTTTGCTCGTTTATTATTCACTTCGCTGTCTGAAACGAAACGTTTCGGTTCAAAGAGCCTTTTTCACAATAATGTTTTACTCTTTGTTCAAGTAGATATCGAGGTGCAATTTTGTATTGAAAAAGCCATATTTATAAAAGGTATTGATTTAAATACTTAAGGTGTTTTTGCCATTACATAACTAGTTTTAAAGAACTTCTTTTAATTATTATTGGAAGATGATATTTTAAGGTGGAAATTTGTTAATATTGCTTTATACATAAAGGAGTCTGCCCACTACACCGTTCGATACCATGACCGTGCTAGGAACGTGCCAGGCAAAAAAATATTCTTTGTATTAAAAAATATGTGACTATGCCCAGTAGAACGTTCCGTAACCAACCAGCGTTTGCTTTTGTGTCTTGATACGGTCCTAGCACGGTCATGGTATGGAACGATGTAGTGGGCAGACTTCTTAAGATTGGTTTAAGAATATCCGTGCAGGGGCGGAGAAAGAATACTACCTCTGCGGCCGGGGTCGACCTGTCATAAAAGGCGACAAAACAACCCACCCTAGCTACGTGGTAGGGCCTCAAAGCCCATCTGGATGGCGACCACCTTTGGTCTTAAGTATACCGCCATAATAACCTTGTGTTGTGTTCCGGCATTAGTGAACAAAGTTCCTGTACCATTATGGGACAGCAGCGTGTTTGCGATGCCACTGGCATTGCAAACACCCATAGGCGACGGTAACTGCTAAATTACAGCACTAAAAAAAGAATACATCATCACTTGGAGAGTGGTTAAATGTGACAAAGGTTTAATCCAGTTGAGAGCAAAAAAAGCATCTATCCGTTTGAATTTTGAGGTGATACGTCTAACTTTTTTTAGCTAAACTTATTTCAGATGTATTTCAACTATTTATATTTCATTTATTACACAGCAATATCAAATAGGGGCAAAGTCCTGTAACTTTTAAAAGTTCCTTCCTTCTTCTTGTTTCCTTTCTTTCCGTTCCTTCCTCAAGGAAACCTAGGTAGAAGACAGCATTCCAGATAGGCCTTCTAAATACGTTTAGAAGGTGAAGGCTGTTGATAAGTCAAAGCTTACCACGCTTATATAACGAAGCAGGCTTTGCCAATGAGATTATATGTAATGATCACTATAGTTTATTACTGGATGTAGTGCATATACACAGAGTAGCATAGCTATCTTGGCAAATAATAATAATACTAATGAATAGCAAGAACTACTAATTCACATTCATGTTCTTTACATTCCCTAAATCTTGTATATGAACTTTGAAATCAACTGCCGTAAATATACGAACATGCGAAAAAGTTACATTAAGAATAATTAAGATCACAAACCTACACGTGTCATAACAATACATTACAAACAAATCACAAAATATATAGAGATTACAATAAAACTGAGAGGAGTCATGTAACTTTGTTATGAAAGAAGCCTCGGTTCGGAATCGTCATACGCACGCCGGAAATGGACCCATAAATTTCTCTCCAGCAAAATACATTATGTCTTTTTTTGTTTTTCTTTATAAGAACATCATTCTTATGGTAGACGAGGCGTGTGCTAGCATCCGTTGCTACGGGATACGAAAATTATATTGAAATAAAACAAGAGGAACTATGTTTATTACATGAGTTAGCACCGCTGGCACGTATATTATTTTTGAAAGATTAATTTTCAGATACAAATTTGTATGCCAAAATGGCGAAACATGTTGTTCATTTATAAAATTTTATAATAACCTCATAATTTTTGTATTTGTACTATTTCTTGCTATTTTTAACACAACTATTTTATGGCTTATACTAGCTGTGCCCGCGACTCCGTCCGCGTGGAATAGTGACTTTGGACAACATTTTTGGAGATATCTTATAGTTTATTTTGGAATACAATAAACCCTAAAAATATAAATAAATGAAATATATAAACTGCGTTCGAATCTAAAAATTCCAGCCTATGCTGAACCCTATTTTATATGATTGATGATATAAATCTGAGGTCAACTTAAATTGTTTTATAAAAAAATCCGCAACTGATCACTTTTAACTAAAACCATTTTTTTTCTAGAATAAAAGTAACCTAAGTTACTCCTTGTTACATCAACTACCTGCCAGTGAAAGTCCCGCCAAAATCGGTCCAGCCATTACAGAGATTAGCCGGAACAAACAAACAGACAGACAGGCAGACAGACGGACAGACAAAAATTGTAAAAAATGTTATTTTGTTATATGTACCGTGTATACATCCAAATGCACTTAGTAAAAAGCGGTTATTTTAATATTACAAACAGACCCTCCTATTTTATTTATTTGTATAGATTGTTTGCCAATATTGGATTTATCGTACAGTCATACTTTAAAAATATGATGAAGGCATAAAGAAAAACCACAGCTGAAAGCTTATTCTCAGTCAATTAGGTAAAGAATAGACCTGGATAATTTTAGCTTGCAAAAAGTATGAAGTAAAGAGGCTTTAAAGGGTTTTATTCTGGCGTAGTGAGAAAACAGCGTACGGAGCAATAGTCATCAAAAGTAAAGCAAATTCTATCCACGAAGTAATAAATTTAAAACAAAAAACAAAATTTGTAAGGCTTGAATTGATAGGATTTGATTTTATATACTTCAACTTTGGGGCTTATTAAAACGCACGAACTAATGGACTTATAAATTATTTATTATGAATGAGAAACAATTAAAGTTTATATAAATGTATAGTTTTTATAGTTTACTAAAACCCAAACGAATTTCTGATATAAATATAGATATCCTGTATATGTTAGCTTTTTAAAAGTTTTCCAAAATTTTAAGTGCTTGGTTAAACAAGAAGAAGTTAATACAGACAAATACCCTTTGCAATTTTTAAACAAAAAGCTGTAGCAAGATCCTTCTTTTTTTTGTCGAACAGAAAATATTTTGTACGTATCAAACAAGATTTTAAAAGATTTTTTCACTATTTACAATAATTTAACTTTTAAACTTCAAAATGTTTATTAAAACTTTACTATGAAAACATACATACATATAATCACGCCTCTTTCCCGTAGGGGTAGGCAGAGACCACTTCTTTCCACTTGCTACGATCCTTACATACTTGTTTCGCTTCGTCCACTTTCATTATTCCCTTCATACATGCCCTTCGGTTTAGGGTACTCTTGACCTGGCCTTTTTTCAAGACGTCCCTGATCTGGTCTCGAAACGGCCTTTTTTTGTCTCGGGGAAAAACCACTCTTGACGGGTTCCCCCGGCCCGGGGGGACCGAGGGATATGTGGGACTCCGGGAAAGATGTTCGGCCATCCGACTACCCACTAAAAAACCCCGCTGTTCTCCTATCGCCTACACTCGGGCCTGCCGATCTCGTGGCCCGGGCCGGCGCCGGCCCGCCTTTTGTCTTAAGGCGGGCCCCTTCTAAATTGTTGGCGCCAGGGGGTCAGGATTTCACCCCCCAGCGCTCTTCTGAATCAACATGAGTTGAGGGGGACCGCGGAACAGCACGCGGCCCTCTCCCTCGCGGCAATATTGCGGGCGGCGGATACTCCCCCGAGGGGCCGCCCGCGGCCGCTTTTTACGGCGGCCGGAGTTACTTGCTCTCCGCCGCCAACGTGGCCTGCGTTGGCGGGAGGGGAGTGTGGTGGTGAACTCCCGCTCCCGCTCCGCCGCCTCCTTTGCGGACGGGCGGGACTTGTATCCCCGCCGCGTGCCAGTCAGGCGTGGATACGACTACCAGATGACACTCCAGAAAACCAAAGAGTCGCCTAACGTCGTAGCCAACCCAGCCAGACCAACGGACACTTTTTTCGTCAATCGTTCTTCATTCATTCTCTCGACATGGCCAAACCATCTCTGTATACCTTTCTCAATTTTTGTCACTACATCTTCTTTCAGACCACAATGTTTCCTTATCTCACTATTTCTTATCCTGTCACTCAGTTTAACTCCTATCATACTTCTTAACGCTCTGAAAACATATAGTGCTAAAGATTACATTCATCAACCAGTGCTAATACCAATAGCCAGGTGTACCCTGCTTACTAAGAGATGAGGCTCTGACACTGGTTTTACCTTCGGGGTTCGGGAGTGCCTTTATCCATTTATTCAAGAGGACAAAGTGGGTGTCACTGAGAAGCACTGGTGCAAAATCAATTACTTCTCGTTAAATATAAAAATATTTATTGAATGCTAAATAATAATAGTAACAACTCTAGAGTATTACATTCAATGTAAGTGTTAAAAAAATTACAATAGATTACAAAAATTTGCAACTGCTTTGTGTTAACAAGCCTGGAAAATTACTAAAAAACGTCATGATGGTTAAATTTTTCATTTTCATTTTCATGATGGTTGAATTTCGCCTAAATTGGTTTTTTGATTAATTTTTGAAATTATGTTTTTCCATGAATAATATTTACACAACATATAACACAAACAAATACTGTGAATATAAATCTTTGAAAAACAAAATCAAATCAAAGTTTGATTAACTAACAATCCGAAATTGTTTGATTAAATAACAATGATTGTTGGGTATGTATTAGTGAAAATTTTACGAGCCGCATTGGGCTTCGTATATCTAGGCCCGTCAAACTAAGCTTGATTTGTGACTGAAGCTGAAATTTATACTTTGAACGTTATTGTGCTCATAATAATCCAGATTGAAATAACGTTTGGATTCTATTGCCCTAAATGTCGAATGGCAGTAGTTTTATTGTAGTAGGAGTTTGTTCTTGTAATTGAGTCAATGAGTGACTCACTGGTAGCCCACAGACGGAAAAAGGAAAAGAGATCGTCAAGCAAGACGTTGGGAAGATGACTTTGGGTTTATTCTAGGACCTCAATGGACTAGGGTAGCACTAGATGTCTATCTGTGTCGTCTGACTGTGGAAGAAGTTGGAGAAGGTCTATGCCAACAGGCACTCTGAAATTAGAGATATTATTTACAGTACAACTGTACAAGTGTTTTAAAAATGTATAAATTGTTAAATTTCTTTCTTATACGTAATAAAGACTTTATTATATTGTCTTATTATAGGAGCAGTCTCATCCGTGCAGGGACGGAGAAAGAATACTGACCTCTGCGGCCGGGATCAGCCTATCGTAAAAGACGACAAAACAACCCACCCTAGCTACGTAGTAGGACCCCAAGCCCGTCTGGATGGAGACCACCTTTGGTCTTAAGTATGCCGCCGTAATGACTGTGTTGTGGTCCGGCATTAGTGACCCAGGTTCCTGTATCCTTATGGGACAGCAGCGTGTTAGCAATGCCACTGGCGTTGCAAACACCTATAGGCGACGGTAACTGCTAAATTCTAAGTGGGCCGTCAGCCTGTCTGTTGTCCTACATCAATAAAAATAAAATGGGTCCTTCTAATAAATTAAATAAAATATGAACACATTTTGAAATCAAAGTTCGTTTAATTATAGGAAACAATTTTTTTGCGAAACAGAAATAGTGCTGATATGTATAAGCTTCAAACATAGCTAAGAGACGACAAGGTGATTGCAGTTTCTAAAGAAACTGACTTAAAAAATTGTATTCAAGTACATTTAGAAGCTTCAATACTACACACAAACTACCACGAAATCCAAAAAAAATGCTGATATGATCTATATGCGCTTACTTGATTTTTAAATCGCAATCGTCGTTTATATCCTGAATTCTCAAAAAAAAACCATCAATTCTGTCCATTTATTTAAAAAATAGTTCATAACTAATAATTTTTCATAAATTTTTTTTCTATTGTTTTAAATTAAAATATATTCCTACTTGTGTGTTATATAGATACATATCTACATACACAAATCGCATGCTTAATCATAAACTGACGGATTACGATTTAGGTCTAAAGTGAGTTAATATAACGGGCAGCATTGTCTCGATGCCCTCTATCGGCCAAACTAAGATTTATTTCGATATCTCTTTCCCACACTGAGTTACCACTATTTAGTTATAAGTCAATATATGGGATAAGTAGTAAATGACAAAACGTTTTTTTGTGATTTCCCAAAAAACAGGTTTTTTGAGTTAGGTCAGTTTATGATTAAGCATGCGAAATGTATATTTTCGTCAGCAATAAATCATAAACTTTTCTAGGATATACTTTAATATTTAGCACTTTGAACACTCATTAAACATACTTGTTACATGTATTCTTTATACATGAAACGGTACTCGTAACTCGATCGATGGGCTTTTCGATTTTGAACCTTTAACCGTAACGCAAATTCACATTCCATTAACAAAAAAGCGTCACACGTATCCGCGATATCCTTTAAACCGCGGTTGTGTTTACCTCCTTATTTTTAGGGTACCGTCATTTTTTAGCTTGTTTATCTTTTTTTTTTAGCTTTTTAATAGCTGTAATTTAACAGACAGACAAACAGCCCGCCGATAAGTGATTATTGAGACTACCAGACGCATTACCAATGCACTGCCATCATCAAAGGGGAAAAGGAACCTGGATTACGGATGTCATTATGATCAAAGGATGTCTTTTAGTCGGGCTTGGAGCCCTACCACCAGTTGATTATTTTGTCGCCTATTACAACAGGCTGCCCTCGGCCGAAGGGCTCAGTATTCATACTCCGTGCCTTCATGTTGCTTGTCCTTGTCGCATTTATATAACCAAGAAAACTAGTTACAGCATTGCGTTGAGCCAATCAAAATTTTACCGCTGGTATAATTGTAGTAACTAGAAAATATGATTAAATATTGTAATAATATTACCGCTATAAGACCTTATTGTTGGTAAAGATTGAAGCTCTCTAAAACGAGTAAATAGGATTTTTGGAAATAATACAGATATATAATATTAATTCTGTAAAAATTATAATTTGCTTCATCATAAGTAAAGCATTTAAAATACTATACAGAACCTGCTGGTATTAAACGCACTCTCGTATTATTCATTTGTTTTGCTCCATTTTACGTCGATTCCTTAAGCATTTGAGTGCTCCCGCATTCAGTACGTCAATAAAGCCAAAGTGACTGACAATATGGTATGTGGATACGGTACATATGTGTATTTTATAACACTTTATGTTTGTGAGATGGTTTTTTTTACGAAACAAATCAATGGGAGTTATGTAGAAACTTTTATTACAATAGAATTTTACTGGTCTTTTTATTTGTAAGTTTAGCGCAGTTTGTAGACAGTTTATGTAAAAAGTTTACGAGATTAATCAATCAAAATAGTATATAAATGCAGTTTTCATAGCGTCGTGCAAAGATTAAGGACAAAGACAACAACCGATTGCGAAATAATGATCTTCTGGATTAACTTCCAATTCAGTTTATTTGTTAAATAATCATTTAACTACTTTTTACGAGAAATCTGATCACTATTCGTGAAATGTTTAACTCATAAATGGACAGTGACATTATCAGGTATTGAGCAGAAAAAAATGATAAGAATGAGACGCCTTTGGACGTCAAGTTTTCACATGTATTATATCAGTACCTATGAACGAAAATATTCGATTTTTCATTCACAGAGCGAACAATATTAAATCCATTGTGTCACAATACTTATTTTTTATTGCTGTAAGACAACAGACAGGCTGACGCTCCGCTTAGAATTTAGCAGTTACCATCGCCTATGGGTGCTTGCAACGTCAGTGGTATCGCGAACACGCTGGTTGGGACCAGGAATTTGGGTCACTAATGCCGGTTCACAACACAAAGTTACTATGGCGGTATACTTAAAACCAAAGGTGGTCGCCATCTAGAAGTTGTTATGTCTACGACAGGCCGACCGCGGCCGCAGAGGTTAGTATTCTTTCTCCGCCCCTGCACTTAAAATTCAATATAAATATCTTAAAAAAATATTTAAAAGAATTTGCATGTTTTAACCATAACATTAAGCTTGTTTTTTTCGTAAAACAAAATTACCTTCCATTTCCCAACGAGGGCGCGAAAAATTTACTCAGGATGATTTTCGTAGTATAAAAAACAACGCGTGATATGCATGGTGATAAATAAGCCTCATCTGAGATGCAAATGAAAATGAAAATATTCATGAAACTGGGATCAAAGCGGCGATAAATTTGGCAGGGACACGTATCGGCGAAGGTCTAGACCGTTTGCGTGATACTTATTTAATCTCCAAGGTACTGGATACTTGAAGTTTTGTAATATATTTTCAATCATGTATAATGCGAAGAGAAGACTGTCATATAATAAAGAAAATGCTAGAAATGGTAGACCAAAGAAAATATAAATGAATTCTGTAAAAGACGATATGACAAAAAAGGGGTGAATTTCAGATAATATATAATAGAGAAAAGACGAAGGAAATAACATGTTGTACTGACCCCATATAACATATTTTTATTGCTGTAGGACAGCAGACAAAAGTTAGACATTTACTTAAAGCTTCAGGATTTGCACCCTGGCGGTTTCTCTCCTAATGTAAACATACTGCTGCCAAAACTTAAGTATTGGACAAAACCGAACCTCTGTGGCTAAAATTGCTAAATAATATCCTAAGATCACGACACTAGTAATTTCACAATTTGATCTAGGAGCTACGTAAAAGGATTTTTATAGTAGTGTCCTTTGGGTTCGATCCCCACACAAGACAATTTTTTATCTATAATTTTAATCTAGTCGCAACGAATTTGTCGGCCTTATGCGTTTTCAAAAAGTCCTATACAGATTTTATTTAGTTTATACTAGAAACTGAACGGAGCAAAAAGCACTGATAAAATCAAAACAAAAATAATTAACTATTACATTATTATAATTTATTTTTATTTATACATATTTACTAAGTTAAATATAAATAATATTATGAAACAATGTGTTGTAATAAATTCAAATCAGCTAAGTCTTATAGCAAATTCGTAGTAAATTCATAAATACTTACAACAAGCAATAATCCTTTAGAATTAAACTTTTAAAATTCAACACACAAGTCACAATATGGTAAGCACAACCACCACGTAAAAGCACGACTCACGTTACTATTTTCGTTATGCTCACACGATATACCGACAATACGACTGCTCCCCACAACGTTTGGAGAGCAACTGAGGCCCTCCCTAAGCTTTGTCACTTGCCATTGAAACGAGGCGAAGGTTGGTATACCGTTCAGCGAAACAAATTAACTGGACCATAAACGGAATAGTCATAAATCCTGGGTCATGTGGTCTTGAGCTTTGATCTGAAACGCCTGCTTTATGAGCTGTTTAATTAAATTCAAGTTATCGGATTACGTTTGGAAATTGTATCGCTATAATTTGGCAATCGAATGTTTAGATAAGTTTATTTCACGTCTTGGTTATGAGCTTTTATTGTAGAGCTATGTAGTTCCAAACCTACCTTGGCCGACACCGACTACAAAAATAACAATAATTGTAACTACATTATATTATTATCGTAATATAGATCGTACCTACATATTGATGAGTAGCAAAAGTAAGTTGATTATTAAGTTATAGAAGAATATGAAATTATTTTTTACTTTTTAGTGCATATTAATTTGTTTTGGAATAGTTCTTCTTCTTTTTGAAGGCGGTATTTTTTTGTTTACATTTTTGTTAATTTTTGATTTTTAGTGAATCTGAAGTACACTAACTAATTTGTATGAATATGGGTAGACCTACTAAACGTGCTGCTCATATGAGACAGGCTGTTTAAATGAAACAAACGAAGTCAGGGAGAAACATCTATTATATCTCAACAGAGGAACTTTACTTCGAGGACAATTTTAAAAAGAGACTTGTGAAGAACGCAAAAATAGACTTTCGAAAATTCGGCTGTACATGAAAAAAGTTTGAACAGTGAAAATATCGAAAAACGTAGTCACCGTCTCAATATGTAGTAACGTAGTCAGTACAAAACGTAGTCATCTCTCTTGATCAACGATCGTCTATCGATTGAGACTGAGGAACAACGTGCCCACCAACTCAGCGTTTTACACGATCGTCTATCCAAAGAAACAGAGGGAGCAACGTGCCCACCTTCTCGGATTAATCCACGAACGTCTATCTAATGAGACGGAGGGGCAACGTGTCTACAGACTCAGTTTTTTTTACATCGGTACCCCCCACCCCACCCAGGATCGAACCTGCAACCGCATGCGTTGCAGGTCGGTTATTTTGCCACTCCGCTACCACCAGTCTTTTATATGGTAATAAAACTCATCAATAATACGCAAAAGCTTCTACCACCCACTCGGCTACCACCGCTTCACACATAATACACTTTAAGTAATGTAATTAGAATGCTGGCATCAAGTTGCAATGCAGTAACGGACGTAAGCGCATTGCAATTTGATTACAGATAGTTAGAAATTCTGCCTAGATCGTGCAAACATCTTAAGACGCACCGGTGTCTTGGGCCTAGAGTATGTCGATAATTTCGTCTACCTGGGATCCAACATCAGTAATAACGACTCATGTGAGACGGATGTAAGAAGACGTATCGGCATGGCCAAGGGCGCCATGGCTCAGCTCCACAAAGTTTGGAAGAACAGAGGAATCTCCTTGAGAACGAAGACAAGGCTTGTCCGCACACTCATATTCTCAATCTTTCTGTATGGGGCTAAGACATGGACCCTACTGTCAGCTGACCGGAAGCGAATCGATGCGTTCGAGATGTGGTGCTGGAGGCGCATGCTTTCCGAACCAATGTGTCCATACTCCAGCAACTAAAGATAAGGACGAGGCTTTCCACCATCTGTCTCAAGCGGATACTGGAGTACTTCGGCCACATTGCCCGAAAAGACAATGACAACTTGGAAAAGTTAGTCGTCACCGGTAAAGTCGAGGGCAGCCGATCGCGTGGCCGTAGTCCGACACTTTGGTCGGATCAAGTTCGCACCGCACTAGACACATCCGTCTACGAGGCGCTGCACGGCGCTGAGAACAGGAAGCAGTGGAAAACAACCATACGTGATAGACTGGAAAATGTTGGTCACGACCCTCAGATATGAGGACTACGACTCGAGGAGGAGGAGAAATTCTGCCACAGATCGCACCCTTACTGTAAGGAGCCGTTAAGGAGTTCCATTGACCATCATATTCGCCTACGAACATTACTTGACTATAACAACGTTACGGTAGATGACTCAAATATCCGAATAGCCTATAAAAGATTCGGCCGAGTATCGTTAATTTGCTCTTAAGAATTGAAGAGTTCCGTTACTTTGTCATAGATCCCATAATCAGAACCTAACCAAACTCTCATCAAACTACCTTTGAAGTATATCCTTTCCAATAAAAATGAATCATCGAAATCAGTTGGCGTGATATTGTTATTGGTCCATATGTTGCGCACATACTTAATGCAAATTTAAGACTTATGTGGTTTTCTCATGGATGCTATTGTCAGAAATGGACCAAATTGAAATGGGACCACACGGCAAGCACCAGCTTTCATATAAAATAAGAACCATCAAAATCGGTTCGCCCAGTCGAAAGTTCTGAGGTAACAAACATAAAAAAAAAATACAGGCGAATTGATAAACTCCTCCTTTTTTGAAGTCTGTTAAAAATGGCCACATTGTTTAACTCGAAATATAATCAACATTTTTTTATCGTAAGATCCATACTATTATCATAAATGTGAAAGTAACTCTGTCTATCTGTTACGTTTTCATGCCTAAACCGCTGAACCAAATTTGATGAATTTCAGTATAGATTGAATCTTGGAGAAGGTTACTTTTTTTAAAATTATTATGGCAGAACAACGTTTGCCGAGTCAGCTATTATATTATAATGAAGATTTAATTAACGTAATGTAAATTTATTATTATATTTTGTTGAAATTTTCTTAGATATTTATTTAACCCTGAAAGACAAACATAGTACAATAACTCAAGTCTAATTTTCATTGAGATGCTTCAAATTTATTAAATTAACAAGTAAAACTGTTTGATTTGAAACATTTAATTTGAAATTGGATATAATTAAGCTACATGCTCGTTAATCACGGTTGCTGCCTACGCCTTCACTTCGAACTGTGTAGCGTAGTGGCTAACGCACGTCGGAATACTCGCGAAAGCCAAGGGCTCGATTTCTGACCCTCGTTTGGGTGATTATTATATATAAAATGTATTCGAGATCGCTTTAAGCGATAAGGCCGCCTATTGTGTGTTAGTTATAAGAACTTCTATGTTTGTAGATAAATTGAGTATACAATAAAGAGTTATCTATCTATCTATAAAATGTACTTTTTTACACTAAATAAAAGTATTTTAATAGTCTATCAGTGGTTTAATTCCCATAACACAAGTGCTAAGTTATTTATTTCGGGACTAAATGGCGTTATGTGAATAGTCCTAGTATATATTTATTTATTTCACTTAAACTTAGAACCCAGAAGATCTTCTTAAAGATCTGATCTGATCTGATCTTAAGATACTAAACATAGTATCTTAAGATGATATTATTGTATTTACTACAATATATTGTAATCGTTCCGTAAATGTTTTTTCTTGATGAAAGCAAAACTGTTAGAGTTTTACATTTATTTACTTAATGTATATTCAAATGATATTATATCGAATATTTACTGCTTGGTATTTAAATGTTTAACTCATTATTGTAATTAGTTTTGTTTAAAATAATTTGTCGTATTACAAATTCTTGGCACTTTAGAACAATATCGTCTTCTAAGAACACAGATGATTAAAATACGTCTGAACTTACTGACTTCAATTAATTAATTTTAATAAACTTACGCAATTGTTTTGGTTTCTCAAAATACCCAGTTATTAACAAGTTACCTTTTCATAACTTAGTAAAACAAATCCCAGCTTAGCAAGACACCCGCGGCTTGTTAACTTCTTTGTATAATAGACAAAAGTTATAAGAAACTGGGTTGAATTTATGTTGGTTCCTGAGTTTTATGTCACAACATCTGCCAAGCTGGTCGCTTGTAAAACTAAATTATGAAGTCTCAACCTGAACAAATCTTTGTCTTATTTTACTTGGATTCGTATAATTTGCTCGTGATGTGAGCTGAAGTCACCTAGAACGCTTCAAGCGAAAATTTGTAGCAAAATTCCCTACAAAGAAATTTCCCTAAAAATAAGAAAAAAAGGAAGATGTAAATTTTGTTTTACTGTAACGCTTATAAATTTTAAACTGCTTTAAATAATTTTATTGGTTAGTTTCAATTAAGTAGTACAAAAATTGTGAAAAATATTAACTGAAACTTATATAAATTGATTAAATATTTTAAGCTATTGCATAGCTTTTATCGCGGGCTTTGAGCGCGGCGACCGAATCAAGAAATTCTGTAACAAAAATAAAACCTAACACCCACCACTCCGCCTACTATACAGCTCGGCCGAGCGTTCGCTTAACGTGCATGTATATGGTACGACTGTATGTAGGGATGGGCGATATTGAAAAACATTTTAATCAACTTATGCAATTATAATTATTTATTTATTTTTTAATTATGCAGTAATTATTTTCTTTGATTTTAATTCAAGATACACTTAATACATTCAAAAATGTACACCTATGTATACATAATATATTCCTACATGTATATTTACGGGGCGCACGTGCGGTGAGTGTGGTAGGGATGGGCGATATCTATCGATATTTCAACTATCGATGTTGTTTTCTAGTCTCGATGTTTTCTATCGATATTTTTGGACAAGATATATCGATACACGATAATAAAAACATCGATATCGTAACATCGATAGTTTTAGTTTTTTACTATCGAGTATCGATATATCTTGTGCAAAAAATATCGATAGAAAACATCGATACTTTAGAAAAAAATTACTGCATAAAAAAATAATTATAATTGCATAAGTTAATTAAAATGCTATGCAATAGCTTTACCGCGGCAGTCCCCGAGTGCCATTTTAGTTTTTTTTAGGTATTTTTTCCTACCAACTGAAGAAGCGTCCAATAAAATTTGATGACCTCTATGGTCGAATAGTTAGAGCATTCTCAATTTTGAATCACTCAACAACGAGGCTCAGGATCATGTTGCGAATCTCCTTACACTGTCCCAGTTTTGAAAGTAGGCCTCAAAAATTTTCAAGCTTATTTTATACGATGTGGTGATTATGTGTGTAAATATTACTAATTGTAGGGAATACGCGCCAAAATAATTGCGCGCCATCAATATCATTTTTCATATACTAAAAATTCGTATATATATTTATATCTTTCTATAATATATCTTTCTCTCTCTAGCAGAGTGCGCTCTGCTCAGTGCTCACTCATGACGCCGCGCGCCGCGCGCCGCCGGCATTTGCATAGAGTTTCGCGCTCCGCTCTCCACTCGTTTTACACATAAAACTTACCTATAGTTATCGTCGTAGTCGTAGAATAGTGACGGATCTGACATATATTAAACTTTACAGGACAGTCATTTTAAAAATACACAAGCGTCATTTTACTATGAGAATTTATCTTAAGCGTCACTTTACCGACTGCTTAATTTGAAATCTAAAATACATGTAATTTTTTTTAATGTAACAATAATATTTAGACAATGTAGTATTCAAATATGGTAAAAAGGGAATTTTGGATTTTTTTCAAATCCGACGTTATTCTACGATCACGACGTTATGTTCATTGTGTATGTTTTTAAATGTGTTCTTGAAGTAATAAATAATTTAGTACTCGAATACCAACGTTTCAATTAATCGCATCTTCCACCACACAAGCATGATACTGGCACCCAATGCCATTAGATAATAATATATAACTAAATATAAAGTTAGAAGAAGCCTTAATAAATATATATATATATATATATATATATATATATATATATATATATATATATATATATATATATATATATATATATATATATATCCAACGAGATATAAAAAAATTATATATTTATTATAAACATAAAATTTTTCCAAATATCAATAACTTCAATCCCAAATATATTCTGGAACAAGTATTTCGAATTTATTAATATTTTTTGCAGTTACCACTAACAACGTGACTGTAGCCTTTCAAATTTTGAATAGCCTGGGCCGTAATTTGAAATTACGGTGTTACCTTTGAAAATTTTTGAGGATAAAACGCAAAATTTAGGGTCTTAGCTCTCAAGTTAAATTTGAGAAGTATTTTGTTAACAATTATAATTTTCTTGTGTATACAATATCGTGTCGTATTGAATTTGCTAATTATTGTAACTGTTAACAATATTTATTTTCACTGAGTTATTATATATAGAATAGTTTTGAATTTGAAATATAATTCAATTTGAAATTTAATTAACATTGGAGAAATATGAACCACTGGGTCCTAATTGAGGCCCGGGGGCCTTTGGAATAAATAAGGCGTTGATGCGAATTCGTTAATGACGATCAGTAAATGTCTCCTTCTGATAGGTCACAGGCAACAAATAAAGGGCATCTTTTGATTTCAATTCTCTAATTGGTATAACATTTACAGTATTAACATATTTCTCGTATGCTTTTGACACATATTTTATAACAAACGAAATGTTTATGGGAAAGGGCGTGAACAAAAAAGTTGAAGTTCTGTCGTTTAGCCCAACTCACAACCAGTAGTAAGATAAATTAGGGTAGATTATCCATCCATATGAAGACGATATGATGCCTGACCTTCCATAATGCGTTGCTAAGCCTAAGTTGTTTGGTATCGCTGTTACGTCATTGAAATATACATTCTTTCTACATTACGAAACAATCAAACTGTAAAAGAAATAATATTTTGTTCTGTGTGGGGACTGAGCTGCATCTTCCGTTTGAAAATATGAATTTGAACCTTTTTGCTTTTTAAAACCAAGAAGGTAATATCATGTTTACTTACTTATGTTACTAGACATGATAGACAGTATGCTCGTGTGGTCATGACTCATCACCATCATCTTAGCGTTGAATCCCGGTTGCAGCCCAAACTCTCGCTTCGGCGCCCGGGGTCCGCTTTCCGACTTTTTCTTCTCCACTTCGCACGGTCTTCAGCATCCCTAGTAGTTGCGATGTCAAGCCAGCACTTTTTAGATCTACCCCTCCTGCCAGACATTTGTTTCCCACATAAGCATCCGGTTGCCGTAAAACGTTGCCGTACCAGCGGAGCCGACACTCTTGTAATTTATCCGCAATGTCACGGACATGAAGACTGCCGCGAATGCGGGAGTTCCAACCCGGTCCTTCCGCGTCATTCCATGATTGTGGTCTATGACTACACGATTGAAACATAATTGTTATCACGTAAAACAAAATCCCTAAATAACTATCTAAAATGTGACGCTGCTGAACCTCTCAGAGCAATAAAAGTTTCTTCAAAAAAGAAGCATGCATTGAAGTAATCAGAATCCTTTACAACAGTAGTTATTTTTGTATGCTCTATTTTTGTAACGCGTCTGACGAACTCGTGCGTGCCACGCTTGTTTTGTAACGATCTTTTTTGCTTTACTACTATCGTCTTCATTAGCTTCGCAGTGAATCATTATTGCACACTAAATATGATATAGATCCAGAGAGAAAATTGTATTCATCAAGAAAATTATAAAAAATTAATTATATTCAAGCTCCGTAAATTCTGCTTACAAAATTTGGAAAGAAAAATTTATTCAAATTATGCAATTTTTCATGCATGAAGTCAGGAAGTCTAATCGGTCCATTGTAAACGCTGCCCTTGAGGTCATTAACCTCTTAACCTCACTTTAACCAAACTCCCTCCCCAATAAACAACCTCGGAAGGTGACAACAATGAAAATAACATTTGACAAACAATCGTCATGCATTGACAAACATAAGTTGTTAACCAACATGTTCCCAAATTCTAATACTTAGGATGTTGGTTGGTAAATATTGGACCAAGATTGCAAGTCTTTGCTTAAACTTGTTTAAGTTTGTACATAATATTAAGAGTTCGCTTTGCAAGTTATTACAAAAGTTTCTAGTGTTATTAAGTATACATAGTATAACAGTAAACAGTTTTGTTTTATTATTAAAATTAATGAAAGAACAACATTGGTTGTCATCATCATCTTGGCGTTGAATCGCGGTTGCAACCCAAACTCTCGCTTCGGCGTCCGGAGTCCGTTTTCCGACTTTTTCTTCTCCACTTCGCACGATCTTCGGCACCTCTGGTGGTCAGTCTATTGGCACGCCTATTAACCCTTACGACGTCAAGCCAGCACTTTTTGGGTCTACCCCTCCTACCGGGGCCCGGCGGTGGCTCTCCTGCAAATTATCTGTAATGTAACGTATCTGTAATATGCAGATGCTGGAACTGGGTGAGATACGAGCAGCTTCTGTCAAAAAACTGCTTCGCTAGATCATCAAGGCAGGCTTTGCCAAAGAGCTATAGTAAATGTGTGGTGATCACAATAGCTCATTAAATTGGGCGCAGTGTTACTAGGTTGAATAAGCTAGCATAGCCACCTTTCGAAATAATAACCCCTGCGGCTGGGGGTGGCCTGTCGTAAAACGTGACAAAACAACCCCAGCTAAGCGGTAGGGCTCCAAACCCGACTAGACAATAACCGTCTTTAAAGCATGCCGTCATAATGACTTTTTGTTGTATTCAGGCTCTAGTAAAAGTTTCTCTTTGCTTCTGGTGTTGCAAACGCCTATTAGCTACGGCAACCATCTACTCTTTAATTATATACTTGTCATCTACTATTGTGAGGGCTGTTTGCCTGTCGCCAATCTTAGCTACAAATACATAAGATCACACACACATATGAATTTAATCATTCAGATCACAAAAATATGAATCTTTGTGTGTAATCAAATAAAGTTTTATACCAATAGTCGGTCATCGTTTGGCAAATGTTTGGCCAACCGAATGGAGAAGGGTGTCTGGCAACCCGCCAATAAACATGAATCATCGCATGCGGCACAAACCACCGGCGATTTGTCAGCATTACTCGGTAAAGGTGATAACAGATTAGAATTAGTTACTTCTAATAGCGGTTAGTTAGCGTTTATATTTTTATGTTACTTTTTTTATTCTACATCTTTTCCCGAAAGGAAAAATTGAATAAATCATAAGCTAAAGGGAGGAAGACATAAATTCGCCATTTTTAACCTTTTAAAACAAATCAAGACAATTTTTTAACTTAAAATAGCCTCAACATATATTTTATAAGTAATTGATACGTTTCAATCGCAGATTTTTTCAAATTAAAGACGTAAATTTCTAGCAAACGACGCTTATTTGGCTTAAATTTTGTCATTTTCGGACAAAAACTATCATTTCAAATTCTTCTGGTGCTATCATATTTTATCAAACGACGTTAACTTTTTAATACATCTTATAATTATAATATTTTAAGTAGCATTAAATGTTAACATTCAATTTAATAATAAGAATTTTTTTAGTTGTATTATTTAATTAATTATCTCATTATTAATTAATAAGATTTAAAAAAGAATTTTAAAAAGTAGAAGTATTCGTTTTAGTTGCAATATTAATTCATTTTTTGTTGTGAGCAAATGTTGCGTTATCTCTGATGAGTGGGAAAGGTCCTTTATATTGGCGTCGACGCCCCAACTAGTGTATTTGGGGACACGCATATGTGTGATATGACAAGTGTCTAAGGTTTTTTGTAGGGCGGCGTGTATGTTCGAGGATCTTACTTGTAGCGATATCTGTGCTGATCTTATTATTTTCTCTTCATTTTTTTTTCATTAATAATACATCCATTATATACCTTACTTTACCTGGCTTTTCGTAAAAGGCGACAAAACAACCCACCCTAGCTACGTGGTAGGGCCCAAGCCCGTCTGCATGGCGACCACCTTTGGTCTTAAGTATGCCGCCATAATAACCTTGTGTTGTGTCCCGGCATTAGTGACCCAAGTTCCTGTACCATTATGGGACAGCAGCGTGTTCACGATGCCACTGGCGTTGCAAACACCCATAGGCGACGGTAACTGTTGAATTCTAAGCGGGCCCTCAGCCTGTCTACTGTCCCACAGCAATAAAAAAATCTGTATTTATGTGACATTTAGAGTGTCCCAGATTTGGAAACGTTTCATTTTTAAAACAGAAACAAAACAAGAATACAAGGGTGGACAAGGTTGTCCAAGGGTGGGTAGGGCATGGAGCTCGTCTGAATAGCAACCACCCTAGTCTCTAAATATGTCACTTTAATAACCTTGTGTGGGCTCCGGCATACGTGACCCAAGTTTCAGTTCCACTACGCGGACAGCAGCGTGTTAGCGGTGCCCCTGCAAACATTCATAGGCGACGGTATTCTTCCTATTAAGTGAGCTGTCAGCCTGTCTGCCATTCTATAGAAAAAAAAGAATGCCGGCTTCACATAGAATTGGCAATATGATGACCTTAAAAAAATAGGATTGAGTACGAAAGGAGACGGATGGACACATGGACAGTAAAATGAATGGGTCGAGAACGAAGATAACGGAATAAAAAAGAAAGAAAACTTTCCACTGGGCTGAAGCCAAGCTTTAATTTGAACGCTGACCATTAATCGGGGGTCCGCAAAATATTATAATGTGTAAGGCGAATACTAGGCCTACAAAGGATTTAATGTTGTGTTCCTGGAATAAAGCAACATACCGGCCATAATAATCATTAAGCGAATACACATGTAAACTAAATGCGGACACAGACGGCGGATGTGCAAATAAATGCAATTAGAAAACGGAGGGCGACGTGAGAAATATCTTTGAAGACGCGTCTGGCGTGAGTTACAAACGACAGCGAGTTTACCATTAAAAACTATAGAGAAATCTTGAATAATTTTTATCTATAAATAAACACAATGAATTTAAATATTTATAGAATAGCAAAGAACATAGTCATAGCAAAATAAAATTATATAAAAAATCTTATTTTTTCTTTGTTTAAAATGTGCTACTTATTAGTGGAAATTTAATTGATGTGCTTATTATGTATTTTGTATATTTTAATTGTTTTATGAATAATATTGACAGTTGGTTACAAAAAAAGAAATTCATACTCTAAGGCCGACTTGCACGACCAATCAATAAACCGATTTAGCGCTAAACTTATTTTATTCTCATTCTGTCCCTGTCACATTGATAATATTTATTGATTGTTTATTGATTGGTCGTGCAAGCCGGCCTAAATCTAAAAATGAAGAAGGAAGTAATAATCTTAATAAAGACCTCCGTGGCACAACGGCTTATATAGGTTCAATTTGTAAACAATAATATATTCAATTCATATATCATCGGCTCAATTATCAGAATACATAACTCCATTTGTATAAACTTTACAGGAGAAAGTAAAACTTTATTTTTTGCTATGAACCGGAATTATATTACTCTTAACACCATCATTCATAACAAATTAGCCATATTTTTGTAAAACCTACAAAGTAATCCAATAGATAGGCTTCAAAATATTATGATGATTTTGGAGTTACACATTCTGTTAATTAAGCTGTTGATTATATGTAAATATTTACAAAAAAAACTTATATAAGAAATAGATCAGTTGTCTCGTACCCATAACACAAATAATCTGCTGCTTAATTTAGGATTAAATGGTAATAATATGCGAATAGTCACAAAATATTGAATAATTTATTTATTTATTTATTTCATATGATAGTTATCTATCATAACAGATAAACTTGTCCTCTAGTTACTGTTGTATTTCCCATTATATAAATGTGATGCATGTTGCTCTTTTTTCTTGTAAAAGAAATAAGGGAGCAGTTTGCAGTATTGAACAACAATTTATTTCTCCATTCAGCTACTTGGTCGAAGTGTCGATCTGAATAATATTTTATAGTTTATACCAAACCCTAAAATTATTCGTCGTCAAGCTGAGTGTGTCTGCATAGGAACTAAGATCAACTGAGGTTTACGAATAACTTTATATCAGACTAAACTATGTACTGTATTTTAGCATATAACCATTCCATTACTTTCCTTGGATTATAAATGTCTCTGGATAACTCCTTTTGCTCTTAGCTCACAGACTAAATCATCATTTCAGACGAAAGACGCCCTTTGCTGGACAAAGGCCTTTCCCAAAGATCTCCACGACGATCGGTCCTGAGCTGCCCTCATCCAACCTATTTCGGCGATCTTGACCAGATTATCGGTCCATCTTGTGGGGGGCCTACCAACATTGCGTCTTCCAGTACGCGGTCGCCATTCGAGGACTTTTCTGCTCCAACGGCCATCTGTCCTTCGCGCTATGTGCCCAGCCCACTGCCACTTCAGTTTTGCACAATCACAGACTAAATAAAATGTTCCAAAACCCTGTCAAAAATTATGTGCAATCCATGACGTCATAATAAAAGGAAGCATGATAGCTTGTATCATGATTGGTAATGGAACCAAAAAAGACTCCGAAGTAAGAGTTTGAGATACAATTGGGATAAAACATGTTTTTGTTTAAGCTAAGTGTAGTGTATAATACTCAGTGTACAGTCTATATTATATATTTACAACATGCCTACGCCACGGGTGTGTCAATGTATAATTGTCAAGATGTCACTATCACTGCCAGGACATAAGATCCATGGGTGAGTGTAAGTGAAATACAAAGGCCATTTAGGATAATTCGAGAACATTACGTGGACATTGGCGAGTCAATGCACCCATAGGAACAGTATACTAAATAAATATCATAAAAGCTTTGAATCATGGTAATAGGTTAGCCTGGTATGGTCATATAAGGCGAAGAGAGGAGCGTCATGTAACAAGGAGGATGCTAGAAATGATAGTGGATGTATACAAGAGGAGAGGTAGACTAAAGAAAAGATGGATGGATCGAGTAAAAGACGATATGGTTAAAAAAGGTGTGAATGTTCAGATGACAGCTAATAGATGAGAGTGGACGGAGAGAACATGTTGTGTCGACCCCAAATGGTTTGGGATAAGGGTGGGCAGATGAAAAGAAAGCTTTGAATCAAACATTTCAATGCTTGTTACGAATGCTTCTCTTAAGGAGCAGTTGTTTTCAGCACTTGACAGTGTTTAAGCTAATATAATAGAATCTCTGTAAGATTAATTTGAAGGGAGACAAACATTCGAGTTATAGAGTTTTCAAAAGATGCGATTTGTGGAAGGTAAGATTTATTATAGTTTTGAAGGGTAAAGTAAATAAAAATCTTAGTTATATGAAACAATGCTGTACAATATTGGTATATTATTGACGACCTCCTGGGGTAACGGCTAATGCACGTCGATATACTTGCGGGTTCGATTCCAGTCTAGCGTCTGCGTTATTATTTATCTATAGTATGTATTTATTTACAAAACAAAAGTATATATCACACATCATCATCATTTCAGCCGGAAGACGCCCACTGCTGGACAAAGGCCTCCCCCAAAGATCTCCACGATGATCGGTCTTGCGCTGCCCTCATCCAACCTATTCCGGCGATCTAACCAGATCATCGGTCCATCTTGTGGGGGGCCTACCAACATTGCGTCTTCCGGTACGCGGTCGCCATTCGAGGACTTTTCTGCCCCAACGGCCATCAGTCCTTCGAACTATGTGCCCAGCCCACTGCCACTTCAGTTTTGCAATCATCCGGGCTATGTCGGTGACTTTGGTTCTCCTCCGAATCTCCTCATTTCTGATTCGATCTCGCAGGGAAACTCCGAGCATAGCCCTCTCCATTGCCCTCTGAGCGACCATGAGCTTTCTCATAAAGCCCATAGTTAGCGACCACGTCTGCGTACCGTATGTCACACACACATTGGTTAAAAACCTTCGTCTTGAGACACTGCGGTATTTGTATATATCGCACGCTTAATCGTAAGCTAACCGATTACGATTTAGGTCTAAAGTGAGATAATATAACGGGCAGCATTGTATCGACGTCCTCTATCGGCCAAACTAAGATTTATTTCGATATCTCTTTCCCACACTGAGTTACCGTTATTTAGCTATAAGTCAATATATGGGATAAGTCGTAAATGACAAAACGTTTTTTGCGATTTCCCAAAAAAACAGGGTTTTTGAGTTAGGTCAGTTTATGATTAAGCGTGCGATATGTAGTATATTAGTTGTCAAATATCATAACACACGTGCTATGCAACTTAGTTTGGGACTAGATGACGTTGTGTAAAATGTCCCAATACATTTATTTATTTATTATTAGTCGGTTTTCAAATAATGGAGTTTTAAAAGTTGCAAAATTAAACATCTCTATGTTCGAGATACAGAGATCCAATTTGATTTTTCGAGTAATCGAGGGAAAATAAGTATTGAATTTGCTTTTAAAGGCTGACTAGTTATTTCGTCTTATAGATGGTTCAAATTTCGAGCAATGTAGGTTTAGGGGTTGAAGGGAAGGAAATTCAATTTTTTTTTTCGAATTTGAGAGGTTTTTAACTTAAAGAAATTCTATTATATTATTAACAAAATTTCCAATAAAATGTTTTTATTATTTAAGTTCACAACAACGCCCTCATATGCGTATAATTAACATGCAATTCGCTTGCGTGTTTATCTACTCGTGCAATCTTTAGGGTGGCAACCCTTTTAAAGTAATAAACATAATTAAAATATTAAACAAATTAATTTTATATTTACGTGTATATTTGCTTGGAAACTTTAACTAGTAAATCACACTTTTTATTAAGTAATAGCACTAGCTAAAGTTGATACCGGAAAACATAATAAATATGTTCAAATAGATTCGAGAATATTTTAGATACACAAATTTATCTACTACATTTTTTTTATTTATATGACAGGACTACGTTTGTTGGGTCATCTGGTATAACACAAAGATTTAACTTTCCATTAGATGTCCTAATGACAGTGTATATGTTTTCTTTTACTTTTCCCAAAGTGAACTTCTAATATGCTATTGGACCTAAATAATAATATGCTATTGGACCAAAATAATAATATGCTATTGGCCCAAAATAATAATATGCTATTGGAACTAAATAATAATATGCTATTGGAACTAAATAATAATATGATATTGAAACAAAATAATAAGTGCTATTGGACCAAAATAATAATTTGCTATGGGTGTTTAATTAATAATAGAAATAAGAATTTTAGTTCACAATTTTCCGATAGATGTCGTTAGCAGTTCTGAAGTTATATTGAACAGTTGTAGTGTTTGTGATTTAATATTATACTACCCACATTTTACTTAGTACCATAACTTGATTTGTGATTGGAATCAAGATGACTGTTTTTAATTCTATCGGTGTGCTTTGGTCATTAGTATAAGATGTTTATATTTTTTGATACTCCCGAGTGTTCTTCCACAGTGATAAATAAAAGGTATAAATGAGTGTGAGTGTTTAATTGACCAAATGGTCCTTCGAACCGGATAATAATGAGTAAACTGTAAAGTGCAAACATTAACTTAGTAAATTCAGTGAAGTGTTCGACTTATATTTCCCATCAAAAAAGACTTAGAATATTTGTGTTGAAAAACACTTATAAATTTTTTGTGAAAAAGGACTTAGGAATATCTTAACGATTAGTAACTTAGTTTCTGGCAGTGAATTTGGACTTGTGTTTTTACATATAAAATTTAACATGGCGGATAAAAAGATGAAACAATATATTGCACAATTAAAGACGAATTCAACTAAAATTGAGAAGTTATTTACAAACGCAAGAAAATGTGCTAAGGATAAACGAACGAGAGGGTTTTTGGATTCACGTCTAGAAATTTTACAGGAATATTGGGCTAACTATACAAAGACTTATGATGTTATTTCTGGATTATTAGATACTGAAACATGCGATGTTGACTTAGAGAAACATTTTGAACAAACTGAAGAAGATTATTTAGAGTTTAGGGCTTGGCTTAAGGACAAGTTATATGAATTTAAACAAGATCTAGGTGAAACTTCAAAGTCTGAAATTCATGTATCTGATAGTCAGGCAGAAATATCGAGGATGAGACCCAAACTCCCACCAATATCCATACCACAGTTTTCGGGCGATTACAGTCAATGGATGAGTTTTCGAGATTTATTTTGCTCTTTGATACATAATGATGATCGCTTGACTAAAATTGAAAAACATCACTATCTAAAGACCAGTTTATCTGGAGAAGCTGAACAACTATTGAGGAATTATTCACTTACTGAAGCTAACTATGATGACGCCTGGAAAAAACTAAATGAGAGGTATGATAACAAGAGAATGATCGTTAATAATATACTTACCCGATTTTTAACCCAAAAGACCTTAACCACAGAATCGGCTAAAGGTATAAAGGATCTTATTGATACCTCAAGTCAATGCCTAACGTCCTTAACAAATTTAAAGATCTGTGCATGGAATGCCATTGTGGTGCATATCCTTGTCTCCAAGTTGGATATTGAGACTCGAAAACTTTGGGAGCAATCTTTAGAAGATTTCACTAGTATTCCTACATATGAGGATCTCCAGAGTTTCCTTGAGAAGCAATTCCGAGCCATGGAAATGTATGCACCAAAAGGAAAAACTATTCCACAAACACCTAAAGTAACTAACATCAAAAGCTTCACTACTAAAATTGACAACATTTGTACTTATTGCACACAGAATCATTATATTTGCCACTGTAAAGAATTTGCCTCTCGCTCCATACCTGAACGTCAAGATTTTGTAAAAAGAAACAACATTTGTTTTAACTGCCTCGTAAAAGGTCACACAGTTTCAAAGTGTAGACAGAGTACAGTCTGCAAGAAGTGCGAACGTCGTCATCATACATTGCTGCATTTTACCGCTTCTAAGGACGACAAATTAAACGAAACTGATAAGGAGAAAGATGACCCAACTAGCAATGCATCTAAAACTTCCTGTAACTTGAGTGTTAACCTAAAAGCTGAAACAAAAGATGATCTTGTTATTTTAGCCACTGCTGTGATTAAAGTGGAGTCAAAGAACAGTGGTACTTACGCATTAAGAGCTCTTGTTGATCAGGGTTCTCAGGGATCTTTTATCTCCGAAGCAGCTGCGCAGTTATTGAATCTTGATCGCACTCCAATTACTGGCAAAATCTCTGGAATTTCTAATACATCAGTGGTCACTACAAAATCTATGGTCACACTTACAGTCCACTCTACAAAACACAATGCATCAACCTTTCAGGTAAATGCATACGTTTTAAAGAAACTCACTTCATTGTTGCCTTCACGTGAGTTCTCACAAGATACTTGGCCTTCATCTATGCAGTTGGATCTGGCTGATCCCAACTATCACAAGCCAGGGTCTATTGAAGTTCTGCTTGGTGCCGACGTGCATGCATACATACTGCTTGAAGGCTTACACAAGTGTAACTCTCTTATTGCACTCAACTCTCGCCTAGGTTGGCTAATCTCAGGTAGAGTTTCACAAACTGGATCGACAATAAACGAACATAATACAGTTGTTATGCAAACCAAGATTGAGGTCGATCAGTTACTAAGACGATTTTGGGAGATTGAAGAGAGTTTACCCCACAAAAAACCTATGACCGAGTTAGAAATACAATGTGAAGAGCACTTCAAACTTACTCACACTCGCAATGCTGTTGGTCGGTACATTGTCCGTCTACCATTTAAAGATAATCCACCCACAAACCTTGGAAATACAAAACCCCTTGCAATCAGCCGCTTACAGCACATGGAAAAACGTTTTACACATAAGCCTGAATTCAAGGAAGAATATCACAAATTTATGGAGCAGTATGAATCCCAAGGTCATATGATGATGATACCTGAAAAGGAAATAGTTACACCTGAAGTTTATTATTTACCTCATCACGCTGTTCTTAGACCGACGAGTCTAAGCACGAAGTTGCGTGTAGTCTTCGACGGGAGTGCTGCACCTGTAAATGGAAAATCATTAAACGATGAACTACTTATTGGCTGTCCTCTTCAACAAGATGTCAGAGATCTCATAACTCGATGGAGACAACACCAGATTTGTTTAGTCGCAGATATTCGTCAGATGTATCGTCAGATTCTAATATGTAAAGATGACGCTGACTATCAAAGAATTTTATGGCGAAAATCTCCAACACAACCAATAAAAGAATATAGACTACTTACAGTTACTTATGGAACATCTTGTGCACCCTTTTTGGCCATACGCACTCTTCACCAATTGGCTGAGGACGAGAAGAATGATTTCCCAACTGAAGCTGAAATCCTGAAAAGCGACTTATATATGGATGATCTGCTTACTGGTGTCTCCACAACGGAAGACGCTGTGATGCTACAACAAAGATTGACTGAACTTTTAGCTCGTGGTGGGTTCCCTTTACACAAATGGTCCTCTAATAGTAAGTTAGTGTTGTCCCAAATCCCCAGTGTTGATAAAGACTCGCAAAGTGCGGTTAATATAAAACTTCAAGATACAATTAAAACTTTAGGTATTACATGGAACTCGGACTCTGATAACTTTGAACTTAATTGTAATTTAAATCACGATAATAACACAATTACCAAAAGAAATGTATTGTCCACAATTGCTAAATCTTTCGACCCTCTAGGTTGGCTAACACCTGCGATTATAAAACTTAAAATCTTTATGCAAAAACTCTGGTTGGCCGGCTTGGATTGGGACGAAGAGTTGACTCCTGATCTTAAAGAGGAATGGGTTACTTACCTTGATCGTTTCACGCACATTGAAAATATTCAGTTCCCTAGATGGCTTGGTGTATCTAATGACACCATTAAGCGGGAGCTGCATGGATTTAGTGATGCCTCTTGTGCTGCATACGCTGGAGTAGTGTACCTTAGAGTTTTGAGAAATGATGGCAACATTAACGTTTACCTTGTTCTTGCCAAATCCAAGGTTGCCCCAGTAAAGCAAGTATCTCTCCCACGTCTGGAACTCTGTAGTGCATTACTAGTAGCCAAAATGATAAATCATGTTAAAACCGTTTTAAAAATACCTGACAATGATATTTACACTTGGACAGACTCCACGATAGTTTTGGCTTGGTTGCGTAAGATACCAAATACTTGGACTACATTTGTTGCAAATCGCACTTCAGAAATTTTGACACTCACAAATAGTAACCAATGGCATCATGTTAGTTCTGCAAATAATCCCGCTGATTTAGCATCACGTGGATGTTATCCTTATGATCTACAACAGTCAAAACTATGGTGGAACGGACCTCAGTTTTTATACAAGGCACATGAAATTGAATATTCTTTATTTGAGATTTCTCAAACCGATTTAGAAATGAAACCCACCCCAAAAATATTATGCAATGTAAATGTTACCGAAAATAATGATGCTATTGCAATTTTAACTCGATTCTCCTCGCTGTCGAAATTGATTCGAGTCATTGCTTATTGTTGTCGTTATTATAATTTATGTAAAGTTAGAGTGCTTAAGAAAATGTTTACTGAACCTGCTTATTTGAGCGCTAATGAGCTTGATGATGCTTTTAATCGATGTATTAAACTATCACAATTGATGTCATTCCGCGACGAGATCTCTCGCTTAACGCTAGGTAAACAGGTTGCCAAATCAAGTAAGATTTATGTACTAGACCCTTTTATCGACGATAAAGGCATTATTCGTGTTGGTGGTAGACTCGCGAATGCAGAGATTCCAGGCGACATGAAAAACCCGATTCTGTTAAGTGGCACTTGTGCCTTATCTAAACTTATTGTTGTAAATGCGCATTTGAAATCTCTGCACGGAGGCAATCAACTTACTTTAAATATTGTAAGACAAAGGTTTGGATCACTCGAATTGAAAGTCTTGTCAAAACTGTAATCCACAAATGTGTCCCTTGTTTTAAACAGAAGGCTAATCCACTCCCTCCTTTTATGTCAGATTTACCTAAATTCAGGATTAAACCTAGCCGACCCTTTCTTACGAGTGGAGTAGACTTTTGTGGACCCTTTACAATGAAATTGTATCCTGGTAGATGTAAGAAAACCAGTAAAGTTTATATTAGTCTATTTGTCTGTGCCGTAACAAAAGCCATTCACTTGGAACTTGTCACTGACCTCACTTCTGCTGCATTTATTGCCGCTTTTCGGCGTTTCACCGCTCGACGTGGTCACTGCAAGGAGATTTGGAGTGATCCCGGAACTAATTTTGTAGGCGCGTCCCGTGAACTAGATCTCGCGTTCAATAATTCACAATCTCAACTTGTGGCTGAGATTTCTGAACTTCTCGCTAATGATTTCACGCAATGGAGATTCATACCTCCTCGAGCTCCACACTTTGGTGGAATTTGGGAGTCAGGAGTGAAAAGTATTAAAGGACACTTAAAACGGGTTATCGGCCAAGCCTTCCTCACATACGAAGAGCTCGCTACTTTATCAGCCCAAGTCGAAGCTTGTGTAAATTCTCGTCCCCTCACTCTTATCAATTCTACTCTTGACGAACCCCCATTAACACCAAGTCACTTTCTTGTCGGAGAGCCCTTAATTGGGGTTCCTGAGCCGTCTTTGATTGATGTTAACTTAAGTCCGTTGAATCGATGGCACATAATCCAACGTATGGTGCACTGTTTGTGGCGTCGCTGGCAAAACGAGTATTTAACTACGTTACAGCATCGTTACAAATGGAACATAAAGCGACCTGATCTTCCCCTCGGCACTGTCGTTCTCGTCAAGGATGACACCCTCCCCTGGAAAATGGCTTTTGGGACGTATTATGCAGAAACACCCAGGTGCTGATGGTGTTACAAGAGTTGTAACTTTACAGTACAAGGACAATATTTTGAAGCGACCTATGGTGAAAATATGTCCTTTGCCCCTGGATGAGTCTGACTCCTAGTAACCAGAAATTTGTTTTACTTTGCTTTGGTTTATATCTTGTCGTCAGGTCTTAAGGACTTGAGTCGTCCTTGGCCGGCGGAATGTTTAATTAATAATAGAAATAAGAATTTTAGTTCACAATTTTCCGATAGATGTCGTTAGCAGTTCTGAAGTTATATTGAACAGTTGTAGTGTTTGTGATTTAATATTATACTACCCACATTTTACTTAGTACCATAACTTGATTTGTGATTGGAATCAAGATGACTGTTTTTAATTCTATCGGTGTGCTTTGGTCATTAGTATAAGATGTTTATATTTTTTGATACTCCCGAGTGTTCTTCCACAGTGATAAATAAAAGGTATAAATGAGTGTGAGTGTTTAATTGACCAATGGGGCAAAACTGTTTTGCATCTACACCTTTCCCTAACTCCAGACTAATATTTGAGAACTACTATTCAAATACTTTTTATCCTAAAAAGATTAGCGAATGATATCCTTCCTAAATAGAAATTCGAGAATGACCCTTCGAGAATATTGAATACAGTAATTTTCTGCTATACAAAATAAAACTCTTTATACTTGATGTTGCAGGTTACTGCGCTGCTGTCGTAAAACCTAAAACTTTACTGCAAACGTCGAGACCGTGTAAATTTCGCTTCTGCTTATCACACGTATTTTACCCATCACCATTTGTGCAAAGAACTTGAAATGTTTTCTAAAGAATAGGTTAAATAAAAACATTCAATACTCGCAAAGAGTTCCTTTATCAAATCAGTCCATAAACATTCCAGTGCAAATTAGCACAGATGGTTAATTCCTGTTGTATCCGAAATTTACACGCATCAGCCTTTCGCGACACCTTAGAAAAGGCCAGTGACCATGATTGCGTAAATACCAGCCCATAGCCCACTTCTGGGCTCGGACCCCCCGTAGAGGGAACGAAGAGTATACCCGCCACGCTTGTCCAATGTGAATTAACGGATTGCATACTGAGATATTCGAGATGTTTATCTTCAACGTTGGAACAATGCTATTATGGTATATGCACATTAGACGAGAAAAGTTGCATAAGTCGTAAATACCATTGTGAAATTGGAACCCATTTGGCTACCCCGCATAGCCGTTCTATGCATTCAGGGGCGGATCAAGAATACTGCACCGTGTGGCCGAGGGTGACCTGTAACAGACAAAACAACTTCAGCTAGGTAGTTAGGTACTCCAACTGCATGGCAACCACCTCTGGTTTTAAAACATGCCGCCATAGTTACCATGTTTCTTTTCGAGGCCGATTATAAAAAATCCTTTATATCTCAACCGATTCGATAGAACAAACGTAGTCAAGAGTATCCAAAAAAGTTTATCGTAATTAATTAATTAACCTTAATTAAGGTTAAATCAAAAAGAACACAAATTAAAGTTAAGCGTCGCTTAAAGCTAGTATAAAATTCATCGAACATTGATTGCAATCCATGTATAATGTAAATTCCATTACATTGAAGTTCAATCAAGACCAATGAACTGCGATATCGAACAAATCGCGCAATGCATGACGGTGCAGGAATTAAATGATTTTGTCTGACGCCCAATAAATCAATTGACGCTTTTATATTTCACGTGAAAAGAAATTTTTGGTTTATTTTATTAAAAAAATATTATTTTTATAACAATGCCGTTGGAGGTACCTGGACAAACATACTGAGACATTATTATTATTTCTCAGTTCCGCACTTTCTCATAGCCAGATAAGTTACGTTTGTATTATAATATATAAATAATATTAATAGTATTGTATGTTCTAGATAACTGATATATTTTCATGTAACTAGAAAAGAGAATCACTTCCGGAGTGCAACACTTCCGGAGCATAAACGATCAATGAGAATCTAATGTTTGGACAACCAATGAGAATAATATTTCCGGAGTATAAACGACCAATGAGAGTCGCTTCCAAAGTGTGGAATGGGGACGAGTGAGAGACAGGCCGACCGCTTCCATATAAAGCGCTGCAAGTAGGTGCCAGGCCCCTCTTTTTCGTTAGGTCGTCGTCGCGTGCGGAGGCTGTCTGTCGGTCTGCCTGCCATTTTTCTGAATCGTCCACCGTTGGTTCATAATATTCGTGGGGCTGGTTCATGAAGTTCATAAAATGGCTGGTTCAATAAGGGTTTACATACATATGTATATATATTTTTTTCATCACCGTAACTATATTCATGTGAATATACCTATAGTTACGAGTTCTCACGGAAACTTGAGACAGTTATGAGCTATCTTCATCATAATTGCTTTTTGGCTGTCGGCATGCGTGCGCATAGTAAAAATGTTACTCTCATATGTTTTTACAAACGCGCCAAAAGAAGTTACTTCAAAATTATTTATAAGGCACTTTGGGTGAAATGAGCTAAGTGACGTCCTGTTCTCACATAAAAATCCACTACGTAGAAACTCGTAATGATCTTGATCAATATTAATGAGTGGATGATCTCGAAATATCTGTTTGTAATTGAAACGAAATAATATTCGATATCAATCTAATATGAAGGACGCTGATCGATAGCTGGCAGAAGTCGGGATCGACGGCGCGGAACAGACTCCTCTTGCTCATTACCGATACGGCATGATGTACACGCTGCAAAACAAACCATGTTCTAATTCTGTTAAATAAATATTTCTTTCTGAAAATGGTTTATATATTTCATATATATAGTACAATAGTTCCAGGCCCTTAAAATTAACATTGGTAATTTTTTCAACCTGTAATCCGACAATAACCTTCTCTAATTTATGGCATGTTTTTCTATTTTGTTCAAGTCTATTCCAATAAAGTCCATCAACTTTTTTGATATCATCTACTCAGCCCAAAACACTTGTTATTGTAATATATATTATTACTACTATTATAGAATTTAAACCGTGCTATTATTTTTGTCATCATTTATGTTTCGACTAAATTTTTACAGTAATTTAAGAAATACTAGTAAATTCTGCATTTGAAGCCCAATTTTGACTGTCACAGGGCAAAACTTCTGATTCTTTTTTGTGTCGAAGACCTAACATTGAATTTTCTTTTCCAGATTATAAAAAAATTATATAAATATGATTTATTTGATATTTATAAAAAGTATGTCAAACTATACCGCCTGACCCTCAATCACCTAAAAGGAAAATATTAGTTCTAACTTTTCTTTATTTCCTTTGATATTGTAGAATCTGTAATCCATTTGTGACCTTTTCACATAAGATAACAATATCTCTCTTGACGTTAACCGAAAGTAGACGGCTAAAAAGCTACAGTTTTGTTATAAAATCCTTGTACTAATGAAATCCTGTACCACAGGATCTTTCACAAACATTCTATCAATCGACACATATACCCAGATCAGAACAAACTATTTGCATCACATAAATATTTTGTCTTCCATTCTATTTTTTTTTTGCTGTAGGACAGCATGACTGCCTGTCGGCTGATGACCCGCTTAAAACTTAGCAGTTACCGTCGCCTAATGAATGTTTGCAAGGCCAGTGGCATCGCGAACACGCTGCTGTCCTATAAGGGTACAGGAACTTGAGTCACTAATGCCGGAACACAACACAAGGTTATGCCTTGATCACACGTACCGAGCAAACGGGCGAGACAGTGCTCTCGGCCGAGTACTCGGGAGGGTGGACACTCGGCCTATTAAGTAGAACGGAATCCGAGCTACTGACTCGCCACTTCGTTGGCCGAGCACTCCACCGAGCGCTCGGCGCTATGTTTATACGCACCGAGTACTCGGCCGAGAGCACTATCTCGCCCGTTTGCTCGGTACGTGTGATCAAGGCATTATTATGGCTGCATACTTAAGATCAAAGGTGGTCGACATCCAGACGGGCTTGAGGCCCTACCACGTAGCTAGTGTGGGTTGTTTTGTCGCTTTTTACAACAGGTCGACCCCGGCCGCAGAGGTTGGTATTTCTCCGCCCCTGCACGGATTCCATGGAAATAAAATAAAAAAATAAAACCCCACAAACACAACCGTACCAGATCTCTTGTGTAGTGACTGATATTTTCTGTTAACTGTACATTCACTATCGAATTCAGGCCCTTTCGTGCAGTCAGTTCAATTTATAAACATGTACCTATGTATATCAATTTCCGGTTGGGTGCTTGACGACCATCAGATTTATGCGTATGAGTGTTTGGATTTTTTGACATTTAGGTAATATATTGGATTAAAAACGATTTTAAAGTATTATTAATAAAATTTGGCTCAGTTCAGTTTATTCATTTTGGATTATTATTGTTTTTTTCAATTTTGAAACATCGTACAAACTTAAGTTCAGAATACATAGAAAAGAAGAAAATAAATAAATTCTGATATAAACAAATCAAGATAGTCTTACAGCTGATGGTACAATTCTGTATTCGTATTCTTTATTTGTGGTATAATTATTATTTTAAAATATTTTTTGTAATTTAAAGAAATATCTATTCTAGAATCCACAGTGTTAGAAGTGTTAGATTCAAGTGTAACTTAAATATTCTGGTATGGGCATTTCTTAAATTTGTGATGTCATTTTTAAATAACCTAAATGTAAGTAGGCTTCCTTAAAATAAACTAACCGGAAGTTTGTAAATGTTTCAAAACGCAATAACCAAAATTAATACAAAATACTTATAGAAATATTATAATAATTAATGCCTAAATAATTTTGTCCTGCAGAACTAACTAGCGGAATTGTTTCCGTTTCTGTAATAAATATTTTGGTAGATATTTAATTTTGGTTATTGGCAAGTAACGGCAGGAAGGGAGACACCTGTCGACGGGATATAAAAACTGGCGACAGAATATTATAAAAGACGGTGTAATACTAAAAAATGGACAGTTTAAGAAATATAATTGCTAAGTGAAATTGAAATATATTCATGGTGATTAACGTTCAAGTTAGTTTTATTTAATAACTTTCACAAAAGGAACATGTTGCTTATCAAAGTCATATACATATTTTTGAACCCTAGCTACAAAGATAACATTTGTACCATTTCTCTTTCTACCTTCATCTAGGTACGCACTTATTTTTTGCTTTGTAAGAGATTCAGAAGTGTTTGAGAATTAAAAAACACATCAACTTTCTTCAACACATAGTGCTTAAACCGTGAGGTATTAACGAAATTAACGATCCTGGAGAAAATAAACCCCTCACAAAACTTCACTGTCACTGAATACTAAATTGTAGTTAAACATATCTTTGAATAGCTACCTCATTACTTTGGGAGTGTTAAAGGGTATAAATGAATTGCTTCCTTCTCTTTTTTTATTGTTGCAGAACATAAGACAACCACACAGCTAGCAAGCAGTCATCTATTGATGCCTATAGATACCCGTTACCTATGCATGTTTGCGACGCCAGTTGCATCGCTATCATGATGCCTTCCGTGTATTGGAATTGAATTCTGAGTCACTTATATAATCTGAAACACAACACGAAGTTATTATAGCGCCATACTTAAAGACCAGATGTGGAGTTCCTAACGTATTCAACTCCGTGATACGCATTTTCTGGTTGTCTCAATTTAGCACCGGCCAAATTTTACAGCCTTATATTATATATCTAAATAATTGCAGGGACTAGTACACCAGTATAAATCAGGCAATACGTCTATTTTCACGCATCATACAATCAACCAATAATCGCATCCCTTTCGATCACGTATTGTCAGCGACGATCACGTATTGTCAGCGATAATTCCAAAAATCTTAAGTTTGATGAGTCAGTCGGTTTGATATGAACAGAAATCCACCCTTCTAAATTGAACGCGTGAAATTTATTTCTTTTCACGTCCCCCCTCCTTAATTGAGGGTCATTGTATGACGTCATCTCCCTCAGTACAATTTACCCCATAATTTTGATATCAATCACAAATTCGCTGCGCTAATGAGGGTTTGGAGACAGTGTAGCAAATTGCGTGTTTACATTCAAACATACTTTTAGTTACTACTCACAACGCATTATTTTACTTGGTTTTATGTTTTAAATTACACTTAAAATCTTGTTCACTTCTAGTTTAGCTTAATGATCTTCTTTATCATTAACTTGTTAAAGTTTCAATCGATCACTTCCTGACATTCACCTAAGCGTTTTAGTCTTTCGTTTTCCGTTATATCTTTATCTTGTTTTTATCTACCTTTACAATACAGGCTAGATTTAATCTAAGTCAAAAAATTCTCACGTGTAGATTTTCCGGAGTGTGTTTTACTCGTGTTTGCCTTAAAAATTGAGTTTTCACGCCTAACTACTATATGTTATTTAATGAGCAGGGGGCAAATACGCTTCTTGCTTGGGGCCTTTACTGGGCACTTTGGAACCAACAACATGCTCATGAAGATGGGTCTAACCGCGACACCTATTTGCAGGTTGTATGGGGAACATACAGAACGCATATAACACCTACTGTGTACATGCGATGCATTGGCTAGGAAGCGAATGAATCTTTTGGGGGTAGGATATCCGACACCGGAAGACTACAGGCTCCTATCTCCATATCTCATTGTTAGGCTCATGAAGCAAATCTTCAATGAGATTGGAGAGGAGTGATTGCTATCTAGGGGAACACAAAAGATCCCATTGGGTCGAAGTGTCCGAGATAACTCTCGGCCCCAAAATAAGATAAGATAAGATCTGTTATTTAAAGTGAACTTTAAGTACCGTAATAACCTAAGAGTTGTAAATATTTATAAGCAGAAATAAGCATACATCATCACGTCGGTCCATTTGCTTTTGTGATGTTCTCAATAAAACTTAAGTAACCTCAAACAAAATAAACCCATCATAAATTTAACCCTCTTTCTTCGTAGCTTTGACGTTAGCACATCAGACATATTAATGGACAGCTATTTATATATTTTACATCATAAAACCAAACCCAGCCATAGTAATTGGCGAGTTTTATTGTAACACATCAGCTCTTGAATAATTCTAAATTTCAGTTGTAAGCCTTTAAGTCAGGTCTTCCGTATTAGCTATATAGAGTTGTTTCTTCTCCGTAACGCTCTTGGCAGAGGGGTCGTGCTCGACATGGTATTATTATTGAGGGACTGCTGTGTTTCGCCTCACTATATCTCGCCATCTCTCCTTATTTCTGGTATTTTTACTGCACTTGTGCAAGGGTTCGCTCACTGCGGATTTAATTTGGTCGGTCCAGCATGGGTGATCTGCCGCGCAATTTAGTGCCCTTTACTCTACCCTGTATGACAATACGCTCAATTAGTCGCCATCCTGCCTTAAGACGTGTCCAAAATATTTGGAAATTCGAGTCTGGACGAAGATAGATAGGTGCTGCTTGATACCGGGCTCTTGGAGTATAGAGGCATTCATCTGAAACTCAGTCCATGATAATCCAAGCATTCTTCTCCAGCACCACATCTCCAGAGCGTCTATTTTCTTTTTCTCCGCCTCTTGCATTGTCCAAAATCTCGTAGAGTTTACAAAAATTATGTTAAGTGTTATGTTAAGTAAGTGTTATGTTAAGTAAGTGTTATGTTAAGTAAGTGTTATGTTATGTAAGTGGTTATGTTAAGTGTTTTACGATACATACTTTTAACATTATCGCCCTGTAAGAAGATGACTTGAATAGCGACTTCACAAATAGTGTTTTTTTTATAGCTAGAGTTCAGCAGACATGCAGACGGCTCACTCTGGCAGGTGGTCACCATCGCCTATGGACGCTTGCAGCACCAGAGGCAATACTAACGCGCTGCCGGCCTCGAAGCAATTTTATAACGCCTTTTTTGAAGAACCCCATATCGTACCGCGCTGGGAAAACCTCAGCCGGAAGCTCATTTCAGATCCTGAGAGTACGTCGAGAGGTCCGTGTCTTAAGTGAGTAGCGACATAGTATTCCTTCCTTTACTATTTCTACTTATTTCAAAGTTTTATCTACGTATGTAAGATCTTAATAAACAATTATGTAGTTTACTGTAGCTGGCTTTGTTCTAAAAAGGAATTACTTAACTTCGTACTGACCAACGAATAAAGGAAAAAGTGAAAACTAATCATAATACAATTTTGTAAGTTATTAGTCGCAAAGCTTAAAATTGGTTTTAATGACATTATCGATTCTGAGCCTGATTTATGTGTATATATTTATATTCTATCCGTGCAGGGGCGGAGAAAGAATACTAACCTCTGTGGCTGGGGTCGGCCTGTCGTAAAAGGCGACAAAACAACCCACCCTAGCTACGTGGTAGGGCCTGAAGCCCGTCTGGATGGCGACCACCTTTGGTCTTAAGTATGCTGCCATAATAACCTTGTGTTGTGTTTCGGCATTAGTGACCCAAGTTCCTGTACCCTTATGGGACAGCAGCGTGTTCGCGATGCCACTGGCGTTGCAAACACCTATAGGCGACGGTAACTGCTAAATTCTAAGCGGGCTGTCAGCCTGTCTGCTGTCCTACGCAATAAAAAAAATATGTAAATAAGAAAAGTATATGTGTACAATGCCGGATATGGACTAGAGTGCACCGTACAAGAAGTTGATGGGATGGCTCGTGAGCAGTGGACTGTATGAGAGGGGGGAGGTGGTTAGAGATATGCGATGCCTTGCAGTGGGCAAAGAAATCACACTGTCCTTGATTCCACCCCTTCCCGGTTCAGTTCATGTCCGCTCGTGGAGGAACTGTTGCACGGCACCAGCTAAATGTCACAAACCAGACACTGAACACAATCTTATGCCAAGGCCAATGAGAGTTAGTAAGGAGTAACTAAAGCCAATTGCGCAGGGTGCAGAGAGTGGTCTTCAGGGAAGTCGAATGTCAACCGTCCCGCGCGCTTAGAGGCCCAAGTGATACTACCCTCGTCCCAAGCTCGCTTTTACCATTCACCTCACCGAGAGCGAGGGTAGATAACAAAAATCAGGAGGCAGATTTTAACTACCCTTTATGCAAGATTGAACAATATGACTAGTGTATCATTTGTCTAATACCCATAACACTGCTCTACTGCTTAGTTTGAGCCTTGATGGCACCGTGTGAATTTTTTTATAACTTTTATGAAGTAATTATCCTTGTTATCCAATTACAGCACTAGAGCGCATTATACGACATAATGCTCAATGTTGATGTTTTAACTACAGCAACGCTTCGCACAATCGAGCACTCTCAAAAGTGATGCGTGCAATCAAATACCAACTCAGTGACAGAAAATTAACAAGTGTTTTTCTTTAAGTTGGCATTGATCGAAATTTTATTTATATATTATCGTTAGTAATATTGTTTATTATTGAAAAAAATATTTAAAGCTTTCGTTTCGTCGTAGTTTTTTGGAATTAATCAAAGTAAATTTTTTTTTATTTATTTATCAAATTCACAGTTATTACATTGGCTTAATAAAATAACAGCACAAATAACCACTAAGGTTTGTACAATGCCATCGAAACTTAAGTCTACGCACGTTCAAATGACTGAGTAAATTTAGATTACAATTTCTCTAAAAAGTATTTTTTAAGTGAGGCTTTAATATTTTTTGGGTTATATTATCTCTTATATTTGTTGGTAAATCGTTTAATAATCTTGGAACTAAGTAGGTAGTTGTGCGCTTGCCGTACATATTCTTCGCGCCGCTAGTAGCAAACCGGTTTTGAGCAGCGGCCCGAGTATATACAGCGTGCTTCATTTTAGTTTGTATTTTTTTATTAAAAAAGTTTTCCTTGAGTATCATTTTTTTCAAACTGTGTTAAAAAAAATTAATACAAGTACGGATGAAGGTACAAACATTGACTTTTTTTATTTTCCACATTTAAAATGTGATTACAATTTCATTTTAGAATTCTAATCTATATTCTATTTTTTTTTCAACACTGAAATTAGCGCATTCTGCTGGTGAATTTGAAAACTGTTTCACGTTCCAATTAACCATAAGCATAATTCGGCATTGTGCGCCACTGAGTCGCATTATGCTCTGTAATTGGAAAACAAGGAATGTATTTCGTTATATACATTGTTTTTATAAATGTTATTATTATAAAAACTGAGACTCAAGCGCTTGCTCTACGTTTACGCTACAGTCTAACCCTAAAACAGTTAGCTGAACTGTGTTCATGGCAAATCACAGTTCCTTCATTTCAGAAACACAAATATTCGGCCTCATCTATGGGTATTAGGATCATGTAGGGGTCAACTGCGTTATTGCTGTTTGTGAATATTTATTGCCTCTAAATTTATGGTTATAGCGCCCACTTCACTCGTAAATGTGTATTCACTCAAAGTATGCATTACTTTTATTTCAGTTATAAAAGTTACACATAAAGTCGATCATAGTTGCTTTTGTCAATAGCATGTGTTTATGTTTTAATTTTTTCTCAAAACTCTGTAGACGCGTGCCCTCGATCCGGGAAGGGATGTGCGACTCCGAGAAAGATGTTCGACCTCTGACTACCTATTTAAAATTCCATTGTCCTCCTATCCTGAGCCCAAGGATAAACTGAATTACCAATCTGGTGGTCCAGGCTGGCGCTAGCCCGTCTCTGTACCGTGCGGTATGTGGGATATCGCGTTAACAGGCTGCTGCCGGCAAACCAGCACCATATTGGCGCCCCGTAAAGTGCCATTAATCGCAGAGTCCACTCAAAGAGTCTGTGGCATACTGAGCCCAGCCCAAATTCTAATACATTTTTATTGCTAGTAGGACAGCCAACAGGCGGCCCACTTTGTTTAATTTAAGCCCGTGAATTTTGAAGTTATATATAAAATACACTATCGATTCGAGCATAATTCTAGATATTAATTATTAATAATTATTATACAATGATATAATAGTATCTTACAAAAGATCGTTTCTGTTTTAGATTATATAAATATTCTTGACGGATATTAAATATACAGACAAATCGGCATAAGTTTACAGACATCAAAACCTTTCGTTTAGTAAAATTTGCACATTAATGCAAAGTGATCGGCTAATACATCGATACATGTGGAGACGGGCCGCAGCTGGGACACTATCGATCATCGCATGCCACGTCGTTTGCTAGACGACACTGCATCATCAATCAAACCCGCGACTCCGTCTAATCACTGTACTAAGAACGGGTGAAGGTGGAATTTGGAGTGGCTAACGTGAGACATTTTGCGTATATTTTTCCATTTTATACTAAAACATTTTAATGACTAGGTTTAATACTTTGAATTGTATCGTTTTTTACATTAGTATTTTACTACGATTTTAAAGTCTTCTTTCGAGTATTTAACTTTGGTGCTCAGGATTCTGTTGAGTATGACAATACTCTACTGGGATCAATGGATATCTTTGTCTTTGTCATTAGCTTAAATATTTCTTATTGCTAACAACAGCACACAGGACACTGTCCACATAGGTACTTAAGCCTAGGTCCCTAATGCCGGAACACAACACAAGGTTATTGTGGCAGCATACTTATAGGGGTGGTTGCCACCAAGATTTAAGGCTTGGCAGGCCTTACTACCCAGCTAGGGTTGTATTGCCTAATGTGTATATAGGGGTTAAAGTATGAAATTGCCGATCTGTACTTGTTCAGTTGTTCTGAACATATAATTAATCAAGTTGTCAATAATTTTATCAATGTAATATTTTTTATATTCTGGTAATTTTTTTACATTATAATATTTTTGTACCTAGTCAGGTCATAAATTCTGTCACATGTTTAATGTAAAATAATTGTAACAAGTTTATTAATTATGTAACCATTCATATACCAAAATGAACTTAACAAAACATAGATTCTTATGACATTAAAGTTTATTCAAAATGACCTCCGTGATTTTGAATACAAGCCTTCAACCTGCGCGGCCAGTCGTCTATCGCAGCACGAACGAGGTCCATGTCAATATCGGCGGCTGCCTTAATCAAGGATGTCTTGAGTGACTCCAAATTGGGATGAGGTTTTGAGCACGCCTTTTCCTCCAAGTGTTGCCATATCTTGTAATCTAACGGATTCAAATCTGGACTGGAGGAGGGCCAGTCTTCGTGCCGGATGAAGTCGATTTCACGCGCCGCCAGCCAGTCTTGTGTGCTCTTCGCTCTATGAGCTGGCGCCGAATCTTGTTGGAATACCCAGTGCCTGTTATTGAACATGGTATGAGAAACAGGTTCCACAAGGTTCGTCAGGACTGTATTTTGATACACAACAGCATTCGTTTTTACACCTTTCTCACAAAAATGTACCTCTGTTAAGCCCCAATAAGAAACTCCCAACCATACCATGAGCGAGGATGGAAAATGACCTCGTTGGACACGCGGAATACGGTTGCTCGCTTCTTCACTACTGTGTGCGTACACCTTATCATTTTGTTTGTTGTAGCTCTCTTCTACGGTAAACATTTTTTCATCCGAAAAAAGAATTTCCCGATTTTTTTTCCCGCGTACCGCTACAACAAAGCGCGGCATCTCTTCAGTCTCAGGTCCATTAGACGAGCATTCAAACGATGTCCTGTTTTCCTTCGATATGCCCGAAGCCCTAAGTCTTCATTTAACACCCTTTTCACCGTGGTTCTACTTAACCCCATCTGAAGGGCCAAAAGTTTCTGCTTACGTTTGGGATTTCTTTGAATTCGTGCCTTCACAGCTTTTATCACTGCTGGAGTCCTAACAGACCGAGGGCGACCACTTCTTGACCTGTCATCTACACTAGAGTCTTCATTGTATCGTTTGATGGTACGATAAACGAATCTTTTGGTTATATTCAAATTTTTCAGTATGTTAAAAATTTGAATTGGCGCGTAACCGCAACGATGCAACGCAATAACTGCAACACGGTCTTCTTTAAGCGTCCACTCCATATTTAAAAATGAGTAAAATTCTAAAAGTTATACATTTTTATTTTCATGAACAATTCGAAATTCTAATTCAATAAACTTTTTTGTGGCCAGCATTCTAAAAGAAAAGTTTTTACTGTGTGACAATACTTATGACCTGACTAGGTACTATGGCAACATTGGCAACTGCTCTTCTGAAAAAACCTTTCTGCAGTTAAGTTGTGTTAATTTGTATAAAACATTTAAATAAATATAATTAGTCTCCTGACCACTTGTTTTTAATTATACATGTCAAAATTGTGATCTCTGGCACCGCCGCAGGAAACTTGTTTTTTCTAACATATACATATTTATTTAACCAAAATAATTACCCTCATTATCTATGCATTGCTGCCATCTAAACGAAAGATTATTTATGCCTTTACGATAAAACTCTGGGGATCTAAATTCGACAAACTGTTTAAAAGTATTTTGTACTGCCTCCTGAGAAGAAAAATTTTTATCACTTAGAAAAGACGTATTGTTTAATATACTTTACAACACGTCTTCGTACTTTCAACATATCTCCAACAGTTATTGATTGGTTTCAGAGTTACCTGTTTGGGCGCCGGCAAAGGGTACGCTTAGATGATACATTTTCATCTTGGCAGGACCTCACTGCTGGAGTCTCGTAGGGTGGCGGTTTATCTACCCTTTTATTTTCCATTTTTATAAATTCAATCTCTTGTGACATATCTTCTTCCTATCATCTCTATGCAGATCACTTGAAAATTTATACTCAGTGCCTAGGGATAAATTACATGAGGCCATTAAAACTACGAATGAAGATTTACGTACAATTCTTGAATGAAGTATTTTCTATGGCTTAAAAATAAATCCCTCAAAAACACATTCTATCAACATTAGTACTTCGCGCATAATTTCTAAATTAGATGTATCTCTTCTTCCCAATATCACATTTCATGGTATGTACATTGCTATTAATGATAAGATAAAAAACCCTGGTGTAACTTTTGACAAAGAACTACATATGTTGGCGGCCCCACTTAACAGAATTAAGTCGTAGAATTTTTGCCTCTCTTAAGAAACTCAAAAACTTTCTTCCATTTGCCACTAAGATAAAACTTGTTCAATCTTTATTGTTCTCTATCCCTGACTACGCCGATGTCTGCTATCTTAACCTTATCTAAGAGCAACTATTGAAGCTGGAACGTCTTCAAAATGTTTACATTAGGTTCATATTTGGTTTAAGAAAATCCATACTAATATTATAAATGCGAAAGTAACTCTGTCTGTCTGTCTGTCTGTCTGTTCCTCTTTCACGCCTAAACGGCTGAACGGATTTTGATGAAATTTGGTATGGTGATAGATGATAACCTAGAAATGGTCATAGGCTATAAATAATCACGCCATCGTTCTTAGGGGGTAGGCAGTAGGCAGATAACTAAATTGAGTTAGTGATTTTTTGTGCTTATCCGGTATCTATGAGAATCGGCCAACATCTATTTTTCATCCCCCTAAATGTTAGGGGTGACATTTTATTATTTATATGGCAGAACAACGTTTGCCGGGTCAGCTAGTATGACCATATTTCTGAATATCGCCGAAACCTCACGTGGTTGCCAATCTCGCTTCGACGAAATGCCCACATTCTCCACTTACTGTATATAATACTGTTTATTCTTTCTTCCCCTCCTTATCCTAAAGATAATTTTAAATTTATTTACACAACTCATTCCCGCTTTTTGCGCTCTATTGAAAATTTGCTCTTACAGAACCCGGTATACTTTTAAACATTTTTTTCCAATTCCTTTGCAGTACAGGCTCTCCATATTTGGCACTTCCTCCTTCTGGATATTAGAAAAGCAAAACTACTTGCCATTTTTAAAGCTTTGTTAACGACCATTACACCATTGCCTAGTCATAAACTGTATTGACGCGTGTATGCTTTATTGTATTGCTGTTGTTACATTTTAGATTAATTTAATTCTTGATTCTCGAATTTTGATTTTTGTGTCTGTTGCGCACCTCCTTGTACAGTTACTTTAAATGTTCTTGATAGGTTGTCTGGGAGAAATCGCCATTTGATGATAAGACCGCCGTGTGTTCACTATGTTGCAACATTAATATTTTCTAGAATATATCTTTTTTTCTGTAAAATTGTATGGTGGATTATAAAGAATATATAAACATATTTATCTATCTATCAAAAATTGTTTAAACACGAAAAAATGGTGGTCCGTTGGTGCAAGGTCTGGCAAATACGGTGGATGACGTATGTTTTCTAACTGCAGCTCCTGTAGAGTTACAACAGTTTCTTGTGTAGTGTGAGGTCTTGCGTTATCATGGAGCAATAACGGTAAAGATCGCTTCATGAGTCGAGGCTGTTTCACTGGCAGTTTCGCCATCATTGTTCAAAGTTCGACACAGTAAACATTTGCTGTTACTGCTTGACCAGACTTGAGAAAGCTATAGTAAATAACACCAGTTAGAGACCACCAAACAATTACATTACTTTTTATTGGGAAGCTTTGCTTTAGGGCATTGTTACAGCATTTGATCTGGGGTCAGCCATTACATTTTTCGCTTAAGGTTATCGTATAAGAATTCACTTTTCATCACATGTCACAATTCGATCCAATATTTCTTTATCTCTGTACGAATTCAAAAAAAAGGCAGCACAAGTTTCAACACGTATTTGTTTCTGCAGATCAGTTAAATTATGAGGCACCCATTTTTCATATTACTTTTATCTTATTGATTTGATGCAAATGAGTCAATTGTAGGTAGGGTAACGCTAAACCATGCCGCTAATTTGTGGGTAGTTTGGATTTGATCGACTTCCATCATCCCGTTCAGCGTTATTTACCTGTGTTTTTTTTATTGCAATAGATCAACAGACAGGCTGACGGCCCGCTTTGAAGTTAGCAGTTACCATTGCCTATGGATGTTTGCAACACCAGTGGCATCGCAAACACGCTGCTGTCGCATTAAGGCACAGAAACTTGGGTCACTAATGCCGGAACACAACACAAGGTTATTATAGCGGCATACTTAAGACCAAAGGTGGTCGCCATCCAGGCGGATTTGAGGCCCTACAACGTAGCTGGGGTGGGTTGTTTTGTCGCTTTTTACCACAGGCTGACCCCGGTCGCAGAGGTTAGTGTTCTTTCTCCGCCTTTGCACGGATTAAAATCCAATTAAAACACTTCAAGACGTTAAGCAATGCAAGTTGTAATTGAGTGTTCTTATTTACTATTATAAAGTAGGTCAAATCGCCACGTGACGTGTTCTCACAAATCAAGCCTAAACAATGCTAACAGATGTCGCAATCCGTTTTCAATCGGAGATTCACAACGGTTCCGGCCTTGAATTGAGATTGTGTCGGTCAAGACGAGACAAATGTCCCAGCTTCGATTGGAAGATAAAGGTTCCCCTTTGGGATGAAACTTAGCAGATAAGATACTCTTGTTCTTACATGGGTTCATTTTAATGGCTTGCGGTGATCCCTTTAAGGTTTAACTATGTGATATTTACTATAGTATTATTTTGTATTACACACGCAGACCCAGGCCTAAATAAACTATTTTTTGATCATAAAAATATTTTTTTTTATTGGGAACTAAACTTGCATTCACATACGCCACATAATTGCTATTAAATAAGCCCCGTTATCAATTTATAGTTTTACTTGCAAACAAACATACCTAGTCAGGTCATAAGTATTGTCACACAGTAAAAACTTTTCTTTTAGAATGCTGGCCACAAAAAAGTTTATTGAATTAGAATTTCGAATTGTTCATGAAAATAAAAATGTATAACTTTTAGAATTTTACTCATTTTTAAATATGGAGTGGACGCTTAAAGAAGACCGTGTTGCAGTTATTGCGTTGCATCGTTGCGGTTACGCGCCAATTCAAATTTTTAACATACTGAAAAATTTGAATATTACTAAAAGATTCGTTTATCGTACCATCAAACGATACAATGAAGACTCTAGTGTAGATGACAGGTCAAGAAGTGGTCGCCCTCGGTCTGTTAGGACTCCAGCAGTGATAAAAGCTGTGAAGGCACGAATTCAAAGAAATCCCAAACGTAAGCAGAAACTGTTGGCCCTTCAGATGGGGTTAAGCAGAACCACGGTGAAAAGGGTGTTAAATGAAGACTTAGGGCTTCGGGCATATCGAAGAAAAACAGGACATCGTTTGAATGCTCGTCTAATGGACCTGAGACTGAAGAGATGCCGCGCTTTGTTGAAGCGGTACGCGGGAAAAAAATATCGGGAAATTCTTTTTTCGGATGAAAAAATGTTTACCGTAGAAGAGAGCTACAACAAACAAAATGATAAGGTGTACGCACACAGTAGTGAAGAAGCGAGCAACCGTATTCCGCGTGTCCAACGAGGTCATTTTCCATCCTCGCTCATGGTATGGTTGGGAGTTTCTTATTGGGGCTTAACAGAGGTACATTTTTGTGAGAAAGGTGTAAAAACGAATGCTGTTGTGTATCAAAATACAGTCCTGACGAACCTTGTGGAACCTGTTTCTCATACCATGTTCAATAACAGGCACTGGGTATTCCAACAAGATTCGGCGCCAGCTCATAGAGCGAAGAGCACACAAGACTGGCTGGCGGCGCGTGAAATCGACTTCATCCGGCACGAAGACTGGCCCTCCTCCAGTCCAGATTTGAATCCGTTAGATTACAAGATATGGCAACACTTGGAGGAAAAGGCGTGCTCAAAGCCTCATCCCAATTTGGAGTCACTCAAGACATCCTTGATTATGGCAGCCGCCGATATTGACATGGACCTCGTTCGTGCTGCGATAGACAACTGGCCGCGCAGATTGAAGGCTTGTATTCAAAATCACGGAGGTCATTTTGAATAAACTTTAATGTCATAAGAATCTATGTTTTGTTAAGTTCATTTTGGTATATGAATGGTTACATAATTAATAAACTTGTTACAATTATTTTACATTAAACATGTGACAGAATTTATGACCTGACTAGGTATACGGGAAAAGTTGTTCGCAAAATTGACGAATCTTCCAAAAAGACGACTGTAAAAATGGCCGCAATGGACCAAAAATCTTTCAAATTTGCAAGTTTTTGGGAAGCCAGTTGTAGCGAATTCACATATTGTTTGAACAAAAACAACAACAGTTTTACCTGAAAACTGAAGCCAACTAAAACTCGCAAAGCAAAACATCCACGTATATTTACTGGTATTATAAAATTTAACAATACTCATTTGTTTTTGTGCCAAATATGAACATAGCAGTTCCACTGGCTTTCCAACTTAGCTATGATTTCTTGTGGGTAGTTTACAATTTTATTTTTCCTGTTTATGATAATACTCATTGCAAAATGCACCTTAAATATATTACGGGAAGGTGGTTACTGATTTTTAGAGATGTTAGTAGGGATTGGTTTTACCCCATGCAGTAGTGTCTACGATAAATACTGTGAGTAAGCCAAGGAAAGCCGGGTCATAACAGTAAATGTAGCGTTTACAAACGAATACATTTGCAAGTTTATCGTCCGTATATGATTTTAGGTGTTGATGTAATATAATTGTTTATATTATGCTTGAATTATTATTTACTACGTATTGATGACAAGATAATTTATAATATAAGCATGCATCGCTATAATTTTGATAAATTAAGACCTCTTTTCTTCGCCTGAATATGTTTCAACCTAAATTGAAGGTAAAGTAAAATACGCTGCTAATACCACAGGGCAAAAATTCTGCGGACAATTTGCGTCGGTACGCACAAGCGTAAAAAATACTTTTAGTCATATCTCTGTCACAGAAGTGACAGAAACATGACTAAAAGTATTTTTACTGGCCGAAAATCCTAACTTTTTACGTATTTAACTAACATAATAGTACGTGAGAGTATCGTACTTAAAGTAATCTACTCGTATATCTCTATCAAGTCTCTGGCTCAAACTTATACAAAAGTAAAGTTTAAAAAGTAAAGTTTCTGCAACTTTAGAAGAATGATTTCATCCTCTTCAGTCAAAAATTTACAAAAAATAAAAAGCGAAGATGCAATTATTATTGTTGCAACCTGAAAATGTTTTAACATACAAATTTACAAACTCATATTAGTTTTATGGATAGGGTGCAAAAACCAAAAATCTAACTTTCTCTGGTGTAATGAAAATCTATGTAATTGTTGCAACCTGAAGATGGTAAAAACAAATGATTAATTAACATATTAGTAATGGTTAATAAAAACTTAGACGAACCGCCTTTGATAACGAAATATTACAGAAAATAATTCTAACCACAACTAACCATGTTTCGTTCTCGTGTTCCCCCTGTGTATCCAAGGGTGACTACATAAACAAATAAAAACCGAATCTGTGAATGAAACCATAATATTATGAGTTTCTTCACTCATTTTGTTTATTCAGAAAACATATTAAAGTCATTTTAAATAAAAACGTTACATTTACCGAGCCATGTGCATGAGTGCGGCTTGTTTGAGTTTTTATCTCATGGAGTTTAGGGTTCCACAAGGAAACTTAATATCCATAAATAATAAATAGTCACATTTAGTTAATTTTAGGTTTTGTTTTGAATTGATACTTAAAATTATTTTAAGACAGGTACCTTTTTAAAAATGACATATCATAAAAATAAAATAATTGATCCTAAATAGGCATGGAACCCAGACTTGGCCAGTGCTCTAGCCATATTATATAAACTTCCTTTCATTAGTTTATTGCAGTTCCTTAAAAAAAAATTAAATATTATACTTATTAAAGAATTAGAAATAACTCATCATGTCCTTATAACTTAAAGCACATACAACATAAAACATGGACATATATTGCCGCGAGGCTACGGTTTTTATGACAAAACGCCTGCGGGGCGGGTATCAGGATTCGATTTCCGTTATGCATTTAAAGTTATTATGTATATCTACAAACAGTTCTACATGTTCAATTATATAATAATCATAACACAGGCGCTATATTACTTAATTTGTGACTGGATTGCACTTTGTGAATTGTCTCAATAAATTTATATATTATACACTTCGATCAACAATAGTAACTATTGTTGATCGAAGAGTATAATATATAGACATATATAGACAACATAATATATAGACAACAAACGATATATGTAATAGATTTTTTATTTATTTGGGAAGCATCACACAATACAATAGAAAAATAAGATAACACATAAAAAGAATGCTAAAGCTAAAAAAAGAATAGTAAAATAATGGTAAAATAATAAATAAAATAAAAGATATAAAATATTCGCGGATGCTAAAACTTAATTGTACAAAATTCTAAGCACTAAACAAAACCTTACAAAGCGAGCAAGACCTAAATACCTTTCATTCCCATATGGGTTACTAATGTATCACTGTCACTGGGATATGTTACCATGAGTCAATATTGCTATACACCATCTAGTGCTAAAATTGAGCTCACATTGTCTACACTTTTAGTTCAGGTGCAAACAAGATGTGATATCGAATTAAGCTGGAGTGGAATTGAAATTGAACTAAGCTTGTGAAAACAAATATCAGAAAACTAAAACTACATCTCTAAATAACCATAATATCCCACAGAATCTGAATATACATATTACTCAATTTAATATCTTAATTGACATGAGAAATATCGAAAACCAAAATAAAAAATAAATTTTATGCTTGACGTATTTTTTTGCATCATAATACAAGTGGGGTAAGATGCAGATGTCAAATTGTTAATTGCGAGATGATTTATGACTGTCTCCCTATTTTATTTCACTTAAAAAACCTCAGATGTTTTTAATAACTATATTTCAGTTGATTAGTTTTAAATACAAAATTATATAACGTTTTTAACCCACTTTTATCTAAGCGTTAAATGCATCTGAAACTTTTATATTTCAACCCATGGCCTCCTGTTGTTGTTCTTCAGAATATCACGCGATCATGCGGAGCGCTGTGTCGCAGTGGTTCCAAATCCGTTCCTGCCGGCCCTGATGAGTGGCACAGTCAAGAGCAAATGGCACCTGGCACACCGATGCCTACTTTTGCGAGACGGTCATGTCCGTGAAGGCAGCGGCAGAGCGGGAAAGATAGCGCAATAGTGATGGCCCTTCCAGCCGAGGTCTGCGGCAGCGGAGAACAGTCAACTATCAGGGTTCATTCCATGGGAGTCCCACACTACTTTGCCACGAGTGGGGTGCACATCAAGCATTATCTCCTCAAAAAGTCATTGGTCTTGTTGCTATTAGTTTTACTAACATATAATAAATATGTCGTACGAACATCTTGGGCCACGAGATCGGCCATCCAGTTTGTCCGTCGGTCTAGCCACCAGGTGATCGGAGGACAAAGGGGTTTTTAGTGGGTAGTTGTACTTCGAAAATATTTATCGGAGTCCCATACACACAGTCTCACATTAGCTGTACGGTGGAATCGATCGTTTCACACAATATATTTCTGGTTTATTACATACAAATTAACAAATTATATTAATTTTAAGGATATGGTTCTAAAACTAAAAAATCTAACTTTCCCTGACATAATGAAAAGCTTAAAAATATACTATCGGGCGTCAAAATCGTTCAGTATCAAACTGAATTATTCAACGAAATTTTAATTGAGGAGGCTGGGGGCAATGTTGCCAACATAATAAAAAACATTAATTTAATGAGAATGTTTTATTGATTGTTTTCGGTTACCTAGAGTTCTGCTACTTTAAAAAAACCGTATATCTAAAAGTATATAGATATCACAGAGATGAGATATAATGGGTGTTAAATGCATAAATATGTATATACAGATTACATCACAATTTTGTTTCGAAACTTGTTATCAAGTGTAAAAAATATACACTTACTATAATATAATAATATCCGGATGACCGAGCTTTGCTCGGTATTTTTTGTTTTTTTTTTATAAATTGTGTTTTTTGGAAATTAACAATTGATTTTCTTAGTCTAACCTCAAAGCAAACACTCATTGACTTCTTGTTACTTAACAACGCCATCTGCTGGAATAGCTTTAGTGTTGTTGTGTCGTTAAAGTAATTAAAAAAAATAGTATTATTATTCGCCGATAGATGTCAGGAAGAGTCATTTTTCAGTTTAAATTGGGACTACTCAAACGCCACCTTTTGATACTTTCTAGAAATGATTCCTAGCTAGATCGAGTTATCGCCCCCGAAACCCCCCGTATACTAAATTTCATGAAAATTGTTGGAGCCGATTCCGAGATTCCAATATATATACAAGAATTGCTCGTTTAAAGATATAAGATAATATAAGAAGCGATAAAAAATAATGAGAGCGAATGATAAAAATAAGATAAAATTAAATTAACCTACTTCTCCGCAGCCGAAATAGCTCAGTTGGGAGAGCGTTAGACTGAAGATCTAAAGGTCCCCGGTTCAATCCCGGGTTTCGGCAAATTTTTATTTATTAGAGCACTTACTTTTGACGATCATAACGTATAATAGTTATATCATATAAATACAATACGTTGAGTATTTTTTTGTTAAGAAGAACAAATTTATATGGATTGTTTTTCAGAAAATCAATTTTTTGTTTTATAGAAGTGCAAATGACTGACATAAATATTCGTGTTCTGCAAATAATAACGTTTCTCTTTTTTATCGATAGTATCGGTATCGATAGTATCTGATTTCATTTCACGGGTTTTTAATTTTTTTTATTGCCGTCGCCTATGTGTGCTTGCTACGCCAGTGGCATCACGAATACGCTCCTGTCGCATAAGGGTACAGGAACTGGGTCACTAATGCCGGAACACAAGGTTATTATGGCTGTATACTTAAGACCAAAGGTGGTCGCCATCCAGACGGTTGTTTTGTCGCCTTTTACGACAGGCCGACCCCGGCCGCAGAGGTTAGTATTCTTTCTCCGCCTCTGCACGAATACACAGAATTGAAATACCGTATTTTTGTAAAGAAGAAATCTCATTAGGAAACATTTTAACATTCTACAATTAAGGGATTGTTTATATGGGTGTATACAGAATGATTAATTATTTAGATACATAGTTTCGTTTTTTTATTGCTGAGGAACATCAAACAGGCTGACAGCCCACTAATAAGCACCGTATGGATGTTTGTGGAGCCGGGGTCACCGCGAACATGTTGCACCACATAAGAGTATATACTGTAACCTGGGTCACTAATGCCGGAACACAATACATACAAGGTTATTATAGCCGCTTACTTCACCATGAGTTGTTGCCATCCATACGTTTGTTTTGTGATTTCTTTTACGATAGGCCGACCCCCGTTGCAAGGATTAATACTTATTATTATTACGGATTCTTCTTACTCCGTCTCTGCAAGGAGAAAAAGTAACGGATAAAGAAACTTTACAAAAAACTTTACGGGAAACGGATGCTTACGTGGGAAATAAATGTGTGGCCATGCCACCTCCGACAGGCCCCGGCAGGAAGGGTAGATCCAAAAAGTGCTGACTTGACGTCGTAAGGTGTGATTTGCGTGCCAACGGGCTCACTACCAGGGATGCTGAAGACCGTGCGAAGTGGAGTAGAAAAAATCGGAAAGAGGACCCCGGGCACCGAAACGAAAATTTGGGTTGCAACCGGGATATAGCACTGGGATGATGATGATGATGGTGAAAGAAACTTTATTTTTCAAAACGAAATCTCACCGCAGTAAAAAGATATATTGATAAATCAGTGAGGATTAACGATAATTTTGTAGTTGGCAATACTGAACGGATCGCTGTAATTTAGGTCTGCACGGTGGATGAACCTGCAAAGAGGATTTTATTGGAATTTTTACTGGCAAAGACCACCTTTGGCGTCAAAGGGGTTATGATTTAAATTTACTTCTGGACACTTCGCACTTTTTATTTAAATAATGAATAAAAGGATTTTAATAATCGACTGGTTCAAATACGCGATGGGATATATAAGAGATGAATAGACAAAAAGTAATCTGAATAGACTGTCTTCATTATCATAAAGGCTTTATGAAATCTAATACACTTCTCATAAAAAAAATCGAAACACCATTTCGAATTCGATTTCGAATGAGTTTAATTTTTTTTTACATTTAACCAAAAATATAAATAATGCCAGTTAATTGTGGATATGATACCTTAGTATCATATCCACAATTAACTGGCATTATAATACATACAATTACATTTAACGAATATTAATGTTCCAAATTAAATTTCTTTAGCTATTGTGTTTTGTTCAACAGGTATGTATCCATTAAGAAGAAATTGTTAAATGTTAGAAACAAAGATATAAAACAGAAAAATGTTAAAAAAAGTTTATTCAGTATCTCGTATGTCTTCTCCGGGCTCTTATCACTGCTTCCATGCGGTTTTTCATGGAAACAAAGGATAAAGGATAAGGATAAGCATCACAAACGTGTGTTGTGGGATGTTATCCCACTCTTGTATGAATGAAATGATTGAATGAATGAAAACTCTTTATTGCATACAGATACTTAAAACTAACTTAAAATACAAAAATATAATGATGTATGACAATGGGCAGTTTTATCGCATAAAGCGATCTCTTCTTGTATAACTGTTTTAAGCTAGCCAAGCGTCTCCGGAGCAGGAGATATCCTGTTGCTCTAACTGGGATTCATATACGAGCTTCTTGCTGGCCAGCCCATAACTACAATATCAACTTCAATCAGGTATTCATTTACAATGCCTGCGGTATGAGCCCTGGCATTGTCCTGCATAAAAATGAAGTCTTCGCCAGTAAAATGTGCGTAGCGTACCACATGAGGCTCCAGACACTCTTCAATGTAACGTGATCCATTAAATGACAGTAATTGAGGTCTAGATACAAACGCAAGTTCGGTCTTTCTATCGGCGCTTATGCCTCCCAAAACCGTCCATGAACCGCCACCGTAACTGACCTTTTCTTCAATGCAGCACTGTCCAAAAGTCTTCTCTCTCTTCGATACACCTTATTTCTTACGTCATTACCATACAGCATAATCTTACTCTCGTCAGAAACGAGAACTTTGCTCCTTTGAAGGTATTACAAATTTAAGTGCTCAAGTGCAAAGTTGAGGCACGCACGTCGGTGGTCTACTGTCAGTTTCGAACCATTAGCTGGTTTATGAGGTTCTATCTTCTTCTTATCTAATCTTCTTCTTATGGTGGAATCCTTTACAGTCAATCCTCACACGAAGCCGCTACTGCAGTTGAATAAAGTGGCGATTTCTTAGTGAAACCGACACAATGTACCGGTCATCTTGCTCAGACGAGACTCGATGTCTACCAGCTCCTGAACGGCAAGTAAACATACCCGTCTCCCGCTAAAACGATGTATACGCTAATACAATCATGCTTAGATGCAATTGTGCAGCCATAATACGCCGATTATGCCCTGCATCTAGCAACGCCATGACTTGGGCGGCTTCTGTGGGCGAGGTATCCATATTTTTTAGAAAAAGATCTCTTTAGTAGGATGTCACAGAGCTTAGTTAACAATCATGATCAGCTCAGAGCTCAGCTAAAAAACATAATTTATGCAAAAAATAATTGTGATTAAGTGCAGAAATTCCGACGGAATACACATTGAAAGCATTCTCTACATTCATTATTTGGATGAAAATTCAAAAATTAAAGTTTAGAATTCTGGTGCACTATTGTATAGAATAAACTGCCAGCAATTTATTGGCGGATTTTTTTAATGATATCAATCCTCTTTTTCATTTAAATGCCGTCTAAATAATAATTGTAGAAGAGTTTCGATTTGTTTGATGAGAAGTATATTAATATTAATTAGTGAATAAACAAGTTAAGAAAAATAATGTGTAATTAGTAAGTAGTAAGTCTTTGGATTTTTTTAAATTATTTTCTTATACTTTATTGAGAAAGAATATGAAACACATATAATAAGCTATAAATATGAAACATATAACGTAATATAAGAATTTATAAAAACGTATCAATCGTCATTAAAAACTAACTTACTTTAAAAGTAACTTAATTTTTTATATATTATTATGATTTTTACACAAGAAAAATTCGGTGTAATTTTGATTTTGACAACAAAATTTAAAAAAGGTCTTTAAAGAATCTTTAGTCTTATTTATTTAAAACGCTCATACTAATGAAATATTATGTTGATTTTCAACGTAATAAACAGTTGATTCTCCAATAACTTTATCATCACGTAGAGCAATATCCACGAAGTCTGATAAAGAGGTAACCACTTGCGACGAGATAAATCCGAAGTTTACGATATCGATACGCTCAGTATGCATTGCGTTTGTCCATGCACATCACTCGTTGGTGCCGACATCGACAATATATCGACAATATATATCGACATTTCCGATCGATATTTAATTTAATGTCAGTATTGCAATACGATATACTCGTATCAGCAATTCTAGCAGATAGAACTTCCATATTTATTCAAGTACTCAACATTTAAACAAATTCTATAAAGTAAAACGAATTCTATATGAAATAAGTAAACAAGTTATTTAGTTATATATTATTTTATAATAATACAGTCGTACTAAAAAAGTATACTAAAATTGCATTAAGATTTCTTCGATCGAATCCAAGTAAAGCTTTCGCTTACTACTTAGTCGAACGCGTTACTTATTTTTGTTTTTGCAGTACGTTTTGCTAAAGTTTCAAATAGAGTGTAATTTCATTTTATTGCGGTGTAGCAGCAGAGAGGCTTATGGCCAATTAAGAGTAAGCAGTTACCGTCACTTATGTATGTTTGTAACTTTCACACGCTGCCGTCTGTGTAGGAAAACTGGAACCTGAGTAACTTATGGCGGAATACAATACAGGTTTATGGTGGCATATTTAGAAACCAGGAGTGGTTGCTATTCAGACGAGTTTAGAACTCTACCACCCAGCTAGGGTGGTCCTCTAGTCTGATAAAGCAGACAGCCCCCAGCCGTAAGGATTATTATTCTTTTACCTGCACGATTCGCAACTTCTAAAACTGCACAACTTTTCTAGTAGCAAAGGTGTACATCACTAGCTATGACAGCAAAACGAGAAACAAATCGTGATGTCGATACGATATTGTTTATAAGTGAAGTGTGCGTCAATAAATAATGTTCGTTCGATGTTTGATGGAGAGGATCGGTGACTTATAGCTCCATCTTGGGGACATTGGAAACGGGGTCGCAGGGACAAGGCGGTTCAATATTTCAGCAGCGATATAAGAATGAATAGATGTGATATCAATGAATTATTTATTTTACCAAATCAGCTAATAGAAATGATATACGGACAGTACTCACTGTAGTTAATAAAGTATACAATATATTTTTACTGCAGTGGGACAGAAGACAGGCATCTCCTATTGATGTTTGCCACGCCAGGGCTCCACTAACACGCTACTGCGTATGGTTACTGAAACTCGATCACTTATACCGGAACACAACAGTAGGCTATTATAGCGGCATGTTTAGAAACCAAGAGTGACTGCCATCATTACGAGCTTGCATCCCTACTACCTAGCTAGGCTTTTACAGCAGGGCAACCTCGACCGCAGGTGTCAGTATCCTTACATGAATGGATATTTTTGATTATAATTTTGTTGAAAGACACATTAATTATAAACAGTTTTGATATTAAATATAATATTTTTAAGTTATCTTAATTTTTTTTTTTTAATTTTTTTTTATTTAAAAAGAGGAAAAGCGGATGATTTATAAACGAAGTATATCACATTTTCAAAATATTGACATCAACTTTAAAATTCTTGGTTTATTGAAATTTGTAAGGAGTTGAAGTAAATTTGGAGAGTATTAATCGACCCATCCATAACTTGGACATCATTGTTAAACGGCCGTGACTAAACAGTAATGTATTACATCAAGAGAATGTTGCCATCTTTCTGGGCATGTAAGAACGGGTTATCCAACCAAATAGTATTCATTTATCATGGATGTGACAATAGTATGGATAGGAACAAAGTGACAGTTTGTGAAATAGACTTTTAAAATTATGATCGTGTAGCCTATAAAGTGTTACTCTGTCTATAGTCAGAAGTTCTTATCTAGACATATTGCGTCGTAGACTAGAAGTATAATTCGAGTCGTACAAAACTGATTTTCAAAAATTTTACTACGTCATGAACGAATATTTTATTATGATGTTCATTCTAGTCGGAATTCTGATCACCAAAAAAGGTGATTGCCTTTACTCCCTATGAGCTAGCAGAAGGACTATTCATTCGCCTTCTGCGATACTTAGAAACGAGCTGCAGTTGTCATATTCTAGTCTGAATCAAAACCAAAGCGATGACGAGAGTCTATTTGAAGGTATCTCAAATAGTAATAAAGAAATTGGCAATTTAACAATGCTACATTACTTCGAGTTCCAATAGCAAACAAGCAAACATACAAACACATATTATACAAGCTGGGCACGAGCTTAAAGATAAGTCATAGATCAAATGGTCATATGCTGATTTGAAACGAAATTGCGTTCATTTCAGACTTGATATTATAATGAGTCAGCGGTAAACATATCTGTGAGCTGGTACTGGCGCCATCTAGTGTTGTGATTAGTTATTAATCATTGCTTACAAATTTAATTCAGGCGTAAGCAGTCCAACTTCTATTGTTAACAGAACGGAGCTATGAAATGCATACGGTATGATTTATTAAATATCAATATTTTTAAATCATCGCCTCAATTGATGATCAAAACTAAGGCGATAAGTTTATATCCGTGCAGGGGCGGAGAAAGAATACTAACCTCTGTGGCCGGGGTCGGCCTGTCGTAAAAGGCGACAAAACAACCCACCCTAGCTACGTGGTAGGGCCTCAAGCCCGTCTGGATGGCGACCACCTTTGGTCTTAAGTATGCCGCCATAATAACCTTGTGTTGTGTTCCCGCATTAGTGACCCAAGTTCCTGTACCCTTATGGGACAGAAGCGTGTTCGCGATGCCACTGGCGTTGCAAACACCTATAGGCGACGGTAACTGCTAAATTCTAAGCGGGCTGTCAGCCTGTCTGCTGTCCTACGCAATAAAAAAAAAAGTTTCATTCTCTAGTGAAATGAGATGAAATTTTCATATGAAATTAACATTTTAAAATGAGGTTCAAGCTTACAGTGAACATTTAGAATACCAGTTGTAATAAAAGTTGAAGTGAATCAAATTCTACTTTCAACCAATCGGCTAAGGATATTATCCATTTAGCAGACATACTTAGTATTTAGTAAAGGTAAGTATTGAGTGAAGAAACAGTGGCAGCATGTCCTCTTACCGGCACGCTATTATGGCCGTTTTGACGTTTGTCCATTCATGAAGTTTCGTATTAATTAGTAATTACATTTGAAGGAGCAAATTGCTGTTCTTTATTGTCAATAGCGACGTGCAATTAGTCATAAAATTTATCGAATGTATTATTTAAGGACACAAAATTTATTTATTATATTGATTTCTATACTATATATGTTAAGGTCCCGCGAACATTTATTTTTTATTTTTATAAGATTATAATTATTGGTGTACTTATTTATCACACAACTCGGCATTTGTTGTTCGAAATTCAACATTTTAAAAATGAAATATAATACGATCGTCACATAGGATCGCTGGCTACACAACACAACTACTACCTCCGGCAAACTCGCGTCAATGCTCTATGCAAAACAAAGCAGTTTCGACTTGACGTTGCTTCGAAAAGTACAAACTATGAGTGCACTGCAATTGTGATGTAGTTTTGACCTGGCTTTGGATTTCGGATATTGATACTACAGTACTGTTGACCCTTGCTCGTTAATTTGGACTCTGTTTATGCCTTTTGTTGTGGATTTCGTCGATATGGCCGAACGACATTTCACATCACTATTGTAATATGTCAAAACGGCCATCATAGTGTGCCGGTAGTATAGTGAACTATAAAAACCTAAATTAAGCGAAACTAACAATAAAATCCGTAATACTTCAAATAAAAATAGAAATAATACAAATTTGAAAGGATCCAAGAATAAAAGTTTCGGAATCTCCCACTACCTGCCAAAGCCTGCCAAAGTTAAACCTGACAAAATTCGCTTAGCAATGTAAAATATTCAAGTACGAGTAACTCTTGTAGGCGCTCATATTTTTACATGTATGGTCACGTACTTGGCGATTTTATCTATAAAAGAAGCTTATCTTCTATCAACTTCTTGATAACTAGATGTTTAGGTATATTATGTATTTATCTACAAAAAAACATATAAGTAGTCCTGTACTCATAACACAATCGCCCTTTTACTTACTTTGGCTCTGCGTGAATTTTACATCGTATTTATTGTATTAATATTGTTATATACTAGCTGTGCCCGCGACTTTGTACGCGTGGAATAGTGAATTTGGGCAGATTGATGATATAAATCTGAGGTCAAGTTAAATTAGAAATAAAACCTACATTGTCCAGCCTAAGCTGAACCCTATTTCATATGATTGTTGATAAAAATTTGAGGTCAACATAAATTGGAAAATAAAATTTTCGACACTTATCATTTTTAACAAAATCTATTTTATTTTTCTAAAATAAAAATAGCCTAAGTTACTCCTTGTTACATAAGCTATCTGCCAGTCCCCTCAGGGGCGCTCCTCTGTCCGAGGAGTGCACGGGTGTGCGTACCCGAGGTGCCCGAGCATCCGTCGCCTCACTCCCCTCTCCATCCGAGGCGACAGAGTCCTACCTTTCTTCCCGTCTACCTCCTACATACTTTCCAACTTCGCTCTCTGTTCGTGGCGTGGTCCCCGGTGGGATGGTTGCGAATACTGATTAGGGTCCCGGGTTCTGTCCCGGGCCCTGATTTGGTAGTCGAAACCATGCCTATTTCGACTGCGCCTGCACAGAGAGTGTTCCCGGGGCGGGGGTCGTGTCCTCGCTGTCGGTTGGTCTTGCTGGGCCGGCTAAGGCGTTAGGCGACTCCCTGGTTTTTCTGGAGTGTTTATTTATTTGTATATATTAGGGGAGTTTGAAAGCGCCAGTGATTGAGACGCTGAAAAGTAATTAATATGTTAGTCTGGTATATATATGCGAATGCCATATAATGTGAAGATGGAGCGTCATGTAACAAACAGGATGCTAGAAATGAAAGTAGATGGATACAAGAGGAGAGTAGACCAAAGAAAATATAGATGGAATGCGTAAAAGATAATAGGATGAAAAAAGGTGCGAATGTTGAGATGACAGCTAACTGAGGAAAGTGGAAGGAGCGAACATGTGCCGACCCCACATAGGCTAAGAGCAGGAAGAATAAGAAGATTATTGTTATTTATTATAGTTGATTCATTTACTACAAATGGAGTTTTTAGTTAACAAATCGAGACATAACCGTTAAATGGGAATCCTTTTTATTATAATTAAGAGATCACAACATCAAAAGCGTTTGAATGGAACATTTTGATCAAGATCTTCCATATTTCAATTCAAATTAAAAATTAATACCGCACATCAAAAACACGGCGCCAATTTGTAAAACAAAACCAATACACGCGTAAAAAGTTTTCGAACAAAGAACTCTTTGAAAACTTTGTCTTTTTTCGTAACCTGCCAGTTTGATTCCTGCATTGACTGAGGTACGCATTAAATCTATTTACAAAATATTCAAACAGCGATTTTAAGTTTAGTTCCTTGCTTTCTTTGTGATCTTTTTTTTCAGCTTCTTTGAAATAAGTTCCTAGTTTTTATGCATTGTTGGAGAGTTAAGAAAACGGTTATGTTTTTAAAATAATCTGCAAGCCAAGTTTTATAACTTTTTTTTGCTTTTAAGGCATTTTAGAGGAATAAAATCTCAAAGAAATATTGAAATAATATCGTTTATCGTCTTGAATTTTAAAATTTGGACTGATAATTGTTGTTTTTTATATTGATACATAACCAGTGTTTAATTACTTTTATAAATCAAAAGAAAAAAATAGATTAAATTTATACTTAAAAAAATTGATGTTGCATTTTTGACTTTTTTGAAAAAACCAAAAAATATGATAAATCAACAATGGTTCACTTTTGCATAATCCATATGGGATTAAATTATCGCAAATGGTTACCCCTATCATCTCCTATAGGGAATACGTAATGTTGAAGTGAAAACTTATTTAGCAGCTTTGAGATATGAAATAGGGTTCAGCTTAGGCTGGACAATGTAGGTTTTATTTCTAATTTAACTTGACCTCAGATTTATATCATCAATCTGCCCAAATTCACTATTCCACGCGGACAAAGTCGCGGGCACAGCTAGTATATAACAATATTAATACAATAAATACGATGTAAAATTCACGCCGAGCCAAAGTAAGTAAAAGGGCGATTGTGTTATGAGTACAGGACTACTTATATGTTTTTTTGTAGATAAATACATAATATACCTAAACATCTAGTTATCAAGAAGTTGATAGAAGATAAGCTCGTACCGGAAGACGCAGTGTTGGTAGGCCCCCCACAAGATGGACCGATGATCTGGTCAAGATCGCCGGGATAGGTTGGATGAGGGCAGCGCAGGACCGATCATCGTGGAGATCTTTGGGGGAGGCCTTTGTCCAGCAGTGGGCGTCTTCCGGCTGAAATGATGATGATGATGATGATGAGATCTGAAACCCTATGAAATGGAAGTCATAGTTAGTATATTTTTTTTTTATTTATTTATCAAATTCACAGTTATTACATTGGCTTAATAAAATAACAGCACAAATAACCACTAAGGTTTGTACAATGCCATCGAAACTTAAGTCTACGCACGTTCAAATTACTGAGTAAATTTAGATTACAATTTCTCTAAAAAGTATTTTTTAAGTGAGGCTTTAATATTTTTTTGGGTTATATTATCTCTTATTATAGTATTACAGTCATAGTTAGTATATATATATATATATATATATATATATATATATATATATATATATATATATATATATATATATATATATATATATATATATATATGTATATATGTATATATATATATATATATATATATATATATATATATATATATATATATATATATATATATATATATATATATATATATATATATATATATGTAATACTAACTATGACTAATATATAAGAATACGTATTCATTGCAACCTTCTCATTTTATGGCCCAGCCCCATAAGCAAAAGACAAAATTGGAGGCAGTACGACAAAGTTGCGAACTCGAACGGAGATAGAAACTTTGGTATGATGTGTCCACACAGATACAGATATCTGCTACACGCGTGGGGGAGGAAAAATCTAAAAAATTTGCCTACAAGAATTTCCTTATGGCAATACTTTAAACGAATACCTTTATGAGTAAAGTAGAGGTCCCAGGTTTGAATTTAATGATAGCATGCAATTCTTAGGCAGTTTTCACACCTAATGTGTATATTTTTCTCCATGTAGGGGCGGAGCAAGAATATTAACCCCTGCGGGGTTGGCGTCGTAGGAGGCGACAAAACAACCCTGGCTACGTGGTAGGGCCCCAAGCCCGTCTGGATCACGACCACCTTTGGTCTTTATCAATCCGCCATATTAAATTTGTGTACTGTTCCAGTATTGGTGACTCAAGTTCCAATACCCGTATACGGAGAGCAGTGTTTTCGCGGTGTCTTGCATTTGCGTGTGCCATTAGCCTATTTACTGTTCGTCAGCAATAAATAAAATATTGTAGCATAAGTGATATGTACCAACGGTGAAGAAGAACATCGTGAGGAAAGCAGCATACCAAGATTACGGGTATGCTACTACGGGTACACTTTAGGGGGTGGCCCAAGCCCAGCAATGAGACGTCTACGGGTTGTTATTAAAAGTAAATAATTCAACGTATAATGAAGGCTGGCTTTATCATTTTATTATCTTACGTTGAACTCCAATAAAATAAAGTTTGCAGTATCCAATACTCAGGTAATTTGAAATAACTACATTTACTGTAGTTAGTAAACAACAATGTAGGTGCAGGCGAGTTTCTCCTTGCATTTGCTGCACTTTTATCGTTTTACAATAAACATTAGTTTAAATTTAAAGTTACGTACATTTGAACAATATTAGGAGAGCTGATTGCATTTGTTGTAATAACGGAAAAAGTCTTTCAATTATTATATTATTTTGTAAAAGTTTCTTTTAAATGATCATTAACTAAAAGTGCTGAAAATCATTCGAAACACAAATCTTTCTGCTTTGTGTAGTATAGCTTTTGTATTGCGTAAAAATTGTTTAAAAAAGGGTACCTTAACTGGTCTTCTTCTCCACAATGTCAACTTTGGGAAATTTGGGACCTCGAGTTGGTACTCTTCACTCCAATATAAACTCTTAGACGTCAACCCTCTGGTGACATAGCTCAAGCCGTGGGAGCACCCACATATTCGGTTTAATTACAGCTCGAAGTTGGTCCATCTTAAAAAAGGCACTTTATGGACAAAATCATAATAAAACATACAATATAAATATTTAGGAAATCACAACACAACGAATGATACCCAAACTAAGCTGAAAGTTGATGGATGGAAGTGGCTGACTTTGTTCTGCAATAAGCTGTTGCAAGACGAGGCAAACCCCAATGAATGGTGCAATAGTACGCTAGTGCCCCTTTTTAAGAACAAGGGTGATGTATAGGTTTTTAATAATTATAAAGGAATAAAGCTCATGACGCACAGCATGAAGATTTGGGAGAAAGTAATTGCAAGGTTATAAATCTTCTTTTTCGATCTCCTATCAATGTCGATAAGAGACTCAAATAGGTGAGAACCAATTTGGTTCCATGCGGGGGATAACGGATGCCATATTCGAGGTGCGAGAAATACAGAAGCGCACATAAGAACACATGGTTATTCACACATGGCATTTTTTGACCTCGAAAAGGCATATGACCAGGTTCTGAGAAGGATGTGTGCAAGTACGAAAATGGATAAAATAATGAATGAGTATATTAGAGGAAGTGTGAATGTAGCGCCAATTATATTATAGAAAAACTTAAAAGTAATAGACTAGTGTGGCTTGGACATGCAATGATCAGGGAGGAATGCCATATAACAAGGAAAATGATAGACATGAGAGTGGATGGATACAGGAGTAGAGGTAGACGAAAAAAGATGGATGGATTGTGTGAAAGAAGATATGGAAAAAAAGGGTGTGAATGTTGGTATGACGGCTAACAAAGGAGAATGAAATGAAAGAACATATTGTGCCGATCCCATATAATGTGGGATAAGAGCAGGAGTCTAGTCCATCTAAAACATCACACGGTACGACAATTACTTTAAAAAATTTAAATATCTCAATATATTCTCACTTTATATCATTCTTTGACAGATACTGTTCGGAGACATTGTTCAAATCCATTTAATTATACCCAAACATAACTGCTACACAAGAATCAACTCTAAGCTCGTAAATATAGAGGTTATTAAATTTTTGAATGAATTTTGAAACCGCACGAATAACTTTGTCTATACCAATCTTATATTATTTCTGTGCAAATTGTAATAATAAATGTTAATCAATTTTCAGCTTTGTCATCTTGCAATAGAGTTTAAGCAAATCACATTATTTCTTATTAAACCGCAAATGTAAGATTGTCAAACAATAGTTGGTATTCCGACCACGTACTGGCATGGCTCCTGAATAGATATCTAGGCAAAATGATACGGTTCTCTGGATGGTAGTAAAACTTGATTTATATAAAACACTTCCGGATCCGCGTTATTTGCCAAATTCCCGCAAGCTTTCTTTGTTCAATGAATTATTCTTCGTAATCTCTTCGTAATCGTACAGAATAAAAAAATACAAGTAAAAAATAAATCTAAAAAAAAATACTCGCTGGAGAGTTTGTTTCGCCGTTTTTTCTGTTTCTGTTTTTTTTTATATTGGAAACTGTAGTAGATTCTTGACACTTAATAAGTGATCTGTAAGATCTTTCTATTGAAATAAATAAATGATTCTGATGTGATTTGAAATTTGACAATTTTTTTTATAAATTTAAGACTAAATTAAATATGAGTAAGAGGTTTTTATCTATGTACACGGTTTTATCCGTGCAGAGACGTCTGGATGGCGATTACCTTTGATCTTAAGTATGCCGCCACAATAACCTTGTGTTATGATCCGGCATTAGTGACCCAAGTTCCTGTAGCCTTATGGGACAGCAGCGTGTTTGCGATGCCATTGTCGTTGCAAATACCTAGCGACGGTAACTGCTAAATTTTAAGCGTATTTCTTTGAGTTATTTATAACCTAAGTATTTGTAAAATTCATATTCTTTAAGAGATTCAATTACACCTGAATGCGTTTTGAAACTTATACTCACAACTGTTTTCTGCTTTGACTGAATTAATTTTGCATTTATCTTTTCTAAAACCCACACAAATATTCTTAGAAAAGTTTTCTATGGTCGTTGTTATTTTGTGTAATTCATTTGCATTAGTTCCATAACGTTTAATGTCATCCATATAACATACGTTTTTATCCGTGCAAGGGCGGAGAAAGAATACTAACCTCTGTGGCCGGGGTCGGCCTGTCGTAAAAGGCGACAAAACAACCCACCCTAGCTACGTGGTAGGGCCTCAAGCCCGTCTGGATGGCGACCACCTTTGGTCTTAAGTATGCCGCCATAATAACCTTGTGTTGTGTTCCGGCATTAATGACCCAAGTTCCTGTACCCTTATGGGACAGAAGCGTGTTCGCGATGCCACTGGCGTTGCAAACACCTATAGGCGACGGTAACTGCTAAATTCTAAGCGAGCTGTCAGCCTGTCTGCTGTCCTACGCAATAAAAAAAAATATAACATACATTAAATGATTAAGTTTATATATTTATGGTGAATATTTGTGCTATTATCTATGGATTGTTCATTGTATTTTAAAAACTAACCCGAGTCTGTAGCATTAAGCATATTCAAAAGTGGGTTAAGAGCTAAACAGAACCATAATGGACTGAGAGCATCGCCCTGAAATATGTCTCTTTTAATACGTATATTCTGATTCTATATTACCTTCAGATGATTTTAAGGCTAATCGAGCATTCTAGTTTTCTTTTATTTGGTCTAAAAGTGATACAATTTGAGGGTGAATATTGTATATTTTTATAATTTGCTAGAGCTATGTTATACAATCATAGGCTTTTTTGTAATCTCTGTACATAGTATATAAATCTTGTTTTTGTTTTTTAATATTACTTAATATTATATTGTCACCTGTTCTTTAAGATATTGGCTGAATTTTCTGCAACCTTTTTATTGCTCTGTAAGGACGGAGTTTACCTCTAAATAATTATTACTTGAAAATGCAAATAATGTTTGCTGTTTTGATGTCGGTCCACTTGGTGTTTTTGCAATGCTTGCTTTTTTGAGTTCATTATTTTTCATGACTAGCTCCATATTTACCGTCCGTAATTTAATGTTTTCTAACAGAACTGTATTTATTTTTCCATTTGCGTTATCTAACTTACTGGTTAAACTAAAAATTGGGTATTTCAACGCCTTAATTAAATCATTATTATCTTCATCTTCTGAAAGGGAATATTTACTATAACTAGTGTCATCTAGCGATTGATCACCGACTTAAAGCGTTTGCGAATCTTCATTACATTTCCGTTAGAGTTCATTTTTGTAGATTGTAATTATTATATTCAAACCTTGACTGTAATTAGATTTATACGAATATTTTATATATAGCGATATGTGAATATTTTTATCTTGATAAGAATTTATTTATTAAATACATATTTCTATATTTGAAGACTAGGTCAGAGCGCATTTCTAGTTAATATATTATATAAATTCGAAAATAAACAATAAGATTATAGAAAGTTTTAGCTTCTATATTGTTTTTCCTGGTGTCATAAACTTTAACTATTGTAGTGGGCTTACTTAAGGATAAATGAAATCATTAATATTAAGCAAATCCCGGGCTCATAAATAATAAACATGATAAATAATTCAGATTATTCAACTGTTGTACCTGTCAGAAGGAAATTCATTCTTTATTCGTTATTTACATTTATTAGTTCTACGTACGGGGAAATCATGTGAATATGCAAATACAGCAATTTCCGAAGCGTAAATATAGATAAAATCAAATTTAATTCGGATATTAGGCACGCTCGTTTCATTATTCTCGTGACAAAATTTCTTTTTGCGAATATGTTTACCTTATGGGAGATATGACACAAAATACAAGAGGTTACAGATATAACTATTTCCTCTTTCGAGCAATAAAAACCAAAAATCCAAAGCTGCAGAAATTTTATACTTTTGTGTTCGTTATTTTTTCGTGTAATATTGTCAAAAACCGTTTCACAAATGATTCTTGTTAGCAGAAAGCCGTCAATACAAAGACCATAGACTGATATTTTTATAACTTTGGTTCAAATATCAAATATATATAAAAGCATATGAGTCAACCAAAACCGTATGATTCCCAATTTGTAAGGTCGTTAGCATTATGGTTAACAGCAAAGACGTCAACTAATAACTTATTTAATTTTTTTTTTATCTTTTTGTGGTCATAACAGACCATACCTATAGGAGATAGTTAATCAATTCTTCATCAGAAGGCTGGTAGGCATAAAGATTAAAAAGAAGACTTTTGACACCTGTATTCTACTCTGTATCACGTATAGCTGCAAAACCTGAGCATTAACGAAACGCTACAGGAACAATCTAGTAAGATGTCAGAGAGGCATGGAAAGGAGCATGTTTGGTTTTTTTATTGTTGTAAGACAGCAGACAAACTGAAGACCCGCTTAGAATTTAGCAGTTACCGTCGCTTATGGGTGTTTGCAACGCCAGTGGCATTGCGCTGCTGACCCATAAGAGTACAGGAACTTGGGTTACTAATTCCAGAACACAACACAAGGTTATTATGGCGGCATACTTAAGACTAAAGATGGTCGTCATCCAGACGATCTTGAAGCCCTACCACGTAGCTGCTGCTAGGGTGGGTTGTTTTGTCGGCTTTTAGGACAGGTCGACCCCGGCCACAGAGGTTATTATTCTTTCTCCGCCCCTGCACGGATAAAAATTGGATTGGTTTGAAACTAATGGACAAAGAACCACATACATTTATTAATTAGACACAAAACGACATTAACAGATATACTGTCTCTGTGCATATTATCTGTTGTTGTTGCAGGAAAAGTGGAGCAAACAAGTTTCAGTATGGTGGCCAAGAGATAGCGCTAGGAGCTAAGGTCGCAAAGCAAGAAGATGGGAGAATGAGCTGAAGATGACTTTAGGATCTCTTTAGGTAAAAGTAGCGGCTGATAGAAAACGGTGGAAAAGGTTGGAAGAGGCCTTTGACGAAAGGCGTACCGAATTAAGAGACATACTCGTATTGTAGATTTTAATTAGTTTGTATTATATTTAATTTATTTTAATTTCATATTTTATTTTGTGTTATGCTTAAGAATTTAAGATCCAAATTCGGAATAAAAGCTTTATTATGATTATTATAATCAATTCCAGGTTTGTCTCTATGAATATATTCTATAAGTGCATTGTAAGCTGGTATGTGCACTACTTATGATATACCTAGTCAGGTCATAAGTATTGTCACACAGTAAAAACTTTTCTTTTAGAATGCTGGCCACAAAAAAGTTTATTGAATTCGAATCTCGAATTGTTCATGAAAATAAAAATGTATACTTTTAGAATTTTACTCATTTTTTAAATATGGAGTGGACGCTTAAAGAAGACCGTGTTGCAGTTATTGCGTTGCATCGTTGCGGTTACGCGCCAATTCAAATTTTTAACATACTGAAAAATTTTAATATAACCAAAAGATTCATTTATCGTACCATCACACGATACAACGAAGACTCTAGTGTAGATTGACAGGTCAAGAAGTGGTCGCCCTCGGTCTGTTAGGACTCCAGCAGTGATAAAAGCTGTGAAGGCACGAATTCAAAGAAATCCCAAACGTAAGCAGAAACTGTTGGCCCTTCAGATGGGGTTAAGCAGAACCACGGTGAAAAGGGTGTTAAATGAAGACTTAGGGCTTCGGGCATATCGAAGAAAAACAGGACATCGTTTGAATGCTCGTCTAATGGACCTGAGACTGAAGAGATGGCGCGCTTTGTTGGAGCGGTACGCGGGAAAAAAATATCGGGAAATTCTTTTTTCGGATGAAAAAATGTTTACCGTAGAAGAGAGCTACAACAAACAAAATGATAAGGTGTACGCACACAGTAGTGAAGAAGCGAGCAACCGTATTCCGCGTGTCCAACGAGGTCATTTTCCATCCTCGCTCATGGTATGGTTGGGAGTTTCTTATTGGGGCTTAACAGAGGTACATTTTTGTGAGAAAGGTGTAAAAACGAATGCTGTTGTGTATCAAAATACAGTCCTGACGAACCTTGTGGAACCTGTTTCTCATACCATGTTCAATAACAGGCACTGGGTATTCCAACAAGATTCGGCGCCAGCTCATAGAGCGAAGAGCACACAAGACTGGCTGGCGGCGCGTGAAATCGACTTCATCCGGCACGAAGACTGGCCCTCCTCCAGTCCAGATTTGAATCCGTTAGATTACAAGATATGGCAACACTTGGAGGAAAAGGCGTGTTCAAAGCCTCATCCCAATTTGGAGTCACTCAAGACATCCTTGATTAAGGCAGCCGCCGATATTGACATGGACCTCGTTCGTGCTGCGATAGAGGACTGGCCGCGCAGATTGAAGGCTTGTATTCAAAATCACGGAGGTCATTTTGAATAAACTTTAATGTCATAAGAATCTATGTTTTGTTAAGTTCATTTTGGTATATAAATGGTTACATAATGAATAAACTTGTTACAATTATTTTACATTAAACATGTGACAGAATTTATGACCTGACTAGGTATATTTAACATCTATATTTTATGGTGTTTTATGGATATACTAAAGATTTGATATTTGATGAGAGACGATAAGATTTGATGTGACTTAGGTAAATAGAACATTATTATCCTTGATGTTTTGTTTGATTTATGGTAAAAAGTTAATGTTTCTCTTTTTATGGTGTATCGTCTTTATATTGAAGGAATCGGTTGTATCTTAAGCCTGTTTCAAGCTTAGAGTAAGCATTTCCATAACAACTAATCAATATAACTTTTTGACCTGCATGCACTTGCGCCGTTAGCTAATATAAATACTGTAACGGGGTGATGGGCGAAGATACAAACGCGAAGATCGTGAGTATAAAATGTATTGCAAAAATATACAATAGATAGTACGATCTAATAATAGTTTAATTATTAAACTAAGGCAATCTGCTTGACACGGGTGCGGGGCGCCTAAGTTACGGGAAAACGTTATGACACTTCTGTAGTGTAACATTAATGTATGTTAATTATATCTAATATTTTACAAAAAAGGTTTTACCAAATGCTTTTCGATATTATGACAAAATAAATATTACTCGTCCGATTTGACGTACATTGTCATCTATAAGTCAAAAATTTTTATTGCTTTAATTATTTAAATTATATAGTATAATATTTATATATTTATTATAAGTATAAAGTGTACAAACTACTTAAGTGTTTAATTGAGCTGCCAACCTACACTTCTAACGATACCGATAACAATACCATCCCAACAGTGGTGGAAGCGGGCGTACGGCAGAGCCGTTAGCCGTGAAGTCCTAAAAGTTTTCGAAATGCCTGTCCCAACGTAGATGGAAGCAGGATCTTTACCGCTCTAGGTTCCTAAGTAGGTGAGCTCTACGAATGTCGCGAGGTACGGGAGTTTACTTGATAGCCGGAGGATTTTGCCACGGTGGTCTAACTCGATGCCTAGCGCCATCTAGTGGTGGCGTGAATAAACACCGTGTTACAAAACTCAATTTAATGAATCTCAGTTTTTTTAATTCAATAATACATATATCTTCAAATTAAAATTTATGTAAATGAACCTGTTTGTGATACAATATCTTAAGTATGGGATCGCGTTTCGCCACAGGGAGAGATTTCTGTGCAATGTCCGCACCTCCTTTATTAAAATATATGCAGGACTGGTTTATTATATAAGAGCAAATCAGTGTTCCTCCTTAAGCCTCAAAAACTACGGACGTGACATTCTCTAATCGCAGTTCCTAGACTTTGAAAGGTCATGGAACCTCATCATCTTTTTAAAGTTTATTAATAATAATAATCATTTATTTCGGATAAAGTCCATAGTTTGTTAATGGATTAGTAACAATTTTTCACTTACAATTATGTTAGTATTGTTAGTAACATTTTATAATAAGATTAAAATTTTCCAATTACTACCCCTACCCAGTGATTTAGGATGGGGCAGTCAAACCTGGCAGCAATGGCTTTCAGAAGGCCGTTGGTGCTGGCCCGCAGGCGCTGCAGTAGGGAGGCGGTCTTCTTGCGTATGATGGCCATGAAACCATCTGTTCGCGCCTCGGCAAACATCCCGGACGCGCTGCAGCGCCGCGACAACCCCAACAGCATTCTGAAAGTATTGTTGTACTGCACACGCAGAGCGTTGACAGCCCGCCGCGAAAAGCTCACCCACAAGCCAGCCGAGTAGAACGATTGGCAGTAGGCCCGAAATAGCGTAATTTTAACCTCCTTGGAGCACCGAGCGAACCTGCGAGTGAGCATATTGGCCCGCACCGCCAACGCCCTACGTTCCCTCTCTACGTCGTCGTCATCTCGGAGGTCGGATGTCACAATATGCCCCAGGTACTTAACACTGTCAACCAGTCTAAGAGGAACGCCGTTTAGACATACGGGAGGAACACGGGTGAGCTTACGGGTTTTAGCTCTAAATACAAGTAGTTCACTCTTTTTAGAGTTGTACCTCAACCCGTGCTCCCCAGCGTATGCCTCACAAATTGAAAGAAGCGTCCTTATAGCACCGACTGAGGGACCCAGCAGCACCATATCATCTGCATAGCTGATATTATTGAAACAAACTCCATCAACATAGCATCCGACATGAGTGCCACTGAGTCGCTCAATAAGCTGGTTAATGTACACGTTAAAGAGCAGCGGCGAACTGATTCCCCCCTGCCTCACTCCACACTCCAGCCTATATTCGTCCGACAAAGCACCGGCCCATCTCACCTGATTTATCTGATTAGCGTACCAGAATCTGAGGAGGGCGACTAGGTCTGCCGGCACAGACGCACTCCCCAGCTTGTCCCACAAGAGGTCATAAGAAACTAGGTCAAAAGCTTTTGACAAGTCAAGGAAGCACGCATACACCGGCGTCCTCCTCTTAGTATAGTACCCGACAGCATGCTTCAGGCTCAGTATAGCGCTTTCAGTGGAGAGACCAGCCCTGAAGCCGAACTGTGCATCACTGAGCGGCACGTGTCGCACTAGTTTGCCATTTAGCACACTATCGAACACTTTGGCTATTACAGTGGCAAGCGAGATGGGCCGGTAGTTTGTTTTATCGGACGAATCTCCCGTTTTATTCTTAACGACCGGTATAACAATAGTACGCATTAAACTTTCCGGTAAATAGGAATGAGCCAGGCAGACATTAAAAATTATTAACATAGTCTTTTTTTTTTTTACTGGGTGGGGAAATCCTCATGGACTACGCCTGGGGAAAGGCGGAAGGGTGTGCCGGTCTCTTACCGGCTAAAACCACCACCCCGATGTCTCCTCACACGTGCGCGCGGGGCCGCGGGAATCCAAATTCTTCCGCAGCCCCCCACTAGTGCTGGCCCGGTCTGTTCGGGCCTCGGACCTAAGTAAAATGCGCTTTAGCAAAAACTTTGTCAAGCGATGTCTGGAGGCAAGTGGTGAAGTTCACTATTGGTATATTTGCGGCTGTTTACTTCTGAAATCAGTTACATCATGAGTGATTCTTAGGCAGGCAGCTATATAAAAATATTAGATTTACGTTAAAATTATTTTGCGGTACCCGCGAAATAATTTTTCTCTGACAGAAAGACGTTAAATTCAAAAAATCTAAGTGTTCGACTTTTAATAAAAACCAATAAATACGCGCTAGCGCTGCTACAGTATATGATATGATTTTTTTATAGCCGGGGAACAGCAGACAGGCCTACGCCTATGGATATTTGAGACGCTAGGGCACTGCGAACACGCTGCTGTCCTATAGGGATACAGAAACCTGGATCACTGATGCCGGAACACAACACAAGGTTATTATGGCGGCATACTTAAGATCGAGGTGGTTGCAATCGAAATAGGTTTGAGGCCCTACCACGTAGCTAGGGTGGGTTGTGTTGTCGTTAAGACAGGCCGATACCGGCCGCAGGGTTTGTATTCTTACTGCGCCCCTGCACTGATAGAAAATGTAGCTGTTGTAGACTAATTGAGTATGCCGAGTTAAAAATTTAATATCTTAGGCGAAGTATTGAAAGAAGAAAGAGTATTGAAAACTATTAGCATAATTCAAAAATGTTTGGTAAATATAGCCTAAATAATTTACGCTAATACAATTGTGGTGCTACCTTAATTTAACGCAGTTTGGCGGACAGTTTTAAAAAAAATATAGTTTTCTGTTCCTCTACTCCTCCATACTTGCCATAAAAAACATTACTGCTCAATTTTGTCTTTGCAGAAACAATTCTGTAAGTACTAAATAGCATTCGACATCAATTCTTTAAATCTCTCTTCTCAAATTCACAGCCGAAATTATGAAAAAATGGGGTTTTCTTTGCGCTTCAATTATTTTGTACAAAGGCATATTTTTTTGCCAATTTTTTCCACATGGATAAGTCCCATGGTTTGTAATTCTATTGTATGCCAAAAAAATTCATCAAATCAACTTAATTCTGTATATTTTTATTGCTTTTGTCATTTAAGGATAGTTGAATTGGATTAATGTTCCTAGCCACATAAAGAATAGGTATACCTTGTCTCGGATCTAGGAAGATGTGTATGGATTACTTCATTTGCCAGTTCTTTTTTTTATTGCTGTAGGATAGCAGACAGGCTGACGGCCCGCTTAGAATTTAGCAGTTACCGTCTCCTATGGGTGTTTGCAATGCCAGTGGCATAGTAAACACGCTGCTGTCCCATAAGGGTACAGGATCTTAGGTCACTAATGTCGGAACACAACACAAGGTTATGGCGACATACTTAAAACCAAAGGTGGTTGCCATCCAGACGGGCTTGAGGCCCTACCACGTAGTTGTACTTCTACCCACATCGTAGGTGGGTTGTTTTGTCGCCTTTTACGACAGGCCGACCCCGGTCGCAGAGGTTAGTATTCTTTCTCTGCCAGATAACGCAATAAACGGGTACTATACCTAGTCAGGTCATAAGTATTGTCACACAGTAAAAACTTTTCTTTTAGAATGCTGGCCACAAAAAAGTTTATTGAATTAGAATTTTGAATTGTTCATGAAAATAAAAATGTATAACTTTTAGAATTTTACTCATTTTTTAAATATGGAGTGGACGCTTAAAGAAGACCGTGTTGCAGTTATTGCGTTGCATCGTTGCGGTTACGCGCCAATTCAAATTTTTAACATACTGAAAAATTTGAATATTACCAAAAGATTCGTTTATCGTACCATCAAACGATACAATGAAGACTCTAGTGTAGATGACAGGTCAAGAAGTGGTCGCCCTCGGTCTGTTAGGACTCCAGCAGTGATAAAAGCTGTGAAGGCACGAATTCAAAGAAATCCCAAACGTAAGCAGAAACTGTTGGCCCTTCAGATGGGGTTAAGCAGAACCACGGTGAAAAGGGTGTTAAATGAAGACTTAGGGCTTCGGGCATATCGAAGAAAAACAGGACATCGTTTGAATGCTCGTCTAATGGACCTGAGACTGAAGAGATGCCGCGCTTTGTTGAAGCGGTACGCGGGAAAAAAATATCGGGAAATTCTTTTTTCGGATGAAAAAATGTTTACCGTAGAAGAGAGCTACAACAAACAAAATGATAAGGTGTACGCACACAGTAGTGAAGAAGCGAGCAACCGTATTCCGCGTGTCCAACGAGGTCATTTTCCATACTCGCTCATGGTTGGGAGTTTCTTATTGGGGCTTAACAGAGGTACATTTTTGTGAGAAAGGTGTAAAAACGAATGCTGTTGTGTATCAAAATACAGTCCTGACGAACCTTGTGGAACCTGTTTCTCATACCATGTTCAATAACAGGCACTGGATATTCCAACAAGATTCGGCGCCAGCTCATAGAGCGAAGAGCACACAAGACTGGCTGGCGGCGCGTGAAATCGACTTCATCCGGCACGAAGACTGGCCCTCCTCCAGTCCAGATTTGAATCCGTTAGATTACAAGATATGGCAACACTTGGAGGAAAAGGCGTGCTCAAAGCCTCATCCCAATTTGGAGTCACTCAAGACATTCTTGATTAAGGCAGCCGCCGATATTGACATGGACCTCGTTCGTGCTGCGATAGACAACTGGCCGCGCAGATTGAAGGCTTGTATTCAAAATCACGGAGGTCATTTTGAATATACTTTAATGTCATAAGAATCTATGTTTTGTTAAGTTCATTTTGGTATATGAATGGTTACATAATGAATAAACTTGTTACAATTATTTTACATTAAACATGTGACAGAATTTATGACCTGACTAGGTATATACTATTTCGTTATGATTTTGGGTTTGGTGGTCAGACACCTACCCTTATAAAACACATAAGCCTATTTTAGACATTGAGACTAAAAAGCTGTCGTGTTTTGCTCAGGAAAATTATGTCACGGAAATGCACTGGCGCAAATAGCACCAAAAAATGGCTCTCGGAATTCTTAAAATTGTGATAAGAAGGAAATGTTAAATTGATTAAAATTTCGTTTACTATTAACCCAACTTGCAGTCAAAATTTACACGAAAACGTTTATTTGATGAGCTTTGTGGTGCAATTGTTTTCATTCATCGGAATGCCTGTCGGATTTGACTCACTTACCGGGTGTGATGTTTATGATTAAGTTTTATTTACAAAAGAAAAGTATAGGATTAGTTTATCTATATAGTATTATTTATCTATATAGTTTATCTATATCTATATAGTATAGGATTAGTTTTTATTAATAATAACACACTCGCTTGCGACTACACTGCGTGGTAGAATTGCCCCAGTATATTTATACCGTATTTATTGTTGTACGATGCCGGTCACGGACCCAGATTGCACCGTACAGGAATAAGAAGGACAGCTCGAGAGCAGTGGACTGTATGATAGAGGATGGGATAGGAGCGGTGGCTAGAGAGACGTTGATGCCTTACTATGGCCAAAGAAACCCGCACTGACCTTGTTTCCACCCCTTCCCGGTTCGGTTTAGGCCGTTGAGGAACTGTTGCACGGCACCAGCTAAAGTCACAACACTGAACACATTTAATGGCACGGCCAGTTAGAGTTTGGAGTATCTAGCGAGGTCGAACGTCGACCGTCCTGCCAGATTTGTGGTTTTTCGTTAGAATTAATAAATATTGCACACGGTGCAAAAAGCGGTTATCTCATGTCAAACGTTGACACAAGAAAGCAGTTTTTCCGTCCCACCCTCACTTACCATTATTACCTCACCGAGAGTGAGGGTAGATAACAAAAATCAGGTAGCGGGATTTCAAATACCCTTATGCAAGGATCGAACAATTGTGTTATTTTTTCGATTTCCAGATATTACCTCACATAACATATTACTGGGACTTCTGGCTTCCAAGATTTGTCTTATGTGCTTCTAATAACGCAGGTGGATATTGATGACTTTGGAATTGTATATACCTAGATAGGTATTACGCGGAGAGAAAATAAATGTACTCGGTACGCAGCATTGTTTAGTTTTATTTTAACCTTTTCACTAGAAACACAGAGACAATAGGCTATCTAAAGACCTGGTTCTTTATAACAAATGCTACTGGATACGGAAAATCTCAGAATTATCAACATGAATGGTATTTGTGTTCTTTGTTTTTTGATTAAGTAATTTGTAACTTTATAATGAAACATATATTTATTACAGCTTATGCTCGGAAGCAAAGCAAATGGCTGAGGCATTATTAACGCGGCTACGAAAAATTTTGTACTATTTTAATAAATTTGAGTTTGACTGACAATGTTATTAGTAAAATTACAATTGCTATTATATATCATAATTATACCTTCAACAACTATCATCAATAATGTAAGCACTGTTCACGATTTAATTCGCGCTAACACAAACAATCAACTCGTATTTGCATAATATAATGTATTATTCATAATATACAGTTTGCAAGGTAAAGCGTATGTGGTTATTGAAATAGCTATCAAATATTTACTGTCGTTACTTACACATACAGCAACTGCGGGAAATATTTCATTTAAAATTTAAACTAGTTACATGCCGTGTAAAATACCGCAGTGTCTCAATGCGAAGGTTTTTAACCAATGTGTGTTGCCAGTGATGACTAAGGAACGCAGACGTGGTCGCTAACTATGGGCCTTATGAGAAAGCTCATGGTCGCTCAGAGAGCAATGGAGAGGGCTATGCTCGGAGTTTCCCTGCGAGATCGAATCAGAAATGAGGAGATTCGCAGGAGAACCAAAGTCACCGACATAGCCCGGATGATTGCAAAACTGAAGTGGCAGTGGGCTGGGCACATAGCTCGAAGGACTGATGGCCATTGGGGCAGAAAATTCCTCGAATGGCGACCGCGTACCGGAAGACGCAATATTGGTAGGCCCTCCACAAGATGGACCGACGATCTGGTGAAGATCGCCGGAATAGATTGAATGAGGGCAGCGCAGGACCGATCATCGTGGAGATCTTTGGGCGAGGCCTTTGTCCAGTAGTGGGCGTCTTCCGGCTGAAATGATGATGATGGTGATGACATGCCGTGTGTCACTTTCAAAAATTGCTAGGAAGATTAAAAAACTTTTAGGATGTCTGTATTATTTACGCACCGAATTTTCCAAAAAATGACACTATATTTAAGAGAAACAATAGTCAATAGTTCAACTTGCATGTCTATGAAGGTAAAGTCCCGGTGGTGTATTTCAAAAAGGCTTGTGTTGCTTATGCACTAGTGTATCATTTATGTACTCACAACATAATAATTATCTATGAAAACACCCACACACACAAACACGCGCACACACACGTATGCACACAAAGCTACGTGTGCGCGCGCCGGTACTTAAAAAATTATATTTATTTTAATTTCTTTGTATACTGTTAGACATTGTAACTACAACACAATTTCTAAGTAACTCTGACAGTAACGTGTAGCATTGATCTGAAATATTTGTCTACTATACACCTATATATATTCTACTTTGATAGCTGGCGCTACTTTCACACTTTCTCTAATATACTCATTTATAATTTTAGCCATTTTCGTCACTACACACATCCATCTCAGCATTCTCATCTCCGCAACATGTTATAAAATATATTATATATATAGATGTTGTGTTCCGGTATTAGTGACCCAAATTTCTCTACTCCTGTACGGAACAACGTGTTCACGGTACCCCCTAGCGTCGCAAACCTCCATAGGCGACGGTAATTGTTTAAGATTAAGTGGGCTATCAAAAAAGCACAAATTATTCTTTAACATATTTAAGAGTGAGGGGTAAGATTTCCATTTGGCTTGTAAAAATAGAGTCGGGACTGGGACCTGACCTTACACCAGACAACAGACAGGCTGGCGGCCCATTAGAATTTAGCAGCAACCGTCGCCTATGACTGTTTGCGCGTGAATACGCAGCTGTCCCATATAAGGTACAGGAACTTGGGTCACTAATGCCGGAACACAACACAAAGTTATTATAGCGGCATACATAAGACCAAAGGTGGTCGCCATTCAGGCGGGCTTGGGGCCCAACCACGTAGAAAAATATGTGTACTATAAGGTGAGTTACATGGATACATTTATCTTTTTAAATCATTAAAATACCATATGTGTATGTGTGAGTAACTCGTTAAAAACCTCAGATACATTTCATAAAAGGAAACGTCTCATATAAATTAAAAATAAAATAATGCCCTGATTTCATTTAAAAATAAACTTTAGAAAAAAAATGCTCAAACTTCTTTAAATTTCAAAACGCATCCTCGTTTTTAACTTTGATAAATTTGCAACCGTTAAAAGGAAACGTTACAGTAAATTCCTTTTCTATTCTCCAAATACCATAACTATAATGTGATTTTGTAAAATATTTGAGCATTTCACCGCGAACGCGGATTTTTCAACGTTTCGCTGCTCTTATTTTCTTCATACCTGTTACAATTTATGAACTCCTGACATTTATTAATGTTGATGATATTTTGCGAAGTGAAATGCGTCTTTATAAAGAGACTTCTAAGGTTTGACTTCGTTACATCTGTACAATTTTGAAATGTTAATTAAAACACTGATACTTTATATAAATTATACATGAAAAAGTTTTGATTTTTAAATAAATTAGATTAGATACTCGGTCCGCTTTGTGCTGAATTAGCAATATTATGGTTCTACATTACAATAGTTACCATGATTTCGAATAAATCGGCAACTTCTGCAAATTTGCAACAGGAATATTATTTTTTTACGACTCAGTAATGGGATGGGCTTGTTATTATTTTCATTCAAATTTATCCATCCATAAGTAGTAAAATAGTTGTACTATTGTGTTGTAATGTACATAGGCGGAATAATTTTAATATATCTACCTAATGGTTCCTTTGTTGCTTTAAAGCCAGAACAAATAATTAATGCGCGTGAAAATTTACCACTTTTGGTACATACCAGTGGTAAATACCAGTCATGTTTCTCTACAATGATACAATAAAAAGAAGAAAACATTTAAAAGGTCAGTGCGCAAAGAATAATATAACCATGTAATAATACTTAATATTTAATCTGATGTGTTCGTTTTTCATCTCAAATAGAGAGGTCGGCACCCCTAAATTGGCCAGTGTTGCTGAAATGTGCAGATGTCATTGATGTTCTAGACTTTATATCAACCTATAAACTCTGACCTTTGCTGTGAATATGAAAAAAGTTTACCCATTTACTTTAAAGCAATGGCTTCATTTTTAAAGTCTGTTAATAATAGAATCGTTTGAAATTTTCTTTGGTTTTTACGTCACCTTAATTACCTAGTGGTGGGGTAACAATCGGCTGGAAGACGGTATGAACTAAATATAGTCGAGAATTCCAATCAGTGACACGCATTGAGCTTTTATAACCAGTTCTACTATACTTCAACATCTATATAAATAAAATCATAGAGGTCAGCAACTGAGCAGGCATCATGGCAAACCTACTAGATAGATTTTCATTAAATTTTCGAAGTTTCATTCCTTAGACACTTGGCTCTATCTAAAAACAAAAATATTATTTCTTTTTTCATGGCTGTAGTTCAGCAGACAGGCAAACAGACCATCCTGGCAGGTAGTCACCGTCGTCTATGGACGTTTACAACACCACGGGTATTACCACCACGCTGCCGGCTTCGAAGAAATTTTATAACACCTTTTTTGAAGAACCCCATATCGTACCGCGCTGAGAAAACTTCAGCCGGAAGGTAACATAAACGTTCTTGAGAACCATTTCATACAAGAAAGAAGATACTCCAATAAATGGTAATGAACTTACTTAAACAAATATTTATTACTGTTTCTAAATTTTTAGATGCCTTTGTCGTTATCTTGCTTCTATCATCTGAAGAGACCGTAGAAGCAAAAGCTTTTGTAACTTTGCTCTGAGGTTCATTCTTGAGTGACTCCATGATTCATTTTCTGATGTTAAAATCTTGTTTATAACTTAGACTAGGATCACTGGTTGATTTCAGAAGTTGTAAAGTATATTAAAGTATACACCAAACTGGGTGCCGCACAGTCTACAATAGCATCTCTTTTAAATTCATCTGGTATGTCGTCGATGAACAGTTTGTTCAAGACAACGCCATGTTTGATCTTGAACCTTTTTTTTTGTTCCTTTTACATTCCTTATACCTCATAGTTAGCTCTGTGATATACGTGTGATATAGTATCTCATAGCTTTTGTAAGAAATGAGTTAACACCTTTGCTTATATAACTATATTTTTCGCTAGATGAGGTATCTTTAAGATGTTGAGCCATTTCTCTTAATATTACGGTTTTCGATTCTGAGGATGTTAGGTTGTCAGGTGACCCGTTCTTCTTATATTTTTTACTTTCCCAGTAAAAGCATTCAATGGGTAATCGCGTACAACCTACTTGCATATTTGCGAATACTTCCGGAGTTTGAGAAATACAGGCTGTGGCGTAGTCCACAGTATCGTTTCCACTCGTGTACGAACACGAGAGTTAGCGCCCTCATGCCCCCCTTGCATTTAGTCTTCCTGTTGGAGCCCGGATGGATATCCTCCGGCAGGTCGGGCATCTGGTGAGGCGTAGTAGCGTCATGGGTCTGTAACAGCTCCATAGTGCCTCCCCTCATTTCCCCAGGTCACGTGTATTAGGGCGGTCTTAGTATAAGCCTTACGAGGGTGGACCTATTCCCACACTACGTGTGACCCTTCATCAAAAAACCTAAACTAAAAGGCTTCCCAAGCATGTAATTCTATTTGATGTTTAAATGAGCTAAGTTTTTTTTTACTGCGTACGACAGCAGACAGGCTGACAGCCCGCTTAGAATTTAGCAGTTACCGTCGCCTATAGATGTTTACAACGCCAGTGGCACCGCAAACACGCTGCTGTCCCATAAGTGTACAAGAACTTGGAAAAAATATAGTATTTATTCGTGCAGGGGCGGAGAAAGAATACTAACCTCTGCGGCTGGGGTCGGCCTCTCGTAAAAGGCGACAAAACAACTCACCCTAGCTACGTGGTGGGGCCTCAAGCCCGTCTGGATGACGACCACCTTTGGTCTTAAGTATGCCGCCATATTAACCTTGTGTTCTGGCATTAGTGACCCAAATTCCTGCACCCTTATGGGACAGCAGCGTGTTCGCGATTCCACTGGCGTTGCAAACACCCATAGGCGATAATATAAACTTATTACAGTTTTAAGATATGGGGCAAGCGATGTAGCGCGTATGCGTATGAAAACTGTTAACATATGAAGCAACGTGGACGAAGTCGCTGGTAATAGCTAGTGATTAATAATGATCATTACAATATGATTGTTGATTGCTAATTGAGTATTTAAAAAAAAATATTGATTTTTGTATGTATTTTAAAACTTTATTATTAATAATATTGTTATTTAATGCAAAAAAACTTAAAAAAATATTTTTCAATTAATTATAAACAATTAAAAATTGATGAAATTTAAATAAAAATCACGTGACTATAAACGCGCCATGATTGGTCACCATAGTTGTGACGTCATAATGTTATAGCTATTCAATAACAGTAAAGCGTTAAAGGCTATTTATTACACGTGACTAGACAATAATATTGAAATATTATTGCTAAAATACGAGTTGTTGGTTCCGATTAGCTTTGTGTGATAAAGGATTTATTAAGGCAAAGCCTGATAATGTTCCCGATGTTGATATATTTATGATAACCAATTTAAAAAAAAATGACGTTCGGTTTAATTCTGCTGAAGTTCGAGGTGCCAAGGCATCAAGGTAAGTCTGTTAAAAAATAATATAATAAATGAAAATATTTAAGTATGTATTTATTATATTATTTTGTTTTGGGGTTATCACTACATTTATCATTAGAATCAAATTTAATATTAATAAGACCAGAATGACATCATTCTGGTCAGATTTTATGACTTAATTTTGTTTATTGTTAAAAAAATTGGAGAGGAGTGACGCTTTTGACAGAAACATTCTGAAAAAGAGCTTAGCAGAAGACGGTAGTGTAATAAAAGACATTAAAAAAAACAAATTACGCTATTAATATTACGGCAATGAAGAAAGTGGCTATTTTTCGAAATATATTACGAATTATTTTAAACGTCTAGAATTATTGGAAAGATTTCAAATGAAAACGTCTAAAAATACTTCAGATTTTTATTTTTCGGAAGAATTCATGTCGTTCGTGAATACAGAAATCCGAAACTCAACTCAAAATCCTCGTAACATGTAGGTATTTTAATAAATGACATATTCTGACACAAATCCACGTCAAACCAATCATCTGACACGGGTCGGTGACATGTTGTCATCAAATGACTAGAAGCACTTAAGGCTCTTCAAAACGGTTCCATATACGGTCGATCTCAATATTTCATCATCACATTATATATGCATTTAATCAATATTCAGTCTCTTGATGCTTGAAGGAAGCATTATAAATATGGAAAAATTATTTTATATTTCTATTAGATGTATGGTTGTGTTAGCTTACTTTTCTACAAGCCTTCCTTTTACTTTCCTTCCCACACGAACTTCCCTTCAAGTTTGAGGTCCGAAAAGTTACTCTTGTATAAATAAAATTAAGGTAATATATGCATATTATTCTAAAAAAGTGTGTTGCCAGTGATGACGTACGGAACGCAGACGTGGTCCCTAACTATGGGCCTTGTGAGAAAGCTCATGGTCGCTCAGAGGGTAATGGAGAGGGCTATGCTCAGAGTTTCCCTGAGAGAAAGTCACCGACATAGCCCGGATGATTGCAAAACTGAAGTGGCAGTGGGCTGGGCACATTACTCGAAGGACAGATGGCCGTTGGGGCAGTAAAGTCCTCGAATGGCGACCGCGTACTGGAAGACGCAATATTGGAAGGACCCCCACAAGATGGACCGAAGATCTGGTCAAGATCCCCGGAATAGGATGGATGAAGGCAGCGCAGGACCGATCGTCGTGGAGTACTTGGGGGGAGGCCTTTGTTCAACAGTGGGCGTCTTCCGGCTGAAATGATGATGATGATGATGATTCTAAAAAAGTGCTTATTATATCTTATAAAGAATTTAAATCTGTGATATTTAGATAGGAATTTAGTATGATAGTACGTATTTACTATGTGTAAGGTAACTGCAATGTATATTTAATGAACATCTGAACACAATATTTAAAAACCGTGCTTGTCCGTACATATACGTCGGTTATTGCAAACCACTAATGTATTGCTACGTAAGCTTTGAGCTCAAATCCATTATTTATTACATTAAGATATAGCGTTATTGGTAAAGCTGTGGATTCGCTGAAACCATTTTAAGCTCATATTAATTCAAATACGTATTTGTGTGATAAAATGGACAAATTCAGTAAGAAAATAAAAATGATATAACAGCGGATATTTGTGTACATTATTTGAGTAAATCATAAATTTTTAGTAATATATAGAATGTTTTATAAATAAATTATACCCAACTAAACCGAGTGGTTTAGTGGGTATAATTTAGTCTATTTTACCGCGAGAGTGAGGGCTGCGTGCTGTTCCGCGGCCCCCCTCAACTCCTAGAGTTGTTAGGAGAGCGCCGGGGGGACGAAACCCTGACCCCCTGGCGCCAACACTTTAGAAGGGGCCCGCCTCAAGACAAAGGGCGGGCCGGCGCCGGCCCGGGCCACGAGATTGGCAGGCCATATATCCGTGGGCCCGGGCGTAGGCGATAGGAGAACAGCGGGGTTTTTTAGTGGGTAGTCGGATGGCCAAACATCTTTCCCGGAGTCCCACATATCCCTCGGTCCCCCCGGGCCGGGGGAACCCGTCAAGAGAGGTTATTCCCCGACACCAAAAAAAAAAGACCACTAATTTTAATATCATAAAAAAAATTATTCTCTCAATCAATACAATAAAAAATGCTAACTACCTATAGTTGCAAAAACTGCAATCCAGGAACTAGGTTACATTTTATTAGCTTTGTACACAGAGAATTCTGTTTTTTTCCTGTTAATCTATGGCATATATAGTTTATTAAGTCGTATAAAAGTTAATCCTCGAATAAAGAAATACCATTATTAATAATAAAAATATTTATTTATTGTACATACACAGTTCAGGACTAATTAATAGGTACATAAATTTGTACTAATTACAATAGGCGGTCTTATCGCTTGTAGCGAATTCTGCCAGACAACGTTTGGATTTGGATTATTATCCAAGCTTTTAGTCTCAACTGCATTCTAAGCTTGCATTTCGAAGAACCACTTTTGGATATTATCATAGGGCGATATTACACATATGTTCCTAAATTTAATAAGCCCGCGTGTACATTTCAAATTATTATTTAATATAATTTATAATATTCCTTGATAAAAGTAAACAAACTCTTTTTAATTTGCACATTCATCAAATTCTTTGAACATAAATCATCATCATCACATCTTTGCGTTAAATCCCGGTTGCAACTCAAACTCTCGCTTCGGCGCCCGGGGTCCGCTTTCCGACTTTTTCTTCTCCACTTCGCACGGTCTTCAGCATCCCTGGTAGTGAGTCCATTGGCACGCATATCACCCTTTACGACGTCAAGCCAGCACTTTTTGGGTCTACCCCTCCTGCCGGGGCCCGGCGGAGGCGGCATGGCCAGACATTTGTTACCACGTAAGCATCCGGTTGCCGTAAAACGTGGCCGTACCAACGGAGCCGGAACGAAGGAAATTCTTTGAACATAAATGTTTATAGTTTTTAGTAAGAGAAATCAAATACTCCCGAAATTATTTAATTCAGGTTAACTGTTCCAAATTCCTTAACTAAGTTCGGGTAAGTTGCATACTTGCAGTAGAAGTTTGGAATTGTGAATTATTCGGGCAGTATACCGTGTGCCAGATTTTGCAAGCCGCTTACGGGCCGCTTTATTAACTGCCCTCAAAGTGTCATCTACAGCAGACGGTTGTCTTGCTTACTCTATTTAATATTTAGTCCATTTTAAAGGCCATTCGTTGTCTTAAAAGTTATTGCTAATAAAATTTAATTGAAGATATTTTTAATATATGGTAGTTGGTTATAGAAATGTATTGATTTTATTTCTTGTGTTTTATTAAACAATAATTTCCTAGCCTCAAAAAATGTCACAAAATCACTTTTTGCCTTTTTATGCACAAGAAAATATATGATTCTTTTGTCAAATTTAATTTCTACAGAGGTGATTTTCATTTAATCAACTACTTTTAAAAATCACCGAATAAGGAAGGTCTTTCATATGCTACCACTGAGCAAGATATGATTTTGTTTTTATCTCAGATCGATAGTATGCAATCAAATAGATAATTATAATTACGTGATCAATTTGTCACATCCCTTATTTTAGCTTGGTATGAGTGGTTTACATATAATTTTTACTACTTTTAAAAGTAATTTACCCGCTCATGAATTAATTTTATTTAGCATTTGATTTGATATTTCTATTCATTTTCGTTCACACTATTAACAATAGAGTGAATATCATATAAGATTAATCTGCTTTTATGTCATGAATTCAGGCTTAAAATAATTACCTAAATGACAAACAAATAACTGTTGTATGAAATAAATTAAAACACATGGTTATAACTATAATTTTATTTACGTAAACTATAATTTTATTACTTGTAATGCATTATTTGCAACTTGTAATGCGGATAACTCTGGAGAACTGGACAGATGGCGTCACAATCGGAGGCTACAGGATCGCAAACCTGCGCTATGCAGATGACACCACCTTATTTGCGTCTAGTCCGCATCATATGGAAGAACTACTTCTGAAGATGGAACGCGTGAGCCTTGAGTTTGGTTTAAAGATAAACCGCAAAAAGACCAAAGTAATGATAATAGACCGCGCCAATAACAACTCGCCTGAAGTGACAAGAATTGCGAATTGCGACGTGGTGCAATCCTACATTTACCTTGGAGCTTTAATATCTAACAATGGCGGCTGCGTAGATGAAGTAAAGCGACGTATGGGAATAGCTAGAACGGCAATGGACAAGCTGAAGAAAGTATGGAGGAACCGACACATCACGAGGGCCACGAAAATCCGGCTCGTGCAAACCCTTATATTCCTCATATTTTCATACGTTGCAGAGACGTGGACGCTTCGAGACATTGAGAAGAAAAAGATAGATGCTTTAGAAATGTGGTGTTGGAGACGAATGCTGGGAATATCATGGACAGAATTTCGGACCAATGCCTCCATCCGTGAAGTACTCCGCATTAAGCAGCATCTCTCCGCTTTGGTCCAGTCACGTATTCTCAAATTTTTCGGCCACGTTTCAAGGCGAAACAATGACTCCATAGAGCGTCTCGTTGTCCAGGGCAAAGTGGAGGGGACCAGATCACGTGGAAGATCACCCATGCGATGGACCGACCAGATCAAATCGGCTGTGGGCGGGCCTTTGCATGAGTGCACCAGAATGTCTCTGAATCGCGAGAAATGGCGTAAAATCATACAGCGAACAATATATGCCTCTAATAGTACTACCAGTTGATCACGACCGCTCTGTAAAGAGTGAATCGACTAAGAAGAAGAAATGAATTATTAGGCACAATAGAGGGGAAAAGGCCCAGAGGACGGTCCCCAACCCGATGGTCGGATCAAATTAAGGCTATCACGGGGCTCACTTTGCCTGCAGCTCTGAAACAGGCCGAGGACAGATTGGTGTGGAGGCAGTTCGTCAGCGTCTCCGTAAAGGCTTATCAAGACAGGTACGACCTTCAGGAATGAAGAACACGACGAAGAAGAGAATGCATTATTTCTCTTAATTAAAATTTTGTTTCTATAAATCTTCGCGCCGAACAAAAAGTCAAACAATAAAGTTACCGGGGAAAAAAATGCTAACCGCGTTGCAAACGGCGCTAGCTGGAAATTACAGTGGATCGTTGTAAACAAGTAAATGCCCGCTAAGGGCAATATTCCTGCGAAAATTGCTTATATATTATAACAAATTGCTTAAATTAATTTTTGTGGTTGGTTCCTGCGGTGGGCGCCAATCGTGAGTTTTGATTAAGCATTGTTTGTTGCCAGAGTTGTTCGGCTATTTCGAGTCTGAATGTTTTATAGGCTTCTACTCTTTGATAAATTAAGGAATTAGGGCCTTCAAAGTATAATTTGTAAGCCATTATATTTGAAGTTACGGGTCTGCGACGATATAATGAAAATATTATGTGAGAAATTAATTTTTTAATAAATGTGGACTCTTTTTAAAATATTTTGATTTGGAAATGGGTCTGATAATGCAGTAGGCAGTTCGTCGAGTTTGAGCAGTGTTGACAATTTTCTGGTTTTTCAAGTCTTACCGCGCCGTCATAACACCCTGTACATCGAAGGTAAGTTGCTCAAAAATACTAAATCTACATCTTTTCCAGCTTATTTATTTGCTGCTAATTTAAAAGGGAAAAATTGCTCAGAGGTATGAAGTTTTGCCTTTTGACTGTATGTACATAACGATAGACCTCGAGCTTCAAAGACCAATGCCACTCTGATTAAACACGTCGATGGTTATAATGATGATGATAGGAGGTATCAAACCTTGTACTTAAAGATGCGAGATGGCTACTTAAACTGATAAAAAATATAGTATTAAAAATAATCAACGGAAATAAAGTAACCCTGCATTATTACATTATTTTAATGTCATCATGTAAGTAATAATTATTTTAAAATAATGTTTCCCAAGTGATTTAATATTGTTCGTCAATACTGTGAAGGTCACGAGAAATAATTAGTTGTTTTTAAACATTTAAATATTTATTTGATGAATGTTGTTTATTTTATTTTAATGATATATAAGGAAGAAACCATGTTATTAAGATTCATATCTTCATTTTAATGATGTGATAGATTAACCTATTCCATATTTATGTCAAAGCTAAAATTGTTATTGTCGTAAGATACGTGGTAGCCAAGTGGTATCAGACTCGGAATGCAAATAAGAGGTCACGAGTTCGTTTTCCACTATGGCATAGTAACTTAGTCAGTTTTTCTCATCTAGTGTCGATCATCAACACCATCTTCAATCCAAATTTAATACGAGTATATCCCAGTGGCAACCCAAACTTTCCCTTTGATGCCCGCGGTCTGCTTTCCGACTTTTTCTTCTCCGCTTCGCAAGTTCTTTGGTATCCCTAGTAGGCAGTCCATTGGCAAACATATCATCATTTACGACTTTGAGCCAACACGTTTTGGGATTACTCCTATGGGCCGTGCCTGGCGGAAGCGGCGTGACTAGATATTTGTTTCCCACGTAAGTAGTCGGTTGCCTTAAAACGTGGCCACCTGGCTTACGCTGGTAAAGTGACACCGCTATAATTATATTATATTATAAGATACTAGCTGACCCGGCAAACGTTGTTCTGCCATAAAAATAATAAAATGTCAAAAAATAAAAAATAAAATTTAGGGGTGGACTACCCCTAACATTTAGGGGGATGAAAAATAGATGTTGGCCGATTCTCATAGATACCGGATAAGCACAAAAAATCACTAACTCAATTTAGTTATCTGCCTACTGCCTACCCCCTAAGAACGATGGCGTGATTATTTATAGCCTATGACCATTTCTAGGTTATCATCTATCACCATACCAAATTTCATCAAAATCCGTTCAGCCGTTTAGGCGTGAAAGAGGAACAGACAGACAGACAGACAGAGTTACTTTCGCATTTATAATATTAGTATGGATTATTAAAGTATTTGGCTCATGTTGAAAAGATCGACGAAGAGTAACATGGTGAGGAAATCTGTACAATGCTATATTCGGTGTACTTAACTGGCGAATGCGTGTTGCTAACGTTATCAGTTATTATTTATAATTGGATTTTAAATGCATACCTAAACTAGTTCATCATTTTTATCATCTGAGTATTAAATACTGGTTGCAATCCATTCTTCCGCTTCGGTGAAGTCCGCATAAATTTTTTCTCTACTTTGTACTGAAAGAGTAGGCTGATGAACATGTTGCTCCTTAGTTCGTGCTCTAAGATGTAAACTTGTAAAAATAGCCATTGATTCATCCAAAGACCCTCTGATACTTACACCGGTGAGATCAATAAAACAACCCCTTAATCCCTGCACAGCTCAAAATATATTTTATGTGTGCGAAGGTTTTAAAAATTCTGGCCAATTTCTGATGAGATGAAATTCATCATTTTGTTACACGCCTTATCGCCCTAGAAAATTACTGCCTATTCGGGTGACCATCTTAAAATTTACCACTAAACTTATAACAGAATATTATTAGATGTCATCTTGCAATTTAACCTATATTAGTTTTTTGTTATTACGTTTCATTGGTTTATTTCCATTTAATTGTATTTCATGCGATTTATTTATTTTGGAACTCAATTGACCTTATTATGGCGTATTGTGGGTATTATATCGTTTAGTGTAGGCGACCATATTTGGTCTTAAGTATGCCGCCGTAATAACCTTGTGTTGTGTTCCAGCATTATTGGCCCAAGTTCCTGTACTCTTATGCGACAGCAGCGTGTTCGCGATGCCACTGGCGTTACAAACACCCATAGGCGAGGGAAACTGCTAAATTCTAAGCGGGCCGTCGGCCTGTTTGATGTCCTACAGCAATAAAAAAAAGGTGTATTATGAGTAGGGTGAATTTAACTTCGCCTTTTTGCGTCTGTGTTTTTCGTTTCTAATTACTCTATTGCATATCACTAGCTATTGCTATATCGTGTCCTAGAAAAACCGAAAGACATCGCAAGGATTTTTGTGTTGGTACCCACAAATAATATATATTATTATGACAAAATTAAACGTTATGTAGCGAATATAAATATCTCACAATACAATTGTCAGCAAGAAGTTCCGTTTTTAAGCAAGGAACCTGCAAGCTGTAGACACTGCGCCCAACTCTGCTTAAGGAACAGAACTATCACAGAAGTATTATGGAAACGTATGCACCTTTTATGAACCTGAAACAGGCGTAATATCTAGTTGGCGTATGCAGTATGCACTCTATATCTGGTTCCGAAGTGGCTGATTTGGCTAACGCTGAGATAAAAATAAACAAAAGGAAGATATAATATTATAATTGAATAATAGTGCCTACGTATTAGTTTGTTTATACTGTACATAACAAAAACAGCTAAAAAGTTTTATGTAACGAGGCAAAAATAGAGGAAAATGTATTAAACTGTAATTGTAAATATCTCCGCGGCAACACCGCCAGTGAATAATGTAGAGGCTTAATAAATAAGCCACGTCGAACAAGAGTCGTCTTTACAAACGAGCCCACAGTTCAAGGGTGCCTTTGAGGACATTAATCTGTTAAAGAAATTCAGGGAGGCCGTGACGACGACACAAGACGTTTGCGGATGTGTAGTTAAATTAAATTGCCACCAGCTGAATTTCACGAAATTTAATTAGAAACAAATATTTACCAACACCGTCTAATATTTTCGAATGAAGCTTCGTTGCTTCAAAACTATTTAACATATCGGGAACTGCAATTATTCGATTGGAAATTCTTCGTAATTGGAGAACCATTATAATGGAGAACCAAGTAACTTAGAAAAGTTTTTTTTTGTGTTGTGTTTTTTTTTTAATATTGTGCAACAGAACCCTGCCCTAGTTTTTGTGCCATATTTGTCTCTCCATCCCAAGGTTGTCTGGAAGAGATCGCTGTCAGCGATAAGACCGCGTTTTGTACCTAATTCTAAGCTGTTTTTTGTATTGTTTCATTAATTATATTGTACAATAAAGTATATTCTATTCTAAAAGTTACTTATTTTTTGGATTGCATAGAACCATTATTTTTTTTTTTTTTTTGTTTGCTTTTTTCTGTTATTCGCCCAGCAAAGAGGGTGGAACCGGCTACTATATGAATAAAAGTAAAACGAAATATGTTTTTAGTAGTCGTTAAAACAACAATTGAATCACAATTTATAAAGAAGAAGTATGAATATTCGTTTCTATGTTTTTTTATTGACTTTTTCGCTAATCGTGACATTTAAAAATTTTTCAATAATTACTCTCAAATACTTGTTAATTCTTGATAGATCCTCAGATGTCAGAATAACTAATATTAACTTGAACCACGCTATCACTTCGCGTTACAACTGTTGTCACGGCATCTGAAACTTGGATAATCTAAAAAGTTTTGTAGTTATGACGAGACTACTCTATTACGAGTAAGATCAACGACTCCATGGGGACCACTTACGGTATGTTACGGGGGAAATTTTGTGTATAATATTGCTGCAGATATAATAAATTATCAATACTACAATTGTACAATAATATCAATTCAATAGTAAATTTAAATTGCTTGTAATTTAAAAATAAATAACTTTTTGCGACTTTCAAACGGTAGTCTTTCAGCTGTTTTCACTTACTAACAAAAAATTATAATTTTTCATCTTCCATCAAGGATAATTTTAAAATTAATTTAGTTTCCATCTAATTTAAATTATTTAATTTTAATCATAACAGTTTTTGATAAGTTTTCGCTTGGAAAATTTACTCTACGGAAGGCAATCGAAAAACCTAGAATCCGAAGAGAAATAAACAGGAACACATCTTCGCTAACAATTTATACAATTTCATGGGGAGGACATCAAAAAGTTTAAATCAAAAAGCCAAAAGTTTTGATGATACATTTTCGTCTACGCAGACTGCATACCCAGTTTGACTGACTGGTCCCATAATTGTTTTTCACTGTATTTGGGCTTGATTATTTTCATAATAGGTTCTCATTTTTATGGAAGTTTGCATCTTTTCTATTGAACAGCCTGCAAGTGATATTTATTTTTTAACTTCTCATAGAAATCCTTATATAAACATATCGAAGGGAATCTAATTACCTGGATCACCGATTTGCGTAACCCGCCAATCCATCTTGGTTAAGGGTGGCAGGTATACGGTGTGTTCCTCTCCTTAGAAGCACTAGTCAAGCTATAGTCGTTATGATAATGTTAGAAAACAGTCTTTGAATGAAGCTTCTCTATTTCACCGCGCATACTGTACTGTTACTAATTAAGGGAGAAATAGAGAGAATGTTTCTTGCCTCCCAATTTTCATCCGATGTTTAGTAAAGTGCTCGAATTTTCATACATATTGGTATATTCTACATCTGAGCGGCAAAGTTCCATTCGAAAAAATATTACTTTTTTTATTGCTGTAGGACAGCAAACAGGCTGATAACCCGCTTAGAATTTAGCAGTTACCATCGCCTACGGGTTTTTGCAATGCCAGTGGCATTGCGAACACACAGCTGTCCAGTAAGGGTACAAGAACTTGGGTCATTAATGCCGGGACACAACACAAAGTTATTATGGCGGCATACTCAAGACCAAAGGTGGTCGCCATCCAGACGGGCTTGAGTCCCTAACACGTAGGAAATATCAAGCTTTATAGTTATCCACTATAATCAAGCTATTCTTTATATGTAATCTGTGCAAGGCATTATTTCAGTAACAACTATGTCAAAAAAATCCGTATAAAGTAAGATATTTGGTATTTACATTTATTGGCATCAGTGTTGTATATGACCAGAGCATACAGTCCACAATTTAAAAAAGTGGCATCTAAACAACACTGCGCAAACCAATATGAAAATGTAAGCTAACAATAGCAAAGTATTACTTTTGCAACCAGCATTTTCATTCGTACTTAGTCCGAACACGAGATGGCAGTATATGTTGAAGAACTTCCATCAAATATATTCTACCTAGATCACATTTTTATTTCAAGAGAATAAATATATAATATATTAGAGATCGTGTAACTCTCGATTTGGTTTATAACTGTATATCATACTATGTTAAATATAGTATGATATAATTTATATCATAATATATTATCCAGATATGTTTGAAACTTATGAAACTGACAAACGCTTTCTTAGAAGAGAAAAAAATTAAAATTAAAATGACAATTTGTAACAGCGCCATGTACCACAATAATTTTAAGATTATGTTTATAAATATCTACAATCATTTACCAAGCGTTCTAAGAGAGCTGCTATTACGTTTGTTCAAATACAAGTAAAAAAATTGGCTTATTGATAATTGTTTTATGGGATTAATGAATATTTTAATTTTTAAATGATATTAGTATTTTTATATAATTTAATTATAATTTTAAGATAACATTGCATGCCGAATGTCGGTGAAACATGTGGTGATTTTTATTTTGCCAACTATGTTTAACGCAATAAATACTATTTGTATTCTAAAAACAGATGGCGTTGAGGACATCAAGTGCACACAGCTTTACAAAACATTTTATGGACTTAATGTTATTGAGATCTTTTCTTAGACAAATCTGAGTATATTTTATGAGGATTAAAAAACTAAATAATATGTTTTGAAGAACAATATTTACGAGAGTTGAAGCAAAATGGAGTTGCTATAAAAAGGCAACTTTCGTAGTATACTTGTTTTAATGCTTCAGTAATAAGACTTTTATAAATAATATAAAAAGTTCAAACGCATACGTTACATATCACCAAAATACCTGCTTCCTAAACCTTAAAATGATTCTATGCTCTTCCTGTTTGTAGATATGTACTATTTTTTATTTTTAAATTATTGTTCGATACGCATTTAACGTAACCTCTTATGTAAATATTGTAAGTCAAATTTATGAGATCTGATTTTGGTTAAACGATTACATAATTTTGTTAAGGCGTTAACAAGAAAACAAATATTCTTGATTAAATATATAATAGAATATAAAATATTCAATGGACACTTCAAAAACAAAGTAACTTTAAGTAAGTTCCGAAAATTTCATATTTGTGAAGTATATTTGACCAATATTTCGGTTGAACAACGTCGGAGTTTCGACATCCATCTCATCACAGTATGTCAAGAATAACTGACCACGCATACATTTTAGAAAACCACAGAACGTTAGTGGCTCATAATAAATCATTTGTTACAACATTTAACAACTATATAAACCATTGTCTCTGATTATACCTATTCTATACAAAGTTCAAACAAGAATTTAGGGTTCCGCGATAATTTTATATTATGATACAAACCTACCATAATTCATGTAGTTAAAACAATATTGAATACCCGGAATTGCCTGTCACGGAGACGAATAGCTGGTGGAAGTGACAAGGAAATACCACCTGAGGAACACCTTCATTTCCGACACCTTTCATCTCCGTGACGTTGCGAATAAGTTACAGTATGGCCACCTTTTCCGGCAGCCAGGTACTTACGAAGGGAATAAATGTCTAGCCATACCACAATCTCTGGTATCCTGCAGGATGGGTACACCCAAAAATCTTACCCGTCACCGCAAAGAGTAATATGCATGCTGATGGACTCAATACCAAAGATGCCGAATCTGGGCGCTGAAGCTAAAGTTATGGTTTTAACCGAGATTTAAGACTAAGAAGATGATGAATACAGTTATTTAAGAGCTATTGAAAATAATGTTACCAAACTTTATTTTGTTCGTTTTTTATTGCTATAAGATAGCAGACGTTGACGGCCCACTTAGAATTTAGCAGTTACCGTCGCCTATGGGTGTTTGCAACGCCCGTTATTATGGTGGCATACTTAAGACCAAAGGTGATCGCCATCCAGACTACCACATAGCTAGGGTGGGTTGTTTTGTCGCGTTTTACGACAGGCTGACTCTAGCCACAGAGATCAGTATTCTTCCTCCGCCCCTGAACGTATAAAAAAGTTCGTCTTAGTAAGTACTAGGACAATAACATTTTAATAAATAAAATATTCCATGAATGGGTTAAAAAGTAAATCCGAGTACAATAATGTGTTAAACAGTTATTTTGTTTGCTTATTATTATCACATTGTAAACTATCAAAGTTATTGTTAAGTAATTAGCAATTGAATAGTAACAACGGTGTTCTACATTGTCAGATATTTTCCATTCGCATGATAATTATAACGGTTTTATGTCATCTATTGAATTAAATATTTAGGTAAAAACCTTTAATTCTTTATTTGAATTAAGTTAATTGCAAAGAATTAATAAAAAATCTCCCTAAAGGGGTGGAGTGTAAAGTGAGTCCAGCGGCCGGGGGCCACCTGTCGTAAAAGGCGATAAAACAATCCTACCTCCACGCCTGAAAAGCCCTGGACAGCCCAGGACAGCAACCACTCCTGATCACTAAATATGCAACCATAATGACATCGTGTTGTATTCTAGCATTAGTGACCGAATGATAGCGTAATTGCAGCGCCCCTAGCGCTGCAAACATCCATGGACAACCGTAACTGTATACTTTTAATTGTGCCTGTCTGCTGTTTCTATATTATAATACAATTATATAAAGATACTAAAGCACATTTACCAAAACATAAAAAACGATCGTTTTAATTCAATTTTCAATTTCTTAAGTTTTTGAAGTGAAACTTCTTTGCGCGCTCTAATAATACCAACCTTATTAACAATGACTTAAGGATTATTCAAGTGTTCTAGATAATGTAATAATAATTTTAGAATGATTGCATTGCATTACTTATGAATATCTATTCGAATTGCGACTTTATTGCAATAAAATACAGTTGGGTTTTGTTTAAAACTAAGATATAAAATAATAAAATATCATAAATTTTCTTTTCTAAATTTATTAGAAGATTTAAAAATTTGTTTGGCAAAGAAGTTTCACTTCTGACATATGTACTTTGTACGCACGCACTTTTTTATTTAATACTGCTTCACGTGCTGTTTAATATGAAAGAGAATCTTCAAGAAATGTATAAAATAAAGTCGGGAATGTCCCTAAAGTACCCGAGAATACTGCGATCAGCGTAGCTGTTAAAGATATCTTGGAGCTTATTCGGGCTTTCAATTATTTTTTTTTCCCATTTAAGCCGCATAGTTACAATATTTTTTTAAATATTGTGAAAATGAAAAATAAATATTTAATTTTATAAATATATATTATATGTGTATTCCAATGGAAGCTTCATTAATTTATTATTTTATATGCATATAATCTGTATACTACTCCCAATATAAAAAAAATATATAAAAAATAATCATAACTCTAAAAAAGTAACTCTAATAATAATAACTAAGTAACTGTCCCAAATAAATATAAAAACCAAAACATGCCAACCTTGTTTTTATGCACAATTACTTATAATGATCGCTTATCAATAAATTATGAAATTTTAACGTCCACGGAGGAAAGTGTTGTGCAAAAATTTAAATTCTGCAACAAATATCGTTTTGTGAAAGAATAATGTTAATATTAAAAGTTTTTGTAAAAAGAGTTTCAGATCAGTCGCGAGATTAATGCAATAGCAAATATTAATAAAAGCAAAAGAAATACGCCTTTGAAGATCATTGCTTCAGATCTTCATACTTAATATGTCGAAGTTCTCGAATTTAAGTTACAAAAATATGATTTTTTCAAATATAAATGTAAAGAACTTGCTGTAATGATTTATATCTTTCTTTACTTAAATAAGATCAAAATTCTAGTCAGTGAACTATTCAGTATACCATTCGGTTCTGCTGCAGTGGATTGTATGAGTCTTTTGCAATACTAATAACTGATAAAGAATCATTTCTAGAATGAAGACAGTATTTTAACAAGACCTAGGATGCATGTGATCCTTAAGATATAAAAAAACAAAAATCGGAGCGTCAAATAACATATAGCCTCTATTCAAAGGAGGTTAGTAAATGGTAAAAGCAAATTTAATAAACGTTTCGAGGGGGAGGGGGGGGAGGCTTGTGACCTGACGTTAGCCTGGCCGCGACCTCGACCGGTGTCGGCCCGCTTTCGCATTTGGACCTCATACAAAGCCGAAGGGCATCTTCTCACGTAAGTAAAACTGAGCAGTTCGGCTGCTGGATTTTGACTGACTTCCGGTAGCCGAAGTGCTGAGTCACGGGCGCAACCAACCACTGGCTATGAGTGGCTTTCTTGAGCGGGAGAGGAACCTAGCGCATATCCGCGTCCTTTCTGCTGCCGCGAATGCTTTCTTTTAAGATTGATAAAGTCATTTAATTTTGTGACATTCAAATATATTAGTTTATGAAAAACGACATTTTGAAGGTATGCCATACAGGCGTCTTCTGTTTTTATTTTTGATAGAAATATGATCTGATAACTCCCCACTCCTTATCAAGTATTTGAATAGTATTTTCTAGACGATTCCGCAAGGTCAATTCACAAATACAAGCGGTATCGATAATTTCTTCAACCGCAAGTTGGGTATCTATTGACGTTTGTTCATACTAATTGTTAATTTATACACGATAAATATTTCATCACAAAAACCATCATTGTTTGATAAGCTTTATTACGCATTTCAATATAAGACTGTTTTAAAGATACTTAAAATAAGAACATGAGACTAAATTCTATTCCTAAAGTTTACGTAGTCGATTTTTTAAGTTTTGGTGACATACTTAAGGCACTTGCTAACTTTTGATATTTTAATAACGAACAAAACGTTGTTTTTAATTGCTTACATTTCGTCAATATTTCAATAAGATAATCATATCATACTATTGTGAGCGAAAATAAAATACCATCATGGTACATATCACAAATTTTCTTACAAGCCTGAGCAATGTTCTTCCTTTATTCTAAATATTATTTCAGAATATAGCGAAATTTCTCAATATTCTTTTCCATTTTTCCAACCACTGCAACGATTATAATATCCCTACGCTCAATGTCCAAAAGATCACCTTCGAACGCACTTTGTTTTGAATAACTAAGTTTTATAGTTTTTTAATTATACACTATTAGGTAAAAAAAACTACTACTTAATAGTTTTAAAACAATCTACCCACCGATATACTGTTGAGTCTCTCAAAACTATCAAATAGACTTTGCATACATTAGAATCTAAGAAGATTTCCTCTCTTTCCATAAGAAGAATGTATTATTTCTTATTTTTAAAGGTTTGACCACGAGATTTACGATTTTGAAAACAATTTAATCAAATGGGACATAGTTGGATCGGACGCTAACAACAGATCGGTCAGTTAAAAAGATACACGTATTAGGATGTGCTACTAATAATAATTTAACCATAGCATAAATGGAAACCTTGTTTAATTAAATATACAAAAGCATAAAATTTAATGCATGTATAGTTGAAATATAAAAATATCAAAGTTCACTTTCAAAGCCAAATGTTATTAAACATCCATTCAAACATTAAAATATAAGTAGCAATAAACGTAATTATTGTTACCAACATTCGTATTTTAGAATGTTTCACAAACAGAGAATAAAGTTTGTGAATCAGTAAATTTGGATTTCTTAACCTGTAATTTTGGGAATGATAACATGAAACTGATAAGTTTTAAACGATTTCTTCATTGATTTATTCATAGAATTAAAATGTACAGAAGTAAGCCTCGTGTATGTGTTATTTAAAATGCACAATTTGGAACGTATTTTAACCATTTGCTTATTAATTATCTATATAAATAAAATGATAGAGGTTTGCAGTTGTACGCGCATCATGGCAAATTTTATTTCTTAGATACTTGGCCCTTATCTTAAAAAAATATTGCGATATCTTCATTTAGTATAAAGTTATTAAAGTGTTAAGAAACAAGGATGTTTATAGGAGAAAAAGGGCAAGCGGTGTAGCACGCATGCGTATGAAAACTTCCCATATTTTTTCGATTTACTTTTTTTTGTTATTCGAACAGTAAAGTGGACGGGAATTATAGTGATATATTTTCAAATCGAAAACCAGGAAGAAACCACCACAACGAAATCATCGGTATATATAATTGCACGCTTCAGACGGGGGTATTCCGTTCAGTCTGGAATGAGTTCTGAGACGATAAGGGCTGTTTGACTACTTTTCTTTTGTCACCAGCTGTCAACCTTCCCGTTCCTTGTAATAGCTCTGTATAGATTTTGGTTTAGTAACATTTTTATAAAATAACTTCGAAATAAATAACGATTGTGTGCGCTAAATACGACACTGTATGTTTGTATTTAAGTATTTTGTGATTACAATGTAAAGTGCTGGCGTTGTATGTAGAGTGAGTTTTCCGATTGTTTCCAATAAAACGGAATTTTAATTTATTTAGTTTATTTTTTAGTTTTTCTCAGAGAGGGAGAAAAGATGGATGGATTATGTAAAAGATGATATGGCAAAAAGGTGTGAATATTCAGAGAAGGACTAATAGAGGAGAGTGGTAGAAGAGGACATGTTGTGCCGACCCCTCATAGCTGGGATAAAGGCAGGAAGAAGATGAAGATTATAGCCTAATTGCTATGTACCAACGGCGAAGAAAAAAATTGTTAGTTAACCTGTATACTGAGACGGTAATATCTGTAGACTGTATGTTAGACTCTCGTGTTTCGCCACGCCTCTGTCGATCTTGGTACGCAGGTTATCTTCTACGTGGTAGTTACGTGGAAACTATGTAAAAAATGCATTTTATGCTACATATTTTTTTGTGTAGATGCGGAGAATACTAAATTTAACATTGATTAGTTTTAAAACAAAAGTGTGAGTAATTCCTGATTTGAAGCCTGTTTTTGAACATTGAGAACAAGTGGGCGAACTCAATGGCCTTCGTTGAGTAGGAACATGCAAACGCATATTTACAGGTTGTGTGCATAATGAGGCTAGTAAATGCTTATAGTATCATGTTTAATAAATATCATTTATATAATTATGATGTATAAATAATTCTATACATCTTTGTATTGTTTATATTTTTATATTTAAGTATTAATATTTATATTTTAATTAGTTACTCATGATGTTCACTTTCATATAATTTTGTAATCAAATCTTTCACATCGACATATCGTAAGCAAAATTTATTGATGTTGTTATGTTCGGAAAGTGAGAAGAGCGTCAGGTGACTCTTTGATTTGACGTTGATATTTTGAGTAGAAATAATTAGCGTTTTAGCGGTAAATAGTAGAATTTACCGTGCAATATGCTCGTTCGTCCCCATCTCCTAGGCACACACCTTGTAGGTACACCTACTAAAGCAACCATGGTATTCCATCTGCTTGGAGAGCAGGGGCCACGTGACATTAGTCTAGCCGCGACACCAACCGGTAACGTTGGTCTCGTAGGCTCTGAAAGAAAGGAAAGCATTTATTTAGGAACAAAATTGATACATATTATACATTTAAAAAGTTCACTTTAATAACAGTTTTGTCCTTCTTCTTCTTCTTCTTCTTAGTCGATTCACTCTTTACAGAGCGGTCGTGATCAACTGGTAGTACTATTAGAGGCAGATATTGTTCGCTGTATGATTTTACGCCATTTCTCGCGATTCAGAGACATTCTGGAGCACTCATGCAAAGGCCCGCCCACAGCCGATTTGATCTGGTCGGTCCATCGCATGGGTGATCTTCCACGTGATCTGGTCCCCTCCACTTTGCCCTGGACAACGAGACGCTCTATGGAGTCATTGTTTCGCCTTGAAACGTGGCCGAAAAATTTGAGAATACGTGACTGGACCAAAGCGGAGAGATGCTGCTTAATGCGGAGTTCTTCACGGATGGAGGCATTGGTCCGAAATTCTGTCCATAATATTCCCAGCATTCGTCTCCAACACCAGATTTCTAAAGCATCTATCTTTTTCTTCTCAATGTCTCGAAGCGTCCACGTCTCTGCAGCGTATAAAAATATGGGGAATATAAGGGTTGGCACGAGCCGGATTTTCGTGGCCCTCGTGATGTGTCGGTTCCTCCATACATAGTTTTGTCCTAACTTGGACTTAATTCAGCATTAATGCTGGTTTAATTAAACCAGCGCTAGTCAACCATTAGGCCCTTGGAGTGACGTCAAGAATATATCAAAACCTTATAGTAAAATATACAATAATAACAACAAACAATAGGAAAAGAAGGGGTGTAATGATCCCACTCAGCTGCTCATTCTCACGCAGTTTAATGTGGCTGCTCTATATTTCTCTAACTATTTAAAGGCTAATTATAAAGTATAACCATTGTCTGGCTACAAATGATTGGTATACACAAATATATACAATGTAAACTCTTTTTAATATCACTCGATTTAGCGACAAACTCCATGAAACGTCGAAATTACATGACTTTGGTTGGTTTACCTTGTTTTCTAAACAGGTACTTTTATTTCTCTCCATTTAACACCAAAAACGTTCATTCGTTATTTACATACATAAATATCGATAAAATTTTTGAAAGTAGAAAATACAAGTACAAAGTAAGATTTGAACATGATGTGTTAAGTTTACTGCACTTTCGTAAGTTCAATTGTGGTTGTTAAACTTAACCATGAATGAATGAACTGAAGTTTTAAGGGTCAAGGACCTTGCCCGTGCTTAATCAAAAAATCGATATTAACTTTACAGATTTACTTATAAGCCGTGTGGGATGAGAAAGAAATAAAGAAAATATTTTTTTTAATTAATACAATAAGGAACAAGTCATTAATAATAATCGTTGTGTATGGATTGTTCTGTAGCAAACATCATTCGGAATTTTTTGATTGCATGGGTCAGGGTCATAGATAACAATATCTCATGTAAAAACCAAATAGCAAATTGATTTTGATTCTCTTATTACTGTGGAACAGCGGATAAACTAACTGTCTAGTTAATAGTAGGCAGTTACCTTCGCATATGAATGTATGCGACGTCAGCAGCACCACTAACATGCTGCCATCCACGTAGAGGAGCTGAAACCTGGATCACTTATGCCGTAACATACGACCATTGGAAACCTACCACTTTGCTAGGGTTATTTCGTTACCTTTTGCGACAGGGCTGTCTGTGCCGCTGGGTCTGTATTGTCCAAGCCTGCATGGAGAAAAGTTTGGTATGGAAAAAAGAGGACCTCGATACGAAAAAGTGCGCAGTATTTTTGCCTCGATAGTATTTAGGAGTTCCGAGTTGAAAACTTTTGATGAATTCCATACAGAGTTTCCGGTAGTAAAATATCATCATTCTCATCATTTTAATTCTTCAGCGTCAATACACATATCCACCGCAGCAACTCTGTGACACGCAGTTCCTGCTTGAGTCGCTCTTACCCCGGCTATGTTTCACATCCGTTTAAAAGCAATTACTAACGCGGCTGCAATGTAGGCTTTGACATAGCAGTCGATATCACGATTCCGGGTATTTAGCCTGATACGCGCGCTCGACCGTCTACTTACTGATCTACTTGGCTTCTTCTAGTGACCAGGATTACTCGGTTATCGCCATATCAAACTTCAGACTGCTGTATTCAAGCGATTCCTACGCTTCCGTAAAGGTCCTTAGAGCAAAAACAGGATCCATTGTCCCATGACCAAACCGACACCCATATTACCACTCCAAGACGGCACACTCCTGTCAAACCTGAGAGCTGATAAGCTCCTCGAAGTGCTACATTGTGTAGTTTTTGGTAACAGACTAAGCGTTTACTTAACTTCTTTACTTGTTTGTAGATTTACTGCTATATTATTTTTTAAACTAAATTAGACAGGTAAAAGTTCGGTATGAGTCAAAGCTCTCATATCATTATCAAGTGATAATAGTGCTTTTAAGAGTGCACTCTTAATTCTTAGGATACGCAATATGTTATCAAAATTCGTAGATTTACGGGAGGGTTAGAAAAATTGAAAATTAACAATAACTTTTTCTTGATCATATCATTAAATCTCATTCATTCCATGACAACCTCCGTGGTGCGACAGATTTCGTGGCAGAGCGCCTGTTGTGGTCAGGGTTTCAATTTATTTCCAAGCCTTCGTCTCTATGTGTTATGTATTTACAAGGAAAGTATATCTTCTATATATATAAAAATCTTGTGTTACGATGTATGTTGCCAATAAACTCCAAAACTACTGAACCGATTTCAATCAAATTTCACATGTACCCGTATTTTAGTCTAACTTACTGGATAGGATAGTTATCATCTCAATTATTCGCTTATGTCGTGAATGTAAACGAATAAAATGTATCAATTAATTGTTTCTTATGCAAGTGTTTATTTACTGTTTAGTTTTATGAAGTTCTCATAGATGGCGGTGTACGTTGATTCATCGATAAAATTCCTCAATATTGTTTGACATCTAGGTTGCAAATACACCCAATAGATGGCGCTGTTCGATTTTACCGGAAGGGTTTTATCAGTTGCGATTAGAGAAATAAAATATGGCGGTACGAAGTTCGCCGGGTCAGCTAGTAAATAATATATCACAAGCGCTCTACTTCTTTCTTTGAGACTAGATGGCGCTCTGTGATTCACTGTCACAGTATATCTATTAAGTCTTATACTAGGGAGTAAAGTTGCATGGATAGTAAAAACATCAGATGATGCATACGAGTGAGTGTAGTTGAAAATAATCCATTTACGAAGTACTCGACTAGTACAACACTTTTAAATTCATTTAATCATATACTGGAATCATCACATTTACCCCATTGTCATCCGTACAGGGGTGGATTAAGATACTAACCTCTGCGGCCGGGGTCGCTCTATTGTAAAAGGCGACAAAACAACCCTAGCTACGTGGTAGGGGCACCAAGCCCGTCTGGATGGCAACCACCTCTGGTGTACAAGTATGCCGACGTAATAACTTTGTGTTGTGATCCGGCTTTAGTGATCCAGCTTCCTGTCGATAGGCGACGGTAACTGTTTAATATTAAGTGTGGGTAAAAAAATTAAATACATTTGGTAGTATTACTTTTGATCGTATTCAATATTTTATAAACTTTCGTAACAAATACAAATCAAGCAGTACAATGTCAATGATTTTAATTTGACTCGAACACTCATTAGATCCTAAACCGTAAAGAATATTAACCTCGATTTATTGCCTCGTGATACGTGTGGGTTAAATATAGATGATGCGTTTCTGTTGACAGGTAAAATAAGCAAAGCGTTACATGTAAAAAATTTATAGTTATTATCTGACTATGAACAAAATAGTAACATTATAATGCAAATTGGTTTGTATATTGCGGTGGTTTGTATATTTTATATTGTTTCTAACGAATTCGCAACAGCCTAGAGACTGTATATCCTCCATAAACTTTTAAAATGTTACTATAGTGTATACCATACAGGTATATACGGTAAAAACTATTTCTTTCTTGCTGTAGGACAGCAGACAGGCTGACGGCCCACTTAGAATTTAGCGTCTTTTTTTAACGTCGCCTATGGGTGTTTGCAACGCCAGTAGCAACGCGAATACACTGCTATCCCATATGGGTACAGAAATTTTGATCACTAATGCTGGAACAACACAAATTTATTATGGCGGCATACTTAAGACCAAAGGTATCGCCATCATGACGGGCTTGGGTACCACGTAGCTAGGGTGGGTTGTTTTGTCGCCTTTTACGACAGGCCGACCCCGGCCGCAAAGGTCAGTATTCTTTTACCGCCTTTGCACAGATAAAATTGGTTCTTAGAGAAAGGTTTTTATGACATAAAATAATTTCTTAAATATAAATATATAATTTATTATACATGAAATGTATGGTATGATATTAATGACATCTCAAAAATGAGTAAATTAAATTATATTATATTTATAAAAGTATATGAAATAGGGACATATTATTACTTTTTATTACTCGTATATTTATTAAGCAATTAAATTTTAATTTTGTATGCCACATTTTGGCGAAACATGATTAATTTGTACCTTGTAGAAATGAACGGTAAAGACCTGATATCAGTTGGGCTCTTTACTTGTTTGCTAAACTTTAGCTATAAGCGTGTAGGTATAGGTATGTTTCTTCTTCCTGGCGTTATTGCAAGCTACGTGGTGTCGGCACTCATCTCAACATTTATAACTTTTTTCAACATATCATGTTCTACGCAATCCATCCGTTCTTTCCCTGGTACCCCTCCTTTTGTATCCATCCACTCTCATGTCTTCTTCAATCGCTGGCGCTTCTTTGCAAATTAATATAAAATCTAAGTGCAGGATCCATTTTTGTAACTCCACATATCCACCTCTCATAATTTACAACCCATTTACATCTCAGGAGCACGCAACATGTTTTTATCCCTTCCTCTTTGTGACGCAGCATTCTGATCCATACAGTGTGGAAGGTTACAGGTGACAGGACACTCGTAGATCGCAAATTTTTGACCTGTCACCATGTCATCCATTCTGTGTTTTATATCTCGGTCTATCTCACCGTCGTTCTGGATTCATGAACCGGAAGTTGGATTAAGTTGGCAGAGACGTATCTCTGAGGCGTACGGAGGCGTACCTCCAAACGTAATCGGGGTGAAGTTAGTGTTCCAATCAAAGTTGCAAAATAGATTTTTAGTTATATTTAACCCTCCAATATCTTCTGCTATTTAGCTAATATACTTTGGACCTCGTAAGCATTTTCTCCAAGCAGCACAATGTCGTCGGAGAAGAGCATACACCAACGTGCCTCTTCATGTATACCCGATGTTACAAAATCTACCACAAAGAGAAACAGGTAAGGGCTAAGGGCAATCCTTATTGTAAACCCACCGTGACGTGACACTAAACTTGTCTATGACGCCAGATAGAGAGCGGACGTGTGTACTTGGCTTATATTTCACATTAGACAAATTGTAACGTATTCCAATTTCACTGAAATAGCGTGATATAATGGTACAGGTGGTTAACTCACTCCCACCAGTACGGATCAATTGTCATAGAAGCAATATTCATCCTACAAATCTAGATTAAAAGCTTCCACAATCTGCTAAACTCAGGTATTTGCCAATACCCAGTTTCAGATCCCAATTCTTTTACCATTTTTATTCAGGTTTCTGTGTTTTAGATATGGATTTAATTTATAAGTAATCCATTTTAAAATTCATCTTATAAAAACCATTTGTTTGTTTCTAATGTACTAAAAATATTATAGACCAGTTTTTTATTTAATAGCGAACCATATAATCTGTATTGTAATGTTGAGGCGGTTTGCAAGTTTGTTTAAAAACTTACAACACTTTGATCTTTTATCGTTACAAATATTGTAACAACGACAATTTGCCAAAAATTGATACGTAAAAGAGACAACTGATTAGCACGTTAACGTACTTATCACGTATATTACGTTACAAAGCCTCTTATTGATATGGCAGGTTGTTTATTACCGCGGGTAGAGCAAAACTCTTGCATATTGTTCCGAGCAAGCGACCCGCGCACATGCGTTCGCGCAGTTGATTTGTTGGATGTACAATCGTATATCGTTAAGTATTTATTACATTAAATATTGGAATTTGGGTTCCAATTTTTGAGTGTCGGTATGCCTTAATATTTTGTATTGTGTTGGTGATTGAGAATTGAATAATTCGTTGAGTTTTTATATTCAAGTGGTCCTGAGAAATATTTATAACAAAATGAATGGTAAGTTCATTGTCTTAATCACGTAAATGATAGAAAAATCTTGTTCTAAATAGATAGCAATTAGGTGCAAATTACGCACCAACGTCGTTAAGATTGCTTCATCAAGGCTGCATTGTGGCGATTAGTTAATGCTTTTTCTTAAAGAATTTTAATTGATTTATTAATAATAACTTACGTTATTCGTGTACAAAGTAAATTTTATGATATTATTCTCATTTTTATTATATTAGCTATATTTGAAATTTAGATAAGAAAGCCCGGGTTGTTGAGTTCATAATTTTTTATACAATATTTATATGACAAAACTAGAAAATGTATTAGATGTGAATTAATTTATTTTTAACAGTGACAACTGTGGATTAGGTTAGAGGTGCAATCTAGAGTTCTCGGGTTTGAATCCCACGGTGGTATGCACTGCTTAAAAATTGCTGAATAATTGTTATGTACAGACGATGAAAGAAAACATCTTAAGGAAACCTGCATATCGAGATCACAGTGTGTGAACCCTCCAATCCTTGGAAAAGCGTGGTGGGTATACTGTCCGTTCTCTCTAGGGGAGGCCCGAAGCCAGCAGTGGGATACCATGAGCTGTTGTTAATTTCAAAGACTTTACTTGTTATTACTGCAGGACAGCAGACAGGCTGAAGGCCCGCTTAGAATTCAGCAGTTACCGTCGCTTATGGGTGTTTGCAACGTCAGTGGCATCGCGAACACGCTGCTGTCCCATAAGGGTACAGGAACAACAGGGTCACTAATGACGGAACACAACACAAGGTTATTATGGTGGCATACTTAAGACCAAAGGTGGTCGCCATCCAGACGGGCTTGAGGCCCTACCACGTAGCTAGGGTGGGTTATTTTGTCGGCTTTTACGATAGGCCGACCCCGGCCGCAGAGGTTAGTATTCTTTCTCCGCCCCTGCACAGATAAACTCAGATAGACTATGGATTATCCAAGAATCTTAGAGACAAACCTCCCTAAATATTATGCTGTTTTACCCTCTCTGCATGTTTTCTTCTACTTCTTTTCTATCTAAGCATTTCGTACCAGTTATATTTTGAACTAGCTGTGTCCGCGACTCCGTCCGCATGGAATAGTGACTTTAGGCAGTATTTTTGGATATATGAGGTCAAATTAAATTAGAAATTCAACCTACTAAGTCCAGTCTAAGCTGAACCCTATTTAATATGAGTGATAATATAAATATGAGTTCAACTTAAATTGGATAATAAAATTTCCGTAATTTATCATTTTTGACAAAAACTATTTTTGTTTCTATAATAAAAATAGCTTAAGTTACTCCTTGGTACATCAGCTATCTGCCAGTGAAAGTCCCGTCAAAATCGGTGCAGCCATTTCAGAGATTAGCCGGAACAAACAGAAAGGCAGACAAAAATTGTAAAAAATGTTGTTTTGGTATATGTAGCGTGTATACGGTTATTTTAATATTACAAACAGACCCTCCAATTTTATTTATTTGTATAGATGTTATAGATTTAGAGCTCTGAAAATTTGTACAACATGTTCTCTCCTTCCACTCGCCTCTTTTACTCATGTCAATATTCAAATCTTTTTCGCCATATCATCTTTTACCTAATCCATCCATCTTTATTGGGTCTACTCATTCTCCTGTTTGTATCCACTCTCATTTTCATTGTTATATGGCATTCTTCCCCTCAAATTAAATAACCAAATCACACTAGTCTGTTACTAAACTACTGTTTTTAATGCTTTGATAACTTTATTATTATTTTTTACAATACCTTACATATAATTATTATAAACATTTTAATAAAATATCCTAAAAACTTTAAAAAATCACCCTCCATCAGCAGCGAGTCGTTGTGGGTCAAAACTACGGCAGGGCAACAGAGTCAGGGACGCTTTCACCATACGTGACATATCCAAGAGAGCTAACTGATAACTTATTACTATAAATCTAATTATTATTTTATAATATTTACCTTTAAATCTACTATTAAACAAAAATAGAAATAACGATGAACAGTGAAGTGACCAATTTAGGAGATTTGATCGTGTTTACCAAATTTTAAGATAAATTTTAATAATTTTATGCATAATAATAGCATAATAATTATAAGAGATCAAAGTTCATCAATAGAATCGTAAAGTGCGTAATACACTAACTAATAAATTTTTATCTTTAAAAGTATTCATTCCACCTATTTTATCCTTTACGGCAAGTGAGTTTATTTAGGAGTTCGCTATATGCGAAAACATTTGCGCTTCTTACGAAAATACTTTCATCATACTTCCTTTTTAAAATGTTTGCTTTAGCTCTTTAGTTACAAAAATAGACTAAACAGATCGAGATAGATTTAATTTTTCAACGATCTTTGCCTGTAAACTCATCACCTTAGCTTTAAATTCCGATTGCAACCCAGACTTGCGCTTTGGCACCGGGTTTTAATTTTAGCTTCTCTTCTCCACTTCACACAGTCTTCGGGGTCCCTGGTAGTGATTTCAATGGCACGCATATCACCTTTACGGCGTCGAGTCTGCACTTGTTTGATCTACCCCTCCTTTAGGGGCTCGGCTGGGACAGCATGTTCAGATATCTGTTCCGTACATAAGTAGCCGGTGGAAGTAAAACGTGACTATACCAATGGAAGTAACACTCCTGCCACGAATGCGGAATTCCTAACGATTAGTCTGTGCTTGTGTTTCACAACCAGGACTTAATGATGGTCTTATTGATTTCCTGTAACATAACAATGAATATCCCATTAGACCGACAAGATTAAATGAGTAGTGGGCGATCCCTTGCACGAGTGCAGTAAAAACACCAGAATCAGAGAGAGATGGCGAGATATCGTGAGGCGAATCACAACAGCCCCTCGATAATAATACCATGTCGACTACGACCGCTCTGACAATAGCGTTACGAAGAAGTAGAAAATTATATTAAAGCCCTTTATGAGTGGCACCGCATGGCTGACCCAGTACATGTTTAGAACTTGAATATTATCTCATTATAAATATGAAGTGAACGATCTTGTTTTCTTACATACTTGCGCATAATTTGACCATTCAAATATTTATGTGACATCACGTCAAATTTAAGTGGTTGGGTTCTTCAAATACTCAAATTTTTGACGTAAAAGCGAATTCTTCTTGGAAAATATTAGACTTAAATTACAATTAGTCCTATTTAACATCATCTGTCATCATATATCATCAGTCATCACAATCTCTAATTTATTTTTACGAAAATCCTATGATGGGTAGCGATATTTCTTTGCACAAACCAGAATGATGAAATTGAAAAAAAATGTTATTAATTTTTAGCAACAAATATTTTAACATAGAATAAAATAATTTATATAACATTTAAAAAAAAATCTCGGTTCAATCCTATATATCTAAACTATGTTAATCTTTCAAGAATTTTGCCCCTTGAGGATTGAACTCACAGACGTCAGCGCACCTGATCACCGGCCATCACGTCAAGTTACAACAGTAATGCACTTTTCGCCGTAATTTAGATTATTTCACGTGAAGCGGACAAAACGAAGAAGGTTCTGGTTTATTATAATACCTTTAATGTCTATAGATATATGTTCTCAAAAAAGAAACTATTATTGTTTTTAAATAATGGCACTTGATTTATTTATATATAATCTGGAAGGAAAGTTAACAAATTACAAATGAATTTAAAATTTCTTTGTAGTCGTAATATTAAGTCGTAACTATATATTAAAAAGAACAACTAAATTTATTCAGGAAGTAGTATGAAAGGAATACTCAAATTGTGGAACTTTTAATAAAAAAAATGTTATAAATTAATTAATAACAAAAATTTTATTTAATTTATTATATTAAAAAAATTATTTGTAGACATAAGTTTAGTAAATCTGCAATAACTAATAGTTATTATTAAACCAATAAAAAAAATCGTAAACAGATGTATCACTTACATCGTGTAAACTTGGTAGGCTATTAGTTAGTTGTACATGCTATATACGGCGGCGAAATTTACTAACAATTTGGAAATGTTTGAAAAGGGCAAATATGACTGGCAGGAGGTAATAATAATCTCATTCCAAATCTGCCTATATTGTAAAAATACAGTCACTCTGATTCTTGTCTATAGAGTACAGTAAAAACAATAGGACTACTTCTTTGCTAACTCCCTGGCAGCCTAGGAAAAGAATACTTAATAAATAATGTACTTTTATAATAAATATTCTACTTAATTTAAAATATTATTGTTTAATATTCTCACAAGAAAAATAGAAAGTGTTTGCCAGCGGAACCTAGGCTTCGAGCTTTGAACTACCGTAATTAACCATTCCATTAATTTTGATGATACTTTAAAAATCTATAAATGTTTTGCATATTACTGTTGTTCCCTAAAGACCCTTGGAATTTTATTGCTCTCTAAGTGAATGTTCTGAAGTGGCCAAAATCCAATAGTATTAAGTATTCTTGCATTTTCGAGAAGATATAAGATGGTTCATAATTTTATATAAAATATATCTATAAAGATTGAAGTGTTGAATTAAAAAATGGATAAATTTCCTATTTTAAGTATATGCACTAATAGTGCACTGCACTACGCACATCATAAATATTCAGTCTAAGTGTTCCATTCTGTTATATTATAAAAAAATGGATTGTACGTGGATTGTAATGGACTTTGGACATAACAGGGTTGGTGCTACAACCCCCGAACCTGAAACACAAATAAAACTATGCTCTTACTTCGCTTCCGTGTATTAGCAAAACAAGTAATCCAATATTCGTTTTTACGATTCCCTTTGAAAATAAAGGGTAGCCCTATAATTACTCTAGGTAGAAAGACATATCTAAAACAGAATGAAGTGTTATTAATTGATTTATTAACGACGTGGAATTCCTCTCGAACATTATTTTACCGGAATAATAAAAAAACACAAACAAAGTCAAAATGTTAATGACATTGGCATCATTATATATTACCTGTTCTAAAGAACGAGTATAAAGTAAAGCTAAGTATACAAGGATAAAATATGATTTTATAAAGAAATGTGTCATTTTTTTATTATTTTGTTCAATAATTTGTAGATACGAATTGCAACCGGTTTGTTACCGGAAATCAAGATATCACTTTAATTTATATGCGAAGGACTAAGTTCATTGCAAATTAAATATTATAGATAAATAAATATATTAAGACATTTCACTCTACGTCATTTAATCCCAAAATAAGTTGCACAGCACCGATATTATGGATACTGGACAAATGTTATATATATGTACTAAATATGTACTTTTCTTTTGTAAATAAATAATATTATACATAAACATTCAAACGCTGGACGTGCGTTAGATGTTACGACAGGGGGTCGACAAAACAATACTCGTATTTTTTTTATTGCTGTAGGACAACAGACAGGCTGACGGCCCGCTTAGAATTTATCAGTAACCGTCGCCTATGGGTGTTTGCAACGCCAGTGGCATCGTGAACACGCTGCTGTCCCATAAGGTGGTCGCTATCCAGCCGGGCGTTAAGCCCTACCACGTAGTTAGGGTGGGTTGTTTTGATGCCTTTTACGACAGGCTGACCCCGGCTGCAGAGGTTAGTATTTTTTCTCCGCCCCTGCACCGATCGAATCGGACGGATCGTATTATACAATAGTGTGTATTTACTGGTTAGTTCTATGAATTCCTTATAGATGGCGGTGTAAGTTAATTAATGATACAACTCTCACTCAAGTAGAAATCGTTATATTTATTTCTTTTTTTAGATAATCCATTTTCTCTCTCTCTCTCATTGAAGGTTGGCAGTCAGCTCCTTGGATCTCTTTTTGTCATGCGCCAATCTGAACAATCCATTATCCATCTGATAATGATCTGAATAACCCATTCTATTCAACGTTTATAGTTCGAAAATATTTTATGTATGTTGTAATTTTTTACTACGTGTCAACCACTAAACATGTTTGCAATGTGTTAGGTATTATTTCTAATAAATACTCAATATTCATCAGATAGTAGTATTTTAATTTTTTGTTAGTGATTTTTAAGCTAGGGTTTATATAAAATTATTTAATGTGTAAGCAATGTACACTGCACCTTAATTATGACGTTATTGCATTAAAATAATTACAAGCTTAAGCCGTTAATCGAGTCATACCGATGCTACGTCGTTGCATTTTCAACACGTGTGTGTTAACATTTTTTTCCTGTTTATGGAAGTTTACTAAACAAATAACAAGCAAATGACTCTCGTTGCGTCGTTTTGTTTAATCATAATTATCGTCATATCAACGTCAAAGAGTTAAATGGTTATCACTGCAAATAGGTTCTAATTGAAAGTGTCTACGATAAAGGTGCCTTTAAACAAATGATTCGCGTTTTTGTGTAATAATACTTTAATAATTTTAAATACAATTCACCAGGGTTTAATGGGTTTTTTATAGCTGGGGTTCAGCAGATAGGTAGACCAGCAGTGGTCACCGTCGCCTATGGACGTTTGAGCATTGTGAATGCACTGCCGATCTCGAAGAATTTGTATAACACCTTTAACAGTCATCCGTGTTGTTAATAAGCCTACAAAACTATTACTTTCATACATATCTATAGAGCAATCGTTTATAGTCTAATGATTTGATTCTACATGTACGACTGCCCTTAAACCTATTGATATTAATTAAGCTTAAGCATTTGAATTAGCTAGAAAGAGAATTAGAAAAAAAGAAGAAATGTGGGTCACCAATAGAGTTTATAAGCACGCTCAACTTCTGTCTACCAGTGTTTTGGGCATATGAGCAATAAAAATTCATCGTAAGCGTGGCATTGACCTTACGGCGATTGCTTATTGTTTTTATTTATATTGTTATGCGCTTTATATGTCACTGGGTTATTGTAAAAGCGTTGATTGAGATTCGAATTGCATTACGCAATGAACTCTTGATTGATGAGGAAATCTCTTTATTAATACTCTTATTCGGAAATATTTTTAACTACTTTTATTAGATTTTTTTTTATGAATAAATGGTAACATTTATATTTCGGCTTCTATTTAATTATACCGCGGCGAAGGTTAAACACCTCCTTTTGGGAGTTTTTTTGGGAGTAGGATGGGGAGTTCCCGTGTGGTGGGACTTCCCATGCAATACGCTCGACCATCCTCGTCTCTTAGCTAGAGGACGCACGTCGCTGGTTACCCACTAAAGCCATTTCAGTGTTCCTACGCTTGCCCTGAGCGTCGACTAGCTCGAACAACATACGCCACCCTAATTTTTTTTTATTGCTGTAGAACAGCATACAGACTGACGGCCTACTTTAATTTAGCAGTTACCGTCGCCTATATGTGTTGGTAACGCCAGTGGTATCGCAAACACGCTACTGTCTCATAAGGGTACAGGAACTTGGGTCACTAATGCCGGAAAACAAATAAGGTTATTATGGCGGCATACTTAAGACCAAAGGTGGTGGCCATCCAGACAAGCTTGAGGCCCTACCACGTAGCTAGGGTGGGTTGTTTTATCGCCTTTTACGACAGGCCGCCCCCGGCCGCAGAGGTTGTTAGTATTCTTTCTCCGCCCCTGCACGGATATCTTTTGTGGCATTCGATTGAGGAAGTGTAGCATATCTATTGGTGGTATAATTTGCAACCATTGATATAACACCAAGTTTGTGAACCACCTAAAAACGACCGATCGACGATCTTCACATTCATTTAGTACAATTTTTTTTTCCATTTTAGTAATCATTTTTATAGCTGAGATCGGCAGGTAAGCAAATGACCTACCCTATAGTAGGTGACCACCGTAACCGACAGACGTTTGTAACGCCAGAAGCATTGCCAACGCGTTGCAAGCCTGGAAGAGGTACTGGAACTTGATCTATTAGTGCCGAAATACAACCTAAAATCATTATGGCGGCATGTTTTAACTAATGGTGGTTCCTATCCAGTCAAGCTTGGAGCACTACCATCCAGCTTGGATTGTTTTGTCGCCTATTATGAGGTCCTCCCTGGCTGCCGCAGAGTATTCTCACCACGCCCTTACACGGAGAGAAACTTTAAATTACCACAACAATATAATTATGTAAAAGAATGGGAAATGGAGCGATGTATTTTAGAAGAGAAAATACATTAGAAGTATTGTATAAAACACAATTTTGTTTTTGTTATACAAATTAAGTAATACAAAATAAACCATCCGTGAACTTTAAAATGTCAATACTCCTGATTCAATATGGCGTCTATATTATTACATTATTATTCATAGTAGATGATTATTAAAGCGTTTTTGTATAATCATGCCTCTTATATTATATGCATTAATTCCGTATTTGGTTGTACCTCTAAAAATACTATAGGAAAAATATAAGGTTTATAAACAAAAATAATATTTTGGTCTATTCTTAATAAACTATTCATGCATGTATGTTATTTTCTTAAAACACATAGTTAGAACATATGTTATTTATATTAAAAATTACAGGTTTCAAGTTTGATTATCGTTTAAATATTTATGATAGAAGATTATTAATTTTCTTTTTCCAATTTGAGCATTTCCAAGTATTTTTGTGTTTGTTACCTATATTATAGTTAAATGTACTACAAAAGTATATACTTGTATAGTTGTACATGATTTTTATTATCTTATGAAATAGATATTAAAATTAATAATAATAAACCTAAAACTGTTTTAGGTTAAAAAAATATACGTAAGAATAAAAATTATGAAAATCTTAAAAAAAATACTTTAAACTTAATAACTTTGATTTCGTTCCTACGTGTATGTATTCTTTTCCATTTCCTTTTACATTTGAGGACATGGTGCTTCAAATTTTTTCAAAATGTTTCTACATAATTTGTAGAAATTAAAAACAATATACTTATCTTAAATTATATTTTGCTTTATAAATATTTAATATTATTTTTATCAATGTGAGTTGGTGGATTATAATAACCTGTTCTTTGTTTAGTAATCAGATTTATGTAAGATGTGTTTATTTATAATTTGTTATTTTAAAATAAAGTGCGTCGTTTGATTGAAAATACGCAATATTAATATTTTTGTTAAAGCCGCTATATTAATAATAATAATCCTGTTTTTCATTAATGTGGGGCAGCAGGCTGACGGCTCACTATACAAGAGTTAGCAGTTACTGTCAACTGTTTGCGACGCCTGGCACCGCTATCACGGTTCAGTCCGCGTGTACTGGTGTACCTTTACGTGACCATATTTTTTTTCGTGTCAAAGCGGGACGCCTACGGAATTTCGTATATAAATAAATACATATATAGGATACGTCAGTGTAAGATGTATATTTAAGTGCAAAATAAAAATTATGGTTTAAAAAATGACTTGAAATAATTTATTATGGTATCTTACCCTCACTGACATCTTAATTCTTACACCAACTTGCCCTAAAAATAATATTTATAAATAATTTCACAACAAAAACTACTTTGCTACAGCAAAATTAGAGTTACTTTAGTATGTATTTTGTTATACAATAACTAGTAGTAGTATAAGGAGAGAAGATAAGTAAATATTCGGTAAGTTTCTAATAAACACATGCACAACAGATAAATAAACTATCATTTTTTCGTCTATCCTGTTCTCGCATGTCAGTCGCTCGCTCTCGCTTGTTCCTGGCTGTCAACCCGCGTCTACTCAGCGCTACCGTCTTTCGCGATATTAATGTAGGCAAGTAGTTAAGTAGGTATACAGGTTTATTCGTAAAAGCGGGACATTTTTGTTCTCGTTGGGGACAGCGGGACGGACAGCCTGAAAGTGGGACAATCCCGCCCAAAGCGGGACGTATGGTCACGTTACCTATACCGGAACACATGGCTATTAAAGCGATATATTTATAAATATAAATCAGAGGTGGAGCCCTACTATCTAACTAGGGTTGTTCAATCAATATTTTTTTCACCCCTGGGAGAAATGTTTATAATGCCTGCCTCTGTATCCCAGACCAGAACAAGTCACGGGCAGAAAATTTTAATATATCCTTAATTGCAAAACCCGTATTCAAATATTAGCTAAGTAAACATGCGGAAATGTTTGACAGTTTGCCTTTTGCAAAGACGCGTGTATTTGCTTGGCGATCAAAATTTCCATGGTTTCTACTTAAAGAAATGCTGGAATAAAATTATAGGACCATGCACTGATTAAGTTCATTTGTCGCGTGATTTTATTGAAAAATGTTGATAATATTGATAGTTCTAGAGCTACATTTTGATACTAGCCATGCTCATTGTTTGTCCAAGTAGTTTTAAAAGGAATGATTGTGTGTAAAGATATATGTGCATTCAGTGATGATATTTTCCTGGTGTTACGAAGTTACCTCTAATAATATGAACTTCTTCTTCTTCTTTGGCGTTACACTCTTGCCAGAGTGGTCGTGGCTGCCACGTTGAGGTTTTTGTAGCCTGTTTTACAATACGACGCCACTCTTCGCGAATTGCCGCACTTCTTGTGCATTCGTGCAGAGGAACGTCGACGACACCTTTCACTTGGTCCGTCCACCTCATCGGTGATCTCCTGCGTGGTCGGGTGCCCTCAACCTTGCCCTGCACTACCAGGCATTCGAGGGATTCGCCTCCGCGCCGTGATACGTGTCCAAAGAAAGTGAGGATGCGAGCCTAATATGAACTACCCTATTAAAAACAGCGACAAATTAATTATCCTTCTTCTTCTTGTCCTTATCCCACATTATTTGAGATCAGTCAAGTTCTTTCCTCCCACATCCATCTTATCTCTGGTCTATACTTCTTTTTTCTCTTTTTCTGCACAAAAGAAAAAATTATTATGATATTTAAACAATTTTTTATGACTTCAGTATAAGTATCAGTCTACTGTGTATTTGTAGACAGTGTCCAACGCGCCTAAAGAAGTTTTCACTTCAAAAAACATGATAAACAAGGTTTTCGCCTAGGGTACGCGTCAGTAAATAAACTATTTTATTTGTATATACGACATTTAAATGAATATTTTTCTAAAAGTAAGACAAAATGAAACTGCTATGCTATATAATCAGTCTGAATCACTTCTATTGATAATGTAAATATGTTAAATTAACTAACAAATATCACAATGTAATACTTAAATATAAGTAACTGACCCAGCAGACGAATAATTGTATTTAAATTTTTAAAATAAATAATAATAATAGAAATTAAAAAATATACATTTGTATAGAATTAATAAATCCGTTCTAAGCAAACGTTTACAAAATGAATAACCATGCTAAATTTCAAGTCAATTGGTGAATCGATGAATAGTTCAAGATATTTCGTGATGAAATATTACGCTTACAGGCACATTATTTTTTTCTATTCTCCGGTGAGCTAGCATTAGAGTAATTAACTAAAAAATTATTACAAATTTATTATACTCCTTTAAATTGAGGTAATTTCTATAAATAAAAAATGTTTACGGAATCACCGCGTAATTTAATTTACTGTTAAAGCTTCCTATTTATTTCTTGCTAAATTTGAATAAATATGCTTTAATAACCTTATCGGTTTGAGGGCACTGACCATTAAATAAGGTAACAAATAAACTGGATTTTTCTATTTTATTTAGTCGCTTCATAAAATAACTCATAACGTAGAAGCAATGCTTAGTTACTATAATAGTCTCTATCCATAAACAAATAGTTTGTGACAATTCACACAGCGCCATCTAGTCCCAAACTAAGTAGCATAGCACTTGTGTTATGTGTACTAAACAACTGATATACTACTTATATACTTTTTTCTAAATAAATACATATTATACATAAATACCTAGATGCGAGACGGGAATTGAACCCGTGACCTCCGCAAGCGTACCGAAGTTCGTTATCCGTTAAGCCACAGAGGCCGTCAAAGTTTCCATTCAGCATCCGCGCGCCTGTGGAGGTCACGGCTTTAGTTCCCGTTCCGAGTCTAATTTGTAAAATGTTAATTGTTATTCTTTAATTGTTTATTTACAATATTAAACTTATTAAGTGGATAAATTGATCATAATAATATTTTATTTATATTATTTTATGGCAAATTTGATTCACTTGCACTAAATTTTAAAAATTAACATCTGTAACTTTGTATTTTTTATTGCTGTGAGGCAGCAGACAGGCTGCTAAATTCCAAGCGGGCCGTCAGCCTGCCAGCAATAAAAAAAAAACCATGTATATAATTCATAAAATCATTATATCCAATGGTCTTTACATATTATTTATAATCATCAAACTCCTTAATATGTTGTGTATGACATTGGAACCTTGGTAATGTTGTCATATTTGTGTTTTACTAATGGTGTTTATGCTAATATTTTATCTATCGCGTTTATATATATATCAATTTCAAATAATTTAGCTATTTTAATATAAACCTAAACCTTACCTGCCAATAAATACACCCTGAAACAACTGACAAGGCTTTTGAGAACTGTCTTCCCAGTGGAGAGTCGACTTTGGCTACGAACTCAAATTCAAAAATCTATAATTATTTTTCTGCCTTCCAAATATGAAAGTGTAACTAATTTTTTTTTGTATGGTCTCGGGGAAAAACCTCTCTTGACAGGTTCCCCCGGCCCGTGGGGACCGAGGGATATGTGGGACTCCGGGAAAGATGTTCGAACATCCGACTATCCACTAAAAAACCCCGCTGTTCTCCTATAGCCTACGCCCGGGCCCACGGATATATGGCCTGCCGATCTCGTGACCCGGGCCGGCGCCGGCTCGCCCTTTGTCTTATAGCAGACCCCTTCTTAAGTGTTGGCGCCAGGGGGTCAGGCTTTCATTCCCCTGGCACTCTCCTGTAATAACTCTAGGAGTGGAGTGGGCCGCGGAACAACACGCAGCCCTCACCCTTGCGGCAATAGTGCAGGCAGCGGGTCCTTCCCCGAGGGGCCACCCACGGCCGCTATTTACGGCGGCCGGAGGTCGTTAGTTGCCCTCCGGCGTCGCCGACGTGGCCTGCGTTGGCGGGAGGGGAGTGTGGTGGTCGACTCCCGCTCCCGCTCCGCCGCCTCCTTTGCGGACATAACTGCCTCGCAGAAGGAGGCAACAGCCGTCCATCCGGGATCGCCCCCGACCATGGACAGAACTAGGGCCGAGAGCGACAGGTCCACGCCGATTTGGGCGACGAGGGCGCGGCGCTTCTCGCGCCACGCAGGGCACACGGCGACAGTGTGGTCCACCGTGTCCTCCTCGTCGCCCGGGCCACAGTGGTGGCATCCCGACGTCATCTCTCTCCCTATGCGACACAGGTACCTCCTGAAGCAACCGTGCCCCGAGAGGACCTGCGTCAGGCGGAAGGTCAGGGCGCCGTGGCGCCTTTCCAGCCATTCGGCCAGGACGGACCTCACCGCTTCGACGGTGGCGAGGCCCGCGCTGGAATGCGCGAGGCGCTCCTTCCACTCCACCATGAGCACCTCGTCACGCAGCTCCACCCGCTTTACCTCAACTTCGCGAGGTGCGGATCGAGAGCCACGCTCGGCCGCGTCCCGGTGCCACTGGTACAACAGCGCCAGGACTCAGGTTCCATGGTGGGGATCCAGCCAGCAGGGAGGCCGCTCCGAAGAACACCGTGCGGTATCCCCTTATCGCCCTGACGGCCAGGACACGCTGCGGCCTGCGAAGCAGCGCCGTCGTTTTGGCCGTCAGCCGATCCGCACAGATCGGGGCCCCGTAAAGGGCCATCAACCGCACGGTTCCCTCAAAGAGCCTGCGGCACACTGCGCCCGGCCCGCCAATATTCGGCAGTAGACGGGAGAGTCCCGCCACCGCCCGAACTAGTCTCGGCGCCAGGCGCTCGAAGTGCGCCGCAAAGTCCCATCGCCTGTCGAGCAACAGTTCGAGGTAATTCATAGACGGCCCGACGGCAATGCGGACGCCTCCTAGCGTTATGCTCAGGCCTGGTGGCGGCCTCTGGCGGGGCCCATAGAATATCACGGCCTCCGTCTTGTTCAAGGCCACCTCCAGGCCTAGTCGCCGGATTCTTGCCACTGTGTGCGCCACCCCAGCCGTGCTCAGAAGGTACGCCTGGCGGGGGATCCTCCCGCGCGCTGTGACGAGCGTGTCGTCGGCGTAGCAGATGACGCCGACGCCAGGGAGGAGCGCCCCCCTCAGGACCCAGTCGTATGCGATGATCCACAGCACCAACCCCTGCGGAGCACCGTACACGACGTCTCGCTGACTTTGCCCACCCTGGACCGGGTAGACGACGGCACGATCGTCCAAATATGTCCCGACAAGGCGACGGAGGTAGGGAGGCACCCGATGGTACTTGAGCGCCTCCCGAACGTAGCTCCACGGCAGGGTGTTGAAGGCGTTGGCGATGTCGAGTGATACCGCCAATAGCCTCCCGCCTCGAACTACCGCGACCCTTCAAAGTCGGCGAGACTCCTATTCGGGGAGAAGTAGCCGCCCATGACCACTATCTCCCCGAATCTGGCCGCAGCGAAGCCCCTGCCCCTCACCACTTCCGTGGGGAGCGGGGTACAACACGACTAAAGGTTAGTTAACTTTTATATATTTTTTCTGATTGTAATTTATGTATTTTTAAATATTTTCAATTATAATTCATACGTCAAAAGTCACTACCCGTTTATCTATCTAATATATAAAATTCTCGTGTCACAGTTTTCGTTGCCATACTCCTCCGAAACGGCTTGACCGATTCTCATGAAATTTTGTGAGCATATTGAGTAGGTCTGAGAATCGGCCAACATCTATTTTTCATCCCCCTAAATGTTAGGGGTGACCCACCCCCAAAATTTTTTTTTTAATTTTTTGACATTTTATTATTTATATGGCAGAACAACGTTTGCCGGGTCAGCTAGTTATATATAATATCTTTATATTGTTAATAAATATGTTTCAAAAATATGTGAAATCTTATTGAAGGTTTTTACCTTCATGAAACATCGTCATCATTAAGGAATAAAAGCCTCAACAATATAGTGATATTCACCCACTTAAAATTATATTTAGCCAAATCTGTTACATATTTTTGTTAAATTAGGGTAAGAAAAAAATGACAAGACCAACGCGAACCATGTATTGCAGCTATAGTTTACTGTTAAATTGGTATTATGGGTTAGGAAAATTTTAAAATACCTTCGATCTATCGCTGTCACTTATTAGATATCCTTTTAGCTAGTGTTAATTTGACAATATTTGATCACTCATTGCGTACGTAGCAATGTAATGCCAATATTGTGGTTGGACTTAGTTTAAGATGACGTGAATTCATATATATTTAGCTCTCGAACTTAGAAAGGTTAAAGAAGAATTCAAGGTCGAAAACGCGTTTTTTTTTATTCAAATATTGATAACTTATTTATGAAATTTTGTAAATTATGCAACTAGAATAGATTGATTTTGGGATTTCATCCACTGAATATACAAGTTAGGAGTATTTTATAAAAGATAAGTTCTAACTTTTTTATAAATTCTATTATTTCATCCGCTGCATGTATGTCATCAAACTCATAAACACATCATCACCACCTAAGTGCCAGGAAGACGAATTATTCTATTTCAATTTTTTACTCTTCACTTTGTAAATAGTATGTAACTCTGGTAGTTAGTCCATTGACACTCATATAAATCTGTACAATGTCAAACAAAAATTACTTACGTGACGACCTCGGTGGCATAACGGATAACGCACTTCGGTACGCTTGCGGAGGTCACGGGTTCGATTCCCTGGGTGCGTCTGGGTGTTTATGTATAATATGTATTTGTTTACAAAAAAAGTATATAAGTAGTATATCAGTTATCTAGGCCCCATAATACAAGAGCTACTTAGTTTGGGACTAGATGACGCTGTGTGAATTGTCACAAAATATTATTATTATTACTTAAGTCTGCTACTCATGCATGAAGCTGGAGGAGGTTTCACATAACTTGTTTTTGACTGTAATAAGAAATGAACCTCATTTGTACAAACTCTGGAGTGTAGAAATGTGCGTAAAACATATATTATGTACAGATGGGATAAATTATTTAGTCAAGAATTTTTTATATAGCATATTATATAGAAGCAGAAGTTATAATATAAGCCAAAGAAAGAATCATCTCCATGTCTGGCACAAAAATTTGTTACAGATCATAAGCAATGATCACACCTACAGAAGGTCCACCCCAGAGTCCCTCATGGATCTTTGCTCTTTTAGTTATACAGTAGCGACATACCACTTATCGCTCAGGAATACTCGACCTCACACTTTTTCACAATATATTAATATTAATGAAGTATTTGCAGTCATCTAAACGTCACTAAACGGAATCCATCTTTATTAGAATTATGATTAGCTAATAATACTACATCAAAGGCTGGATTTCAAATGTCACTCGAGTAACAATTCGGAGAATCTTACTTCAATTCCCTCACTGGCTTAATATCAATATTATAATTAGCACGTACAGGCTGGGAAAACATCGTGAGTAGGCCTACAGGCGTGCATACATCGAGCTGTCTTAAATTGCCAATTCATTCTAAAGGGATGAACGAAAACCACAATGGTACACTATGATGTATTATTTTATACTAATTATCTAAAATTTCAATTATGTAAATGTTTTCAATGTTATTGTTACTCATGACATCATTTGCACGTTTTCATTGACATCAGAAAACAATAATCTAAAAATTATATTAGAATACGGTTCTTTACATGTAAAGCTGAAATTGGGATTACTAGATTTTTTTATTGCTGTAGGACAGCCGACAGGCTGACCACTTAGAATTTAGCAGTTACCGTCGCCTATGGGTGTTTGCAACGCCAGTGGCATCGCGAACACGCTGCTGTCCCATAAGGGTACAGGATCACTAAACTAAGAATTGCAAACTACTGCAAATCACGGTGGTGCTGTTAGACATCATGTTAATTTATAATAAAAATATTACAAACAAGATATAGATCAACATCTTATGTAAATTAAATATATAAAAACGCTTCCTAATGGAAAATCACTAAATTTATTTCAATCTGAACGAACAACTTAAAGTCACACACCAAATACAGAATTGTGATAGATAAAAGGAGAGAATATGCGTTCGATTCCTAGAAAATTCTTAAAAGTGATTTATTCCCCATTTTGCAAGTCAAAAAAGGAAGAGCAGCATTCGATGTTTGCATAGATCGAAGGAATTATCAGTAGCATTAGTACAAATTCAATTTAGATACATCTATTATTTTGTTTCTTTATGCTTTATTAGATTTTTAACTTCAACTTAGTATTTTGTGCATCATAAATATAAACTAAGTATAATATCAAATACAATACATTCTTCATGCTCCGATATCACATTAAATGAGATCAGCATGAAATGTTATCTCTTTCCACTCTCCTTCACTTCATCTCAACCTTCACAATATTTAACGCCACATCATCTACATCATTGACGATCTTCCTAGTGTAACAACTAACAAATATCGGTACACTTGCGGAGGGCACGGGTTCGATGATTATATATTAGTACATTATAAAGTATATTAGTCATCTAGTACCCATAACACAAGTGCTATGCTAGTTTGAGACTAGATGGCGTTGTGTGAATTGAATTGCTTAAATTTAAATTATTATTATCATATCATCATCACAATATAACATATATATGATACAGAATAAATTTCTTAAATTTCCCAAACTATAAAAGTCGGCCTGACATCAATGGAACTTGAACTACACACATCAAAAAATCTAAGCAACATGTACTAATTTAAATTTTAGGATGGTGGATGAGCCGCTGTATGGATGAACTTCCTGAATGCACCTGAGCCTTTCATTATTTACGGGCCGACGGTACACTCGCACCCTTCTTGTATCAGGCCTAAATCCGAATCGCGACTCATCGGAAAACATAATTTTATCCCATTGTTCCTGAGTCCATGTTCTGCGTTCTCTACATCATTCATTTCGACGATCGCGATTCCCGTGACGTATTGGTGGGCACCTAATTGGGCGTCGAGCTCGTAAGCCGTACTCATGCAGTTGATTTCGCACAGTTTGGGGACTTACATCAACACCACTTGAATTTTGTATCCTCAAACTTACCTCTCGAGCGGTTAACATCGGCTAGCGTCTTGCAGTCAGTTGTATGTACCGGTCTTACCGAGTGGTTGTACTCCTTTTATGGCCTGGATGCTGTTCAGCGGGTTCCCTTGTATTATTGGAGCGCTGGCAAAGACGACAAATAACACTTCTATGAATGCCAAAATGCCGAGATACCTGAGATTGATTACTTCCCGCTTGCAACATCCCTACAACTCTTTACATTTCATTTGCCGTCAAATGACGTCGCTCCATGACGTAAAGAATATCTAACAATTCAATTTTGTCGCTAACTTTATTTAAATGGTTGGTAAAATTATAAAATCAAGACTAAACGTAGCAATAAAAACGCACTTAAATTCAAACAAATTCCCTTTCATTAAAGTTTATGAAAAAAACAAAACATAATCGAATTTTTTTTTACAACCAGCCAGTATGTCATCAATAACAAAAAAGTTTACATACCTACGCACTTTGAGTGAGTAAAGACATAGAAATTAATTAGTATAGATGATAAATTTGTAATATCATGCATGTTGCTTAGACTTTTTTGATGTGTATATTATCAGAATTACACTAATTGACGTAAATATTAATACGATAGTCAATAATGTATTACATTATATGGTGCTTAATAGCTAATTTTCCTAATATTTAATTTACCTCAAAAAGTGAAAAGATTGAATTGATCATTTGAGTGCTGGGCTCGATAGGATGCAGTGTTTTAAACAGGTTAGTTTTGTTTTTTATTATAAACTAGCAGCCCGTCCCAGCTTCGCACGGGTATTTAACAAAAAATTAAAAATTAAACCCTTCTATTTTTTTTCGGTCTCGGGGAAAAACCTCTCTTGACGGGTTATCCCGGCCCGGAGGGGGCCGAGGGATATAAGGGACTCCGGAAAAGATGTTCGACCCACTAAAAAACCCCGCTGTTCTCCTATCGTATACGCCCGGGCCCACGGATATATGGCCTGCCGATCTCGTGGCCCGGGCCGGCGCCGGCCCACGCTTTGTCTTAAAGCGGGCCCCTTCTAAAGTGCTGGCGCCAGGGGGTCAGGGTTTCGTTCCCCCGGCGCTCTCTTGTAACAACTCTAGGAGTTGAGGGGGGCTGTGGAACAGCACGCGGCCTTCTCCCTCGCGGCAATAGTGCGTGCGGCGGATCCTCCCCCGAGGGGCCGCCCGCGGCCGTTTTCTACGTCGGCCGGAGATCGTTGCCCGCCCTCCGGCGCCGACGACGCGGCCTACGTTGGCGGGAGGGGAGTGCGGTGGCGGACTCCTGCTCCCGTTCCGCCGCCTCCCTTGCAGACACTACTGCCTCGCAAAAGGAGGCGACGGCCGTCCATCCAGGATCGCCCCCGACCATGGACAGAACCAGGGCCGGGAATGACAGGTCTGCGGCCAATTCCGGACGGGACTCGCATCCCCGTCGCGTGCTAGTCAGGCGTGGGTACGACTACCAGACGACACTCCAGAAAAAGCAGAGTCGCCTGACGTCGTAGCCGGCCCAGCAAGACCAACCGACAGCGAGGATGCAATTCCCGCCCCGGAAACACTCTGTGCAAGCGCAGTCGAAATAGGCATGGTTTCGACTACCAAATCAGGTCCCAGGGTAGAACCCGGGACCCCAATCAGTATTCGCAATCATCCCACCGGGGACCACGCCACGAACAGAGAGCTAAATTGGAAAGGATGTAGGAGGTAGACGGGAAGAAAGGTAGGACTCTGTCGCCTCGGACGGAGAGGGGAGTGAAGCGACGGGTGCTCGGGCACCTCGGGTACGCACACCCGTGCACTCTTCGGACAGAGGAGCGCCCCTGAGGGCAAACCCTTCTATTTGCGTCAGGTTACTAAAAATTAAAATTATAAAGAAAGTTTGAATATTATTATTTCTATGAACTTTTATTTTAATGATTTTTTTGTTATTACTTTTTATTTATTTTTCGTTATTTTTTAATAAGTATTCTAATTTTTGTAAAAACCCCAGTGACGCACGCCTACATTGCATAAGGTGCTGCCTAGCTAGCCGAACAGGGTGAGCGGCTACCACGCAACATTTTTCTAATACTTACATTTTTAAACTCGAGATATCTTTCGAATGGAATATCCGAATTGAATAATTCAAAAAGTTATATAAAGGTATTGAAACAGTTTTGAATATGAAGTAATTTATTTTGATAAGGATTAATACCAAGATCCAAATAAAGAGTCTTTTCTAGGGGCGGCATTTCAATTAAATTTTTAAAATAAAAGAACACTTATTGTGGCATAACTATAATAGTTAGACATATGCTGTCGCGACACTTTTTGTAAATAATGATGTGTTCTGCAAAGTTGTAATACATTATTTTATTCTATCATCAATAGTTTTCGCAACGCACGCGATTTAAATAATATTATAGGTAATTTTTTACACTTTGGGTTACATTATTGGAGTTTTAGTAAGGATCCCTAATTTTTTTGAAAATATAATATAGCCTATGTCACCCGGGGATAGTGTAGCTTCCCAACAATGAAAGAATTTTTTAAATCGGGTCAGTAGTTTCGGAGCCTATTCAAAGCAAACAAACAAACAAACAAACAATCAAATCTTTCCTCTTTATAATAGTAGTATAGACAAGTTATTATACCTAATACTTTTTTATTATCTCATATCAGCAGCGTGTTCGCAATGCCGCTGGCGTTGCAAACACTCATAGGCGACGGTAACTACTAAATTCTAAGCAGGCCGTCAGCTTGTCTGCTACAGCAATAAATACGTATATATATTATTTTGAAATCCGACAAAATTATCAAAATTCTAGTGGAAATTTATTGTGATACAAAAATTATAAAAGAAAACGAAGTAAAATCTAAATAAAAATGGCGTGCTTTTACCCTGAACAGGAAGATTGCTGTGAGCTACCACCAAAATATAATAGGTCTTTACCTATGAAATTGCCGTTCTGCAGTACTGGCCATTTCAAATCAAAATAATTTTTGTTTGGCTAAGAATTCTAATTTCAAATTAATTTTATTTTAAAAACATGGAATTCTTTTTCCAAAAGTAGTCATTTGTTTATTGATTAGTGTTACATTTTCATCGCATTTGAATCGTTTTCGTCATCATGGATACGTTAAAAATTCGAGTAATTATGGAATATGAGTACCGTCGAGGCAGCAACGCGGCACAAGCGGCACGCAACATCAACGACGTTTACGGAGCTAACACTACAAACCAACGCACCACCTGTTATTGGTTTGCTCGCTTCCGTTCTGGGAATTTCGACCTGAAAAATGAACCTCGCGGTCGTCCGAAGACTTTGGTCGACAATGACGAATTAAAGGCGATTGTGGAAGCTGATGATACACAATCTACAGCGGAATTAGCAGCAACTTTCGACGTTAACGTCAAAACAATATAGGTCCATTTGCGTTAAATTGGCAAGATGAAAAAGCTTGACAAATGGGTGCCCCACAAACTCAATGATCATCATCATCTCAGCGTTTATCCCGGTTGCAAGCCAAACTTCCGTTTCAGTGCCCGGGGTCCGCTTTCCGACTTTTTCTACTCCACTTCGCACGGTCTTCAGCATCCCTGGTAGTGAGCCCATTAGCACGCATGTCACGCCTTACGACGTCAAGCCAGCACTTTTTGGGTCTACCCCTCCTGCCGGGGCCCGGCGGAGGCGGCATGGCCAGACATTTGTTTCCCACGTAATCATCCGGTTGCCGCAAAACGTGGCCGTACCAACGGAGCCGAAACTCCTGCAATTTATCCGCAATGTCACGGACATGAAGGCTGCCGCGAATGCGGGAGTTCCTAACGCGGTCCTTCCGCGTCACTCCACACATCCACCGCAGCATATTTATCTCCGTGACACGCAGTTCTTGCTTGTGTCTCTCTAACACCGGCCACGTTTCACAGCCGTATAAAAGGACAGGCCTAATGATGGTCTTATAGACCTGTCCCTTCAATTTTACCGGCATCTTGGGGTCACAAATGACACCAGTCACCTCACGCCATTTGGCCCACGCGGCAGCAATGCGTGCCTTGACGCCGCAATCGATGTCACCAGACGCGTGAAATACAGATCCCAAGTATTTTACTTGGTCTGTGCGCTCGACCGTGTCACCGCCTATGCGTACGGGTGTGGGATCTGTGGAGTTACAGGCCAAGTACTCGGTCTTCGCCACATTGAGCTTCAGACCACCGTTCTCAAGCGACTCCTTCCACGCCTTCACGCGTTGCACCTACCCCTGTCCGAATCTGTTAGCGTGATATCATCAGCATACATGAGCAACCACGGGGGCTGCTCATGTGAGTTTCTGATGCTGTCTGACAATACGTCTAATACCACGCTGAACAGAAACGGACTAAGGACGGATCCTTGGTGCACCCCAACGGTGATGGGGAAAGGTTTTGTGTCGCCAACAGCGGTCCGAACTACGGAATCGGAGTCATGGTACATGTCTCGGATGATGTCAATATAGGCCTCTGGAACCCTTTTGAATCGCAATGCCCACCAGATTATTACACGAGGAATACAGTCTAAGGCCTTCTGCAAGTCCAGAAATAGGCAGTACAGAGGCGTATTCTTCGTCCTGTATTTCTCCGCGACAGTCCTTAGGGCACAAACTCAATGATCGCCAGCGTGAAGTACGCGTCGAGACGTGCCTTGCACTGCTCAACAGACACACAAATGAAGGAATTTTGAACCGCATTGTTACCTGCGATGAAAAATGGATTTTGTTTGATAACCGCAAGCGCTCAACAAGTTGGTTGGATCCTAGTACAGCATCTAAACAATGCCCTAAACGAAAACTTACCCCTAGAAAAGTGATGGTCACTGTTTGGTGGTCTAGCGTCGGTGTGATTCATCACAGCTTCTTACCAAACGGGATGAGCATTACTGCAGATGTGTACTGTGAAGAACTGAACACATTGATGGAGAAGCTAGCACATCTCCAACCAGCATTGGTCAATCACTCGTCTCCGCCGCTCCCGCACGACAACGCGCGACCTCATACTGGACAGCAGATGGTCTCCAAGTTGCAAGAACTGGGGTTGGAAGTTCTCCGTCATTCACCCTACTCATCAGACCTTGCGCCTACAGACTACTACTTTTTCCAGAATTTGGATAACTTCTTGGCGGGAAAAAATTCAATACCCGAGAGGCAGTACAAAATTGCTTTGAAGAATTTGTTGCCTCCCGTCCAGCTGATTTCTTTAAGAAGGGCATCAATAAACTGCCACTGCGTTGACAAAGATGCATTGATTGCATGGGTGATTACTTCGATTAATACAAATAAAAAATACATGAAAATAATTCGATTAAATTTTTTCATACAAAACGGCAATTTCATAGGTAAAGACTTATATGAAGATGGACGCATTGTGCGCAAGCTTCCTGTGTCTGTGTTCAAGCGCAATGGAATTCAGAGAACCAAGAGTATTCGAAGACGCTCGGAACTACGAATTTCCTATTTAGAAGCCCTCGTGACGTAGCTGTCGAATGTGAATTGTGCACGGACCCCGTAAAAGTCGGCAACCCGGCAAAAGTGTCACCCTTCACAGTTACATTATAAAATAAACCTTAGTTCATTATTAATAAGCTTGACTCGAATAACTTGAATAACTCGAGCAAAACTCCGTCTTACGTCTTACGAATTCTTACGATCAGCACACGAGACCTGACGCGAGTTTAACATTTTTTACCCAACAAAAAAAAGTGCACAACGCCGCTAAAGAAGTTTTCATTTCAAAAACAAAATTATCTAAGTTTCGAGCCACATTTTTATTGTGGAAATAAAAGGGGCAGCGTTCTGTTATCTTTTCGTTGTTAGATGGGTTAAAAAGCGGTTTCCTCCGTATAATCTACATCATATTTTATTAGTTTTATTACGAATTTTTGATTAAAAAAGAAATATTTCTGAAACGTTGTAAGGTTAATATGTCAATTAAAATTATGTATTCAGTAGTGTCACTCACGCTCCAAAATATGTGTTTTTTATGCACGTGTCATAAAACACAGAACACAGAAGAAATTAAACATTATTCAGTAGTTTCCTGTTTCGTTCTTTACGCTTAAGATACTACTTGTCTTTTTTATACTATTATTATTATTTATACTATATCTTTACATTAAATTAGAAATAGTATGATTTTAAAAAGGTTTCAAATCTCATTTGTATTTCTCTATTACATATATTTTTAAAATGCTATCCGGTCGATAGTGACTCGGTATTTCAATAAACTTGTTACATCAACAGGAATTTAAAAAACATATCGCTGAAATTAATTGCGGGACAAATTGCTATATAAATCACTTAAATAGTACAAAACTAGAACACATTTTTCCACGCAGTGACAAGTTGTTTTCATACATACATATAATCACGCCTATTTCCCGTAGGGGTAGGCAGAGACCACTTCTTTCCACTTGCTACGATCCATAAATACTTGTTTCGCTTCGTCCACTTTCATTATTCCCTTCATCAATGGCCTTCGGTATAGGGTACTCTTGACCTGGCCTTTTTTCAAGACGTCCCTGATCTGGTCTCGAAACGTCCGCCTAGGTCTACCCCTTCCAACACTTCCATTCACACTCGCCTTATACACTTTTCTCGTCAATCGTTCTTCATTCATTCTCTCAACATGGCCAAACCATCTCAGCATACCTTTCTCAATTTTTGTCACTACATCTTCTTTCAGACCACAACGTTTCCTTATCTCACTATTTCTTATCCTGTCACTCAGTTTAACTCTTATCATACTTCTTAACGCTCTCATCTCAACTGCATTTATTCTGCTTTCATATTTCTTCTGCCATACCCAACTTTCACTTCCGTACATGAGTGTCGGAACCAACACCCCCTCATGCACATCCAGACGAGCCTTGTTAGACACCTTCAGACTGTTCATAAAGGAGTGCAAAGCTCCATTCACCATGTTTCCTGGATTCACTCTTCTTTCAATATCACTCTCACACTTTCCATCTCTTGTAAACTTTGAAGCCAGATACACAAACTCATTCACCTGTTCAATTTGTTCATCTCCAATCACAATATTGCAGTCTGTCACTGTTCCATCTCTTTCAAACACCATCACTTTCGTCTAGATTGTTTTCATTACATATAGATAATTTTTTTAGTTGTCTACTTACTTCTATTTACATAGCTACTGAGCCAGTATTATATCGTTTATAATACATTGTTTTCTTACAGGAGGAGCAAATACAACTTTCGACATGTTGATCGTGGACTCTTACAGAAAATTCATGGAACGCAACAGTGGTAAGTTATACCACTATTTATGAATTGATAAAAATTATGCAATGGTCTAATCATGATTTAAGGGGTTTAAGCTAATCTTGTCTGTGAGCTAGTAATTAACGTATCCAAACATTTCATTATATGACTTGCAAAAGCCATTTGTATTATAATTCGATAAAATAAATCAAAATTAATTTATATATTTATCGCCAATGACTTGGCTTTATTAACCAAACTATAGGGACTGGTCATGGCTGCATGGTGGCTGCTCATGTGTGCTGACGATATTGCGCTGGCAGATGCGGATAGGAGTAGGTCCAGTGCCGGATTAACCACATAGCAAGAGTAGCAATTGCTACGGGCCCCGCGCAAAAGGGGTCCCCGCATATTTAAAACCGCTCATCACGGCCTGAACGTAATTTTTTAAATGAAACTTATTAACACGTGGTAACACAATATATTGAATTTATTTGATGTCACAAAAAGGTGAAACGTTACATCTTTTCCTACTAACACAATCTACGTCATACAATCGGTAACCCACAATTATTTCCTTGGCGAAAATAAAACAGAATTTCATACGATAAAAGCACATGTTACAAAAAGTCACTCGTATAAATGTGGAGAATTTAAGTCGGTCCGATAATGAGCTCTAGCTCACCGCGGACCGACTCAAATTTTCCTGTAGACTGGAGACACTACATTAGCAAAGTAGCCAACTGCAAGATCATATCCGGCAAGACTGTCACTGCATAACACCGTCTTCATGTTATGGACCTCTGCGTGAAGCCCAAAGACAAACGTGTTGAGCGCTTCCATCGCCGAATCAGGTAGTGGCTACTTGTCACGTCAGTCACGTTCTAGGAGCTCGCTTGAGCCATCAGCGACAAGTGCATTGGTGATGTAGTTTTTACGTTGGTGCTGTAGTTTGAGGTATAAGAATAAATAAATATTTTGTGACAATTCACACAGCGTCATCTAGTCCCAAACTAAATAGCACTTGTGTTATGAGCCCTAGACAACTGATATACTACTTATATACTTATGGTATGGTATGTATGTGTATGGTATGGAAGCATATTTGCGCCCAGGTGCGGGGCGCAAGTGTGCTTCCAAATGTGCTTCCAAAGATTTGCTACGGGCCCCGCGCTTGCTTAATCCGGCACTGGGTAGGTTAGTGCACCCGTACGCATAGGCGGCAACACGGTCAAGCGCACGGACCAGGTGAAATACCTAGGATCTGTATTTCACGCGTCTGGTGACATTAATTGCGACGTCAAGGCACGCATCGCTGCCCCGTGGATCAAATGGCGTGAGGTGACTGGTGTCATTTGTGACTCTAAGATACCGGTTAAGTTGAAGGGACAGATTTATAAGACCATCATTGGCCCGTCCTTTTATATGGCTGTGAAGCGTAGCCGCTGCTAGAGCGGCACAAGCAGGGACTGTGTGTCACGGAGATGAATATGCTGAGGTGGATGTGTGGAATGACGCAGAAGGACCGCGTTAGGAACTCCCGCAGTCGCGGCAACCTTCATGTCCATGACATTTCGGACAAACTGCAGAAGTATCGCCTTCACTGGTATGTAAACAAATGTCTGGCCATGCCTCCTCTGCCGGGCCCCGGAAGGAGGGGTAGACCCAAAAAATGCTGGTTTGACATAGTAAGGGATGATATGCGTGCCAATGGGCTCGCTACCAGAGATGCTGAAGACCGTGCGAAGTGGAGTAGATAGTCCGACTGGAAAGCGGAACTTGGGTACCGAAACAGAAGTTTCGATTGCAACCGGGATTTGACAATAGGATGATGATGATGAATCAAAAAGTAAAGACTAAAATTTTAACATATGTAACTAAGGATTCATAATATGCTTGTGCCTAATCACTTCACACAGATAGTTTAAAATCACAGATAGTTTAAAATCCGATAATGGGATTTAAAATCAAATAGAAATACGAGTGTTAAAAGCAAACAGTAATCATTATATTACACGTCTTTTGTTTAAAAAATCATATCATTCAAATATTCACGATGGCTCCTTGACATTTTATTGGCTTATAGAATTAATTCCAAACCTATAATTAATATTAATTATTTGGATTAAATACTAGCACTAATGGATTCTTTGTTTCAAGAATAAATTAGTGACGTGTTTTGAATTTTTATTACAAATATTAAGGTATTAAATTAACTTTATTGTATTTAAATAACACGTGGATCAACAAGTCCAGAGACTAACTAAGAAAAACATTTTTTTTACAAAACTCGACTTAATTCATCAACATAGTCTCCTTCAGAGCAACAAACACAATCAGTCCAGCGCTTTTCTAACATATCAATACCTTTCTTGTGGAACGATTTATCTTTGGCCTTAAAGTAAGAGTTCGTTTCAGTGATGACTTCCTCCTTGGAGTAGAATCTCTTTCCTTGGAGCATTAACAACAGGTAGTAGTATCTGGGGTCCAGATCCGATGAATATGGTGGATGCGGAAGCAATTCATGCAATTTCGCCATGGTAGCGAACGACTTGTGACACGGCGCATTGTCTTGGTGAAAGAGCATTTTTTCCTTCTTCATTTGGAGCCGTTTCTCACCGATTTCGTTCTTCAAACGCATCAATTGGCCAATGTAACGTTCGCTATTGATCATTTTACCTTTTTCAATGTAGTTGATGAACAAAACTCCAAAATATTTCCTAGTATCGAGTTAATCGTATCTAAGTAAATGCATTGCAACCCCCATTCTACGACGACGCTGCCATCTCTCGATTCGTTCATTAAAAATATACGCTGCGCACGCGTCGCGTCAATTTCCGTTGTTCTATTCCAATATTTCAAGAAATTAACTAGCGCAATCGAAAGTAGTTCCTACAGCCATAATCGAAGAGTCCCAGCAGCACGAAGACAGGTAAGTGGTCGTGCATTTGTGTTATCGAAGTTCCATTCCCGATATCGAACAGCATCCGAAAATACTGAGGCCATAAGCTACCGGTTCACATTTGCATTTTTGGCCGCTTTCGACGCTTCTCACCAACTGCAGTCCACTCGGCTAACGATCGCTTTGACTTCGGAGTGTAGTAATGGATACTGTGAGCAAACGCGGCACCCACTTTGACAACAGCTTCCTCATAGACAAATATTAATGCAAAATAGCGTACACACTGCCGTATGATATCTTTAAAGTTTCAGCTATCTCACGCAATTTTAATTTACGGTTTCCAAAAACGATTCGGTGGACTTTTTTTATGGTTTCCGGTGTAACTACCTCATTTGGCCGGCCCAACGACCACGTTTAAACTCAGCATACCACCGACAAATTGTTATTTTTGATGGAGCAGAGCCCCCGTAGCACTTTTCAAGCTATTTTTGAGCTTGCACTGTGTTCTTTTTTCATCAAAAAGCAATGATAAATAAACACGAAATTATTTCGAATCTATTGTTTTGAGAATATCAAGACTAGCGTCACTTAAATCACTGTAACCAAACATTAGAATGTCATGAATTTTTGACAGGTATCTTTTGAAGGTTGGTACTTATGAAAAATCATACGGAACTTTTGTTGGCAACGCCATCTATGTGTCAGTCCCGGTACTTATATATCCACGTGTTAATTTAATAGCTAAACTAACACTTAATTAAGTCTTCGTTGATTAAATTAGAATAATGATCAGCAGAATTGAAATTATTTAAACTATTTCACTGTCGTCATAAATATTTAACAATAATTTGAAATTTAAATCAAAGAAATGAATTCGAATTAATTTGCATATAATAACTAGGAATTATATACTGACGAAATTACTGTAAATTTATTTGTAATAGGTGATATAGTGTCTGACCAAAAGAAACAATCGAGTTGATCTATATATATCGTTATTAGTAGGCTTCAGGTTTTGAAGCAAAATTTACGATGCAAACGAGATAAAGCGATAGTATCTTATCTTATCTTATTTTTGGGGCCGAGAAATATCTCGGACACTTCGACCCAATGGGATCTTTTGTGTTCCCCTAGATAGCAATCACTCCTCTCCAATCTCATTGAAAATTTGCTTCATGAGCCTAACAATGAGGTATGGAGATAGGAGCCTGTAGTCTTCCGGTGTTGGATATCCTACCCCCAAAAGATTCATTCGCTTCCTGGCCAATGCATCACATGTACACAGTAGGTGTTCCATGCATTCTGTATGTTCCCCATACAACCTGCACATGGGTGTCGCGGTTACACCCATCTTCATGAGCATGTTGTTGGTTCCAAAGTGCCCAGTAAAGGCTCCAAGCAAGTAGCGTATTTGCCCCCTGCTCATGTTCCAGATGGATCCTCGTGCTTTGTACGTGGATCCCAAAAATTTTTTGGAGTGTTCCAGACCGATTCTAGTCAGCCAGTGTTGTTGTTGACTGCGGTCTGCAAAATCCCTGAATGTGGCTTTCACGAGGCTAGTCGAAATGCCTACACATGGTTCCGGACCCATAAAATCATTAGTTGAGCCCTCTCTTGCCAGTTCATCTGCCATTTCATTGCCATGTACTCCCTCGTGTCCCGGGACCCACATTAATCTTACCCTGTTATGCCTTCCAAGCCTATTCAAGGTTTGAATGGCATCCAGGACAAGTCTGGAGTCAACTTTGAAGGAGGCGATGGCCTTGATTGCAGCTTGACTGTCACTGAGAATATATATTAGATTTGCCTTTGGTGCCTCTATCTATGTTCTCCTGAGCACAGGTTATTATGGCATATGTTTCAGCCTGAAATACACTTGCCATTTTTCCCAAGCTTTTACTACATTTGTAGTCTTTCGCGTATACTCCCGCCCCTGTACCTGATTCCATTTTGGATCCATCAGTGTACCATACCAGACTATTATGTTCCGGTGGATCTGGTCCCTTTGTCCATTCCAATCTTGTTGGAATTTGGACCCTGTAAAGCGATAGTAAGAAATCTGGTATATTTTAGAAAAGTCACGGTTATTCTATGGTAGAATTATATACGCGTATATGTAAAATCTTCTCTACATATGTATACAAATTAAACATACATATAGATAACTTATACATAAACCCCGTTGCAAAAAAAAGAGCGGTTATGATTTTTCTACATTATTGGTAATAATTTAGTTTTAAAAAAAGGTTTTAATAGCCAAACTATTTTACTGACACTTAACAAAGCGTCTGGGTATGAAAAAAAAAATTTATTCCGAACTCGAAACTTTTGTTTACTTACTTTTCGCTGGTTTGTGGTTAAAGGGTTATCAGGCAACTAAAACTAAATTCTCATTATTTTTAGTACAATAATTATTTATGTTTGTCGCATAATCCCGTCTTATTATCCTTTGTGTGTCTATTTCCTTATTATGTGTCTATTGTAATGGCAGAAAAAGTAATAAAAGCTCATAAAATTATAGCGCTGCTGGAAGAGGGGTGTAGCCAATATTACGCCCCATAGTGGTTAAACGTGAATCGTTCAATCATCCAAAAAACCTGGACTCGATACCAAGAGAAAGGTTCCGTTCAGAGAAGGCAAGGTTCTGGGAGAAAACGTTGCACACAACCAAGAGACGACCGCTTTTTAGTGACTCAGGCGCTGAGGAACCAGAAATATAGTTACATAAATCTCAAAATAAAAACTTGAAGAGATGAGAGGAGCACAAGTTAGCCCATAGACTGTGAAGGTTTTGCTCACAATTTTCTTCGATTGCAGGGGCGTGGTGCATCATGAGTTCTTGCCACAGGGTAGTACGGTTAATAAAGAATATTACCTGCAAGTTGTGCGCAATTTGAGCGAAGCAATCCGCCAGAAACGCCCGAATTTGTGGAAGAACAAAAACTGGCTTTTGCACCATGATAACGCCCCTGCTCACACATCGTTACTTGTGCGCGAATATTTGTCCAAAAACAATGGTCTCACAGCCACCGTATTCACCAGACCTGGCCCCCTGTGACTTTTTCCTGTTCCCAAAACTGAAGAGGCTCATGAAAGGATGACGCTACGCTACGATTGAGGAGATAAAGACGGCATCGAAGGAGGAGCTGAACAAGATCACGAAAATGATTTTATTAAGTGCTTCGAGGATTGGAAAAAACGTTGGCACAAGTGCATTATATCCGAGGGGGATTACTTTGAAGGAGACAAAATTGATATTCATGAATAAATAAATACTTTTTTTAAAAAATACAAAATTCGCTATACTTTATAAACTTGTTTTACTCTGCGAAAGCCCACATCCCCACATATATGTAATTGTAATGATTTATTATTCTAAAATAATATGTAAATATAGTAAATTTGCTAAAACCTTATTTGATTTTTTCTTTAAACTAAGTAATATATCGTAAATATGAAAACAATAAAATACTGAATTCAATACAAACTACGCATTACATGCATTTTATTTATAATTCGATACGCGTATTGTATTTTATTATTTGTTCACTATGTGATCGGGAATATTAGTTGTTTATAATGTGTAGGTCTACATATTTATTGTGTACAACTGACCACCCATGTCAATGTTTTAAATATGTTTTGATTATTCATATAGAAAATATCCGCCTCTTGGGGTCTATGCAACCAAAATCTTGGGCTTGTAAATGAATCGTCAACTGTTAAACTTTTTTTTTGTCTCGGGGAAAAACCTCTCTTGACGGGTTCCCCCGGCCCGGGGGGACCGAGGGATATGTGGGACTCCGGGAAAGATGTTCGACCATCCGACTACCCACTAAAAAACTCCGCTTTTCTCCTATCGCCTACGCCCGGGCCGGCGCCGGCCCACCCTTTGTCTTAAGGTGGGCCCCTTCTACTTCTAAAGTGTTGGCGCCAGGGGGTCAGGGTTTCGTCCACCCGGCGCTCTCCTGTAACAACTCTAGGAGTTGAGGGGGCCGCGGAACAGCACGCGGCCCTCTCCCTCGCGGCAATCGTGCGGGCGGCGGATCCTCCCCCGAGGGGCCGCCCGCGACCGCTTTCTACGGCGGCCGGAGGTCGCTGCCCGCCCTCCGGCGCCGACGACGCGGTCTGCGTTGGCGGGAGGGGAGTGCAGTGGCGGACTCCCGCTCCCACTCCGCCGCCTCTTTTGCAGACACTACTGCCTCGCAAAAGTTAGCGACGGCCGTCCATGCAGGATTGCCCCCGACCATGGACAGAACCAGGGCCGGGAGCGACAGGTCCGTGGCCAATTCCGGACGGGACTCGCATCCCCGTCGCGTGCTAGTCAGGCGTGGGTACCACTACCAGACGACACTCCAGAAAAACCAGGGAGTAGCCTGACGTCGTAGCCGGCTCAGCAAGACCAACCGACAGCGAGGATGCGATTCCCGCCCCGGGAACACTCTCTGTGCAGGCGCAGTTGAAATAGGCATAGTTTCGACTACCAAATCAGGGTCCAGGGCAGAACCCGGGACCAGTATTCGCAACCCTCCCACCGGGGACCACACCACGAACAGAGATCTAAGTTGGAAAGGATGTAGGAGGTAGACGGGAAGAAAGGTAGGACTCTGTCGCCTCGGACGGAGAGGGGAGTGAGGCGACGGATGCTCGGGCACCTCGGGTACGCACACCCATGCACTTCTCGGACAGAGGAGCGCCCCTGAGGGGGTCACCTGTTAAACTACGTTAACTTGATACGAGTGGAAATTCCTATTATAAAACAATCCTATCCGGCATTTGTGGCCTAAAGTTAATTGTATTTCATAAAATAAGAGCGTTGAGTCCCAGAGCCAAACTTCCGCGCACTATATTGCATCGATACTCCTTCATGACTTCTTTTTTTAAAACGCAGTCAAATCATTGAAATAAATGTGTATCGTTGATTTTCAAAGAAAATACTGTCTTCTTATTCCCAACCAGAAAAAAAACACTACAAGATTTTTTCTTTTCAAGCCGGTTAGCTAGCAGGAAAGGAAAAAGAAAAGATTTGCATTTTAAGGCTAGCGAAATGAGGTGGCTTTGAATTGAGCGATTGACCTATGTTCTATAATATTATATCTATGTTTCATATAAACTTTTGTAAACTAAGTAAATAACTTAATGCCTTACAAAAAATAAACAAATTTGTAACAAATATGTAATAACATAACACATGTTTAACATATTTGTAAAGCATTTGTAATCGGTATATACATAGACGGGTGCGATCATTTGTTACACGTTGATATATTTACGAGGAAAATATATTATATATTACAACATTTACATGACCAGCATATATTATTACATATAATATATTGTACATAACGTAATATCACACGTTTTACTAAACAAAGCCGCCATCAATTTCAAAGTGTGCCCCAATAATGTCTACTGTCTAATCGGATATAGGAGTGGGCAATTTGCTAAAAACTATATACAAATTATACTAATACTAGTTGACCCGCCAAACGTTGTTCTACCATATGAATTTAAAAAAAAAGTAGCCTATGTCCTTCTCCAAGGTCCAGTCTATGATTACTGAAATTCATCAAAATTGGTTCATCGGTTTAGACGTTAAAACGTAACAAACAAACTCACTTTCGCATTTATAATATTAGTCAGAGTGATAATATATTTGTCTATCTAACTACTCATCTTTGGACAAATTAAACATAATTCAATTGAATTTCTAAACTTGTCAATATTTTTCGAATAGAAAATATATTTCAATAACTATAATGTTTTATTTTTTTTGTCTCAAAAATATTTTATAGCATATATTTTTAAGAATGTTATATCATAACATTTATATTTAGCTTAAGTTGTTATTTTTAAGAAGAGATTCGTTTGAGATTCTACAGCAATAAAAATAATTTAGATTTTTAGCGGCTTCTCTGCAGCTTTCTTCAGCTGTTAATATTTTATTATTAATTTAAGAGGTTAGTTGATTTTTCACTGCATTAGATTTTTACCTACTTTGAACGATCAAGAAATTCAAAATTTTGCACACTCATCAAGACCTGATGACAATACACAGATTTTATAATTTTTCCCATAATCCTTATCAGAATCATTAGGATTAACACTTTATTTTCCTTCTAGCGGAAGATGGCGTTTAATTAATAAAACTTCCAAAAGATGGCGTTAAATTAATAAAACTGCCGGAAGGCGACGTTAAATTAATAAAAAAAAATTACCGATTGGGAATGAACAACAAATAATTTACAGTTAAAAAACTAAAAAAAAACACGCTTTTATAAATTAATCAAACTAAAAAGTATTTGAAGAAAAACATAAAAATAAAATTACTGACAAGTAAATTAATGTCACTGTTCTAAAAGCATAGGGTGTCTTGTACGATATTTTTAAACTAACTCTGCATTTAGGAATGAATTTAGTAAAAAAAAAATAACGATCGATCGAGCACCTTATGGTTTTTAGAATAGTGACATTAATTTTTTCGTCAGTAATTTTATTCTTATGTTATTAATCTGTTTCTTTATTTCACTTTTTAATGTACATACGAATACCACAACTTTTCAATGTTGTTGGTGCCCCAATTCAAAGTATAGTTATAAAAAGTTAATTTTATTACACTTTTTACAGATCCTAGGACCGAGAACTGGTTGCTAGTGTCAGGTCCTGGGCCACTACTGACTATTTTGGCTACGTACCTCTACTTCTGTACCTCAGTCGGACCTCGGTACATGAGGGATCGAAAACCCTACGACCTGAAGAATGTCATCATCTTGTATAATATATCGCAGATTTTGATGAGCATATTTTTAGTCAGTGAGGTAACTAGCGGTACTTTATATTTCTAAAATAGCAAGGTTCTAAAATGAAAAATATTTTTTTGCTTTTTAGATATTTTGTAGAGCTTAACACTGTTGTGTTGCATTGATGAAAATAACAGGAACTTCAATAGCACACAATAGCATTATTGTCAACTAAATAATTTTAGATTGCTTCCTGAATTTTAAATTTTACACAATTTTCAAATACAACAAACCTATACAGAAAAAAATCATTATCATCTAAGCGTAGTATCCCGGTTGCGACTTAAACTTCCGTTTCGGTGCCCGGGGTCTGCTAAACATAAACAAACATAAATAAAAACAATTTCAAATAATAAATGAAATTAGGGATAATCATTCAAAATATCTTAATTATTTGTAAAAAAAATATTATTTCTTTATTAGGGCTTAGCTGCAGGGTGGTGGAATGACTACAGCTTTACCTGCCAACCAGTGGACTATTCTGAGAGCCCAAAAGCTCGACGGGTAAGCGAAGTTTAGTCCTTAAGTATTTTCGAAGCGGTGAATCTTTTTTGGTACAGTTACAACACATATTTTTCTTGTTCTTTGAGAATAAGAAAATTTTATTCATTCATCATTATCATTAATCATTTATACAATATTAAGAATTATAGATATTATCAGGTTCAAAACTTACGAAATCTTTATAATGTACACAGGAAATGTTATAAATTGATTCTGTCTCAATCTCCTTTCTGGATGGACGATGAAGCTACTCAAAAAAAGTCTAAGCAACATGTACTAATTTAAATTTTAGGATGGTGGATGAGCCGCTGTATGGATGAACTTCCTGAATGCACCTGAGCCTTTCAGTATTTTCGGGCTGACGGTACACTCGCACTCTTCTTGTATCAGGCCTAAACCCGAATCGCAACTCATCGGAAAACATAATTTTATCCCATTGTTCCTGGGTCGATGTTCTGCGTTCTCTACATCATTCATTTCGACGAGCGCGATTGGTGGATGACGTATTGGTGAGCACTTAATTGGGCGTCGAGCTCGTAGGCCGTACTCATGCAGTCGATTTCGCACAGTTTGGGGACTTACATCAACACCACTTGAATTTTGTAGCCTCAAACTTATCTCTCGAGCGGTTAACATCGGCTGGCGTCTTGCAGTCAGTTGTATGTACCGGTCTTGCCGAGTGGTTGTACTCCTTTTACGGCCTGGATGCTGTTCAGCGGGTTCCATTGTATTATTGTAGCGCTGCCAAAGACGACAAATAACACTTCTATGAATGCCAAAATGCCGAGATACCTGAGATTGATTACTTCCCGCTTGCAAGATCCCTACAGCTCTTTGCATTTCATTTGCCGTCAAATGACGTCGCTCCATGACGTAAAGAATATCTATCAATTCAATTTTGTCGCTAACTTTATTTAAATGGATGGTAAAATTATAAAATCAAGATTAATCATAGCAATAAAAACACACTTAAATTCAAACAAATTCCCTTTCATTTAATTTTATGCAAAAAACAAAACATAATCGAATTTTTTTTAACCAGCCAGTATGTCATCAATAACAAAAAAATTTACATACCTACGCACTTTGAGCGAGTATAGACTTAGAAATCAATTAATATAAATGGTAAATTTGTAATATCATGCATGTTGCTTAGACTTTTTTTGATGCGTATGTGTATACATATATATATATATATATATATATATATATATATATATATATATATATATATATATATATATATATATATATATATATATATATATATATATATATATATATATATATATATATATATATATATATATATATATATATATATATATATATATATATATATATATATATATATATATATATATATATATTATAGGATAGAGTATTCCTTTCGCCGAGTAGTTTGACTCAAATCGTTTTACTTTTTGTCAGTGTATTAATAACAAGATAAATTTATTCGCACTTTTATATTTCCTTGTTCCTGTTATTCAACCAACGAAACAGGCGAGAATGGCTAGTACTTAATAAATATACGCCTAAAGTTTCAAAGCAATGTCTTCTTCTCCTAAGAGTAACCAGAGCGACTGTTTTAATATTAAACAAATAACTGAACGTCCATAAAATTATATTTCAGATGGCAGCAGCTGTATGGTGGTACTTTATGGCGAAGATTATCGAGCTCCTGGACACAATCTTCTTCGTTCTCCGAAAGAAGAACAGGCAGATCTCTTTCCTTCACCTGTACCACCATTTCATGATGCCCATTTGCGCTTGGATTGGCGTTAAATTCTTACCAGGTAACTAACAACTCATAATTCTAATATGTTCTCTAATTTTTAATTAGAGAGAGAAGTACTTCTCCGAGTAGTCTCCAAAACAGTATCCTATCGGCATCGCCATAGCCGGCCTGTCACGCATAGGTGCTTATCAAGTGGGTAATTATCCCATCGATAAGCACCCTCACGACCATAGTCGGTCGCTACAATATTTCACAAGATGTCATCCTTTAGCTCCTCTGAGAGCACAATGGCGATGCCATTCTGCGCACCAGGTGCACCTGTGGAGGTTAGCTTGTAACCATTCCAAATGAACCGGGATCTGCTGACCTTCCACCGAGTCTCCTGAAGGAACGGCACGGCTACCTGGAGAGTACATTAGCCAACTTCTTCACACTTTCGGTCTGCGTGCCAATGTTCCAAGTTGCGAAACGGAGTATTTTTGGATTGGATTAACGTCTTAATGCTCCTGCGTATTGATGCTTCTTCTTTTTTTACACTTTAAAACGCCAGCAATGCAAATCAACTAGGATTTATTAATATTTCTTCAAATATTAATATATTTATTTCAGGTGGTCACGGCACTCTTCTCGGTGTGATCAACTCATTTATCCACGTAATTATGTACACATACTACCTCATCTCTGGACTGGGCCCTCAGTACCAGAAATTCCTGTGGTGGAAGAAACACGTCACCACTTTGCAACTGGTACGTTTATATTTTATAATGATTATTCCATATAAATAATATATTTCCATTTTTTTTTATTGCTGAGGAACAGAAGACAAACTGACAGCCCACTTATCAGTATTATCTAATATATAAATCTAGTAGTATCAGTTTCCGTCGCCTATAGATATTTGCGACGCTAGGGGCACAGGAACCTGGATCACTAATACGGGAACACAATACAAGTTCATTATGGCGATATATTTAAGATCAAGGGTGGTTGCCTTTAGACGAGTTTGGGGCCCTACCACGTAGTTTGGTGGTTTGTTTAGTCGCCTTTTACGATAGGCCGCAGGGGTTAGTATTATTACTCCACCCGTGCACGGAGAAAATAGTTTCATTTTAATTAATAAAGCTATATCCACCAGCTACATACATCCAAGATTTATATATATATATATATATATATATATATATATATATATATATATATATATATATATATATATATATATATGGAAAACGGTAAAGCTACTAGCTGATTTAGCCACCATTCTGTGGCTCAGTTAAATACAAAGTAGCAGAGGCAATAATTTTATTAAAATTATTTGCATTACTGAATAATAATGTAAATTGTACATGAAAAAACTTGAAAAATGTTAATTTCTTGATTTGACCTATCGTCTGTATGCAAAATTGTAATTAAAATATTTTAATGTAATAATAATTACACTAATTTATAAAACTTATTTAAATTCTTACTATAGCAACATTCACCAGTGTTTCTATTTTAAATCTAAAATGAATTAAAAATCTTATACTTTCTGTTATTAAATTTGTTATTATGCACGAAGCTTGTACAAATAAAAATGTAGAAAAGTTTTCAATTATTTTCTTATTCATAAAATTTCTTATTCGTGTCCTTATCCTACATTAATTGGAGTCAGGACAGCTACTGCTAGAGGATATGTTGTTTCGCCTTTGCTAGCCATCATCTCAAGGTTCATACTTTCTTTCGTTGTATTAATATTTACACAATTGATTTTTTTTTGGTACTCGATATCCATCAATTTTAATTCCTACAATTTTCCTTGTAACGTTGCATTTTCTTCTTCGCAATGTATGTCCGTACCATGATAGCTTGTGAATTATAAATGTAGATCTAATTTCAATAGACCTAATAATAAATATACTAATAATAATAATAAATAATTAATAAAGCTATATCCATCAGCTACATCCAAGATTTATATATATATATATATATATATATATATATATATATATATATATATATATATATATATATATATATATATATATATTTGGAAAACGCTAAAGCTACTAGCTGATACGGCACGTATTGTGAGGAGGTTCCTTACTCTGTAGTCTGACCACCGGTAGTTTGGAACTGCAAGGACCCGCTGCTGTTGGAAGACGATTTTTTATATTATTAGGATATTTTATCATTGATTTTTATATAAAAGTAATACTATGGTACTGTTTTTATAAAAAAATGTAAGGTATTGTAAAAAATATAAAAAATTTCTGAAATAAAGAAATATAAGTAAATAATAAATAAAATAAATAAAAAGTAAACAATGCTACTTGTTATTTTTTCTTTCAGATTCAATTCTGCATCATCTTCTACCACAATTTTTCTGTCATGTTCTGCGACTGCAACTACCCTAAAGGAATTAACACTCTTCTATGCATCAATGCTGGACTCTTCCTTTACATGTTTGGCAACTTCTATTATAGGAATTACATCAAATCTATCAAAAAAGAACCTCAACCCACGCCGGTTGTTATTGAGAAAGCTAAGGAGTGCTAGTTTATTAAGAAATTATTTTACATGTGATTTTAGATTAAGCATATTAATCATTGAATTAATTTAGTTAAATAATTTAATATTTATCCCTATCCGGCTTGAAGGACTGAAATTTACAGCCCGATTTTTTATGAAGAATAATAATATGGGAAATTTACACTATATATTGTATATATCGTCGGCTTATTGCAAGAAATCATTATGTGACATTTCACTAGTTTTGGGAAAACAGCATTTTAGTTGGAATTAGTTAGTGGTTATGTTGATTAGCCAAAGACGTAACGGCTAAAATTGGGCAGCTAGAAATTAGTGTTTTGCATTTTGTGGAATATTTAAAAATGAGCCCATTATAGATAAAAACGTATTTAGTGATTTTTGCAGTTAATGATTTCTTGCAATAAGCCGACGATATAGTGTAAATATTTTAGATAATATAAATTATAACTTAAATGTATGAAAGTTAGACTATTTTAGAAAAGGGGAAAATTATTTTAATTTTAGACTATATTACATATCTAAGATACTTTATACCAATAAAAATGGTACTTAATAGTTTTGTAAAAGCTAACTGGTCACACGATCCCGGCTTACAAGAAAGTTAGGATCTCTTCTCCTTCTTCATGATGTATCGTAAAGATGACAAAAAGATTATCATCTACCACCTTACAGGCAAGCGAAGGGTAAATTGGCTTCCAGGATTGGGTTATTAGGTGACGACAGCTTTAATCAAAATTAGAAAAAGTTATTCCATTCTGTACTCCTTTGTGCAAAAAGAAGAATTATTATAGGTATAAATTGCCCGTGCTTAATATTAATCGTTTTCCAAAACATTAGATGAATATAAAATCAATGAAACACATGGATAAAGAAATAATAGTTCAAAACAATTAAAAAAAATTGCGTTAAAGTAAATTATATTAGGTATTTTAGATTTTATAAATCATACAAAAAGCGAAAAGTTATGCCTTCACTTTTTTTACACTTTCTTAATGATGTAAATTAATACATTAGACAGATACATTTCAAATAAAACCGCATGATATTTTTAGTTACGTGAAATTGTAAACCATACTCAGAATTCAAATGTATTTTGTAGGTTATTACAGAAAAAATAAAATGCATTACATTAAAAGACTTATTTTAAAAATGTTTCTTAAATAAATAATTATCATTTATAATTTAATTTGTTTTAATTTGTTATAAATACTGCCTACCTTTTATAACAGTAACAATATCAGGCTATTTTATATCTAGATTATCTGTAAAACACAGCGCAAATTCAGATCGTTATATGAGAATGATAGTTTCATAGTACCCATAATTGAAAAATTTATATGGCTAACCGAAGAACATATTTCGTATGGTACAGGGACAACTTCACACTCGTCCAATATGCCCCTACAAATATTACTTGAAATTTTCTGTGGAAAATAGAATCTCCAGGAGAAGCGACATAAATTGGACTCTATACAATCCTGATATCACTTTTATTGACTTTTGTGGGGTGGTCTCAAATCTAAAGTTTATAATTTTTGTCCGTGCTGGGGAGAAGAAAGAATGACCTCTGCGGCCGCCGGCTTGTCGTAAAAGGCGACAAAAAAACCCACCCTAGCTACGTGGTGTAATTTCTAAGACTGCTGTCCAACAGCAATAAAAAATGTGGTAAACATATTCGCGGCGAAATCGCAGCCGTCATGATGTCACTCTGTCGAGCCACGGTCCTCAAAACATGAAAGTTTATATTTAGATAATATTATTCCTTAAAAATAAATGTCCGAACTGCTGATATAAGGTTGCATTTAATAGAAAGAAAAGTAAGAAAGAAAATGTATAGAAGAAAAGTAGAAGAAATGTATAGAAAGAAAAGGAAAAATGAAAATTTATTTAGGACTTAAAGTTATTATTTACAATTTATAATTATATACTATATATTTGTCCCAAATTGGTCCCAGCTCAGCATTTGCTGATGGAATATACCAGCGCTGATCTTCCGCTGGGGCCATTAAGTGACACCACTAACACTATATACACAATAACCACAATAACACGTGTGCAGTTTACACATGATAGAAGTGAAACCCTGAAAAATGTAAACCTCAATGTAATAAAAAACATAAACAGAATAGTAAAAGCCTATGGAGTTATGCAACTTAGAGCTATAAAACGCTCGAACTTTGAGGTGAAATTATCAGCGTTAAAGTTTACAAATTTCAAATTTTTCCAAAAAACTTTCAAAACTATATTAAATCAAACCATTCCTCAAAGTAGATTCCATATAAAGAGAGAGAAAAAACTCAACTGTATCTCATTGTAATAAAGTGGCAATTCAAATAGATATATGAGTAATACAATTCATTTAAAAATTACTCTATAGAATAAGCCTTAAGCTAATAAACAGTCTTGGTTTAAGTAAAAAAAAAACATATGGATGTTAATGTACATTATGTGTTGTCAAAATCCAAATGAGTAGACGCGAAACAATTGTTCTTAAAATAAAGTGTAATTCTCACAAGAAAATAGAGAATAATTAGCAGATATAATGAGACATATAGATTTGTTTAATAAAAATTCATCCGCTCTCTTTGGCTCTTCTAGGGTCGTACATGCTAAGATTTTCCAAAACATTAATTTATCGCACAGTATACGCCTGCTATGAACTTGCAGCTTAAGTTTTTCTATGACATGGAGTATTATAAAAAAGGGCGTCATAAAATCTCTAAGGGGTCAGCAAAACGCTGGCGGTGCGTCTGTTATTGCAAACATCTATAAGCGACGGTAACTCAGCCAGTCTGCTGTTCAATAGTCATAAAAAAGAAAACTAGCATTAACTAATAAGTAAGTTTCAGTTAATTTGGTAAATTTTTAACTAATACTGGTTGTCATCAAACCGAACAAAAGTTAAATGGGGTTAAGCAAATAAAATTATACAATTCATTTAGATACGGAAATAATATATGACAATAAATTAAAAGTGGTCACAATGTTAAAAAAAATTCACTCATTATCAAAGCATTATTTGTAAATGTGAGTTGTTTATTACGACACATTCGAAATAATTATTAAAATAAAGTTTATATCCAAGTGAAATTATTAGGCCAGAAAGATGGCCCTGATTTTGAATAAAACTTTGGATTGGTATAATTATATATTTTATGACGTTCAAGGTAAATACTGAGTTCAACTTATCGTAGACATCAATTTAAACTTGAAAATTGCAAATCAAGGTTAAGCTATTTTATTAAGCGTCTGAAATCCACTTTCGGGTTTAAGCATCCTTAGTAGTGAGTCTATTAGTATGCCATCCTTTATAGCACCATGTTAGATTTTTTTATTGCGTTTAAATATAATACAAAATAAAAAAATATTTTATTTTATTTCTGTGGGACAGGCTGACAGGCTAACAGTAAGCAGTTACCGTCGTCTATAGACGTTTGCGATGCTAAAGGCACCGCAAACACGCTTCTGTTAAAATAGGCTTACTGGAACCTGCGTCGCTAAGCCCGAAACAAGTTTATTATAGCGGCATACTTATAGACCAAGAGGCATTGAGACGAGCTTGGGGCCCTACCATGTAGGTTTATTTTGGCGCCTTTTACGACAGACCGACCCTGACTGCAGAGGTAAGTATTCTTACTCTATCTCTGCACGTGGAAAACCATTCGCCACGCTTGTCTGTGTTAGCTGATACTACATATACAGGGTGACTTTGACAAACCCGTCCAAATTCACACAGAAGTATCTTTAGTAAACGTTATGAGAAACATGTATTTTAGTTTTGTATCACATAGTACAAAAATATTGAGTAATCAGCATCACAAAGTCATTCAAAGAACTCGCAATTTACATAATACGGCGCGAGAGTGTCAATGATCTCTCCATCTGACCTAGTAAAGGTCAGGTTAACAGGTTAACGTACGAAGGTTGCACCAAAGGACTATTCTGTACGATTGAATTAGTGATCATATTTTCCTTGGAATGAAATATTTTATTTTGAAAATTTTACATACAATGTTTTTTGCAAAAATGTGTTCTCCCTGTCTCTAGCAGTTATCATCCACCCTGGCGCTACTGTCTCTGAATATATCACGCCTTCATTTATTTTGCCGCCCTCGCTTCCTTTTTTGTCGATCGGAATGCTCTCTATCATATCATGTTACTTGATCTTTTATTTTAATTCCTAACATAGCATTTTCTTTGACATATAGCCATGTTTTCTTCATCTTCTTTTCTGAGCCGCCATGTTTGACAACCATAGGTTAAGCATGGCAGCACTACTTGTGTTGTATATTATGTACATGTCATACAACTCGCCATAATCATAATTTTTGTCTTCGAAATAACTTCTTCTTCTGAAATCTTTTTATTCTCTGCAGTAAGATCATTCATCGTGGTATTCAGTTCAATGGCTATATATATATATATATATATATATATATATATATATATATATATATATATATATATATATATATATATATATATATACACAACCAGAATTATGTGGCCTGCCGATCTCGTGGCCCGGGCCGGTAGCAGCTCGCCCTATGTATCAAGGCGGGTCTCTTCTAGGTTTATCTCCAGGGGTCCAGGGTTTTGTCCCCCCGACGCTCTTCTTATCTGCCCTCAAGAGTTGATGGGGCCGAGGAACAGCACGCAGCTCACACCCTCGTGCGGGCGGCGGGTCCTCCCCTAGGAGGCCGCCCGCTGCCGCTTTCTACGGTGGCTGCAGGTCGTTAGACGCCCTCTGGGGCCGTCGACGTGGCCTGCATTGGCTGGAGGGGAGTGCGCTAGTTAGCTCTCACTCTCGCTCTGCCACCTCCTTTGCGGACATAACTGCCTCGCAGAAGGAGGCGACGGCCGGCTGTCCAGGATCGATTCGGGTAAAGGCCTCCTCCGTTATGTTCCAAGCTATCCTATCTTGCTCTTTTGACATCCAAACTTCATATATATATTTCATTAATTAACATTTTTTTTATATCTTTCTGTAGGAAACTAACAGCTTCTCCAATTACAGCCACACATTTTGTATTTGTCCCTGCAGTGTCGACGCGTGAAACGCCTGCCAAAACTAATAACTCAGATAACATATTTTTTTACAGATTACAGAACGAGAGATTGGTTTCCCAGTGGAATATTTATTATCACGACTTTAACAACATACTGCTACTTTTGCATCTCCTTTGGACCTAGACTCATGCAACACAGAAAACCCTACGAATTTAAGAAACTTATGCTATTTTATAATATATTTCAAATAGTTATAAGTTTATATATATTTTGTGTGGTAAATATATCAAATAAATAATGCCAGATTATATCAATTCTAACGTTGTGATAATGTACAAAATATTTTTTTAATATAAAATAGTTTAATTGACTTATGGTTGAATATTGCCCACTGGAAAATCACCAGTAAATATTAATTACTTAAAGTTCTCATTCCCAGATGCTATAGAACAATAAAATTAAGGTATATTTTTATAAAACAGCCGGAAACTAGCGTTTTAGCCGAATTGGGAAGTGTGGACGAGTGTGGAGAGTGTAATACTTTAAAACTTAAGTCCATGTTGTTTAAAATAAAGTCTCCATATTTATTAATTAAAATTATTTCCAGGGAACATATATCTTATCACATTACAATCTATTTTGCTCACCTGTAGATCATTCGGATCCTTCAGAGAATCCAATGTTAATAACGGTATGTATGATTACGACTTTTTTCTTATTTTAAAAGTCTTAAAAATTATTATTTTCCAAGAGTATCAACGAAAATACTTAAAAACATTTTCTAATGAGAAGAAAATCCGATTAAAAATTAAGTGGCTTACAAATTTTATGTAAACTTGTATTAAATTATTAAATAACGGTGACATGGTTTATAAAAATACTAATAATGACTAGTTCAGACTTGAAACCCATATGAATATAAAATGGATATGTGATTTCAGCTTTGGACTTGTGGTTATGCCAAAAAATAAACTTACCCCTTGACTTTTATAGAGAGTCGTGAAAGATGAATTTTGCTACTTTAGAGACATAAATCTAAGGGTTCCAATTAGGTGCTTTTGTAAGATCAAGCAATATTATTTTAGAATTATTAAAAAGATCAGAAAAGTAAAAATCTTTCAGAGTCTTCGAAGTGAAAATGCAATATTTGGATGAAATTAGGGTTTCCAACTTGGACGATTATAAAGAACCGTACTAAGATAGAATATTCTCAAATTCTTGTATCTTCTTTATCTTAGTTATAAACTTCGATTTACTTTAAGTATAGTTTAAGTACAAAATAACGTCTGCGCATTATATGTATGCTGAAGAAAATATGGAAAAGACAAGAGAATATATTTTATAGAAGCTTCTGTCATCTACTATCATTTCGAACGCCTGAGTGGTTTTAGTGCGTTAAACAGTATTTCATATCTTCTTTATCAAACACTGGGAATTATAAGTTCATTGTATTATTTCAGTACCACAATTTGGTATGGTTGTATGAATTAGTGAAGTTGATAGATCTCTTGGACACAGTATTTTTCGTCTTGAGGAAAAAAGGCAGACAAATATCAAATTTACATCTGTTCCATCATTGCGGGATGCCGATTTGCGGATATATTGGATTAAAATATTTCCCAAGTAAGATTTATATGAAACGCTAACTTTTACTTTTAGAGCTTCCACCTACCCCACAGATATTTACCCCCCCATAGATACTTTCGGACTAGATGCGTTAGAACGGTGGCAACTGAAAACAGATTCATTAACAGCTCTGACCTCGCTTGGTCATTATCAAGATTGTTGTGGGTCCCTAATGGCAGCTATTATTAGTCCTCTTTTTATATTAATTTTAGACTCACTGCCGGCGTAAGCTGGGGTATTGTCGGTGTAAATTCATTTGTGTGTATAAACCCCGGATCCATTCTATGACCGTTCTCTTCACGGATCAAAGAACATGAAAAACTACGGATGGTTACATTATTAGTGCAGTAGCAAGAGATTACGTTATTCCAAAGTCAAATATCTTTTCTTGATTTCAATAAGAAATTAAATTATGCAATTATAATAATTTATTAAAGTAAACAGCTCAGCTATATTACCGGTATATAAAAATTTGAATTTGAATTTATTAAGATTATTACCGATTCGGTGTTAAATTGTACTTTGCACTGTATGTAAATTAATTCAAATATGGTTTGTGTGTTCCGTTTGTGAGTGCCTCTGTACGAGTTTTCACATAAAGTATTACTATTTTCCTACGTGGTAGGGCCCCAAGTCCTTCTGGGTGGCAACCATACTGGGTCTGTATGCCGCCATAATAACCTTGTGTTGTACTCCGGGATTAGTGACCCAGGTTTCTGTACCCCTATGGGACAGCAGCGTGTTTGCGGTGTTCCTAGAAATCACCAGATAGGCGTTTGCCTGGTCTACCCAATAGTGGTCATCGTCGCCAGTAAACGTTTAAAACACCAGAAGTATTGCCAACGCACTGCCGGCTAGAATACAGTATAAGATCATTTTGACTTTATGTTTTAAAACCAGGGGGTGGTGGCCATCTAGTCAGGCTTGGAGCCCTACAATCTAGCTCTACCGTAGGCATTAACTTTATTTTTGGGTATACTGTTGGATCAAATTTAATATATTTATATTTTTTAGATTGTCAAGCCACATTCCTCGGCGTGATAAACAGTTTTGTTCATACGATCATGTATACCTATTATATGATCGCTGGTCTTGGACCTAAATTCCAGAAGTATTTATGGTGGAAGAGATACGTTACCATTTTACAGCTGGTAAATATTTTATCAAATTGATTTTACATTTTTATCCGTGTAGGGGCGGAGAAAGAAAACTAACCTCTGCGGCCGGGGTCGGCCTGTCGTAAAAGCCGACAAAACAACGCACCCTAACTACATGGTAGGGCCTCAAGCCCGTCTGGATGATGACCACCTTTGGTCTTAAGTATGCCGCCATATTAACCTTGTCTTGTGTTCCGGCATTAGTGACCCAAGTTCCTGTACTCTTATGGGACAGCAGCGTGTTCGCGATACCACTGGCATTACAAACACCCATAAGTGACGGTAACTGCTAAATTCTAAGCGGGCCGTCAGCCTGTCTGCTGTCCCACAGCAATGAAAAAAAAATCGGAACAGAAAAAAGTTGCGAAAAATTGGTTATGTGCTTTCTCTAGCTTCGGTACCTCGGTATACTTTTAGATTTTTCAAAAAAGTTAGTTTTTATATAAAGAAGTAGTACTGGAGAGTTACGTATACGAGAGAGTTAAGTTTCTTAATAATTACGAGAAAATAGGACCGGCTATCAAAAATCACTGTATCGAGTACTGAATTTATCGCAACATAAATAATAATCAAGCCGATTTTGTTCGAGTTCGGTAAAGAGAGTTGAGGTAAATCAAGGAGTGGCACACGCTCTAATAACAGCAGCAACTAATTTATTGGTAGACTAAAGATATACCAATTTTTATCAAAGATTACATTAGTTGTGACGGGTCGGAATATTACTAGAAATATATGTTTTATTTCAGTTTCAATTCTTCTTAATTTTTCTACAAAATGTGATTACAATTTACATTGATTGTGACTATCCAAAATGGGTTAACATCATGCTGATTCTTAATTCATGCAACTTCATGTACATGTTTGGAAGTTTCTATTATGAAAATTATGTTAAAAAGGATGATAATAGAAAAGGCTCTCTTATGAAAGATGACAAGGAAAAGCGAAATTAAGGTTGTGTATACTATGAAATATGTTATGAAAAATAAAAATTTCTGATTGTTTAAAAATTAAATCTGTATTACTTAATCCCCTTTTATTTTTTAATATTATCTGCGTTATAGTCGTGGACATTTTTTTGGATTTTGGATTCTTACGGTCATGGATTGTATATTTCTTCGGTGGATTGGTTGAAATAGGAATCGTCATAGCGTCTTGGTTGGTGACAAGTGTGCATTGAGTACGCATCCCCTGTTTTGTTCCACTCTCTTATATTTCACAGATTGACACTGACGTTTCGATTTGATGTTCAAATTTTGGGTAGATATGTATATTAGCGTTACAAACAATAGTCTATTAATAGTACTTTAGAAAGACAGAAAATTATTTTTATTAAGGAATAAAATATGTTGTCATATACACAAAATGAGTTTAAAACTTACATAAGCTGGTTGTTTTCCTAAAACGGCATCAGTTCAACGACTTCCTGGACGCATTTACTCACAAACAATATGTATATTATTATAAAATATCAACTGATTAACGCAACTCTATCTGCAAATCTCACACTACGACTTCTATAACTTTTACATTCGACATGTCACATCAAATACAAGTAATGGCGCAACAACTTTCTCAAATATATGTTCTTGAGGTGATTATCTACAAAAACAAAGTACACCAAGTGTCTGGTACCCATAGTAACAGAAGCGTTCTGCTGTTTACATTGAGTCTACGAGTCGATTTACGAAGTATATTTATGTAAGTATTTATTTACTCTGTAAAATAAGACTAGTCTTCGTATAAAGAAAATCACTTAGATTTGTGAACCTAAGTAAATGTCACTTACCAGAAAAAATACCAAAAGAAAATAAGATAGCCTTTCTTTGCGAGCAAGTAAAAATAGTAATAATCAATTTGACACCTTAGAAATCGACGCCATACGACGTGGAAAAAATAGATCTTCTTCTATTGTTTTTCTTTTAAATTTGAATGCTGGCTTTTAAAGATTTAGATTAGATTTTATTTAGTCTTATTTATTTTGTATTTTTGAATGAAATAGTAGACATAAGTTGATGTTATCTATTTATCTAGTCAATAAGTTAAGAAACATCTTGGAGCTTCTTCTTCACTATACGAAATGGTTCTCGAAAACATTCTTAATACATTTGGATTTGCAATAAGCATCCGGTTAGTGTTCTTCCATCGCAGTACACTAAGATGCTTTTCAAAAAAGGCATTATAAAATTTCTCCGAGGCTGGCAGGACGTTAGAAATGCTTTTGGGGCTGCAAAATTACATAGGCCGATATGACCACCTAAATTTGGATGGATCGTTTGCCTGTCTGTTGAACTCCAGCAATACAAACTTGGGTTATACCTTTTGTCTTACACAAGTAGCAAAGAAGTTAACCATTCCGTTTTGCCTTACATGCCTCGGTAATTAAACGGCAGTATTCCCTATTTAAATCAAATTTAGTCACATATATTACTTGTATAAGTGCTTTAGCTTCAATATTTTGTTCGAGAAGCGATTGGACTTTGGAGAAGAACATAGGCTACTTTTTGTCACGAAAATGAAACTTAAAGGGGGTGAAAATAATTAAGTTCTGTTTTTTTTTATTTATATGGCAGAACAACGTTTGTCGGGCCAGCTAATTATAATAATATAATACCCACATATTAATGGTGAAGATCCCTACGAGTGTGTACAGGTGCGGGTCGGTACGTCAGGAATGATATGATCGCCCGTGACGTGGGCAATTGGGCATTCCCCGTGTTGAGGATTTTGTGACAATGTCAGTACGTCAGATGTTTGACCGCGCAGATAATGGCCCCCACAAACACACCTCCATGGCATCGCCCGTCTGTACTCCCGGCCACCAGATCACCATGGCATTTGGCTACCGACTCCTAGAGGTTTAATTATTCGCTCGTTGGACCAGGAAGATGAGCAACTGAGGTCGCAGAATCATCACGACACAGACAGTCCAACAGAAGCCACTGAAAACCCGCAATAGCCGAGATTGACCCACCAAGCCAAGATAGTCCAACGTAGAGCTGCAGTGAAGGCACAACAATCATGTGGAAGTGGCTTGAGCTACGTCACCGGGGAGTTGTTGCCCCTGAGTTTATGCTCCTACTAAGGACTTAGGAAGTTACATAGCAGTAATCCTGGAAAGTAAGTATCAGAGCAGTTATGAGTCCTAGGTAATAGATCTATTGTTTATCTTGCAGCCGAGTTTTTAAGAATAAATTCGATTTTCAAGTCATTCTCGTGCCCATGCCAGAAAATCATAGCACAGGTCGCCATTGACGCATGCGTCAGGGATATCATCATATACTTTTGTAAATAAATGAATATTGAGACTCGTGACGCGAAAAAACCGCGACACCCGCCGGTGTCCTAAGTCCAAGAGCATTGCGCATTGTCAAATCGTGCCTTATGATTTTTCATTAGTGATATCACTAATATCAGCTTACATCTTAAGAAAAGCTGCCTCTGCGGCTGGGGTCGGCTTGTAGTAAAATGTGATAAAGCAAACCTAGCTACATTGCAGGGCCTCAAGCCCGTTTGGATGGTAACCGCTCTTATTCTATAAGTATGCCACTATAATAACCTTGTGTTACCCTTTGTGTTCAGGCATTAGTTACCTAGGTTCTAGTAATCCTATGGGACAGCAGCGTGTTAACTGTTTATTATTAAGTGGGCCTTCAACTTGCCTGCTGTCTCTCATTAATAAAAAAAAGATAGATTAGTAATAGAAATGGGAATCAACATAACGATGACAATGATGATGATGTAACACTTCATTGAATCAGCTTATTTTCAGATGCAGTTCTTCATGATACTTGGCGAAATCTTATGCTTATTAAAAAGAGCAAAATTAATGAAAAAGAGCAAAGTAATAAAATCAATTTGAATAATAAATTCTATATATATATATATATATATATATATATATATATATATATATATATATATATATATATATATATATATAAGTTTATATCTAATATATAAAATTCTCGTGTCACAGTTTTCGTTGCCATACTCCTCCGAAACGGCTTGACCGATTTTGATGAAATTTTTTGTGCTTATCCGGTATCTATGAGAACCGGCCAACATCTATTTTTCATCCCCCTAAATGTTAGGGGTGACCCACCCCCAAAATTTTTTTTTTTAATTTTTTGGCATTTTATTATTTATATGGCAGAACAACGTTTGCCGGGTCAACTAGTATATGATAAATGTGAAAGTAACTCGATCTGTTACGTTCTCTGTCTGTTACGTTTTCACCCCTAAACCGCTGAACCAATTTTGATGAATTTCGGACATTTTGTCACGAAAATGAAATAGAAATGAATAAAATATAAATAAACAAAGTTCCTGTTACAATATTAAGAGCAATGTGTTCAAATGGTATCAATATTATTATATTTCCAACAACAGATGAGAATTCGGTACACTACTATTTTTTTTTAATATATGGTAGAACAACGTTTGCCGGGTCAGCTAGTTACATATAATTATCAATTCAATTCGGTGTTTTATTTAATCACGTTATTACGCTAGGAAAGTTGAAAATACCAAAAGAGCGCTTGAATTTATTGTTTTATACAGAGGTTGTATCGAGAGAGAGAGAGAGATCGTATACCAGAGTATCTTTCTTGTTGTTATTATAATATTGTTTGGTCATTGCCCGAATGTAGGTATAAAATTATTACTTACTAAATTATTATACTCTCGCCTCCTGTATCGTTTGACAAACCAAAAAACCCTTTTGCACTGTGTGCTAAGTTCTTGTGTCTTATATTTGTTATTTCTATCTCTGATCGGTCCTTCATGGCTGAAGATCATGATCGCTACATGATGCGATCACACGGGAACGAACAAAATCTCTCCAGCGGTTCCTATCTGTCACCATCCTCACTACATCCTGGAACCCCGTAGTTTCTCCTTTCCCTTATTTGGCTGATCATCGCCAGACCGGTCAGCAATCGCTCTGGTTCTTTTCCCCTCTACCTTTCCGACTATGAATAGTCTTTCCAAGATATTGTCCTCTCGTCTTGCTATATGGCCAAAGTACGAAAGGATGCGACGAAGACAGACAGTGAACAGTCGGTTTTTTACTTTAAGTTACGGTCAAGAATAGATACATTTGTGCGCCTGGTAGTCCACGGAATGCCTAACATCCACCTCCAGCACTACATTTGGAATATAAATATCCTTTGCCTTTCCCTATCAAGTACTGTCCACGTTTCGATACTGTAAAGAAAAATCGGGAACACTGAGGTACGAATAAGACTAATTTTGGCCCTTAGACTTACCCCGCGGTTTCGTACCGTCATAGCCAATTCTCTTGGGAAAATAGTGCAGTGATTTCCCGTTGCCTTCTGCACCAGACATTTTAGAGGTTATTTGGACCTCAAAGCTCGCTGACAGCATCTTCCATCGGTTGCCTAGATGGGTATACCGCCATTGCTCGGTCGCCAGAGCCACGTTCGTTATCTAGCAAAGAGCACCGTGACGTGGGTACGTCGCCGCTGATATTCTGAAGGATTACTAGCGCGAGCAGGCGAGGTTGACAGTAGGGTCGGATATGATGTTGAGTCCGTTCTCCCCTTACCCCCGTATTATATTTTGTTATAATACTTATATTATTATCCGTGCTAAACTTGAATCCTTACATCACCAAAAAGTGCATGGTAGTCGAACAAGAACTTGCTACCTAAGAGTAGAGCCGTGCACTGCATCTTTTTTTTTTACGGGGTGGGGAAATCCTCATGGACTACCTCCGCCTGGGGAAAGGCGGAGGGGCGTGCCGGACTCTTACCGGCTAAAACCACCACCCCGGTGTCTCCTCACACGTGCGCGCGGGGCCACGGGAATCCTAATTTTTCCGCAGCCCCACACTAGTGCTGGCCCGGTCTGTCCGGGCCTCGTCTCCTGCACGGAGTAGTAAGGTGTTTAACTACCCCGTGCATCGCCTCAGAGGCGCGCGCCTCCACCTCAGGTCCATCGAATAGGGGGCGGGAACTTCCCCAAGTCCCTCGCCCCTGGACCTATTCATGGGGACCGGAAAAGGGCGTTGTCCGCCCTTCTCCTGCGCCCGGTGCGCCTTCTGCGGCCGGGGAAGGGAGTCGAGATCTCCCTTTCCCGTTCCGCAGTTTCCTTCTGCGAATAAAATTTATACACTCTAAGATAAGTACGACGAAACCATCTCGAGAAATATAGTTATTGTAGATATTAAACCTTATGATATAATGTCGCCTTTTGTGTATTTGTCAAGTAGCTTGTATTATATCTGTCACGGAATGTGTGTCTATATGTATATGTAGATTGTTTGTATTGTAGGAAAATAAAATATGTATTATTTTTCGTTAATTTAATTTGTTGTCATTGTAATTATTTTTAGTCGGGTCAATACCTTTTTTTTTTTTAATTTATTTATCAAATTCACAGTTATTACATTGGCTTAGTAAAATAATAGCACAAAAAACCACTAAGGTTTGTACAATGCCATCGAAACTTAAGTCTACGCACGTTCAAATGACTGAGTAAATTTAGATTACAATTTCTCTAAAAAGTATTTTTTAAGTGAGGCTTTAATATTTTTTTGGGTTATATTATCTCTTATATTTGTTGGTAAATCGTTTGATAATCTTGGAACTAAGTAGGTAGTTGTGCGCTTGCCGTACATATTTTTCGCGCCGCTGGTAGCAATCCGATTTTGAGCAGCGGCCCGAGTATATACAGCGTGCTTCATTTTAGTTTGTATTTTTTTATTAAAAAAGTTTTCCTTGAGTATCATTTTTTTAAAATTGAATTTCTACAGGTAAAATCTTGCAGTGTTTAAAAAGACTGCTTTCATCATCTGCAAATTTATGTTTGATATTTAGGGAAACAATATTTTTTAATATTTTATGTTGCAGTCTATGTATTTTATTCATGTAAGACTTAAAGGTGCGACCATAACTCGTATGTTAACCTCGTCTCATATGCTCAATAGATGGGTGTTGAAAACCAGTGGTAGGTCAAATAATGGTGAATTAGGACTATGCTGTGGTTCAACTATTTTGGAAAATATGCAATTTTTGTATTATATTAATTTAATCTAAAACGATTCCATTAAATAAACGTATTTTCTTTCTTTGAATACCTGCACCGTTGTCATGATCACCATTGCGGGGCGAAATCCCAATCCAGCCTACATATAAATATAAAAATAACATAAAACATAAAATTAGGGTAAGCCGTTGTAGTATAACATTAATGTTAATTGTATCTAATATTTTACAAAGATGTTTTATCTAATGCCTTTCGATATTATAAGAAAATAAATATTACTCGTCAGATTTGACGTAGGTACATTGACATCCACAAGTCAAAATGTTTTATTTCTTCAATTATTTAAATAAGTATATTTCTATTTAAATATAAAATGTACGAACTACTTAAGCGTTTGAATTAGCAAACCTACACCATTTTTATAATTTGCACTATCATTATTGATTATTTAACCTCGTTGCTGTTAAAGGAAATCATTATCATACTGAATAATTAAATCGCATAAGTGGCCGCTTCACTCAAAACAATGCTACCAGGTAGGGCGTTTATTGATTAGTGTAATAAGATTGAAGAAATGGAAGTCCTGCAAGCAATTTCAGAAAAATATAATTACATCTTTCATACACTGGGAGGTGAGTCAATTATATTAATTGCATATTCATTGTTGCAAAAGCATACTCATAAATATTTAATACAAAAAACACTGATTTAACAGGTCTAATTTTGTTTCCATCGTATTTAGAAATAAATACTAACTAAATGGGCTTTCCGAATTCATATGTTTTTACTTGAATTTATTAGAAATTCAACTGCAAATTATTTCAAATTTGTATAATATCACAATCCATGGCGTGCTTACAACTTTGGTGTTATTAACTGAATCGCACTTAGCTATTTAATAACCGCAGTGGTGATTGCATATAAAATAGCAACCCATAATGCCTTATTGGCGGATTCAATGCTTAACTCTTTATAGATATTGGATTTGCGGGTCACACATGCCGTTGATCTTAGTATATGGATATCCTCACAACCTTCTTTACATAGCAATTACTTAAAATGCTTATTAATTGTTACGTGAGGGATATGGGGATTTTGAGCGTATTCACTTTGGGTTTTGGTACGGTAGCCCCAACGCCAACGTGGAGGACATCCTAAATAAATGTCTGAAACGGGAAGTCTGGTTTACAACGGGGATTTAACGCTAGGAAGATGATTGGTGAAAGTATAATTAATGAACACGCTATGAGGGCAAGGAAGGAAAAGGACTTACCCGGCCGTTGATCCTCGCTCTTGAGCCCCGCTTTTTGTTGCTGATTTGTTTTTGCTTTTTATATGTGTTCACGCACGTACAGTTGCCGGGAGAGAGAGTTCTTGACGTTACTTATAGGTGACAGCTGCTGTCATTTCTTCTTCCCCTTTTTTTTTTTTTTTTTTTATTGGCCGAGTGTAATGGTTTATATGGAAGTTGGATAAGAGGATAAATGAAGGAAAGTTCAAGCCTAAACATAACCCCCCTCTAGAAATTCTTTAAGATATTTCTAAAAAAAAAAATGCTTTAGACTGAAAGGTGATACCAGTTTTATGGATATCCCAAAAAAAAAGAAAGGCAAAATTACAAAATATAATTGAAACTATAGGATTAGTAAACAAATGATTACTGCCTGCTAGGAACTATAACTAACCATTACTTAGGGTGTCTATCTATCTAGTGCTTAAAGAAATCTTTATATAATTAATACTATACTATTTAAACTAAGCTATTTCTCTAACATAAAAGGAAAATAAAATAGAATGTTAATACGTTATAGGTAGAGGGCATACTTTTGCAACCGGCCGCCTCAACATGCCCCTTTCAGTGCGTAGTGTAATAACACGTACTATACCGTCCGAGCCAGGATGAGTAGCGACCACTTTCCCTAGCCGCCATTCCAGTGGAGAAACATTCTGGTCGACAATCAGTACGACTTGCCCAATTTCCAAATTAGCCCGGCCGCTGAACCACTTTGATCTCTGCTGGAGAGTATGAAGGTAGTCCTGTTGCCAGACGCGCCAAAAACATTGAGTGATTTTTTTTATCAATTGCCATCGCTCCGTAGCAGAGATGTGTTTATCTTCCAATCCAGGTTCAGGTAATGACACCAATGGACCCCCAGTCAAAAAATGTCCAGGTGTTAGAACATCTACTTCCCCAGGATCCGAAGAAATCAAACAAAGTGGACGGGAATTCAAGACAGCCTCAATTTTTGTAACCACTGTATACAACTCTTCGAAAGTGAGCACTTGCAAGCCCACTATACGTTTTAAATGGTGTTTCATTGATTTAACACCACTTTCAAATATTCCACCAAAGTGACTTCCCGTGGGGGGGTTGAAATTCCAAATTATTTGGCGTTTTACCAAACTTTCACAGATTTCTTCTCGAGATTTTAGTAAAAATTTATGAACTTCACTCAAGTACCTACGAGCTCCTACAAAATTTGTACCGCAGTCTGAAATTATCTGCTTGCAGAGACCACGACGAGATACAAATCTATCGAGCGCTGCTATAAAAGCCGGTGTCGACAAGTCGGATACAATTTCTATGTGTATAGCTTTAACTGCTAAACATACTATCACACAGACATATGCCTTGTTGATACGTGCGTTACGTCTACGACTTTCTTTTACATGGAATGGGCCTGCGAAATCGATTCCTACATTCTGAAAGCATCTTGAAGGTTGTACTCTGGAAGGTGGTAAGTTGCCCATCACAGGATAGCTGATTTTGGGGTTCACCTTGAAACATGTTATACATTTCGACAAACGCGACCGAATTACGTTACGAATGCCTAGTATCCAAAATTTTCTTTGAATTAGAGATTGTAAAGTACGCGGGCCACAATGTAAGTAAAGTCGATGAAAATAGTCAATTAACAATAACGACAAACGAGACCTTTTAGGTAATAACATGGGGTTCATTGCAGCTTTTGGTAGATAAGAGTGTTTAAGTCTCCCTCCAACCCGTAGAAGACCGATTTCATCAATATAGGGGTTCAGCTTCTGTATAGTAGGACTACAATTTACTTGGCATTTAATGTTATTAATATCTTCAGCAAATACTTGGGCTTGCTCTGTCTTCACTAGTATTCGAAGTGCTTCTTCTAATTCATCGGTTGTCAATCCATGTGTATTGCGTGTTGTCTTATTCCTTATATTGTGAACAAAGCGCAAGCACCAAGCTACAATGCGCTGGACGTGCGAAAAGGATGAAGTTCTGTCCAGTAGCAGGGAAATTAAGTTTGTCTCTTCAGAATTGACAAGAATAAATGATGAGCTAGATGATGGCTTCTTGAGTTCTGGTATATTATCCAAAGGTTTATTTTGTTTCTTGATGGGCCACATCCCACTATCATTGGTTAGCCATTCTGGGCCATTCCACCAGATTCGAGATGAAATAGTTTCTGAACAGCTCAAGCCTCGGCTACACAGATCTGCCGGATTGTCCTGTGATGAAACATGTTGCCAATTTTCCACTCCAACATTGTCAGTAAGCTTTATAACACGATGAGATACAAATGTTTTCAGATTGTGAGGAGGAATTTGTAGCCAACTTAACACAGTACTGCTGTCTGTGAACGCCGTTACTCTAGAAATAGCAATTAGTGGGCGCAGCAATTGGTACATGTGTTTCAAAACTCGAGCCAACAATACAGCACCCAAAAGCTCCAAGCGGTTAATGGTTAACAGTTTTAAAGGTGCTACTCTAGATTTGGCGATCAGCAAATGAGAGTACGCTCTGGCGTAATCAGATGAACGCAAATAAATGCAGCATCCATAAGCCTTCATGGAGCCATCGCTAAACCCAATGAGTTCGAAACTACCTATATCGGAAGCGATAACTCTACGAGGGATCCGTATCCTATGCAAATGCTGCAATTCAGCACAAAAGTTTAGCCATTGCACTTGTACTTCGTCGGGCACAGGTTCATCCCAATTCACTTGAAGCTGCCAAAGTTGTTGAATCAACAACTTTGCTATGAGTACTACCGGAGTCAACCAACCGAGAGGGTCATATATACGAGCGATATTGGATAAAATAATACGCTTCGTGCACCTTCTGTCCAATTCTGACATTGCATATGTGAAATGATCTTGTGAGGGATCCCACTGGATGCCAAGAATTTTAAGGGTATGCTGATTGCTTTCATCACAAAAAGGCTTCGGTGTTTGGCAATGTTCCATGGGTAACAGTGATAAGAATTCTTGTGAATTACTACTCCACTTCCTTAACTCAAAACTTCCACATTGCAGTAGGTCAGTCAGTTCTTTTCTTAGTTTGACAGCTTCTTCCAAGGAAGCCGCTCCTGCTGTAATATCATCCATGAACGTATCATTCTGGAGAATGGTAGCTGCCCGGGGCCATTGAGCTCCATGGTCATACGCTAGTTGATGTAATGTTCGGATGGCTAAGTAAGGTGAGCTACTCACACCATATGTAACGGTTGTAAGTTCAAATTCACTCACCGGATCATTTAAAGAATCACGCCATAAGACATGCTGATAAATTCGATCTTCAGGCCTTAGTTGAATGTTTCGATACATTTTCGAAATATCTGCTGTGAACACGACTTTTGGCATTCGAAACTTTGTTATTATATCAACTATATCGTTTTGAAGTTTTGGACCAATATAAACAAGGTCATTTAGTGCCTTTCCATTTGAAGTCTTAGCGCTACCATCAAACACAACTCTGAGTTTGGTGGTCAAACTATCGGGCCTCAAAACACAATGATGAGGAATGATATTTGCGGCCGGTACCGATTGCTTAACACGTTGCATGTGGCCTAAATTTAAGTATTCCCGCATAAAGTTGACATAATCCTCTTTCAACTGATTATCATGAATCCACCTTTTTTCAAGATTAAACAAACGTTTTAAGGATGAGTGATACGAGTCTCCCAATATGTCCCTTGGTTCTTTTAGTAGTATAGGAACGACGTATCTACCATCTGGGTTCCTTGTCACTAATTTGGAATACAACTCTTCACATTTTTCATCATCTGGATTTTTAGTCTTCACCACCGGAGGTTCTTCTATTTCCCAAAACCGCTTTATTGTCTGGTCCAAAGCAAGTGTTGTTAAAAGAGAGGAGGTTATAGTCGGTGGAGGTCGATGAATATAGTTCAATTTACCGGTAATCACCCAGCCAAACACACTATGCAATGCTACGGGAAGTCCAGGACCCAATTGGAGACGACGTCCATCGTAAAATTCGGGAAACAGTTCGGCACCCAAAAGAAGATCAATATCATTTGGTTTATCAAATTCTTCATCCGCAAACACCAAATGGTTACATGATTTTCTAACATGAGGAGGTAATACTATAGATGGCATTTTATTAGTTATGGTATCCATAATTATTGGGTCAATATCAAAGCTTGGATCTTCAACTTCTTGTGGTTGTATAGAACATGACGTTATACCGCGAATTTTATGAACTTGGTTTTGACCCAAGCCTGCTACTGTAATATTACACCGTCGAATCGGTAGACCGAGATGCCTTACGCAAGCAGTCGTCATGAAGCAGTCTTGCGCTCCGCTGTCAATAAGAGCACGAACCTTCAGGGTGCCACTCGGACCATGCACGCGTACCATACAAGTGCCTAGAATAATCATGGGCCGGCCCTCACCAACATGTGCACTAGTGGTCGTAGAGCTCATAGTACTAGTGGTGTTTACTAGCGGCGTAGATGGTTCCAATTCAATAATACTTGACCTCTTTGTTGTAGCTATCACTGGAAGGGTCTCATGCAACAAAGTATGGTGACGTGCATTACACTTCGTACAGTTAGATTTTGACTGACAGTTTTCCACACTATGGTTTTGTCGTAGACAATTAGTGCAAAGTTGTTTTGCATCAACAAATTTTTTTCTACTTATTAAATTATAGGCAAAGAATAATGGGCATTTATAAATACTGTGATGAGAAAAACCACAACAAACGCAGTCAGGAAATTTACTGGTATTATATGAAATAGCAGCCGAGTATGTTCCTGTAAACGGACACTCATTGATCAAATTATAGTTTGGATTTGCTTCTGGATCTTGTTTACACTCCGAGTAAGGCCCTGTACTATCATATAACATAGAATCCAAGTATGGCTCTGTGTTTTCATGGGTTGCATAATCCAAATATGGCGCTACACATGTATGTGATTGTGTGTCACTTGTGTTCAGATCTGAACAAAGACTTGTGTGAACTGGCAAAGATAAAGATTTTTTTTCTGGTCTGTATATCCTGGTACGAAGATCTGCATTTCTATAATTAGGCAATTGCTGCTGAAATCTATGCAGACTGGTTGTATGAGGTGTTTGTAAAACACTAGGCTCACTTGCCTCTAATATCTTACAATAATTTTGTAAAAATTGTAATAAATTTTCAAAAGTGGGTAGTTGCTCATGATTTTGTGATTCAAAACATTTACGGGTATTATTATCTAGGTTTCGAGAAGCTAAATAAAACAAAATGAATTCACCCAAGTTAGGGATCCCAATAACCTTGAGAGCATTTGCTGATTCATACAGTACACTGGTCATGTTTCTCAATTCAATTAAATTACAAAATTTCATTGCTGGATAAGCACAAATTTTATTTAAATAATTAGTTGCCAGAAGGCGTTTATTTTGAAAACGGTTCACAAGAGCATCAAACACTATGCTATAATTATTGGTTGTTACTGGTATCCCTTTTGCCACTGACAGAGCTGAGCCTGTAAGACTGGATAACAAATAATGGAACTTTTCAATAGCAGATAAGTTATTGTTATCATGTATTAGTGATAAGAATGTATCATAAAATGTTTGCCATAGCTCCAAATTCCCATCAAATTTAGGTAATTCAATCTTAGGTAACCTGGCCTGGGCGCTAGGTTTTAAAGATGTGTCTGTTCCAACAGCAGTGTGAGCATGGGCAGTGGTGCTGGCAACGTTTGCTAGGGATGGCGAAGGAGGCAATATTTCCTCGGCAGCAGTATGAACGGCATAGTACAATGTATCGAAGGATTCTACACATTTGTAATCTATTGTTTCCTCGGGATTCATTTTTAAAATTAGCTTATTAATCTCGTTTACAACTTCTATAAATTCCTTACGAATAACTTCGATACGTTTGTACCTACATTTAAATGTTCCTATACTAGCCTTATTTTTTGTTAAAATATCGTTAGACAAATCGTATAATATTTGCATATCACGAAATATGTATTCTTTTCGCGTAGTAAGAAGTAATAATTGAGCATTATCATTTGGAGCCATTGTAATTGCAGTATAAAATTATTAATATCAAAGTTAAGGTAGATATGATTTTCTAATTTCTTTAAGCACAGGTTGATGAAAAAATAGGTAAATACACTTAGAAAACGTTAATTGATTATTGTAAATTGCTTTTAGAGATGTTTGCAATGATATTGAACTGTATAATGGAGTTTTCTTAGGAAATTGAACCCAAAATCTATAGGATATTCGCGCTCGAAGTAACCACAAATTATGGTGAAAGTATAATTAATGAACACGCTATGAGGGCAAGGAAGGAAAAGGACTTACCCGGCCGTTGATCCTCGCTCTTGAGCCCCGCTTTTTGTTGCTGATTTGTTTTTGCTTTTTATATGTGTTCACGCACGTACAGTTGCCGGGAGAGAGAGTTCTTGACGTTACTTATAGGTGACAGCTGCTGTCATTTCTTCTTCCCCTTTTTTTTATTTTTTTTTTATTGGCCGAGTGTAATGGTTTATATGGAAGTTGGATAAGAGGATAAATGAAGGAAAGTTCAAGCCTAAACAATGATAAATAAATAAATAAAATAAAAATGGCCTTTCATTTCTTTCAGAAATTTCTAGTTGACATGTAATTAGTTTTATTAGTATCAAGAATTTTTTTTTGTAGATTAATATTTAATGTTTAGTAGTTTGTTTTATATAAATAATTTTAGATATGTTATTATCATAGTTATGGTATATACCTATTTTTAATTAAATTATTCTGTAAGAACCTTCTGCAGGTGAAGGCCTCCTTCAAATTGAGCCAGATTTCTCTGGCTTGTACTGTTTGTGTCCAGTTTGGACCCGCTACGATTTCGTTCTCCCATCTGATGGAAGGTCTCCCTTTCTTTCTTTCGCCCACTTGCTCTCTCCATTCTGTCACTCTTTTTATCCACCTTTGATCTTGCAGACGTGCTATGTGTTCGGCCCACTTCCATTTTAATGCAAGAGCTTGTATTAATCCGTCTGTTGCTTTTGTAATGTTACGTATTTTTGTATACCTTATTTTTCATTTTATTTAACTAAATCTATACCATTCCAACGGATTAGAAACAAAATTGAAAAGTAGGAAAACTTCATTTTCTGCTATACAGGACATACACCTGGATGATATGGCATAGGTTTTCATCATCATCCCAGCGTTATGTCCCGGTTGTAACCCAAACTTTCGTTTCGGTGCCCGGGGTCCGCTTTTCGACTTTTTCTACTCACTTCGCGCGATCTATAGCATCCCTGGTAGTGAGCCCATTGGCACGCATATCACCCCTTACGACGTCAAGCCAGCACTTTTTGGGTCTACCCCTCCTGCCGGGGCCTGGCGGAGGCGGCATGGCCAGACATTTGTTTCCCACGTAAGCATACGGTTGCCGTAAAACATGGCCGTACTAACGGAGCCGACACTCCTGCAATGTATCTGCAATGTCACGGACATGAAGATTGCCGTGAATGCGGGAGTTCCTAACGCGGTCCTTCCGCGTCGCTCCACACATCCACCACAGCATATTCATCTCCGTGACACGCAGTTCTTGCTTGTGTCGCTCTAACACCGGCCACGCTTCACAGCCGTATAAAAGGACAGGCCTAATGATGGTCTTATAGACCTGTCCCTTCAACTTTACCGGCATCTTGGGGTCACAAATGACACCAGTTACCTCACGCCATTTGGCCTTGACGTCGCAATCGATGTCACCTGACGCGTGAAATACAGATCTCAAGCATTTTACTTAGTCCGTGCGCTCGACCGTGTCACTGCGTATACGTACGGGTACGGGTGTGGGAACTGTGGAGTTACAGGCCAAATACTCGGTCTTCGCCACATTGAGCTTCAGACCACCGTTCTCAAGCGACTCCTTCCACGCCTTCACACGTCGCACCAGCCTATCCCTGTCACACACACACACACACTATATATATATATATATATATATATATATATATATATATATATATATATATATATATATATATATATATATTATAATTCTTAAAATTTACTTTAAATTACAATTTTTTTTATGTTTACAGATCCAAATACCCAGGAATGGTTGTTCATTAGCAGTCCATGGTCAATTTTGGTGATCACTACATCATACCTTTATTTCTGCCTATCACTTGGACCTCGTATCATGAAGAATAGGAGGCCTTACGATTTGAGAACAGCTGTTATTATTTACAATATTTTTCAGATTTTGCTGAGCACTTACTTAGTATATGAGGTATACAAGTTTAATAATTACCATATATTACTTTATAACACTAGTTTAAGTGATAAGGCAAGACCTCGCGGTAGATCGCCTATGAGATGGACGGACCAAGTAAATGCTGCAGTGGACGTCCCAGTACACGTGTGCTTCTGAAAGGCAGCTGTCCGGGAGGAATGGAGATGGATTGTCAGGGGTGTGATTGAAAAATAATGACCACGACCGCTCTGACAAGAGTGTAACGAAAGGGAAGAAGAAGCGATAAGGCAGCTTTTGATAAATATTTGCTACAGTTATTTACCTTTTTTGTTAATTATTAATATACTGATGACCGATATTTGCTCGGTATTTTTTTTTTTATAAATTGTGTTTTTTGAAAATTAACAATTGATTTTCTTAGTCTAACCTCAAAGCGAACACTCATTGACTTCGTGTTACTTAACAACGCCATCTGCTGGAATAGCTTTAGTGTTGTTGTGTCGTTAAAGCAATTTAAAAAAAATAGTATTATTATTCGCCGATAGATGTCAGGAAGTCATTTTTCAGTTTAAATTGGGACTACTCAAACGCCACCTTTTGACATTTTCTAGAAATGATTCCTAGCTAGATCGATTTATCGCCCCCGAAACCCCCCGTATACTAAATTTCATAAAAATTGTTGGAGCCGATTCCGAGATTCCAATTATATATATATATATATATATATATATATATATATATATATATATATATATATATATATATATATATATATATATATATATATATATATATATATATATATATATATATATATATATATATATATATACATACAAGAATTGCTCGTTTAAAGATATAGGATTTAGGCACAAAAATTTTCTTGTGCGTAGTTAAGTCTGTAACTTTATTTATTTAAATAGGGGCCGTTCAAGTATTACGTAAGCAGATTTATACAATTATTTACATCGACCTCGACCTCTTCGACCTAATGTGACTCTTGCCCAGGTTGTGATTATTTTTGTCTATATATTGTCGGATAGCCGTGCTATATACCCTACCCACTTCCATTTCAACTATTGAGCGTGTTCGAGAGCACCTATAAATTTGGTTTTTTGTCTTATGGAAGTACTTCTCACTTTGTCCTTTAACTTTATTTTTAATATGCTTCTTTCCATTGCACGCTGACACACAGCTAATTTTTTCTTAGTACAGCTATTAAAGATCCATGTTTGTAGAATGCAGGAATCTTCTTCATTTATGTGTCTAGATTTCTTAAAAAATATTTATTTTCCAAGATATATATAACTATCTACATATTACAATTTTGTACCATTGAATGAGATCGGGTTATTCACGCACGTGCAAATCTCAGTCTTGGAAGTATTTAAATTTAATCCAATTTTTTACGTACCTCGCGCAATTCGTTCAACATTTATTTTAGTTGTTTTGGTTTTCTTGAAAAAATAACAATGTCGCCCGTAAACCTTAGATTGTTGAGGAATTTGCCATCGACGTAAGTACCTTTTTTTCCCACTGCAGATCTTTCATGATATATCGAAGTACAGCTATATAAATCTTTGGGGATAGTTGGGTTACCTTTTTTGTATAGAAGGATTAATTAATTCACACCAGCAATCAGATACTGTTTATAACTTAAGGGTGTTATTAAAAAATGTTATAGTTTACAAAAGTAGTAAGACACATAATAATGTGTCTTACTACTTTTAATGCTTAATTTGGTATATCATCTGGACCCGGGCTCTTCTCTGTTTTTAATCTGTCTATATAAAGCAATATTTCTTTAGAATTGAATGGTTTAATTATTTGCGTTGTTGATAATATGTGCGCTGATTCTTTTTGAGCCTGAACTTTAATGTCATTGTCCTTGTATAACATAGTTTCTCACAAAACGTAGAGGTCATGTTAATCATATCTAAAGTATTTATTTTTATTGAATTTTCAGATTTAAGTTGTGGTATCCATGTTTAAGAAGAATTTAACTTTTTATATGCTCTTTTTTAGCTTCCTGGTTTTGTTCAAATAAGTTTGGTGTATTACTTTCATTCTATATTCCTCATAGTCGTTTTTTAAATGTTTGTTAGTCGTTTTAAATAAATAAGATATCTCTTTTCTCTCCACTTTATTTCTAGAACTCTTGCTTAACAGTTCACTTCAATTTTCTATCCAAATTTGAGTTTTAGTTGAAATGATTTCTTTCTTTTTATTACAATATGGGATATTGTTAATACTAAGTTTGATGGCTGAATCTGATTTGAAGTATTGATCTTCTATATTATGATTATGAGATATTTTTTTTATATTTACTATGAAAAGCAAATTGTCCTCCTGTGTCATTCCTGAATAACCATCTCCAACAACAAGATTTCGTAACATATCTTGGAATGCACTTGGATCGAAGACTTGTCTGGAAACAACATGTACAGAAAATAGAGAGATGAAATAAATTTGAAGTACAGGGAGCTTCATTGGTTAATTTCCAGAAACTCTAAACTCTCAGTAGATAATAAGTTACTTATTTACAAAATGCTGCTTTAACTGATTTGGACTTATGGGATCCCATTATGGGGCTCAACATGTGACTCAAATATTAATATAATACAAAGAGCACAAAATTATATTCTGAAGTAAATATCCAATTGCTTTTTGCGTTCTTAAAAACTTCTGAAATACACACGTACTTAAGCATCAAAACAATCAAAGAAGAAATAAATATTTGGAATTCTAAATTAAAACAAGGCTGGTGTTTTTCTAGCCTTGTTTTATATCCCTAATCAGCTAGCAGTCCAGCTAACGATTCCACAATCAATCAACAGACTGATGACATTATGAGGAGGGATCATTGGGGACCTTGTTCTGCCTGTGAAATAGCACAAAAAGCATCTGCTCATAATGTAACTGACTGATCGAAGGATATAAAAAAATGATGCCGTGACTGTCCTATGCTATTTATGTAAATCACAGAAAGAAATATGATACGAACTACGCGGTTCTCACTAGCACAATTGAAATAATTTGTAACGTATGCTTACGTAGGCTAAGTTCAGATAACGCGGGGCGACGCGCGGTTGGCTCGGCGCGCGATTTGAGATTGTAGCAAATCAATGTTGTGTACATGAACGCGCGAAACCGCGCGCACCGCCATGCACCGCGCGCAAGATCTCAAAATGCGAATCACCTCGCGGTGACGCGCGGTCATGTATACAACAACATTGATTTGTTACAATCTCAAACCGCGCGCCGAGACAACCGCGCGGCGACGCGCGTTCACCTGAACTTAGCCTTAGTCTTTTATTAACGTGTAGCATACGCACGCGATTTGTCTGGCTTTCTGCATACATTTGGATAACAGAACTAGGCTCTGTCGATGAAATCGTTGTTCCACAGATCAAACGGACAATATATCAAGTTACAAGCTAAGCACATACCTTGCCTTACAGTCTGGTGTCCATTTGCCGATTTGATTCCACCTCGTTGGGGTCACGAGTTGACGTCGACGGATTTTAATGGTTTTGAATTTTGATTTTTGGCGTGAAAGCGGCAGCGCGGTAGGCCGGTGTGCCTCTCTGCTTGATAGCTGTCAATCTGACAGGTGCGAACAACGATATGCCAGATGACTCGAATTAGATCGATTTTCGATTAAATTAACTAAATTATGATAACGGAACATAACGTAAATAATATTTTCTGACATTAAAACTGACGTATGTTTGTTTCAGGGATGCATTTACATATTTTCCAAAGAGTATAATTTCGCATGCGAACCCGTTAACACAAGTAGCTCAAGGGGACTCAGGGTATGTATTTTGAACAGTTTTTAAAACAAAGTAAACAAAAGTAAAATATTCTTTAAATAAAAAGGTGTATGTAGTAATGAAAAATGTTGAAATATAAATTAATACAAACTAACTAATCCTCCCCGGGCCACGAGATCGGCAGGCCACATATCCGTAGGCCCGGGCGTAGGCGATAGGAGAACAGCGGGGTTTTTAGTGGGTTGTCGGATGGCTGAACATCTTTCCCGGAGTCCCACATATCCCTCGGTCCCCCTGGGCCGGGGGAACCCGTCAAGAGTGGTTTTTCAACGATACAAAAAAAAACTGCAAATAATAATCGTATAAGAAATTTAAGAAACTGCTAAATTAGCGTGAAACCATTATCCTACATAGTAAGTTTGTCTTAGATTTTTTTAAAAATTAGCTTACTAGTTTAGCATTAGCTTTTCTTATTGCTGTAGGACAGGCCGAGGGCCAGCTTAGAATTTAGCAGTTACCGTCGCCTATAGGTGTTTACAACGCCAGTGGCACCGCGAACACGCTGCTGTCCCATAAGGGTACAGGAACTTGGGTCACTAATGCCGGAACACAAGGTTATTATGGCAGCATACTTAAGACCAAAGGTGGTCGCCATCCAGACGGACTTGAGGCCCTACCACGTAGCTAGGGTGGGTTGTTTTGTTGCCTTTTACGACAGGCCGACCCCGCAGAGGTTAGTATTCTTTCTCCGCCACTGCACGGATAACAGCTTACATTTCCCTCTATCAATAATGACAAAAAAGATTTCTCAACATTGATATCCACAACATAACGAGTAAAGCATTCAAGAAAATTACTTAAATGCCAATTGAATTAGTCTTATATTTTATCGAACTAATTTTAGATTTTATTTTTGATTATCCTATATATTAACATAATAACATTCAACAACAATAACATATATATTTTTAGTTATATTCGTTAGATATATTTTTGTTGTATTTTTTATTATTAATCACTTGGCATACATGTTAACATATAATAGTACAGTGTACAACATATAAGATATAAATTTTACGTATGCTATCGCTGTACCATATGAACAAATAATTAAGGTAAGTAAATTGAAGTTAAATCTTTGTTCCAAAAATGAATACAGATAAAATACATACATACATACATATAATCACGCCTCTTTCCCGTAGGGGTAGGCAGAGACCACTTCTTTCCATTCGCTACGATCCTTACATGCTTGTTTCGCTTCGTCCACTTTCATTGTTCCCTTCATACATGCCCTTTGGTTTAGAGTACTCTTGTCCTGGCCTTTTTTCAATACGTCCCTGATCTGGTCTCGAAACGTCCACCTAGGTCTACCCCTTGCAACACTTCCATTCACACTCGCCTCATACACTTTTTTCGTCAATCGTTCTTCTTTCATTCTCTCAACATGGCTAAACCATCTCAGCATACCTTTCTCAATTTTTGTCACTACATCTTCTTTCAGACCACAACGTTTCCTTATCTCACTATTTCTTATCCTGTCACTCAGTTCAACTCCTATCAATCTTCTTAACGCTCTCATCTCAACTGCATTTATTGTGCTTTCATGTTTCTTCTGCCATACCCAACTTTCACTTCCGTACATGAGTGTCGGAACCAACACCCCCTCATGCACATCCAGACGAGCCTTGTTAGACACCTTCTGTCTGTTCATAAAGGAGTACAAAGCTCCATTCACCATGTTTCCTGCATTCACTCTTCTTTCAATATCACTCTGACACTTTCCATCTCTTGTAAACTTTGAACCCAGATACACAAACTCATTCACCTGTTCAATTTGTTCATCTCCAATCACAATATTGTAGTCTGTCACTGTTTCATCTCTTTCAAACACCATCACTTTCGTCTTCTTTACATTCATCTTCATTCCCTTTCTAACAAAAGCTCCACTCATAACAGTTACCATCTCCTGCAACTCCTCGGCCGAAGACGCAAGTAATACTTGATCATCAGCATAGAGAAAACATTTGACGAGTAACTCATTCATTCTCAACCCACTTTCATTCTCTTTTAAATCTGTCAAGCAATTGTTCATGAACAGATTAAACAGCCACGGTGACGTTACATATCCCTGTCTAACACCTTTTTCGATATTAAACCATTCATTGTGTGCCACGTTTATCCTTACACAAGCACTAGAATCCCTATAAAGAGATTGCAATGCTCGTATGAGGATACTGCTCACACCATTCACGGTGTTGACCACAATTCATTCCTCACCACTCTGTCATAGGCCTTTTCTAGATATAATACAGATAAAATACAGATCCAATATCTTAAAGTCTTACTAAAAATGGACATGATTAAAAAATAATTTATGCTGCATAACAAGCTTTGTTTAACAAAATTGGAAACAATGTAAAATGGAATACTATTGGTAAATACAAATTTTCAGGTTGCATCAGCGACATGGTGGTACTTCTTCGGAAAAGTAACAGAACTTTTAGACACAGTTTTCTTCGTACTTCGAAAGAAAACTAAACAGGTTTCATTTCTACATATATACCATCACACGTTGATGTGTTTGTTTATTTGGATGGGGACGAAGTATATTCCAGGTAAAATAATTTATATTGAAAGTACTTTTATAGTCTAAAAAAAGAACAAAGGAGGCAATTACTAAATAGTAATAAGACCTAAATAGGTCTGTCAATTCAGTTTTTGTTAATGTTATACAAATAATTATTTAAAAAAAAAATTTAGAAGATTTGTATGCTTTATTTTCTTTCGTCTTTCTTCTTTCTCTTGGTAACAGTAACAGAGCATTGGCAAAAGGCGATCTTAATTATTCTTTAATATACATCTTACAAAAAAATCTCATAAACTCTTAAAAGACACTCTTTTTATCCGTGCAGGGGCGGAGAAAGAATACTAACCTCTGTAGCCGGGATCGGTCTGTCGTAAAAGGCGACAAAACCACCCACCTCAGCTACGTGGTAGGGCTTTAAGCCCGTCTGGATGGCGACCACCTTTGGTCTTAAGTATGCCGCCATAATAACCTTGTGTTGTGTTCGGGCATTAGTGACCCAAGTTCCTGTACCCTTATGGGACAGCAGCGTGTTCGCGATGCCACTGGCATTGCAAACACCTATAGGCGACCGTAACTGCTAAATCCTAAGCGGGCCGTCAGCCTGTTTGCTGTCCTACAGCAATAAAAAAAAAATATTTAATCACAGAAAAGTCCGTGCAGGGATGAAGTAAGAATACTAACCCCAGCAGCCGAGGACGGCCTGTCGTATGTTGAAAGGCGACAAAACAAACCTAGCTACGTTTTAGGATCTTAAACCCGTCTGGATGGCAACCACCCTTGGTATATATGTAGGCCGCGATAATGATCTTGTGTTCCGGCATTAGTGATTCGGGTTCCTATACTCCTATGGAACAGCAGCATGTTCGAGGGGCTCTTAGCGTTGCTAACATCCATAAGCGATGGTAACTGCTTACTATTAAGTGGGCCGTCAGCCTGTGTACTGTTCCTCAACAAAAAAAAAATCTCATGAGTAAGTTTCATTGTATATCTTATTTTCAGGCGGCCATGGCGTTTTGATGGGCACGCTCAACTCTTTCGTCCACGTTGTGATGTATTCGTATTATTTGATATCAGGCCTTGGACCGGAGTACCAAAAGTATGTGTGGTGGAAAAAACATGTCACTCTTTTGCAACTGGTAATGTCTACTTTTTTACCGTAATAATTTATAATCAAGTTACCAAATATTCTTAATAATAACAGCCAATGACATTTTTATCCGTGCAGGGGCGGAGAAAGAATACTGACCTCTGCGGCTGAGATCGGCTTGTCGTAAAAGGCGACAAAACAACCGACCCTAGCTACGTGGTAGAGCCCCAAGCCTGTGTGGATGATGACCTTGTATTGTGTTCCGGTATTAGTGACACAAGTTCCTGTACCGTTATGGGACAGCAGCGTGTTTGCGATGCCACTGAAGTTGAAAACACCCATAGGCGACGGTACAGCAATAAAAAAATGACACTGCTGGGGTCGGGCCTCCCCTTAAATCTCTGTATGCAGGTTTCATCACGATGTTTATCTTTAGCATCGGTACGTAGCAATTATGCTATAATATGCACATTAGACAAGAGAAACTGCGTACGCGGTGTGTGCCTCCGTGAGATTCGAACCTAGAGATTGGTCACAGAATTTAATACCACTCAACCAGGTAGTATTTAACTATCTAGTATTCTGAATATTAAATACTAAATACTTTTCGGTACCAGCATGAAAACCTGCAAGGTTCATATCAATCACAAAACAACATATATCCATAGCCATCTATTATATTTATTTCTTTTCCATTTTCTTGGAAAAGAAAGACAACTTGAAATACCCGGCTCAGTGGCTACGTAAATGACCTTATAAGGTCGTGTCTACAAAATTCTCATAGAGAACCAAATATTTGTATAATACACATTTGCTATAGTCCAGATTCCTGTACGTGTATTGCATAATTGTAAAGAAGCCTTGTGATATACGTGTCCACTTAGTGTTGATAATGTCCTTCTAAAACTCAAGGTCAAGTAAAAAGAGGAAAAACAACAAATCCAAAGATCCGCAATTAAATATTTGTTTTGTTTCAGATACAATTCACAATAGTGCTATACCATAATATAAGTCCGTTTTTTATAAGTTGTGCCTACCCGCGCACGCTAAATATAATTATGTCAGCAAATGCTTTATTATTCATATATCTATTCGGCACATTCTACATAAAGAGCTATAACCAGCCCACATCTGAAAAATTAAAGAGCAAAGCTTTAAGGAAAACACCCGGCAGAAAGTAAATAAGGAAGAATATACTGGATTTTATATTTAATAACTAAAACGCAATCACCAATTTATTTTAAGATATTGTGATTTATTGTTTTGCATATAATTATCTATGATATTTTTCGTATATAATATTAATAAAACTCAAATAAACCTCAGATATAGCTGTTAATTAATCCCGTCACCGTATGAAAAAAATTATATATTTTACTAGTAAAAACTTTATTGTTTAACTATGTTTTTATTACTTGTAGTGTTAAAAGTTATTCAAATTGATAGGACAATTTCAAGAAAAGCTGTGAGTATATACTAAATTAGACATTTAAATAAAACTGTTCATAATGTATTATTTTATTACAAACAACAAAGCAAATTTCTTCCAACAAAGCAGAACAGTCGTTGCAAAGAGTTGCGTAAAACTATTTTGTCAGGCGCTTTATTTAAAAAATTCTTGTTCTCTATCGAAGAAAAATTGAAGCTAATACCACCTAAAAACAATGTATTTAGTTTTTTTTTTCAAAGCTTTATTTTTTCCCTTACGTCCTTATTTTCATTGCTTTTTTTAACGTTTAGTTCTTACGCTTTATAACTTCGCTTCTTTCGGGCATCCCTAGATGACACTGTTATTTTTTTATATCCTTCAAGTAGTACAAATATGAAAATAATTTGAATCCTGCAATTTTCGCATAATAAGGTGTAAGCATTCTTACCTATATATTAGCTGTTCATTCATATATAGTATTTTATGTACAAAGTTTTAACATAAAATTATGGAATCATTCATAAAGCCATATTATCTGTATGTTTATTAGAACAGTACATTCATACATTCATCAGTTATTTGTACACCACTAAAATATACATGGAGTAAGATATGAAAATCAGTAGCCAATCGTAATTTTGTAAACACCTATAAATCTCTACACATTTTCGAGTACACATGAAAAATAATAAATGTACAAACAGCAATATAGTTTGTAATCCAAGGTTTTACACCTGAGTAATGAGTATTTAATATTGTTTGTTTTATTTATTGTAATACAGTATAAATTAGTACAAGACGTAATTGGTACTATAACCACGATATTTGAAATTAATTTACATTTTTTTTAATCACATACCTCAACCTTTATTCTCCTTCTTCTATATATAATATGTTCTCAGTTTTCTAGAAATGGATGTATTTTGTCAAGCATTTGCAATCCCTTGGGGTCTAGCCAGTTAGTTTTGAATCATATATTTAACGACCTTTGTGGCACAACTTTGGGCTAGCGCACTTCGGTATGCTTGCAGAGACAACGGATTCGATTCTCGTCCCGCATCTGGGTGTTTATGCATAATAAAATTTATTTTACAATAATGGTGTAGGTTGGCAGCTCAATTAAACGATTAAGTGGTTCGTACATTTTATACTTGTAATAAATATAGAAATATACTTATTTAAATAATTAAAACAATAAATAATTTTAACTTGTAGATGACATTGTACATAAAATCTGATGAGTAATATTTATTTTTTTGTCATAATATCGAAAGGCATTTGGTAAAACCTTTTTGTAAAATATTAGATATAATTAACATACATTTATGTTACACTTTTTGGGAAGATGATATGAAAAGGATGGCAGGGTCGGGATCGATGCGCACTGCCAAAAACAGGACCAAATGGAAAGCTTTAGAGTCCTTTGTCGAAGGACAAGCTGTAAAAGAAAAACGAGTGGCAAATGTTAGCTTAAGTTAGAATTAATTTTAAATTAGATTTATATTAATATTAATGTAGTTTTAAGCATATCTAATTTTTACACATCTAATTTTTTAAATATTTAGGATTAGAATACAGCAATATAGGTTTATTTTATTTTATTTAATGTAACACTATAATATGTTAGTTATCTAGCACCTATAACATAAGTGCTATGCTACTTATTTTGAGACCGGATAGCCCTCTGTGAATTGTACTAGTATATTTACTTATTTAATTATTTAGGTGGCCAAAGGCTTTGATTCCAAATTAACTTACAAATTTTGACTATTAATTCCCTGAACAAAGTGTACGTATATTTTATACAGATAAAATACTCGATAAATAGCCTAGAATCTAGGATATCTTAGATAAATCAACCTCTTTAAGTTTTTTTACCCTTGATACAAATGATAATGAATTGAAAAGATCACAAAACACAAGAAGCTTTTTTAGAAAACAAATTTCTGAATTAATTAATTAATTAATCAAAATATATTTCAGTCCACAAACTTGTCAGGGCCGTCTGGGAAAATATACTTATTATAACATTTAATATATTCTCAAGTGTTCTCTGCTATTTATCATTAAACATGTTTTCCCATAATTTAAGCGTTTGTTTGTTTATCTTTATTGTTATTTCGCCCATTTAGAATATATATTACCAATTTTAATCGAGGCCCCATGAATAACATACCAATTCGGAATATATACCCAATAAAACTTTTTAACTTTAATACAATAATGTTTAACTATTGAACTAGATAACCAATTCGCATATAAATCTCTCCATCATTATTCTAGCGGTTTTTGGCATTTCTGATTGTCAGTGCATTGGCACGCATATCAACTACTCTTTACGAGACTGACCAGCACTTTTGTGGTATAGGCCTACCGGGGCCCGGTGAAAGCAGTATGGCAAGACATTTCTTCTAGCCGGTTGCCGCAAATTGTGGCTATATCAGCGAAGTCGATACTCCTACAATTTATCCACAATTCTCACATAAATCTCGACAAGGTCTAAATCATTAAGCCAAATAAATAAACAATAACTCCTTAATAATTGATACTTTAGTACACCAAACCATTTATGATTTAAAAAGGTAAGTATCGTGGACATTTTAGCTATCGTAAAAAACTATTTCGTATTAGTCTAAAATTAAGTCGCAAATAAATAAAAAATCTATCTATTATTAACAATTAGATTAGAATTAGAACAAATCTGAACGATCAAAAGTCAAATTCGTTACATTTTCAGTTGCTTGAAATGTATGTAAATAAATAAATAAATATACTGCCACAATTCACACAGTGCCATCTTGTCCCTAAGTAAGTCGCATAGTACTTGTGTTGTGGGTACTAGACAACTGATAAACTATATATCGCATGCTTAATCATAAACTGACCTAACTCAAAAAACCTGTTTTTTGGGAAATCGCAAAAAACGTTTTGTCGTTTACTACTTATCCCATATATTGACTTATAACTAAATAGCGGTAACTCAGTGTGGGAAAGAGATATCGAAATAAATCTTAGTTTGGCCGATAGAGGGCGTCGATACAATGCTGCCCGTTATATTATCTCACTTTAGACCTAAATCGTAATCGGTCAGTTTATGATTAAGCATGCGATATGTACTTTTTTGTAAATAAACTCCTTTGCAAAAAAACGGGTACCAACTGTTCTTAAGGATAACAATTCGTATGAGAACAATCGATCAATGGAACCAGATACGTGGAAGGAAAGACTGCAGCCACTACCAAAATCTTTTTCCCGAATGCAGCGTAGGCGTATAAAGTTATAAGGCAAATGGAGATCTCAAGCCCACAGACTCAAATTTTTACGAGTCACGGAGGGTTCTCAGAGTACTTGTACCGCTTCAAGTGTAAGGGGTACCCTTCGTGCACTTGTGAACTAGGAGTACCTGAGACTGTGCCTCATCTGGTCTTTAGTTGTCCCATCTATGGCCGAGAACGCCTTTGTATGGAGTGTAAAATAAATATTAAAATAGATAAAGAAAATATTAAACGGCTCATGAGTACATAATAAGCACCGCTCTGATTTCATGGATTTTTGTAATTGTATAGCAAGAAAAGTAGTAAATAGAAACAAATAGCCAAGAAATGTATGTTGTATATATATAATCAAATATATATATAAACACAGCATTAAATAATATAAGTAAAAATAATAATAATAATCCATGAACAACATATAACTCGCAATATGTATAAATGTTATATTTTATGGATATAGGAATGTATTTGATAAATGGGTATGAATATTTTTTGTTATGTAGTGTAAGTGTGATTATTGGGAACTAGTCTAAAAGTCTCTGACAAAAACGTCAGGGGAAACTTGTTATTATAAAAAAAAATCCCTACAGCTCTTTGCATTTCATTTGCCGTCAAATGAAATTTAAAAAAAAACTGTTCTCTATGGATATGGCTTCTCTATGCATAACATTAATGTTTTTAGTAGGTCATTAGCTTAGATGACTAAATTTTTTTATTATTAAGGAGAATATAGTTTCTTAGTACTTAAATCTTGGATTAGGTGTTTTATTTTTTTATTGAATGTAAAATTTGTGTAAAAATGGTCATTTTTACGGGTGTAATGAAATTAAGACTACGAGTATTTTATTAGTATTTTAATAAAAGAAGACATTAATAAATATAAATTAATAACGAGAATGACCGACCCTTGCAACGATTACGGCATGTAATAGTCTGGGCATGCTTTCCACCGGGTTTCTGATGGTGTCCTGTAGAATGTGTTCCCACGCAGCCAAATCACACGTTTAAACTCCCTGATGTATTGTGTAGGTGGTGGACAGATTATACACGCCTTTTTAGGAGGTCCCAGACGTGCTCATTGGGGTTAAGGTCGGGGCTCCGCACTAGACAATCCAAACGACGAATACCGAGCTCTTGCATATAAGCATCTAAGTAGCCAGAACGGTGGGCCCGAGCATTATCTTAAATGTAAATGGCATATTTGCCAATTACAGTCAGTGCGGGTTGTGCATGTTAACAAAAGATTTTTGTTATTCATCTTTGTGCATTTAGCGAGCCATTTTCAATGGACACTATCTCGGTACGATAGCTGGAAGTTACGCCCGCCCAAAACATAACAGACCCTCACCATGAGGGGTGATTTCTTCAAAACACACGTCAGCATGGTCTTCGTAACTCTCGTAGACGTCGGTCCTCACCATGCAGATGAATTCGAGCCTCATCGGAGAAGAATACGCTCCTCCAGTTACCTAGTGTCCAAGATAGGGAATTTCTAGGGAAGATCAATCGAGCAATCCGGTGCTCACGAAGTGACTTGGGGGTCTGCGCTGGTCGTCGACGGCGTATATCAGCCGCTAAAAGCCTCCTCCTCATAGTCCATAGGCTAACTTGTGCTCCTCGTACCACTTCAAGGTTTCTTTTGAGATCTATGTAACACCTGAGTCATTAAAAAGCGGTCGCCTCGTGGTTGTGTGCAACGTTTTCTCCCAGAACCTTGCCTCCTCTGAACCGAACCTGGTTCTTGGTATCGAGGTCAGCTTTTTTAGACGATTGGTCATAATCATAAATCTTTATTCGTTAAAATGAAGGTTGTTATTACATAATGTTATATACAAAAAAAAAAAGAAACCCAGTGCATTTTTGCGTACAAATATTATTGTTGGTAAAACAAAATAATTTATTTTATTAAAATAAATTCTAAATGCTTACATAATTTCAATTTATTATTTTATTTAAAATCGTCATATAAAAATTCATTGTTTTTATTTATTTGAATCCATATTATTATATAATTATAAATTAATAAAAACTACAATTAACATACTACAATAAACATCAAAATTACAATAATATCAAATACTAAACGAAATAAAATTTGCGAAAGCTATAAGAAAATATCATAATTTATAATTCATAAAGTCCCCTAATTAACACACTTTTATTAGCTTTTATAGCATAAGCATAACACAACATCCTTTCCAGATCATAATGGTGAAGCCATGTTTCGTCCATAGTTATGAATCGAGCCAAAAATCTGGTCGAGATCTTGTTGTAATAAACCCAAACAGCTTCATAAAATTGACTCGTTTGTTTCTGCGCGTTAGAAAGCATTCTGGGCACCCAGCGCGCTGACGCTTTATTCATACATAAATGTTTGTGTATAATATTATGGACACTTCCTATAGAAATTTTCATTTCTTCTGCTATAAAACAAATAGTAACACCTTTATTAATCATTCGTTCAGACACTACCGATGTAGGGATTCCCGTACGGGGGTCGTGGTCGTGGTTATTGGAAGTTTTTCCTTGCATGAACTCAGCACACCAACGTATAGCTGTAGAATATCGAGGAGCACCTCTAATATTGCTCACAAGTTTTGATTTACCAGCTCCGTAGTAATATTTTTCTATCAGAAATATTTTATTACCGCACGAATTTGAGTTTTATCCATTTTTAAGAACACGTTCCGAGACGAGGCAAATAAATGACTTCTATTTTTAAAAAATAAAAGAGAGTTGATTGCTTTTTTTACTATTATTATATCTAATGTCTGAACTACGCCTGTCACTATTTACTTTTTTCTGTCTAAGTAGAATGTATCTGGTATGGCGAGGAAGGTATGGCGAGACCGAAGCATAACCAAGACCACCAAGACCCGTCTCGTAAGAGCGCTTGTATTCCCGATTTTCCTGTACGGGGCCGAAACATGGACGGTGAAGGAAAGGGAGCGGCAGCGTATTGACGCCTTGGAAATGTGGTGTTGGAGGAGACTGCTTAATGTCTCCTGGACACAGCACCGCACCAATGTCTCCATCTTGAAGGAGCTTAACATCGGCGAGAGACTGTCATCGGTGGTGCAATCCCGAATACTCCAGTTCTTTGGACATGTGACGCGACGCGGGGGGGACTCCGTGGAGCGGCTGGTTGTGCAGGGCCGGGTAAATGGCAGTAGATCGCGAGGGCGTTCGCCGTTGCGATGGACGGACCAAATTAAGTCTATGACACACACATCCCTAAACGACTGCGCAAGACAGGCTTCAGCTAGGGACAAATGGCGCGCGGTGGTGAAGCGCTGCCGGGCGTCTTGCGTGACCACGACTGCTCTGTCAAGAGTATTCGACTGAGAAGAAGAAGAGAATGTATCTCATTATCACTATTTATTGAAAACCCCTCGTATATACTTTATTTGGAAATAACTACATATGCGAGGTGGGAATCGAACCCATGACATCGGCAAGCGTACCGTAGTGCGCTACGAGTGAGCCGCTACACCACGGAGGTCAAAACATTTGAAAATGTTTGGACAATGATTTTTAACGGCCACTGCAGCAGAGCTTGGTATCAATGACTAGTTTCATTATATCCAAAATCGTCACTTCATTCAAGGTGAAGGACATTCATCAAACTCAATTTTATTTTATTACTCTTAAAAACTTATCCGTGCAGAGGCGGAGAAAAAATACTGACTTATACGGCCGGAGTTGGCCTGTCATAAAAGGCGACTAAACAACCCAAGCTAGTCGGTAACAATCACCTCTGGTTTTTAAATATGTCGCTATAATAACCTTGTGTTGTGTTCCGGCCTATGTGACCAGGTTCGGTACCACTACGCAGATAGCAGCGTGTTAGCGATGTCCCTAGCATTGCAAACACCCATAGGCGACGCTAACTGCTAAATTCTAAGTGTCATAAGTATGTCTGTTGTTTTACAACAATAAAAAGAACAGATTTGCGTCAGTGAATATTTTAATTATATATGTCTAAAAATACTATTGTTCGTTGTATTTTAATATACCTAGTCAGGTCATAAGTATTGTCACACAGTAAAAACTTTTCTTCTATAATGCTGGCCGCAAAAAAGTTTATTGAATTCGAATCTCGAATTGTTCATGAAAATAAAAATGTATACTTTTAGAATTTTACTCATTTTTTAAATATGGAGTGGACGCTTAAAGAAGACCGTGTTGCAGTTATTGCGTTGCATCGTTGCGGTTACGCGCCAATTCAAATTTTTAACATACTGAAAAAATTTGAATATAGCCAAAAGATTCATTTATCGTACCATCAAACGATACAATGAAGACTCTAGTGTAGATGACAGGTCAAGAAGTGGTCGCCCTCGGTCTGTTAGGACTCCAGCAGTGATAAAAGCTGTGAAGGCACGAATTCAAAGAAATCCCAAACGTAAGCAGAAATTGTTGGCCCTTCAGATGGGGTTAAGCAGAACCACGGTGAAAAGGGTGTTAAATGAAGACTTAGGGCTTCGGGCATATCGAAGAAAAACAGGACATCGTTTGAATGCTCGTCTAATGGACCTGAGACTGAAGAGATGCCGCGCTTTGTTGAAGCGGTACGCGGGAAAAAAATATCGGGAAATTCTTTTTTCGGATGAAAAAATGTTTACCGTAGAAGAGAGCTACAACAAACAAAATGATAAGGTGTACGCACACAGTAGTGAAGAAGCGAGCAACCGTATTCCGCGTGTCCAACGAGGTCATTTTCCATCCTCGCTCATGGTATGGTGGGAGTTTCTTATTGGGGCTTAACAGAGGTACATTTTTGTGAGAAAGGTGTAAAAACGAATGCTGTTGTGTATCAAAATACAGTCCTGACGAACCTTGTGGAACCTGTTTCTCATACCATGTTCAATAACAGGCACTGGGTATTCCAACAAGATTCGGCGCCAGCTCATAGAGCGAAGAGCACACAAGACTGGCTGGCGGCGCGTGAAATCGACTTCATCCGGCACGAAGACTGGCCCTCCTCCAGTCCAGATTTGAATCCGTTAGATTACAAGATATGGCAACACTTGGAGGAAAAGGCGTGTTCAAAGCCTCATCCCAATTTGGAGTCACTCAAGACATCCTTGATTAAGGCAGCCGCCGATATTGACATGGACCTCGTTCGTGCTGCGATAGAGGACTGGCCGCGCAGATTGAAGGCTTGTATTCAAAATCACGGAGGTCATTTTGAATAAACTTTAATGTCATAAGAATCTATGTTTTGTTAAGTTCATTTTGGTATATAAATGGTTACATAATGAATAAACTTGTTACAATTATTTTACATTAAACATGTGACAGAATTTATGACCTGACTAGGTATATATACCTAATACCTAGATCCCCTCAACTCATTGAGGTAAATAATTAATCTTTCCCCAACCAATAACCAATCTTTTGTAATGCATTTTAAAGTAGTTCCGATCACAGTGCAATTTTGCGATCCGCACAAGACGTGTATTTCAAATTATAATAAAGGAGTGATGTCACGACCACTGACTTGACACATTAAGCTCGCGATTACTTTTGTATTAAAAATATCAAATCATTCCAAATTGCATTGGTAGTGTTAATATTTTAAAGCATTTTATTTAAAGATACTGTGTGAGTGTTATTTGTTGTTGGATATAAACGTTAACAGTAACTAATTGCCTTTAAAACATTAATTCACGTACAACTCAGTGTTTTTTTTTTTCTCTCTGTTATACGGAGGGTAGATGTAAAACTATTTCCGATAACCATAAGCTGTAAAGTATCGGATATATAACATTTACTGTTATTTACATATATATATATATATAAACAACAGTAACAAATCAACATGGCTATATGTTCGAACTGTGGAAAATATCTCGCACCGGCAGGGGCCGCTGTGTGTTCTACATGTCCGCTGGTATTCCATAAAGGATGTGTGGCAAGTTCAGATACGGCAATTACTATGAAGACCTGGATGTGTCCACAGTGTAATCAAGGAAAGATACGCAAGGACAACACTTGCGGACGAGATCCCACGCCTAAAAGTGCGCATAATGGTTTTTTGTCATCTTCCCCGGATGACAGTGCCCCCCCGGAGGAAGAAGGAAATGAATTTAGAGCTTTGCGACGAGACATTTCTATGTACATGAGAGAATTAAGGGAGTTCCGTAATGAGATGGTCAACTTTCGGACGTGCATTTCCGGAATGGGGCAGCGCCTGGATAAAATTGAGGACAGACTGGATGTGCTCGAGAAAAGGGAAATCTCCGTAGAATCTGCAAATACGTTAACACTACAGGATACTGTAGAACAACTTAAATTACAAATTAATCAGCGTGACCAGGACGCTTTATTATGTGATTTAGACATCGGCTGTGTTCCTGAAAACAAAGATGAGAACGTGTCGCATACTGTTTGCGTTTTAGCCACCAAATTAGGAATTAGTATAGATGAGCGGGATATAGTCTTAGCCGAACGCATTGGCAGAACTTCTCGTAGTAACATAGAATGTGAAAGCGGAAGAGGGGCAAAATCTCGCCGCATCATTGTCAGATTTGCTCGTCAACTGTTACGTGACAGCATCCTCCGCGCCGCACGCCTTCGCCGCACTCTCAGCACTTCGGACATGGGATTATCAGGGCCACCGAATCGTATATACATCAATGAGCGGCTGACTTACACAAACCGCTTACTTTTCTATAAAGTTCGAGACGAGTGCCGTAAAAAAAATTGGCGATATTTTTGGACCAAGAAGGGGCGCATTTTCATTAGACAAAATGATGGTTCACAATCGTTTTTAATTAAAACTGAAAATGACATTATACGATTATTTGAAGTTAGTAATGTTGAAATTCCAATTGTCTCTTAAAATAAGATTATCTATAAATTTACATTGTGATAAACTCTCCTCAGTATTATTCTGGTAATACTGAAAATAATATATATTTGATAAACACTTGTAGTTGTTCTTAGGCTTTTAATTTTGTTTAATATTACTCATTTTATATATTACACAACTTCTTGATGATGTCTTTTTATAATTTAAAAAGTCACCAGAACACGTTCAGTTGTTTTAGAGATCAGGCAAGAAATATTTCTTTTTAATATTATATGCATAAGTATAAATTTATGTTTATACACTGGAGTATATAATATGAAATATTGTATATCTGAAATGTGTTTGACTATGATGTATTAACCAGTTTATAAATATGTATACTTTATATTCAGCGTGTTAAATATATTTTTACTTCATTTACTATTTGTTATTACCAATAATTTTAATGTAGAAAATATTAAAATTATACTTTAAAGATCTAGACAGGTTTACTAACATTAGAAATGTTTAATGTCTAAGATACCTTTAAAACTTTAGAATCAATTCATAATTTCAAATAAGGTTTAATAATATCAATATTACTCATGTTTTGAACTGTTTGTATTTTGTATATTTGTATTTATTTTTACTCTTTATATTAAAATGTTTAAAAATATATTAAGGTTTATTATAAAAACAAGTTATATTGTAATCTGTTTCAATTTAATTATCTTGTAGCTATCTGTTGCTTTTGTCTTGAGACTAATCGCTCAAATTATTATTGTCTACTTTATAAAAATATTTTTATGTATTATTTTGTATTATAATTTTACAATTTGGAATTTCAATTATTAATCTATTCTTCATGTACAAATTGTTTTCAAACTGTAAATTCTTTGCATAATTATTAACATTGGCAGATGTAGGTGGGTTATTGTACTAATTAACGAATAATAATATTTTGTTCCATAATTTATTCTTCTTTACTAGTTGTGTTTATTTGATAAAACATATTTTTTATAGAATTTTTTTTTGTTTTCATACCTATACTAGGAGGATAAAATGTTGTTCTAATGATTATATCTAAGGTGTTAATCAAATTTAAACAAAATTGTTACCCTCATGCAGTGTTTTGGAAATTTATTTTCATTCATATGTATACATACTTTCTTGCCTTTTTCATACAAGTATTTTTTTTTTGTGTAATGCTATGGATGTTTTTTTGTTGTTAGTATTGTTTATTTTGTGGGGGTTTGATGAAGGTTTTGGAGTGTTCGTGACGTCACTCCAAGGGCCTAATGGAAGACCAGCGCTGGTTTTACAAACCAGCATTAATGCTGAATTTGGTCCAATTTAGGACAAAATTATTATTATAGTGAACTTTTTTAAATGTATAACATGTATCATATGTATATTTTGTTCCTAAATAAACGCTTTTCTTTCTTTCTTTCTTTCTAATTGAAGATTCTACTAAAAAAATAAGATAATTTTAATATTTTAATATAGTAATAAATCAGTAATATTTAAAATATGTGCGAATAAAATTATCCTAAATTGTATACGTATCTGTAAGATAGTATTTTGATAAGTTCAATTTACTGCGAGATATCAAGATATATATTTTTTTTTATATTATATGTAAGTAAATATTTATTTACATTTATGCATGTGTATAATAACAGTCATAATTTAAAAATATTTCGGACACTTCATATAATCGCAATACATAATTATCACAGTGATAATGAATATATCCGAACACTTGAATAATTACGATAATATTTATTCTACATTGACTAACAACCATTATATTTAATGGTGTACATTCGCTAACCTTTGTTATTATAAGCGAAATCATATTACGTCAGACTATAGCAAAAATGTTGCAAATTTGCAAAATGTTAGTACATATTTCCGAATTATAATATATATTTATAAATCAAGTGTTAAACATATCTTCAACGATGACGATAATGATTGCTGGGTTTCATTTTTGTCCTGAATCGATATGTTTATATTCTACAGTAGTGTCGGTCGTCAGTTGTCTAGCATCTATAACGCAATCTGCTGCTTAAATTGAGATTCGCTCTTTTTTTATTGCTGTAAATACAGCAGAAATGCTGATGGCCCACTTAAAATTTAGCAGTTATCGTCGCCTATGGGTGTTTGCAACGCCAGTGGCATTGCGTACACGCTGCTGTCCCATAAACCCTTGGCACAGGAACTTGGGTCACTAATGCCGGAACACAACACAAGGTTATTATGGCGGCAGACTTAAGACCAAAGGTGGTCGCCATTCAGACGGGTTTGAGGCTCTACCACGCAGATAAGGTGGGTTGTTTTGTCGCCTTTTACGACAGGCCGACCCCGACAGGGGTTAATATTCTCACTCCGCAACACCTGCACCGAGAAAAATTTAGGGGTATTCATTATATTTTTGTTCGTGATACACTGCTGCAAACTACAAGACCTTTTTTGCTTTTAATTCTGTTCTGGATGATCGCCTCCTTTCAACGCCTAAACAGCCTCTAATTTATTTCAAATAATTTAATGATTTTTTTTATAGCGAGAGTTCAGCAAACAGGCAAACGGCCCACCCTGGCAGATGGTCACCGTCGCCTATGGACGTCTGCAACACCAGAGGCATTACCAACGCGCTGGCGGCCTCGAAGAAATTTTATAATGCCTTTTTTGAAAAACCCCATATCGTACAGCGCTGAGAAAACCTCAGCTGGAAGCTCATTCCAGATCCTGAGAGTACGCAACATGAACGTTCTTGAGAACCGTTTCGTACAAGAAAGAAGGGGCTCCAAGAAATGGGGATGAACATCCAGCTGATGGCGGGCAGTGCGGTGGTAGAAAGACGACGAGGGCACCATTCTAAATAGCTCCTCAGAACACTCTCCGTTGTACAGACGGTAGAATACGCAAAGAGACGCAAAGTCTCTCCGAAGTCCAAGCGTGTCTAGACCGTCTGTGAGTATGGGATCGTCGACAACACGAACTGCGCGCCGTTGGATCGAATCTAGGGGATTGAGCTGACAGGCGGGTGCTCCAGCCCATAAATGTGAGCAGTACTTCATATGCGGTCTGACCTGTGCTTTGTATAGGACAAGCCGTTGCCTTGGACTGAAGTACTGCTAAAAATGAAAAGTGAAATTCGACGTTATTATTATTATTAAATTAGAAGCAGAAGAATTCTTAATATTTACATGATTGGAGAAGTTTAAATTCTTGAACTTTAATCTTACAATGTATACGAAATTGTATAAAATGAATGATTAACATGTGTTTGAGTGTTAGTCCACCGCTGACCGTCTTAAATGCTCACCGCTTTACCAATTTAAGATAATTATAATTTTACAATTTCAATTGGGGTACAAGTGAAAATGGCGGATATTATACAACGGGCTTCGCAGGGATACAAATATTTATTTGAAGACCTTTCTGGTAAGCTATATTTCCTTCTTATTTAATAATTTTTAAATGTGATAAATTATATAAAGCCATTTATTAGAAAGGAAAAAATATTAATTTAAGTTTTCTTTAATAAAGAAAATTCGCCTAAATTGAATCTAGCTATTGAATCTATTTGCTTTTGGAAATTTGGTATAATATTTATTTTAAAAAAATTAATTTTTATTTTGCATAAACAAAATTTATTAACACAACTTTTTATTCACACGTTTTTATTCGGGCAGGGGCTGAGAAAGAATACTGACCTCTGCGGCCGGGGTCGGCCTGTCGTACTCGTTAAAGGCAACAAAACAAACCACCCTAGCTACGTGTAAGGGCCCCAAGCCTGTCTGGATGGCGACCACTTTTGGTCTTAAATATGCCGCCATAATAACCTTGTGTTGTGTTCCGGCATTAGTGACCCAAGTTCCTGTACCTTTGTGGGACAGCAGCGTGTTCGCGATGCCATTAGCGTTGAAAACACCCATAGGCGACGGTAACTGCTAAATTCTATGTGGGCCGTCAGCCTGTTTGCTATCCTACAGCAATAAAAAAATCCCTGTACCGATGTTGGCTCTGGCCTCCTCCGAGAGGGAACGGAAAGCATACCCGCCATGCTCGTCTAAGAAGAATTGACGGGTTACATACACCAGTGATGTCGGTATGCAGGTTAGGGGGAAATCTTGGCCGAGCGGTACATACCATAGGATTCGAACACGTGACCTTTAATTTGGTCTGCACTGGGCTATGAAGTAACTTTATATTATCCATAACTCAAATAGAATGTACCAAATGAGTAACACTAAATCGACCCATTTATCTTTTATAAAAAAAACCTTGTTCCTCTTCGGTTCAAGGAATCGTGTTGAAAATTCTTACATTGCTTAATTCATTTCATTAACATAATGACAAGTTCTATCAATTGTTTTTGACTCTCTGAACTTTCAAGGCCTTGTAATGATTGACCTAATTATTTTAATGTAATTACCTTATAGATACAAGAGAAAACCCTTACATTTAATAAATTAAGTAAAAGGTTTCGAAAGTCCCCTTGAATCATTAAAATTAAATCAATTACACGGACACACAAAAAAAAAGTGATTTGTACATGCAAAAGTACAAACTTACCTACCGACATGTATTTTAATCTGCCTCCGAATCTGAAGTTTGGACCATAAGCCATTTTAAATATAAGTAAACTGCAAAAAATCCCAGAAATTGACAAAAATTATAAAAAAATTACGATAATGTTAATGACCGTACAAGTAGGAATACTTTCCTTCCGCACTATAGCCGAGGGTAAAGGCCGCTTTCTGTTCCGCGGCTCCCCTCATCTCCTTAGAATTTATAAAGTAGAGCGCCGGGGGGACGAAACCCTGACTCCAACACATGCATAATCTAGGTGGTAAGCCCCAAGCCCGTCTGGATGGCGATCACCTTTGGTCTTAAATATGCCGCCATAATAAATTTGTGTTATGTTCCGGCATTAATGACCCAAGTTCCTGTACCCTTATAGAACAGCAACGTGCTACTGGCGTTGCTAACAACCATAGGATTAGGTAACTGCTAAATTCTAATAGGGCGTCAGCCTGTCTGCTGTCCTACAGCAATAAAAAAAGAGGCGAGCCCTGAGACAAAGAGCGGGCGGGCCCCGGCCAGGGCCACGAGATAGGCAGGCCATATATCCGTGGGCCCGGGCGTAGGCAATAGGAGAATTTTTAGTGGGTAGTCGGATGGCCGAACATCTTTCCTGGAGTCCGCCGAACATCTTTATCCGTGCAGGGGCGGAGAAAGAATACTAACCTCTGTGGCTGGGGTCGGCCTGTCGTAAAAGGCGACCAAACAACCCACCCTAGTTATGTGGTAGGGCCCCAAGCCCGTCTGGATGGCGACCACCTTTGGTCTTAAGTATGCCGCCATAATAACCTTGTGTTGTGTTCCGGCATTAGTGACCCAAGTTCCTGTACCCTTAAGGGACAGCAGCGTGTTCGCGATGCCACTGGCGTTGCTAACACCTATAGGCGACGGTAACTGCTAAATTCTAAACGGGCTGTCAACCTGTCTGCTGTCCTACGCAATAAAAAAAACAAATTCACATATCCCTCGGTCCCCCCCGAACCGTTGGAACCCATCAAAAAAGGGTTTGTCCCTAAGACAAAAAAAAATTGATACTGTCCTTCGTCCGAACATATCCCATCAAGAAATAGTGTATATCTGCAATATTTCCAAAGTATGCACAATTAGGACTTTCTACACAACTTTCTAGGACAACAGGAATTTCTTACAACAACCACAAGTAATAAATACTAAATACCACCGCACTGCCCGCCATCGGCTGGGTGTTCATCCCCATTTCTTGGAGCCTCTTCCTTCCTGTACGAAACGGTTCTCCAGAACGTTCATGTTGCGTACTCTCAGGATCTGGAATGAGCTTCCGGCTGAGGTTTTCTCAGCGCGGTATGATATGGGGTTCTTCAAAAAAGGCGTTATAAAATTTCTTCGAGACCGGCAGCGCGTTGGTGGTGCCTCTGGTGCTGCAAACGTCCATAGGCGACGGTGACCACCTGCTAGGGTGGGCCGTTTGCCTGTCTGCTGAACTCAAGCAATAAAAAAAAAAGTAAATAAAATGCTGCGACAATATGTTTAAACGTTTGTTGATCACTTTAGATCGTAATTAACTTAAGTTTTATCAATTCTGTTACAGCGGAAACATTACATTATGATGTATGCTATACACGTTTCTGAAAAGTAGTATACAAACTCATAACGAAGAATCTCTATCTCGCATTACAAGAGTTGTTATTAGAAATTATCATCAGAGATTCTTCTTCTTAGTCGTTTCACTCTTTACAGAGCGGTCGTGATCAACTGGTAGTACTATTAGAGGCATATATTGATCGCTATATGATTTTACGCCATTTCTCGCGATTCACAGACATTCTGGTGCACTCATGCAAAGGTCCGCCCACAGCCGATTTGATCTGGTCGGTCCATCGCATGGGTGATCTTCCACGTGATCTGGTTCCCTCCACTTTGCCCTGGACAACGAGACGCTCTATGGAGTCATTGTTTCGTCTTGAAACGTGGCCGAAAATTTTGAGAATACGTGACTGGACCAAAGCGGACAGATGCTGCTTGATGCGGAGTTCTTCACGGATGGAGGCATTGGTCCGAAATTCTGTTCATGATGTTCCCAGCATTCGTCTCCAACACCACATTTCTATCTCATCAGGGATAGTTAGAAATTATTAGCTACTTTCTGTGCATACGTTAAACAAGTTTCAATTGTTTCGCATAAAATGCCTTCATATAATTTGTGTAGTCTAGATTCCAGGAGTATTGTTACAAAGTTTTAAGTGATCTTATTGAGTGTTGGAATTTTCAATTATATTGACAAAGTAAATAATAAGTAACAATGCGGCAGTTTTTATACTCCGTAAACATAAAAAAGAACTGGAGTTTTCAAATTTAAGAGAATTCTTATAAAAATCTAGAAAAAACCTTCGTTTATAAAGGGATTTTTGTAAATTTTGTGTAAAAATTACTATTGATATATTACATATTGAGCTAAATACAATATTATTTTAAAACGCAAAATCTTTTGAAAATTACTGAAATATCGATATTTTTCCTCTATAAATCAACGTCTATATTGATATTTTAATAAATATTGATATTTTTGCACTTCCGTCATCCATAGCTAGTGCCGCGACTGATGCCGGCCGACTGCTTGGCGCGGGAGCGGCTGACTGCACAAGATGGCGGCGCTGGCGGCGCATGCGCTAACCCCCTTACGCGCGTCCTAGCGGCGCGCTAAACCGTGTCACTGCGCTTGCATAGCGCGCGTGCCACATATTTTATATTCATATTATTTGTTACCCGGTAAACGCTGTTCTACCATACGAATTTAAAAATGTAGCCTATGCCCTTCTACAAGGTCCAATCTGTGGCTATACCGAAATTCATCAAAATTGGTTCAGCGGTTTAGGAGTGAAAGCGTATGAAACAAAAAAACAAACTCATTTTCGCATTTATAATATTATGTTAGGATCATTTGATATTATTAGGCAAACATTTAGTAATTTATTTTAAATATTTTATATTTTTATTTATGCAATTTTCTGAATTAAGAGCGTTAAATAATGCACTGCATTACTTTTTTTTTGTACCACATAGAGCTCTAAAAAGACTTAAAATGCTAAGTCACCTTCGTGGTTCCACCTGATTAACGACATAGGTAAATATTACTGATTTTTTCCTAGGGGCTAAATACCCTGCTACCTGCATTGTACATCGAATTTACTGGAGGTGTTTGAGCACATCCACCGTAATTCCTATGTATTATTACTACTTGCCTCCTTCAACAAGACCAAAGTAGTAATATAGTAATTTATAATAGTTTGACAATAATTTTATTTAATATTGTAATAACATTTTCAGATCCAAGAACAAGAAACTGGATGTTTATGGATGGTCCTGGCGCAATCCTCACTATTGTAGCAGCTTACCTCTACTTCTGCAGTTACGCTGGACCAATGTACATGAAGAATAGGAAACCGTTCAAGTTGAAGAATATCATGATGTTTTACAATCTGTTTCAAATTGGGATTAGCGTCTTCTTGACATATAGGGTATGTGTTACTATTTCAGAGGATGCGGTTGGTCGACCCCCTAATTGATAATTGCTGTGTGTTGTTGATATATCAAATGAAACACACTTCATTTATATTAGTGGACTGAAAAGTTTGTAGGTTAACAAAGAAAAAAAATTTTTTTTGATACAATTTGATTATTCAATATATTTGTCTTCGAGAGCGATACAACGTTATAGCGGTCATACAATTTTTCGGTACCATTTTTATAGTACGATTTCTCTTTAGCCCCAAAATAGGCTTCAGTTTCGGCTATTACCTCTTCATCAGCGCAAAATTTCTGTCCAGCGAGCATTTTCTTGAGATCTGAGAACAGGAAAAAGTTACTGGAGGCTAATGGGGCTATCTGGAGAATATGTTGGATGCGGAAACGATTCGAAGCCCAATTCATGGAGTTTTGCCATCGTTTTCATTGATTATTGACACGATGCATTGTCTTAATGAAACAACACTTTCTTCTTCTTCAAATGTGGCCATTTTTCCGTGATTTTATTCTTCAAATGCTCCAATAATGCTACGTAATAGTCTCTGTTGATGGTTTTTCCCTTTTTAAGATAGTAGATGAATATTATACCATGCGAATCCCAAAATATTGATGTCAGTACCTTGTCAGCCGACTTTTGCGTCTTTTCACGCTTTGGAGTCAGCTCATCACGTGCAGTCCACTCGGCTGCTCTCGATTGGACTCCACTGTGAAATGATGGAGCCATGTTTAATTCATTGTCACATATTGATGCAAAAATTCGGATTTATTACGATTGAACAGCTTCAAACACTGCTCAGAATCATCAATTCGTTGTTGTATTTGGCCGATTGTGAGCTCGCGCGGCATCCACTTTGAACAGAGCTTTCGCATATCCAAATATTCATCTAAGATATGTCCAACACATTCGTTTGATATCTTTAGGGTCTCAGCTATCTTAATCACCTTCACTTTTCGGTTATCCAAAATTATTTTGTGGACTTTCTTGATGTTTTCGTCGGTAACAGCCTCTTTAGGGCGTTCCCTGCGTGCATCGTCTCGTTGCTCATTTCTCCTCGCTTAAATTTAGCAAAACACTTCTCAATGGTTTATTTTTCTGGTGCAGAGTCCAAATAATGTTTATCAAGCCAAGCTTTGGCTTCAATAGTAGTTTGTTTCGCCAAAAAGCAATGCTTTAAAAACACACGAAATTCCTTATTATCCATTTTTTAAACAAACATAAGTTCCTTCCCTTAAAATACTATATATCATAAACTAATAGTACGACAGTTGTCAAATTTAAACACGTGTCTTTTGAAAATTAGGGCTTACTAAAAATCATATTAATATAATACTAGTAGCGCCACCTATGTGTGAGCCTACGAACTTTTCAGCCTACCTGTTATATAATTGCACTTTGGTATTTCTCGCGTATTTACAAGAACTTTACTATTACAGTACTAATAAAAATGAAAAAGTTACAAATTAGATGGACGATTTCGTTGTAAACTGAAAATTCTGGACAAAAGCTTATAACGGAGTACTAAGCCGGAAGAGAGAATAGCGTCGTGTTTCTTTTTATTTTAGAACTTTTGAATTTTGGATTTAATGTCGAATTAATCGGCCATGTAGAGTACAAAGAATAAAATTATTAAATTAGAAACCAAAGTGTATATAATCCAAATAAATAATTATAAAATAATAAACTAAAAGTGTGGTTTGTAACCTGAGGGTCACCACATTATAAAAATGTGTATTACCGCAAGATCATCTGATATGAAGCCGTGATGTTTTAGCCAAAACTTAGGATAAGTCAACTCAATTTCTTTACTAGGGTGATTCGTGCAATATTTCTGCTAATTTGGCTGCGAAGGCATGTCACGACGAATTCTGAAATGTAACAAATACAAGAGCTGCAAGTCATGGTGATGAATAAGCTGCAGGATGTGTGGACCGTGTTAAGAAATCTTGTATTAACAGCAATCTGCATATCCATGAAATTGAAGACACCGGCAATGACAACCGCCTACTTGTGTGGATAACAAATGTCTAGCTTAACTGTCTCCATGGACTCTTGGCAGTAGGAGTTGATCAGAATGTTGGTTTGATGTGAAAAAATGTGTTTTTATGTGATGGACCATGCAAGGTGGAAAAAAGTAAAAAAATTACGTTGGAACCAGATTTCAATACCTCATGATAAAAATGTGTAAAAAGTATATCTTAAATTTCGATTATTTAATATTATATTTCTAAAATCCTATTCTAAATCTTATTATGATATCCTATTCTTAATCTTATATGTATCCATATTTCAGGGTATACAATACATAATACAGACTGACTACAGATTATCCTGTCAGAATATAGACTACTCTTACAGCCCATGGGCCATAATCGTAAGTATTTTAGAACTCATCGATTCAAATATAACAATAGAAATTTACTGCAAATATTTTGAATATATATTATGAAGTAAGTATGTCGTATAACAAGAAACATAATAGAAATTAAAATAGATAATTAAAAAATGGTAGAAAAAATAAAGAATGAAAATTAATTTGAAGTATTGTATATGTAAATGTAATAATACATATAATTTTATTGTTAACATTAAATGTATTATCTTATTTATAAGCCACGCCAACCACTTGTTATTAAGTGAGCTAATCGCCTGTGTTCTGAAGGACAAAACGTGTTGAGCATCAACCATATAATATGAGATAGTAGAAGAAAGAAGAAGTACAGAAAGCTACAGTTATTATATACTGCAGAATTTACTGGACTGGCAAATCAAAAAGGCAAGGGAGAATCTAGAATTGTGTGTTTTATTTATTTACTCAAAAGCTATATTTAAAGCTATATTTCCCAATGAACACGTTTATTAGAAGACTAGCTGTGCCCGCGACTCCGTCCGCGTGGAATAGTGACCTTATCACTAAGGGGTATGAAAAATAGATGTTGGCCGATTCTCAGACCTACTCAATATGCTCACAAAATTTCATGAGAATCGGTCAAGCCGTTTCAGAGGAGTACGGGAACGAACATTGCGAGACGAGAATTTTATATATAAGATAAAATGTGTAAAAGACATGTATTTTTTCGGATATAAATAAATTTTCACGGTTTTTCATGATAATTAACCATTATGATTAAACAAATGTGTAGTTCAAGTTGACTTGTTCTAGGGGGCCTCCAGTATTTGGTGGTACTTCTTCGCGAAGCTCACAGAACTTCTTGATACTGTATTTTTCGTACTCAGAAAGAAGAATAATCAAATTTCATTCTTGCACTTATATCATCACAGTGTCATGCCAGTACTGGCTTGGTATGGAACCAAGTATTCACCAGGCAAGTATACTGTCCAGTCTTTTTCACCTTCTCTTATGACTGCTAGGTTAGTCTAAGACAGTGTATGAATAACACAAGATGGTTTCAATTCTTCTAGGAGGCCAATCGATTCCTGAGGGTACCATAAACTCGTTTATTCATATCCTAATGTATACGTATTACTTCATGGCAGGCCTCGGTCCAGAGTATCAGAAGTATTTATGGTGGAAGAAATATCTCACATCTCTCCAATTGGTAAATACATTAAGTAGATAATATCTACAAAAACTCCTAACAACAAATATATTTAAGTTACAAAATTTCTTCCGGTTTTGATTTTTTAGATATAGCTAACTTTTTATCTAATAACAATATTAGAAGTTCGAAAATATTGTTTTTCAACTCGATTAAATGAACTGTGATATTGCTAGAGATGTTTACTTATAAACTTAACTCTATTATTCATGTTTCAGGTTCAATTCTGCATCATTGTATATACAAACATAACCGGTCTGTTCGCGAAGAACTGTAACTACCCAAAACATCTTCATTTCATCGTTATTTTAAACTGTACAATGTTTTTGTACATGTTCGGAAAGTTCTATTATCTAAGCTACATTAAAAACACTAGAAAAGAAAACAAATTAGAAGAAGGGAAGCAGAGTTAGTTCAAACTCATTGTAATTATTTATTATTGTTATAGAAACATTAGAGATAGAATGTATTGTATGATGATAAGACCAAAGAAGTCATCGTGAGGTGCAGTGTAACGTTTAATTTGTACAAATCTAGAAAATCAAGTAATTAGAGATGTTACTCTATCGTGGAAGTAGAAAATTCTAGTTGCGTCTTAAATATATTGCTTGGGGTCCAGTCACGGAAAACTCGGGAAAATACAAGGGCAATTTTTAGTAAAATATTTAGGTTTTAGAAGCGACTACCGTTTTATCCTAGAACCCCAAAGGAAGAAACGGAAACTTGTCATTATCTTGCTTTAAGTATCTATTAGTCTTATTTTATAACCATCTAGTTACGTGATATTCTTGATATCTGATAGCTAAAATGGCCTCAGGCTGCAGCTTAAACCACTCATATAAAAATTATGTAATTAAAATATTATAACAATGTATTTCTTCAAGGTTATCTGAAAAATCGCTTTAAGAGATAACAACGCATTTTTTTAACTGTAAGTTGAGTTATGTTATATTTCTTATTTAAGTAGAACATTTCACTTAAAATCAAATTTATTTATATTCACATTGTAATTATACTATATATTACTCTGTTGTTATATTTGTATATATAAATATAATAAACTAGCTGACCTGACAGACGTTGTCCTGTTTTAACTATTAATATTGAATTCGTTTTGTATAATAATTACAAAAAAAAATATTCAAAAACATAGTGTTTATTATTGTAATGCTCTATGAGACACAAAATTTTGAAATAATGTCAATAGACACCAATGGAGACTCAATAGAGACTACAAAGATCAACAAAAAAAAATACCTACACCTACTTGTGGACCGTTTTAAAAGATATGCATTAATTTTAACGTCGAAAAATCAGAATGCAACTGATTTCATCAAGTTGGTAAATGGAGAAAAATGAAACGATACTTACAGACCAATATCCGGGAATAAAATTAAGAGAATTTTAGAAATTCCTAACAGAAAATAAGATTAGACAAATTTTAGCAGCTGTCAATGCACCCATTTCTAATGGCCTAAACGAGAGATTGAATCAGACTCTAATCAATAAGATAAGATATGAAACAAATGAAAAGAAACAAAAAAGAGCTTGGACAACGATCGCCAGAGAATGTGTAAATAAATATAATATAACTGAGCACACGTTAACTGGTTTTACGCCTAAATATTTATGGAGGGCGCAGATGCCAGCATTTAACCTGAAGAAATAAAAAGAATCGACAAAGAAAATGGGATAAAAGATAAACAACTAGCTTTAGAATATATATATATATATATATATATATATATATATATATATATATATATATATATATATATATATATATATATATATATATATATCAATTTAACACAGGAGATCTAGTATATGTATAAAATGGTAACAGGTTGTATAGAAAGAAATTAGATGAATTGAGAATTGGACCTTTCCATTAGTAGAAAAAATAATCTGTAAGCCAAGTTTCATAATATTTTTTTTTTTGTTTTTTAAGGCATTTTAGTGGATAAAAATCTCAAAATAATATTGAAATGATATCGTTTTTCGTCTCGTATTTTTAAATTTGAACCAAAATAGTTGTTTTATTATTGATAAATAACCGCTGTGTATTCGTTTTTATAAATCAGAAGGAAAAATGAGATTTAAAATTATACTTTTTTTTATAAATTTTTGATATTGCATTTTTGACGAAAAAAAGAAAAAAAACGATAACTTAAAAATGCTTCACTTTTGCATAATGTATTTGGGAGTTAATAGTATTGCATATAGTCACCCCTGAGGTTGACTTGAGGAAACCCCGCTGTTCTCCTATCGCCTACGCCCGGGCCTACGGATATGTGGCCTGCCGATCTCGTGGCCCGGGCCGGCGCCGGCCCGCCCTTTGTCTCAAGGCTGGCTTCTTCTAAAGTGTTGGCGCCAGGGGGTCAGGGTTTAGTCCCCCCGGCGCTCTCCTGTGTTGACTCAAGGAGTTAAGGGGGGGCCGCGGAACAGCACGCGGCCCTCTCCCTCGCGGCAATAGTGCGGGCAGCGGATCCTCCCCAGAGGGGTCACCCGCGGCCGCATTCTACGATGGCCGGAGGTCGTTGCTTACCCTCCGGCGGCGACGATGTGGCCTGCGTTGGCGGGAGGGCAATGTGGTGGTGGGCGCCGCTCCGCCGCCTAGGCTCCGTCGCCTGGTCACCCTTATAACATCTTAATGGGAATACATCGAATTACCAATAACCCTGTATGTATGTATATTTTAGAAAAACTAATATTTTGTTCTTATTGTAATTGATCGTTTCTTTGATTTGGGTTATAGGCTAACTTTAAACACAAAGCATTAAACATATTTAGATTATAAGCATTCTTAGTCGGAATTAATTATTATTTAAATAATTAGAAAACTAATTCAGACAATACCAAATTTTATATGGAACGCAATAATTTAAAATAAAAAATTCAATTGTGTTAAATGACAAAATTTGAAATTAATAAAACTTATGGCAGAATTTGTAGCTTTGTCAAAATGGCGGGCTATGTTTTACAGTACAACTAGCTTTTGTTTCATTATTTTGGAAACTGGTTAAGTAAGTTATTCGTCACTGCATGTACTTAAGAACTATTGTGTGTTAACACATAAACTCACGCTTATAATAGTGAAGTAGTCGTTTGACAGGAGCGACACGCATCTCATCCGGTTTCAGCTATCCCAGAGAATTAGTAATAATTAAATGGTTAAATGTAATTTATTATACCCTTTAGTTTATCGCAATTAAGATTGTTTTATTACAATAAAATATAATAAGGGCTTTTTGTTTTATTTTTTACTCATAAATATACCTCATTCTCAAAAACAACTTTTATCAAGAAAACAATAAAATAAAGGTAACAATATAATTAGTAAAATTTTATCTGCGTAAACAGTTATTTTCTTTAAAGCTTAAGCTTAAGCTTTTTAAGCTCAACAGGTAGGTAAAGAGCTCATGCGATGGCAGGTGGTTACCGTTGCCTATATACATGAAGATACTATAACGCCTTTTTGAAAAACACCATGTTCTACTGTAATAGAGAAAACTCAGGAGGATGCTCATTACCTATCTGGAAGGTACGTAGGTTTATTAAGGGGTTGAATTGTACAAAGTTTAATTTTTTCCATTAAGAGACTCCTTGTGAGTCTTGTGAGTCACAAGTCTGACCAGACGTTTTTTCAAAACCGCATGAGGGAGGTTTGCACAACTAGTTTAGTTTACATTGCCAGTACTATCATCCGCATATTAATGAATATCACCTATGAATGACACGTTTTTGATATGGAAAATAAACAGCGTCAGCGATAGTACATAACGCTGCAGACACTGTCATTGATGGGCTTAATAGCAGCAAAGTCCTTGTACCGCCTACAAAGACCATGATGACCCGACAAGAAAGCTAGATAGCAAAGTGCAAAGACTCGGGTATTCACGACCGATCTCCTTTCCCGCACGAGGATATTCCCCAAAGAGTTACAACAGTCATCGGGAAAGTCTCCGGGTTCGAATCCACTACTGAATAACGGACGGCCAGTGGCCAGCCATTTCATCTATTCTCCTTGAACCCGGTCACGCCTTAAAGGATATATTAGGATTTTACACAACCCGTGTTCCAAATTTCACGAGCACTCTAAAACTTCGAATATTGGGAACTGAAACTTGGGTCGCTCTTGCTAGAACACAACGCAAAGTTATTTTGGTGGTATATTGAGAGGCTAGGGGTGATTGCCATCTATACGGAATTGGAGCCCAACCACTTAGCTTGGGTTGCTTTGCCGCCCCCGGCTGCAGGAGTCACTACCATTACTCCGCCCTGTTCAGAAAAAAACTGTTATATATAGATAAATTATATGCGAAAATCTTTCTATTGATTCTTGTTTTCTGATAAGCAGCAGCTAGTAGTCGGAGAGCTCGGTGAAACCAGGCTTGCAAGTCAGGTATAGAGTTTGCGGTTATGTTGCTACTGCGCAGAATATAAAATTTCCAAAAAAGAATCTCAAATATCTATTTTCGGCAACTAGATTTTTTTTCTTTTAATTTAGTTTTCAAAGAATTCAAATAAAATATCCCAGACTTTTTTGTCGGTTATAAAATATTACCAGACCTCTTTAAATATATTTTATGAAAAACTCCATGAAATATAATTTTGGAAATCTGGGATTTTATTCACACATTTATTCAGTAATTTTGATAATACCTGCAAATCTCCAGACGGATTGAGCGGTTTTAGATAACTCTCATATGCGAATAGAGTTCATAAATGTAAACGTCAAAAAGTTTTATCCGTATATGTGCGACAAAGATTGCTTATTGAGTCGTGACGGCAGCTGATGGGAGCCCCAGCGCCTCGCATTGTGATTGGTTATTAAGGAACCGCGCATTTGATATATAGTTTGGGCTCTGCATTCACAATAGAGTATTTTAGAGTTGTTTTTTATTAATAATTATTAAATAAATGAAAATTTAAAAAATCCATACTTCACTTGTTGCAAATATTATAAAACTGTAAAATTCATATAATTGTATTTTAGCTTTCAAAAAAATTAAAGTTTCTAGTAAGATAATGTTTTAAATTTAATATAATATCGGGTATTAAATTTTAAATAAACATTTTAAAAAGGGTTCAGATAAAGTCATTAAATAATTTATTTTACATCCTAATTTTATTAAATTATCAAAATTGTTTTCTTCTTCTTCTTCACTGTTTTCTTAAGATCCAACTTCTGACCAATCATCTTCATTGCTTAATAGACTATTTTCATAGTCAAAAAGATCGCATTTAATATTCGCCGCTTCATTATTTTCTTCGACATCGTTTGGTATTGTAAAAAAAAATAGTTTTTGGTTAGTGTATTTTGCCCGAAATATACAATTATATTAAATGAAATACAATGATACTTACTAGAATTTGGTTGTTCTTTCTGGTTTGTTGCTTTCAAAGCATCCATAACAGAAGATGGTATACAATCTCCTTCGAACCAGTAGAATTCTAACTTTCCATTTTGAAGGTCCCAACCATTTCTAGATGGTGCCAATGTACTTGGAAAACGTAAATGCGCATTTCGATAAATGCTGGTAATATATTGCATACGTAGGAGCTTTACTCGTACGTTGTAATTCTGTTTTACATGGTGGCAGATTTGATGCATCGTACTTTTTAAAATAGTTTAACGTGTGTCAAATGGTTCATCGGGGTTATTAGCTTTGTATGTCGAACAAAATTTATCAAATCGGGCAGCTCAATAAGCTATCCTTGTCGCACCTATGGATACACATAAGACTTTTTTGTCGTATACATTTGTGAACTTTATTCGCGTATGGGATTTGTTTAAAATACTCAAACCGTCTTGCGATTTGCAGGTATAATCAAAATTTATCAATAGATATGAGAATAAAATCCCAGATTGCCAAAATAATATTTTTTGGGAATTTTTATAAAATACATTTGAAGGAGTCTTTATAAGCGACAAAAAAGTCTGTGATTTGTTTTGTTTAAAACTAAATTAACAGATAAAAAATTTAGTAGCCAAAAATATATTTTTGCGTTTTCTTTTTGCAAATGTTATAAGTATATAATATGCTGCATAGCAATGCAGCAGCAAAATAACCGTAAACTCTAAACTAGACTTGCAGGCCTAATTATGCTGTTTAACGAAATTATATTTTTTCGCAATTTCATTTTGCCGAAAAGACGTTTCCAAAATTTTTCGCGAGCTCTATAGGCTGACGGTCTATTACTTAAATAGTGTTAAATGAGTCGATGCTCTAATTTGGTGGCCGAATTACAAAGGCGATGACTTTCCCTCATAAGTCATAAGTCAATAACCAAATAAAATCTTACGTATAAACGTAAGATTCGAGAAGATAACGAAAAGGGTAAACGTACAAAGTACATGTTTTTATTTTAACTACGCAATCATTTGCGTATATTAAAAATAATTTCACAAAAATTTTGTATGTCGCGTATAACGATGTCAATAATACGAGTAATCGTATTATTGACATCGTTATACGCGTGATTTGGTAGGGAAATTCATTTTACAGAAATCAATTAATGAATAAAACAGAATGAAGTAAGTATACAGACCCACTGAAATCACATTGTTTTCTGTCGTCTTGAGCGTGAGGATAAAACATGCTATGCGTTTTTAGAACAGATCTTATCACCTCAGTGAGACCCACGGGGAAAATTACACAAACCTATCGACCTCCTTTCAATTGAGAGAGATAAGTTCCTGAGATTGAAGTGCATTACTAACATAGCTACGTATTTTTATATATAATTTCATAACTTTCACATTGTTTACATTAAAATATTCTTCAAACAATTTAAGATATTCATCAAGATTGTTTTGCTTTTTTACACAATTCATTTGATTAATTATTAGACTTAAAACTAATAAGTAGTAATAAAGTAATTTAGTTTAATAAAGTCATGTGATGTCATACTCAAAGGCAAACCAATACGACCAGCGATTGTTTGTTCGTAACCGACTGCTTTGAACTCAATTTTGACCCTTTTTAAACTGTCAGATTTCATTTGAATGTTGCAAACTTATCAGAGACCGATGACAATACAAATAATGCGATAAGATTATCTCATTATCCATTATCCCAAATGTGACGTATTATAAACGCCTGATGAAGTATTAATAATTTTATTAAAATTGTAATAACTAATAGTTACGCTAGTAATTTTTTTTAAAATAATAAATTCGATATAGTTTTATTGTTAAATTTGTATGTCAGAAATGGCGGGAAGTTTTTAGCGATTCGATCATGTAAGTTACATGTAAAAATTGAACGCTTAAAAAACCAAAAAAATTAATTTTAATGATAAATCGAACTAAAAAGTGAAAAATAATTTTTAATATAGGAATTAAATAAAGAACGACCAAATATTAGTATAATTGTGGAAAAAGCGTGGGGTGCTCGATAAATCAGTTCGCGAAAATATTCAGTTGGTAGATTAGTCCAAAAATTGTACAAAAGTAATGGTACAAAGCGCCCCACGCTTTTTTGACAATAATACTAATATTTTTCATTCATTATTTTATTCCTATATTTAGAATTATTTTTTACTTTTTAGTTAGATTTATCATCAAAGTGTTTTTTGTAGTTTTTTAAGACGATATTATGGGAAACTTTCCTACGAGTTTACGTTTAACATACACCAGCGGCACACACATTTTAAATTCCTGCGAAATAAGCTTGTTATTCAATCACAATACCTTAATAGCTAATGTATATTAATTAATGACTATTTATTTTTTATTGAACAACGACACAACTAATTAGGAGTCGTGTCGAAATACGTTTACTTAGTGTGTATTATCAATTCACACGACTTGGTCATTAGCGGTATTGAAATATTTAAATGCTTTATTTATTTAATTGGATAAAATAATAATTGCTACGATATATTTAATAATAATTGCAATCAAAAATCAGAAGTACATTTTATACACATAACAAGGACAAAATGAGTTTAATTTTAAGAAAAGCTTGGGAAGGATATCAAATTTTGTTTTATGACATTGTTGGTAAGTCGTAAAATTTTTGATCGTTATAAAATTTTCTTAAAATTAACAATATGTTTGTGTGTATACTTAAAGACATATATATGAGTATGTATATCTGAACAAGAGGAGAAATAGAATACGACGTCAAGGCACGCATTGCTGCTGCGTGAGCCAGATGGTGTGACTGGTGTTATTTGTGACCCCACAATGAAGTTGAAAGGACAGGTCCAATGCTCTGTATGATATGACATTCCAAGACCAGGGCTCATCAAAATTTACGATTTTGAACTTGAAGATAAACAACGTTCTGACGGACTAAAAGTAGTGGCATATAATTGAAGAAATTAATTGATCAAGAGCAATGTTAGATGCTAGGAAAAACATTACATATAGACGTGAAAATAGTTTTAAAACGTTTAAATGTGTTAGGAATGGTCTAAAGCCACATTGAAGTACCGTTGAAGTTGAATTGAGGTGCCGTTTGAATTGAAGTCGCGATACGTCAAATGGCGTTTTCTCACATGTGTACTTTTAATGGTTGAAATGGTTTTTTGTGTCATATTGTATAGGCGATAGGTACAGTATTTCAAAGCGTCGAAAATCATAGGATAAGGTCAGCTGTGCAACTTAAATCCATGGTTCGATGATTCTTTTCTGCATTTGGTGAGATCAGCAGGGTGTAATCGAACCCTCAAAGAAAAATGGCCGTTATACTTATAAGAAGAGCCAAGACAAAGTGATTTTGTTACATAACAACGCTCGATTTCATATTACAAAACACTTTAATGAGATCTATTCCGGACCAGCTTCGCATTAAAGTCAAGCTCTCAACAATCTGTTATCGGAAGATTCTTAGGTACTTTGGTCTTTTACCCTACCATTTGATGGAATATGACTTGGCTAAACAGGACTTCCATTCTTACAAAGACAAAAATAATTACTTGGTTCAGGGTGAACCTAAAAACTATAACGTCTTTTCCGATGTGGAATATATTTACTGTCAGAAAGGTTTTACTTAGTAGAAAAACACGGCTAGAACTTATTCAAAATCTAAATAATATTTTTCTGATGAAATAAACTGATGAACTTTTGTCCATATCGATATAACAATAGTGGGTTTGAGACACCTTCAAGAGGAAACGGGCAATATGCTCAGTTATTGCCATGATGAAAATAAAATCCATAAGTAGTGTGACAGCACATACAATATGAATAAAAAAACTTTGATATTTTTAACATACAACAATATTGAAATTGAATACGATAAAATTATATTAAAAATAAAAGATTTACATTGAAAAGCATTTAATGTTAAAGGTCTTACTCATTATTACATTTTTATACGTTTGCGTTGTATTTTTTCTTTAAATGTAATGAATATGCACATAGTTTAAGTTTATTGTCTTTTATACATTAAATATAGTAGCATGCATTAAGCCATTCTTTAAACTGATATTACTTCAAACAATCTCAAAGTCTATATATGGAGCAAAGCAGTTTCCTCTGTAAATACTAAAATATACTCAGACTTAGGAAGAAGTAAACATTTTCAATGAACTTTACTTATTATCCAAAAGACTATTGGGATCCTTGTTATGCGCCTCTCTAATGATGTGCAGTTTAAGGGACAACTGAAGGGTAAAACTAAGCTTACCTCTAAAAAATCTGGGTATACCAAACTAGTCCAAGTTACTGACCTGCGCTATACATAACACAGGTCAGGCTGCACATGGAGTCACAATAAATGGTCTTTGCTACTCCTATTTGTAGGCTGGAACATTTTCCTGTCATCTCAATCCCCTAGACTCTATCCAACGGAACGCAGTTGATCGAATTGACGATTGGATATTCCCAGATGGTCTAGACACGCTTAGCATCTGAAAAGATTTTGCTAAACTACTGTCTGTACAGCAAAGAATGTTCTGATGAGTTGTTAGGAGTTATGCTTTCGTCGTCTTTATACCACCATAGTGCCTGTTATCGGTTGGGCGGGTTGAGCCCCATTTCATGAAGCCTCTTCTTTCCTATACGAAATAGTTTTGAGAACATTCATGTTTCATCCTCTTCGGATTTAAAATGAGCTTCTGGCTGAATTTTTTTCATTGCATTACGATATTTTGTAGTATGTTACGATACAGCAGTACGTGAGATGTTGCGAACGTTCGTAGGTAGCGGGGACCAGTTAATTGGCTGTTTAAATGTTTGCTGAACTCCAGCTGTAAAAAAAATTGTAATGAGAATGAATGAACGGGTTATCGTTTTCCTCATAATATTTTACAATCAATAAGTTATAGTAATTTTGTTACAGATCAACGAACGAAATCGTTGCCCTTTGTTGCAAAACCATATCAGACTCTGGCCCTTTTGGGTTTGTATTTGATGTTTGTGCTAAAGTGGGGCCCGAAATATATGCACAAAAGAAAACCATTCGAATTGAAAAATGTACTCATTGTATATAACGCAGCCCAAGTGTTGGTGTGCGCCTACCTTTTTTATAGAGTAAGTATAATTATTCCAAAAGGTAATTCATTCATTCGTCCAAAATCTGTTCGAAGCTCGGGGTCTGCTAATAATACTTTTTATAAGAGCGATCCTAATTGCACACTTTTGTGTCGGTAAATACTTTAATTCTTAATTTCTCAATTATACATATAAGGATCTCAATAATATAAGAAAAAAATTAAAAAGAAGTAAAATAATCCTGATTCAAATTGATAGACTGGAAGGTGTTGTTCACGACCCTTAGATATGAGGACTACGACTGGAGGAGGAGGAGGATTCAAATTAGACACAGAAACAGAAAAAAAAATATTCAAAATATCAATCATATTCAGTCACTCAGTTCCCAGGCGCTGCAGCAAGCGAGCCTTCAAGTGGAGAGTTTGCTTTTGCAAACTTGGTGTAGGACCCAGCCCATCCCCAGCCTGTTGGGACTGGTAACCTGCGCAAAGTAGCTGGTGAAGGTTGGATGAAAAAAGGGCCTTGGATCTGTGGCATGATTTATTGTTATACCACCGCTTGGCGGGGTTGTGTGATTGTGTGGGACCCCGTGCAATGGGTTCGGGCGCCCCCATAGTTTACAAGGGGACACGCGTCGCTGGTTTATCCACTAAAATTTTATTTATTTTAGTATGACACACAAGCTAGTTAAAATTACAATATGTAAATTATAATCTCACATTCATAAAAACTATTTCTGATTACAAGTTATTGATGAATTTGATTAACAGTACAATTAACAGTTACCACTACACATAAACACAGTAAAAAAAAAATTTCTATTCAATCTTCAATAGTGTCGAAAAAGTATTAACCCATCATTACTTTGAATCTATTAACTTTTGTTGTGAACAAATGAATATCGAGCTGGGCAAGTCGAATAAAAAAGCCATTTCGTCTATAATTGGTAGGTACAAAGAGAACACTTAGCAGTTGGTGTTTTCTAAAGTTTATGTGCTTTGTACGGAATCCTATATTAGCTAAAAGTTTGGAACAGTTGGGGAATCAACCCATTGTTTCTCTTCTGCCTTCGCCTCGTTCGCCTCCAGCCCATGCAGCGAGGAAGCCTACATTCAGTAGGTGATGATGATTGGCTGACAGTAATGATGACGAGTTTTTATACACAAAAATATGTAAATACGAGGAGGAATAAGTATACTTATATATGAATATAATAATGTAACAATATATTATATAAATTTCGTTTTTCTTTCAATTGCAGTCTATATTAGTAGGTTGGGGTTGGAAATATAGATGGCTCTGTGAACCAGTGGATACCACGTACTCTGAACATGGTCTGGAAGTTACCAGAATAGTTTATTATTACTATATTACAAAACTAGTGGACCTTTTAGACACGGTAAACAGTTTTATATCATAACATTCTTCAAAATCTTATATATTACTATGAAGTAAATATAATATTGTATGTGGTACTACCGTCATAACGAAAAAATGCCTTCCAAACGGTGATTACCTTCCAAACGGGCTAGGAGCCCCACCCCATCACCTAGCTGAGATTGTTTTGTCGCCATTTACTACAGGACGTCTCTGGCGTAAGTCTATGGGACAGGAATTTTCTATCCTTACTCCGTCCCTGGATAGAGTTCTAGAGCTAGGAACTTTTTTGTATAAAATTTTATTTTATTAAATAAATAATAATGATATATAATAATTTAATTTAGACCGCTAATGAACGTATTCACTTCGCCTCACCATATATATAACCTACCGCATGTTTTAGGTGTTTTTTGTTTTAAGAAAAAAACAAAGTCAAGTTTCCTTCCTACATATTTATCATCATACTGGAATGGTTTTGTTGATATGGGCTGCTGCCACATACTACCCAGGTCAGTAATCACATGATTTTTGAAGGACTTTTTATCTGTAAACCAGATTCAAATAGTTTTTTTACCGACATACAATTGAAGGACATATACACTAAGACAATGACAAACTGTTTGCATCATATGTTTTGTCCTTGGGTTGGACCCACGGACATGATTGTGTTAGACAACTAGCGTAGCCGCTGTATCAGCCTTGTCGTCAAATAAGATTCAGTACTGACTAGTTTAGGTACAAGTGGTATAACCCTCTGAGACCAACCTTGATATAACAGGTACGAATCCCACAACACATGCCTAATATGCATATTGTAACATAATTAACACGTACCAACTGTAAATAAAAACGAAAATTTGCAATCAGACATCACCGGTATGTGTTCGTCATACCCATCAATCTGTTTGTGACAGATGCGTTAGGGTATACTGCCCGTTTGCCCCAAAAGGAGATCTGAACCCAGCAGTGTGAGGCTGGCAGACCGGGATTTCAGATATGATGATGATGATGACAATGATAATGATATATTTTATTTGCTAAACATGTTTACAATACAATGACAATATTTGATATACTACACATTATAGTAATTAGCCGACATGTTCAGAGTTTATTTAATAGCTAAAACGAGTAAAGTTGACAAGGAGTTAAGTGATAAGCATAGTATATGGATGTTTCAAGGGGTTACCTTTTTCCGGGGGATTAATTGGGTTGTCAGGTTAATTTTAAACCCTATATTACTCGCTGCAAAACCTAGAATAAAATAATAATTTCAAATATGAGTATTTGTTTACCGAATTCCGTGACTTTCTGAACGCTAGAGTTCCAGGGAGAATCAATTGCCCCTATTCCACTTTTCTAGCTAATAACACCTGACATTAACTTTTTTTAAAAAGGAAGGGGCTCGAGGAATACCTTCTAGCCAAACTAATCTCCCTGAGCTTATGGTTTATGAAATTTAGCAAGTATTTTTTATTTATTTTTTATAGTTTGAGTTCAGCAGACAGGCAAACGGCCCACCCTGGCAGGTGGTCACCGTCGCCTATGGACGTTTGTAGCACCAGAGGCACCCCATCAACGCGCTACCGGTCTCGAAGAAATTTTATAACGCTTTTTTTGAAGAGCCCCATATCATACGCGCTGAGAAAACCTCAGCCGGAAGCTCATTCCAGATCCTAAGAGTACGCAACATGAACGTTCTGGAGAACCGTTTCGTACAGGAAAGAAGAGGCTCCAAGAAATGGGGATGAACACCCAGCCGATGGCGGGCAGTGCGGTGGTAGAAAGACGACGAGGGCACCATCCTAAATAGTTCTCCAGAACACTCCCCGTTGTACAGACGGTAGAATACGCAAAGAGACGCAAAGTCTCTCCGAAGTCCAAGCGTATCTAAACCGTCTGTGAGCATGGGATCGCCGACAACACGAACTGCTCGCCGTTGGATATTATTTAAAGTATATATCGATCATCAACGAAACAAAGATAGTGTAAAGTATTTTATCTTCATCACAACGCCTAATTGCATAAATTGATGTTCCAGGTGGCCATGGCACACTGATAGGCGTCATTAACTGTTTCGTGCACACGGTTATGTATGCCTACTACCTGGTTACTGTTATCAATCCCCAAGCCAAGAACTCTATCTCGTGGAAGAAGCGCATAACTCAGCTGCAAATTGTAAGCATAATGAATATTTCTTCCTATTCTTTTGCATGAATTGATTTTTTGCGAGGTGGAAACAATTTATAAACATCCCATTGCGATGAAAATTCAGTAGGGTTGTGTGTGACTTCCCGTGCAAAGCGCTCGCACGCCACTGTCTCTTAGGGCTTCTTCACACGTACCACGACCACATCACGTTGCAACGACAAAATGCTGTCAAGCAATGGTTACGTGTGAATAGTGTCGCTGCAGCTTTTTGTAGTTGCGTTGTGTTCGAATGAAATGAATGAACCGGGGGACCCCTCCTCCGGTTCATTCATTTCATTCAAGTGCGGGCGCGGTGCGCGCTCTGTCGTTGCGTCGACGTTGTGTTTGCGATGTGGTCGGTATCACACACACGGTCGATAACGACTGCAAAATGTGGTACGTGTGAATAGTCCTATTCATTTTCAATACGAAATATACACCCGGCCATGTGGTGTGGTTGAGATGTGGTTGTGGTCGTGGTACATGTAAAGAAGCCCTTATTTTGGAGGTGCAATTCACTAATATACATACTAAAATGACATCAGTGTACCTTCGTCCATCCTGAGTGCCGATGCCGCGGGATTTAACATTAGTTTGACTGCGACCTCTACTAGCAACGAGCCTTTTGTGGACTCTTCAAAGCCGGGTGACTGCATATACGTTCGCACGCAGAGTGAACTGAGCACGCAAACGTGCAGAATACTTCCTTATATCTCGTTATCGTTCATATTTGCTTTGCAAACCTTTTTGAGCACCCGCGCTGTTGACCAACCCCTATAGTTGCCGGAGCGCGATCATCCTATTTAAACAGGAATGTCTGTTCCATATGAATTGAATTTTGACTCAACCGTTTTTGAATGAGCGTATGAATAGAAAAAGTTAAAAATTGTTCTGAGTTTAAATTATGTATAGATGAACATTATACCCTATTACAATATAACAATTTAAGTAGTTTTTTTAATGCTGATGAATTGCAAACAGGCTATAGGTCCATAGATGTTTGTGGTGCCAAGGATACCACTAACTCGCTATCACCCACGTAAGGGGACTGCAACCTGGGTCACTTATGCCAAAATAATACACAAGATTATTAGTGTGGCATAGTTAAAAACTAGGTATGGTTGACATCCTAACGGACGTGTAGCCGTGCCACTTAACTGGAGTTGTTTAATCGCCTTTTGCGACAGGTCACTCCAGATCGCTGGGTCAATATTTTTACTCCGCCCCAGCACGGAGAAGCTTGGTATGGTTTTAATTTGAGAAATAATATCAAATACATGGCAAATATTCGGGGCAAATATATAAGCATCCGGGGCAGAGTACAGGAAATGGATGAATAGTTTAAAACACGATTTGACTAATAAATCTGAAAATGTAGATCATCAGCTTATAAATAATATTATATTATAGAGTAATTAAGATGACAAACAAATGTCTGGCCATGCCGCCACCGCCGGGCCCCGGCAGGAGGGGTAGGCCCAAAAAGTGCTGGCTTAATGTCGTAAGGGTAAATGTCGTTGACATGCGTGCCAATGGACTGACTACCAGAGATGTCAAAGTGTCAGAGAAGAAAAAGTCAGAAAGCGGATCCTGAGCACCGAAGCGAGAGTTTGGGTTGCAACCTGGGCCTCAACGCTAAAATGATGATGATGATAGACTATTTAAGCTATATATTTAAATAATGTTCCAGCTCCAGTTTCTGTGGTGCGTGATCCATATGGCAGCCATAGTCTTCATTCCTGACTGCGCATACCCTCGATGGACCAGTGCTGTCTTTTTACCTCAGAATATATTTATGTTGATCTTATTTCTAGATTTCTATATAAAAACATATATTAAAAAACCCCAAAAAGCCAAATATGGAGCAAATGTATTGAAAAATGGAATTACAAAATCAAATGATGATAACGATGATGGTAACCTAGACTCAAAAGACAAAACATATATTTTAAAAGATGCATATAAAGAAAAACAGAATGGAATCAAGACTGGTTTTAATTTTTAACGTAATTATTTCCTAGATCACGGTAAAAAGATAAAATAAATGTTTTATGTTCGAAAAGTGTTACGGAGGAAACAAGATATATAAATAAATATAAAAATCTGGTTATTTTAAGTTTTAATATTTTTTTTTCTATAATGATGGCAATATATTGAAGTTATTTTTATTTAGTTACACACAAATATATTACAAGAAAATCGTACAACTTATATCTAATTATATGTGACATTTAAATTATTATTATAATTTCTAACTGAATACTAATTTTAAAAAATGCAATTGGCCTATTGGCCAGTACGTTACAATATTTTGTTACGTACCATAATTGATTATATCACTTATTTTAGTAATAGTTTCAATATAAGTTTCTTGTGTAAAATTTTATAAAATTAAATATTACCAAATAGATTTTTATTTGGATCGGCAGTGTTATATTTCAAAAGTATATTTCATATAACATCAAATTAAGACGTTTTTGGTGCCGTGTGGCCCTAATCAGTGAGAAAAATGGGGTTTCATTTCATCCCAGAGGAGTAGTAAAACGCGACTGATATACTGCCTCTTCTACTAGCTAACATGCGGTAAATGACGGAGACCATTCGGTTTTCCTTTACAAATTGAGAGGTCAGATGGCATTCGCTCCTGTAAGAGCCAAAATCAGCCAAACTCTAAAATGTCATGGATGCGTCGCGTCAATATGCCTTCGAAGGTATTTTTTGCGTAATTACCTGCTTGGTACTGGGGTCTAAAGGGGTTTCAGAAAATTATATTGACATCATCTGTGACATAAACCGCGAATCCTATTTCGTAATTCAGACCGCTAACCGTGTTAAATACCAAGTAGTTGACTCTACGTGTACATAATCTATGACGTGGTCAAGTGTCCGGATCATGTGTAATACCTGAAATCTGCATTTCAAGTATCCGGTGACCTCCATTGCGACCTTGTGGGCCAAATGGCGTGAGGTAACTTGTGTCATATATAACCCCAAGTTCTCGTTTAAGTTAGAAACAGATTTAAGAGACTATCACTAGGCGTGTTCTTTTATACAGCTGTGATATGCAGTTCCTACTTGTGTGCTCTAGCTGCCTACTAAAGCAGCACAAGCAGGACTTGCATGTCACGGTGATGAATATGCTGCGGTAGATATGTGCAAGGACCTATTTAGAAACTCCCCCATTCGTAACAGCTTTCAGCTCCGTGTCATTGCAGATAAATTGTAGAAGCGTTACCTTTGCTGGTATGGCCACGTTTGACAACAACCGTGGATTTATGTGAGGAACAAATGTCTAGTCATGTCGCCTCCGCCGCTCTCCAGCAGGAGTAGACCTAAAAAGAGCTTATTTGACACCGTCAAGGGTGATATGCGTGCTAATAGTCTCACTAGCAGGGATGTCGAAGACCATACAAACTCCCGCTAGCGAAACGGAACTTTGAGTTGCAACTGGGAATTTACTCGTTACGCTAAATTGATGATGATGTTAATAAAAAGTTTTTGTAATCTTTGAATTAGTTTTAATATGACTCTATAAAAAAAAATAATGTTGCCGATTAAATAATATATATTTTATTAGATGTCTCATTTTATTTAAATACGAAGTTTTCACTTGTAATTGTCCATTGTCCTTTCATGAATCTTCCTTTTCTAACCACAAAACTGGAATGGAATTTAATAACAGCTGATAACGTACCGCTACTCGGCTCGGGCCTTACCTTAAACATTGCGGGTAGTATACTCGCCACGCTTGTCCTTGGCATAGTGAGTGATCTGGATAAACAGATATCCTCGCGATATAAATTTAATAAAATATTAGCCTAAAAAAAGTAAAAAAATACGTCTTGATGAAAAACCAAACTCAAAAATAACAAATAATTTTCGATATACTCGTATTTATAATGTATCTCTCTTTAAGAAAATAATAATTAATCTACTCTGAGTAAATATATTACTAATATTAAGGTATACTCGGACACGATTAGATAGTAAACACATATACTTAGTAGATTGTGAGGAGATAGTATATGAAAAAATATACCAATAATTTTAAAAAATCATTATAATTGTAAGTCTTTCATCTCAAATAAATTTTGCAGGAGCATCGAGATACTAAGGCAAACTTGAAATTATTGTCTTGTTATCAGTCCTAAAGTTCCAATTTACTCCAATTATTTTGAGTACAACAAATTGTGTCAAAGATAAAGTGTTTTATATGATTAATAATAGACATTATTAATCTATTGAGCATGGGTTTCTTTTTATCAATTTTATGATAACTACGAATAAAATAAATGTGAACTTTATAATCGTAACGTCTTTTTCATTTGCAGTTTATTGCATAAATGATCATTTTATTATATTATAGATTGATTATACACGTATAATATATTTTATCCGTGTAGGGGTGACAAAGAATACTAACCTCTGCGGCCGGGGTCGGCTTGTCGTAAAAGGCGACAAATCAACCCACCCTAGCTACGTAGTAGGGCCCCAAGCCTGAATGGCGACCACCTTTGGTCTTAAGTATGTCGCCTTAATAACCTTGTGTTGTGTTCCGGCATTAGTGACCCAAGTTCTTGTACCCTTATGGGAGAGCAGCGTGTTCGTGATACCACTGGCGTTGCAAACATCCATAGGTGACGGTAACTGCTAAATTCTAAGCAGGCCTCAGCCTGTCTGATGTCGTACAGCAATAAAAAAATGATAAAAGTTGGTATTTATACATGGACTACAGTAAAAGTTTTTGGAAAATAAGAAACGCCTCAATGTTGCTGATAATTTTATTGTTTTTCGAAGTAGTCTCCGTTCTATTCTAAACATTAGTAATTGATGGAACCAAAAAGTGGTGGGCTCGTCTTCCATAGAAAAGACCCCGTCTTCTATGGGGTTTTCGAACGCACTCACTACATCTTCAAGGCTCGTAAAGCGAATGCCTTAAAGTTTACCTTTGGTTCTTGGGAATAAATGAAATTTGAGAGATAGATGGCGCAGCTGTCTAACATTTTCCAATACAATAGGCAAACAACAATTACAGTAGTATGTTAACCAGTCTGCAGTAACTGTCCTTCCATTTTCTAGTATAACTGTCGTGAAATGACCTTTTCGACCAAAAAATTATCCGGGTATCTGTGGTATAGCAATATCTCTTTAATCACTCCGTTAAACTTTTTTACCAAGGCGTTTTTGATCTTCGATCAAAGTATGGAGAATCTATCTGGTACAAAGCTTCCTGGCGCCTAAACGTTCGTGTAATATGTTTTGTACTTGACTCATACCAGTGCCGAAGCTTGCCCACATCTGTTGTTGGTCATTTTCTCATCTTCCCCTATTATGCACTGGTGTGACCTTCAGTTGTTGCTGTTGAAGGACCTCTTTCACGTAGAACAGTACTGATATTTCTACGCTCATGCTTAAATTCCTGAAACCAATTGAAAACTACGGCGCAAGATAGGGCTTCACAATTAAATTCCAATCAAATAGAAGCTTTATTGTTGACTAGCTGACCCGGCAAACGTTGCTCAACAATATAAATAAAAAAAAAAAACAATAATAAAAGTAGCATACGTCCTTCTCCAAGGTTCATACCGAAATTCATCAAAATTGTTTTGCTTTTTTAGACGTGAAAACGTAACAGACAGATAGACAGAGTTATACCCACATTTATAATATTAAGTATATATTTTGATATAAGGATCAAAAATGTGCATTATAAATAAATTATCAATTTATATTGTATTTTTTTAATTTGCCTATGTGTTATTCTGATGTATAAGCCATATTATTGTAAAGTAAGTCATATTATTGTAATGTAAGAAAGAGTAACAAACATACATACATACAAACTTTCGCGTTTATAATATTAGTAAGGATTAAGACCACAACGAAAGCCGTAATAAATATTGGATCATAATTTTTCTCGCGTTGAATTAATTTTCACATGTAACAAGAATTTTGAAATTGGCGCAAATCCACAAAAACAAAAGACAAATGAACGCATAATATATGATCACATTGGATAACCAAAGTGTTCTATACCTATATGAAATGTAAAAAAAAAATTCACTGAAGATGTTTCTAACTTATTATCCTGCAGTACTTGTAGCGAAGAGTTATCTATAAACATAAAAGTTTTACACGCACACCCAAAAGGAAAAAAAATCCAGATGAATATATTGTACGGAGTAATGATCAAACCCTCGTGGGTTTGGCTGAACCTTCTGATCCCGGCTGAATTGATTTATTCACATATCCAATGAAAATTCAAAGTCGATATATTATTATGAGTGAGTCAGTAAGCACAGGTCCTAAATAAGTTTATCAGGCAAGCTTGATTAACTATTAATTAATCAAACAGTTTAAAGTTTTCCTTTATAATTTAGATCTTGTAGGATAATTGTTAATATGTAGGGCTTTTTTGTAATGAGTATAATTCACTTATAGTTACGAAAAACGAATGAGATTTAAATTTCCAGGTGTAAATGTAGGTCAAAAATTTAAGGAGCAGGAGTTAGGGGCCTACTACGGATTCTGATTTATATTATGTAATACAAATCTTTATTCGAATAGAGTTTGCCCCTTTTTTAATTAGCAGTAACCGTTGGTTCGTGGTTATGGAATAGGTACAAGATTTAGAAATAATACCGAGTAGTGACTAATTGATTATGTTCTCTTTTAAATAGTACTAATAGTGTATCGGTATGAGAGCACTAATCGGTTATTTCCTTTAGAATTAAGATATCAGATGATTATCAAAAATATAGGCATATTTATTTATTTTATTTTGAGTGCTTATTCACACAAAAAATAACACCACGAGAGAACAGCTTCTGAAAATACTCATACTTAATAGAATCGGGAGAGTGAAAGAAAGAAAGAAAGAAAAATAATTTATTTAGAGCCTTAAAACTACAACAAAAAAACATATACATTAACAAATCTCTAACACATTTGTCTTAGCCCTAAAAAGGTGCCTAACTCAGCAATGCAAGGAGCTGTTTAAAGAGCATCCTGCGCTGATCTTCCGTTAGGACCCTTGAAGTGACGATATAACAATTATTTATATCACGTTTATTAACAACAAGCAATTTAATTATTAGTAATTTATTAAGAATAACCAAACATTTATATGTACTAAATATTAAGGAATACAAAAAATATTAGTATCATAAATAATAAAGAAAAAAAAATTCAGACAGAAAACATCAACTGAAGTGTTAAAAGATTGTAAGAAGAAACAAACAAAAATACGAAAAAAATGAGTGGGGATTGTTTCTTAAAGCACTAGAAAGAAACAGTTTGAAGATAAATATTTTGCTGTAAAATGTGGTACACAGATGTTAAAAAAATCACGCGAATTTATTAACTCCATCAACGCCTAAAGATGAAAACTTTAATAGGGGTTTTTGATGAACCATAACATTTTAAAAAGGGTTTTAGCTATTTTTCGTTACTCTATAAAGATTTGTTAAAATCGAGATCCCGTGGTATAACCCAATTGTACATCGCGTGTACGTTTATTTTATAATGGTACCGGGTCGATATTCCGCAGTGCCGAGTGAGCATCGCGCTATCCGGACGGATATACTTTCCTAGCATTTCACCGGCATTCCCCGGACTTTGTTTCGAACTTAAAGTTGAGACATAAAGTATTGAAACGGAATTACTGTAAGTTCATTTATAAATATTTTATTATTGTTTATATTTTTTCTTTTCAAATTAGCAGGAAAACTATAATAAACAAACATTCAGTATGTTTTATATGAAATGAACTTTCTGAATAGATTTTCATAAAATCTCGTGTAGTTCTTTTAGTACTACAAAAAGGCAGGCCAAGATTTTTGAGTCTAATATAATTTTTTATAAAACAATACGTATGTATACGTATGTACAGTATTGAAAAATATTAATTTATTGCTGTTTATCTAATATCTTTTTGGGTTTATATATTATTAATATTAAATGATTCTATGCTGCTTAAGAACTAACAAATTCACGTGAAAGTAAATTTAGGTTAACGATTTATGGTTTTTACGACTCTCTGAGAAATCACGCAACTAAAAATGAGATTAGAATTTTAATATTTAATTTTAATTGCTTTTCAAGATAAAAATTTGCTCAAGAGAAACAAAACAAAAATGTATATGAGATATGAATATTATTAAATGATTGTGTAATCATGATTAACTATCGAAGAAGTGATAGATATTTGGAATGGTTCCATTCCATAAATCCCTTAAATAATAGTAAACCCAATATCGATCTGATTAAAACCCTTTGTGGTATCGGATTTCCATAACTTTTATTACTAAAAGAAGTTCTTTTGTAATGCTGTTAAATTGAAATCCAAGAAACATTTGTTTCACATGTGAATTAAGGTATTTATGGGGTCTCAAGGCTTTTGGCTTTTGCTCTCCAATTTAGTCCCAATTGCCAACTGTTGCATTAAGCTACATAATGGTTATATAAACAGCCAATATACTCGAGAGTATAACGTATGGTTTTTATTTTATGGTTAAGAATTCAGACCTTTAAAAATCAAATTCAAATAAATTTATTATTTATATGTTATACTGATTAACTGGGCCCAAAAAGTATTAAAAACGGACAATGAATCAGGAAGTGAACGATGTGTTCTAGTATTGCCCTGTAACCTGTTTATCCATGCAGGAGCGGAGAAAGAATACTAACCTCTGTAGCCGGGGTCAGCCTGTCGTAAAAGGCGACAAAACAACCCACCCTAGCTACGTGGTAGGGCCTCAAGCCCGTCTGGATGGCGACCACCTTTGGTCTTAAGTATGCCGCCATAATAACCTTGTGTTGTATTCCGGCGGCATTAGTGACCCAAGTTCCTGTACCCTTATGGGACAGCAGCGTGTTCGCGATGCCACTGGCGTTGCAAACACCTATAGGCGACGGTAACTGCTAAATTCTAAGCGGGCTGTCAGCCTGTCTGCTGTCCTACGCAAAAAAAAAACAATTTTTTTATTGCTGACCTCATATTAACAACGTGAGATCTTATTAACAACCGCTTCATAATTGAATCGGATGTTCTAGAAGGTGAAAGATGTTTCTTTATTCAAACTAAACAGCCTCGCCACATAATGTAACTTCAAAGGTGCATGTAATGACAGCATAGATTTATATATGTATGTCATTAGGCGACATAATTTAAAGTGATTCTATGTAGATTGAGTTGTGAAATGTAAAGATAATTTAAATAAAACGTAATGAAATCACATTTTGAATCATCAAACTTTATTTTCATGAGGCATTAAACTGCTAGAATGTATAAAATTTTAGTTTACAACAGGTAAATAATATTTTTTAAACGTTATAAGCAATAAATGATAAGAAAAACGTGTAAAATTAAAAATATTTCTTAATAATGCCCACACAGATATTTTTCCAACTAAATTATTGTCCTTTTAAATTATAAGCAGATTTTCAGACATATTACATGCAGTCTTGACGTGGATGTTTTGAATACGCATTATTAATAATTTAATTTCCAATATACTTTTAAAATTCTACCTATGGGTTAGACTGCTGTAGGCAAGACGTAAACCTTTTTCATTGCCTTTGATTTCGTTCTAAATATATTTCTGAACAATATTGAAATACGAGTATTTCAAACTCAACGTGGCGAAGACCGAGTATTTGGCCTGTAACTCAACAAATCCCACACCCGTGCGCATAGGCGACGATACAGTCAAGCGCACGGAAGAGGTGAAATACCTGGGATCTGTATTTTACGCATCTGGTGACATTGACTCCAACGTTAAGGCACGCATTGCTGCCGCGGGCCAAATGGCGTGAGGTGACTGGTGTCATCTGTGACCCTAAAATATCGGTTAAATTGAAGGTTGAATTGACCTGTCGGTCTATAAGACCATCATTAGGCCTATCTTTTTATACGGTGGTGAAGTGTGGCCAGTGCTGGAGCAACACAAGCAGGCACTGAGAGTCACGGAGATGAATATGCTGCGGTGGATGTGTGGAGTAACGCGGAAGGGCCACGTTAGGAACTCTCACATTCGCGGCAGTCTTAACGTCCGTGATATTGCGGATAAATTGTAAAAGTGTCGCCTTCGCTGGTATGGCTACGTTTTACGGCAACCGGCTACTTATGTGGGGAACAAAATTAAATGTCTGGCCATGCCGCCATCGCCAGGTCCCAGCAGGAGGGGTAGACCCAAAAAGTGCTGGCTTGACGTCTTAGGGGTTGATATGCATGGCAATGGGAGAAGAAAAAGTCGGAAAGCGGAACCCGGGCGCCGAAGCGAGAGTTTGGGCTGCAACCGGGATTCAACGCTAAGATGATGATGATGAGTATTGAAATATTTCAGTATAAAAGGTCTTCTCAAATGAAAATCAACACGATCAGATACACTATTAAGCTTGCAAATGAGACGACGTGTAAAATCAAGAAGAGCGTTGTTTAATAAACAGCATTTTAGGTTTTGTATTGCGAAATTCTAGTTTAATTCAACGTTGGTCCAAAACGCTTCTTCTTTCTTGTTCAAAACCATTCTCAAAAACATCATGTAATGTACCCTCCCTATTTGAAAGAGCGAGACTAGACTGTGACTGAGAGAGTGCTAAACTGTGTGTGTGTGTTTCCATGGCAGGACGATGTTTTATTTTTTTCAAAAAAAGCGTTCTTCAATATTTTCGAGGTTGGTAGCGCATTGACAATGCCTTTGGTGTTGAAGGCGACAGTGACTACCTGCTGTCGTGTAAGCCGTTATATCATACTCGTAACAGGCAATGAACTGATTTAACATTGTAATTATCTAAAAAAATAATATCTTATTGCATTTAGAGTTTTCACTTCTTATACTTGAGAACACTGATGACTTCATCAGATGATTGATGTCTTCATCAGACTTGATATCAGATTTGGCCGTGTTTAGTTTGTTCATATTTTATCTTAATATTTATGTTGTATCAAATTTGTGTCAAATTTAGAATTAACTAGAATAAATTTTATTAATTATATTAATTTATTGAAAGAGAGGTAGTGCAGGTACAAAATCCGGCAACTTCCATAGAAACTATTACAAAAGTTGATAAAAGTGAGATAAGCATGGATGAAATAGTGAAAGCGTTGAGAAGTTTGAGATTAGGTAAGGCTGCAGGGTATGACAGGATTACCGTCGAGATGCCGAGGGCTGAACAGGGCATAGTGGCTAGCCAGCTGTATCGCCTTTTCAATTTGTGCTGGCGAAATGGGCAAGTACTGGGAGACTGATGCAAAGCCGTAATCGTGCCATTATATAAGGGAAAGGGGTCACGGCAGGACTGCGCAAATTACCACGGTATAAGCCTTCTCAACGTCGTCGGTAAATTGTATGCGAAAGTGTTGATTGAAAGGGTTGTGAATTAAACAGACGAAAAAGTATGGGATGCACAAGCGGGATTTAGGAAGGGAATGGGATGTACGGATCAGGTCTTTTCCTTGCGGTGCATAGCCGAAAAGTGTTTAGCTATAAACAAGAAGGTCTATTGCGCGTTCGTGGATCTAGAAAAGGCCTATGATAGAGTGGTGAGGAATGAATTGTGGTCAGCCTTGTCCGTGAATGGTGTGAGCAGTATCCTCATACGAGCATTGCAATCTCTTTATAGGGATTCTAGTGCTTGTGTAAGGATAAACGGGGATACACTGAATGGTTTATATCGAAAAAGGTGTTAGACAGGGATGTATAGCGTCACCGTAGCTGTTTAATCTGTTTATGAACGATTGCTTGACAGATTTAAAAGAGAATGAAAGTGGGTTGAGAATGAATGAGTGACTCGTCAAATGTTTTCTTTATGCTGATGATCAAGTTTTACTTGCGTCTTCGGCCGAGGAGTTGCAGGAGATGGTAACTGTTATGAGTGGAGCTTTTCTTAGAAAAGGAATGAAGATGAATGTAAAGAAGATGAAAGTGATGGTGTTTGAAAGAGATGAAACAGTGATAGACTGCAATATTGTGATTGGGGATGAACAAATTGAACAGGTGAATGAGTTTGTGTATCTGGGTTCAAAGTTTACAAGAGATGGAAAGTGTCAGAGTGATATTGAAAGAAGAGTGAATGCAGGAAACATGGTGAATGGAGCTTTGCACTCCTTTATGAACAGTCAGAAGGTGTCTAACAAGGCTCGTCTGGCTGTGCATGAGAGGGTGTTGGTTCCGACACTCATGTACGGAAGTGAAAGTTGGGTATGGCAGAAGAAACATGAAAGCACAATAAATGCAGTTGAGATGAGAGCGTTAAGAAGTATGATAGGGATTAAACTGAGTGACAGGATAGGAAATAGTGAGATAAGGAAACGTTGTGGTCTGAAAGAAGATGTAGTGACAAAAATTGAGAAAGGTATGCTGAGATGGTTTGGCCATGTTGAGAGAATGAATGAAGAACGATTGACGAAAAAAGTGTATAAGGCGAGTGTGAATGGAAGTGTTGGAAGGGGTAGACCTAGGCGGACGTTTCGAGACCAGATCAGGGACGTCTTGAAAAAAGGCCAGGTCAAGAGTACCCTAAACCGAAGGGCATGTATGAAGGGAATAATGAAAGTGGACGAAGCGAAACAAGTATGTAAGGATCGTAGCAAGTGGAAAGATGTGGCCTCTGCCTACCCCTACGGAAAAGAGGCGTGATTATATGTATGTATGTAAATTTTATTAAAAACTTTGTGTCTAGACTGATACCAACAGGACCTTGGAATAATCAAGTATACCTTTTTGACTCTTAAAAAATAGCTGAAGTATATAACGCCACAACGTAAATTTGGGCTAACATATGATAACCCTATGGTCATACCAAACTATATCTAGTTACGTATAATGAGCACTCCGCACTTTTTAGCTTGGCCTGTGGACTGATCTTTTGACTAATTCTCACTGTCGCAGTGCGTCATTTAGAACAGGTGTGAGTGCGGTAAAAATGCGTATTTATCCTGACTCGACTCCCAATTATTATAGTTTGAATGAAAAATGCGTATATGATAGGAAAAAATATACACTTTTATCGCCAGTAGTATATAAAATATTACTTGAAGTGATTTATTTATAATACATAACAGAAATTGATGGGCGATTGAATATAAATTGTATTTCTAAACTAATTTAGATTTTTTATGATGATTTTATTGCAAATAATTTAATCAAATTATTTGCGTTTGATATTTGGCACACATGACTAGCCAGTAACTAACGCAAAACAGCTAATTGACTGCAAACTGTGATCAGTGGATTTGCCGAACATTCGGCTGATTTTTTTATAATTAACCCAATTTTTACTGAATTATTTCAACTATACTTTAAGTGAGTCAGCGATATAAAAATAAAAGTATGAGTACAAATTTCACTTTTACACAAATTCTTTGGAGATGATATTTGTCAAATGCTGAAATATTATCATAGGCTATATTTATTTTAATACAAAAGGTCATAGAATAAATTTGAGGAGATTTACTGTCCAATAATATACATATTATATTATATCAGCGTAGATCTTGTAGCGTCTGCCTTGACAAGGAGCAACATCGTGAGCAGTCGTTGCAAACTATTGTATGTACACCTTGTTACTCCCATCTAAACCCTACTGACAATCTCGCGAAGATTTCGGCACATTGAGCTGGGGGGGGCTTGCATTACGTATATCAAGACACTGTCGTCTAATGCAATCATTATGCTAAATTTAAAAGCAATCGACTGAAAACTCTTAGAGATCTCGTACTAAGAGTATGTAGTGGGTATTTCGCTTAGCATAGCAAAAAAAATTACGATCTTTGCAAGCCTGCAGAACCATCGTTGATTTGAGTAGACCTTTCGCATAATATCAAGTAATAGACGCCGAACACGCAACGTCCACTCTACTGGTACAAGTGGTACTTTGTTTTATTTAAATTAATGACCCATTATAAAAAACTGGGTTATTCATGACACACTCTCAGCCATTTGATTTCGGCCCCCACTGTATTTATTCAATTTTGTAATGAGTGTTTTGTAAATGTTTCGGGAATATTTGAAATTCTCTTGAATATTTAAATATTTCGTAAGTTTCTTATTTTTATTAGTTTTTTTTATTATTTAGAACTATTTTTATAATAACAAAAGCAACTCAAAATCATTACGGTTCATTGAATGCTTCGATTTTACCCCACGTTCTAAAGCTATTATTATTTCTAGAGTTCTGAATAAAATATGAGTGTCACTCGTGTAGAGTTCACGTCACTGATGCCACCCACGTCTACCTACTTTCAATTATCGTAAATTGGTTTGATGAAGTTAAAAATATAAGTAACTATTACAATCTATTTGTGGATAAACTATTAGGATACATAATCAATTTTAAAACTATTGGCTATAAATAAAATGATTTGTGTGATATTTTGTATTATTTTAAAGTTATTTATCAAAAAAATTCACTGCTATTATTTTCAGGTAAATTTATGTATGTAATACGGATGATTTCTGTATCATATATGTTATAACAGAAAATGTGTATTCTAATTATTTTATTCACAAACTCAATAAAGTACATAAATTGAACAAAGTTTAACCACAGGTCAGTGTTTTAAAGAAAACGTGTATTCAAAAAGTCCATATTGAAAATAATTGCAGCAAATGTTGCTGTTCTCAGCGAATTTATTCTTCAGTTTATAATTTTACAATAAAATATATAAATAATCAACACTAATTTTTATAACAATCGGTTTAAATTATTGAAGGAATAAACGTGTCCCGTTACCTCTTTTTCTACTGTATGCGCACAAGTAGTGTCTACCATAATAAAGTTAAATACACATTCGAAAATGTCATTATTAAATGAAAAATAAAATTTAAGTCAATATTTTTTCTTATAAACCGCACCGTGGCGTTTCAGAAGCTGAAATATAGTATACTGCCCGAAAAACTTTGTTTACAAATAAAAAGATTTCTAAAGAATTCTAGAAAATTTTAATTCTTTTGTTCCTGCTCTTATCCCAAACGATTTGGAGTCGACACAACATGTCTTTTCCATCCACTCTCGTCTATTAGTCTTCATCTGAACATTCATACCTTTTTTCCGTATCGTCTTTTACACAATCCATTCATCTTTTCTTTGGCCTACCTCGCCTTTTGTAACTATACACTCTCATTTCTAGCATTTTCTTTATGACTTCATAATTCATGTGAGAATAAATTAATTGGCAACATACACTTTTAAGGTTAATCGATGAAAGCAGTTATCAGATATGTGATTTTATGGGAGGGATAATTGCATCAATAAAATTATGGTCGACAAGGAATTAATAGCTTTTTAAATTCCGTTGCTTTATGGTCTATTCATTATACCCCATTCAATGTAGAATAAGGGCATAAAGAAGAAATATTACCTTAGTTTATTTCATAGTTCCTATCTGTGTTTTATGTAAATATTTTTTCATAAAACATCAATTTAAAGTAACATAGTTCGTTAGTTACATTAAACTAAGATTACCCTACTTAATACCTATTTTGTGCCATGGCCGTCTAGATTTCATCATATCAATATTGTTCATAGTTTTACATTTCTCTTTGTCAAGAATTATCAACAAAAGTATGAAATTATTGATGATATCAATATTTTGTGTGAGATAACCAAAGTAAATATTTTATAGTAAGATATATCTTCAAAAATTTTTTGTTGAGTGTAGGTTGTAAGTATTCTTAAAGAATTTTATCTTTTTTGTGTATGAAAACGTCTTTTACCAACATCGGAGACGTTTATAATTACTAAAATAATAAAAAAACATTAAAATAATTATAGAATGATTTTACATGAAGTAGTATATATCTCATTATTGCTTGAGGATAGAAACTGTGCAAGATTTTAGTCCTTATAAACTTTTTTATTGTTTTCTTTAGAAATAGAAATAAAGGACCATTTTAATTAATGGCCAAAGTGAAAGTGCCTGTTTGTAATATTAAAACAACCAATTTTTACTAAGCGCATTTGTATGTATACACGGTACACAAACAACATTTTTTTACAATTTTTGTCTCCTTTTCTGTCTGTCTGATTGTTTCAGCTAATATCTGAAATGGCTGGACCGATTTTGACGGGACTTTCACTGGGAGATAGCTGATGTCATCATTTCAGCCGGAAGACGCCCACTGCTGGACAAAGGCCTCCCCCAAAGATCTCCACGATGATCGGTCCTGCGCTGCCCTCATCCAACCTATCCCGGCGATCTTGACCAGATCATCGGTCCATCTTGTGGGGGGCCTACCAACACTGCGTCTTCCGGTACGCGGTCGCCATTCGAGGACTTTTCTGCCCCAACGGCCATCAGTCCTTCGAGCTATGTGCCCAGCCCACTGCCACTTCAGTTTTGCAATCATCCGGGCTATGTCGGTTACTTTGGTTCTCCTGCGAATCTCCTCATTTCTGATTCGATCTCGCAGGGAAACTCCGAGCATAGCCCTCTCCATTGCTCTCTGAGCGACCATGAGCTTTCTCATAAGGCCCATAGTTAGCGACCACGTCTGCGTTCCGTATGTCATCACTGGCAACACACATTGGTTAAAAACCTTCGTCTTGAGACACTGCGGTATTTGGGACGAAAAGATTTTACGGAGCTTCCCGAACGCTGCCCATCCGAGTTGGATTCGACGAGTGACCTCTTTCGCGAAATTGGACCTGCCTAACTGGATCGTTTGACCCAAGTAGACGTATTCGTCAACAATTTCGAAAGTACAGTTCCCAACTGTTACGGGGGTAGGTGCGACATGGACATTAGACATGATCTTCGTCTTGTCCATGTTCATTTTGAGACCTACTCCTTGGGAAGCTGTATTGAGGCCATCAAGCATATGGCTTAAGTCTTCCATGGTTTCAGCCATGATTACGATATCATCTGCGAATCTAAGGTGAGTGATGTACTCACCGTTAATGTTGATGCCCAGTCCGTTCCAGTCCAGAAGCTTGAAGACATCTTCCAACGCAGCAGTGAACAGCATCGGCGATATGACATCGCCTTGTCTGACTCCCCGCTGCAGTCGGATAGGCTTCGAGTTCTGATCCTGGAGACGGACTGACATGGTGGCGTTTTCATACAAACACTTCAACGCTTTGATGTATCGATAATCAATGTGGCACCTCTGGAGAGACTGAAGCACCGCCCAGGTCTCGATCGAATCAAAGGCTTTCTCATAGTCCACGAACGCCAAGCATAGTGGCTGGTTATACTCCTCCGTCTTCTGTATAACCTGCCGCAGCGTATGTATGTGGTCTATGGTGCTAAAACCTTTTCGGAATCCGGCTTGTTCGGGAGGCTGGAAGTCGTCAAATCTGCGCGCGAGACGATTACGATAGCTGATGTAACAAGAAGTAATTCAGTCTACTTTTATTTTAGAAAAAAATAGGTTCTCACGATTTTTTTTCTGATATTCGACCATCGAAGCTGGCGGGAAGGGCTAGTTATGTATACACCGCTATTAGTCTGTATTTTGTTTCGCAGTGCGACCTTGGTATTACCTCAGCCATTGTCTTGTAACCTCTGACCTTTAAAACCTATTTCCCTAATGTGCCTATGCTGCTTTCTGGTAAAAGCTAGCCCTAGTTAGTTAAGCAGTATTTTTTATTAGGTTACGTTTACATTTAATAGGTGAGTTCCTTTGTAGACAAAATGCGTTAAATCTTTTTTGCAATCGTGATATGGGACAAATTATAAGCCACTCCTGACTACCATATCTTCCACCTATTAAACATTATTTTTAAATCTTTGATGATCTTCGACTTTTGCAGCGAATGAGTTCGTTGACGTATCTGTTCATTCACAACTTGTTCCTAAATCCTAGTACATAACTGTCTTTGCCTAAGTCGGAGACCTCACGGTGTATGTATTTTTTTTTATTTCCTTTGTCAAGAGAAAGAAGTGTCATAAAAGATAACTGATGCAAAATGACACACAAAAGCTTTATGTGACAATAGGATGAAACGTCTGTAAGGAGAACGTCAGGAAAAAGATCTAATATTACTAGAATACTACACGGTCTTTCATATGTAAATACTAATTAAACAACATTAGATTTGGTAAAAAAAAAACAACTTATACGACACTTTATGGATGCCCAAATAAATTTGGAGCGAGGCAAATAGTCACATATACGTATTATATTAGTAACTGCAGACCTATGTTTACCTACTGACTGTAGTGCACAACTTGAACATTTTAACGTATATTAAATAGGTACAAAATGTCTCCCTGGATGCTTTCTAAAAGGGAAAAATTGAACAGGTGGTTTTAATTTCGCGATGACGTCTTGAGAATTTTACCAAACTGCAAATCATATTAATCACAAGTGAATGGAAACAAATACTATACAAAATAAATCATTTTGAAGTCTTTAAGACAGCCAACCGAGTTATCCGTCCCTTTGTGATTCGTTGCGGATCATTCAAATCTAAGCATTATATTGTATTCTTTGTGTAAGCATTGTTGTACTCAATGTAAGTAGGTGTGCAAGCAATTTCAACGAAACGGAATTGAGTCGATTCTAAATGTTAGAAATCTCTTTGTTCTTCATTACTTTTCTGTTCCTGAAAAACAGCTATTAATAAATGTTCTGCCATATGAATTAAAAAAAGTAGCCTATGTCCTTCTCCAAGGTCCAATCTATGACTATACCGAAATATATTAAAATTGGTTCAGCGGCTTAGGCGTGAAAGCGCAACAAACATATTTATCCAGATTAAAAGAACCATAATTTGGATTACCATAGTGTTGTTGATGAAATCGAGCTTCTAATAATGCTATTATAACATTCCTACAACGAAGGAACCATATTAGCAATGATTCATTATAATTTTATGGATAGACTAATTTACTGTAAATTCATAAAGTTGCACATATTGCGAAATTTGTGGTCCACACCTTTATCACTTCCCGCGGTCTTTGACTTGGTCACCCGCATATCAGTTTAAGCTGCCTCTACGGTATTGACATCATTTTTGCAAATTGTTCTCCAAAACGGATCACTAAGCCTCGTTTAAATAATAAAAGGTTTATTGTCTAATGAAAATAATGCGTACACACTCATGAACAAATGGTGACAGTTACTCGTCGGACAATAGAACAAAGACTTAACATGTAATTCATTACGATTTTAGATGGATCACTTAAAAGCTTTTCATTTGATAGGTACGTATTAGTCAAGTTACAGTCAGGTCACTTTAAACTGAGGAGGTACGTGGTATTTGAGTGATAAGCCAAGACCTACTTAGAGGTAACGAGTTCTATATACGACATGACATGCGGCGTTCAGACAGTTTTTCTCGCTTTATACCACGATTGTTACGTTCCAGCTGTGAAGGAAACTTCTTGAATCTGCATACCGATATCACAGGTATGTGTAAACCGCCTTATATTATATAAGCGAAATGTATGCGTTCTCTTCAAGGGGAACCATAGGAAGCAATAAGATGTCATGGGCTGTTATTATTTATGAACTAAGGTTGAGTCTAAGGCTTTAATTTTAATGAGGTAGAGAGACATTCAACATAAGATAAAATTTTCGACTTCGACTTAACATCACCAATAACATTATCAAAATCATGTAATTCATCAGAAATGAAGGAGATATTGTCAAAAAATAAATAAAAAGAAAGGAGTAGAAGATGTAAGGACAGTGTAAAGAACCTTTTTTTATTCCTGTTGAACAGCAGATAGGCAAACGGTCTGCTTAATAGCCGCTACCGTCTGCGTAGGGAATCTGAAACCTGGGGCGCTTGCAACAGAGCACAACACAAACTTATTACGGCGGCATGCTTAGAGAGCAGGGGTAGCTGACATCCAGGCGGCCTTACTAGCGTTGTTTTTTACCTTTTACGATAGGCTGCCCCCGGCCGCAGGAGTTTGTATTCTGTAGTTAGTATTTTTGCTCCGCCTTTACATGAAGTGGAGAAGAATTTCATTACTTGCTTTCTTGATTATGTTTATAATGAGATATTGTTAAATTACTGGAAGTATGACTATCAGTAGGGGCATTTTGGATGATATACTTGATTTTTAATGTATCAAATTTATGCTGACTTCATATTATGAGCAATAATATATTATGTACAAAAATATATGTGCAATATTAATTATATTAACGAACCAACCGTTTCCGGCCACTTCACTGGTAAAAAATATGAGAAGTTTTCGTACGCATGCGGCGCTACTCGTACATCGTTTGTCCCAATTCTCCGTGGCAAGTAAACACACATCATTAACACGTGATTACGTAAAAATCGTTGTTTCTTAAAACTTTATATTAAATAAAGGTTTTTAATTAATTTATTTTTTTCGATAAGAAAATTTAATTGAAATCTATCTAGTAGTTTAGCCGTGATACGCGCACAACTGCAGACCTCTATCTTTTTATGTATATGGATAAAATAAAGAAGTAAGAACTAGGAAATACCGAAAAAGTGCAACGAAAATTTTATTTATATTTTAAAGTCACTAGATTTTAGTTAGGACTGTTAAAATATTTGCCATAACCTGAACATAGGTTGATGGAGCTAAAACTTTATTTTTTTCGTCAAAATAATCATTTTATGAGTTAAATAGATGACACAAATTTTGTAACCACCCGGAAGTATAGCAATCCGAATCCTTATAAAGTCGAGACAAGACTGGGTTATGACCTGATATAATAATGTATGTACAAAATATGTGTTACAATGGATTGAAACAATTTTAATTTGTGTTTGTTGTATTGAATACTGTAAGTTTTATTCCAAAACGGAACGTGTATTTGTAATACTTTAGAGCTCCGTAAGTTTAACCAGTATAAATCATTATAATATATCTGCTGGACATGAATTTTAGTCTTATTGTATTTTTATCAAAATTATACGGAAATATGTATTAGACCCGTATATGTAACTGACCCGGCAAACGTTGTGGTTCTCCAGGGTTGAGGTTGAATATCAGTATAGACAAAGTCTATACTGATATTCATTAAAATTGGTTCAGGGGCTTAGGCGTGAACACGTAACAGACAGACAGAGTTACTTTCACATATAATATTATTATGGATTTGAGAATGTTTGACAGGAAGACAATTCCGGTGTGGAAAGTATAATTTGGCGAAGTGGGTCTGATAATAATCACGCAAGACCTCAGAGGTTTTTTCTTATAGCTGGAGTTCAGTAACTACTAGTATATTTTTGAATTTATTGTTTACTAGCTGACCCGGCGAACGTTGTTCTGCCATATAAATAAAAAAATACTATAATAAAAATAGCTTATGTCCTTATGCAAGATTCACTCTATCTCTGTACCGAAATTCATCAAAATTGGTTCAGCGGTTTAGACGTGAAAACGTAACCGACAAACAGATAAACAGAGTTATATATTAATACAAATACATAATACATATTAAGTATTTTGTATGGCTTACACATAAAAGATAGATATGCTGTCCCGGGCTTTTTTGTTGGACTATTTAAGATAAACATTTCCATTATACATTGTATACGTGTAACTAACGGTTTTTACAGCGCACGCCAGAATAGCTCGCAGATGGCACAATTTTTTTCCTACTAACTTGACACTTATCGTTATATTTTGGACAATTGACACAACATCTGTATAAATTATAGCCTATGTTAATTATAGCCTATTCTGATATATAAGCTATATTATTGTAAAGTTTCATTAAAATCCATTCAGTAGTTTTTGCGTGAAAGAGTAACAAACCTACATTCTTAGAAACTTTCGCGTTTATAATATTAGTAGGATGTCTTATTCTGATGTATAAGCTATATTATTGTAAAGTTTCATTAAAATTCATTCAGTAGTTTCTGCGTGAAAGAGTAATAAAAGATTACGATAACTTATTAATTCTGTATTTCGCGTAAGAAATATAAATAGCGTGTCGTATAAGTTGAATATTTACTTATTTGTTGTGGGATCGATCAATTAAACGCGTATTTGAGAATCGAACTGATTTTATTAAGTAACTACCTACAGATATATTAATAAATATTATTCGTACACCACAGTATACATACGATCATTTTCTAGACTCTGATCTCTAGATTCCAAATTTTCTTGAATCCTATCTTTATATACCCGCGCAGGCGTGTAGAACCTATGTTGTCCAGCCTAAGCTGTACCCTATTATATATGATTGTTGATATAAATCTGAGGTCAACTTAAATTGGAATATAAAATTTTCGAAACTTATAATTTTTAACAAAAACTATTTTTTTTCTGAAAAAAAAAAATAGTTTAAGTTACTCCTTGTTACATCAGCTATCTGCCAGTCGGCGCTGGAGGGCCAGTAACGACCTCCGGCCGCCGTAAAAAGCGGCCGCGGGCGGCCCCTCGGGGAAGGACCTGCCGCCCGCACTATTGCCGCGAGGGAGAGGGCTGTGTGCTGTTCTGCGGCCCCCCTCAACTGTTGATCCATGAGAGCACCGGGGGACGAAATCCTGACCTCCGGCGCCAACAATTTAGAAGGGGCCCGCCTTAAGACAAAGGGCGGGCCGGCGCAGGCCCGGGCCACGAGATCGGCAGGCCATATATCCCTGGGCCCGGGCGTAGGCGATAGGAAAACAGCGGGGTTTTTTAGTGGGTAGTCGGATGGTCGAACATCTTTCCCGGAGTCCCACATATCCCTCGGTCCCCCCGGGCCGGGGGAACCCGTCAAGACAGGTTTTTCCCCGAGACCAAAAAAAAAAGCTATCTGCCAGTGAAAGTCCCGTTAAAATTGGTGGAGCCATTTCAGAGATTAGCTGGAACAAACAGACAAAATTTATAAAAAATGTTGTTTTGGTATATGTACCGTGTATACGTCTGTATGCACTTAGTAAAAAGCGGTTATTTTAATACTACACACAGACCCTCCAATTTTATTTATTTGTATAGATGTGTAGATTGATGAATATGAATCAAAATAATTTCAGTAGTATATAATGACTGAAAGTCTAATACCTAATAACTCACTTGGGCGTTTACGAAGGTTTTTTTATTACAATTCATTTTGTCTATATATATATATATATATATATATATATATATATATATATATATATATATATATATATATATATATATATATATATATATATATATATATATATATATATATATATATATATATATATATATATATATATATATATATATATATATATATATATATACCTAGTCAAGTCATAAGTATTGTCACACAGTAAAAACTTTTCTTTTAGAATGCTGGCCACAAAAAAGTTTATTGAATTAGAATTTCGAATTGTTCATGAAAATAAAAATGTATAACTTTTAGAATTTTACTCATTTTTAAATATGGAGTGGACGCTTAAAGAAGACCGTGTTGCAGTTATTGCGTTGCATCGTTGCGGTTACGCGCCAATTCAAATTTTTAACATACTGAAAAATTTGAATATTACCAAAAGATTCGTTTATCGTACCATCAAACGATACAATGAAGACTCTAGTGTAGATGACAGGTCAAGAAGTGGTCGCCCTCGGTCTGTTAGGACTCCAGCAGTGATAAAAGCTGTGAAGGCACGAATTCAAAGAAATCCCAAACGTAAGCAGAAACTGTTGGCCCTTCAGATGGGGTTAAGCAGAACCACGGTGAAAAGGGTGTTAAATGAAGACTTAGGGCTTCGGGCATATCGAAGAAAAACAGGACATCGTTTGAATGCTCGTCTAATGGACCTGAGACTGAAGAGATGCCGCGCTTTGTTGAAGCGGTACGCGGGAAAAAAATATCGGGAAATTCTTTTTTCGGATGAAAAAATGTTTACCATAGAAGAGAGCTACAACAAACAAAATGATAAGGTGTACGCACACAGTAGTGAAGAAGCGAGCAACCGTATTCCGCGTGTCCAACGAGGTCATTTTCCATCCTCGCTCATGGTATGGTTGGGAGTTTCTTATTGGGGCTTAACAGAGGTACATTTTTGTGAGAAAGGTGTAAAAACGAATGCTGTTGTGTATCAAAATACAGTCCTGACGAACCTTGTGGAACCTGTTTCTCATACCATGTTCAATAATAGGCACTGGGTCTTCCAACAAGATTCGGCGCCAGCTCATAGAGCGAAGAGCACACAAGACTGGCTGGCGGCGCGTGAAATCGACTTCATCCGGCACGAAGACTGGCCCTCCTCCAGTCCAGATTTGAATCCGTTAGATTACAAGATATGACAACACTTGGAGGAAAAGGCGTGCTCAAAGCCTCATCCCAATTTGGAGTCACTCAAGACATCCTTGATTAAGGCAGCCGCCGATATTGACATGGACCTCGTTCGTGCTGCGATAAACGACTGGCCGCGCAAATTGAAGGCCTGTATTCAAAATCACGGAGGTCATTTTGAATAAACTTTAATGTCATAAGAATCTATGTTTTGTTAAGTTCATTTTGGTATATGAATGGTTACATAATGAATAAACTTGTTACAATTATTTTACATTAAACATGTGACAGAATTTATGACCTGACTAGGTATATGTAGGTGATACAAAGTTCACCGGGTCATCTAGTAACTTTATAAAATTGAAGTATTCTCAAAAAAGGTTGTACACATTGTTACTTCTTTTGGAAATCCATGTTATCGAATATCATAATACTGGCCGAAAATAAATGAGACATTTGTTTGTCAGGTTTTTTGTAATTTATGTTCCTCTAGAATTTTAAGGATATTAAAAGTTTCTTGTTTTCAGGTTTAAATTTCAAAAATGAGTTACTTGGAGAAGGTAGACAGTTACTTGGGTTCCTTAAAAATTGGAAAAAGTAAGTAATGGATAAAAATCTTATTTCCATTTCTTTTTTGCTTACTTATGTTTCTCCTTATTTACTAAAAATCACTCCTTTTTATACAACCTTCTCATAATGTTGCATTTGAAGATCATTTCGCAGTCATTGACGAGTTCTTTTAGTGCGCTTAACGTTTGCGCACCTGTAAATATGAGAATTTGCATTTTTCTCACTCGCAGCCACACACACACACATATATACACTCGGTATCCCTTTACTTAACAAAAAGCCACAACATATATTAGGTAGCAACTTCCGTCTGACCCCTTGTTTTGAAATAAAAACCATAACTGGAATGAACCAGGAATGCCGCTCCCCACCATCCCAATCCACTGGTGGTGGAGACAGTCAATTACACGCCCAACCGCCGAGCACCCCACGCACGTCGCCGCCCGCTTAACGTGCTCACGGATAGACGCGACCCCATTTCTAGGACGCTAAAGCGAATGCTCTCGCGGACGCAATCCCCTCCAGTCCGGCATGGACCAGCCCGACGAAACAGGTTTAGGGATGCCTTCCGCCCCCCATAGCCTGTAGACGTACACAACCCACACAGTACATAAATACACGTAGAATAGATGTGTTGCGGGGGAGTTTCTTTCGCCGTTTCTTCTCCCCCAGCTATAAGCACTCCGAAACGGTAGTAGATTAGAATAGGATCGGCTTCACCGGTGAAGTCGATAGTCCCCAATTAATAGTATTCTTGCCATTCGTGGCTGCTATCAATTATCCCCATGCAGCGTTCGAGCCGGGAGCGCGCCTCACAGGAGGCGCGTGACCGAGCACGCTGCCACGGCTGATCGACCCCGCTCCCACGGGGTCGGAATGCCTTTTCCGCCCGGTGTCGCTGTCGTTGGTCGTCTGAGACGATGACAGCTTTAGCTTTAAGAAAAAAAAAAAAAAAAAAAAACCAGGAATGCTTGTAAACTTGATAAAGAGTTAACACGTAAACTTTTTTCTGTTTATATAAGTACGTCTTTTCTGCAAATATATAGTTATTTGGTGAATGATTGAGGCTCCTACCATTTCTTAGTATCTGTTTTTTCCAAAGCGCTTTTAAAATGTTTTAATTATTCTAATTTTAAATTAATTAATTTTAACGAATCGGTAAATTAATATCTACCAAACATATTTACCTCTAATTTGATCCTTGTCAAAACATCGCGAATGGTTATTGTTGTATTGTTATATGATTAATGTTATGAAAATAATAAAATAACATTCCAGGATTAACGAGGTATAAACAATATTAGAGTATTAGAAATTTATTTGTCTCTGTAAAGTTGTAACATATAGTCTATCGATCAGGGGTTCTCGTAGCAGTGTGGTGGTACAATAAACAACGCTTATGTACATTTATTTCTGTTCATTTTATTATTTGATGACATTATCTGGAATGTTAGCGAAATCAGCCTTTTAAGTCAGCCTCACCTGCCACAATAAAGAGATCATTCTTGGTTACATCACAAGCTTTTACTCTCAGTCTGGTATTAAATATTAGTATAGGTAAAAACTTAGTAATATATCTGGCTGACTAGAATCGGTCTGGAACACTCCAAAAATTTTTTGAGATCCACATACAAAGCACGAGGATCCATCTGGAACATGAGCAGGGGGCAAATACGCTACTTGCTTGGAGCCTTTACTGGGCACTTTGGAACCAACAACATGCTCATGAAGATGGGTCTAACCGATTACGACACCCATGTGCAGGTTGTGTGGGGAACATACAGAACGCATGGAACACCTACTGTGTACATGTGATGCATTGGCCAGGAGGCGAATGAATCTTTTGGGGGTAGGTTATCCAACACCGGAAGTTTATAGGCTCCTATCTCCATACCTCATTGTTAGGCTCATGAGGCAAATTTTCAATGAGATTGGAGAGGAGTGATTGCTATCTAGGGGAACACAAAAGATCCCATTGGGTCGAAGTGTCCGAGATGTTTCTCGGCCCCAAAAATAAGATAAGATAAGATAGTAATATATCGCACGCTTAATCATAAACTGACCTAACTCAAAAAACTGTTTTTTTGGGAAATCGCAAAAAACGTTTTGTCATTTACGACTTATCCCATAAATTGACTTATAACTAAATAGCGGTAACTCAGTGTGGGATAGAGATATCGAAATAAATCTTAGTTTGGCCGATAGAGGACGTCGATACAATGCTGCCCGTTATATTATCTCACTTTAGACCTAAATCGTAATCGATCAGTTTATGATTAAGCGTGCGATATATTTGTAAATCTTAAATTATTAATTTTCAGGTGCTGTCGTGGATTCCTGGTTCATGATGTCGAGTCCAATGCCAATACTATCAGTAGTGGTAGTATATTTAATTGTTATCCGAATTGGGCCTAGGTTAATGAAGAATCGACAGCCGTTAAGGATAAATCGCGTCATCAGCTATTACAATGCGTTCCAAGTGTTTTTAGCCGCTATGATATGTTTTAAGGTAATAGCTTAGTTGGAATAACGTACCAGAATTGAAATATATGTTTTTAATCGCATATAATGTAGCTTTAAGAGTAATAAAATAAAGAAGTTTAATTTATGGCTAAGAATTTTCATAATTTTTTTTTTATTTTTAATATAAGCAGCCAAATACAATTAATAGTCGAATGAAGTTTTAAAATTTAGAAATGAGTATATAGGGTAAGATTAAAAGGTAAAGTAATAGGTTAGACTATTATGGCCATATAATGCGAAGAGTGGAGCGTTATATAACAAACAGGATGCTAGTAATGAGACTGGATGGATACAAGAAGAGAAGTAAACCAAAGAAAAGATGGATGCATTGTGTAAAGGATGATATGATAAAAAAATATGTGAATGAAGGTGGTAAATGATGACTAATAAAGGAGAGTGGAAGGAGAGATCACGTTCTGTCGACCCCACATAGTTTGGGATACGGGCAGGAAGAAGTTTTCAAACTTAAAATTATTTTACAGGTTTTTAAATTAAACCTATTTAGAGATGGCATCATTTATGCTGGATGCCGTTATCCGTCCAATACTCAAAATATATTGGTGAGTATTTTCTTAAATATTGTTCCATTTATGGTAATTTTCTCTATCCTCACCTTTAAGCTTTTATCCGTGCAGGGGCGGAGAAAGAATACTAACCTCTGCGGCCGGGGTCGGCCTGTCGTAAAAGGCGACTAAACAACCCACCCTAGCTACTTGGTAGGGCCTCAAGCCCGTCTGGATGGCGACCACCTTTAGTCTTAAGTATGCCGCCATAATAACCTTGTGTTGTGTTCCGGCATTAGTGACCTAAGTTCCTGTACCTTTATGGGACAGCAGCGTGTTCGCGATGCCACTGGTATTGCAAACATCCATAGGCGACGGTAACTGCTAAATTCTAAGCGGGCCGTTAGCCTGTCTGCTGTCCTACAGCCTTAAAAAAAAGCTACGAGTAATTAGGGGATAGCATTATTTTGTGTTATGAATATTTTTCAAATTGGATATATAAATATTTTTATTGTATTAAAATATTTTGCAAAATGCAAAAAACATAAGGAAGAAGCAGTAATAAAATTGGCTCAAATAGTTTTTATATAGCCAACGATTGCCTCATCTGAAATTAAGAAAGAAAAATACGAAATTATACCCTTTCTTTACTTCTAATAAATTGGTAAAGTGAGTGATCAATTTATTATTTTTATCATCATTAGGCCTGTCCTTTTATACGGATGTGAATCGTGGCCGGTGCTAGAGCGACACAGGCAAGAACTGCGTGTCACGGAGATGAATATGCTGCGGTGGATGTGTGGAGTGACGCGGAAGGACCGCGTTAGGAACTCCCGCATTCGCGGCAGTCTTCATGTCCGTGACATTGCGGATAAACTGCAGGAGTGTCGGCTCCGTTGGTACGGCCACGTTTTACGGCAACCGGATGATTACGTGGGAAACAAATGTCTGGCCATGCCGCCTCCGCCGGGCCCCGGCAGGTGGGGTAGACCCATAAAGTGCTGGCTTGACGTCGTAAGGGGTGATATGCGTGCCAAAGGCCTCAATACCAGGGATGCTGAAGACCGTGCGAAGTGGAGTAGAAAAAGTCGGAAAGCGGACCCCGGGCACCGAAACGAAAGTTTAGGTTGCAACCCGGATACTACGCTTAGATGATGATGATGATGAGTGATCAATTTATTTGTACTGCCTTAGTAGGGCAGTGCCTCAATTCTTATTTCTGTTCAGCCAGTCTTGAAAATTATTATCTGATTTGAAAGAATTTTTTTTCAGCTCTTAGATCTAGGTTGGTGGTATTTCTTCGCAAAATTCACCGAACTTCTCGACACAGTATTCTTCGTGTTGAGAAAGAAAGAGAAACAGGTAATACTGACGAATTATTTTTTTTCAATCATATTTTCAAAGATACTTTGTCTATCCTGTGTAAGACATCTTACAAGATACCTAGACAAGATACTCTTAGAGATTCCTAAGTGAAATTCATTTATTTGTTTGAACAAGAGTAAAATAATGCACAGATGTTACATATAAATGGGTATTGTCCTTATCCTGTTCTGCCCAAAAGGCGTACAAATATTTTCCAAATAATTATAATCAATCATCAGTCACTAAGTATTAAAATCTTATCTTTATATAATATATAGTCTTATCTCAAGTCTTAAAATTATATAAAACAAAAATGTCCAGTCACATTACCAACAAATACAAATAACAATAATCAAATAAAACAGTCAATAATAATAAAAAAAGCTTGATTCATGACTTTACAATTAAATACAATATTATGGTATACAGTAACGAAGACAACAGATAAGCATTTTTATAATAGTAATAACATTTCTCTCATTTATTTATTCGGAACCTTCCTAAATTAAAATTATCAATAGACCCAATCAAAATTTATCTTTTAGAAAATCGTCTATTTTATAATAAGTTTTACTAGTCAATAATTTTTTTAATTGTCTTTTAAATGTAATCATACTAAAACCTTTAAAGTGTTCTGGTATTTTATTATAAATTCGAGGTGCCATGCATAATACACTTTTTTGCATCAACTTAGGATTTGAACTGTGTGCACATAAACGATCATTATATCGTCGATTTCTTTCTTTGACGTCTGACATGCTTGGAAATAGCTGCCGATTACTTTTGACAAATACTGCCAATTCAAATATGTATAGGCATGGAAGTGTTAAAATATTATTCTTTATAAAATAATTTCTACAACTATCTGTTACTTTTAGTCCAAACATTGAGTGTATGCAGCGTTTCTGTAATTTAAATATAATTTCGATTTCAGTTGAATTGCCCCAGAAAATTATACCGTATCTTAGTATGGATTCAACGATTCCGTAATAAGCAGTCAGAAGCCCATCGATATTGATCAATGCCGATAACTTGTTCAAAGCATATGCTGCGCTACTTAACTTTTTGCTGAGTCCGTATACATGTTATTTCCAATGTCCTAAATAAATGTTTGTTTGTTTATATAAATATCATATGGTAATTGTTTTTAACTATAATACATTTTATAAAATTATCTATACTACTATTATAAAGAGGAAAGATTTGATTGTTTGTTTGTTTGTTTGTTTGTTTGCTTTGAATAGGCTCCGAAACTACTGACCCGATTTAAAAAATTCTTTCATTGTTGGGAAGCTACAACTATCCCCGGGTGACATAGGCTATATTATATTTTCAAAAAAATTAGGGATCCTTACTAAAACTCCAATAATGTAACCCAAAGTGTAAAAAAATTACCTAAAATATTATTTAAATCGCGTGCGTTGCGAAAACTATTGATGATAGAATAAAATAATGTACTACAACTTTGCAGAACACATCATTATTTACAAAAAGTGTCGCGACAGCATATGTCTAACTATTATAGTTATGCCACAATAAGTGTTCTTTTATTTTAAAAATTTAATTGAAATGCCGCCCCTAGAAAAGACTCTTTATTTGGATCTTGGTATTAATCCTTATCAAAATAAATTACTTCATATTAAAAACTGTTTCAATACCTTTATATAACTTTTTGAATTATTCAATTCGGATATTCCATTCGAAAGATATCACGAGTTTAAAAATGTAAGTATTAGAAAAATGTTGCGTGGTAGCCGCTCACCCTGTTCGGCTAGCTAGGCAACACCTTATGCAATGTAGGCGTGCGTCACTGGGGTTTTTACAAAAATTAGAATACTTATTAAAAAATAACGAAAAATAAATAAAAAGTAATAACAAAAAAATCATTAAAATAAAAGATCATAGAAATAATAATATTCAAACTTTCTTTATAATTTTATTTTTTTAGTAACCTGACGCAAATAGAAGGGTTTGCCCTCAGGGGCGCTCCTCTGTCCGAGGAGTGCACGGGTGTGCGTACCCGAGGTGCCCGAGCATCCGTCGCTTCACTCCCCTCTCCGTTCGAGGCGACAGTCCTACCTTTCTTTCCGTCTACCTCTTACATCCTTTCCAACTTAGCTCTCTATTCGTGGCGTGGTCCCCGGTGGGATGATTGCGAATACTGATTGGGGTCCCGGGTTCTACCCTGGGACCTGATTTGGTAGTCGAAACCATGCCTATTTCGACTGCGCCTGCACAGAGTGTTCCCGGGGCGGGAATTGCATCCACGCTGTCGGTTGGTCTTGCTGGGCCGGCTACGACGTCAGGCGACTCTGCTTTTTCTGGAGTGTCGTCTGGTAGTCGTACCCACGCCTGACTAGCACGCGACGGGGATGCGAGTCCCGTCCGGAATTGGCCGCGGACCTGTCACTCCCGGCCCTGGTTCTGTCCATGGTCGGGGGCGATCCTGGATGGACGGCCGTCGCTTCCTTTTGCGAGGCAGTAGTGTCCGCAAGGGAGGCGGCGGAACGGGAGCGGGAGTCCGCCACCGCACTCCCCTCCCGCCAACGTAGGCCGCGTCGTCGGCGCCGGAGGGCGGGCAACGATCTCCGGCCGCCGTAGAAAACGGCCGCGGGCGGCCCCTCGGGGAGGATCCGCCGCCCGCACTATTGCCGCGAGGGAGAACTCCGCGTGCTGTTCCACAGCCCCCCTCAACTCCTAGAGTTGTTACAAGAGAGGGCCGGGGGGACGAAACCCTGACCCCCTGGCGCCAGCACTTTAGAAGGGGCCCGCTTTAAGACAAAGCGTGGGCCGGCGCCGGCCCGGGCCACGAGATCGGCACGCCATATATCCGTGGGCCCTGGCGTAGACGATAGGAGAACAGCGGGGTTTTTTAGTGGGTCGAACATCTTTCCCTTATATCCCTCGGTCCCCCCGGGCCGGGATAACCCATCAAGAGAGGTTTTTCCCCGAGACCGAAAAAAAATAGAAGGGTTTAATTTTTAATTTTTTGTTAAATACCCGTGCGAAGCTGGGACGGGCTGCTAGTTTTGTATAAAATAATATGTTAGTCCCAGTTAATCAGTCAAACTTCCTCATTTACCCTAATATATCTCAGTCACCGTAAGATATCATAAGGAACAAGACAGTAAAATTGACGAAAATTTAACATCTAATGATTCAGAAACCAATTGTTCACAACCTAAAATACTCCTTGTTAATGATATTAATTATGTCTCATTGCATATCACTGATTGTATAAGTAATGACTAATCGGCGAAAACGTGGACAATTGGATAACTGCCGCCTTAGGGTGCAATTAGATCAATTAGACATATTTTAGCTACAATAATATTTTGACCTAAATGAAATATTAAACAAGCTGGTGTTATTATCATTGCCGATCCATAATACGCGAATGAATATGGGCCTGTTCTAATATTACATACATCAAACAGTTCATATGATATTGCTATTTATATTGAAAAGGTCGTTGTTTAACTATCTATTATTATTTAACATTAGTGTTGTTGATGATATCGCCTGTTACATATATTAATATATTTTGTATCTACTATTTTTAATAAGAAACATTTCACTAGAATATTGAACTAGCTTAGGAAAAATAATTGAACGTCCAGTAGTGATTTTGATAAATTAGATTTTTTAAATGTAATTTTAATAATTTTCAGATCACGTTCCTTCACGTCTATCACCATGTAATCATGGCGCTTTATTCTTGGAGCTATCTCAAATTCGCAGCTGGAGGAGAAGGAGCGGTGTTGGCATTACTGAATTCAGTAGTCCACGTGGTCATGTACTCTTATTATTTACTGTCAGGTTTGGGACCAAGATTTCAAAAGTATTTGTGGTGGAAAAAATATGTAACCAAAATGCAACTGGTAATTATTTCTCTTGTTTCTTATATAAGTTATCTTTTATAAAATTGACAATGTTAAATTTTAAACAAATTATTAATTGAATATTTAGAAATTTGATTTGATATGAGATGAAAAGTATTTCTTGTGCACTTATCAAAATTACAAAAATAAGGCATGCAAAATAGCCATTAATTATAAAATGAGCTCTATTTAATAATAGAATATCTGTTATGTGGGCTTATAAATAATTGCAATGATTTATTCGATAAAGACAAAGAATTATGACAACGGGTAAAGGATAAATTAGTTTTGAATTCCCTTTTATCTGTGCAGGGGCGGAGAAAGAATACTAACCTCTGCGGCCGGGGTCGGCCTATCGTAAAAGCCGACAAAACATCCCACCCTAGCTACATGGTAGGGCCTCAAGCCCGTCTGGATGGCGACCACGTTTGTTCTTAAGTATGCCGCCATAATAACCTTGTGTTGTGTTCCGGCATTAGTAACCCAAGTTCCTGTACCCTTATGCGACAGCAGCGTGCTCGCGATGTCACTGGCGTTGCAAACACCCATAGGCGACGGTAAATGCTAAATTCTAAACGGGCCGTCAAGCCTGTCTGCTGTCCTAGAGTGATAAAAAAATAATAAATTTTTAATTTTAGTTAAATCAAAATTAAGTTACATGTAAGACTAGCGGGCTTAAAATAATTTGATTTCCTTTTTGTTTTCAGATTCAATTTGTTCTGATGCTCGCGTACTGCGCTCACACGCACTTTTCATCGCGTTGCCAATATGCCTCTGGTTTCACATATTTCATTTGTTCCAATATTACCATATTTCTCTTCTTGTTCCTTAATTTCTATTCTAAAAGCTATAAGAATAAGAAAAACATTGAGAAGGAACTCAAAGAGGAATACGAACGGACCAAAAATGGGATCAAAACTTGTAGTAATGGAATTAAAATGATCAAATCTGAAAATGGTGTACGAAATTGTAATAATTCTATTGATTTAAGACGAGATGATTGCAAAAGTACTGGCGATTCATTAAACCATTTCCATAGTCCTCCCAGTTTGGATAGAGGCGATTATATACATTGTTCTTCTGCATTTCCTAGTGAGACCAAAAAAGTAAATGATCACAATGTGAGCGAATATGAGTTAACAAGGCGCACTATCCAGTCTGCATCGTTTGATTTGAATAGTGTAAAATGATTTCTTGTTTATTGATACCACATTGAGACTGATGAATGTGATGAAAATGGTTTATTATTTAGAGCCTAAAGTAGAACTAGGTCTAAGTTTGCCTAGACAACTATTGTAGTTCAAAGTAATTTTTACTTTTTATCAAAATTAATCTAGATTTCCAATGTATAGTGTATAATTTCATATAGGTACTTAGAATTTTAAACTTACTGATAATGATAGACAAAAAATGGCTGAATTATATAAATTTTATGAAATAATTTGGATTCGCATATCGTATCCTTACAATATTTATTTTGGGCTAACACTTGGTAAGTTTGTATTTAAGATTTAGTTTATGCTAATAATGGCCTTGGTAAGATTCTAATGGAGAAAATAATTTTAAGATGTATCATTTTCAACCTAGAAAATTTATTAAAAATAAACGATTCAATGTATGTATTTGATTTATTATGATATTTTATAAAATATGTAAAAGTAATGTAGTCGAATAAATTGTTAATACACTTTTCAACAAAAAAAATCGAAACACCACTGAAGTTAGGTTTTGAATGAGTTTCATTTTTTTACATTTAACCAAAAATATAAATAATGCCAGTTAATTGTGGATATTATAAGGTATCATTTAACGATTAATATTCGTTAAATGATACGATTATATTAATGTTACAAATTAAAATTAAATTTCTTTAGGTATTATCTTTTGGTGAAGAGGTATGTTTTTACCTTTTAAGAAGAAATTGTTAAACGTTAGAAACAAAGATGTAAAACAGAAAAATATTAAAAAAGTTTATTACCAGAGCTCTTATCACTGCTTCCATGCGGTTCCTCATGGAACGGATAAGCGTCACAATCTTGGGTTGTAGGATGTTATCCCACTCTTCTTGCATAGTGTTTTAAACTGGCCAAGCGTCTCCGGAGCAAGATCTCTCGCTCTGACTCGTTCGTCTCTTCAACTTATCCCATAGGTGTTCTATGGGATTCATATCCGAGTTTCTTGCTAGCCAGCCCATAACCGCAATACCGACTTTGCTCAGGTATTCATTTACAATGCCTGAAGTATGAGTCCTGTCATTGTCCTGCATAAAAATAAAGTCTCCGCCAATAAAATGTGCGTAGGGTACCTACCATATGAGGCTCCAGACACTCATCGATCATTTAATGACGGCAACCAAGGTTAAGATACAAACGCAAGTTCGGTTTTTCTGTCTGCGCTTATGACTCCCTAAATTGTCCATGAACCGCCACCGTAACCGGCTCTTTCTTCAATACACCTTCTTTTTTCCGTCATTACCATACAGCATGATCTTACTATCGTCAGAAAAGTGAACTTTTCTCCATTGAAAGTATGACCAATTTAAGTGCTCCACCTAGTCTACCGTAAATTTTGGGCCATTAGCTGGTTTATGAGGTATCATGCCACGCTCCGCCAATCTCCTTTTTATGGTGGAATCGCTTACAGTCAATCCTCGAACCTCACGGAGCCGCTGCTGCAGTTGAATAGAGTTAAAGTGGCGGTTTCTTAGAGAAACTGACACAATATACTGATCATCTTACTCAGACGTGACTCGATGTCTACCAGATCCTGAACGACGAGAAAACATACCAGTCTCCAAATAACGCTGATACACTGTATTGACAGCAGAGAGGCATAATGCAATCGTGCAGCCACAACAAGCTGACTACGCCTTGCATCCAGTAACGCCATGACTTGGGCGAGGTATCCATATTTTTTAGGGAAAGTTCTCTTTGGTAGGATGTCACAGAGCTTAGTTAACAATCTCGCTCATATCTACTCAGAGCTCAGTTAAAGTACACATGTCAGAAGTGAAACTTATTTGGCAAAATAATTTTTAAATCTCGTTTATATTTATACTAATCTAAAGCTTTAGATTTTCGAGACTTAAACGGAGGGAAAAAGGAAGATATGTTAGGAATTTAATGAATTTAATTGTCATTAACATATGAACAGTGTCGAAAATTAATACAAATTATAAAATTAATTTTAATTTATTTCATCGATATCTTGCGATTTCTATTGGTATTGTTGTATTAAGATGCAATATAAGTTCGTGCTTCTACCTCTCGCTCCATGGCAGTGTGCGTGAGGCGACGTTCGCCCTATCTCTCTCTGGATCTTTCTCACTCGCTTGCTTTAAGTACCACCTGAATAATACTTGCAGTAGTATTTCGATTTTTTTGATGAGAAGTATATTTTTGTAATAAATAGCAAAAAGTGTATTTAGATTCAAAACATTTCATTGATCTATTTCGGAGGGATTCGTATGCAATAAAGTTTCATGTTATTTTCATAAAAATAAATACTCTGAAATAGTTAAACTCAATATATATGTATTCGATGAAGTTAGAATTTTAAAGTAGAATACATCCTAAGTAATTTTGATTATACGAACGACAATATTTTCCATGTAATAAATTTCTAGCAAAACAATACATATTGATAGGTCCTGCATTATTCTAAATACTGCATATCGTAGAATTTAATTGTGAATGGAATAAATATAATGAAATTATAAAAGTAAGGTGCTTTAGGTGGATTTGAAAGTATTTACAATAAATTGCCAACCGCACAATAATTAATTATATTGTTGTCAATAAGGGTTTGTCTTATACTATATATATACTTAATATATTTTGCTAAAAAGCAAAGTGCGTTGTATGATTGATATATAATTTTGCTACATACAGTTTAAAAATAAAGATTTAAAATATTATATACAATACAATTAATAATATATTCTAGATTAACATCGCATTACTTGAAAACAGCTGAACTGGGCTAATCTTATTAAGAATATACATTTCTAGATTATCTATAGCCTAGCGCTATCTACAAACGATCGTTATGAATTAAAAGGCCGCCCACTATCGTGTAATATTATATTACTGAATATTTTAAGTTAGTTTTAAGTATATGTATGCCACAAAAGTTGGTACATCCTACAAAAGTTAAGTTATATTCTTAGATGGTGCGTATGGGTTTGTTCTTCAAATGATTAAATATTGGTAGGATGTATATTATATTTTTAAATCCATAAGTGTGTGTTTATCAATTATATATTTGTAAAAATCTTACGGATTCTGGGATTTGTATTTAGAAAGGAAATCACGTAGTGCTTAGTTAAGCTCAGTCTTAACATAGACTAACGTACACATGTACATGTTGTGTAAAATGTACCCGACTATTATTAGTCAGGTACATTTTCAATGTAAAATCTTATTTACGAGTATACTGGATTAAATGATTCCACAGAAAAATAACATAATGTGTAACTGCACAATATTAAAATTTAGCCATATTAACGACAACCTAAAGAAACACGTCTGTTGCAATAATTCTCGTAAACTGATTGTAAATGTGAACTTATTTTGGTGATAGGCACATGATCTTCGCGTCATGCCATTTTTCATCTTACGCTTCTTATGACCAGAACTAACTAGGTAATTTTATATAGCTATTAAAATTGTGTAATTTTTTTATTGCTGTAGAACAGCAGACAGGCTGACGGCCTACTTAGAATTTAACTAGTTACCGTCGCCTATGATTGTTTGCAACGTAGTGGTACTTATACCGGAACACAACTCAAGGTTATTATGGTGGCATATTTAAAAACCAGAGGTGGTCGCCATCCAGACGGGTTTGAAGCCCTACCACCTAGCTTAGGTTGTTTAGTCGCCTTTTACCACACGCCGACCCCGGCCGCAGAGGTCAGTATTCTAAAAATATTGATAAAATATAGTAAAGTGAATATTAATAAAATTTCACTTTATATTTTATGTTTAATTTTGTTTTATTACATTTCAATGCAGTTTATATCACCTGATTGGTTTATATATTTGTTAAGTCAGTTATTATTAGTTATTTTTTATTTTTTGAATAACAAGAGGTTAACTACAATGTTCAGTCAGATCTTTTTGGTAACTGTACCTCAACTGTTTACTTTCTTAGTAAAAACTGCTGGAATTTACAGAATAAATTTTATACACAATTTTCATTGCTGCGTGCTCTTCTGGATAATTTTTGAGGTGAATTTATATTTTAATCTCGGTGTGTAAAATATTGGAATTCGTTTTTAAACACCATAAATAAGAGGATAATATTCAATAATTCAAATATTAGAAAAAAGTACATAGTAAAACATTTACATAAAGTTTTTAAATTTTAGTTTTAATTATTACTTTGATATGTATTATGAATACGATTAAATATGTACAAAATAACATGTTGAAACTAAGAGTTGATTAAAAGTGATTTCTTCAAAATGTGCATTATTATTGCTAGTTTGAATTAAAAATATAATCAAAATGATAATAAGGATATGAAGTTGGTTTGTGTTTGAATATTGATGATTTTTTTTATTGGAGTAAGACAGTAGACAAGCTGACGGCCTGCTTAGAATTTAGCAGTTACCGTCGCCTATGGGTATTTGCAACGCCAGTGGCATCGCCAACACGCTGCTGTCTCAAGTGTACACGAACTTGGGTCACTAATGCCGGAACATCATCATCATCATCTAAGCGTAGTATCCCGGTTGCAACCTAAACTTTCGTTTCGGTGCCCGGAGTCCGCTTTCCGACTTTTTCTACACCACTTCGCACGGTCTTCAGCATCCCTGGTAGTGAGCCCATTGGCACGCATATCACCCTTTACGACGTCAAGCCAGCACTTTTTGGGTCTGCCTCCTGCCGGGGCCCGGCGGAAGCGGCATGGCCAGACATTTGTTTCCCACGAATCATCCAGTTGCCGTAAAACGTGGCCGTACTAACGGAGCCAACACTCCTGCAATTCATATCACGGACATGAAGACCGCCGCGAATGCGGGAGTTCCTAACGTGGTCCCTCCGCGTCACTCCACATATCCACCGCAGCATATTCATCTCCATGACACGCAGTTCTTGCCTGTGTCGCTCTAGCACCGGCCACGCTTCACAGCCGTATAAAAGGACAGGCCTAATGATGATCTTATAGACCTGTCCCTTCAACTTTACCGGCATCTTGGGGTCACAAATGACACCAGTTACCTCACGCCATTTGGCCCACTCGGCAGCAATGCGTGCCTTGACGTCGCAGTCGATGTCACCAGACTCGTGAAATACAGATCCCAAGTATTTGATTTGGTCCGTGCGCTAAACCGTGTCGTCGCCTATGCGTACGAGAGTGGGATCTGTAGAGTTACAGGCCAAGTACTCGGTCTTCGCCACACTGATCTTCAGACCACCGTTCTCAAGTGACTCCTTCCACGCCTTCACACATCGCACCAACCTACCCCTGTCCGAGTCTGCCAGCGCGATATCATCAGCATACATAAGCAGCCACGGGGGCTGCTCATGTGAGTTTCTGATGCTGTCTGACAATACGTCTAATACCACGCTAAACAGAAACGGACTAAGGACGGATCTTCGGTGCACCCCGACGGTGATGGGGAAAGGTTTTGTGTCGCCAAAAGCGGTCCAAACTACGGAATTGGAGTCATGGTACATGTCTTGGATGATGTCAATATAGGTCTCTGGAACCCTTTTAGATCGCAATGCCCACCAGATTATCGCACAAAGAATACAGTCGAAGGCCTTCTGCAAGTCAAGAAACAAGCAATGCAGAGGCGTATTCTTCTCCTGTATTTCTCCGCGACAGTCCTTAGGGCAAAAACCGGATCCATGGTCCCATGACCAGGGCGAAACCTATACTGACATCCCGAGACAGTGCACTCTTGCCGAATCCGAGAGTCGATAACCTTCTCGAGGAGCTTTATGGTGTGGGACATGACCTTAATCCCTCGGTAATTACCGCAATCCTGCACCGACCCCTTGCCTTTGAAGACTGGAGTAATGATACTCAGTCTCCATTGGCTTGGGATCGTACCGGTGAGGAGTGTCCGGTTAAAAAGATTGGTTAAGATGCCCACACCACGAGAACCCATCGCCTTCCAGGCTTCGATGAGGACTCCATCGGATCCAACAGCTTTCCGATTCTTCATGCGGCGAAGACAATTCTGGACCTCTGCAGGCGTTACCAGTGGCACTAGTCCTTGATTCGGAGGAAGATCTAGCGGCAGTACCTCTTTGTGCTGCGTGTTCAGCAGCTCGGGGAAATATGAGCGCCATCTCTCCTTCGTCGCGAGGTCCTCACATAGCAGGTTGCCCATAGGGTCTTTTACACAGCGGCACTTGGAAATATCCTGTGCCGCTTTAACCCTGGAGCGCTCCATCTTATAAATGAGCTTCTGCCCCTCAGACGATTCCAACTTGTCGTATAGTGGTTGTAAGTGGTCTCGTCTGGCTCTGGCTACAGCTCTCTTGGTGGCGCGCTTGGCAGACCTATATGTGTCGCGATCTTCAGGAGATCTGGACGCTTGCCACTTCTTAAAGAGGGCTTTCTTCGCTCTAGTCTCCCTCTGGACTGTGTCGTTCTACCACCAAGTCTCTTTGTCACATTTGCGATCGCCCTTAGACACACCAAGCACCTCCCTCGCCGACTCAAGGATAGCCGCCTGAATCCTGTGCCAGTAAGCTTGAACCGGTTCGCCCTCACCACCAGCGCACTTGTCGCCGATGGCAGAGGCGAGCTCCTGGGACTTGACTTCATCAAGCAGCCACCACCTGATTCGGCGTTGAAGGCGATCGACACGTTTGCCTTTGGGCTTCACGCAGAGGTCCATGACAAGAAGACGGTGTTGTGCAGTGAGACTTTCACCGGGTATGACCTTGCAGTTGGCTACTTTGCTGATGTGGTGTCTCCTAGTAAGTAGGAAGTCAATTTGGGTAGCATTCCTCCCGCTCTTGTAAGTGATGAGATGCTCGGGTCTCTTTTTGAAATACGTGTTCACGATGGCAAAGTCGGCAGCCACACACGTATTGAGGATGTCCTCCCCTTCCGCGTTGCAGCTACCATACCCAAATCCATCGTGAACACGCTCAAATTCTCCATATTCATCACCCACGTGGCCATTTAGATCACCGCCCAAAACGATCCCATGTGACAATGAAATCCCACGAAGCACTTCTCCGAGTAGGCTCCAAAACGCTATCTTGTCGCCGTTGCTACAACCGGCCTGTGGCGCGTAGGCGCTTATCAAGTGGGTGACTACCCCACCAACAAGCACCCTCATAACCATAAGCCGATCGCTACAGCGCTTCACCTTCAAAATGTCGTCCTGGAGCTCCTCCGAGAGTACTACGGCGACCCCATTTTCCCCATCAGGTGCACCCGTGTAGATCAGCTTGTAGCCATTGCCAATGAACTGGGATCTGCTGGCCTTCCACCGAGTCTCCTGCAGGAACACCACGGCCACCCTCCGCCTGGAGAGTACATCGGCCAAGTCTCTCGCGCGTCCAGTCAGCGTGCCAATATTCCAAGTTGCGAAGCGGAGTTTCGTTTTGGATGGGGCTAGTGTCTAAAGCCGTACTCGCCCACGGCACGGCAGCCCTAGTCCACTTGTCACAGGAGTCGGGCGAAGTTCCTGCGCGTCGTTATGCGGCGACGCCCTATCCGTGACAATACCTTTTCTTGTACGTACCATAGTGTTTTTTTGGCTGGTTTTGGTTTTTACGGGAGCGACTGCCGTCTGACCTCCCAACCCCTAGAGGAAAACCGAGAGGTGCACTTCCTTTGCCGCATGAAAGCTGGCAAAGGAGTAGTCAATCAGTCGCCTTTTACGACTCCCTTGGAATGACCTGGGGTGACCCTATTCTTTTCACTGGCCGGGGTCACACGGCACCACTAATGCAGGAACATAACACAAGGTTATTATGGCGGCATACTTAAGACCAAAAAAGTCGCCATCCAGACGGGCTTGAGGCCCTACCACGTTGCTAGGGTGGGTTTTAATATTAATATATTAACAAAAAAATTATACATTAAATATAGATATTAGTGTAAATATTTTAGTAAATGTACAAACAATGGCATTTTCCACAGATTTGTTCAAATGTTAATAAATGAATGTGAACTAAATGACGCTATTATACGAGTAATTTACATGTATTGAATGGAAAATAAAGATATAAATATAAAATATGTATGTGAGAGATAAAATATACCTACAATATTCAAATATACAACATAATTATACTTGTTAAACCTACGAGAAAACCTCTTATTTTTACCTCTTGGGTTTTATATTTAAATTGTTGAGCTGAAGTAAAGATGAAATATCTCAATGTCCTCAAAGTTATAATTATATAATCAACGACGAGTTGTCGTAAAGGGGTACGCGCGCCTGTGTTTTGTTCTGCTTACATTAGTCGCAAACGAGGCGCGAACATGCCTCACATCCCGTCAATGAACAGTCCGAGGGATCACGTAATTGTCTGTAATCTCGATACAGTCGACACGACCACGACATAATTATGTTAAATAGCATGTACGCAACTAGTTGGTCACGCCGTGATTTAAGTGATAGCAACCTGTGTTTCAAGAGCAATTGGATAGACACTGACGGTGCCATCGATAATGCATAGTTCTTAGGAACTTTCGTTGAACAGCTTCAAGCTGTTCAATGTATTTATTGTATAGTAAATTCCAGATCATAATCATCATCTTAGCGTTGAATGCCGGTTGCAGCCCAAATTCTCGCTTTCCCTTAATATGTTTCAGTGTAAAAAAAGTGCCCTCATATTTGCAGACACTGACATATGACCAAACTGAAGATCTGCTCAAGGTGTTTGGATAACATATTATCATCTCACACACAGAGAGGACAATCTTACTAACTATCGATAACTAAATACTTCTTTTTTTCTTTTTTTAGAAATTAGTAATGTAAATTACCTAAAAAATAATTATTATAATTTTTCTTTTAACTGTATTTTCTTTAGATTCTATTGTACATTTAAAAACATTTCCATTGTATTTAATTCATTTTTGTATATCTTCATTGAAGTTCTATTCTCATGTAGCTAATTTCTATGTTATTTATTATAGGGGAAGGTGCAGCAAGCCGAAGATACAAGTTTTACTTAGTTTTGGCTTGAGGAACCTATATAGTTTTATGTAATAACTAGCTTAATTATATTTTACCATTATAAAAATGTAAATTTTGTAGCAATAAATATATTATTATTATTATTATCTCCGTGACACGCAGCTCTTGCTTGTGTCGCTCCAACATCGGCCATGCTTGACAGCCGTATAAACGGTAACCGTATAAGCCGTAAAAAGGAAACAGGCCTAATGATGGTCTTATAGATCTGTCCCTTCAACTTTACCGGCATCTTGGGGTCACAAATGACACCAGTTACCTCACGCCATTTGGCCCACGTGACAGTAATGCGTGCCTTGACATCGCAATCGATGTCATACGCGTGAAATACAGATCCCAAGTATTTCACTTGGTCCGTGCGCTCGACCGTATCGCCGCCTATGCATACGGGTGTGGGATCTGTGGAGTTACAGGCCAAGTACTCGGTCTTCGCCACATTAAACTTCAGACTGAATTAATTTAATTTAATACAATTAATTTGAATTAAGTCGCGGTATCGTTGTGTTTTCCGCCAACCATGACCTTGCTGCCTTACGATTCATTTTTATATACCGTATTCGGTATTCAGTTTTCCGTTTTGGCGTATTAGGTTTTGAGTTGGGTTCGTTCTGTGTCTGTGGTGGGTTGTCGTGGGTCGTGGCTGTGTAGTCGTTTGTTGACGTTCAATTTTTTTTGTGGTCGTTATTGCTTGTCCAAATAGTAAAGTGTATTGTTATTTTATTAGAACACAGCCATCCAACCCCTCCCCCTCTCCCCCTCTAACATAGTGTGTAATGTATATGCATTTCATTGAAAATGTTTGAGTATTAAGCACATGGAAAAAAGGGAGTACCTATAATTACGCACCGCTTACAGATCGCAAAACTAGCGCACCCTGGAGTGATTTTTCGTGTTGCTACTGTAGCAATATAACCGTGAATTTTTACTGAATTTGGTCGCATTCTGTAGCTTTTCTTTTAACGAACGGCTTATTACTCTTGAGTATTGAGGCTGACGTTGTATGAGATGTTACGTCATTTGATACATCTCACACAAGCTTGAAAGTTGAGAAGGGAGGAGTCCACACAAATATTATTTTCTCCTAGGTAAGTTACAGAGAAGAATTCGTCGTATAAATGAATAGTACCTGGATGACCGAGCTTTGCTCGGTATTTTTCGGCTTCGTGAAGTTAGATTGTTTATAAGCGTTTTTTTTTCAAGATCATTTAGGCATTTTTAAGTGAACACGTGCATTAAGAAGACACAAATAATATAAATAAACAATTGATTTTCTTAGTCTAACCTCAAAGCAAACACTCATTGACTTCTTGTTACTTAACAACGCCATCTGCTAGAATAGCTTTAGTGTTGTTGTGTCGTTAAAGCAATTTAAAAAAAATAGTATTATTATTCGCCGATATATGTCAGGAAGAGTCATTTTTCAGTTTAAATTGGGACTACTCAAACGCCACCTTTTGACTTTTTCTAGAAATGATTCCTAACTAGATCGATTTATCGCCCCCGAAACCCCCGTATACTAAATTTCATGAAAATTGTTGGAGCCGATTCCGAGATTCTAATTATATATATATATATATATATATATATATATATATATATATATATATATATATATATATATATATATATATATATATATATATATATATATATATACATATATATATATATATATATATATATATATATATATATATATATATATATATATATATATATATATATATATATATATATATATATACAAGAATTGCTCGTTTAAAGATATTAGATTTCTCCTTCTAGAGCAAAACAGCAAAGATTAATGTTTTTTTATAGAGATGAATTCTAGTTGCAAATTATTCGCAAATAAATTATTTCAAATATCGTCAGTAAATCTCAATTACCAATGTAAATAAATAACATTCCAGTAACCTGTGCCCTCTGTAATAATTTGCATTAAACAAAATTCATTATAAAAATAATTCGATTGTACTCATATTATTATTTCAATCATTTCTTGTTAATTATCATTCGCAGACAGTCGATTGTAGAGCTTTCTTTCTATTTAGCTTCTATAATGGATATCCATATTGAGAGCTTGAAAGAAGAACAGGAAAATGCTTTGGGCTCCTTTTGGGACTTCAAAGGAGCGTGTAAGTTTTTTTTTTTCAATTGATCGTCGCTACACTCATTAATTTATCTATCCAATTTTTATTTACATTCTAGACACGCTTAGCCTCTGGTGTGCATTTTTGCGTTTAGTATTTGCAGAGTTTTAATATTCAATAGGTATGTAATTAAGAAGCTCACTTTATTAACACAATAAGAACATTTTAAAACCAAACAAGAGGTCACAAATTAAATTTCCACGTTGGCATATATCGTATAGGCAGTTTTTTTTCCTAATATGCAACGGTAAAGGAAAACATCGTGAGGAAACGTCTTCCCTTATCCCACACTATGTGATAGTCGCCATCACAATAATCACATTTTTTTGGCATATTATCTTTTGCGCGATCTATTCTTTAAATTTTCAATCACTTTCGTAATTTCTGTGATATAATATAATAATTTCTAATTTTATTAATTTTCATAATTCAACAAATTCTTCTCAATATTCGAATTACCACAACATTCCAACCTTTCCCAATGTCATCGACAAAGCGCATGCATCATTGTTCCTCCTCCTGTATTTTTCGGGTCGGCACTAAACTTGTCTGTAACGCCAAGTAATTCAAAGGCACTCCGGCCTTTTATGGCACTCCTCAATATATTTCGAGGAACGGAAAGGATATAACTTTTCGAGGTGAACCATACTATGTGTAGCTTCTTGTATGCACCTCTGCATTTCTCGCATATTTGGTGAAGGTATCGATTGACTCCCTTCCAAGCATGAAGACATATTGGTTGTTACATATTTCGTTCTCCTCTCGTAGTTATCTTACTTCCACTTTCTCCCAAATTATTAACCTTATTCTTGAAAATGAGCTAGTGCTTATTTTTAAGGACCGAATAACACTAGTATTGTTCGATCCTTGCCTAGAGTAAGTAGGTAAAAATTATTGCTCCGCTTACTTTTTCGACAAGTTTTCTTCATGTTTGGAGAAGGTGACGGTCAACGTCGTGCGGAGGACCTCATCTAAACATCCATACAAATAAATAAAATTGGAGGGTCTGTTTGTAATATTAAAATAACCGCTTTTTACTAAGTGCATTCGGACGTATACATGGTACATATACCAAAACAACATTTTTTACAATTTTTGTCTGTCTGTCTGTTTGTTCCGGCTAATCCCTGAAATAGCTGCACTGATTTTGACGGGACATTCACTGGCAGATAGCTGATGTAACAAGGAGTAACTTAGGCTATTTTTATTTTAGAAAAAGAAATAGTTTTTGTTAAAAATGATAATTTTCAAAAAAAATGTATACCAATTTAAGTTGACCTTAGATTTATATCAATAATCATATGAAATAGGGTTCAGCTTAGGCTGGGATTTCTAGATTCTAACGCACGTATTCCGGAGGCGCGTGGCGTAACAGTTGCATTCGATAACACTGACTGTTTGCATATTTCATTTATTTATATTTTAGGATTTATAGGGTTTGTACTCCAAAATAAATCATAAGATTATCCAAAAAATGCTGCCCAGTCACTATTCCACGCGGACGGAGTCGCGGGCACAGCTGGTAATATAAATAAAAATGGTTCATTGAAATGTATGTACGCTCATCACGTTCGAATGACTGCACCAAATTGGATGATTCTTTGTTTTGTGTATACGTTATTGTTAGGACAAGGTTTGTGTAAAATGAAAATTGTAAAAAAGCTGTTTATATTAATTATTTTAATGTTATTTTAGAACATAGTCGCACTTAGGATAGCAGATCAAGTGACAGTTGACTTCAAACTTCACACTGATTCATCAATGCTAGACATGTTCAAATCATGTCCTCGACTGGATTGAACATGGAACGATTCACTTCCATATCGGAACCATGTCCGAAATACTTGTTCGCGGAACTATCTCAGTGGAAGTCATGGTCATGCGAGCGAGAAATAAAAATTTAATAAACGACCTAAAGACGAATTAAAGAAACGACCTCTAAATCCCCGTAGACAGCGACTGCAGGTACTGTTCTGTACCGCCCCTTCAATGCTGGATTAAAAGAGAGAGGCGGTGGGGGTCACTGGGGGTTGAAACACTTACTCCAGTGAAAAGAGAATTTTTGAAACGTATGCGCAAACGTTCTCCTAGACGTTTATTTTGCACACGCTGAGGATATGCATTTTTATCCGTGCAGGGGCGCAGAAAGAATACTAACCTCTGTGGCCGGGGTCGGCCTGTCGTAAAAGGCGACAAAACAACCCACCCTAGCTACGTGGTAGGGCCTCAAGCCCGTCTGGATGGCGACCACCTTTGGTCTTAAGTATGCCGCCATAATAACCTTGTGTTGTGTTCCGGCATTAGTGACTCAAGTTCCTGTACCTTTATGGGACAGCAGCGTGTTCGCGATGCCACTGGCGTTGCATACACCTATAGGCGACGGTAACTGCTAAATCCTAAGCGGGCCGTCAGCCTGTCTGCTGTTCTATAGCAATAAAAAAATGCGAGCTGAGGTTTTCTCACTGCACTACAGCATGGGGTATTTTAAAAAAAGCATCATATTTTTTTTACACGGCTAGCAGTATGGTAGCGGTACCTAGCGTCACAGACATTCATAACCGACGGTAACTACTTATAATTATGTGAGCGGCTAGCCTGTTTTCCATTCCATAGCAATGTTAGAAAAAAGAGTCTTAATATATTCGTAGAAACAGTCTAATAACAAATTAAAGAAATATTTCACAGGTCCGAAGTCCTACGTTTTGGTACCCTTCTCTCAGCTATCCTTTACGTGTCCAAACAGCCATAAAATATGCAGTCGCTTAGTGAAAATTTGGTTTTCACTGGGGTGACTTTCATCGTTCTCCTCAACTTCTAATCTATAGTACCCAAGTTCCTGGACCCTGGGACAGCAGCGTGTTCACGATGCCACTGGCGTTGCAAACACTCATAGGCGACGGTAACTGCTAAATCTTAAGCAGGCCGTCAGCCTGTCTGCTGTTCTACAGCCATAAAAATTTTTTTAAGAAAAACGTATTGATTCTTCTCTAGCATGTCGCTTTGAGCGACCCCTAATTATTCCAATTATATATTACTAGTTGACCCGACAATCGTTATTCTGCGATAAAAATTAAAAAAGTACCATATATCCGCATCCAAGGTCCAATCTATCTCTCTACCAAAATTCATCAAATCTGGTTCGGCGGTTTAGACGTCAAAACTTAACACACAATAAGTTAATTTTACATTTATAATATTAGTACGAATAGTATGAATTTTATTATAAGTTATTTCAAGCGTCATCGTGACAAAGTTACAGTTGTCATTATATATACGGATTTAAATTAGCTTTTGACATTTGATAAAAATGTACATTAGATACACGTTTCTGTCAACATGTTAAGGAAGTAAGGCAGCCGAATCCCTAAATCAAAATATATTCAGTTTTAATTATTAAATTTTAAAAAATATTCCATATACCAAATCGGGCCCTAAATTTTGGAAGCAACCGGGATTAACAATCCACTCAATCCAATAACAGAATTCATTATTCAAAAGTCCAATAGCAGAAACATGAACCACGCAAGTCTTTAAGCGTATTTAGAGGAAATAAACTATTCCCTTTATTACGTCATAATACGTTATTAACATAATTCAAGTAAATTTTTCCATTCAAGAATATATTTCTTGTTATTTTGAATATATGTTTACAAAATTATAGGGTATATAAATAGAATGAGCATTGTCCTTCTACACGGCTGTGCAACGTGATCGATGCTAGAGTGACAGAAACTAAAAACTACCTATTATGGAGATGAATATGCTGTTGTGGATGTGTGGAGTGACGTGGTAGGACTGGCAGTGTTTATGCCTGTGTTAGTGCTGATAAATTTCAGGCGTGTTGCCTTCGCTGGTATAGCCACGTTTTACGGTAACTAGCTATTTACAAGGAGAACAAATATTAGGGGTTAATAAATTGCCGATTTGTACTGAATAAATTATAGTTTAATAAAACTAAAAAACACGCTTTTATGATTATTCAAACTAAAAAGTAAAATAATTCTTATTATAAGAATAAAATTACTGACACAAGTTCATACATAGCTCGGAAATCAGGGGCTTCGTTCTTTTATGGCAAAATTTAGGGTTCCATAAAGATCTATTTTATTTATCATATAATAATATCTTTACTCTAGGTTTTTTTATAGATATTGACGGAGCATTATAATAATGTAAACATTACTTACTTCTTTATTAATTAAATTAAATAACATTGGGGTTGGATTCAAAATATCTTAATATTTATGGAGCTATCTAAAAGACAGGCGTCTTTTAAGGCTCACTTACACGCATAGTCGGGTTAAATAAATAAGTGTAGAGTTTGTAAACTCTGGGTTAGTTAATTAAAATCTTAACTCTCATTGTGCCTTGCACCACTAAAAAATATCACCGGGTTAACTAACCTGACATTTCTTTTTTTAGCTGGGAACATTGCAATGTCTATACTTTCCTATTGTAACCCAACCAAAGATGAAAAACGAAACTTATATCTCTTTTACACTACAGCATACTGTATACAGGCTTCCTTTTTTATCCCACAATGTATGACTTTTGAAGATTTTTGTTTTAACCGTATTGTATCGTGTTATTTATTTAGATTTGTGTGGCGTATAAGTGATAAAATAAACAAATTTTTAAAGAATAATGGATAACACACTACAAAATAGTATAGATAGGTACACAATATACAGCGCAACTTAACCTCAATTTATTTTGACAATTAACATTACAGTTCACTAACCCTGTGTTAACGATTTAACCTGTCCACATCGGTGGGTTAAGATATTTAAAAGATTAACCATAGGGTTACTCCTAACTCTTGATGGCGCAAGATAAATTATTTATTTAACCCTGTGTTAGCAGTTAACATCGAGTTAATTAAGATAACCTAGGAACGTTCAAGTGGGCCTAATAAATATAAATGACATTGATATGTACAGGCATACGGGGCAAGGTTTGGCACAATTGAATCCTCTTTCTTCTTCATTATTTAACGTAGCCACTTTAGACATAAGTAAGGCCATTTATAACATTAACATTCTTGAGCAGATCTTCAAAAAAAATTGTGATTGTAACGGACTCAAAAAGTGCGCTGCAACATATACTCATGTGCTCCACTACAAAAATATGTTTACTTATAGCGTATGATTATTATAGGACAAATACTGAATTTAAAAAAGTCTAAAGATATTATTTTGCAGTGGATACCTTCACATGTTGGTGTGAAAGAAAATGAACTTGCAGATGATTTTGCCAAGAATGCAATATCAGAAGGTGTCTATATTCCCGGAACGCCTTCCTTTTTTGACTAATTGTCACATATTAAAGATAATTGCTATCAATACTGGAATGAATATTTCGATTTGCGGTCAAGAGAGAAGGCCATTTGATATAGAACAATTCAGTGTCATACATTTAAATCGCCACGGTTATTGCACAACAACAATTTAAATAGACAAGACTTGATTATAGACTTCGTTCGGGACACATTCCACTTAATAGGTTTGCATCTAATGGGTAAATCTCTGTCTCCAAATTGTGAAGTGTATGGTACGGTGGAAGATGCATATCATATTATGCTGGAGTGTGTTCAAAACGAAGCTACTAGAAATAAGTTTGCTCATTCTAATAAATTAGATATAGGCGAATGTATAGTCATACTTTCGAAACCACTGACAGAGTCGGTTCGGTTGCTTATTAATATTCTTAAAGACGGTTTAAAAAAGAGAGGTTAATTAATTATGTATAAGTTTGTTTTATAGGGCTACATATTCTATTAAAGAATACGCTCTTAAATAAAGACTTAAAATAAACTATACACTTTCTTAAATTAGATAAAATCAATTTAAATTTTGGATATTTCAGACGATTTCGTAGATAAATGGTACTTAATGGGAAGTCCGATGCCAATGGCAATCATCGTAGCATCGTATTTAGCTTTTGTTCTCAAAATTGGACCAGAAATTATGAAGAATAGGAAACCATTCAAATTAACTACTTTACTTGTGATTTATAATGCTTTTCAAGTGATATTTGCCCTTTTTCTGGCCAATATGGTAAGTTTAAATTAATTCTTTATTACTGTAAAGAAGCAGACAAGCTAACGGCCTCACTCAATAGCAAGCAATTACCGTCATCTACGTGCTGGTTTGACACCATAAAGGATGATATGCGTTCCAATGGACTCACGATTAGGGTTGCAGAATTGTACGAATTAAAGCAAAAAATGACGACATTCAGACCCAGGGCACACACTATGGTTAAGCAGGACTTTGGCTTTCAACTGAGATTTGACGCTAAGATGATGATGAGTTTACTTTTGCTTATGAACGTTAGCTGTGCCAGAAGCACTGTTAACACACTGCCATCTGTGTAGGGAAAAAGGAACCTGGTCAGTTAAGCTGGAGAACAGCACAAGGTTATTATGGCGGCATATTTAGAGATCTGGGGTAGTTGTAATTGTGTTGACTTGTTGCTTCTACAACTTTTACAACGGGGCCGCTCCGACCGCTGGGTTTAGTATTTTTAAAAGAACACACGTCAAAGCTCCATATGGGAGATATTGTACTCGTAAAGAAGGACAATCTTCCTCCAGTGCGATGGTTATATGGTAATGTAACAGATAAGTACAGTGGTTTGAACAAGATGACGTGTGTAGTTAGACCAGTCTCTAAAATTGTCAAATGCCAATTAGTAATTTTTTTTATTGCTGTAGAACAGCAGACAGGCTGACGGCCCGCTTAGAATTTAGCAGTTACCGTCGCCTATGGGTGTTTGCAACGCCAGTGGCATCGCGAACACGCTGCTGTCCCATAAGGGTACAGGAACTTGGGTCATTAATGCCGGAACATAACACAAGGTTATTATGGCGGCATACTTAAGACCGAAGGTGGTCGCCATCCAGACGGGCTTGAGGCCCTACCACGTAGCTAGGGTGGGTTGTTTTATCGGCTTTTACGACACGCCGACCCCGGCCGCAGAGGTTAGTATTCTTTCTCCGCCCCTGCACGGATTTTGTATTATTTCCAGTTATTGTGTTATTTCTATTTAATTGTTGAAAGTGTATGTCAACAATTATTTTAAAAAAATGTATGCTCATATACTATGTATATGCGCCTTGATAACATTTTCTCTTCTGTATTATTGATATAATTGTAATTTATATATGTTTGTGCCTGAACTCTCCTCCTGAACCACTAGAGGGCGATTACGGCAATATTAGCTCACGCGAACATTTCTCGGTGATGCATTGTATACCCAAATCGGAATGAAACGTTTGTTGGGTCTTTGCTCATTTTAGTAATACTCTTAGAGGTCGTTATTATCGTTGTAATCATTGTCAGGTGGTCGTTTAGTAGTATTCAGTCCTTGGTTGTAGTTGTTATAATATATTCGAGTTAATGAGTTTGTTTTTGAGTCCTTGGCGTTTGTATACCTTTGTCTTACTCATATTCATGGATAGTCCTATCTTTGCACTCTCTTTAAATAGATATAGATTTAAATAGATTGATTTAGCATTATTTGTAATGGTTCTGAAGTTGTGCTCAGCAATACTAGGTCATCGGTGAATCTTAAGTGGTGTTAATTTTGACCATCAATATTTAGTTCATATTCATCCCAATCTATGTTTTGCTTTTGTAATGCTACGAAGAGCTTTGGCGATAAGCGATCTCATCGATATAAAGGACGGAGGTTTGAAACAATTTTTTTAGGTATACTTATAGATTGCTCAAAATACTCAATGGCAATGGTAGCGTATTCTGACAGTTTTTAAATTATCTGCTACAAAAATAAGTAAAAGTAATAATTTATGTAAGTATGAGTACAAAAAATATACCAGCTAATTGGTTTAAATAATTAATTGTTTACAGGGGGTAAAAATAACTATGCGGGAAGGAATTTTTCAAAAACAATGTATGAGTAACCCAGAAACCATAGATGAGGTACGTTTCTGTTTTTTTTTTCTAAATTTTGAAATATCAACGTCTATAGATAATTTTATAATAATTATTAAAGTAACTCTCTAGTTCACGAATTCATGACACGTTTAAAATTAAGCTATCAAATTGCATACCAAGTTACGGTTGTTTAATGTTTTGTTTAATATTATGAAGTAATTACCACCGTAATTCATTAAAATATCATTTCTTTCAAATGTGGATTCATGTATCATCTTGCTGATGTAAAAACCGTTTTTTATTATATTTTCTACGCTATATTTCATAATCGCTACTATCAGTGACCCATATAGTATATTTGTCAGATTATTACTAACTACGGTGACGCAACGACCCAAAGTGAGTCTTGGCCTCCTACACCAAGATCACACCATGCCTCTCGAACTTGCGATAGTTCTTGCCAGTCGCTATGGTCAAGGTTGAGTAGTTCTTGAGCTACTACATCTACCCAGTGATATCTAGGACATCCAACCGGGCGTCTCCCATTTGATTGTTCCAAGTACGCTCTCTTTACGGAACAATCCTCTTCCCTTCTCTCTAGGTGTCCGAGCCACTGAAGCCTAGCCGCTTTGACCTCTCTAATAATGTTGGGTTCGTACACCAGGTTTTATGTTTCTGAGTTCTTTCTGACTCTGCACCTCTCCTGTCTTCCGCTTTTGTCTGGGCGTTAGGCAGCTTATCTGTGAAAATAATTCATTCGCAATCCCTAGAAGCTAATTTTACCTAACCCATACACAAAACTGCATTTAAAGTTTATACCATTAGTTGCATTAATTCGGTCAATTCAAGACTGGAATAAGAATGTACGGGTCTTTAATGGTAATTCCCTTCACTATTGTTTTTATAGCTATAGGACAGTAAACAGGCTGACGGTCGACTTAGAATTGAGCAGTTACCGTCGCCTATGGGTGTGGTCCCATAAGGGTACAGGAACTTGGGGTCACTAATGTCGGAACACAACACAAAGTTATTATGGCGGCGTACTTAATACCAAAGGTGGTCATCATCCGGACAGGCTCGGTTTCCTAACACGTAGCTAGGGTGGGTTGTTTTGTTGTCTTTCGTGACAAGCCAACCCCGGCCGCATAGGTCAATATTCTTTCTCCGCCCCTGCACGGATAGAACTAAAAGTTATTATATCAATTCGTTGACAGTTCTTGAATTTGAAGACGTTTTGGACCAATTGAGTTTCTATCTTGGCTTAACAATTTTGAATTCCAGCAAGCTGTGATTGTCCTTATATCCATACAATTAAGTAAGGTAATCATACAATTTTGCCTTTCATTCGCTACAGTGAATTTTTTCATTAATCAAAATATTCAGGTGACTACTACGTAAATCATTTTAAAAGATTGATTTCCTGATGATGGAGACTCTACAGGATTGCATTACACAAGTTGCAGGTGTTAAATGATTTGCATATCCTCTTTCCGCAAAATTTATTTTCATAGACGTATTTCTAGTTCAATTAGAACTTATTTTATAAAAGAATGGTATAACTTCTCGTAGACGAGAACGTACGAGCTTTACATCGCCACTTTGAAGTACAGTAGAAGCTCCTTATTCGTGCTTCTTTCAATGCGTTTTCACTATTCGCAGATTTATATGCGACCCAATTCCTTTATACTCGCAGCTAAAGATTTCTTTATTCGCGGATCTTATCGGTGCCTCGGTACGTACATATTAATAAAAAGGATTCCAATGTGTATTCAATTCAATATTATCCTTTGTAAACGCGTCGTCAAATGGACTAATAAAAAAGTAAAATAGTCTTTATTACAACTATGCCTAAAGTATATTGTTAAATGATATCGCCACTGTCTTGTCGCTGTTGGTTCGGCAATTGACAAAAGCCGCCTTCTCCGCGGTCAGTGTTTTTGAGAATGTAAACAAACAGAATGAAATCAACCTTATTACTCAATTTATAAAGTATATTTTTAAATGCTGCCACATATTAGACGTTCCGTCTTTTTGGTAACAACTGCCTTGCGTGTCTTAATGTTTCATCTTCCCATTCGTTAGAAAAATTTTGATCGAGTAACACGTCTCTACCGCTGTCTTCCTAATTTACAATGTCGCCTAAAAAATGACAAACAAGTTTCGATGCGAAAAAAATCTGTATTACCGCTGAAAGAGAAAATAGAAATACTGAATTGTTTACGCCTTGGAGAGTCGTTTGCATCCATATCACGCTCATTTAATGTCAACGAATCAACTATACGATCGATAAAAAAATTCGAAGATAAAATACGGTCGTCAGTAGCTTCAACTTCACTATCAGCGAAAATTGTTCGTGATCCAGCAATAGAAAAAATGGAAGTGGCATTGTCTTTATGCATCGAAGACCGCAACCAAAAAAGTGTGCCCCTGAGTGGGCCAATAGTCCAGAAGAAGACAAAGTGTCTTTACGCACGTTTTAAAGAATCTGGTGGTGGTTGTGGTGGTGAATGTTCAAATGGAGGATACCAAGCATCGGAAGGTTGGTTCGTTAAATTTAAGGTGAGACAATCATTGCACAATATTAAAATCGTTGAAGAAGCTGCATCTGTAGACACCGCTGCAGCAGAACGATATCCAGAAGAATTTGCAAACCTAGTAGCTGATGGAGGATACAAACCGGAGCAAGTATTTCATGTAGACGAAACTACACTGTTTTGGAAGATAATGCCAAACAAAACATTCATTTGTAAAAGCGAATAGTCTGCCCCTGTATTTAAGGAGGCAAAGGATAGAGTTACACTGATGCTATGTTCTAATGCATCTGAAGATTGTGTCATTAAATTACTAGATGCTTTACAGATCGTTAAATCCTCGTGCTTTAAAAACTCAATACAAGGACGACTTGCCAGTGTTTTGGCATGTGCTAATAAGAAAGCGTAGGTTACAAGTGCCAATATTTTGTTGGTTCCGGAATTGTTTTGTTCCTGAAGTTGAAACTTACACCAGGTCATCATCGCGAACTTGAAAAGTATCCAAATATAAAAGTGACATTTTTACCTCCCAACACGACTGGTTTGCTTCAATATATGGACCAAAGAATAACCTAAGCCTGTAAGCTCTATTACATTAGACGAAACTTCAAAATCAAATTGGATAATATGGGATGTGATCCTGATATGAGTGTAATGGAATCCTGGAAGAAATTTGACATATAAAAATGCATCGTAAACATAAGAGAATCATTGACAGAACTGAAATCATACATATTGAAACCATGCTGGATAAAATTGTGGCCTCCTCTGACTACAAAAAAATGACGAAAAATTTGTGCAAAATCAAACTTTGACTGCAAACATAGCTAAAATTGCGAATGAAATAGAACGACATGGGTTCGAACAAGTAGAATCAAGTGACATTCAGGAGTTGCTTGAATCGCAAGATGAAGATTTGACAAAAACTGACTTGGAAAAAATGTTAAATTCACAGCCCATTGAAGAAAAGGCACTAAAAACGTGACATTTAATTTAAAAAATCTTAGTGAAGATTTAAGAATAGCAAATGAGCTTTGTGATTTCTTTATGAAAATTGATCCGTCTATGGAACGAAGCCTTATTTTTAAAAGATAATGCCACTGCTGAATATCAGTGTGAATTGAAGGAGCTTTTAAAAACTGACAAGTAAGAAAAAAATACAAAATTCTTTAAACCATCGCCTAATCCTGAAGATAATGTAATTATCATGTTATGGTCAAAAACTTCAATTAAACTATTTTTTTTTATATATATGTTTTTTATTTTGTCACCGAGGAACGTATCTCCTATAATTTCATATAAATTACCCTTCCATATTCACGATTTTCGTATTCGCGGCATATTTACGGAACATATACCCCGCGAATAGAGAGTTTTTACTGTACCCATATTGTATTTTCTATTGTAGCTATCGTACGATACGATACGGTATCCCAAGAAGTATTGCTTTGACGTCATAAATTAGACGTCGACTCGCTAGACGGTATGCTAAAGACCGTGTGAAGCAGTGAAGAAAAAGTTAAAAACCGAAACAGAAAATTTTACGCTAGACGATGATGAACATAGTAGCAATCCTATACCCAGTATATTTGTTTTTTTTTTCAGATGACATCAGGAAGCTATTATTATTTCTTATGCAAAATTACAGAACTCCTCGATACTGTATTCTTTGTACTCCGTAAAAAGCAAAACCAAGTGTCCTTCCTCCACGTTTATCATCATGTTGTGATAGTTTTGGGTGCTTGGTTGGTCTTGAAATACGAGCCAGGTGTTGGTCTGTTTTTAGGACTGCTGAATAGCTTAGTTCATGTGATTATGTACACTTACTACGGATTGGCAGCCTTTCCCAGCCTGAGGAAGTATTTATGGTGGAAGAGGTATATAACGAAGCTTCAACTGGTAAGTGGAATCATATTATTAATCTAGGTAATTACTTTTAGTTAATCTACACCTCTTGCGGTTAAATTACAACATGATTAACGCCATTATCAGGTGTACCGAAAAGTCATTACAGGTTTCTTCGGAAAAAAACTACGTAATTTTCATATCTTGCCCATGTTTTAGGTAATTTATGGATGCCATCTCAAAAAAAACTGTTTGCACTTTGAACAAAACCATTCAACGAGCCATTTTCTAACTTCTTCGAAATTGGCGAAGTGCTGCTCTGCAATCGCGTGTCCCATTGATGCGAAAATTTGTTAGTCAGACGGTGCAAGGCCTGGAGAGTACAGAACTTGCGATAATATGTCCCATCCAAGTGGTTTCAATCTTGACCGGTTTTGCTTTATGAGACGGCTCGTTATCGTGCTTTAAAATCACTTTACCAGGTCTTCGGGCCCACTCTGGACGTTTATCGATCAATACATGGTTCAATTGATCATTTGTTGTCGGTAGCAATCACATTTAATTATTTCATCAGATTTCAAAAGTTCATAATACACTCTGGTCCGACCAAACACAGAGCATTGTCTTGCAACCAAAATTATTTGGCCTTGGAATCGATGAACCGGCTTCGCCAGGTGATAACCATAATTTTTTGCGCTTAGAGTTTCCAAAATAAATCCACTTTTCATCACCCGTCACTATTCGATGCAGAAATGGCTTCCGATCATACGTTTGAAGCAAATATATATATATTTATATATATATATATATATATATATATATATATATATATATATATATATATATATATATATATATATATTTTATAAAAGTGAAAACAAAAACCCGAAATTATCTAATTGTTATCATATATATATTATAATTTCAACTTTTTGAACTGATATAATAATAATTTTTCATGAATCTCGCTAGTTTAAAAAAATGGTAACTGTAATGTCACACATCAATTGGAGGCGAGTTCCGTCACTGGCATTGTATTTTTATTTTAAGTTTCCAGTATCCTTTTTTTTTCAGGTTCAATTCGTATTAATTATTCTACAGATCTGTATAAATCAAGCGATATCAGAATGCAAAATATCAAAGCCAACAATAACACTTATTTGCTTTAATTTAATACTATTCGTATATTTATTTACAAAATTTTACATAAATTCATATTTAGTGAAGAACAAAAAAGAGAATATTGAAAAAGACGTCAAGAGGAATACAATACAAGGGAAATCAGTTATCAATGGTAGAAGCGAAGAAGGTAGAAAATCTGCAATCAATGACAGTGATGTAAATTTTTCAATTGGTAACAAACCAATAATTTACAATCGAAACTACAAAAATAAGAAACTTAATTAAACTGTTTCATATAATCGCATAAATCGTTATTAAAATAGGTTGAATATTTGTATTATATTTAATAAAATAAAATATGGTATAGTAATAAAATTAGTTTTTTTTATTAGTAAATACATTCAGTAGCTTGTAAAGATCCGAGATGAGTTACATACCAATAATAAGTTAACTCGAATTTCTGAAATTTTTAAGTTCATACTTGTACGAATAGTCGTAGAAAGATAATCGTATCTAAAGGTTGACATCATCTGACATCACCTGGTTAGTGGGTACAGGCTTCCTTTTAGTGGAGATTTCCTATTGTGGTATTGCCCTAGTGACCTCGAAATGCTAGCTTTTAGGGGAACCCCACATGACAAAACTTTGGAATATGTATCTGATATTCTAAAGTCAACGTATTGCGATTTAAATCAATTCTTTGATACGGTTTAAATTTAAAGGCTTATATTTTTATTGAATTTTAATTGAATTATTTCTATACTTCATGTTACTTTGATGTAATTTTTATGTGTTTTAGATATTTAAGCAAAATATAAAAGTGCCGATGTTGTCAATTACAAAATATGATTCCACTGTCAAAAAAGTATAATATAATCACAATCATCGGTAAATTTTTGGTAATAGTGTAATATGATACGGCGCTGCATACGCGTCAAGGGTGTTCCGCTTGGGACGAGGAGAGCCATGTTCACATCGTGGTAGTGGGTTTGGGCTTATCCGTCCTGGCTCTGAACACTGCAATAGTTAAGAGAAAATAGGTCTAGGACGCCGCCACCTCTTTTTTCATGTCCAGAGATGATGGAGCGGGAAAGAGACTGCAGCAGTGACACTCGCGCCCACTAAGGCTGACGTCAGCGAAGAGTCGCCAATAATCAGTACAAACAATACAATATAAGAAATAATGCATACTTTTTTTTAATTAATGCAACTAGATTATTAGATGTTTATAAACTTGTAATGCCAGATTTAAAAACTTATCCAAACAATAAATGGAAAACTTTTAACTTGCACATGTATTTTCCGCAAAGCTAAAATTTTAATTAATGTCTTGTAAAAGGACCAAGAAATTGAAGTAGTCAAAGCAACTTAATTACTAAATATCACAATATGCAATAGGTATAGATCAAAAGATTAAATTGAAGACATTTGTTCAAGAGTCAATAAGATTGTTAGTGCATTTTTTACTTTATATAAGACATGAAACATCTTACCGGTACAATCTCCATACATTAAAGCATCATTTATTTAAGAGCTACCGCTCTTGGCGCATCTTCCAATTCTCTATATATGGCGTCTTTCCTGTTCTTGCTAAATAGATGTCCTTTTTGGTCTCCCGCTCTTCCACTTTTCTTCAATTCTCCCTTCCATGATAGTGTTGATTAGATCACCGTGTCGTATACCGTGTCCAACCATATGTCCTATTTCGTTCTCAATAATTTCAAGATGTCCCTTTTCCCTTTCGCCATGTTCAGCACTTCCTTGTTGGTCTTTTTCTCCGTCCAGCTTATCCTCAGAATTCTTCTCTAATACGACATCTCAAATGCTTCTAGCCTTTCCCTGTCCCTTTGTGTTAGAATCTACGTCTCACATCAACACAACGTAATACTCCGGATGTACACATTCATTAATTTTTTGCGACCACTGATATTTTCACGTTTAGTAGGTGTCTCTTGCTGTTAAATGTTTTTTTCGCCCTTGCTATTTACGCTATAATGTCAAGTGCACATCTAGAGACATTTGTAATTAAACTTGCTAAATATTTGAATGACTTTATTTGTTTTATTTTATACAATAGATGTGTTATTATTGAAGGTTACTGGATTATATAGAAACTGTAGTGGTTTTTGTTTTATTATAATATGTGGATTTTCAGAGAAATGATGAATGTATTTTATCTATTTATGCTAAAATAGCATACAGTTCTGAGTTAAAATCTCCTAATATAGTGACGTCATCAATAAAGCGTATAATTTATTCGTTTTCCTATTGAACTTTGACCCCACCATCCGCTTATCTATTTAATAAAACAATGGAAAAAAATTTAAAACAAAATTCCTTTTATTTTGATAATATGGTAAAAGCCATAGGTTATTAAGCCCTTTTAGAAACTAAAAATATTATAATTATAATATAATGGTATATTATATAAATAAAAAATATAAATATATATATACATACATACATATATATATATATATATATATATATATATATATATATATATATATATATATATGTATATATATATATATATATATATATATATATATATATATATATATATATATATATATATATATATATATATGTATATATATATATATATATATATATATATATATATAGTCACTTCCGGAATATAAGCGACCGATGAGAGTCGCTTCCGAAGTGTGGAATGGGGACGAGTGAAGGACATGCCGACCGCTTCCTTATAAAGCGCCGTAAGTAGGTGCCAGGCCCTCTTTTTCGTTCGGTCATCGTCGCGTGCAGAGGCTGTCCGTCGGTCTGCCTGCCGTCCCACCACTGGTTACTATTCATAACAGAAGAAAGAACGGAAGCTGTCGGTCTGCCTGCCCTTCTTCTGAATCGTCCACCGCTGGTTCATAAAGTTCATGGGGCTGGTTCTTGAAGTTCAAAAAATGGCTGGTTCATAAGGGTTTCCTTAAAATGTATATACATTCTGACAGCGAAGTCATTCGCACATAATAAAGCTATTAATTTATTAAGTTCAACATATTTAACAAATGTCAAATATCAATTAGCAAGCTAGAAGGGAGCCTTTGATAATAGCCTTATATAATTCTTTAACCAATGCCACAGTGCATACAGTGAAGACACTTGTACATATCCGTACAGGAGCGGAGAAAGAATACTAACCTCTGTGGCCGGGGTCGGCCTGTCGTAAAAGGCGACAAAACAACCCAACCTAGCTACGTGGTAGGGCCTCAAGCCCGTCTGGATGGCGACCACCTTTGGTCTTAAGTATGCCGCCATAATATCCTTGTGTTGTGTTTCGGCATTAGTGACCCAAGTTCCTGTACCCTTATGGGACAGCAGCGTGTTTGCGATGCCACTGACGTTGCAAACACCTATAGGCGACGGTAACTGCTAAATTTTAAGCGGGCTGTCAGCCTGTCTGCTGTTCTAGGCAATAAAAAAAAACTTGAAATGTTTAGTTTAAATACGTGACTTTCAAGCATTAATGTGCGTATGTGTTAAACAACCTAAAAAGGCATATGAGGGCGACTAATTACTAAAAAGTGGCATACAATACATTGAGAACTCGTACCTTGATTTTCATAACATTTTTAGAGACGGTTCCAAAAACGATTCAGGTGGAGGTGCTACTTTTTAAGATCCGCAGTTTAATATCCCCGCCAAATTTAATATTAGTTCCAATATTTCCATGAATTGATTGCTATTGCAGAAGCATTTTCATATATTAAGTCTATAAATAGACATAAATTTGTTATCCTCACTGATGCGAGGAGCGCGCCTCAACACTTGGCTCGGAGTGCTTCTATTTTATTTCGTCTATACGAGGTATTCCAATTGCCTATACCGTATTGGAACTGATGCTGCAATTAGAAGACCAAGGAAAGATAATAAATAGTTCCGCGATGGATCCCAGAGCATACTCAAATAACTGAGAATGAAATAGCGGATTTGTTAGCTAAACGAGCTTCATCTGAGGGTAATCATTCCCAGTAATGCCTATATTCCAACTACATATCTTTGTTTAGATATATACGGTGTATAAATTTTTGGAAGGTATATTTCAATAAAAGATCCCTAGAGAAAGGTATTTTATTTTGAACAATCCAACCCTAAGTTTCTTGTAAAACGAGAATAGACAAGAGCAACTTAAAAAAGAAAAGATATCGTAACTTTTTTGAGACTACGCTCCGGACATATTCTACCAAATAAGTTTGCATTTCTCATGGAAATGGCCAAATTGTAGTACATGTCATAAACCAGAGGACATTATTCATATTTTAACAGAATGTACTCGCAATTTTCAATTCAGAGTTCAGCTATTTTGAGTGCATGGTCTATCCACGTTGGGAGAGTGCATAGGCTTTTTGTCATCTCGTTTGTCCGAAGAGGTCAATAAGCTTTGCAGACTATATTATTCATTTTTAGCACATTGTAATTGAGTTTATTAGTAGAAAGTTAATATGATTTACGGGTGACATTGCCGCTAGGCGGGAAATCCCTTTTTAATAAAGAAAAAAGAAAAAGAATATAGTATGGTGAGCATACATTTATAGTCCAGGTGAGTAGGAGGTGCACGTGAAATCATATCCCGCCGCCCGGACGTCGGGCAGTAAAGGAACATTGGGCTTAGTGAGTATATCAACGACGTGCATCCCCTTATAGAACTGCAGCTATGGGGGCTCACGGGCGTACTTCACCTGAATCCCCAAACAGTAGGGTATACGTCAAGTATTTCCTCCTTATAACAAAAAGAGGACTGTAAAAGAAATACATACTTTTGCAAACCGAAATAGACTAAAAATACTGTCTTTTTGACCACGTCACGTTCGAGTCTTGTTTTAAGGCGGAAGAAGTTTTGGCTTAAAGCAACGTAGCTCACGCGCATATTACTCACACTCACGCTATTACTTGAGTCCCACACTACCGTCCTCTATTGACGAAAAGTGCGTTGCATTCAACTACAATTGCGAATCTATCAGTTTAATGAAAAAACCTCTATTAAGTTTTTGTGTCTAATAGACACAAAATTTGCAATAATTTGCTACTAATGTATTTTAAATTGAATATAACTAACACCCTGAATGCTGAAATCGTTTTGGACAATCCATAACGTAAGTTGAACAAATAGATTTCTCAGTTATTTAAGGAAACAAAATACTATAAATTGAGAATCTTCGTAAAGTGAGAATTACAATTTCATTAAAAATTGTATCTAAATTAGTTCAATGCTACTATAATTTGTTTGTTGTAACATTCTAAACGAAATTCTTCTTTGTCGTGTTCTTCATTCCTGAAGGTCGTGCCCGCCTTGATAAGCCTTTACGGAGACGTTGACGAACTGCTTCTGCCCTTATCCCACATTATATGGGGTCGGCACAACATGTTACATATTATAATAGTTGTGGCTTACTTTTTACAACCGGCCGCTTGCCTGACGCTAACCCCTTTCTGGGGAAAAATCTGTAAATTTTTATTTCATCTTCTTTAAACTTTGCAAAAAGAGTATGAAATGCACCATATTCTTCACTTTCCAATAATATAGACGCACCCGCAATGACCTTTTACGTTTTTCTTTCTTCTTGTTCAAATACTCGTAGTATGCCAATAAAGTTTTTTTTCTTTATACTCATACGTGTAATCTACATGAAAACCAGTACAAAACTAGCGTGTATACGAGTATACGGCACTCGCAACTAACATCCATCCGGTAAAAAAATCAGGATATTCATTTAGTGCCGGTCCATCGTCCGGTGGAAAAAACGGAAGTATACAAGCGGCCTAACGCGCCGTCGCGTCGGTCGTAGACACTACTGCGTCTGCATAGGGCGTTGACGGTCGAGCATCAGGGTATGAGGTGGGCACAGCTGATGTAGGACGTGCGTGTCTTCGGCTGTTTTCTTTATTTTATCGATCACTGTGTACAATTTTGTACAGCAAAGTTCCGTCGGCCATTTTTGCACATGTAACGTCATGATTAGATTCGGATCCAAATTTGTTATATCTATAATTATTGCCTGTACGTGTATGAACACGTGATATTTTATAAAGATAAATTATTTAGTTCACTTTATACATGTAGTATCACAATGTAGACCAGGGTCGATAATTTTTGAAACTAAAAAATAGCAGTAAGATGAAACCCATTAGAAAAGGAGGGGAATATGATAAAAATGAAAGGAAAAATAAATTACTGGCGATCCGAGTTCGGGAAGTGGGAGGGGATGAGTTTTTAAATGATTTATCACGATTTCCGGCAAAACTACATTTCCTATGAAAAAAAGTTAAATGACAAAGTTGTACAGGTAATAAAAAATTTACAATTTTTTCACATAACCTCAAAATTTATGTGAAAATTTCAAATAACCATGTTTTTGGTTTTTTATTTTTAGCTTTATCTTAAAAAAAAATTTCTACGATATTTGGTGAAAACATACCTTATTAAGTCCCAAATACACTGTAACTTATTTGATTTAAAATATTTATTTTTTTACCTAGTTTTGACTAAATATCATAAAAACCCCAATTTTCAATCGAAAATTCTCGCGTCAAAATATGAACTTTTTTCAAAACGTCGGTGAGCTTTTTGTTTGCTGAAATCTCTACTTTCTGATGGTGTAGAAAAAATATACATTATTATAGTAATTGTTCTCAGAAAATTCAAAAACTTTAAAAAAAAACTCGAAGGACCATTTTTCATAGGACTTGAAATTTTGCCGGAAATCGAGATAAACCATTTTTACCCTTAAAAACTCACCCCCTCCCACTTTCCGAACTCGGATCGCCCGTAATTTATTTTTCCTTTCATTTTTATCATATTCCCCTCCTTTTCTAATGGGTTTCATCCTACTATTATTTTTTTTTTCACTTTTTACCATTTTTGAAGGCTTTGGCCCTGGCCTAATGCTTATTATTGGAAGTTTGATTAATATTTTACACAAAGAAATACAGTGACAACTAACATGATTGACAGTAACATGGAAAAAGACGTTTTGGTTACTTTAAATATTATCAACAAAAATAGTAAACACATGTTGAATTACAAATTTCAAATAAATACACTAAATCTATAGATGTTGCAAACATTGACGTCATTGTGTTATAAATCTCCATGCAACGGATTCATACCATCAGATACCGATCTAGTGGTAAGTGATCTGGTTGCCTGCTATAGTTTACTTGTAGTAATAGAAGAGATAATCTTTCATACATCCGGCAATTGTTTCTTATTTATTTTTCCTCAACGATTTTGTTTGCCATTGTACCGAAGACAAGTTCATATTACCGAAAAGGTGTTGCTGATTTTACAACAGTGCATCAGCAGTCGTGTACCGATGGACATATATTAAATGGACAGTCGTATATTTTTAATTATTAATGTTATAAAATAATTAAATACAACTTAGTAAGAATATTCTACAAAAGTTTTAAAGGTACGTTAATTTCTAAATAAATTTTAGTTGTTAATATGCATGTTTTTAAATATAATTGTTATTTAAGACGAAAACCATATATTATGAGTTACTGTTACAGTTTTAATTAATTTTATATGGATTTCTTTACCTCTTTATAAACATGTGAATGTACCATTTAAAAAAATAAAGTAAAAATATTTCTTGCGTTACAGTTTTAGTTCGTTAGTGTGTGAATCCACAGCTTAGCTTATAACTTAAATATTTACTCTCCGAAAACTTTAAGTGAAACTTTTCTCCATGCAAGGGTGGAGTCTTTCCCTTGCAGCCGGAGGCGGCCTGTCATTAAATGCGACAAAACAATCCTAGCTAGGTTATAGGGCCCAAATCCGTTCCTTGATTTCTAGAAATGCCTCTATAATAACATTGTGTTGTGTTACGGCATAAGTGAATTATGTTCCAGTACCCCTACGTGGACGGCAACTTGTTAGCGATGCCCCTGGCGTCGCAAACATCTATAGGTAGTGGTAACTGTTTATTATTAAATGGGCTGTCAGTCTGTCTGTTGTGTTTTTGTATTGAGTTTTAATTTTCGGCATCTCAAATGTTTTTATTTTTTAGTATTTGACATAAATAAAATGTAATTTAAGGTCATTACATACGTAATTTTATTTCTACTAAAATAAGTTTCATTTGTGTCATAAGCGATGTCGGAGACATTGTAAAGTAGATAATAAAAACTAACAAGTAAATATTTGCCACTGAAACAGCAGTTTTAGATGTAATCAATATTTACATTAAGATAATGACGTTTTTCTGCTTTATAAATTAATGTATAAAATAGTGTAATGCAATGATGCTTCAACCTGCTTTACAAATCTGAATATCATTGAAACAAAATTCTAAACGACTGAATAGAATATTTAATATAGATTAGTATAATTGTAGTAATGAAACACGAAGGGCACTTAATTGTATGTCTAATTATTTATTGTCACATATTTCGTTTTAAATGGAATTGTGTCAATGTCGGGAATAATCGGTGTATTTCATATACAAGAACTGGCTCTTAACATTTTCTCTTTATTGTTCTCTATTAAAATTGTTAAAGATTTATCCATTACATCTATTTTAAACTTACAGTATTAAAGCCTGCGGCACCTCATTATGCCTCGCAAATCTATTAACCCCTTTAAGTTTACTGTGTCTTGACTTGTTAGTCTGAAATAAGAAAACCCTTATTTGCTTAAATTCGTAAAATTAAAATTATTTAACAATTTTATACGCAAATAGACACACAATCAACTAATTATCTTAATTATCTTTATTTGACTACATTGAGGCCTTATAAAATAATTTGTCAAATCCATCAATTATTAGTTTTGCAACAAATAAAGAGTCTAATAATAGTATCTCAAAATGATATATTTAGTTGTGGCTTGTGCCACTTGTAATTCAGTATTTTAATAATGATTTTAATGACGTAATCGTCAATTGTATGTTATTGCGTCCCTAATTTTTTTCTTGTTAGAAATTGAAACGCGTAATAAATTATGAATTAAGCAAATACGCCACAGCAAGATCAATTACTCGTTTTCTTTGTTTATTGATTGCTAGCAATCTAAATATTAAATTAACCATATAATTTTATTATTATTATTATCACAATGGTCTTCAATAAACAATGTTTTGAAATTTACAAATGACCATAGTGATGTTTTTAAAAAATAAAACATATCGGCTTTAGTTTCGATTAAGTTTTAGACTAAATAGTAGGTCAACACTAAAATGGAATAACAACTTCGAAAGAGTCAAGCAGTACAGAGTTTTCCATTTATTTTCGAAATTTTTTTTAAATGCTGTAGGACAGCAAACAGGCTAACGGCCCGCTTAGAATTTAGTAGTTATCGTCGCTTATGGTTGTTTGCAACGCCAGTGGCATCACGAATACGCTTATGTCCCATAAGGGTACAGGAACTTGGGTCATTAATGCTGGAACACAACACAAGGTTATTATGGCGGCATACTTAAGACCAAAGGTGATCGCCACCCAGACGGGCTTGGGGCTCTACCACGAAGAAAACGACAGAAACATAAGAAAAGAAGGAAACGACTTAACGAGATTACCTGTTTTTGTGAGAAAATATGTATGGGTTTGACTACGGACGGGCACGGCTAACGACGTTAGCCCCAACTCACGCAGCCCAAACATCTCGAAAGATCCGCTTCGCAACATGGAACATAGGCACGCTAACCGGACACGCAAGAGAGTTGGCCGATGAGCTCTCCAGGCGGAGGGTGGCCGAGGTTCAAAATTGTCTTCGCCGCACGAAGAATTGGAAAGCTGTTGGATCCGATGGAGTCCCCATCGAAGCTTAGAAGGTGATGGCTCTCGTAGTGTGGGCATCTTAACCGACTTTTTTAACCGGACTCTCCTCACAGGTACGATCCCAAGCCAATGGAAACTGAATATTCATACTTCAGTCTTCAAAGGCAGGTCGGTGTAGGAGTGCGGTAATTACCGAGGCATTAAAGTCATGTCTCACACAATGAAGCTCTTTGAAAGGGTTATCGACTCTAGGATTCGACAGGAGTATACTCTCTCAGAATTTCAATATGGGTTTCGTCCTGGTCATGGAACAATGGACCCTGTTTTTGCCCTAAGGACTGTCGTGGAGAATAACAGGACGAAGGTTACGCCTCTGCATTGCCTGTTTCTCGACTTGCAGAACGCTTTCGACTGTATTCCTCGCGTGATAAGCTGGTGGGCATTGAGATCCAAAGAGGTTCCAGAGGCCTATATTGACATCATCCGAGACATGTACCGCGATTCTGATTCCGTGGTTTGGACCGTTGTTGGCAACACAAAATCCTTCATTATCACTGTTGGAGTACACCAAGGATCCATCCTGACAGCATCAGAATCTCACATGAGCAGCCCCCGTGGTTGCTCATGTATGCTGATAATATCGCGCTGGCAGATACGGACAGGGGTAGGTTGGTGGGACGTATGAAGGCGTAGAAGGAATCGCTTGAGAACGGTGGTCTGAAGCTCAATGTGGCGAAGACCGAGTACTGAGCTTACATTTCTACAGATCCCACACCCGTGGGCATAGGCGGCGGTACGGTCAAGCGCATTGATTAACGTTAATCTCAATGTATTATTTTCATAATTGGCTCACTGCAATTAAATAGTACTCATCATCATCATCTTAGCGTTGAGTCCCGGTTGCAACCCAAACTCTCGCTTCGACGCCTGGGATCCGCTTTCTGACTTTTTATTCTCCACTTCACACGATCTTCGGCATATCTAGTGGTCAGTCCATTGGCACACATATTAACCCTTACGACGTCAAGCCAGCACTAAACTTAGTGGCCATACCAGCGTAGGCGACACTCCTGCAATTATCAATGTAATTTATTTATTTTTATTTACAAGGCTGCCGTCAATGCGAGAGTTCCTAATATACTTCCGCGTTACTCCACACCTCCACCGCAGCATATTCATCTCCGTGACTCGCAGTACCTGCTTTTGTCGCTCCATCCCCGGAGTACTGCAATTAAATAGTACTAATAAGACAAATATTACTGTCGTAAAAGGCGATAAAACAACCCTAGCTACGCCTAGATGGCAATCAGTCGTGGTAATAATAACCTTGTGTTGTGTTCCGGCACTAGTGACTAAGTTACAGTTCCACTATGAAGACGGTAGCATGTTAGCGGTACAAACATGTATGTACGACGCTAACTGCTTTAAGTGTCCATCGGCCTGCCTAGTGTTACACAGCAATAAATAAATAATATTGTATTCAAAGATGTCTTTATCTGGAATCGGTTAAATTTTGGGGTTTGTGAGTGAAATTCTTATTTAAGAACATCACTAATAACGTTAAATACTTTACGAAATTTCCAAAAATTTATAACTTTATTGAAATTGTTTTGTTTAAAGATTGCGAGTGCTTAATTAACACTTAGCAATAAAAATATTTGCAATTCAATAGTAGTGTATCTCTTAATCTCTGATGTATCTATTTTAAATTTCAATGTGTGGATGAATAAGTTCAGAAAGAGGAGTCTTTTATTTTGTAAATTACACTATAACTCGGCTTTCATACATCGTGAGCAACTTTGAACAATAAAACCTCCTTGCGTGTGTATGTAAATATTAAACAGACGGTGTTGTGTGATGCCAACTTTGGCGTTTAAAATTTTATCAAAATTTCATGTATACATATTTTTATTCACACTAATGGTCCTAATAATTTAGCAAATTTTATAACAAAACAACAAACATAGAAAAATAATATGAAAATTACAAACGTTATAATAAAGAAACGTCATCTTGGGTAGTAATAAAAACTGAAAACAATAGATTATTATGCACATTAAAAGAATGATAAAAAAAGATAATAATTACATATGATAGTCTTTGTTTTTGAAGGGCTGGTTTATCTAAGTTACCATCTTAATGTTCTGGTGGTAGCGATAATTGTTCTTAGATTCTAGTTTATATTGTTGAGAGTATATACAAAGCTGAAGAACAGCAGACCGGCTGACGGCCCACTTACCAGTCACCAGTTACCGTCCCCTATCGTCGGGTACAGGAGCTTGGGTCACTAATGCCGGAACACAACGCAAGGTTATTGTTATATACTCATGGACTAAGGGCAGTTGCCATCTAGATGGGCTTGGGTCCCTACCACGAAGTATTGGGTTGTTTTGTCGTCTTTTACGACAAGCCGACCCCGGCCGCAGAGGTTAGTATTCTTACTCCGCCCCTGCATGGAGAAAAAGTGTACCCGCCATGTTTGACAGGTTTCTTCACGAGGTTTTCTTCCACCACTGGCATGTCAAATGTACGTAGTAGTGCATGCAATCGTGAGATTCGAAGCCGTCTAAGATTAGTCTTCAAGTGTACTTCTATTAGACTACCTTTTAACCACGTATCTCTAAATTACACTGTAATGGCGATTAAAACGTTTCATTATTTTTAACACGTTTACTGGAATAATAAAAAATCAAAAGTAAATTATAAAGCGTTAAGTTGGCGTAGTTATAATTGTGCTTCCACACAATAACATATGATTGTCGTATCCTGCTGCAAATTATTTTTAATACAAGGAAGTAAACAATATTTTTTACAAAATGTGTTCTAAAATAGCAGTGGTTATAAATTATTAAAAAAAATCATAATTTTAGTCGTGTGAAATTTCTTATCAGCTTTCTATATGCCCATATTATATATATATATATATATATATATATATATATATATATATATATATATATATATATATATATATATATATATATATATATATCTTATTTTATATATTTATAATTTTATATAGTATATATATAAAATTCTCGTGTCACAATGTTCGTTCCCGTGCTCCTCCGAAACGGCTTGACCGATTCTCATGAAATTTTGTGAACATATTGAGTAGGTCTGAGAATCGGCCAACATTTCTTTTTCATACCCGTTAGTGATAAGGGTTGTCCACCCTTAACAATTTATGGTAAAACAACGTTTACCGGGTCATCTAGTATATATATATATATATATATATATATATATATATATATATATATATATATATATATATATATATATATATATATATATATATATATATATATATATATATATATTAAATATCTCTAAATACTTTTTTGAACGTTACATTACTATTACATTATTTAGTCACCAAAACAGATATGGTCAAATTTGGACGAAGCTTTTAAATATTTACACTATTAATAAATTCCATAATTAGCGACCTAGTGTTCTCTTGGCAAATGTTTACTTACTTTGAAGTATTTGTAAGTGACGATAACCAAACGTTACAGGAGGTGGTTCCCAAATTTGTGTCACAATGAATTCTTTGGCTGGATTGAAGATCCCTTCTTGGAGTTTGAATAAAAGCGAATGTGAGTAATTTACATTATTATATATATGTGATCTAAATGATGCAGTACATACACAGGTGCGATACAATGTGAGAATAGTTAATGTTGATACGGGTATGTTCAAAACTGGCGTAATGTGTGTAGGGGAAGTGTTTTTCAAATTAAAATTTGTATTTGGTAGGCCCTGGCAAGAGAAAGAACCAAGAAATAGTTATACGTGTATATTACAGCCATGTTTGCGTAAATTGTTTTATTTGTAATTTCACTGACTGCGCAATAATTATATTTAAAAAATAATTTAATATAATTAAAAGGAAAGTAGTAGATAAGAGGGTCGCACTAACTAAACATTTTGATGAAGTTTATGAAACCAAGATTCTTATTTAGTGGTATATAAAAACCCGGATCTGAATTAATAACCTATATTCAAACATAATACGCATAACAACCCATAACATAAGAGTTTATAATACCCGTTACATAATTAAAAAATAAATTATAGTTTAAAAAAACTAAATAAAAACGATTTTATTGAAAATCAAACTAAAAGATAAAAAATAATTTTCAATCAATTTAAATTAAGGATATTGCATAAGGTGCTGCCTAGCTAGCCGAACAGGGTGAGCGGCTACCACGCAACATTTTTCTAATACTTACATTTTTAAACTCGTGATATCTTTCGAATGGAATATCCGAATTAAATAATTCAAAAAGTTATATAAAGGTATTGAAACAGTTTTGAATATGAAGTAATTTATTTTGATAGGATAATACCAAGGTCCAATAGGATTAATACCAAGATCCAAATAAAGAGCCTTTTCTAGGGGCGGCATTTCAATTAAATTTTTAAAATAAAAAAACACTTATTGTGGCATAACTATAATAGTTAGACATATGCTGTCGCGACACTTTTTGTAAATAATGATGTGTTCTGCTAAGTTGTAGTACATTATTTTATTCTATCATCAATAGTTTTCACAACGCACGCGATTTAAATAATATTTTACGTAATTTTTTTTACACTGGGTTACATTATTGGAGTTTTAGTAAGGATCCCTAATTTTTTTGAAAATATAATATAGCCTATGTCACCCGGGGATAGTGTAGCTTCCCAACAATGAAAGAATTTTTTAAATCGGGTCAGTAGTTTCGGAGCCTATTCAAAGCAAACAAACAAACAATCAAATCTTTCCTCTTTATAATAGTAGTATAGATAGATATCAGAGATATGTTTACCATTGAAATTGGCCAGAACTAAGAGACCCCATTATTTCCTACAAAGCAATTGAAGACCATATGTGGATTAACTGGCACTGGCATGATACTTTTTAAAATTTTCTTTCGGGGTAAGAGGGTTGGATGCCACTTTCCTATAAAAAAATCAAGTTTCGCCACAATTGTTTGATTTATGACAACACTAGTAATGTCACTGATGCAGTAGAATGTGTTAATGTTATATGGAAATATTCAGCAACATATTAGGAACCCAAAATTGGTTTTTCAAATAAAATCGGATTCTAACGCTTAAATGTGGAGAAAATTAATATATAGCTAAAGAAATGATAGAGGGATGGATGAGTAATAATGCCACAGAGAAAAAGGTCAATGTGATTGCTAAGAGAGTAAATGAAGAAGTCATTTCATTTTATAGACAACTTATTTATTTTTCAGATGCTGAAATCAATGATTTACCTCTCATGGCTACGCTAGGTCCAGTGTTGACCATATTAGCAGTATACCTGGTTTTTGTATTAAAAATTGGTCCAGCGTTTATGAGGAAGCGAGAAGCGTACAAGCTTGCGAATACATTATTATTATATAACGCCATTCAAGTTTTAATATCAATTTACTTAGTTTTTAGGGTGAGTAATCTTATAAAACTGAAGCGGGGTTTGCCATCAGTAAATGAGCTGAAAGAGAGAAAAGAAGCAATTAAAATGACGACTGGGTCGATGGTCAGGCTTAGGCAATACCGTGGGTCAGACTGGCATTGGCTTGCTTTCTGTGTGAGGGCGAGCTACTTCAGTGACAGTCAAGCTGCAATCAAGGCCATCGTCTCCTTCAAAGTTGACTCCGGACTTGTCCTGGATGCCGTTCAAACCTTAAATAGGCTTGGAAGGCATAACAGGGTAAGACTAATGTGGGTCCCGGGACACGAAGGAATTCATGGCAATGAAATGGCAAGAGAGGGCTCAACTAATGATTTTATGGGTCCGGAACCATGTGTAGGCATTCCGACTAGCCTCGTGAAAGCCACATTCAGGGATTTTGCAGACCGCAGTCAACAACAACACTGGCTGACTATGGTCTGGAACACTCCAAAAAAATTTTGGGATCCACGTACAAAGCACGAGGATCCATCTGGAACATGAGCAGGGGGCAAATACGCTACTTGCTTGGAGCCTTTACTGGGCACTTTAGAACTAATAACATGCTCATGAAGATGGGTCTAACCGCGACACCCATGTGCAGGTTGTGTGGGGAACATACAGAACGCATGGAACACCTACTGTGTACATGTGATGCATTGGCCAGGAGGCGAGTGAATCTTTTGAGGGTAGGATATCCAACACCGGAAGAGTACAGGCTGCTATCTCAATCCCTCATTGTTTCGCTCATGAAGCAAATTTTCAATGAGATTGGAGAGGAGTGATTGCTATCTAGGGCAACACAAAAGATCCCATTGGGTCGAAGTGTCCGAGATATTTCTCGGCCCCAAAAATGAGAAAAAAATAAGGGCGAGCTACTTTCCTAGCGTGCATCGAGGGTCAGGCCGGGACTACTTGGCCTAAATTATTGATTAACATTAGAAATTACTATTTTTTTTCATTTACAGTTTGCTAATGACTTGTTCCAAATGGGTTTAGTGCCAAGACAATGTGTGATGAAGGACGACACAAAGAGAAATCAGGTGAGATAAGTCATATTTTTTGTATCTTAAATATAACCAGCTGGATGACCGAGCTTTGCTCGGTATTTTTATTTTTATAAATTGTGTTTTTTGGAAATTGACAATTGATTTTCTTAGTCTAACCTCAAAGCAAACACTCATTGACTTCGTGTTACTTAACAAAGCCATCTGCTGGAATAGCTTTAGTGTTGCTGTGTCGTTAAAGCAATTTAAAAAAAATAGTATTATTATTCTCCGATAGATGTCAGGAAGAGTCATTTTTCAGTTTAAATTGGGACTACTCAAACGCCACCTTTTTGTTATTTTTCTTCCAATAAAAAAAGCGAATAAAATGACATTTTCTAGAAATGATTCTTAGCTAGATCGATTTATCGCCGCCGGAACCCCCCGTATACTAAATTTCATGAAAATTGTTGGAGCTGATTCCGAGATTCCAATTGATGGGGATTCGGAAACAGAAACGAATTTTTGGAAAAGGAATAGTATGCGAGTAAATTTAAATAAAGAGTGGTAGACAAAATGAAAGAGATTAGTGATATGATTGGAAAATCTATAAACGAATATTGGAATGAAATAGCGGAATGCATTAGAGATGTGGCAAAGGAGGTTTTTGGAGAAACAAGAAAAATGATAGACATGAGAGTGGATGGATACAGGAGTAGAGGTAGACCAAAAAAAGATTGGATGGGTTGCGTAAAAGATGATATGGCAAAAAAGGGTGTGAATGTTGGGATGACTGTTAACATCCCGACCCTATATAATGTGGGATAAGGAAGGAAGAAGAAGAAGTTGGTCAATGGCCCGAATGTAATGTAATATTAAAGAGTTTTGTATGCACAGTTTATTTTGTATTTCAGATCCTGTTTGGAATCTATCTATACCTAACAGCAAAGCTCACGGAGCTTCTCGACACAATTTTCTTCGTCCTAAGAAAGAAAGATAATCAAATTACCTTCCTACATCTATATCATCACACGGTAATGGTCATAGGGACGTGGGCCTTTCTAAAATACTGGCCGTCGCATACACTTATGTTCATTGGATTCCTAAACTCACTTGTCCATGTTTTCATGTATACGTACTACGGATTAGCTGCTCTGGGACCCAAGGTCACTAAGTACTTATTCTGGAAGAAATACATGACTAAGTTCCAGCTGGTGGGTTTTGTTTTTTCAGAATATACCTAGTCAGGTCATAAATTCTGTCACATGTTTAATGTAAAATAATTGTAACAAGTTTATTCATTATGTAACCATTCATATACCAAAATGAACTTAACAAAACATAGATTCTTATGACATTAAAGTTTATTCAAAATGACCTCCGTGATTTTGAATACAAGCCTTCAATCTGCGCTGCCAGTCGTCTATCGCAGCACGAACGAGGTCCATGTCAATATCGGCGGCTGCCTTAATCAAGGATGTCTTGAGTGACTCCAAATTGGGATGAGGCTTTGAGCACGCCTTTTCCTCCAAGTGTTGCCATATCTTGTAATCTAACGGATTCAAATCTGGACTGGAGGAGGGCCAGTCTTCGTGCCGGATGAAGTCGATTTCACGCGCCGCCACCCAGTCTTGTGTGCTCTTCGCTCTATGAGCTGGCGCCGAATCTTGTTGGAATACCCAGTGCCTGTTATTGAACATGGTATGAGAAACAGGTTCCACAAGGTTCGTCAGGACTGTATTTTGATACACAACAGCATTCGTTTTTACACCTTTCTCACAAAAATGTACCTCTGTTAAGCCCCAATAAGAAACTCCCAACCATACCATGAGCGAGGATGGAAAATGACCTCGTTGGACACGCGGAATACGGTTGCTCGCTTCTTCACTACTGTGTGCGTACACCTTATCATTTTGTTTGTTGTAGCTCTCTTCTACGGTAAACATTTTTTCATCCGAAAAAAGAATTTCCCGATATTTTTTTCCCGCGTACCGCTTCAACAAAGCGCGGCATCTCTTCAGTCTCAGGTCCATTAGACGAGCATTCAAACGATGTCCTGTTTTTCTTCGATATGCCCGAAGCCCTAAGTCTTCATTTAACACCCTTTTCACCGTGGTTCTGCTTAACCCCATCTGAAGGGCCAACAGTTTCTGCTTACGTTTGGGATTTTTTTGAATTCGTGCCTTCACAGCTTTTATCACTGCTGGAGTCCTAACAGACCGAGGGCGACCACTTCTTGACCTGTCATCTACACTAGAGTATTCATTGTATCGTTTGATGGTACGATAAACGAATCTTTCTGTTATATTCAAATTTTTCAGTATGTTAAAAATTTGAATTGGTGCGTAACCGTAACGATGCAACGCAATAACTGCAACACGGTCTTCTTTAAGCGTCCACTCCATATTTAAAAAAGTACTAAAATTCTAAAAGTATACATTTTTATTTTCATGAACAATTCGAAATTCGAATTCAATAAACTTTTTTGTGGCCAGCATTCTAAAAGAAAAGTTTTTACTGTGTGACAATACTTATGACCTGACTAGGTATATTTATAATTGTTTTCAACTTTTAATGTTGCTTAAAAATATTTTCCGTGTAGATTATTTTATTACATGCAATAAGTTATTGAAAGATGAAAGAGATCACTGGATAGTAAGTTTTTTAAGATATTACGATACAAAATTATATCCAATCTCCGAATCTTTAAAGAGAAACTGTGGAATTCCAATAATACTTGGCTGTTTAAAAAAAGGGGAAAAAATACTTTATTTCTATTTCTTTTTTACGATCGTATTATATTTGGGATATACATATTAATGACACCGGTTCTCTTTAATAAGATTTAAAAAAATTGGTGGGGAATTCGCTTCCCTGTTGGTTCTCTAGTCAGCGGTTTGTATTGAAAACGGTAATAATAGATTGTTAACACTCAGTAAGTGATCTGTAAAATCTTATGTTAAAATAAATTATTAGATTTATCTATTATTTACACTGCAAGAAAATCATTTCTCTTAATTAAATAAATATATATTAGGAACTTGTAACCTTAAAGATAATCTATTTTTTTCAGATTCAATTTGTCTCAATAATAATCCAATACGTTGCCACAGTACGTGTATCTGAATGTCCTCCAGCAAAAGGAGTAGCTGTTTTCGTCTCTTGCAACACTGCATTCTTTCTTATCCTCTTTTTAAATTTCTACTACCAGCGTTATAGTAGGAAGAGCAAGAAGGAAGAAACAATCAACGGTTTTCGTTTATGTAATAAAGAAGATTAATATGACTGTGATTTATTTTAGGTTTTCAGGTTAGCTAGGTAGTTGGCAGATATCTTACTTACTTTTAGATAAGTAATAATTTGGTTTAATATATCTTGAACCTTAGAAGCAAGGAAATTATGTAATAAGATATTAAATCAGATTTAATAATTATATTACAAAACGTTTTATTTTCGATTTTCCAACTAGATTTCCCGAAGCTTTCACGTCTGAAACCAAGGTATGCTCCTTTAGTACTGTGACAGGGCCAAATATGGAAAAACTAAAATGATGAAATAGATACACCTAAATCAGGTTAAGGCCCCAACTCCTAAATTAAAACTGAATGTTGGAATTCTCTAATTATCAATATTCCTCCTAAGGTCAATGTTTGAGTAGCAACTATTTCTTCAAATTTAGCTTCAAATATTCAAAAATCTTATAAATTTTATTATATTTTTGAAATTTTTTCTAATATGACTGTATTATTAATTTTATAACAGAAGACATGATTACAACAATAAAATTATTGGAGAACACATTGAAATCCATTGGAATTGTTTGATGATGTGGCGAAACAAAAAGTTTCTGTTAAAATGAAAATAGATATTAGTTTACTCTATGGTATCGCGGCAGGTGGATCCAATACATTTTGTTTTGTCATTTGATATGCACACTATTTGGACCCCAATTACCTAAGCGATGTTTGCGTTACATTCAATTCAAAGTTCTTAGGCTTATATTCTAATAAAAAGAGATGAAATGGCGACAGGTCTCAGAACCAATTTGCGATCCACAAGTGCCGTTTAGACTTAAAGGTAAAAATTAAAAGTCCGTTATAAGACCTGTCATATTGTATGGATCAGAGTGTGACAGACCTAGGCGTTACTAGAATTATAACTACCAGGCTGCTGTGAATGTTCAGATGACGGCTAATAGAGAAGAGTGGAAGGAGAGACCATGTTGTGCCGACCCCCACCCATACTGTGGGATAAGGGCAGGAAGAAGAAGAGGTTTATAATCTAATAAATTAATATAACGAAAGGAAAGTTTCCCTAAAATTGTTAAATAGAATACTGCACTGGAAATTTAGTTCAAGTGTTGAAATAAAGTACACCGTATCATCCAAATATTTTATAACGAGCAAAATAAAAGCACAGTTGACGAAAGAAAAAGCCTTACTCTAAGTATCTGGCTGGGTGACTTCTGCAGCACAATTGAATAGAGGCCCTTTCTAGTGTGGAAATGATTTTCGCACACCCTGACGCTTGGGACAGCGGGGTAGTGTGTTACAATATGGGAATATTATTGAGAAGACAAGTAATGTGGCACCAGTCAAGCCATTTGCGAGATGTGGGCCGTATAGTTGCGACGGAGAATTAGCCTGCACCGATGTTTGTCTTTCCAAGATAGAAACTATGTGTGTAAACTTAAAGCAGGTTGTTGTTGACAGGTTGACATTTTATTATTACATTAAATAAAGAAAGAAGCTTGAAGTCATATTAAAGGCCTACATAGACTAACGATAACTTCTTTATGCTCAAACTCTCTCCCACGAAAAAAGACTTTAAGAAATTTCATTCACGCAATTTCGTTTTGTAGGTTCTATTAATGTACCCTCATAAAACACAAAAAAACGACACATCAATATACAAATAAAATAACACGTTTCTTTTGTTAATATTATAATATAGAACAATAGAAATCCAGTAACATAGTTAAATTTTTAACAATACTTGCATTTAAAAACAGAAAGATTATATATGCCATAACTGGGAGAAATCGAGATTCTAAACTACATCGTTCCTAAACATGGTATGTTGATCTATTAGTCAGATAATAATAGTAAATTTAATTTAGTATTGACTGCCTAATTGACACTTTGTCTGACACAACTGACAAGGCAGGTTTTTGTTCATGTATGAGAATGTCTCACATAATTTTTAAAGTAGCTTAATTAATATGAAATTTATTTAACAAAATATTTGGAAGACATTTAAATTTTAGAATATCTAATAACAAATGTAAAGTAATGATCACGTTATATTTGATATTTTTTTTTAAATTCATATACATTGTTGTTCTAAATAAACAAAAATATATTAATACATGGTAACTTTCAAAATAAATTTTAAAATCCATATTAATATGTAGTATTAAACAATATACTCATTCACATACTTACGAGTAAAACAACATTAGACATATTTGGAATTCAATCGAGAAATATACCTATATTAATAAATTAAAAATATTACTTAATCACTGGGCATTGATTAAACTTAAACCAACGTAAACAATCATAGCACTTAATATAACCAATATTATAAAATATTACCCAAAGCATTCTTAGTCACATATTTTAATTATTATAAATTCCGTTACATATATTGCGAGAATGAAAAATTATACCATATATATATTTAATATATGAAAAAATAATAGACTATTCCAATTAGACTGTATTAAATTTAAATTAATCGCAGTCTTTATGAAATACACTGTGTTATCTCTTCGTTAAATACTTGGAACTATTTCTGGAATCGTATCCTTGGAAAGGTCTTTTGGCTTCGGAAACTGGCGAAATTGGGCAAAATTATTTTTTTTTACTTGTTTTCAAGGAAAAGAAACTAAATTCGGGAAGTCGACAATACACGCGGGCATGATAGATTTGATTTGCAAACTTGTCACTCGCCACTAACTTATTTCTAGTTTAAAACCACTTGGTCACTTACAATCTTTAGAGTTGTTACTCTAGCACCGTATTTTATTTTTATTTATTATATTATAATTAAATCTTCTTTAAGCACCTTTTTCAATTTAATAAAAATGCTTAGTGACAAAAATCTTTGAATACCAACTTCACTCACTTTTTTAGTTATTAAATTAGTTTCAAAAGCCTAAGCTGGATATAAAATCAAATAACGACATAGTTTATAAATTCGCCGTATTTTTGATAAGACTTCGCATCGTAGTCATACCTTTAGAATACAGTTTTGATTTTTTTATATTATTTATCGTCCGTATATAAAATTAAACCTGAAGTACATAAATTTAATTTAGGCATTTAATGCTTGCAAATATTTATCTCCTAATGAAAATATGATCTATGTGCACTTGCCACATGAACATTATGAACATGTTCAACGAATGCGACGCCGTTAACAAGTAAATATTTTTTTACTAGTTATGTACTATGTAACGCTTCTTATCCCATCATACCCATAGCATACATTACTTATCTAAGTAATAATAAACCCTAATTCGATTTTGATTTACCATTGACAAAAACTCCATTTGCTTTCTCTTTTTTCTTGTCTTCTGGTTTCCCATAAGTTTTATAATAGAAATCGTAGAAGAGATAGTAAAAGAAAACCGAGTTTGGAAGAGTGAAGACAACAGTCCAACGAGGATAGCCGCAGTCGTAGAAAATAAGTTGCGCAGAGTGTAGGAACGCAATGCAGAATTGTAGCTGAAAACAATAAAACAAACTAAATATTGTTATACAAATCGACCAGGCTTGTTTTTTAAATAATATTTGACAACCTCAGTGAACTATGGCTTTCAAACGTTATAATAGCTATAGGGTTCACGGGTTTGATTCCCGTCCCAAGTCTGGCTGTATATATATTTATTTACATAACAAAAGTATGATAATATATGAGAATTATATGTAAATCGTTTGCTCGGTACCCAAAACACAATCGCTCTGCTGCTTACTTTGAGCCTAGACAACAGAGTATATTCATTTATTCATATTACATATATAAATTGCAAATAAAATCAGTATATTTTAGTATATTTAGATACAAAAATCCTAATAAATCCGCTTTTGTCATCTATGAGGATGTCAATCAAATACAGCATTCGAGTCACCTCCGTTGAACTTATATAACATTTCGCGACAGTCTATGCAAGGCGTTTCTGGTCTTCGGTCAAAGTGTGGGGAGTCCATATGGTGCAAAGCTTCCTGTCACCCAAATGTTTGTGTAATATTTTGTATACTTGACTCATACAAATGCCTAAGCCTGTCCGCATGTACTGACAGGTCTTATTAAGTCATGCGTTGTACAGCACTGATGTTATCTTCAGATCTTGCTGTTGTTCTTTATCACGCAGATCATCGCTGAGATTGCTGAGCCAACGCTTAAACTCATTAAACCAATTGTGAACAGTGGCGCGAAATGGAGCTTAATAATTAAATGCCAATCGAATAACTTTTAACCAAAATGAAAGTCATAATAAATTGGCGTCCAAATAATCAACCAACGTCAAAGAAACCGAAGCTAAATTAATTTTGAGGTGTAACAAGAATTGTCAATGTCTCTAACTGGTTTTAAAAACTCTCAGTACCACCTAAATTTTTCTCTGTGCAGGGGCAACGTAAGGTTATTGATCCTTGCAGCCGGGGCCGACCTGGCGTAAAAGCGACAAAGCAACCCCAGCTAGGTGGGTGAGATCCAAGTCCGCCTGGATTGCAACCACCGCTGGTCTCCAAACATGTGACCCAAGTTCCAGTTCCCCTACGTGGATAGCAGCGCGTCAGCGGTTATGCTGTTAAGAGGGCAATCAACCCATCCATTGTTTCCCAACAATAAAAAAAATAATTTGGTTCTATTTAAACAACATACTTTTTTCCTTATAAATTACTCCTTACACGAAAAAAGATAGTCGAAGGTGCTATATTGTTGCAGCCAATTAATAAAAACGAATAATTTATGTTTGATCTACATAAGTGCTATAAATACAAAAATGCAACTCATGAAATAATGTAGAACTGATATAACATGTTAAATTATTTCCCTTAGGTTACCATTGTTCTGAATTAACATTTATAAATAATTATCATTTGGTTTAATTATATAATATAATTAAACCATAGTGTTACAATGTTAATTATCTTCTTCCTGCATTTGTGATTTTACAATCGAATTGTAAATTAATCCAACCCACGCGACGTATACCAGAATATCATAAGTGGTAGAGGTTTAGAGAGACGGAGTAAGAATACTGACCTCTGCAGCCAGGGTCAGCCTGTCGTAAAAAGCGACAAAACAACCCTAGCTAGGTGGTAGAACTCCAAGCCAGTCAGAATGGCAATCACCCATGGTCTATATTAAAAATTGCTTGGTGCAAGGTTAGTATCCCGCCATATTAACCTTGTATCGTGTTCAGGGCATTAGTGACTCAGGTTCAAACATCCATAGGCGACGGTAACTGCTTGCTATTAAGTGGGCCGTCAGCAAATTTGTTCCTTTTTTTATAGCTAGAGTTCAGCAGACAGGCAGACGGTCCACCCTGGTAGGTGGTCACCGTCGCCTATGGACGTTTGCAGCACTAGAGGCATTACCATTACCAATCCTCAGCAATAAATTAAAATATAGTTTAAAAAAAAAACTATAAAAATCCGCTTTAATGATAAATCGAAGTTATCTTTATTAACTTATCAAATTATTGTATTGTCATCGGTTTTTGATACGTCTACAACATTTAAATGGAATCTGACCGTTTAAAGTGGGTTAAAATTAAGTTCAAAGGAGTTAGTTACAGACAAACAAACAGACAGGTGAAACTAATAAAAGAGTGTTAAAGGCAGGTAAGAAGCCTTAGTTTTTGAAATAAGATATTAGATCCTCGCGGTAAATAAAGGTCAAGAATTTACACGTATAGGATTCATCGAGCAATTGGTATTCGTCTAGCAGAATAACACAGGTAAAGGCGAAGCATAACGCTTACCATTTGCAAAGTGGTTATATGCTTCTTCCAGAACAAATATTTTTGGTATTGAGGTCCTAAAGCAGCCAACATGTAATAACTATACATGATGATGTGGACGAATGAGTTGATGAGGCCGATGAATGTTCCATGGCCTCCAGGATAATATTTGGTCGCCCCCCACGAAATCAAAGGCATCGCGGTATGGTGGTACATATGTAGGAAGGTGATTTGCCTCTCCTTCTTTCGAATCACAAAGAAGATGGTATCGAGAAGTTCACTCATCTTCGCTAGGAAGTACGTGTAGACGGCTCTTGCTGCCTAAAAATTAAACAATGTTAAATCAGTAATAGTTAACTGATAAATAAATATCGTACTTAAAAATATCTTATATATGTATAACAAATATTTTAGGTATTATTTATTTAAAGGCAGCGGGGTTTTTGTTTTTATTGAAAAAAGATGCATTCAATTCGGTTTGTTCGGTCGGAAAATTGAATTTAGATCTGCCAGTTAAACATAGCTTCAAAGGAAAATAACGTGACACCATACTTGGTAACTACCTACTTCCCGACGGATTGTGCTAACTAAATGCACTATGCAATTGTCGGTCTCAAATTAGGACAGACAAATTAACATTTCTGAAGTGGCCTTCAATAAAGGTTACTAAGGATACAACTGTTTAAAATTTCAATAAAAATTTAAAACATAAAATATATGACTTTAAAGTGACCACTATACATACTTAACTATTGTTGAAAATTTACGGATGAAACATATATGAAGTGAAGTGAACGATGTGTACGAGTGTAATCCGCCATTCTGTTCCCTCTAGGGGGATATCCTAGACCGGTAGTGGGAAGTTATGGGTTTCAAATGTCGTCATATAATGAAAAAAGTTAATTGACCAGTTAAAAATTTGTATAAAAATTTAAAATCACTGATTAAACACTTTCTTATCTTTATAAAAAGATTTTTTCATAAGACATTTTACTCACTCTCATTGCTTCCGGTGTATCGGAAAAATCAACCGGCTGGCATTTCCAACTATAAGTCCGCAACCATCCTGCATCGAGACCCTGGAATTTTCGGAAAAAAGTTAATAATGTAGTTTATTATCAAAATCTGATAGTGCTAAGAGTTGCACCAAAACGTTTCAATTATGCGTAAGCTGTACCCAACTTGAACTTGATTGTGAATAACACTTTAGAAGCCTAAAAATAATTGAATTAGGCTTTTGACTTTAACAGAAACAAGAGCCCCTGACTTGAAAACGAAAGTGTAGAGTGGCACTGTGTCCCTTACAAGTTACAGCAAGCAATTTTTAATTAATACCAACCTCGACGAATATATAGCAGCTTACGATGACTTGTAAGAAATTATAAACAACCAGGGTCTTCTGTAACTGGAAGGGCTTTTTGTCAGCCATATATCGTGGACCCCAACTCAATGTGAAGTAGAGATATAGGCTCAGTATTGTGAGCCCTGGCACCGGGCTCGTTATTAAAAACCAGTCATTTGTTCGAGGATCTGCAACATTCAATTTTATGATTCAGATAAGAAAAATAATTGTTCGTACAGGGGCGGAGAAAGAATACTAACCCCTGTGGCCGAGTAAGTATTTAAAGACATGATATGGATGACTATTATTTACCTGCTAATTCCACAAACAAGCGATGGTATGTTTTAGCAAAAGAACTGTTAGAGAGCTCCATCTTGTGTTTCGTCTGCTGATATTCCTGATATGTCATGAAAGATTTCTTGGCATTTTATTATTTTCTTCCTAATTTATATCCTGCAATTAAAAGAAATCAAATTACATATCCCATCAAATACATTCACCGACGAAATATTGTTCAATGTATAAAGTCAAACCACCTAAAAATTTTGATTAATGCGGGAAAAATTAACCAGTATTTTTTTTATTGCGTAGGACAGCAGACAGGCTGACAGCCCGCTTAGAATTTAGCATTTACCGTCGCCTATAGGTGTTTGCAACGTCAGTGGCATCGCGAACACGCTGCTGTCCCATAAGGGAACAGGAACTTGGTCACTAATGCCGGAACACAACATAAGGTTATTGTGGCGGCATACTTAAGACCAAAGGTAGTCGCCATCCAGACGGGCTTGAAGTCCTACCACGTAGCTAGGGTGGGTTGTTTTGTCGCCTTTTACGACAGGGCGACCCCGGCCACAGAGGTTAGTATTCTTTCTCCGCCCCTGCACGGATAAAAATTACCAACAATTGTATCAAAAGACATGGTATAAGCCTCGAAGAATATCTTTCTAATGTTTTTATCTAGTCATATTAGTATCACTGAGATATTAGAATATTCTAAAGTTAACAGTTGTGAGAACACTTAGTAATAGCATACATTTCATCAGAAAAAAATTGATTTCATGATAACACTCGTTTTATGGATCTGTGCAATCACGTCTTAGTGGCATAATTCAGTAAGCTATCTATTAGTCTTATGTTTGAGTTCAATGTATACAGCCTAAATAAAAACATGATCGCATATGTATGTTGTTATTGTAACAAGTCATACCACTTTCTCCTTGTAATGAACTACGGCCTGCAGCTTCTGGAGCGCTGTTTTTTAATTTAATTATCAGCGTAGATTGTAAAGGTATTTACCGCATAATAAACATAATTAAAATACTGACGGTCGCGTTTTAAGTATCTGCAATATTGTTGGTGGCCTAATACAGTGCGTGAATCGTGTATGTTTCTGTTTACTTATTTTTATATATTTTGTCTATTTTTGATTTTCTCTTTCACTATTACTATTAGAATTATTTATAATGTATGTAATGTGAATGTACTTGGATTGTTCGACAAATAAATAAAATACTATAATTATATTATATTTCATTAAAAGCCTTAAGCGTATGTATATTATATATTTCTAACCAAATATGAACTATAGATTCCACTAAGGTTGTGAACGTAAAACAAAATTAACGGTGATCATCATCATACATCATTTTAGTGCATATTAGCATAGTATTAATATTTAGATGATTACTTAAAACAAAATTCTTAATTAGGATTTTAAAGTGAACTAGATAAAGAAATATCTTGGATTTGGACAGACAAAAATCTACTTAAGCAGCCATCAATACCTCAAATAGAATCAGGCTCTTTTCATGCAATACATCTAGAAAAATGTCAAGTTTACCTTTTAAAATAATCCAAGAACTCATTACTCGTAACGTAATCACTCACACAAAGGTGTTAAAATACCGGTAATACATACACAATATTTGACCTTTGTTTATATATATTATAATTTTGGATGCAATCAGGGTTGAAAGTCGTCCAAACCATTACGTAGATACTGCATACTTTCAACTCCAATCATCATCATCATTTCAGCCGGAAGACGCCCACTGCTGGACAAAGGCCTCCCCCAAAGATCTCCACGACGATCGGTCCTGAGCTGCCCTCATCTAACCTATTCCGGCGATCTTGACCAGATCATCGGTCTATCTTGTGGGGGGCCTACCAACATTGCGTCTTCCAGCACGCGGTCGCCATTCGAGGACTTTGCTGCCCCAACGGCCATCTGTCCTTCGCGCTATGTGTCCAGCCCACTGCCACTTCAGTTTTGCAATAGTCTGGATCTAATTAATTTATAAATATTGTGATCGTCATACCTTAATACTTAAAACATTTATTAAAAATGGAAGACACGTAGAAATCACTTAATAGGTTAAAATACTAAAATTAGCGATACATATTTAAATATGTGAACGCGATACGTGTGCTTGGTATAAATTCCAACAGCAACTAAGCTTTTTACTCTTTCCCGTCCTCAATGGGCAAGAGGGGGAAATTTACGAATGTTGTCAGCTATAAGGAAAAAAAACTGTGTGTGTCAGCTCCGACGCACGACTGGAGTTTACTACTTAAGTACGATTATCGAAACATACGCAAAAAGAGTTTATTTAACTGAAAAAAGATTAATACCATATGAAAGGGTAAATTAACAAATTAATGAAAATAATATACATATATAAAAAAAGTTTTAAAACAGTTTTAAGTTCAACCTAATTACAACTATGGCACCTAGTAATAAAGTCACAAATCTCCAAAACATTATCTAATACTTACGATCATTCGTCATATAAAATGAGCAAAGCAATAAATTACTCTTGTCACTTACAAATGAAGACATATGTTAAACAACATTTAATGTGAAATCAACCTTAAGTTGTAACAAATAAAGTAATTTTTGCCTTGAGAGATACATCGTTTTGTTTTGTTTAGTGTGTTCCGGTGCACGCGCACCAAAAACGTAACGAGGTCATTCATTAGTAGATTTTACTCACATTTTTCTCATACCGGGCGCCTTATATATGAAAATCGATTCATAAAGAGTAAACTCCAATAATATTAAAATATTCCAAGCTACATCGTTTTCTTCGTCCTTTAGCATAGATTAAAGTTTATTAAAGTTAAGTCAGAAACCAGGTTCCTGTACTCATAAACGGACAGCAGCCTGTTCACGGTGGCCCTAGCGTTGCAAACATCCATAGGCGACGGTAACTGCTTACTACAAAGTGGGCCGTCAGATTCAATAAGAATTGGCCGTATGATCACAGTGAGAAAGAAGTGTAGGAATATTCTATTTATTTCTCAGGAAATCAGGGGAGGATCCTGGGCATTAGAATGTTTGGTAGCTTTGGAAGCAACCGGAACTATTGAATGTAAATGTTTACAATAAAAAACTCAAAGAAATCATAATAGTTATCTGGAATCTCTTCTATGAATCAATTACTAAAAGGTTATTATGAAACGAGTTATATGTTACGTGCCCTATTGAAATGAATACTGGCAACTCAGAATGTGACCCCACTTCGATCAAGGGAGTTTTGGGGTGGGCGGGCCGAGACTTATCAAGGGAGCTGTAAGACACATTCCCATTTATGCATTCGAAGCAATCAACATCAGAATGCAGTTTGCAAGAAGTTATTTATAAAACATTATATAGAGAATTGAAACATATTTACAATTAATTATATATGCTGTGTATAAATTTAATATATTATATGGTTGTCTAAAGGAATACGGAGGTTACTCCACAAGTGCATTTTAAATAAGTGTAAAAGTTAGATTTTTTTTTTCTTTATTTAAACATAAAATACAAAAATTTAAACATTAAAATATATTTTATTTATTTTTATTATCATATTTATAATTATTTTTTACTGAATTTTCAAAAATAAACAACTAAAAAATTTTTTAAACTAAATTCGCGGACATGAATCTTATTAAAATTCTTATTATACAGGATGACTTTGACAAACCCGTCCACATTTTTTTTACGCACTAAACATCATTTAAGGAACCCATTTTTGCAAAAAAAAATTGTATGTCAAATTTTCACCATTAAATATTTCATATATGATCATTAATTCAATCGTACAGAATAAGCATATGGTGCAAACAGCGAACGTTAACCTGTTATTACCTGTCTCTGTCACACCCGCATAAATGAGTAGTGCGTATTCTCTCGCCCGGTGCAATGCCGCCGTCCTCGGCCTTTTACTAGGTCAGATGGAGAGGTCATTGACACTCTAGCGCCGTATTATGTAAATTGCGAGTTCTTTGAATGACTTTGTGATGCTGATTACTCAACATTTTTGTACTATGTGATACAAAACTAAAATACATGTTTCTCATAACTTTTACTAAAGATTATTCTGTGTGAATTTAGACGGGTTTGTCAAAGTCACCCTAGATAATACTCGTATAATAAATAATAATAAATATGTTGGGACATTTCACACAACGCCATGTAGTCCCAAACTAAGTTGCATAGCACTTGTGATATGCGTACTAGTCAACTGATATACTACATATACAGGCTGACTTTGACAACACCGTCCAAATTCATTCAGAAGAATCTTTAGTAAAAGTTATGAGAAATATGTATTTTAGTTTTGTATCACATAGTACAAAAATGTTGAGTAATCAACATCACAAAGTACGCCACTGTCACACTAACCATCTGCCCTAAAGCGGCGGAGACCTACGGGGGCCTCTCGGCGGAGGCTAAAGCAAAGGTTAACATCGCCGCCCTTGACATCCAGGGTGGCTCCAGATGAGAAGAGTGTGGACAGGAGCCCGCATAATGCTGCTCCCTGGTTCCGACCAGGGGGCGAATGCCGATGCCTTCGTCGCGCGGCTAAAAACGTCCTCAAGGAGGAGGACGTCATACTTTCGCCGCACTGGCCGACCGGTAAATCCGACGACGAAATAAAAGGAAACAGAAATGAGATAGAACAGCCGCGGAGGCTCGGCTCTACGGGAAGTATCGAAGCGCCAGAAACGACCTCCACCTAGCAATCGATGAAGGCGGCAACGTGGGAGGATCTCTTGGCAAGTCTAGCCGTAGGATGCGGCGGCGGGCGGCCTCTCGGGGGAGGGCCTCCCTCAACTCCTGGATTCGATATAGATTAGATAACTTTTGGCTTAATTTGGTAGAATAAATCATGAATTCAGGTAAAACGTGAAAAACAGTGGAAAGCGGTTACCGCGATGAAGATATGATGCGTGTAATCGCGTACATATCATATAGAACAACCCATGAGGTCCAACTGCAGAGTTTCAGCCTCCCCTAGAAGGGAATGGAAAGTATTGCCAACCTTGCCTAATATATTTTCTATCCCCTCTCCATTAGATGACAAATAGCGCCTAAGTAGTGGCATGCACCGTGGGAATCAAACCCGTGGTCATGGCAATACCTATTGTTCACTGCGTATTTTTTATTAAATATTATATACATTACATTATGTATCCAGTTATCCACATACAAAATATTATACATGTAAACTGTAAGAACTTGTTGAACAATATGCATATTTATTGAAAAATTTATATTGAAAAAAAATCTAAAAAACACGCTCTTATAAAAAATCAAACTAAAAGGTAAAAAGTAATTTTCAATAAATTTCAATTAAGGATAGTGGGATTAACAAAAAATGAATTTTATTGTAAAAAAGTGTGGGGTGCTTGTTGTCAATTGTTATTTTGAAAATATCTTAAAAAGCACCCCACACTTTTGTACAATAAAATTCATTTTTTGTTAATCCCACTATCCTTAATTTAAATTTATTGAAAATTACTTTTTACCTTTTAGTTTTTATAAAAGCGTGTTTTTTTTTGTTTTTTAAATTATAATTAATTTTTAACTTTTTAGTTTCATTAACTATAAAATAAAAGCGTGATAATATAATTTATTTGTTGTCAATATCCTATCGGTAAATATTTTTTTAATATAACGCTATTTTTATTAATCTACCGGCTATATTATTATTAATTACGCTCTAGATGGCGTTTCGGCAGAATTTTGATTTTATTGTTCAAAGTAAGTAAAAATCGAGTCGAATTCCGAAAAATTCCATTACACATAGGTCAAGATAATATAAAACATATAAAAAGAATAAAAAAAGAACAAAAATCCACCGTCACGCGATTTTCCTAGGCGGTCACCCATCAAGTACTGACCGCGCCCGATGCTCCTTCACTTCGGTGATCGGACGAGAACCGTAAATTCATTAATCCTGAGGATCCTGGTAAGGATGATACAAACTATACAGATTATTGCATTTTCATCGGCCCTCGATATATCTATAAAGTTTGAAAGAGATCTGGCCGTTTAAAGTGGGTCAAAATCGCCCCCAAAGGAGTCGGTTACAAACTAGAAGTGAAGCTAGTATAAAGTGTGTAAAACGGTTATGTTTTTAAAATAATTTTTAAAAGTTTTTTTATATTTTTAAGACATTTTATTTTAAAAAAATTAAAAAATATATTGAAATAATATCGTTTTTTGTCTCGCATTTTTAAATTTGGTCTGATTTATTGTTGTTTTAATATTAATAAACCAGTGTTTAATAGTTTTTTTTATAAATCAGAAGAAAAAATAAGATATAAATTGATATTTTTTAACAAATTTTTGATGTTGCATTTTTTACTTATTGTGAAACAAGCTAAAAAACATGATAACTCAAAAATGTTTCACTTTTGCATAATGCATATGGGATTAAAATTACAAGTATTACAAATAGTCACTCCTATCGCCTCCTAACTGGAATACGTCGAATTACCAATAAACCTGCATAATATTTACATCTAAATACCTGTTAAAGTATTGTCACATTATAAATTGTCGTATATGTAAGTATAATATAACTAAACAATTTCTCAACAGCGTGTTGACTACACTTGTTCGCAGGGACCATCTAAACTGTATTCACATCGCAAACAACTTTAAACAATTCATTCAATTTATCTCCTATTTCTTAAGTGCTAAGGTATAAAATTGTTTGTTTAACAATTAAATTTGCTGTCCAGACAGTGTTGAAACGTCTTTGGTTCATTGCTCGTCCTAAATGATAGTACTTGGATAAAGATTACTATTTTAGTTTTTAAATTCACATTATTAAAATGACCGTAATGATCTGTGACAAAAAAAGCGATGAAAATTTAAATATGGTGTATTTACGGAAGCCGATCAATAAAACAATATATATTGTAAATCTGCATGCTGCCGTGGGATTTGAACCGGTGACCTCTAGATTGGTCTCCGAGGAGTTTAATACAACTGAGCTACCAGGTACCTAAAAATAATTGAAATACTGTGTCATTATTATTGTGCGAAGAAAAATATATTGTGTTTGTCTCAATACGTTGTTAAAAGTATAAATAAGTAATTCAAGAATAGTCATTAAGGTATTCATGATGTTCAATTGATGGCATTGAAGAACTTCATACTGAAGTCACTTTCTTAATGAGCCACTGATCGCTGTCCTAAATTGGTAATGACCATACCAGACGACAGTATTACCTACTTCTGCTGGAGATATTTTTAAATATGACATACTTGTGGAAGTTTTTTTCAAAATTTAAACGATAATATTTTTGACGATATATGCTTTTAAATATTAATATTTTCAATGTGGTTGTGGAGATAATTTACCAACTTAAAAACATGGTCGTCTATTTTCTTGCAATAAAACGCCTACTTTTTACATTCGTATTGTAATGAAAATGACTCGACTAGAGAAATAACCAGTCATCTAGAAACGCAAACGATGCTTTGGGATTAATTTCTTTTGTTCAATATTGTAGTTAAATTTTATATGACTATTTATACTTATTATCCCTTTGAGATAATTTTTCAGTACCACTCTGATACTATTTTTGTTTCTTGTGACACTTTATTTAGCTAATCGCTTAATTTAACCAAATAGAAATTTAATGGAATTACCTCACCGTTGGAAATTATTTGAGCTAGTTTTTTTTATATTACAACTTTAGCTTACTTAACAATTTTCAAAAATCATAAAAATATGTTGATACCATGAATACGATTTATAAAATTATTCAGGTCAGAATTATTACATTTGTTTATAATATATAATTTATAAATGTTTATAATATAAATAATAGTCTATATAGAAATTTGCTTACTACAATTTATATTTTGATATCTAAAACCCATCTTTAAGAGAATCAATTTCTAAATAGCAATTTGCCAAAATTTTAGGTCAAAAGCAGTCATTACAAACGATTGGAAACCGCCAAATGTTTCGTGTATTCCACAGAGGCGTTTAAAGTAACCACAACGCCTGGCTTAGGTCCTTAAAGTATGAAGTTTTCGTAACCACAAGATGTATTACACACCTACGTCATTATATTCTATTTTGTATACATCGTTGTTTACTTTTACATGGACTGTTGCAAACCATTTTACCGGGATGTCTGCGACGCAGGCGTGAGTTGATTTTGAAAATATAAATATTGTATTGTGAATAATATATTTATTTCACAAAATATGTATCACTTTCGATTCTCTTATTAGTCTAAATACGCAAAAATATATAACAGAATTCAGAGAAATCTTTTTTATTCTTTTAGAAATTTTCACGACAAGATCATCTACAATAAAAAAAGGAATAAACTAACAAAAAATACAGTTTTTTAGACACAAGATCAGAACTATCGGCCTTTGTACGTTTGCCGAGACTGCAAACTGTGGTCAAAACTTGAGAGAATCCCACGTATGTGTGCGTAATGAAACATGGTGGTTAGTGCACTGGTTTAATTCTGATATTTGACATAACATCAAATAAGATTGTTTCCTAAACTTGGTTTTCTTAAATTTCAATATAGATTGACACCACTTACTCACAGTGGCAGTTTGAAATAATTTTACAAATAAAAGAAGAAACGCTTCCAAAAATGGTTAAACGTGGTCTGTCGCAATCAAATATTTTGCGACTGGTAAAAAAAACAGTCGTAGGCCTCATTCGCATGAGAGTTAAAAAAGCGTTGCGTTAAAACCCAGCGTTGGCGCTTTTATAACGTTCTTAATTTGATTATTCATACGAACGCTTTTAAATCACTCTTATCTCGTCTCGCGCTTTAATAAGACGTAAGCATGGTTAGCGTTAAATTACTAGCAATAGCGGTTTGTGTCGCTAGAAGACGAAAAAGGAAACAGAAGGTGTTCTGGGTACATCCTCTGAATGAGCCGAGATACATAAAAGGGCAGTTTGTGATACTGTACGAAGATTTGAGGCAATACCCTGCAAATTTTTAATTATATTCGAATGTCTATAGCAACATTTGACGTATTGTTGAAAATGATGGGCCCTCAAATAACACTTCAAGATACCGACATGCGTTTGGCGATACCACCTATACAACGGCTGGTTGTTACACTGAGGTAAGTAAAACAATAATGAAAAAATTACAATTATATTTATTAAAACGAAATTAATATGCAGATGTTTGGGTTAAAACTGGTAAAGTAGATTTGTGCAGATTGTGGCCTAGTACTCTGTGCAGTTGAATTAGCGGGCCTGTATTGTCGATTCTGACAAGACACGTCCGCTCACGAAAACAACGCGCTACGCACTGACTGCAGCGCCGGCGCTTTTTTACCGCTAGTGTGAATAATAGTATGAAGTTGCATATGGTCTATTTCCAACGCCCAAAATTGAAAATGCAACACTGCTCGATAAAAAAGCGCCGTGTTTTAAAAACGCTGTCGTGTGAACATATACTTGGGAATGCATTTGTTGTATTTGAACGTTTTTTTAACGTCCGTTAAAAAAACTCTCGTGCGAATGAGGCCGTAGGCTCGCGGATTATTCCGCTCTCGGGGATTACTGACAGTTACGGCTCGCGAATTATTCCGCGTTTGGATGCAAATGGGTTAAAACATTATTATTGCTGGGTCATTGAAGAATATTACATATTAAATGCTAATGCCAATCGCAGTTATGACTGCGAAGGAGGCGGTAGGACTGGAACGGGAGTGAAGAAGTCAGCTTCTTCGTCAACGTAGGACTAGACCACATCGCCGGAGGGCAGTCAACGATTTCCAGCCGATATAGAGCATTCTCTCGGAGGTGGCACCTTAATCCTGGATTGACACACGAGAGCGCTGGGGTAAAAATTCAGACCTCTTACCGCATACCATGAAAGATGCTTGCCCTATCACAAAGGGTGAGCCAACGACGGCCTGGATCACGAGATTGGTGGGCCAGCTAATTCGTCGGCCCAGAGATTATGTGATTGCTAGATAGCGAAGTTTTTTAGTGGATAGTCGGACGTTGAATATATTTTCCGGTGTCTTATATACCACGAGTGCCTCCGTCTACCCCGGCTCAGGAGCTCTCGTCAACAAACTTTATCATCGAGACAAAAAAAATGCTAATGAAAATGCCACTATAATTGCCAGGATTTAACACATTCGTTTTTATAAAAGTCAAGCTCGTTGGACTTTTTACATAGAACAAGTTTTTACAAACCAACGTTTGACGGACTCGTGAGCATCAGAACGTATTGCTTACGGGTAAATTACTCGTAAAATAATTGGTATACCATGAGCATTAAACCTACAGATACAACTGTATAAGGTCATTGTGTGGCATATTCGCTTGTTGCTCACAATATCTAGTAATGTCTGACGTGAGGAAAGATTTATGTTATTTGACCAGCCGTGAAGGCTTAGTGGGAACCACCCAAACCAATATTCAATTTATCCATGCTAAATGGAGAAACTTGTTTCACGTAAATACCATAAGACTTACGTCATATTTCATATCATCATTTCAGCCGGAAGACGCCCACTGCTGGACAAAGGCCTCCCCCAAAGATCTCCACGATGATCGGTCCTGCGCTGCCCTCATCCAACCTATTCAGGCGATCTTGACCAGATCATCGGTCCATCTTGTGGGGGGCCTACCAACATTGCGTCTTCCGGTACGCGATCGCCATTCGAGGACTTTTCTGCCCCAACGGCCATCAGTCCTTCGAGCTATGTGCCCAGCCCACTGCCACTTCAGTTTTGCAATCATCCGGGCGCAAACATTCATAGTCAACGGTAACTACTTACTATTAAATAAACCTGTTTGATGCTACTCAGCAATAAAAAAAAGTGGGACATTTTCTACAGTGTTACAAATTGGCAATGACGCATACGGCGTGCACTGTTTTGGACTTAAGACAATATGAATTGAAAAAGATACGATGTGATTATAGTATAGAAATGAAATTAGACAACGTCAGTGATGATAAACTGATGTCAGACACGCCGTACTGATTTTTTAAAATATCGCAAAACAAAGCTGGTAAAGTATTTATTAAAAATTAATAAGTAATTTTAGGAACGTATATAAACTAAGTATATAAACAATTAACATTAAATAAATAATATACATACATAAAATTTATACAAGGGTTGGATTGGATTTATAAGATGTACGCACTTCTAAAATAGGCATAAAAATAAAATATTTAAAAGTAGCCCTGAGTCAATATGAAGGGTTGGACTTTAAAAAAACTATCATTCTTCAACAATTTGGACGACAAAGTTTTGGAACCGATGTTCCAATTTCTAAGTGAATTCCGATTGTAATTAAATTATTAATAAATGAAAATTGTCAGTAGATTTGTACCGTTTAAGTGACGTCGTTACGATAACTCGGCATGCGCCTTACTCGCACATATAGAGTACGCGTAAACTTTCACTGCTATTGCGCTTGACTCGACCAACTTCGTCTGATCGTGGACATAAACACTTGTCAACCACGAGGTTCCACATACCATACTCAAGTGGTTCAGATAAATAAATAAGTGTGCACATAAATACGAGTATTTCTATATAAATGGATATGGATACAAATGGATAGCAGTTCCGATGGCTTATAGACTAGTTCGTTGTTTGGCTGTGTTGTCCTAAGAGCTGCCGAGATACACTTGAGTATCAAAGGTCAACGAAAGCAATTAATACACATTAAAATATGAACAAAAGTGTATTATAAACAACAATTGTTATGAACGATGGTGTCACAAATGAATGTTGGTTATGAACCTGATAATAATTCTGATTGTTTTGCATAAATTATACAATAATAAACACATGGAATAAACGATTCCAGTAATTATGTTTTCATCCATCTGTCTTTCATCCAATCCATGTTTTTTTGTCTGAATTAAGTGACTATTGAAAATTTACGCACATGTATTATATATTTATATATACGAAATATAAATAAATAAAATGTAATTTTTTATTGGAACTTTAAAGTTATGAATTAAAGTCAGGTGTTTCAAATCAAATAGATTACGTATTCGGTCACGAATCTACCTTTATTTTTATACGAGTAAATAAATATACGAAGCTTTTAAAAATATATTTTGATCACAAATAAACTATTAAACAATAATATTTACTTAAATTTTTTATAAAAATTATATTGACAGACATGTAAACTCAATCCAGAACATACTATTTACAGATGATGCAAATTTTTATCATCGAACCCACTGTTCCGCGTGTGTCCTCAGTTTGTACTGATAATTTTGGTAGATAACTAGATAGAAAGAATAGAAGATAACTGAAACTACAATTTTTAATTAAATTATCACGCTCCCCGTCGCTTCCCAGCATCGCCTACTGAAATCCCTGCAGGCAATGCGGCGTGCACAACTTGTTTATTATATTATAAGGTATTAAGTAAATAAAATAATAAATAATAAAATCTCAGAAGTTACAGTAAAATTATAGTTTAAAAAAACTAAAAAACACGCTTTTATAAAAATCTAACTAAAAGGTGAAAAATATTTTCAATAAATTTAAATTAAGGATCGTGGGATTAACAAAAAAATGAATTTTATTTAAAATAAAGTGTGGGATGCTTGTTGTCAATTGTTATTTTGAAAATATCTTACTATTCTTAATTTAAATTTATTGAAAATTATTTTTTAACTTTTGGTTTGATTTTTTATAAAAGCGTAATTTCTTAGTTTTTTAAACTATAATTTATTTATAACTTTTTAGTTTCATTAACTATAAAATAAAAGCGTGATAATATAATTTATTTGTTGTCAATATCGAATCGGTAAATATTTTTATTAATATAACGCTATTTTTATTAATCTTCCGGCTACCTTATTATTAATTTAACGCCATCTTCTGGCAATGTTATTAATTATGCTCTAGATGGCGTTTCGACAGAATTTTGATTTTATCCCATCCAAATACCGACCGCGCCCGATGCTCCTTCACTTCGGTGATCGGACGAGAACCGAAAATTCATTAATCCTGAGGATCCTGGTAAGGATAATGATACAAACTACAAAGTTCAAACGAACGATATATCTACAAAGTTCAAACGAAATCTGGCCATTTAAAGTGGGTCAAAATTGCCCCCAAAGGAGTCGGTTACAAACATACAAGTAAAGCGTGTAAAAACAGATATGTTTTAGTAACAACAATAACGAGTTTTACATTAATGAGTTAATTAATATTACTCGTTAAAAATAAAGACAGGTGCCTTACAACAGTTCCTCTGCAAGCAGGCCTGAACCAAACCGGGAACGTTGGATTCTAAGTCCATGCGAATCTCTGCCAATCAGAAGATACCCCATATATCTCATCACCTCTTCATTCTCTCTAACTTATAGTCCTATTTCCCTCACAAGAGTTTTACGGTATACTCTAAATCTGTGGTACTGAAGAGTAATTGAGGAAATCAACACAACAGTTTGTTATAACTTCATACATTAAGCCCTCGTTAGATTGATTTAAATACATCCGTGTATAATTATATAAATTTTTTACATAAACTTAAAAACCGGATTATTAATAATAAACAGGTAAAATAATATACATTGTTATACACGTAATTGTTTTTTTATATTTTTATAGTATTAGGGCTATATTATATTAGGGCTACCGTGGGATTGGTCCAATGCAACACACAGACAGCAGACAGGCGGACGTCCCGCTTAGAATTTAGCAGTTACCGTCATCTATGTGTGTTCGCAACGCCAGTGGCATCGCGAACACGCTGCTGTCGCATAAGGGCACAGGAACTTGGGTCACCAATGCCGGAACACAACACAAGGTTATTATGGCGGCATATTTAAGACCAAAGGTGGTCGCCATCCAGACGGGCTTGGGGCCCTACCACGTAGCTAGGGTGGGTTGTTTTGTCACCTTTTACGACAGGCCGACCCCGGCCGCAGAGGTTAGTATTCTTTCTCCGCCTCTGCAGGGATAAAATGACATGCCACGTCTAGCACCAGTTGATTGTTTGGCGTACCAATGTTACGCTAATTTCAAGCCGCTCCCGAGGGAAGCTAGCATGGAGGTAACTTAAGAAGTGCTTGGCTCTGTCAGGACGTATCATGTATTCTGGACGCGAAGATCGTGCGAAAAAGGGGCAGGATTTTGGAATTTAATATTGAATTTTGGGTATTCTGGGAACCAAGATGTAACACACAGAGGTGTGTTTAATAAGACAAGAGTAAATATCGAAGAATTAGTTTCCATCGACTACCTCAGTGACGTGATGGCTAATAACCCTTGGATTCCCGTGTCACGCGTGGGTGCTTATGAAGTTATGTAGTACCCATAACACGAGTACCCCTAGCACAATGAGAGTTTGAGTTGCAACTTAAGACTAAGATAATAATAATGGTCATCTGTGAATACACTACGCTATTTAGTCTCAAAGTAATTTTTTTACTGCCGATGAACAGCAGACAAGCTGACGGACCACTTAACAATAAACAGATACCGTCGCCTATAGATGTTTGCGACGCTAGGTACACCGCGAATACGCTACTGTCCCAAACGGGTACATGAGCCTAGATCACTAATACTTCATGGTGGTTTCCATACAGACGGGCTTGGACCCTACCACGTAGCTGGGGTTGTTTTGTCGCCTTTTACGACAAGCCGACCCCGGCCGCAGAATGCTAAATCTTACTCGGCCCTTGTACGAATAACATACTTAAATTTATTATTACACATATTTCTTATCCTCTTGGTAAATCTCCGTTTTCTTTTATCCGTGCAGGGGCGGAGAAAGAATACTAACCTCTGCGGCCGGGGTCGGCCTGTCGTAAAAGGCGACAAAACAACCCACCCTAGCTACGTGGTAGGGCCTCAAGCCCGTCTGGATGGCGACCACCTTTGGTCTTAAGTATGCCGCCATAATAACCTTGTGTTGTCTTCCGGCATTAGTGACCGAAGTTCCTGTACCCTTATGGGACGGCAGCGTGTTCGCGATGCCACTGGCATTGCAAACACCTATAGGCGACGGTAACTGCTAAATCCTAAGCGGGCCGTCAGCCTGTCTGCTGCCCTACAGCAATAAAAAAAAAAAAAAAAGCGAGAGAGCATAGAAATTCAGACAGAGTGTGGCTAAATTTGTATTTCATGGGAGCGATTTTCATTTAATTCTTGCTGTCTATAAAAAAAATATTGTCGATTTTCACAACACATCATGAATCTGGTCCTTATTATTACTAGTCCAGCATGTTCAATTAAATTTGATTAAGATTCAATAGAAAGCGTAAAAGAATACTTATTGCCATCTAATTTTAGTATTATTGTTATTTGACCATATCCGTATGATTTATCGCCCTCTGTAAATTCTATCACTAGAACCAAGGGATCTTGATGACCCTGCTAACTTGTTCACAGCTTCTTATATGACCTCTTCACATCTAATCTAATAAATCTGAATATTATGTTTCTCCGATTTATCATGTAACATATTACAGACATTTGTTTTAAAAATTCTAAGATGATTGATTTTAGAAGAACACTCTAACGTATCTACAATTCTTATTCTTATTTTTTCATACAATAGAAATAGCTATGTCTGTTTTATTTCAAATTGGAAATATTCTACACCTCCACTTTTAGTTATAGCGACGCACGTCGCTGATATATCCACTGAAACCATCCCGATTTCTCATCATACACCAGAAGAACTACGGGATGTCTCGTAAACTTGGCTACGGCCCTGCGATTATCTTCTATGATGGCCGAACGGTACCTGTGATTAAGCAGGAGAAGCAACTCATCTTATCAACCAATAATATAACAATGATTACATTTTAATATTAAAAAAAAAAAGTTCTGAAGTGAAAAGTATACAACGAATTAAGAACCTCGGCCATCTTTTTCTAAGTTGGTTGAGAAATAATGTATTGATGTATTTACTTTACTGTGTCATAGATGATGTTAAATTATTATGTAACACGATATTTTCGTTGTTTTTGTGATAAACTGCTATGTTGCGAATATACGTGCATTAAGGATTAGGAAAACGATAAATTGTTATACACACAAGCATAATGTTGCAAATGGCACGCTTGATGGAATTTACTGTTTGGTTTCGCCATGTATTACCCAACCAAAATGATTGTTGGTTGGATTTTTTTGTTTATAAACAGGTATGCTCTACACGGATCTTATTTACATTAGTACACAAATACACCAGAACGTTTCTCCCAAACAGCCTCCTTCTGTTACTTGACGCGCTCATAGAAGGAAGCCACTTGGCAATAAGACTCGCAGCGACAGCTTTTCCGATAATCATATACATTCCATAGAGGTACACCTGGCTTTTGGATAAACTGCGTCTACACATTTTTGACGATCTCCGTGGCGTCAGCTCTAATCCCCACTTGAATCAGGCTGTTTATTAGGATGTTTCAAAATAAAGCAATATTATTAGTTTTTAATTCCTCTGAAATTTTCTTCATACATACTACAGAAACTGTAAAAAATTAAGGTAATTTAAAAAAGGTTCTAGGTATTCAAGTGAAATAAATCTTAAAAATCTATTATTTTCCTGTCAAATCAATGAGAGTATTTTAAAATCAATAATGGAACTTTAAAAACACACTTTTATAAAAAATCAAACTAAAAAGTAAAAAATATTTTTTTCAATAAATTTAAATTAAGGATAGTGGGATTAACAAAAAAAGTAATTTTATTATAAAAAAAGTGTGGGGTGCTTGTTGTCAATAATAATTGTTATTTTGAAAATATCTTATTTTTTTATAAAAGCGCGTTTTTTAGTTTTTTTAAACTATATTTTATTTTTTACTTTTTAGTTTCATTAACTATACAATAAAAGCGTAATAATATAAATTATTTGTTGTCAATATCCAATCGGTAAATATTTTTATTAATATAACGCCATCTTCTGGCAATATTATTAATTACACTCCAGATGGCGTTTCGGCAGAATTTTAATTTTATTGTTCAAAGTAAGTGAAAATCGAGTCGACTTCCGAAAAATTCCATTACATATAGGTAAAGTTAATATAAAACATATAAAAAAGAATAAAAAAGAACAAAAATCCACCGTTACGCGATTTTCCTAGACGGTCACCCCATCCAAGTACTGACCGCGCCTGACGCTCCTTCACTTTCGTGATCGGACGAGAACCGAAAATTCATTAATCCTGAGGATCCTGATAAGGATAATGATACAAACTAGACAGACAGATTATTGCATTGTCATCGGCCCTCGATATATCTACTAAGTTTGAACGAAATCTGGTCCTTTAAAGTGGGTCAAAATTGCCCCCAAAGGAGTCGGTTACAAACATACAATTGAAGCTAATATAATGAGTATAAAAATTAATATTATGAGTAAAAATTATGACAGTTTTTTTAGCATAAGTAACGAGAATTTCACAAAAATTTTAAGAGAATTCAAAAATTTGCTTTATTTTATAATCACCTATATATATTGTTTTTTTCCTAAAAGACATGTAAGACAATGTTTTATTGGTAAAATTACCTTGTTATTAAGATAAGAAGTACAACTTAATATGCTAAAGTCAAGTGGCCAGTATATTGCGTAGTAGGCAAATACCACTTAGTGCAAAATAATCGTAGGCATTTCTCCCCATAACGTCATGGCCTACTTACATTGAGCCATTACTGCAAAATTTAGATATAAGAGCTATAACGCGCGAGTGTGTATTTCGAGATTCTCACTTACGATTAAAGGCCCGATTTACGTTCTATTTTATACACTGCTTTCGTCGACATCGCGAATAGTGAGACGTTGGGCTCACTTTTTTGCCTTTCTGGGTCCCTAATTTCCTGTTGCAATTTCCTTGCTCAAACACAAGTAAATAATTTGAACATTTATACCTAACTGTGGGACTACAGGAAGGCGTTTGAGTTGAACAAATTAATTTACTTAATATAAAATTACTTAATATTATTGTATTATATATTAGTTCAATTGAAATTTATTTACCAAATTTAAAATTCTATTATATTTTATATCATATAAAATAATATTATTATATTTACTTTTGGAGATATTTTATTTAACAAAAATTTCTACAGATAGAATGTCAAAATGTTGTTTGTTTCTTGTACTTTTTTGGGGAGTATTTGTTGATTCTTGTGGTTGTGATGGGTTCGATTCCTTTCGTGTTTCTGGATGTTAATGTACTTTTTTCTAAAAAGTATATATCTAATACAACTGTAGCAGTTCTCAATGTAGAAAAGCCAAATGAAATATCGATTTTGAACTATTTCTTCACAATGAGATATAAGTTTTACTGGTTTTTATTTCATAAGAAATGATCCAATAGATTAATAATTAAAATAATAATAAAATGGCTTAAAATCTTTCCAAATTTTCAATAAGCCTGAAACTAAAAAAAGAAACAAAAAAAAACGAAACCAGAAGTGTGTTTAGTTGTACAAATCATATGTTAAATTATGTTGAGTGCTGCGTGTATTTGGTACTGCAGAAGTGGAAGTTTTATAAATAAATCAATATTTGGTGGCTGCTTAAGAATTCTGTTGTAAATGTCAGAAACATTACGAGGGATATTACTCATGCAAGGAATAGTACGAGAACAATTATTCTAGATTCATCGATTTAATTCGTGAAAAAGTCCAGTCAAGTAATAGAAAATTTTGCAAGAATGTGTAACTATCGGATGATTAAAAAAAATTATAGAAAAGATGGATGGATTGTGTAAAAGATGGAATGGGAAGAATGGAAGGGGAAAATATGTTTTGCCGATCCCGTAGATTACCGAAGAGGTAAATCTACGGAGACTGCTCTACTGCACCTAGCAGACAGAGTTAAAAAGGCGTTATAGGACAAACAAGTAACGCTCTGTTGATTTCTAGATATAGAGGGCGACTTTAATAACACCCCCACAATCACTCTGATCCGTGGCTTACTGCGGAAGGGAGTGAACAACACTGTGGCAAAATGGGTTCTGTCGCTGCTCTCTAATCGTAGAGCTATCATCTACCTACATGGGACCCTGCTCGAGGTTACCACCACAAGAGGCTACCCACAGGGCGGAGTACTATCGCCACTTCTATGGACTTTTGCAGTAGATGAACCTTTGTATAAGATGGCAGACCTCAAAATTGACACTCTGGGGTACGCTGACGATCTAGTAGTGATCATAAGAGGCTTCTGTGAAGATAACTTATCCAATGTGCTACAAAAGGCACTCAACACCATATCACAATGGCGTATAATAAACAACTTGTCGATTAACGCTGACAAGACTGCTATTGTTCCGTTTACTAAAAAAAAACCTAAGTAAACTAAAATCCCCTAGCTTAAATAGATAATACAGTTTTTCACGGAGTAAAATACCTGGGAGTTACTATGGATCAAAAACTCACGTGAAATCAACCTAAGGAAAAGGCAGGACAAAAGGCTAAAATAGCCTTAGAAATCGGATATCGTCTAGTTGGGAGAAGGTGGGGATCACATCCAAAACTTCTCCTCTGACTATACACTGCAAATGTCACGGCGACAATTGCGTTCTCCTCTATTATATGGTGTAAACAAGCCAACCAAAGGACAACTTTTCACAGGCTCAACAGTCTGCAACGTACGGCATGCATAACGGTAAAGGGGGTCATGAAAACAACTCCTGGAGCGGCTCTTGATGCATTGCTCAGCCTACCGCCTTTATCGCTGTTTATTCAGTATGAGGCGTTGGCCTGCATGCACAGGATAAATGCACAGGAGTCGAAAACTTAGCTCTCATACACGCTGAGGACCTTAATGAACTCAGTAGTTACGCACTCCATCCTAGGCATGCCATTAGACAGTATATTTCCACAATTTGTAGGACCGAAAAACTACAATGTTGAATTTCCTTACAGAGAGGACTGGTTGCTTAATAAAATCTCTTGGAAGAGCGATAGCTTCTTATGGTATATTTATGGCTGTGGAGTGTTTGGAGAGCGACCAAGCTTCAAGACTAGTCTGAACGTTTCCCCAGGGAAATATACCTCCCTCTTCCAAGCAGAGGTCTACCATTTTAGTATGTGCGGACGTGAATCTGCAAAAAAACTCGTAATATACATTCACTCTGATAGTCAAGCAGCACTTTTGGCGCTGAATTTAGACTCAACAGCCTCGAAATTCGTCAAAACTTATAGACTACTTAAATACTTTAGGTGAGAGAAATAAAGTAATTTTTCGCTGGATCCCCGGGCATGCGGGTATCATAGGCAATGATAAGGCCGATGAACTTGCCCGGATAGGGGTTAAGGGAGCACAATACGGACCCGAACCGTGCTGTGGCGTACCTAAAAGCCTGATCTGGCTCACCCTCAGGGATCAATGCACCAGTGAATATATTAAGCGCTGGAACACAACTCCAGGCTTAAATCATTCCAAAGTCCTAGTAAAAGCCTACAACCGCAAAGCACTAGCACTAAACAGGAATCAGCTATGCACCTTAACAAGGGCGCTAACCGGACACTGTTGCCTAAACAAGCACCTCAGTATCATAAGGATCAGGGATTGCATCTGCTGTGCCACTGCTGTTCCTTGATGCATAAACGTAACCTCATACGAATACTAGGAAAGCACATGCTATAACCGGATGAGATACAAGAAGCTCCTGTCAAAAAACTGCTTCTTTACATCAACGAGGCAGGCTTTGCCTATGAGCTAGTAAATGTGGCGATTACAGTAGATTATTAAAATGGACGCAGTTATACTAGGTTGAATAAACTAGCATAGCCACCTTTCGAAATAATAATAATAATTTGCCGACCCCACATGGCTTGAGATAAGAGTAGATTGAAGAAGAAGATATCTAACTAGAAGAACAAGTTGGGTCAAGAGATTGATTCTCATGATTTCATGCTTCTCTTTGTCAGTTTTTGTTGCCAAATGTAATCAATTTATTGCAAAATTGCCACTCATTAGTAGAAAATAAGGATGACCCACACGACCTAACTTGAATTACATATAGATCGATTTAAATTCCCTCTAACTCGAATTACATTATTGCAGTAAATCAGTAGGCGAGTACACAATTGACGCACTTACTCTGTCTTATGCACGCGCATTTGTTTTTTTTTTGCGCATTATATTTCTTTTATCATTAAATCAATAACATTATATGTAAGTAGTCAGTCCTTCAAATTATTAAATAAATTTAAATATTCATTTGAATACAAAGCAAAAACGTGACTAAAAATAATTACTGCCCAAATATATTTTTATAATTAAATAATTATATAGCGTAAGCATTTCATTACCTACATTATAAAGTAAAAAAAATATTATGATGACTGCTACATAAATACTTATGTATTTATAATTTTTTTTGTGCTACTTAGATTTGATTTAAAAGAAAAATTTGTAAATAAATTAAATATGTATACATTAAATTAATGTTTTATTTTAATTGTATTTATTTGTATTAATTAAAATGTTGTCAATACGTGTTAAGATCTCATCTATTTTTTTAAATATCGCGAACCAGAATAACTAAACTGAAAAACAAAACAAATAATTCATGCCATTTCATTTAGTTAACGAGAGTTACATGAATTTCACCACGAAGGATGTTTATTCAGAGTTGGCACAACTATGAGCCGAAACCAATGACGTCGTGTCGTAGGGTGCCATCATTGTGGCGCATGCGACGAGAAGGACACGATGGACCATACCGTTGCCGTGTGCCCAGCGTGGCGCGAGGAGCACCGCGCCCTCTTCGCCCAAATCGGCGCGGAACTGTCGCTCCCAACCCTGATTCTGTCCATGGTCGGGGGCGATCCTGGATGGACGGCCGTCGCCTCCTTTTGCGAAGCAGGCATGTCCGCAAGGGGGCCGGCGGAGCGGGAGCAGGAGTCGACCACTACACTCCCCTCCCTCCAACGCAGGCGCCAAAACTATGGAGGAAGCTCGCCCCGACACAAAGGGAGGACCGATGCCTGCCCGGGCCACGAGATCGGCAGGCCACATACATCTTTCCCGGAGTCCCACATAATTATACCTCGGTCCCCCCGGGCTGGGGAACCCGTCAAGAGAGGGTTTTTCCCCAAGACCAAAAAATCTATGAGCAGAAATGCAGTGAGCCAGGCATGGTGTATTAATTAATTACTTTCGTATTGAGAGAAACGAATGTTCTGACCCTATATACATCCGAAAAAACATAATAAAAAAAATTACACTTTACGTATCTGATTTCGAAAACTAGTGTTATTTTTATAACCATACCACGCCATCTTATAGTGACAAAGTAAAAACTCAAAGTAAAAATACTAATTCATATTGCTCGTCACTGTGCGTTGAACAATATTAAAAATTATTTTTGTTAAGCTATGCACCAATTTCTTAACAAAATATGCACGAAATATTGTAATTGAACCTGCATTTATTATTAATTAACAGGATATGAATGCAAGTGTTAAGGATGTTTAGTAACGCGTAATTCACAATTTAGTTCAATATTGGCAAATGCGTTACAAACGCACTTTTTGTGTTCATATTGATTGGATTACTTTTATGCCATAAACGCCATTTTTTAAACATTTAATGCATTATTCTTTCACATTATTACTTGTTTTGTTTATAATATCGTTCAATTTACGTCGTTATTGAAGAATCGCTTCGTACTGAACCCTGTGAATACCCTTCGGCGTGACTTTAACACACTTGTGAATTTACTAAGTGAATGACTTTATTGTCTATAGTAAACAGTAAACATATTAATGAATATTCGAATTTTGACTTTTTAGTAAAGTTTACCTTATAATTATGCACTCAGCAAAGTTTTTTTTAATATTGTAGGACAGCAGACAGGCTAACGGCCCACTTATAAATTAGCAGTTACCGTCGTCTATGGGTCTTTACAACGCCAGTGGCATCGCGAACATGCTGCTATCCCATAAGGGTACAGGAACTTGGGGTCACTAATGCCGGAACACAACACAAAGTTATTATGGCGGCATACTTAAGACCAAAGTACCACGTAGCTAGATATATATAATATATAATATTTAAGACAAATTAATATATAAATGCTAAAGTAAAAGGTAATATGGCTTCTCAACGTGTATTGCTGTTTCAAGGAGAAGAAGCAGTAAGAAATTAATTAGTATTTAAACTTTCTTGATCTTAAAATTAAAAAAAACTGTATGTTTCGATTCATAAAAAAATTTCTTTAGCGCGAAACTCCACTCAAATTTCTAAGATATACATATTCATAATTGATTATAAGCACGCCACTCGATCGAATTTAGTTCACTTTGTTACTACAAAAAAATTATAACTAGCTGTTACCACGCTGAGGAGCGATTATCTACCAAAAAGACCAAATTAAACACTACGACATCTTCAAAACGTGACTGTCCGTGACTTTTCTTTCTCTTTAAATATTTTATCCTAATAAATATTATACATATTATATTTCTTGTTATTGTTAACTAAAAATATGTTATTGAATTTATTGTAAATGGTGGAGTTCTTAGCATCATCAAATCTTATAAATACTCGTACTTAATTGCTCTTTAAGTAGATATAACAAATAAATCGAAGCTTACATTTATGTTTACACATTTCCCATCTATGTTTCCATACTTTTACGGCTTACAAAACATTATAAAATCCACGTCTTCGATGTTTACGATGGCATGAAGGCAATCGTTTACCATGAAGTGAACTCTTCACCAACATCCACCAATAATAACACTTCAAATAGAATTTATCCAGATAAGAAGGAGTCGAAAGAGAAGTACATCGCTGAGTTCATTTGGAACTCAACGGCTGCATTTGACAAATAAGTGATTGTCTGTGACGACTTTCGTCTTTTTTTGTTTAGCAGTAGCTGCATCAGCTAGCAGATTGGGCAGGTGACTAGAGTCTCAACGGGTCATAACATTCTAAAGTTTAACATTTTGATGCCCTTTATACTAATTCAAATATTTATCAAACAAAAGTAAATATGTAATTACGGTTACGTGTGTTACTTAATAAATGGAATTTAAAACTAGATATTGATCGTCCAAGAATGATGAGATAAACCAATAGACATTTGTTTACAATATTAATTGGTATGCAACTCTCCGTGAGCAGCCCCATTTGATGTTCGTAAGATATTAATGCGTAATTGTAATTTTGACGATATCTTCATCTTGATCAATAGTCACTAAATTTTTAATTGCAATTAGAATAATTTTACCGTACTATATAAAATCGTAGTTTTACAATTTTTTTGAGTTAAGGGCAGTAAAATTATAAAATAAATACAACATATTAGAATTCGAACATCTGCCATTTTTTATTTCTAGATTTTAGATTTTACAGAAGAGAGAAAAAGGTACAAAATATATTTTTACTAATATATTTTAAAGACAAATATATTTTAACTCATTTTTATATAGTTTCGTTCTCGTTCTTCTTTTTAGTCGTACACTCCCGGCAGAGTGGTCGTGGACATGGATCGTCTACTAAGTTGGTTGCGGCTTCTGCAATGCTTCTCCATCTCTCCCTATTTGTGGCACAGCGTGTATGTACACTCAGTGAGCACTTCGTAGATGATTTATTGAGGTCTGCCTTCTTGTGAGTGATCTGCCGCGAGAACGTTGACGTTCTACTTTTCCCTGTACCACCAACATGTGTCCAAACATCTTATGGATTCGTATTTGCACAATCGACGGAAGCTTTTGTTTGATGCGAAGCTCCTTCAAGTTGGAAACGTTAGTGCGGTGAGCTGTCCACTTTATCCTCAGCGAACGCCGCCAGCACCACGTCTCAAGGGCATCAATCTTTTAGCGATATTTTTCATTGATAGTGCATGTTTCAGCTTCATATAGGAAAATAGGGAATACTAAGCATCTTATTAATCGAACTTTGGTGTTTTTAGTTATGGGGTGGTCTTTCCATATTTTCGTGAGCTTTTCCACGGCTGATCGTGTTACGTGTACATTCGTTCTCACATGTGAATATAATTATATTTATATCTTTAATGTTTTCAATGTTTTAAATTATTTACCTTTACTGCATAATGATGAGAACCAAATAATACAAAAAAAGTTTAGATTATTAAGATAAAGCCATGTATTTTTTACTAGAATCAAATCCAGTATTTTTAATTAATGTAATTTGCAGTAATTGCAGATGCATGGGCAAGCCACGCCTTAATATTGTTTACTGTCCAAGACCCAAGAACATGTTTGGTGATGACTTGCAAATCATTCACAACACATAATGTCACAGAGTATTGGTAAAGTATTAGAACAATTAATAAATTCAAGCATCAGGGAGGCTTCGTTGTTGAATTGCACTCAATTTAGCTTTTGTGGCGGCCTTTCAACAGTTTCTGCTATACGCAGTGTGAAAGTAAGTAGGCGCCTTCGACCTACTGAACTATAATTTTCTTTTGTAGAAACTGCATTCTTCTAATGTCCCTATACAGACATCAAATTTGTTGTGACTACTAACGGAAACTACCATAATCACTTAATGACATATTTATCTCTCTCGAAATTCAGCATGTTAAAAAACACCCATCTTGTAACGTGCATGCCTCGAAGGCAATTGAGGCCTTATTGCTAGTACATTTAAATAATATCTTAAAAATTTAAATTTATATGCAATTACATATTAAATTAGAGAAATGTGATATGATAAACAAAGTTTTTTTATTTTATAGTATAAATTTAAAAAAATGTTTCAATAATGTAGGTCCGATCGTAACATATGATGATTACTAAATAATAAACGGTATGTAACCGCCGAACCTGAAGTTTACAAAATCACCCTTGTAAGTGTCAACCACCAATTCGGCTCTGAAATTATTTTGGACTTTATATAAGTGATCCACCAACCCTTGAATGGAAAAACTGTATGCCATCCATTCTTTTGTCCACATCCTAATTAAAGGAGTAAATCAAAAGTCCCTTTTTAGGAATGCCTAGGTATTATTATGACAAAAAAACTATTCGCGTAAAACTTATTTTAGCTTATTGCCTATAGAAACACGTGGTACGCACGAAACTGGCATAGGAATGCCTCAAAGCAGTTTTTCTGGTCCGATAATATAGGCATTTCTCAATTATTACGCATGTGAATTAAGTATTATCTCTAGAAAACCAGTATATCGACATTTTTGGTGTGTTTTATCCACATATCTGTTTTGGGCTTGGTCTTTTAATGTCATCGTTAAAAGTGAAAATCGTTAGTGCTGAAACTCGAATTTTCGATCGAAACTTGATATTATGAGAAAAAGATAAAGTAAATCGTGAAATAAAGTAAGCAAAGATAACAATGATAAGAAGAATGATATTAAACGTAGATAATACGTTCACTTTCACGTAATATATATGATATTTGTATACCTCGCATCATCGAAATAGCACTCATCGCGAGATCTCTATGACTATACACCCGATTGACTTGAAATTTAGCATAGTTACTCGTTTCGCAATGCACATGCTTACTGAGAACGGATACGAAGGAAATCACAAGTGTTTTTTATTTTATTTATACCGCAGAACAAAGTTTACCGGATCAGCTAGTATAATACAAGCAGTGTTGAGCGCCACGGATTGTGTAAAATAAAAATAGGAGCATTTAAAATATCATAAACAACAAATAAAATAAGTATTTTAGTACTCAGGTAGAATTTAAAAAGCGTCCTTCGGTTTTTCTTTTCGATATTAGGGTGGTCAAACTGTTGTCAACAACGTATAAAGCAATAAGTACTTATTTAAATTTCAATACCATTGTTTAAAAGAGAACAACCTACAAACGTGAGGACGATTTATATTATTGATTATATTCAGCATTTTATATAACAGCTAATCATATTTACGATTGAGGACATGCCTAGTTAAGCCACGACTTCAAGTAAATTTTAAATGTTAAATTTTCTGGTGATTAATGCAGATATATTATCAGTTATTGTAAATAACAAGTGTATTAATAAATGAATAATTTATTTTTGGTAATTATAATCAATATTATTTTAATTTAAATGGCCATATCAGGCCATTTAAATTATTATATAATAACATTTAGGCTGGCCATACTGCCTCCGCCGGGCCCCGGCAGGAAACCCCCGGCAGGTAGACTCAAAAAGTACTGGCTTAACGTCGTAAAGGGTGATATGCGTGCCAATGGGCTCACTACCAGGGATGCTGAAGACCGTGCGAAGTGAATCGAGAGTTTGGGCTGCAACCGGGATTCAACGCTGAGATGATGATGATGATATTATCAGTTATTTGAACATTAATCTCGGGGTTTAATACTCTACCACTATCAATTACATACATATAACATACTAGATATATAAATGAAAAGCAGTACGAAATATCCGGCTTATGATGATAAATGTTCTAAATATAAAGAAAATCATTATTGTAAGTTGCAATCATTTACCAACAGCCAGACTACAGAATAAATAATAAAAAAAATCTACATTTCACTTTCATTTTGCCCGTTAAACCTGTTATTTCCGATCAACTTAGAGACATTGACGTCAAAGATTTTGAAATGATGTCTCAACAAAACGCCATGCGTGTTCCACATTCAGCACAAAATTATTAACGAAGTAGGTTATACATAAATATATATAAATATGTTTTATGGGAACTCTATATAAAAGGATGACTGACCTTTACTTCTCGAAGTTTTCAATTGATTATTAGATATTTTTAATTTATAAAAATATTAAACAAGACGCGAATATTTTTGCAGCGCAATCATGCGGCTCACGCGACAGGTTTATAGTAACTGAGGTTTACGTACAAAACCTGCGCGCGCGCAACTGCCTTTGATCGGTAAGTTAAGCGCGGTATACACGGTCCAACTACTTTTCAATAGTTTACAGTAAGCTTAGCAAAAAATAAATAAGTTTTAGGAAAAACTTATTATGTTTATTTAGTTAATACTAATGGCGGAATTGGCCTGCTTTCTGGCTTAGCGGCAAACGCACGTCGGACCGCCATGGAGGTCACGGGTTAGATTCCCGTCCCGAGTATGCTTGAAAAAAGTATATATTATGTAATATATTAGTTGTCAAGTATATATAACACACAAGTGTTCTACTTCTTCCTTTGGAACTGGGTGGCGCTGAGTGATCTGCCAAAAATTTTTTTTTTAAATTAACAAACGAAATCGTATAAATAACCGTTATTTAAAATGTTATTACCATTATTTTTTCATAAAACTATACATTTATTTTTAAAAATAATTTCAAATATTCTCTTATGAAAACAAAAAATATTGATACAATAATTGTATGAGTCAGTATATTATATACACATACCCTTGAGTGAGGGGGGCGGTAAATAATTAAAAACATATCTGAAATTCACGATGGCTATCATCTTTGTCCAAATGAGCCCATCCCGGTCGAATTCGGTAATGACCCTGGGCTACGAGATTGGCCGTCAAGCGTATTTTTCTCCAGATAAAAAATAGCGTTATTGTAATAGTCACAATCATCATAATCATAAATCTTTATTTGTTAAGATGCAGGTACGTCATCATACATAAGATTGTTCCATATATTTTTTGTAATCGGTGTATGATGTAGACTAAGCTTTAAATTTAATTAGGCATCATTTAATCATTGTTTTCACTTGGTGGATGCTTATTGGAATTATTACTGTAGCCTTATTATTTTTACACTTACATAATTTTACGTGCTCAATAGGTGTATTTCTTATACTTACTTAAAATTTAAATCCATTTCCTCAGAGCAAAGATACAGAAAACAAAGATACTTTATAAAAAAACATTATATATATATATATATATATATATATATATATATATATATATATATATATATATATATATATATATATATATATATATATATATATATATATACTAGCAGCCCGTCCCAGCTTCGCACGGGTATTTAACAAAAAATTAAAAATTAAACCCTTCTATTTTTTTCGGTCTCGGGGAAAAACCTCTCTTGACGGGTTATCCCGGCCCGGGGGGACCGAGGGATATAAGGGACTCCGGAAAAGATGTTCGACCCACTAAAAAACCCCGCTGTTCTCCTATCGTCTACGCCCGGGCCCACGGATATATATATGGCCTGCCGATCTCGTGGCCCGGGCCGGCGCCGGCCCACGCTTTGTCTTAAAGCGGGCCCCTTCTAAAGTGCTGGCGCCAGGGGGTCAGGGTTTCGTCCCCCCGGCGCTCTCTTGTAACAACTCTAGGAGTTGAGGGGGGCTGTGGAACAGCACGCGGCCTTCACCCTCGCGGCAATAGTGCGGGCGGCGGATCCTCCCCCGAGGGGCCGCCCGCGGCCACTTTCTACGGCGGCCTGAGATCGTTGCCCGCCCTCCGGCGCCGACGACGCGGCCTACGTTGGCGGGAGGGGAGTGCAGTGGCGGACTCCAGCTCCCGTTCCGCCGCCTCCCTTGCAGACACTACTGCCTCGCAAAAGGAGGCGACGGCCGTCCATCCAGGATCGCCCCCGACCATGGACAGAACCAGGGCCGGGAGCGACAGGTCCACGGCCAATTCCGGACGGGACTCGCATCCCCGTCGCGTGCTAGTCAGGCGTGGGTACGACTACCAGACGACACTCCAGAAAAAGCAGAGTCGCCTGACATCGTAGCCGGCCCAGCAAGACCAACCGACAGCGAGGATGCAATTCCCGCCCCGGGAACACTCTGTGCAGGCGCAGTCGAAATAAGCATGGTTTCGACTACCAAATCAGGTCCCAGGGTAGAACCCGGGACCCCAATCAGTATTCGCAATCATCCCACCGGGGACCACGCCACGAACAGAGAGCTAAGTTGGAAAAGATGTAAGAGGTAGACGGAAAGAAAGGTAGGACTCTGTCGCCTCGAACGGAGAGGAGAGTGAAGCGACGGATGCTCGGGCACCTCGGGTACGCACACCCGTGCACTCCTCGGACAGAGGAGCGCCCCTGAGGGCAAACCCTTCTATTTGCGTCAGGGTACTAAAAAAATAAAATTATAAAGAAAGTTTGAATATTATTATTTCTATGAGCTTTTATTTTAATGATTTTTTTTGTTATTACTTTTTATTTATTTTTCGTTATTTTTTAATAAGTATTTTTTTTTCTAATTTTTGTAAAAACCCCAGTGACGCACGCCTACATTGCATAAGGTGCTGCCTAGCTAGCCGAACAGGGTGAGCGGCTACCACGCAACATTATTCTAATACTTACATTTTTAAACTCGTGATATCTTTCGAATGGAATATCCGAATTGAATAATTTAAAAAGTTATATAAAGGTATTGAAACAGTTTTGAATATAAAGTAATTTATTTTGATAAGGATTAATACCAAGATCTAAATATAGAGTATTTTCTAGGGGCGGCATTTCAATTAAATTTTTAAAATAAAAGAACACTTATTGTGGCATAACTATAATAGTTAGACATATGCTGTCGCGACACTTTTTGTAAATAATAATGTGTTCTGCAAAGTTGTAGTACATTATTGTATTCTATCATCAATAGTTTTCGCAACGCACGCGATTTAAATAATATTTTAGGTAATTTTTTTACACTTTGGGTTACATTATTGGAGTTTTAGTAAGGATCCCTAATTTTTTTGAAAATATAATATAGCCTATGTCACCCGGGGATTATGTAGCTTCCCAACAATGAAAGAATTTTTTAAATCGGGTTAGTAGTTTCGGAGCCTATTCAAAGCAAACAAACAAACAATCAAATCTTTCCTCTTTATAATAGTAGTATAGATATACCTAGTCAGGTCATAAATTCTGTCACATGTTTAATGTAAAATAATTGTAACAAGTTTATTCATTATGTAACCATTTATATACCAAAATGAACTTAACAAAACATAGATTCTTATGACATTAAAGTTTATTCAAAATGACCTCCGTGATTTTGAATACAAGCCTTCAATCTGCGCGGCCAGTCCTCTATCGCAGCACGAACGAGGTCCATGTCAATATCGGCGGCTGCCTTAATCAAGGATGTCTTGAGTGACTCCAAATTGGGATGAGGCTTTGAACACGCCTTTTCCTCCAAGTGTTGCCATATCTTGTAATCTAACGGATTCAAATCTGGACTGGAGGAGGGCCAGTCTTCGTGCCGGATGAAGTCGATTTCACGCGCCGCCAGCCAGTCTTGTGTGCTCTTCGCTCTATGAGCTGGCGCCGAATCTTGTTGGAATACCCAGTGCCTGTTATTGAACATGGTATGAGAAACAGGTTCCACAAGGTTCGTCAGGACTGTATTTTGATACACAACAGCATTCGTTTTTACACCTTTCTCACAAAAATGTACCTCTGTTAAGCCCCAATAAGAAACTCCCAACCATACCATGAGCGAGGATGGAAAATGACCTCGTTGGACACGCGGAATACGGTTGCTCGCTTCTTCACTACTGTGTGCGTACACCTTATCATTTTGTTTGTTGTAGCTCTCTTCTACGGTAAACATTTTTTCATCCGAAAAAAGAATTTCCCGATATTTTTTTCCCGCGTACCGCTTCAACAAAGCGCGGCATCTCTTCAGTCTCAGGTCCATTAGACGAGCATTCAAACGATGTCCTGTTTTTCTTCGATATGCCCGAAGCCCTAAGTCTTCATTTAACACCCTTTTCACCGTGGTTCTGCTTAACCCCATCTGAAGGGCCAACAATTTCTGCTTACGTTTGGGATGTCTTTGAATTCGTGCCTTCACAGCTTTTATCACTGCTGGAGTCCTAACAGACCGAGGGCGACCACTTCTTGACCTGTCATCTACACTAGAGTCTTCATTGTATCGTTTGATGGTACGATAAATGAATCTTTTGGCTATATTCAAATTTTTTCAGTATGTTAAAAATTTGAATTGGCGCGTAACCGCAACGATGCAACGCAATAACTGCAACACGGTCTTCTTTAAGCGTCCACTCCATATTTAAAAAAATGAGTAAAATTCTAAAAGTATACATTTTTATTTTCATGAACAATTCGAGATTCGAATTCAATAAACTTTTTTGTGGCCAGCATTCTAAAAGAAAAGTTTTTACTGTGTGACAATACTTATGACCTGACTAGGTATATATATATATATATATATATATATATATATATATATATATATATATATATATATATATATATATATATATATATATATATATATATATATATATATATATATATATAACTAGAGACTGGAACTCGTGAAGGCCGTTGCAACATGTAGGTCGTTTTATTGTATGCAAATAAATTTAATAATCACGTATTAAAATTAAATATTTTATTTTAAAATAAAATCACAATAACTACTTAATGAAATTCATAAGCTATTTAAGACTGCAACTATTCTATTTAGGACATATAAACGTAATATAAAATGTTTTTAAGAAAATACTATCCACATTCGAGCCATTCGGCGTTTTGTTTCTCGTCTGCAAATAAATAAGCACGTGGCACTATTACGGACCTATTAAAAAGAAAACTACACAATTTCAAGATTTTTTGTTAGATATATTGTATATCGCGGCAGATCGCCTATGAGATGGACGGACCAAGTAAAGGCTGCAGTGGACGTCCCAGTACACGTGTGCTCCCGAAAGGCAGCTGTCCGGGAAGAATGGAGACGGATTATCAGGCGTGTGACTGAAAAATGATGACCACGACCGCTCTGACAAGAGTGCAACGAAAGAGAAGAAGAATATTGTATATAAAAAAAATTAATTCTCTCAAATATTTATTATTTTTCGAAAAATTATACATATCTCTCTCAAGCAAGAGCGAGTAAAAATACACCTGCACCTGCAGCCGGGTACGTTCTGTTGTAAAATGTGAGAAAACAACCCTAGGTAGCTGAGCCCGCCTGGATGGAAACCACCGATGGCCATTAAATATACCGCTTGTGTTGTGTTCCAGAAAAAATGACCCAGGTTCCTCCTACGCAGACGGCAGCGTGATAGCGATATCGCAAACCCTGGTATCGCAAACATCCATAGCCAATAGTGACTGCCTGTGGTGGAAGTGGATAATCATTCTTTATGCTGTACTACAGCTATAAAATATTTAATAGTCTTAAAAATTTTGTTTATTTACATATAGTAACATATTTTATTGTGATTGTCATTTATTATGTTTGCTGTTCCTTGAAGCGATACTCCCAAAAAATTTATACCAACAGTAAACATTTACTTTTATAATATTACAAATACTATAACGGACTACATATATGTTATTTCATTAAAAAAGAAAGAAATCCGTATTTACCAATGAAATATTTTTATCAAATTAACGCGCTTTGATCAGTTTATCGTCAATATATTCAGTAGGTTGTCTAGTTTGTTTTGCTAGCTTAGACTTATAATTTTGGAAGTAGAATTTCATAAAAAGAATAAAGAAAGAGAGGATTAAAGTGAGACAGTAGAAGTGAAAGAATGATGGGATTGGACAAGGAGTTAGTTTCTGTTGGTAGTGCAGATGTGATACCACGAGGATGAACTGCACCTGTAAATAAATGCAATTTATTAATGTTATTAAAAATATGTCGTTTAGTTTGTAGTTATTTACGACTCTAAATACGTTAGTATGTATTAAAATACATACTAATGTATTTAATGTATTTAAATTAATATAAATACTACCTAACTGGCTCGTTAATCGAAAAGTCTTTTGATACACACTGGAGTCTTTTTATATCTATTCGTGTTCATACCACTCTCTCACTCAGTTGTTCTTATTACTAACAGAACCTTTAATAGCAGATAAACCACAAACAGGTTTGATTGATTTAAAAAAACGTTACGATTAGCGCCACCCTATGATTTAGAAGACCAGAAAAGTGACTGAAAGCTAACTCCTACTGGTTAACAGGCAGAAAGAGATCTTCCTCTGGTGACTTCATCATTGCCATTTTTATCAGGGTTGTCTCATTTTATATCTAATTAATATCCAAAAGAATCTACATAAAACAACAACGCAATCTAATGAAATCTATATTAGTGGCTTGACCCGTCCCGTAGCTCGAAAGTTGGGATAAAAATAAAACAAAGGAAAAAAAATCGACCAGGAAAGGAAGAGTGCGAATGAACAAGTACAGGTCTCAGAATATTTTTTTTATTGTTACCGTCACCTATGGATGTTTACAACGCCAGGGGCACTATTAACACGCTGCCGTCTGCGTATCCCATTCAGATGGGCTTGAAGCCCTACCACCTAGCTAAGGTTGTTTAGTTGTCTTTTACGACAGGCTGAGCCAGGCCGCAAGGGTATTCGTACCCTGCCCCGGCACGGAGAACATTCTCGTCTCAGCTGAATGGAGACGCCTCTAATCTTCCATTTTGGTGGCATTTAGTACAAGTTACACCAGTTACTTGTCTCTACTTCAGCCATACCGTATTTATTCTTCTTCTAACATTTTCCCTATTTCTCCATCTCTCAGCATTAGGAAACCATGATATTTGAATTCGGAACCAGTTGGTGCAGGGGGACGCGTCTACGGTCAGATGTGTCGCACAAGAAGTTCCACCAAAATCACAGAACAGATACTCTGTTTTGGATCTACAAATCTTTAATCTAATATAAAAATATAACGTAGCATTACTTACCAGCTGAATTTTGGTTAAGTGTTTCTTCCACCAGATATATTTGGCATATTCTGGACCTAATGAAGACAATCCATAGTATGCATACATCAGAACATGGACGAAGCTGTTCAGCATACCCACGACAACAAAATGGTCGGTGGGGTAGTACATCAGGTGGAACCACGTCCACGTGATCATGGTTGTATGATGGTAGAGGTGTAGAAACGTGATCTGGTTGTTTTTCTTTCGAAGAGCAAAGAAAATTGTGTCCAACATATCTAAATGCTTCGCGAAGAAATATGGATATATTTCTGATATCACCTAAAATATTTAAACAGTAATTACGTTATGCTCTTAAAACTAAACGTTCTGTATTTAATTTAGAATTTAATTATATTTATTTGGGCACAACTTGTATAAATATTATAATATCTATTTTATTTAATCAATGTTTTCGATATTTTACGTGCTTGTATAAATTAAATATTGTTCTTTAATTATATTATACTTATATACAAGGTGTTGCTTTCATCATAAATCAATTTTAATTAGATAAATATCTAATACCGATGTTTTCTAAAAGCAATTTTATTTTTTATATATTTAAATATAATTGTATAAGAGTGAGCTAACAAGAAAATACTTCGTACAAACGAAGCTTTTAATTTATTTCCAAAGAATATTATTTACACATAATACCTAAATATCTAATTAATTACACGTTTTGATAATTGATAAGCAGCAAAAATGGTTTCTCTATTCAATTTCTTCCGTAAAAAACAAATTTACTTATAACTAAATACCATTTGAAAATGAAAGGCATTTGTGGCTATACTCATGCTAAAGGGGACTGGGAGCAAGCATTGATGATATTGGAATTTAATGGGGTAATATGGATGACAGTCTTCGTGGTTCTGAATTTAGAATAAAGCTGTTTCATCTCTTCCCAAGACTCTCATAATACATCACAAACGATCATAACTCGGAATTCGGGATAAAAAAGGCAATCACGCGCAACGCTATTTAGCTAAATCTAAATTGATGAAATTTAGAATAAGTTTCGCAGAAGTGTGCCAAGACGATAGATATTATCAATTATTAATACCTCCTGTAAATCCATTTCTTTTGGGCACCGAGTTGTAATAACTCCATAGTTGAGGATGTATCTTATGTACTGAAACAAATTTATTTTAATGAATTCATTTGCGATTTATACTGATTACTGGAACCTATAGTTATATTTCCGCATACGAAAACTGGAATCTGGTCGCTTAAGCCGAAACATCATCATCATCATCTAAGCGTAGTATCCCGGTTGCAACCTAAACTTTCGTTTCGGTGCCCGGGGTCCGCTTTCCGACTTTTTCTACTCCACTTCGCACGGTCTTCAGCATCCCTGGTATTGAGCCCATTGGCACGCATATCAGCCGAAACATAACAGAAGGTTATTATGGCGGCATATTTAAAGAGGGTAGTTGCCATTCGCGGGCTTGATTCCTCACCACCTAGCTGCGGTTGTTTTCTCGCCTTTAATGACAAGCCGCCTCCGGCCGTAGGGGACAGTATTTTCACTGCGCCCCTGCACGAAGAAAGTTATTTTTCACAAAACTATAATTATAACTCTGCAATGCTTGCACGCCATTACACGATGAAGCTCTGTATCAACCATATCATCGCACCAAGAATGCTGTTATAAATATACTGTGATAGTTGACACAGCGCCATCTAGGCCCGAAATAAGAAGCAAAGCGCTTGTGTTATGGGTAATAGGCAATCAACAAATGTCTTATAGTTTAAAAGTGTTTTGTTTACTTTGATTTCTTAATTATTAACATATACATAAACACCAAGATTCAGCACAAGTATTGAATTCGTGACTCCCTAAAGTGTTTCGACGGCTTGCATGGTGTACTTCGCCTCCCTTTTCGCCCCCTAAGGTGGCCTCTTTGTTTCCCTAAATACAATAACTCTCGGTACATGATTAATGTCAGCTGTATTATGTGAAGCAACTATTAATATATAGCCCGATTTCAAATATCCATTCACTCTAGACTTAATAATAGTTATTAGAATATAATGATAAATAACTAGCAGCCCGTCCCAGCTTCGCACGGGTATTTAACAAAAAATTAAAAATTAAACCCTTCTATTTTTTTTCGGTCTCGGGGAAAAACCTCTCTTGACGGGTTATCCCGGCCCGGGGGACCGAGGGATATAAGGGACTCCGGAAAAGATGTTCAACCCACTAAAATACCCCGCTGTTCTCCTATCGTCTACGCCCGGGCCCACGGATATATGGCCTGCCGATCTCGTGGCCCGGGCCGGCGCCGGCCCACGCTTTGTCTTAAAGCGGGCCCCTTCTAAAGTGCTGGCGCCAGGGGGCAGGGTTTCGACCCCCGGCGCTCTCTTGTAACAACTCTAGGAGTTGAGGGGGGCTGTAGAACAGCACGCGGCCTTCTCCCTCGCGGCAATAGTGCGGGCGGCGGATCCTCCCCCGAGGGGCTGCCCGCGGCCGTTTTCTACGTCGGCCGGAGATCGTTGCCCGCCCTCCGGCGCCGACGACGCGGCCTACGTTGGCGGGAGGGGAGTGCGGTGGCGGACTCCCGCTCCCGTTCCACCGCCTCCCTTGCAGACACTACTGCCTCGCAAAAGGAGGCGACGGCCGTCCATCCAGGATCGCCCCCGACCATGGACAGAACCAGGGCCGGGAGTGACAGGTCCGCGGCCAATTCCGGACGGGACTTGCATCCCCGTCGCGTGCTAGTCAGGCGTGGGTACGACTACCAGACGACACTCCAGAAAAAGCAGAGTCGCCTGACGTCGTAGCCGGCCCAGCAAGACCAACCGACAGCGAGGATGCAATTCCCGCCCCATGAACACTCTGTGCAGGCGCAGTCAAAATAGGCATGGTTTCGACTACCAAATCAGGTCCCAGGGTAGAACCCGGGACCCCAATCAGTATTCGCAATCATCCCACCGGGGACCACGCCACGAACAGAGAGCTAAGTTGGAAAGGATGTAAGAGGTAGACGGAAAGAAACGTAGGACTCTGTCGCCTCGAACGAAGAGGGGAGTGAAGCGACGGATGCTCGGGCACCTCGGGTACGCACACTCGTGCACTCCTCGGACAGAGGAGCGCCCCTGAGGGCAAACCCTTCTATTTGCGTCAGGTTACTAAAAAAATAAAATTATAAAGAAAGTTTGAATATTATTATTTCTATGAGCTTTTATTTTAATGATTTTTTTTGTTATTACTTTTTATTTATTTTTCGTTATTTTTTAATAAGTATTCTAATTTTTGTAAAAACCCCAGTGACGCACGCCTACATTGCATAAGGTGCTGCCTAGCTAGCCGAACAGGGTGAGCGGCTACCACGCAACATTTTTCTAATACTTACATTTTTAAACTCGTGATATCTTTCGAATGGAATATCCGAATTGAATAATTCAAAAAGTTATATAAAGGTATTGAAACAGTTTTGAATATGAAGTAATTTATTTTGATAAGGATTAATACCAAGATCCAAATAAAGAGTCTTTTCTAGGGGCGGCATTTCAATTAAATTTTTAAAATAAAAGAACACTTATTGTGGCATAACTATAATAGTTAGACATATGCTGTCGCGACACTTTTTGTAAATAATGATGTGTTCTGCAAAGTTGTAGTACATTATTTTATTCTATCATCAATAGTTTTCGCAACGCACGCGATTTAAATAATATTTTAGGTATTTTTTTTTACACTTTGGGTTACATTATTGGAGTTTTAGTAAGGATCCCTAATTTTTTTGAAAATATAATATAGCCTATGTCACCCGGGGATAGTGTAGCTTCCCAACAATGAAAGAATTTTTTAAATCGGGTCAGTAATTTTGGAGCCTATTCAAAGCAAACAAACAAACAAACAAACAATCAAATCTTTCCTCTTTATAATAGTAGTATAGATAGCGTCAGGCGTTTTTAAAAAGAACGCCTGCTCAAAATAAAATAGCAATTATACTCACGATAAAAACTAAATAAAGTGAGAAGGCAACTTGAAATGCGTTATAAACCAACATGATGCTATTCAGTCTGTAAGGCGATTTGTTCTTCATATAGCTGGGTATTATTTTTAAAACCAATATTAAATAAGCTAGCAAAACCAGGGCAAGCCCCATAGTTGTCTCGGAGAAAGACCATGTTTGCACATCTGAAAAAAATACAAATTAGCTTTTTATGATTTCATCAACAACCTTACGTCGTCCACCGCTGGATGTAAGACTCCCCAACATTACGCCATATCACTCGATCCTCCACTTTTCTAGCCACTACTGGCTATCCTTTTAATGTCATCAGCTCATGGAGCTGGAAGGCGCCCTATATTCCACTCTGGTAGTAACTTACCACAATAGTTACTTAATAGTAAGAAATTAGCGTTGCCTATGGATATTTGCGACACTAGAGGTGTCGCGAACACGTCCCATAGATGTACAGGAACCTGGATCACCAATGCCGGAATACATATTATGGCGGTATACATATACACCAGGGGTAGTCACCATTCTGATGGGCTAGGAGCCCTACCACGTAGCTTGGGATGTTTGGTCGCCTGTTACGACAGGCCGACCCCGGCCTCAGAGGTTAGTATTCATACTCCGTCCCTGCACGTAGATGTTTTATGCAACTCACCTAACTAGATTATCATCATTTCAGGAGACATATTTTGCGAGCTAAGACTGTTTACTGTAGTCTTCTTTTAGATCTCCTCATTTCGGACCTCTATCTTTCTTATCTGAGAGATTCCGAGCATCGCATTAATTTTTTTTAATAAAGGTAACAATAATTCATAGAAACAAAATTTATGTAAATATTTTCTTCCGTGCAGGGGTGAAGTAAGAATATTAACCTCTGCAGCCGGGATCGGCTTGTCGTAAAAGACGACAAAACAACCCCAGCTACGTGGTAGGGCCCCAAGCCCGTTTGGATGGCAACCACCTTTGGTCTTAAGTATGTCGCCATAATAACCTTGTGTTGTGTTCCGGCATTAGTGACCCAAGTTCCTGTACTCTTTATGGGACAGCAGCATGTTCGCGATGCCACTGGCGTTGCAAACACCCATAGACGACGGTAACTGCTAGATTCTAAACGGGCAGTCAGCCTGTCTGCTGTTCTACAGCAATAAAAAATATCATTAGGAAGTTAATATTTTAACTATCCATTTACTATAATATGTTAAGGCCTAATTTTCCTAAATTATATAGTACCGTTTTCTATATCTTTATTTTCTACCGGCTAGCATCCGTAACATTACTTCAGCGACCAACGACACAGGGCATAAATTAATGCCAAATTCAATCATAAATTAGACATCATAAGTTTTCTTGTTTGCTGGCAGTAAAGAGACTGGCACATGCTGAAAATTACTACTTTTATGACTTATTATGTTCTTTAAATGTTTTTTCTTTGTAACCCACCTCTCAACAATGATGATTTTAATAAGATATTTGTGCACTGTTCAGATCGGTGAAAATTAATGTTTTTAATTTAGGGTTGCCTGGGAAAGATCGTAATATGCGATAAAGTATGTACGGTGGAATTCATAATACATTGAAGGAAAATTAGAAACACGTCATACTAGTACCCATTAGCTTAGTTAGGTAGGTGTTAGGAGTCATGTCGGTCATTATATACGGTCATAATTTATTAAAAATGGGTCACATTAAGCGACACGTCACTATAAGCGAAATTATTATACCCGACTTTGTTATAAAGAATTTTAAATGAAAACTAAACTTCGCTCTGTAATTAATTCATATTAAGTGGTAGGTCAATCACCGTTCTATGAGTATACGACATGTAAAAGTTATTGTGATATCTAGAAATAAATTAATCACATGTATCAAAAGAAAGAATAACACTCCGAAGGAATATTCTTTTCTTCTTTTTACAAACTTTTCGTCTCGATTGCATCCCAAGCTCACACTTTCACGACCTGTGGGACAGTGAAAAGGAAAACAAAACCTCCCTTTTCTATGCGTGAATTTACAATTCTAAGTAAATTGATAGCGACTTCCGAAGCATATTGATAACTTACACTTGGAGGAGACCAATCCTAAGGTCATAGGCTCCAATATCACGATGTTATACACCAGTTTCTCGTCTAATGTACATGTTATTACAAAATTGCCTCATACTTACGGTGAAGGAAATCTTTGTGGGAGAAACCTATCCAGGACAAGCCTAGCAGGTTTATTCTCCATTCTTTCTAAAAGAGGTTCGCAGTGGGACTTTGTGGACTGTTGTAATAATAATAAAAAGTCGTACGCACAATGAACCTCTTTCTAAGCAATTCAGTCTCGACTTCGTTGAAAATGAGTTATAGCCTGTGAGTCTAAAACAAACAACGAGAAATTCAAATGGATTTTGACATTAGGATAAACTTACCATTATTAAACTGATCGTCGCTCTGCGAACTGAAATCTTCGAAAACCGGTTGATAACTTGCAGCCATTTTAACGATTAAATGCAAAATAGTAAAATTGCGAATTGCGATAACCACTCATGCCGTTAACGTAAAACTATACACACACATGTTTAAAATTAATTAATCATGGAACAAAGATATTTCTAAACGGCCTTATTCGTGAACAGTGCAGTTTAACTGTAAACAAACGAAGACGTTACACGTAATAAGTTAACTACGTGACACGGAATTAACATTGTATTTAAATCAGTGAACTAATTTTTTACTCTCTACTATTAACGATTTTATTTTTTTAATTTCTGACAATTATTTTGCCAATATAAGTGATGATGCGTTAGTCAAAGGCCTACATTAACCATAAGCTTGAGAAGAACCTGTAATTACATAAACGTAGAAACCACCATAAAGTGCAGCTAAACAATAAAGCTACTACACTGATACTCCTATAATTTTCTTTTATAAATAAATAAATATTATGAATAAACACCCGGACCTCCACAACGAATCGAACGTCATGAACTTGACGTCGTTAGTTGTTGAGATCTATATCGTGCAGTCAGCTGATCAGAAAATTAATATGTAATTTTTCTTTATTAAACGTAGTACGTCACAAACTGCATTGGGGAAGAAAAAACTACTGAATATCATTGACTTCAGAATTTTCTAAGTTTGTTGTTCGAGATTTAATTGGGGTTGTAACAAGATTTCACTTTGGGACTCTGTAGCTTGCTTTCGATTATTGTTACAATATTTAGGGGATTAAATTAAATATAACGGGATAATTTACACAACGCCATCTAATCCCAAACTAAGTAGCATAGCATTTGTGTTATGGGTACTAGAGAACTAATATGCAACATATATACTTTTCTTTTGTAAATAAATAAATAAACACCCAGACGCGGGACGAGGATCGAACCCGTCACCTCCGCAAGCGTACCGACGTGCGTTATCCGTTACACCACATGGTCGTTGATGGAGTAACATACTCGAATACTTTCTTTCATCTTTTTGCGGTAATAGGTTTCACTTTATTTGATTGTGATAAAAGCTAATTCGAAAAGAACCTAATGGTGGCATAAGTGAAGAATACATTTTAAGAAACAAAATGTTGATTAATTGTAACTAAAATAAGATATAGTAAATACGTGTATGTTTACAATATTATAACTAATTTATTGAGATATTAGGATCTCCAAGGACTAGTGGATTTTAACGATATGAGAATAACATGAACTTCTTTGTTATCAGTCTGAATTAGACCAAATTAACTTGAGAGCATACTTACTAATGTGCCCTGAGGGCAAGGAGCCCTGGATGTCAGCAGAGTTTCTGCTAATATTAGTAAAGTGTTCATTTACAAAATTAATTGACTCTACAAGTGAGGACTGAACATTTAGTAATTTGCTATTATCTGCTTTAGAATTACTCATATTAGTGGTAGACTTAATTCCAAAGTTTTTTAGAATTATCCATTGAGTTTAGCAGCATCTGCCGGTCATAATTTCTTTAAGCATTTTTATCAAAATTATTACAAAAGTTACGATGTCTCTTGTAAGTTATTTGTGCAATTTCATTGTAAGGTTTTATTCGGCTAGTTTTTGTAACTTGTTCCTATTTGTAATACATTTTAAAATACCTGCAGTAATCCAAGGCTTAATGCATCTTTTGTTTTTAGGTAAATTTAGCGAGAGGGTGGGTGGGTCTTCAGTGAGTGATTCAGAAATTTTATTAATAAGACTTCTTGCAACGATATTTGAATCACTGCACAGTAAGAAGTCACCCAGCCTATTATCTAATATATAATAAATTTTACTATTTAAATTATCAAACTAAACCACGTTTAAAACTTAGTATTTAGAGTTAACTTTGATTAACACGATTACATTTAAAATGTCGATGAACTTACTGAATAAATAAATTTGATTATTTGATGTGTCATTACTAAAATACTATTTTCTTCGAGCTCCTAGTCATGAAATACGAAATAGATAATTTATTGATTTAAATTAAAATCATATTGATTATAATTACCAAAATAAATTATTCATTTATTTATACACTTGTTGTTTACACGCCTGATTTACACTACCTGTTTTACGTGGTTTTACTTTTACACGGTTTAAATATTAACAAATTCTGGAAAATTTATAAAAATGACATATTCCCATATACACATCGTTAATAATATTTGTGGATCTGATTCATTTTGCAACAATGATGGCGACACTGGAGTTCAATCGCTTGTTTTCTCACCGATCAGCTGATTTCAATCTAATATGCGAATCGTTTATTCCAAAATGGATGATGATTGCGCAAACTGTTGGTAACTTCATTATTCAGGATTATAACTAGTTGAAACTATTTTGAAATATTTAAAATATATTAAAATAACATTGAGTTTGATATCGTAAATATTGTAATTGGTAACCGTCTCTTTATTCGTATGAAAAGTAGTTTTTGCTGAGATTAGATTTATGACGTGTGTAGATGTCCAATAATTAAATGAACAAAGAACCAGGATTCGAATTTTTTAGCCCACAGTCGAACATGTGAATAAGTGTTGATTTGTGATTTATAACTTGTTAAATTTTCTTATTGTACAATGCTTAGAATGTCATAATCACATGTTTATTAAATACACAATCTTGAAATTTGGTAATTTTGTGGAGCGATGCCGTCGCCGTTGATTTACTGTCTAAGATCAGAAGTGGACAAAGATTTTTTTAAATGACAGTTTCTTTTTATGTTTAATCTGTATTGCAGGGCTATTTCACAAATATACAATTGAAGGACATATACATATAAAACAGATAGTTATGTCGACTTTAATGTTCTAGCAGTTTCACTAGTGGAAACGCTGAGTAATTAATAGGTCAATTTATCAACTCATAAGCATAAAATTACTGATGGAATGAGAAACCTTTCCTCTGGTAGTTAGAGCATCCCTCGCACTTACTGCTGCAGCGCTTAGTTTCATTAACTAGGCCGCATAAATAAGTCGTTAATTTTTTTGTTAAGACTAGTAAAGTTACCTATATTTTTAGTACCTGTACGTAATTTATGTGTTTAGAATTAATAAATGGGCCATATTTATTCATTCCCCGTGTTCCTGTCTTAAAAAGACAACTACAACAACAACAATACACAAGTCACACATTAAAGAAATATGTAATCGCTTGTCCGGCCGCCTATTAGGTCTCGGAACGATAATTGCCGAATATGATGATATGACCAGGGGTTGTATTTTGCAGCATTTCCAACTTAATTATGATAGTTACTAAATAAAGATTGCTAAGAGTAGAGCAATTGAGAGACTGCGAAAAAATGTGCATTTTATTTTTCCAAGGAAACCAAATTAGTACCACGCTAGACTTTGGGGCAAAGCCGACTTCGTTATGTCGGCCTCACCGATCTAACCTTAAGGCGGCCATATTTATGCTGCTAACCGAAATATAAAATCCCAATCACTACTCTCATCCCTGTGAAGGGAGATTGACTTTTAGCCATTGTTCTGCGACAAATAACCATCTATTAACATCTAACATACAGATACATTTTTATCCGTGCAGAGTTGGAGAAAGAATATTAACCTCTGCGGCCGGGGTGGGCCTGTCGTAAAAGGCGACAAAACAACCCACCCTAGCTACGTGGTAGGGCCCCAAGCCCGTCTAGATGGCGACCACCTTTGCTCTTAAGTTTGCCGCCATAATAACCTTGTGTTGTGTTCCGGCATTAGTGACCCAAGTTCCTGTACCCTTATGGAACAGCAGCGTGTTCGCAATGCCACTGGCGTTGCATACACCTATAGGCGACGGTAACTGCTAAATCCTAAGCGGGCCGTCAGCCCGTCTGCTGTTCTACAGCAATAAAAAAAAATTACCCAAGTTCCTGTACCCTTATGCGATAGCAGCGTGTTTGCGATGCCACTGGCCTTGTAAACACCCATAGGCGACAGTACTGCTAATTTCTAAGCGAGCCGTCATACTGTCTGCTGTCCTACAGAAAAAAAAGATAGCAATAGAATTACATCTCAAAACTAGTTATTGAAACATTTATATTTAAGGATAGAATTAGATAATGAACAATATAATGAAATTGATACACTTTGACATTTGCGAATTTGGTAATACAATTGGGCAAAATTACACCAAAACACATTTCTTTTGACACGCTCTCCTGAAGAATTTTGTTGAAGAAATTTGAACTATTTGTGATATGTTCATAACAGAGTCAGTATATCATTCACGTATCATCGTCGACTTGTCTGTCATTCGGCAATCTTTTGTTAATAACCGGCCAAGGTTCAATCATATCGTTGTATTGGGAAACGCATAATTGAATATTTTATACTGACTTATAAGACAATCAATCAATATATCTTCATTTTATCTCAGCATGCAGCTAGTTAAAAGTAAAATGGTGGAAACATTTTTATTACTGACTGAAGCACATATAAAACACAGTAAGAGAATCTTAGAGAATATGGCGAAGGCAGTTCTACCTGCGAAATTCCAATATCACTTTCAGTCTGATTGAGGACACAAGGAGAGAACATCACTCCCTATTTTACTAACTAGTCTGCGTACCTGTACCTTAACGATTTTGATAAGATCTTTTTATTTTTTTACAATTTCTTCGTCCTATCCTGCGATAGGACTTTATAAAGGAATTAAACTCATCTCGATATTGTTTTCTGGATAAATTCCTAATGCAGTATCAATCAGCGTCTGGCAGAATTATAGACGATATAGTAGATCATGAGGTCATAGCTTTACATGGTCCTAACGAACGGAATGGAGGTCCCGTCTTGGTACAGGGGCGGAGAAAGAATACTAACCTCTGCGGCCGGGGTCGGCGTGTCGTAAAAGGCGACAAAACAACCCACCCTAGCTACGTGGTAGGGCCTCAAGCCCGTCAGGATGGTGACCACCCCCTAGTGCATAAGAATGCCGCCATAATAAACTTGTGTTGTGTTCTGGCATTAGTGACCCAAGTTCCTGTACCCTTATGGGACAGCAGCGTGTTCGCGATGCCACTGGCGTTGCAAACACCCATAGGCGATGGTAACTGCTAAATTCTAAGCGGGCCGTCAGCCTGTCTGCTATTCTACAGCAATTTAAAAAAAGTAAAGACCCGAAATTCGAGCGCCGTTTTTTGTCGCTTACATTTATCATCTCAGGACTATAGAGAAATAGAGAAGGGGTTATTCTTCTCGTTAGCTAAGACCGCAAGGCCGTCGTCAATGATGACGTATTCCGATGAAAAAATAACGCTTACTTTTATCATTGTTGTAATATTTCCGTGACTGGTATCATTGAGGAATATTACCCCATGTTGAGCATCGTGATGACATAATCTGCGTAACTCTCAGACAATCCTGGTACGTGTGCTATCTAGAATATGTCGATAATCTGAAAATCAAATTACGTCCAATGCCCTTATAATACAATCACCAAGTATTAAGCCACCTCGGTTGTGAAACCGCTGGTTGCTTTGAAACTTGGCTCTCAGTCGTGCACGAGACCTGAATAACGGCACTCCCGCTCAACGACCTTTCACGACCTTCGCGGTAAGTGCTGCCATCTGTTATTGACCTTGGATTACGAAAGTAGCTTTTGAAATATTAAGTTTTTGGGTTATCAGACCGGTTGGTATTCATTAATTTGTTTCGATGTTTGATTGTTTAAATTAGTGTAATATATGTATTTATTACAATAATTTTTATGAATATTTCTTTATATTTTATTAGTAACGTATGGGAAGTTGCAGTGTATTTAAAAAAATATTATATTTTCAAGACTCACGTTGAGCATCAAAAATACTCACGATCCTTGACTTGTGATAAATATTTACTTGTTAAATAGTTTAATAATTGCGAGTGAATTCAGTATGTAATGGTGTATGCACAATTTTAAATTTAGCTTTTTTCGTTTTGATAACCTGAAATAAAAATACATTTGTATAGCTAAAGGCATGATTCAGACTTACTTATGTGAAAATAAACTCATAAATTTATTTAAATAAAATACACATTTTTGGTTAAGGTTTCCAGTAAATTTTTATATTTTAAGTATACTCAATATTTTATATTATTATAGTTTCAGATTGATCAAATTGTAGACATTTTTGGTATTTTAATGTTTTATTACTAGTCATTATTGTGCAAACTATTAAAACTGTATGATTAATTGTTATTAGAAACCTTATATGGACGTTAGTTTCAGCAGCCTTAGATATATTTTGTGTATAGCCTATTAATAAAATTATACAAAATAATATTTAGAAGTTAAAAAATACAAAATAAAATATAAAAAGACACAGAGTCCCCCTGCTTCCAAGCAGCCTGCGTATTACGTACTTACAGCCCAGGAACTGTAGGTACGTAGTACACTTGTTCAAATTGAATTAGCAGGTTACATACAGATGATCTTGGTCATAGATTTCTTCAATAATTTTCTTCGTTATCGATACGTCTCTACGTTATGCACATAGGCGAGAATAACTACCTAAATGATTGAAAAATGCTAACAGAAAAACCCTTCATTAGTTTATTTTAAAATATTTACTAAGATTAACTATTATTTACTAAGTTCATCATAATCTCAGTAGACAATCTACTGAGGTACTCCCGATGACCTTGGTGACAGTGTACTAAGTATCTAGGTCAAGTTTTATTGTGTTGCAGGTAGCGATAACGAACCTCATGAACTTGAAGCATTAATTATGGCAAAGTATATTAGTTTTTGCTTATATAAAGTCACGCGTGTTGTAGGCATGTCGAAACACTGATCATATTAAGAAATGGCTGTTATAACGCGTTATTATTTATTCGTGTTTTTAAATTGATTTATTGAAATTTTCTTTAAAGGTAGAAAAATAATAATTTCTAAAGTTGTTATCGTCACTTACCTATTTATTCCGGTTGTATGTACTTCGAAGCCAAGATTCACTGTTTATGGTTGTCACAAAGCGAAGTGTGTATTTCGTGTCGATGATACTTAGTGCCATAAACTTGCTAGGTGCTGGGGGTCAAATCTTGTCTGGATAGCCACTACCCCGTGTCTTTAAATATACCGCCTGTATAACCTTGTGTTGTGTTCCAGCATGGGTGATCAGGTCCTAGTTAACATTCAAAGGCGTCGGTAATTGCTTAATATTAAGTAGGCTATTAGCCTATCTGCTGCTCCTCAGCGATAAAGAACATCTGAAGGAAAAACTGATTAGCACTTTTTTCTTGTTTCCCGTGGGCCTGTGACTGTGAATGGATTACCATTAGTTGCTCATATATCAGTACTCAAAATAGATATAAATATTATTTATCCTATTGCCATAATTTTAATATTGCCTTAAAATATCTTAGCCATTTCCACGATTTACAAATTGTTTTTATGAACTACAACAGATGTACAACAATGGTTAGCGCTATTGTACCATGTCCGTGCGGGGACTTTCATTAACAGATAATCATTTAAATATTAACCACCATTGACCCCATGATTGCTTTATTAACATCACATTAAATGTAAAATAGATACTTAATGACACTTTAAACATACATTTTATTTAGAAAAATATTACACTAGTACGCGGTGGCGGATTTGCCCTAAGGCCCAGGAGGCCCGAGCCTAGAGCGGCCAGATATTAGGGGCGGCCAATCGTGACAAAAAACTCACTGATAATAACAAGAAATAACTCAAAGTTCGTAAATATTCTAAAGGCTCGCGCACATTATGGTGGGCCGCACTGCACCGCATCGTATAACAATAATCTCCCTAAATCACTTATTAAATCTTATCTTGTATGAGAATAAACCTGTAATTAAATAAATAAAACCATTTTAAATGCTTTATTTAAATGTACAATTATCCCTGAAACCTCGGAAAATATTACAAACTAGCAGATTATAGTTAATTAAATTTCTGAATCGATTTCGATAAAAGTTGGCAAAAAAGTGAATTCATTTTGTACTTTGAATTCAATATGATGGGTGCTGAGAAAAGGGTGGCTGGTACTTACTATATGGCCTGGGGGCTAGGGCGATCAAGACTGCAAATCCTCCACTGCTAGTACGTGTCGCAAATAAAATAATTAACGGGAGCGCTGTGGAGGCGATGCGGTGAGAAGATATATCTACCGTTCTGTTATGTATTAGGTACTTACCGAAGTACTCGTAGCCATGTCTTTTCAGCAATCGCACGGTGATAAGTAACTATTATAACATACAGTTTCGATTAGACATAGTGATGGTCGGGTGCACTGCAATGGGTCCCGAGAGGCAGAAACTTCAAACGCTACGTTGGACATAACCTCTTGCAGAGAGGCATACTGGTGCATTCTCTCAGGAAAGCCCGTTAACCGTCATAGGTCGCTCTTAATACCGAAAGATAAATAAATAAAATAAAAAAGCCTTTATTTGATCCTGCTACATGGTTTATTGATTTAAGGACTGTTATTATGTTATTATATCTATAACTTGATTCTGAAAATATATTATTATTATTATAACACTATGTTTGATTAGTAGCAAGGTCCCCAGGTTGGGTAAAGGCCTCCTCCAAAGATGTCCACTTCTGTCTATCCTGAGCTGTTTGCCACCACTTTGGACCAGCGACTTTTTTTATTTCGTCGTCCCAGCGTGTTGAGGGCCTTCCTCTCTTTCTTTTTCCTTGAGGTCCTCTCCATATGGTGGTGCTGTAGGTCCATCTTTTGTCTTTAAGCCTCGCTATGTGACCGGCCCACTTCCACTTCAACTTTTGTGCGTAGTTTGAGGCATTAGTGGCTTTTGTTATTTCTCTTATCTTTACGTGTCTAATCTTATCTAGTTTTTTAATTTTTAGCATGCTTCTCTCAATTCCGCGCTGACAGGATGTTATTTTTTACTTAACTTTTGACGTAAATTTCCATGTTTGACATCCATATGTCAAGCATGGTAAGAGGTTAGAGTTCCATGTCTTAGTTTTCAGTTTTATTGGCATGTTACTTTTGAAAATTTCTTTCAGACTCCAGAATTTATTCCATGTTCGCTGTACTCTTCTTTCAATCTATAGTTCGTTGTTTTCTTTTCGAAAAAAATACCGAAAAATATGTCGTCACAAATAAAACTCTTTTCAATTCCCCTTTATGTCATAACGTTTTGATGTACGTTTAATGCTAGTCTACATAATTACGACGATGCTGTCAACAATGACAAAGTTGCCAAACACCGCGAATAACTTAAGAGACTGGCTGTTTCATTCGGTTATATCTAGCTCAAGTTACAAAGAACTGCAATAGTTTTATTTTTATAACTTTGTACAGTGCGAATATGTTATATTATATATATTAGAAATATATGAATCGTTTTTTTTAGACAATCAAAGATGATTTAAGATATCATACTAATACAGATTATATCATAATAACATTTCAATAAAAATAATATATTAGCTTCAATTAACCCTGACAAGTTTAAAGCTGGTTTAAAAATGCTTAGAAAAAGTCAACGCTAACCTTGCTTATATGTTAAATGTATACGATGTTAGATGTTAATTCTATCCGTGCAGGGGCGGTAAAAGAATACTGATCTCTGCACCCGGGGTTGGCCTGTCGTAAAATGCGACAAAACTACTCACCCTAGCTACGTGGTAGGGCCAAGCCCGTCTGGATGGCGACCACCTTTGGTCTTAAGTATGCCACCATAATAACTTTGTGTTATGTCCTGCACTAGTGACCCAAATTCCTGTACCCTTATGGGACAGCAGCGTATTCGCAATGCCACTGGCGTTGCTAACACCCTTAAGTAACGGTATAACTGCTAAATTCTTAGCGGGCTTTCATCCTGTCTGCTGTCCTACAGCATTAAAAAAATACGAGTATGTTATATTTTCAATATTTTAACTCTATTAAGATTTTAATTCATCATCAAAATCTGGTTTATTGGGTAAATTAATTGTAAATTTTTTTTTTGTAATGAATAAATACGAGTAAATTCAAAAGTATTAACTAACGTTCTCCTCTTGATACAAGTGTAAGGAGTATCAAATATTTCCAATGAAATGGTATGCTTATAAATGACTAGCGGCTTCGTACGGGTTTTTAACAAAAAGTTCAAAATTAAAAATACACACACATAAACTCTTCTATTTGCGCCAGGTTACTAAAAAAAGAAAATTATAAAGAAAGTTTGTATATTATTATTTTTATGAACTTTTATTTTAAAGAATTTTTTTGTTATTTTTTAATAAGTATTTAATTATTTTTTTCTAATTTATGTTAAAACCCCAGTGACGCCTACATTGCTGAAGGTGCTGTCTAGAGCCGAGCAGGGTGACCGGCTACCACGCAACATTTTTCTAATACTTACATTTTTCAACTCGTGATATCTTTCAAATGGAATGTCCGAATTCAATAATTCAGAAAGTTATATAAAGGTATTGAAGCAGTCTTAAATATGAAGTAATTTATTTTGATAAGGATGAATACTAAGATAAAAATAAAGAGTCTTTTCTAGCGGCAGCATTTCAATTAAATTTTTAAAATAAAAGAACACTTATTGTAGCATAACTATAATAGTTAGATATATGCTGTCGCGACACTTTTTGTATATAATGATGTGTATCTGCAAAATGGTAGTACATTATTTAATTCTATCATCAATAGTTTTAGCAGCGCACGCGATCTAAAGAATATTTTAGGTAATTTTTTTACACCTTGGGTTACATTATTGGAGTTTTAGTAAGGATCCCTAATTTTTTGAAAATATAATATAGCCTATATCACCCGAGGAGAGTGTAGCTTCCCAACAGTGAAAGATTTTTTAAATCGGTTCAGTAGTTTCAGAGCCTATTCAATGCAAACAAACAAACAATCAAATCTTTCCTCTTTATAATAGTAATAATAATAAAGTATAGATATTTTTGCTGACCAACAGCAGACAGGCTGACGGTCCATTTAATAGTAAGCAGTTACCGTCACCTATCGATGTTTGCGGCGCTAGGGGCACCTCGAAGATACTACTGTCCCATAGGGGTACAGGAACCTGAGTCTCTAATGCCGGAACATAACACAAGGTTATTATGGCGGCATATTTATACACCAGGAGTGGTTGTCATCCAGACGAGCTTGGGGCCCTACCACGTAAGGATGTTTTTCACCTTTTACGATAGAAAATTACAATTCTTAATCCGGCCCTGCACGGGAACAATTTCTAACACCAACAATAAATTATTTTTCAAATCTTTTGTTGCGTAGCCTTCTCAACCTTCAGTACCCGGATGACCGAGCTTTGCTCGGTATTTTTTTTATAAATTGTGTTTTTTGGAAATTAACAATTGATTTTCTTAGTCTAACCTCAAAACAAACACTCATTGACTTCGTGTTACTTAACAACGCCATCTGCTGGAATAGCTTTAGTGTTGTGTCGTTAAAGCAATTAAAAAAAATAGTATTATTTTTCGCCGATAGATGTCAGGAAGAGTCATTTTTCAGTTTAAATTGGGACTACTCAAACGCCACCTTTTTGTTTAAGTTGATAAAACACGAATAAAATGACATTTTATAGAAATGATTCCTAGCTAGATCGATTTATCGCCCCCGAAACCTCCCGTACACTAAATTTCATTAAAATTGTTGGGGCCAATTCCGAGATTCCAATTATATATATATATATATATATATATATATATATATATATATATATATATATATATATATATATATATATATATATATATATATATATATATATATATATATATATATATATATATATATATATATATATATATATATATATATATATATATACAAGAATTGCTCGTTTAAAGATATAAGATTAAACATTGAATTACGAGTATATATAATCTACATTGCACAATAGTTCAATTAACTTTTATTATTTTGATTTATAATAACAAACAAAAAAACGGTTTCAATGATTAAAAAACAGTTTACGACACAATGCATATTTTAATAAACAATTAATATATTAATTTAACAATCTGTATGTAGTAAATTCCCACGTTTTTAAACTTTTTTTCAAAACGCTCTTGAGTATACAATGATGGTTTCGTTCAGTTACTCGCAGCTCATTTCAGACAAAACACACCGTGTCCAAATGGCAAAACAAAACTTAAATAATAAATAAAATATATAGAAAAATGTCACGTGACTTATTTTTATTTTATTTTAACTTGTATACGCCTAATTTATCTATATCCGGCACACCTATTTTTAGATAACGATATTTCCTGGTCGCGATGGTCTGAGGTTTGCGCCTTACAGAGTTTATGTTGTTTGCTTCCCATACCGAAAAATATAAAATAATTGTTTTAAAAAAATAACGTGATATTTTATGCTAAATTTCTTGTTATTATTTTATATTTTCTCCATTCATAACACAATAAAGAAATAAAAACAATAATATTGTATTCTACTGTCCTTTTCCCCTTGCACTCCAAAAGTTTTTTATTCATTTATTCGTTGATTGCAGAAAATAGCAACTTTTTATGAAAAACTATGTTTATTGAAATCAAGCTTATATAAAATTGATGATATATTCATTTTGTTTTTCTAATTCGATATGCAGCATCGTGAAAGTCAAGCGAAATTTGCTGTTAGTGAAATACAACAAGCGTATGTTAATGCTATATGTTAGCTTTAGTCTTTATTTTTCATATAATTGACATACAGATTGGTGCGTTGCTTCTACAATAATTAGTTTCTGTATTGAGATTCCATAAATGGTAAATTTACCCGTGAAGCTCAAGTTACGCCACTAGGGCCACTGGGGCCACTGGAGCCTGTGAATTTGGACTCTGTAATACGAACTGTTTGTCAAATATAACTTTGCTATCAAGTAAAACGTTTGCTTAACTTATACCAAGTACAAATACGATGAAAATCACGATTTCGCAGATAATAGATTTACAATGTAAACGTACTTGTTGGAAAAAGTAATTATCAAGCCAATTTGCACAACAATTTCCCCAGATTTATAATATGCTCTATTTGCTGATATTATTATAGATCATTGATGTAATTATTACGACATAATAATTTATTTTATCGATAAAATGTAACCTATCAAATAATTTTCTTGTCTTTTATCCGTACAGGGGCGGAGAAGAATTCTGACCTCTACTTTCAGGGTCGGCCTGTCGTAAAAGGCGACAAAACAACCCTAACTACGTGGTAGGGCCTCAAGCCCGTCTGGATGGCGACCACCTTTGGTTTTAAGTATGTCACCATAATAACCTTGTGTTGTGTTCCGGCATTTCGCGATGCCACTAGCGTTGCAAACACTCATAGGCGACGATAATTGCTAAACTCTAAGCGGGCCGTCAGCCTATCTGCTGCCTACAGCAATAAAAAATATATAATCCCTTCCAATTGCCTTATGATCTCAGCTGTCAATTATAATTGTCAAAAATTGACTACCTCTACTAGCTCACAGACTCCTGTGGCGAGTTTTCTTCTTCTAATTAAAAAGAAATGGAGTGAAAATTGGGAGTTCATAGCTACTTGATACATTAGAAATAGAAGAGAAGAAAGTCGATAAATCATAACAATTGATTTTAATCTTAAAACACTGTTTCCAAAACCTTATCATCGTTTCAAAATGAAAGTATTCATCTCATTAAAACTAGTTTTAATAAAAAAAAACTAATATACATTTAAATATAGTCAGTCATTTCGAGTTTTGCAAAGTAATGTCAAAATGTCTACAGACAGCGTTGGCCAACAATTTCGTAAGTTATAGTTTTTGCAAATGATTTTGATATTAAATTCAGGCCACGATCTCATAACGCAATACTTGTGTTTAGGAAAAAGACACGTTCAAACCGATCTTTTTTAACCCTCACGCTTTTGTATCTGTCCGGAATATACATATAGAAGCAACTCATAAGGCAGTCCCTCTGCTGCCGTTCTACCCCTAGGTAAACATCTGCATGACAGCGATATTTTTACAAACGTACAGTTGAAATTATATACGTCAAAACAAATTAGTTAAATATTACTTGAATGTTTTGTTCTTATTGGAGATCAAACTCAATGATTCGACTAATAGCGCATAGAGACAACTTTATCGCTACAGAACCAGTAGCATCATTGAAATTAAATAGAATAAGATTACTAATATAAAAAGTAAGTGAGCTTATTCGTATATAGTATTGAAATAAAATTATAATATTCAAAGTCCATTATGTTTAAAAAAACTTTTGGGAATAGATTTGTAATTGTGTCCTATATTTACACGTACAGACGGACGGTTTGGAAAGTGTTAGCAATGTAGTATGACAAAGACAGAGATAAATAGCCATAATAACTAAAAATCTTACCACTATGTTGTCTTCATCAATACCATTTTTTTAATAAAACCTTTATCATCAATAACATATTATGAGCTCATATAATTAGCATTTATTCTAAAAGAACATACAGGGTTAAACAAATACATCTAGAATAATATTAAAACAATGTTCATTATCTTGTTGTATTAACGATATGAAATATACGGGAAATTACTAGCAATGTTGCTAAAACATATTAGCTTTAATAACAGATTAAATAAAAGTATTTTTCCGTATCGAAAATCGAACCCAAAACTTAGTAGTAGTCAGGAACAGATAATGATCTAACACCTCAACCCCTCCATAAATTGTAATCATCACAATGGCTAATCTTATATTTGTGTCCTACGAAGATCTACGTATATGAAGAATAATTTTTTTTTTTCAATTAAAAAATCAAATACGCACCGTAACATTCTTACAGTATAAAGTACGCCCGAGAAAAATGGTCGTCTCTGGTTAAAAATGCTTCTCTTGTTTCTTTGCCTTCTGTGACAGTAAAAAAACAGGCGAATTATCACCAGCAATTACAACACAGAGCATGCAAGTATTGTACGTTGGATAAGGTAAATACGTTGTAAGTAGGTGAGCGCCAGAAACGACCTCCATCTCGCTATACGCGAGGCGAAGGCGGCGGCGTGGGAGGAGCTCTTGGCCAGCTTAGATCAAGATCCTTGGGGGCGACCCTACAAAACGGTGCGGGGCAAGCTCCGCCCGTGGGCGCCCCCGCTGACCGAGAGTCTCCCCCCGCGCCAGGTGGATGATTTTGTCGGCGCTCTGTTCCCCACGAGGGCTGAGCACTCGCCTCCTGCCATGGTCCCGCCTCATTGGGATGAGAGGGACCCTAGCGCGGACGACGACCCCGTGCCCGACGTGGACCGGGCAGAGCTGGGGGCAGCGATGTTGCGGCTGAAGGCCAAGAACACGGCCCCCGGCCTCGACGGCATACCGGGGCGTGCGTGGGTTCTGTCCCACGACGTCCTGGAGCCCCGACTATTGAGGCTCTTCGACGCGTGTCTGCGATCGGGCCGGTTTCCCCTCAGATGGAAGACGGGGAGGCTGGTCCTTATCGCGAAGGAGGGGCGCCCGGCGGACTCACCGTCTGCCTATCGGCCCATTGTGCTGCTGGACGAGGTGGGGAAGATCTTCGAAAGGATCCTCGCAGACCGCCTCGTCCAGCACCTAGAGACAGAGGGGCCGAACCTGGCAGACGAACAGTTCGGATTCCGCCAGGGGCGCTCCACTATTGACGCGATCACGCGTCTGAGGAGCCAGGCGGGGGACGCAGTGGCTCGAGGTGGGGTACTATTGGCGGTGTCACTCGACATCGCCAATGCCTTCAACACCCTGCCGTGGAGCTGCGTGCGGGAGGCGCTCAAGTACCATCGGGTGCCTCCCTACCTCCGTCGCATAGTTGGGGCATATTTGAGTGATCGTGCCGTCGTCTATCCGGTCCAGGGTGGGCAAAGTCGGCGAGACGTCGTGTGCGGTGTTCCACAGGGGTCGGTCCTGGGCCCCCTGCTGTGGAACATCGCATACGACTGGGTCCTGAGGGGGGCACTCCTCCCCGGCGTCGGCGTCATCTGTTACGCCGACGACACGCTCGTCACAGCGCGCGGGAGGAACCCCCGCCAGGCGTGCCTTCTGGGCACGGCTGGGGTGGCGCACACAGTGGCAAGAATCCGGCGACTAGGCCTGGAGGTGGCCTTGAACAAGACGGAGGCCGTGATATTTTACGGGCCCCGTCAGAGGCCGCCACCGGGCCTGCGCATAACGGTAGGAGGCGTCCACATCGCCGTCGGGCCGTCCATGAATTATCTTGGACTGGTGCTCGACGGGCGATGGGACTTCGCGGCACACTTCGAGCGCCTGGCGCCGAGGCTAGTTCGGGCGGCGGCGGGACTCTCCCGTCTGCTGCCGAATATCGGCGGGCCGGGCGCAGTGTGCCGCAGGCTCTTTGAGGGAACCGTGCGGTCGATGGCCCTTTACGGGGCCCCGATCTGGGCGGATCGCCTGACGGCCAAAACGACGGCGCTGCTTCGCAGGTCGCAGCGCGTCCTGGCCGTCAGGGCGATAAGAGGATACCGCACGGTGTCCTTCGAAGCGGCCTCCCTGCTGGCCGGATCCCCACCATGGGACCTCGAGGCCCGGGTCCTGGCGCTGTTGTACCAGTGGCGCCGGGGCGCGGCCGAGCGTGGCTCTCGCCCCACGCCTCGTGAAACTGAGGTGAAGCGCGCGGAGCTGCGCGACGAGGTGCTCATGGTGGAGTGGAAGGAGCGCCTCGCGCACCCCAGCGCGGGCCTCGCCACCATCGAAGCGGTGAGGCCCGTCCTGGCTGAATGGTTGGAAAGGCGCCACGGCGCCCTGACCTTCCGCCTGACGCAGGTCCTCTCGGGGCACGGTTGCTTCGGGAGGTACCTGTGTCGCATAGGGCGGGAGATGACGTCAGGGTGCCACCACTGTGGCGCGGGCGACGAGGAGGACACGGTGAACCACACTGTCGCCGTGTGCCCTGCGTGGCGCGAGGAGCGCCGCGCCCTCGTCGCCCAAATCGGCGTGGACCTGTCGCTCCCGGCCCTGGTTCTGTCCATGGTCGGGGGCGATCTTGGATGGACGGCCGTCGCCTCCTTCTGCGAGGCAGTCATGTCCGCAAAGGAGGCGGCGGAGCGGGAGCGGGAGTCGACCACCACACTCCCCTCCCGCCAACGCAGACCACGCCGGCGGCGCCGGAGGGCCAGTAACGACCTCCGGCCGCCGTAAAAAGCGGCCGCGGGCGGCCCCTCGGGGGAGGACCCGCCGCCCGCACTATTGCCGCGAGGGTGAGGGCTGCGTGCTGTTCCGCGGCCCCCTCAACTCCTAGAGTTGTTAGGAGAGCGCCGGGGGGACGAAACCCTGACCCCCTGGCGCCAACACTTTAGAAGGGGCCCGCCTCAAGACAAAGGGCGGGCCGGCGCCGGCCCGGGCCACGAGATCGGCAGGCCATATATCCGTGGGCCCGGGCGTAGGCGATAGGAGAACAGCGGGGTTTTTTAGTGGGTAGTCGGAAAAATCCCGGAGTCCCACATATCCCTCGGTCCCCCCGGGCCGGGGGAACCCGTCAAGAGAGGTTTTTCCCCGAGACCAAAAAAAAAAAAAAAAAAAGGTGTACCTTGCCTACCGAGTCATTTATGGAGCCATTGCAAAACGACCCGATCGGATGTCGAACGCACTCACCCACTGCCGCACCGGATATCTTGTAGGTACTTACTTTGTTTCCATTATTTGTAATTTTCTGTCCAATTCACAAGTTCTTTGATTTAATTTTCTTAAAAAGTTAGATAGATAGATAACGCAATAAAACTATACAGTAAAATAAGTAATAACAAAATGATAATAATGTAAACGTAGAATAATTGTGTAATTATTCTAAGAATGTAAAACAAAAGGCGATCTTATCTCTTAAAGCGGTCTCTTCCAGATAAACCAGTTGGAAGGAATTAAAGAAAGTAAAATAGCGAAGTAGGTGATTTACAATTAAAAGAAAAAAATATAGATAGATAATAATTTATTGTCACCAGCTTAACCTAATGATATACTACAAGTTAAAGAGAATATTCTAAATATTGGAGACAATGGGCGGCCTTATCGCTTTAAGCGATTTCTTCCATGCAACCCATGTATATAAATATCTTATGGAGAATACTAGCACTAAAATATCGTGCGGTATATAAAGTGAGAAAAAAAAACTTGATTCAAATCCAGGAAATAGTCAACTATTAAATATGTCCTATATTTTTAAATAATGTTCGACAACCATTCGCTTGAACACTCCTAAGGATTTTGCCTCTCTGATATTGACGAGAAGTGAATTCCACAAAAGAGGGGCTTGATACGGTGTCCAGGAACTTTTAGAAATCTGTTGTAGTTAGAGCGCAAATTACGTGAACAAGAGGAGCGGAGAAAGTAAAAACATTCCCATAAAAAAACATTTATAAATTCCGTTTTAAGTATAGTTATTTAATGCAAAATTGCATATGCAATTGATTGCGAAGTAAATTCCTGAAAGTAGCAAGTGATTTCGCTTGTCGGACATGTATGTTAGAGGCAGTGTGTTCCAGAGTTGGACAGCCTACACGGTAAAGGAATTTTTATAAGAAGATGAAGTGTGCACAGATGTGAGTGTGCACATGAGCTTGCGATATGTACAAGTGCGCAAATTAAGGGAAGTAGAAAGGCGAAAGAAACAGCATTCCTTTAGGTAATGAGGACAATTGGGAAAAAAAATATGTTATAAAAGAGAGTGAGAATGAGAGTATTTTTTATTTATTGAGGTAAATTAAATATTATATTAGATGAAATAGGTATAGGGATGTGCTTAAACTTAGTCAACATATTCAATTCCGTATGCAACGTTTACTAATAATAATTTAAAAACTGATGGATTTGCAATAGTTTATAGTTTTACACTGTGTAATTTATTTATCTTTATATTACTTGCTATGTATGATCTTTGTCATATCAAATAACAGCATAACTTTACATTTTTTACTAACAGTTTTACCGGTACTATCTTTCTAATACAGACAAACACACATATCTTAGAATATGTTTAATTTTTCATTAGTATTTTAGCGGGGACTCGTTAGTCGGCTAGTTAGTTAGAAATATATTCGTCATTTCGAGCAAGAAATTTAATTAGGCTATATTACAAAATGTCTTAATTGTTACTTATTATTAATTGTTATTACTACTAAACTGTTATTGGTTCTAAATTTTATTTTAATTTGTATTTTTTATTTTATTTAGGTATTGTTTAAATTAATTTTATGAAAATTTTAAAGAACGGCCTTAAGTTTAGGTTTAGTTTGAATACGAATTTCCGCCTACTTCCTTCGTGATCTCTGTTTTTCAGTCTCTTTGAAATAAGTTCCTAGTTGTTATACATTGTTGGAGAGCTAAGAAATTATTTATGTTATTAAAATAATCTAAATAAGCCAAGATTCATTACGGTTTTTTGTTTTTTTTTTTTAGTTTATAAGGCATTATAGTGGATAAATCTCAATAAAATATTGAAATATTACCGTTTTTCGTCTCGCATTTTTAAATTTGGACCAATAATAATTGTTGTTTTAATATTGATAAATAACCAGTGTTAAATCATTTTTATAAATCAGAAGAAAAAATGAGATTTAAATCGATACTTTTTAAATACATTTTTGATGTTGCACTTTTGACTTATTTAGAAAAAAGTAAAACACATGATAACTCAAAAATGGTTCAGTTTTGCATAACACATATGGGGGTTAAAATTATTGAAAATAATCACTCCTTTCACCTCTTAACAGGAAGACGTCGAATTACCAATAACCCTGTATATTATTATAAGATCTTATTGTGTAAACACTTAGATGTGCAAATACATATTTTAATTATTATATATTCATGTCTATGCCACGTATTATTTTCATCACTAATAAATTTTAAATAAAAACAAGTTAGGTTAAACTGAATAAATCTTATTAAAAGTAATTTTTAAGATGAAAATTTACTTAATTACTTAAATAAAATTACAAATTCCATTAATTAAAATAATTACTTATTTTAATTAATGGGATTTGTTATGAAGATGCGTGGGTGGTTTTAAGTTAGATAATATTTTTAAATTATTTATCAGTATAATTATTTAACTCAGTTTCATTTCAATTCATCACTCTACATAATTCTCATAATAAAACTTATAATAATTGTATTATGTTAATATAGTTATAATATTTTCCTGATTATAATTCAACTTGAAGTAAGATTAAAGTAATCTTATTGCTGAAATCGATATCTTCCATATAATTCTAAAGAATTTAAAATATGAAATTAAAAGTGAATAAAATAAAAATTGTGCATTATTCTATAGTATATAAAACTTCCAAATATAAATTGTCCTGAATCAAATGACTCGTCGACAATCCCACAGTGCTTAAAGACAAAAAGTTTGTGATCTACGACAGTGGTGCGCAAACTGCGAGTCGCGACCTCTGTGGGGGTGGTTGCCAGAAAATTGTTGGGAGTCGTCAATTGTTTAATTTTTCAATAAGATTCAAAGTTTTTCCTGAAAACGGTCTTGGTTGGATTTGTGATCCATTTTCCTATAACATTTGCAGTTCAACTATTCAAGTTAGTGAGAAAGAGCATCTGATAGATTTAACTAGTGATGATACTCTTCGAAATCAATTTAAGACTCAGTCTTATCAAAATTGTTGATTATCCGTGGCTAAGTAAAATCCCGTTTTAAGCAAGGATACACTCAGAGTTTTATTACAATTTGCATGAATCATATTTACGTAAAATTGAATTTATCAAACTAGCTGCAATACATAAATAAATAAATCAACTAAATACCGCTCGCGTTTAAAGATCTATGGGAACGAGACGTACCAGTAGACACTAAAAGCGGAAATAGTTATAGTAAGAAATTAGTATTATAATATAAACAAATAATTTTACAAATTAGTATATAATTGATTTTATAACTAAAATTCTTCACGGACATTCATCATTATGTTTACTTTTTGAAGATTTTATGAGCGTATTTAATAATTACTGAATTTTCGGCAACCTTTTTAATTAAACTATAGATAAAAAAATTAAATTTGTCATTAAAATATGTATTGATCATTTGGGGTTAATCTTCTTCTTCCTCCTGTCCTTATCCCAAATTAAATGGTGTCGGCACAACATGTTACATGTTGTAATAGTTGTGGCTTAGTTTTTACAACCAGCCGCCTGCCTGACGTTAACCCCTTTTTGGGGAAAAATCTGTCATCCTTTTCAATTAAATTGTTTTTCTCGTTTCTCATTTAAAATAGGACATGAAATTTCGTTGCCAATCATATAATATATCCTAAAGCGACACTTTTATTGGTTTCTTCTTGAGTATTAATATTTATTTAATCAAATCTGAAATTGTGATTTACTTTTAATAATATAATATGTATAATTTTAAAAAAAATTATATATTTTTATATCTATGGGAAAAATATCTCTATCACTAAATATAAGCTACATATAGAAATGTTTCCCTTCAAATTGTAAATGGCATCATACATAGTTGAGCAATGTAACTGCGTAAAAATCGTAAGCATAATGATTATGATGATTCAAGAGCAAAATATGCGCAATAAAATGTATGTAGATCGTGATTTATGAAACTAATGACTCTCACCTACATAGGCGAGCAATCAAAAATTTAGATCCTTGCACTTGATGAAAACTAGTGTCACATGATTTCCTTATTTCGATGCAAATCGTAGATCATCCGCCTGTCAGCTCAATCGACTAGACTCCATCCAACGGCGAGCAGTTCGTATTGTCGACGATCCCATACTCACAGACGGTCTAGACACGCATGGACTTCGGACAGACTTTGTGTATTCTACCGTCTGTACAACGAAGAGTGTTCTGAGGAACTGTTTAGAACAGCGCCTTCGTCACCTTTCGCACTGCTCGCCATTGGCTGGGTGTTCATCCCTATTTCCTGGAGTCTCTTCTCTCCTGTACGAGACGGTTCTCAAGAACGTTCATGTTGCGTACTCTCCGGATTTGGAATGAACTTCCGGCTAAAGTTTTTCCCTCGCAGTACGATATAGGGTTTTTCAAAAAAGGCTTTGTAGATTTTTTTAGAAATGTTGTGCTACGTATTTAGCACAATCAATTTACCGCGAACATTTCCTAGTATCGAGTTAATCGTACCTAAGTAAATACATTGCCACCCTTATTCTACGACAACGCTGCCATCTGTCGATTCGTTCATTCAAAATTTACGCTGCGCACTCGTCGCGTCGATTTCCGTGGTTCTGTTCCAATATTTCAAGAAGTTAACTAGCGCAATCGAAATTAGTTCGTGCCAGTGCTTCATAAAGCCATAATCGAAGAGCCCCAGCAGCACGAAGACCGAGATAAGTGATTGTGCATTTGTGTTGCTGAAATTCCATTCGCGATACCGAACATGTTGCAAATATCCATATGCGACGGTGACCATCTGCTATCGGATGGGTCATTTGCCTGCCTACTGAACTCCAGATATAAAAAAAACCGTGCTATGCATTATAGTAACTATTGAATCGGCGTTGTCATTAAATACATTTTACATATATGTTTAGCACATTATATGACTAAAATTTATTGACTGGTCATGAAGAGGGCACGAGTTACCTATTTCGTTTCTAAGCCTCGTTGGAAGCTCGTATTATACTCATTTTTCATTCTTCATTTCAAGGGCTGGGTTAGTTTAACAGAAGTTTCCTCCGTCGCAAATATTGTGTTGTTCGGAAAGTAATTTCGTTTCTATTCGTGAAAGTGAAAAACATTTTTTGTATGATAATAAATATTTTATTGGATTATATATTGTCTGTGCTGGTCCTATGTCATCAGCCATCTTTTTGGCAGTAGCACAATTGCACGTCCTAAAATGTTCGGTATTTGTGGCCAAAAAACTGATCCAGGTGATTTTTGACTTCCTCATTTAAAGTCTTAAGAATTTTGTAGAGACCGGAACAAATAATAATCCGAAAGTGCCTGATCTGGAGAATGTGGCGGGTGTGGCAGTACATCTCATTCAAGCAGTAAAAGCTTTTGGCGAGTTATCAAACTCTTATGAGATCTCGCATTATTTTGGTGGAACACACATTTTCTGTTGATGAATTCTAGCCTTATGGTGGTATGTCATTTAAACACATTCACAAAGTAAAAGCTCATCAAGACGTTCAATATACTCTGGTAGTCACTAATATATGTTTTGTTCTCTAATTAAAGAATTATAATATATACTAGTTGACCCGGCAAAAGTTGTTCTGCCATATGATTAAAAAAATTGCCTATGTCCTTCTTCAAGATCCCCTCTATATACCGAAATTTATTAAAATTGGTTCAGCGGCTTAGGGGTGAAAGCGTATAACAAACAAACAAACTCACTTTCGCATTTATAATATTAGTTTGGATTATCATATTGTTATAGTATTCTATAGTTATAGAACTAGTAGTTGCTTAACGTAGTTATTTTACGCTTTTAACAGTATTATAGCTAATGTAAATGTGATATAAATAGCGTGCATTTCTCAACAATCAACATTCTGTGTTTATTTAATAGCAACTTTCGAAACAATTTCAACGGACGTACGGATGAGTTGCGGTTGCAAAGGTAGCCTTGAGGCTGGTGAAAAGGGCGCGGTCAATGCTGTCCACTCTTGCGCATTGTTAGAATGGACACGTGATATATAATAAAATACAACAAAATAAAGTATTGTAGGCTTTAAATGCAAGTATTGCAGCTCTCGTGGGAGTTTTAAAAAAGAGTTAATAATTTCATAAAGCGTGAAAAGGAAATCGATGAAAAAATTAAATGATTTAATTAATTTAAATTAAATAGGAAAACAGTGTAAATAGACAATAAAAATGAAAAACAGTTGTGTTTTTTCACCCATGATATTAATTAGAGGAGTTATTTTAAGTAATAGTGGTTTTAATTACGTATTACAATATTTTTATCAAATGATTAAAACTAAAAATATATTGTTTCGCTTTTTTATTGCTCATGAACAGAAAACAGGCTGACGGCCCACTTAATATTAAGCAGTTACCGTTGCCTACGAATGTTTGCGACGCTAGGGGCACTGCGATCACACTACTGACCCATAAGGGTACGCGAAGCTGGGTCTCTAATGCAAGAACATAACAAAAGTTATTATGGCGGCATACTTATATACCAGGAGTGGTTCTTTTTTTTATTGCTGTAGGACAGCAGACAGGCTGACGGCCCGCTTAAAATTTAGCAGTTACCGTCGCCTATAGGTGTTCGCAACGCCAGTGGCATCGTGAAGTCGCTGCTGTCCCATAAGGGTACAGGGACTTGGGTCACTAATGCCGGAACACAACACAAGGTTTATAATGGCGGCATACTTATATACCAGGAATGGTTGATAATTTATGTCGTAGTATATTATTCTAATAGAAATTTCGGTATTTTTCTGTTAGCCGGCGAAAGGTAGGTTAGGTTAGATTATTTTTTCTAACTGCGCGAACAGCCACACAGTTATGGGAGGTCATAAAAAATAACAACCGTAACACACAAGCAGTCTGTGTCGGAACGCACGGACGCCCGTTTTGGTACATTTCAACCGTTTCCCCCTCTCCCTCCACCCTCACAGATATGTTCCCTTGATCTGTCTCCGGTTCGGCCCGGAAACGTTAATTAATGTAATATTAAAACAAATATGTGTATTCTATATGATTCATACATAAGCGTAGTTTTTAGATTAGTCTCAAGTTAAGAGCCTAAAAGGATTCACTCTTCAGCCACTATTAACGTGAAGGTTTGAAATTACTTTTAAACTAAAAGCTTGTACTACTTAATCACGAGATTGTCTTAAGCAAATAAAAACACCCGGACCAACATTCGCACGAAGTATATACGTACAATATTAACAACGTTCCGTCATTGGTCGGATGTACCCGATCGTGTTTGGACGATGTCGTAACATATTTGAGTATACTCGAGAATTGAAGCCTTGACCTGGTGTAGACAGAATTATGGTTGTATCATGACACCCGAGAAAGAGGATCTTTGTCGAAGGTCACGTCGACAATGGTAATACTTTCAAGGTGACGATGGCAAGCAGAAGATCGAAGTGTGTTTTGGAATGCTATTTGGTTTACATTTAATCATTTGTTTCACAAAAAATAATATAATTTCATTCACTTGTAAATAATTGTGTTGAAACAAAATAAACATCAAAAGAATTACAGCTATAATTTTAAATTATTTTAATTATTTTAATTATTATTATATTTTAATTAATTATATTGGCATCTACATATTTCTTATACCTACTGTAATTATAGTTAAATTATAGAGATTTCATTTTTGAGCAGGTTACTACTAATTAAACCAAACGCGTACTCTCTGAAAGTTACACGGTCTCCAACATCCCTGGCAGTGAGTCCAATGGTACGCAATCACCCTTTACGACGTCCAGCTATCATTTTTGAAAACTCACTTAAAAGTAAGGAGTTACCTTCACCCATGGATGTTTGCAACGCTAGGGGCACCGTAAAGTTGCTGTTGTCCGCATAGAAGTACTCTCTAATGCCGGCACACAACACGAAGTTATTGTGGTAGCATGCCTCGTCGCCTTTTACGATAGGCCGAATCCGGCCGCGGCGATTAATATTCTTACTTCGCACCAACCGGAGAAAACTTTTTGAAAACAAGAAACCTGAATATTTGCGGGGGGAAAATTAAAGTAAATGATTAATAAAAATATATTATATGTATTCAGATATAAAAAAGTGCGTGCGTACAAAGTACACGTGTCGGAAGTGAAACTTCTTTGGGAAACTAATTTAGTGAACTCTAGACGGCCATGAATCGGCGCCTTATACGAATAGATTTCTATAATCCAAGTTTAATAAATGGACTGCGCTTCGAACGGAAATTTTTGGTATAATAATATAATATTTTAAAGAGGAAACATTTGATTGTTTGTTTGTTTGCTAGTGCAAACAAATAGGCTCCGAAACTACTAAAAAATTATCTAAAATATTATTTACATCGCGTGCGCTGCGAAAACTATTAATGATAATCATTGTTTACAAAAATGTTGCGGCAAAATATGTCTAATTATTATAGCTATGCCATAATAAGTGTTCTTTTGTTTTAAAATTTTAATTGAAATGCCGCCGCTAGAAAAGGCTCTTTATTTGTATCTTGGTATTAATCCTTACCAAATAAATTACTTCATATTCAAGAATGCTTCAATACCTTTATATAACTTTTTGAATTATTCAATTCGGACATTCCATTCGAAAGATATCACGAGTTTAAAAATGTAAGTATTAGAAAAACGTTTCACATCTGCGTGACGCTAATTTGCGTTTCATCCGTAAATATTTTAGCGCGATTCCCGTGACGTATCGGTGGGCACCTAATTGGGCGTCGAGCTCGTAGGCCGTACTCATGCAGTCGATTTCGCACAGTTTGGGAACTTACATCAACACCACTTGAATTTTGTACCCTCAAACTTATCTCTCGAGCGATTAACATCGGCTGGCGTCTTGCAGTTAGTTGTATGTACCGGTCTTGCCGAGTGGTTGTACTCCTTTTACGGCCTGGATGCTGTTCAGCGGGTTTCCTTGTATTATTGTAGCGCTGCCAAAGACTACAAATAACACTTCTATGAATGCCAAAATGCCGAGATACCTGAGATTGATTACTTCCCGCTTGCAACATCCCTACAGCTCTTTGCATTTCATTTGCCGTCAAATGACGTCGCTCCATGACGTAAAGAATATCTAACAATTCAATTTTGTCGCTAACTTTATTTAAATGGTTGGTAAAATTATAAAATCAAGACTAAACTTAGCAATAAAACGCACTTAAATTCAAACAAATTCCCTTTCATTTAATTTTATGAGAAAAACAAAACATAATCGAAATTTTTTTTACAACCAGCCAGCATGTCATCAATAACAAAAAAGTTTACATACCTACGCACTTTGAGTGAGTAAGACGTAGAAATTAATTAGTATAAATGGTAAATTTGTAATATCATGCATGTTGCTTAGACTTTTTTGATGTGTATATTTTTCAATTGGAAGGACAGAGATGGAGAAAACACAATCGGCTTTTGTATTTAATTTTGTAAAATGTATTCTTTAATACAATAATAGTCAAGAATCCCTGTTACATTAATCTGGCAACCAGTTGACGGTACACCCCATACATACAAAATAAATTGTGGTGTATAGTATTAGTCTTATTTTGTCTTTTATATCAATCGAGGCTAAACGCCTCGCGTTTCTCCCAATTAATGAAATATTTTATTAAATTAAATTTTTTTGGCGCACATACGATTTTATTAAATGAAAATACAAGAGATGTAACAAAAAATAACTATAATTATTAAAATAGTTTTTATGACATAAGATTGGATACATTAAAAAAATTGACGTAATATAAATTATGAGGACGTATAGTGAACCACACAGACCCGCAGAGCTAATTGTTAATCTAAGTTACCTAACAAATTAAGTGAATTTTTATAGCATAAAACAATACTTTAATATTTCTGGTCATTCGCCTTATTTTGTTCAAATTAATGATAGAAGTTAATAACATATTTTTATCCATGATGCACATTTTCTTTTCGTATCGTAAGTTATTCGTGCAGGGACGGAGAAAAAATGACAAAACAGCTTACCCTGGCTAAGCCCGTATGGATGGCGACCACCTTTGGTCTAAAGCATGCCGCCATTATTAAGTTATTACTTCATGTTGTGTTCCGGAATTAGTGACCCAAGTTCCTGTACCCAGGAATAGCAGCGTGTTCGCGATGCCCCTAGCATCGCAAACTTCTACAGGCGACGATGACTGCTTGCCATTAAGTGGGTCGTCAGCCTGTCTGTTGTTTTTCAGCAATAAAAAAAGATTTAAATAGACTGGAGAAGGTATTTATTATCCATCCTTTTATATAGATTTATCTATATAACAGGATATAGTTACAACAATATTGTTACAATACAATACAATTTACTATATTCAGTAATTAATAAATAATTAAAAGCGTAGGATTGCAATCTTGATGTTACGATGTGTTCAAAATGTACTGGAATATTTGACTGATCTCTCTTTGTGGCTTAATAAGTATAAACAAACGGGTACGATACATTTTGGTGTAGACTGGAGGCTGAATACATTTACTTCCTGCATTTGATACTTCGATAACTTTACAAATTTAACTTAAACTTGTTTTGAAGGTAACCAGAGACACCCAGAAATTGTACTTTTGACAATCTCTTAGTAGGAAGTGGAATTAATTTAAGGCGAACACTACAATCGTATGGTATGTAGAGCTATAGCTTTATTTAGTCAATTTTTAAACCAATCTAACATCAACCGTAATAATTGATAAATATGTTAATTATATTGCTTTATAAATCCCGTTCTTAAGAACATGATTTGATTATTTCGTAGTGGTAATTTTTAAATGTTAATCTGCAGTAAGTTATTAAGAAAACAGAATTGCATTGATTGTCCCCCACGAAAAGTATGTGTGTGTGTGTGTGTGCAATTCACTTACGGTAGAAGTTAAACTTCAAAAAAGTATACATTTTATATATTAGTGTATAAAAGCTACGAAATCCCGAATAAAAAGGAAACGTAGATTATAAAAAAACGCTGTATATTTGTATTCTATCACATTCTATCGCAGGATAAATCCTTTAAACATATATTTCTCTTTTTTGTCGCTTTTTCGTTTCATCGAATTTTCAAATCACAAAGATGCTAAAAAGGTTTTTCTTCAATTAGTTATCGCACTAACAACAGACATACGAGTATGATATCAACACTTTTCCTTTGAAGTCCATAAAATACCGGGGCTAGCTGCTTACTCCTTAAACGTAACTCACATCTGTAAAGCAGCACAATTAGTCAAAAATGTGCAAAGTGGTCATAATCGTATGCAGCGAGGAACACCCCAATCTTGTCTTGAAAAATAAAAACAGGCCATTTGAATATTTTTAATCAACCAATAAAGATAATTCATAATTGTAGTTTCCATTGACCGAGCTATGAACTTGTTTGTAATAAAAAAACGAATATGAGATATACTGACAAAGGGCTGGGAAACGATATCTTCTTTAAAATATCAAAACTAGATTCTAAATTATTTATTAATTTGATTCAACATTAATTTAATAGTTATTAGTATCATAATGTATTGCTGTTATTTTATATAGTTGCACATTTCATTGTTCTCTTTCAATATCAATATTATTAAAGCTCTGAAAAATCTCTGTATTGCTGACATGAATTCATAATTTAATTGATTTCCTAGTATTAGTAAATATTTATTTGAAAGGTTCATCGAGAATAGTTAATAATTAATACTGTAGAAAATTTAAGAAAACTTAGTTGTCACTATATATTCTGTTTCATGGTTATTCTATTTTTATTAAAGTTACTTGAGTTTTTACAAGCTTTTAACATCTTGAATATTGAACTGAATCAATATTTTACATAGAAATTTACTGTTAATTAAAATAGACAATGAGCGTGGAGGGTAATATTGCTCATTATAATAATATAATTTATTTATTTACCATAAAAGATATTACAATAATGAAGAAAACAAAGTATTTATTAGATAGAATACAAATGAGTCTTATGGATTTCGTTACCCTTGTCATTATAACTTAAAACCAATGGCTTGGAGGTAAATAATGATATATTATTTTTTGTTTGTGTGAGCGAGTATGTGTAGTGGATGTGCAAATGTAACTACGAGTGCAAATATGTTTGTTTGTGAGCGTGTTTGTTTAATTTTCACATTTTCATTCAAAAAGGAAGTACGAATTGACACATTGTCTTATATACCGTTTTTAATAGTTTTTCATTGACTTCATGTCTGAATTTTCTTACCAGTCGGCAACAACGTCTAAACTAATATTCTGGAAAGATATAAGACATAAGAATGAGTATTTGTTACTCTTTATCCGCGGATAAAATATCGATACACTTGAACATCACTATTCCTATTCATCGGGACGATTAAGTTGACGCACCGAGTAAGATCATTACAATGATGGTAAGTGGTATAACACTAATGTCCGAGGGAATCCCATGTAATGGAAAATTATTGTTTTTACCCAACATGATACGTCTAAGTTCTTTTCATGACGTCTGTTTCAAACTGTAATTATATGGGACTAAATTGCTGGCTTCAATTGCGCAAGTGAATATCGTGCTGGCAATGAAACCTTTTTACTATTAAATATATCTTTATTTACACAAGCACATAGAGGTTTTATATCACAAAATCCACACAATATTTTAACGTATTTGGTTTTTTATTCATGCACCTATATGTTCACTAACGAAATTTTTGAGCTTTCTCATATTGTTGAGAACTACTATACCGGCACGCTATGATAGCCGTTTTGACGTTTATCCACTCATGAAGTTTCGTATTAATTAGTAATTACATTTGAAGGAGCAAATTGCTGTTCTTTATTGTCAATAGCGACGTGCAGTTATTGACAATAGAGAACAGCAATTTGCTCCTTCAAATGTAATTACTAATTAATATGAAACTTCATGGAGTGGGCAAACATCAAAACGGGCATCATAGCGTGCCGGTAGCATAACTATATACTTAGTCAGGTCATAAGTATTGTCACACAGTAAAAACTTTTCTTTTAGAATGCTGGCCACAAAAAAGTTTATTGAATTCGCATTTCGAATTGTTCATGAAAATAAAAATGTATACTTTTAGAATTTTACTCATTTTTAAATATGGAGTGGACGCTTAAAGAAGACCGTGTTGCAGTTATTGCGTTGCATCGTTGCGGTTACGCGCCAATTCAAATTTTTAACATACTGAAAAATTTGAATATAACCAAAAGATACGATAAACGAGTATCATCAAACGATACAATGAAGACTCTAGTGTAGATGACAGGTCAAGAAGTGGTCGCCCTCGGTCTGTTTGGACTCCAGCAGTGATAAAAGTTGTGAAGGCACGAATTCAAAGAAATCCCAAACGTAAGCAGAAACTGTTGGCCCTTCAGATGGGGTTAAGCAGAACCACGGTGAAAAGGGTGTTAAATGAAGACTTAGGGCTTCGGGCATATCGAAGAAAAACAGGACATCGTTTGAATGCTCGTCTAATGGACCTGAGACTGAAGAGATGCCGCGCTTTGTTGAAGCGGTACGCGGGAAAAAAATATCGGGAAATTCTTTTTTCGGATGAAAAAATGTTTACCGTAGAAGAGAGCTACAACAAACAAAATGATAAGGTGTACGCACACAGTAGTGAAGAAGCGAGCAACCGTATTCCGCGTGTCCAACGAGGTCATTTTCCATCCTCGCTCATGGTATGGTTGGGAGTTTCTTATTGGGGCTTAACAGAGGTACATTTTTGTGAGAAAGGTGTAAAAACGAATGCTGTTGTGTATCAAAATACAGTCCTGACGAACCTTGTGGAACCTGTTTCTCATACCATGTTCAATAACAGGCACTGGGTATTCCAACAAGATTCGGCGCCAGCTCATAGAGCGAAGAGCACACAAGACTGGCTGGCGGCGCGTGAAATCGACTTCATCCGGCACGAAGACTGGCCCTCCTCCAGTCCAGATTTGAATCCGTTAGATTACAAGATATGGCAACACTTGGAGGAAAAGGCGTGCTCAAAGCCTCATACCAATTTGGAGTCACTCAAGACATCCTTGATTAAGGCAGCCGCCGATATTGACATGGACCTCGTTCGTGCTGCGATAGACGACTGGCCGCGCAGATTGAAGGCTTGTATTCAAAATCACGGAGGTCATTTTGAATAAACTTTAATGTCATAAGAATCTATGTTTTGTTAAGTTCATTTTGGTATATGAATGGTTACATAATGAATAAACTTGTTACAATTATTTTACATTAAACATGTGACAGAATTTATGACCTGACTAGGTATATTTCGTAACCCTTTAGTGTCAATATACATATATGTCAGGTATACGCAATCAAAACCTAGAATCCACTTGCCGAATAAAGTACTGTGAGATGACTCACTTTTTAGTGATATCCCCTCCTTATATTTAAGGTTATACGAGATGTTTTGGGTGTTGCCAGAAAATCCCCATCCTGTCGATTTACTAGAAAGTTCCTTTACACTGGCTAATTTACAACAAACACAGAGAGGGTTATGGAAAGGGTAAATCTCACTCATCCCCCTTCAGTCTACTACCCTGCCCTTGACAGATCATGCCCGTAACACCATTAGATAACGTCACGAACGTTATGCTAAGCTATGTAACTAAATCTTTAGAAGAAGGAACCTTTATGTACGATGCCAGTCACGGACCAGAGTGCACCGTACAAGAGATGAGTGGGATAGCTCGAGACCAGTGGACTATATGAGAGGGAGACGAGCGGTGGTTAGAGATAATATGCGACGCCTTGCCCCCCTTCCCGGTTCGGTTCAGGTCCACTCGCGGAGTAACCGAACTTGTGACATTTAGCACCAACTAAATGTCACAAATTAGACACTGAACACACAAAGTTATAACACGGCCAATACGAGTTAGTAAGAAGCAGGGAGGTAAAACGTCGACCGTCCCGCGCGTTTAGAAGCTTATGCGATACTACCCACGTCCCACGCTCGCTATCACCATTCACCTCACCAAAAGTGAGGGTAGATAACACTAATCAGGAAGCGAGATTTCAACTAACTTTTGTGCAAGGATCAAATACTTAATTTTTAAGCTTAAAGTGAAAGCTGCAATTAAAGCTAAACCGATGGAAATGTTCCTATCATATTTTTTATGAAATATATTCATAAATAATGTTCCTGCAATGAATCATATGTTTTATTAGATTTCCTTATATTGTGTACCATTAGAGAGGTCATACACTTGCGATGTTGTGGTAAATAGCAAAAACTTAATCTTCTCATTAATAATATTCAATGTATAAACCAAAACGTGAAAATACCAACTTTTTATTTCCATTCGAATTGTTAAGATCTAAATATTTATATGTGGCAATGAATATTTTTTTTCTATAATTAGTCAAGGATTTTCCTGGTGTAATTTAATGTAATGATTACAATTATTTTGGAATGAATTGCGAATTTTATCATATAATGTTAAATATAATACCATAAATGATATTTTCGTAAAACTGTTTTATCGTCTAGGCTAGTGGTCGGCAACTTGGTCATCCAAAAGTGCCAAATATAGATAACTAGCTGACCAGATAAACGTTGTTCCGCCATATCAATTTAAAAAAAAATACGTCCTTTTCCAAAGTCCAATCTATCTTTAGAGCGAAATTCGTTAAAATTGGTTCAGCGGTTTAGGCTTGAAAACATAATAGATAGAGTTACTTTCATATTTATATTGTTAGTATGGACACAATTGAAGTTTATTCAAAGAGCTTTTTAACATAGTATGCTTTGCTTTAATAGGAAACTTTATTACAGAAATAAATATAGGTAATAAGTTATAATATTCCGTACCTGGACTTAACCTTTCGCAGACAAGCCGTATGCGGCTTGCCGACCATTGGTGTAGACCGAATCTACCTTTTGCCTAACCTAGTCGAAATTGATTTTTTTAGTTCCCTAATAAATTGTTGATATGGTTTTTTTGGTATTTACGGGAATGACTGCCGTCTGACTCTAAGTCTGAAAGGAAAATCTGCATCAGCTAGCCTGATTATTTTTCCGAATAATATATTAAACTAGCTGACCCGGCAAACGTTGTTCTGCCATATAAATAGTAAAATGTCAAAAAATTTAAAAAAAAAATTTGGGGGTGGGTCACCCCTAACATTTAGGGGGATGAAAAATAGATGTTGGCCGATTCTCAGACCTACTCAATATGCTCACAAAATTTCATGAGAATCGGTCAAGCCGTTTCGGAGGAGTATGGCAACGAAAACTGTGACACGAGAATTTTATATATTAGAGATTAATTAACCAAGTTAAAGAGATATTTTTGTCTACTTATATCTCCCGATTATAAACCCCAGGTATAAAAATTATAATCGTTAATTTCTTACTTAGTGTTAACAGGGATACTGCGTCTTAACAATATAAATAAAAACAGTATATTTTCACGAAAATATTATCATTGCTATAAAAAATCTTTATATCATCGTTCATAAAAAAATGTAATATGGACACTACAACATGGCAATGCCATCAACCAACTAGGCACAATTTTACAGGCTAATTTTCTAGCGTAGCAAAATTTATTTATACTATCAAAACGAGAATAGAAAGTATCATAGATAATTCATTTGTTTAAAAATTGCAACGTAAAGATAAAAATTTGAAAACAATTTCAAAACGTTACTTAAATTTTCAGCATCACTATAACAGTCCACTCGTCAGTCGTCCCACTGCTGGGCTCAGGCCTCCCCTAGAGGGGTGGACAGTATACCCGCACGCTTGTCCAAGGGAAAATGGCGGGTTACACATACCGGTGACCTCGATACGCAGGTTTCCTCACAATGTTTTCCTTCACATGCGAGATAAGCTGCCTAAGCGGTGCACGCCACCGTGGGATACAAACCCGGGACCCTTAGATTGGTCTCCGAGTGTAATACTCATTCTCCTATGTCTACTCCACCCCTGCACAGACTTAGAAGAAGAACATAAGTACGTTGAGCATAGCATAAAGTGAACTGCTTGGACAATGCAGCAAGATAGTGTGGAACTCATCGTGCAATGAGCCCGTACCCCGTTCTTTTGGTGACGAGGCGCATGTCGCTGGTGGGTACACTACTAAACCCTGATGATTCAACGTGATGTTAGTCAGATTACGAACCCTAAGGGCTGATAGAGAAACCGGGATGTAAATTGAACCATTGATGCTCGTAGACATTCCAAAGTGTTGCTACACAAAGGTTCCTTCTTCCTCCTGCCCTTGTCCCACATTATATGGGGTCAGCACAACATGTTACATGTTGTAATATTTGTGTCTGCGATCGGGCCGGTTTCCCCGCAGATGGAAGACGGGGAGGCTCGTCCTGATCGCGAAGGAGGGGCGCCCGGCGGACTCACCGTCCGCCTATCGGCCCATCGTGCTGCTGGACGAGGTGGGGAAGATCTTCGAAAGGATCCTCGCAGACCGCCTCGTCCGGCATCTAGAGACGGAGGGGCCGAACCTGGCGGACGAACAGTTCGGGTTCCGAAAGGGGCGCTCCACCATTGACGCGATCACGCGTCTGAGGAGCCAGGCGGAGGACGCGGTGGCTCGAGGCAGGGTGCTATTGGCGGTGTCACTCGACATCGCCAACGCCTTCAACACCCTGCCGTGGAGCTGCGTGCGGGAGGCGCTCAAGTACCATCGGGTGCCTCCCTACCTGCGTCGCATAGTCGGGGCATATTTGGACGATCGTGCCGTCGTCTACCCGGTCCAGGGCGGGCAAAGTCGGCGAGACGTCGTGTGCGGTGTTCCGCAGGGGTCGGTCCTGGGCCCCCTGCTGTGGAACATCGCATACGACTGGGTCCTGAGGGGGGCGCTCCTCCCGGGCGTCGGCGTCATATGCTACGCCGACGACACGCTCGTCATAGCGCGCGGGAGGAGCCCCCGCCAGGCGTGCCTTCTGGGCACGGCTGGGGTGGCGCAAACGGTGGCTAGAATCCGGCTACTAGGCCTGGAGGTGGCCTTAAACAAGACGGAGGCCCTTATATTCTACGGGCCCCGCCAGAGGCCGCCACCGGGCCTGAGCATAACGGTGGGAGGCGTCCGCATCGCCGTCGGGCCGCCCATGAATTATCTCGGACTGGTGCTCGACGGGCGATGGGACTTTGCGGCGCACTTCGAGCGCCTGGCGCCGAGGTTAGTTCGGGCGGCGGCGGGACTCTCCCGTCTGCTGCCGAATATCGGCGGGCCGGGCGCAGTGTGCCGCAGGCTCTTTGAGGGAACCGTGCGGTCGATGGCCCTTTACGGGGCCCCGATATGGGCGGATCGCCTGACGGCCAAAACGACGGCGCTGCTTCGCAGGCCGCAGCGCGTCCTGGCCGTCAGGGCGATAAGGGGATACCGCACGGTGTCCTTCGAAGCGGCCTCCCTGCTGGCCGGATCCCCACCATGGGACCTCGAGGCTCGAGTCCTGGCGCTATTGTACCAGTGGCGCCGGGATGCGGCCGAGCGTGGCTCTCGCCCCGCGCCTCGCGAGGTGGAGGTAAAGCGGGCGGAGCTGCGCGATGAGGTACTCATGGTGGAGTGGAAGGAGCGCCTCGCGCACCCTAGCGCGGGCCTCGCCACCATCGAAGCGGTGAGGCCCGTCCTGGCCGAATGGGTGGAAAGGCGCCACGGCGCCCTGACCTTCCGCCTGACGCAGGTCCTCTCGGGGCACGGTTGCTTCGGGAGGTACCTGTGTCGCATAGGGCGGGAGATGACGTCAGGGTGCCACCACTGTGGCGCGGGCGACGAGGAGGACACGGTGAACCACACTGTCGCCGTGTGCCCTGCGTGGCGCGAGGAGCGCCGCGCCCTCGTCGCCCAAATCGGCGTGGACCTGTCGCTCCCGGCCCTGGTTCTGTCCATGGTCGGGGGCGATCCTGGATGGACGGCCGTCGCCTCCTTCTGCGAGGCAGTCATGTCCGCAAAGGAGGCGGCGGAGCGGGAGCGGGAGTCGACCACCACACTCCCCTCCCGCCAACGCAGGCCACGCCGGCGGCGCCGGAGGGCCAGTAACGACCTCCGGCCGCCGTAAAAAGCGGCCGCGGGCGGCCCCTCGGGGGAGGACCCGCCGCCCGCACTATTGCCGCGAGGGTGAGGGCTGCGTGCTGTTCCGCGGCCCCCCTCAACTCCTAGAGTTGTTAGGAGAGCGCCGGGGGGACGAAACCCTGACCCCCTGGCGCCAACACTTTAGAAGGGGCCCGCCTCAAGACAAAGGGCGGGCCGGCGCCGGCCCGGGCCACGAGATCGGCAGGCCATATATCCGTGGGCCCGGGCGTAGGCGATAGGAGAACAGCGGGGTTTTTTAGTGGGTAGTCGGATGGCCGAACATCTTTCCCGGAGTCCCACATATCCCTCGGTCCCCCCGGGCCGGGGGAACCCGTCAAGAGAGGTTTTTCCCCGAGACCAAAAAAAAAAAAAAAATGTAATATTTGTGCCTTAGTTTTTGCAACCTACCTTCTGCCGAAGTTAACCCCTTTTGGGGAGAAATCTGTCATCCTTTTTATTTAAATTATTTTTCTCGTTTCACAATGAAAGTAGGACACGAAATTTCGTTATCAATCATCTAATATATCCTCAAGCGACACTCTTATTGGCATATTGACACAAATATTTCACAAAGGACTCGGTAAATGTTGAGATATTCTTAAATTTTAAATTCCATGTTAGCAAAATCTAAATGGATACTTTGTTATATTGCAAACTTATGTTTAAATAAAGTTTAAAATAATGTCGTCTTACTTTATCTTTATATTCTTTTGTTTAAGTTTATTAAATTTGTTTCAGTTTTTGTTGTTTTCGGCGTACGATGTGGCTCAGCATACTAGTCTACTTAGTCTACTTCAGTGCATACACCATCCTGCTAGCAATAGCTGGTCTCTGGTGCTTCGAGGAGTGCGAACTTACCGAAGATGAGGAGTACGAGTTCTACCACCAGAGTAGAAGTATTCTCTACTGATTAGGTAAATACTGTATTTTTCTTCCTTAGTGTAAATAAATTGACTCATTGTATGTAATATCTGTAATTCTTTAAACTTATTTTTCTTTAAATTCGGTTTGTGTGAATCGGTATGAATCAGTTTTCAGAAATCAATCTACTGCTCTTTAACCATGTCTGATTAATATGTAAATTGTACAAAACGGAAAATACAAAAATGTAATCTTAATTTCTTAGAGCATCATTTTTTTTATGCACTTAAGTTTATATACATAAAAATGTATGTATGATGTAACTAAGCTAACTGGCCGTGTTACAAATTACACATCAAGATAGAAGAGGATAATTATAATGCAAATTTTCCGTTGAATATCATAAAGACAGTAGTGGCAGATTTTTGTGTAAAATTTAACACTTGAGGTCAACAAGGACACTGCAATGTAATATGACGCTCTGGTGATGAAGCAAAACCGTGAAGATATCTACAAGCCGAGATTACAATTAGATAACAAATGTTACAAACTACTGGTTAAACGTATACCCTGTCTATAGCCTCTAAGCGAATATCTGCCAACAATAGAGCCTCATACATCTATATATCATAGCTAAATTATTTAAGCCGATCAATAAATGCAATAATAATTCATCTCATTGATCGTTCCGACTCTACACTCTTGCTGACCTAAGGTTTTTAAATATCAATCTGTCGACACTGATGATATCTATGTCTACCGTAGCATACACTATCTTTGATTCGCGTTAGGCCTATTTGTATTATTATAAAGAGATGTTATTTTATAAAGTTAATTTCTCAGGGAGGCTCTACGATATATCTGTGTCTATGTATCAAATTTATTTATACTTGTAAAAATCCCAGCATAATTAAATTATTAACGTATTTGTATGTTTTGTCATACACAATGCGAATCCTAGAAGGTACAAAAAGTAATATTTTTTTGGATCTGTATTAGCAGTAAGCAAACATGTTTACATAATTAATTATGATGATCTGCACCGTATTTTACTTACTAATATTCTAAACATGTTTTATTTTGTAATCATTATAATATATATACTTATACGAGTATATGATTATAATCTTTATAGTTGAATAAATAAATAAACTTCCGTGTTCCTTTTGAATGATACTAAAATTTTCTGGCCACAACTTAACAAGCTGATATTCCATATATGTATGTATATACCTAGTCAGGTCATAAGTATTGTCACACAGTAAAAACTTTTCTTTTAGAATGCTGGCCACAAAAAAGTTTATTGAATTCGAATTTCGAATTGTTCATGAAAATAAAAAAGGTATACTTTTAGAATTTTACTCATTTTTAAATATGGAGTGGACGCTTAAAGAAGACCGTGTTGCAGTTATTGCGTTGCATCTTTGCGGTTACGCGCCAATTCAAATTTTTAACATACTGAAAAATTTGAATATAACCAAAAGATTCGTTTATCGTACCATCAAACGATACAATGAAGACTCTAGTGTAGATGACAGGTCAAGAAGTGGTCGCCCTCGGTCTGTTAGGACTCCAGCAGTGATAAAAGCTGTGAAGGCACGAATTCAAAGAAATCCCAAACGTAAGCAGAAACTGTTGGCCCTTCAGATGGGGTTAAGCAGAACCACGGTGAAAAGGGTGTTAAATGAAGACTTAGGGCTTCGTGCATATCGAAGAAAAACAGGACATCGTTTGAATGCTCGTCTAATGGACCTGAGACTGAAGAGATGCCGCGCTTTGTTGAAGCGGTACGCGGGAAAAAAATATCGGGAAATTCTTTTTTCGGATGAAAAAATGTTTACCGTAGAAGAGAGCTACAACAAACAAAATGATAAGGTGTACGCACACAGTAGTGAAGAAGCGAGCAACCGTATTCCGCGTGTCCAACGAGGTCATTTTCCATCCTCGCTCATGGTATGGTTGGGAGTTTCTTATTGGGGCTTAACACAGGTACATTTTTGTGAGAAAGGTGTAAAAACGAATGCTGTTGTGTATCAAAATACAGTCCTGACGAACCTTGTGGAACCTGTTTCTCATACCATGTTCAATAACAGGCACTGGGTATTCCAACAAGATTCGGTGCCAGCTCATAGAGCGAAGAGCACACAAGACTGGCTGGCGGCGCGTGAAATCGACTTCATCCGGCACGAAGACTGGCCCTCCTCCAGTCCAGATTTGAATCCGTTAGATTACAAGATATGGCAACACTTGGAGGAAAAGGCGTGCCCAAAGCCTCATCCCAATTTGGAGTCACTCAAGACATCCTTGATTAAGGCAGCCGCCGATATTGACATGGACCTCGTTCGTGCTGCGATAGACGACTGGCCGCGCAGATTGAAGGCTTGTGTTCAAAATCACGGAGGTCATTTTGAATAAACTTTAATGTCATAAGAATCTATGTTTTGTTAAGTTCATTTTGGTATATGAATGGTTACATAATGAATAAACTTGTTACAATTATTTTACATTAAACATGTGACAGAATTTATGACCTGACTAGGTATATATATATATATATATATATATATATATATATATATATATATATATATATATATATATATATATATATATATATATATATTGAAACATTTCTAGTCCCTAACTAAGTTGCAGAGCACTTGTGCTATGGATACTAGACAACTGATATACATATATACTCTTATTTTGTCTACCAATTTATACGTAATTACTTCTAATAATGAATCGCCATATTGCAATACAATGACCAATGTAATAAATATTACCGTTCAGCCTTCGTAATTACCCGGTTTTAGCGGATGCAATCATTAATTCTCATTCGGGTACAACATCCTCACTTTGTTACGCAAATGTGCATTCTTTCGCGGCCATGCTTCTATAATATTAGCACAGTTTCCAATTGTTCACGTGTGGTAAACCTTTATGGAAGATGTGCTCTAGTGATGACTAAAACTTATCTATTTACAACAGAATAATAAAATATAATAAAACAACAAGCTACCTTAAAATACTGTTTTTTTTCTTTTTGACGTCAGAAAATGTGGACCTTGTTTTAATAATTTACCTTCAGTACGTGGAAACCTGTAGCCCTGAGCTGTTCATAAAACTATCAACAGACACATACTATATATTTTTACCATGACTACATCTGAAGACCTCCATGCTCTACTGCTTCCGCAATGCCTATGGGTTCGATTCGTGTCTCGAATCTAGAAGTTTATGTACAATACGTATTTATTTAGAAAAAGAAGTATATTAGAAGTGCATCAGTTGTCTAGTTTACATAATATAAAAGATCTGCCTTACTCTAGATGGCACTTTGTTAATTGTCACGGTACAATTATTTTTATTTATTATTTATATTGTATTAGCAACAACATGTTCATCGAATTCGTATTCTGCCATAATTTTAAGAAGTATGTTACGAATACAACATTTCACAATTATGAGGTTGTTTTTTTAATGTTTTTTTTTTCAAAGTTAACTAGTAAATTATGGCACTTGGCTTATAATATGTATTAATATTTTAGGAATAATTGTAGAATCATCTGAAATGAGCAAAAAAGACCTCTATTATGTCATATGAACAATAGGAGACTTAATATTCAAGTTTTATTAATATGAAGACGTCAACGTATAAAAAGTTGCAAATAAGCTGACAGGGTCAAGATCCCTTGACAGAAAATGTGATAGAGCGATAAATCTTCTAGATAGGGTCAAATAGAAATTAATGGTAATTTATTTATTTTTCATTTAAATCTTATTGTTTGTGTCATACCAGGCAGAAGTAAAAATAGACGACCTCATTATTTATCTAAAGGGCGTGCGAAATACAGTTCACAAATAGCAAAGGACTGTGTCCCTTCCGATTAGTTATTCGGGCTGATGAAATGGTCAAATTTGGCTACATATTTCGTCTATTTCCTTGTCATTCTTGGACACGAATTGAAAATCAATCTGAAAATAAACAACGTTTTGCTAATTTAAATAGTGTAATGCTTTGAGTAGCGCCAGACTCTTAAAAATAGGGAGACTACTTTTACCGCCTTTAAGGTCAGTGACGTTAAATTCGTCATTGAAGAATATGTTGATGCTAAAATGCGCGTTAAATTGGCCACGCAAGGGAGAAAGGCGTAGGGTATAACTTATCATGGTAAAACCCATACTTCACTCCTCAGACGCCAGCAGCAAGGCTAAATGGAAACTTATGCAATAATTACAAAAGAACATGAAATATTCTAGAATTTTAGTGCAAGGTCAATCCCCTCTAGGCAATGAGTGCCCGTAGCTCCTCTGGTACTTCAGTACTCTATGGTCACTCGTGCCATAAACAAGGAGGTTATATATATGAAAATAGCAGATGTCGTTATGCTGTTTCGTAGACCATATATTGAAATATTAATTGAATTTTAACTCGATGAGATGGTGTTGTGTGGTGCACTCTCCTAATTTGTGATGAGTAAATTAGTTCTGTGAGTGAGTTTATTACTCAGTTTTATTATAATATATGAGACAAAGGTATGTTTTCAATTATTTTAAATTTGAGTTTAGTAGTAGTTTAATTATAATTTTTTTTTTCAATTTTTTTTTTTCAATTTTACTTAGTCTTGCATTTTATATGATCATTCAATTTAAGTATTTGTAATTTAATGGAATTTTCATATTTTAGAAAAATACTAACAGAATCATTTTTTATTTAATAGTTCATTTTTAGTTAAAGGTACAGTCATCTGAAAACATATTTGAGAGATTAAAATAAGCAGCTACATGCTTGAAGTAGGGTTCGTGTTCATTAACCAATGAATGTAATAAACGAAATTTGAAAATAACATGTACATAAATTATGATTTAGGTTTAAATCCGGTATATCACAAATGAAAAAAAATTATTAACTAGTGCTCATTTGAAACAAATTTAAATAAATGAGCTCTTGTATGATGCTTTGCAGCTTTATTACAGTATATTAACATGTCATTGGAGTGTAGTCAGTGTATTGGAGTGAGCAGTGTGTCAAAAAATATTTAAATTCAAACTACCTCAATAAACCATTTTTTTTAATTATTTGTAAATATATAATACTTGTCTTTTAGTTCTGCATCAATTTTCAAATAATTATAAATGCATCTATATATTTGAGATTTGCCATCAAATTCAATCTATGTACGTCGTGTATTTCGTTCTAAATGTCGAGCGCACCATGGCTCACTATTGATATACCTAGTCAGGTCATAAATTCTGTCACATGTTTAATGTAAAATAATTGTAACAAGTTTATTAATTATGTAACCATTCATATACCAAAATGAACTTAACAAAACATAGATTCTTATGACATTAAAGTTTATTCAAAATGACCTCCGTGATTTTGAATACAAGCCTTCAATCTGCGCGGCCAGTTGTCTATCGCAGCACGAACGAGGTCCATGTCAATATCGGCGGCTGCCTTAATCAAGGATGTCTTGAGTGACTCCAAATTGGGATGAGGCTTTGAGCACGCCTTTTCCTCCAAGTGTTGCCATATCTTGTAATCTAACGGATTCAAATCTGGACTGGAGGAGGGCCAGTCTTCGTGCCGGATGAAGTCGATTTCACGCGCCGCCAGCCAGTCTTGTGTGCTCTTCGCTCTATGAGCTGGCGCCGAATCTTGTTGGAATACCCAGTGCCTGTTATTGAACATGGTATGAGAAACAGGTTCCACAAGGTTCGTCAGGACTGTATTTTTATACATAACAGCATTCGTTTTTACACCTTTCTCACAAAAATGTACCTCTGTTAAGCCCCAATACGAAACTCCCAACCATACCATGAGCGAGGATGGAAAATGACCTCGTTGGACACGCGGAATACGGTTGTTCGCTTCTTCACTACTGTGTGCGTACACCTTATCATTTTGTTTGTTGTAGTTCTCTTCTACGGTAAACATTTTTTCATCCGAAAAAAGAATTTCCCGATATTTTTTTCCCGCGTACCGCTTCAACAAAGCGCGGCATCTCTTCAGTCTCAGGTCCATTAGACGAGCATTCAAACGATGTCCTGTTTTTCTTCGATATGCCCGAAGCCCTAAGTCTTCATTTAACACCCTTTTCACCGTGGTTCTGCTTAACCCTATCTGAAGGGCCAACAGTTTCTGCTTACGTTTGGGATTTCTTTGAATTCGTGCCTTCACAGCTTTTATCACTGCTGGAGTCCTAACAGACCGAGGGCGACCACTTCTTGACCTGTCATCTACACTAGAGTCTTCATTGTATCGTTTGATGGTACGATAAAACGAATCTTTTGGTAATATTCAAATTTTTCAGTATGTTAAAAATTTGAATTGGCGCGTAACCGCAACGATGCAACGCAATAACTGCAACACGGTCTTCTTTAAGCGTCCACTCCATATTTAAAAATGAGTAAAATTCTAAAAGTTATACATTTTTATTTTCATGAACAATTCGAAATTCTAATTCAATAAACTTTTTTGTGGCCAGCATTCTAAAAGAAAAGTTTTTACTGTGTGACAATACTTATGACCTGACTAGGTATTAAGACATTTTTTTTCAAATGTTTTACCCCTTTTGCGTTAGAAGCTTGAATTTGGAACTTTAAGTACGATGTTAACGCCCGTTTATGACAGTGCTCTTTGACAACAGTTTGTATTCCTGGTATTACAGACGTGATTACTCTCAAAAACTGAACAGTACTGTTCTCTTTAGTGAATTGGCGAAAAAAGAGCTTACGTTTTTTCTGACTCCCATCAAAATTTTGATGGCCTTATTCTTATTTCTATGGACCACATGATTAAAAATAATTTCTCGTAGATAATCCTTGAAGATCTGGAGCAAATTACCACATAATTATAAAGAACGCGCGAATTACATTGACTTGCATTAATTTACATTAATTTAATTTTACAAATTAATTTTATGTTACGTTACATTAATTTGCTTTTTTCAAGGTTAATGTTGCTATAATGTTGCTTTCGTATGTATTTATTTGCATAGACAGCGATCTGGCATATTTGTTGAATCTCTTCAAACTTTTAGTTCCGATGCACATAAACCTTTTCTTTTGGAGCCTTATGTGAAGCTAACGACCCTCCACCTTCTTCGCGGACATGACTGTCTTGCAGAAGCAAACGACATTGCCCCATCCGGTTTGGTCCCAACTATCGCTAGCCGGAAGATGACTGCTGAAAGCGAGAAGTCCAGTCCGATGACGGCGACGAGGTGATGGCGACTCGTTGCCTATGCCTAATCCCCCATACCTGCAGTGTAAGAAGCACCGTGTCCTTATCGCTGACGTCATAGTGGTGGTACTCTGTTGTTCGCTCCTTCTGAGCGACGGGACACAGGCACCGCCCAAAGCTGCCGTTCCCCGAGAGTACCTGTGTTACGAGAAACGACAGAGTTCCGTGACGCCTGTCGAGCCATTGGTGCAGAGCGGGCCGCACCGCTGCAACGGTATCTTGGTGTGCATTGGGTTACGCAAGCTTGTTATTCCAGACTGCCATGAGATCATTCGAGAGCTCCACCCGCTTAAGTTTGAAAATAAAACAAGACAGAGAAAAACAGAGAACCGGTGAGAACCCCGAGAAACAGCGATGCAAGCATCTAAGCTTCGAGTTCCTATGGCATAGATCCGGTGAAGTGGGAGGCTGCCTCGAAGGACACCCTACAGTATTCTATGATAGCCGTGACGGCTAGTGTGCGCTGTGGTTTTCGCAGTAACGCCGCGTTCTTGGCTTTCAAGTGCTCTGCCCAAACGGGGATCCATAAAGAGCCATTGATTGTACAGTCCTTTCTATACTTTCTGGCACATTGAGTTTGGTTGTGGACCAGTTGAGTGTGTGCCAATCGCCCCTGGGAATCGAGAAGCCAGGAGCAATGTGTGCCGAAAAGTCCCATCAGCGATCGAGGACAAGGCAGATACTTGAGCTTTGCCCCGTTGGCAATGCGGACGCCTCCCACCGTAATGTGCAAGCCCCGAGGCGGCTATAGAATACTAGACATAATTTCAAATTACAAAATATAATTTCGGGTGTTCCACAAGGATCGATACTTAGCCCAATACTATTTATATTGTTTATAAATAATGTCATACTTTTTATAAAAAATGAAATTCCCGATGTCAACCTTGTAGTTTTTGCTGACGACACAAATGTAGTAATAAATGCTGCTATTGTACAATTACTAAATGATAAACTAAACAAACTCATTAAATTATTTTGTACGTTGTTTGCTGATAACAATCTTAACATTAATATTAAAAAACAAATATTTTGTTTTTCAAAACTACATCAAGGAATAATGACAAAGTTATTGTAACCTTAAAAAATGATAATATTATTCCTGTGGATGTGGCTAAATTCTTAGGGATATATATATATATATATATATATATATATATATATATATATATATATATATATATATATATATATATATATATATATATATTCTAATTTAAATTGTAAAGAAGAGCTGTATGCAATTGAAGGTTCTACCAGTAAAGCTTGCTATGCATTGTGAACTTTGCGCGATGAAACACTTAAAAATTGTATATTTTGATTTAGTTGAAACTAAGCTAAGGTACAGCATTCAATAAATTTCAATATTGGGGAAATAGCTATAAGTACAACTGTGAGAAAGCTTTTGTTATGCAAAAAAGGTGTGTCAGGATAATGCTTCGTATATCACAAATGGAGTCATGCAGGGAACATTTTAGAAAATTAGATATATCTACTTACGGTCCCGTCTCTTTATATAATATATAACGCTAATTATTAACCTTGCAAAAAATTTATTTGATTTTGAAACTCAAGAAGAAAGGAAACAGAGAATTTACAAGAAGAGTAAAATCAAATTAAACCTAAATGTAGTCCTAATGCTTGGATATAAATTTCAAGCTGTTAAAATGTTCAATAAATTACCAATAGATTTAAAAAATAAATTGTATCACTTTAACGTATTTAAAAAAAGCATTAGATCTTTTCTTATTAAAAATAGTTTTTACTCAGTTGATGAATCTTATCTTACTTATCCATATAATTTATATTGACTCGTTGTGTATAGGATATATATGTTTTTGACAATGTGAAACTAATTTAAATATCTTGTATTTTTAGAAATGTAATAAATTAATAAATGTAATAAAATAAATAAGTATAATGTAGAAATGTTATGACCCATACAATTTTATTGTTAACATTAAATTAATGTATTATCTAGGAATTTTCAAACACAAATATATATATATATATATATATATATATATATATATATATATATATATATATATATATATATATATATATATATATATTTTTTTTTTTTTTTTTTTTTTTTTTGAGAAACAGCAACGACTCACTTACAGTAAACAGTTACGTCACCTATAGATATTTGGGACACTAGGGGCACCGTGAACACGCTCCTGTCCCATAGGGGTACAGGAATCTGAGTACCTGATGCTGGGTTATTTCGTCACCTTTTACGACAGGCCGACACCGACCCCAGGGATTAGTATTATTACTCTGCCCCTGGGCAGAAAAAAAATCTGTTCCAAATATATAGAAAACATAAAAACTACAGGAAAACCAAATATTAAAAATAATTGCCACGCCTCGTGTTGTAATACGACGTAGTTAAAACCCGATGAACTTGACTGATCCAAGTCCTCGTGACAAAGATAATGATTTAATCAGAATTTCCATGATTTCATTGTAACGTAAAAAGTTCATGAGGTTTTTGCTTTCAATAGGTTGACGATTCATTTAAATACTATTGATTTTATTGTATCTATTTTAAAACCACAGTATATAATTAGCCAATGGTACTGTATCTATAGATGATGCTGCAACCGCTCCAACAACTTTGCGGATGACAAGTTTTTGTTTATGTTAAAGCTCTCTGTTCTACATTCAAATCCTGGAATTGGAAATGGAACCGTCCTTGTTAATGAGTCTAAAAGATCATTTTTCACATGCGATGCGTATTGAGAGTTACTTCGAACAAATAATTTCAAATTTACGCGAGTTAACTCTGTTGCAAGTAAGCCTTTAAAGTTAATTTGTAACTTTAAAATATCTTCAATTAGACTCTGGGTTCCGCTTTACATTATTCGTGTTATGAAATTAATAAGAAATGACCATAACAGGTTCACATACGACTATATTTTATTTATCAAACGTTATCTTTGTAAGTTTTCAAGAAATGAAATATTTATCTATACATCTATACAAATAAATAAAATTGGAGGGTCTGTTTGTAATATTAAAATAACCACTTTTTACTAAGTGCATTTGGATGTATACACGGTACATATTCCAAAACAACATTTTTTACAATTTTTGTCTGTCTGACTGTCTGTCTGTCTGTCTGTCCGTCTGTCTGTCTGTCTGTCTGTCTGTTTGTTCCGGCTAATCTCTGAAACGACTGGACCGATTTTGACGGGACTTTCACTGGCAGATAGCTGATGTAACAAGGAGTAACTTAGGCTACTTTTATTTTAGAAAAAAATGGTTTTAGTTAAAAGTGATCAGTTTCGGATTTTTAAGAATCCAATTTAAGTTGACCTCAGATTTATATCATCAATCATATAAAATAGGGTTCAGCTTAGGCTGGACTATGTAGGTTCGAACGCAGTTTGGATATTTCATTTATTTATATTTTAGAGTGTATAGGGTTTGTAATCCAAAATAAACCTTAAGATATATCCAAAAAATGCTGCCCAGTCATTATTCCACGCGGACGGAGTCGCGGGCACAGCTAGTCATTAATAAATATTAATTAATAATTTGACATTTGTCAGATCTTTAGCACTGGTTTTGTTCACTTTTACTTTAATTACTTTGCGACCAGTTTTCATATTTTTGTTTACCTATAAATTTCAATTGCTTTTGCTTAAAACAACACCAATCACTTGGTAAATGGTACATTTTAATTTAATTTTACTGGCAAGGGCATGCGATCAACAACAATCATTGCATGTGTAGCAACAGCACTTAGAGAGCGTGGATCACGAATATGTGGAATTGTTATCTGTTTCCGTTATTTAAAAATGGTTAATTAAGCATTATAATTTTAGTTTGGCTAAGCGCATGGCAGTTATTGAAGTTGTTAAATTGTGTGTTTATTGTGGATAAATAATGTATTTTAATTTCTTGAATGACCTTTACATAAATATAAAAGAAATCATTATTTTATGCGGGTATTTAGTTAAGATATCTTTATTAGTTAAAGTTATCTAATTAATATAATCATTGATGTTTTAAAATACTAATACGGGTATGTTAAAACTGCCTAGTGGTTGTAAAATATTATGAAAATCTCCCGAATCCTAAACCTAATTTTTTTTTATTGCTGTTGAACAGCAGACAGGCTGACGGCCCGCTTAGGATTTAGCAGTTACCGTCGGCTATAGGTGTATGCAACGCAAGTGGCATCGCGAACACGCTGCTGTCCCATAAGGGTACAGGAACTTGGGTCACTAATGCCAGAACACAACACAGTTATTATGGCGGCATACTTAAGACCAAAGGTGGTCGCCATCCAGACGGGCTTGAGGCCCTACCACGTAGCTAGGATGGGTTGATTTGTCGCCTTTTACGACAGGCCGACCTCGGCCGCAGAGGTTAGTATTCTTTCTCCGCCCCTGCACAGATAAAACCTAAATGTTGTAAATGTGCGAATCGGAACCCTGCTGCGCCTGAGGACTGCTGTCCGGTCCTTGACGCACATCGCAACATCCTGCGCGTTGCGTGCCGACCATTCACATTATTGCTTCATACTACACATACGTGAATTACTGTTAGATTTTATATTATGATAAACATTAAAAAACGTCATGAATTGTATCGTAAGAATTATAACAACGCAGAATATACTGCAAAAATATTTTATATTATTGTACTATTACCTTAAATCACCTCCTCACCAGGATCATGATGATGGCCTTAAATCATCATCAGCTCAGCGTTGAATCCCGGTTGCAGCCCAAACTCTCGCTTCGGCGCCCGGGGTTCGCTTTCCGACTTTGTCTTCTCCACTTCGCACGGTCGTCAGCATCCCTGGTAGTGAGCCCATTGGCACGCATATCACCCTTTACGACGTCAAGCCAGCACTTTTTGGGTTTACCCCTCTTGCCGGGGCGCGGCGGAGGCGGCATGGTCGCGGTCCTTCCGCGTCACTCCACACATCCACCGCAGCATATTCATCTCCGTGACACGCAGTTCTTGCTTGTGTCGCTCTAACACTGGCCACGCTTCACAGCCGTATAAAAGGACAGGCCTAATGATGGTCTTATAGACCTGTCCCTTCAACTTTACCGGCATCTTGGGGTCACAAATGACACCAGTTACCTCACGCCATTTAGCCCACGCGGCAGCAATGCGTGCCTTGACGTCGCAATCGATGTCACCAGACGCATGAAATACAAATCCCAGGTATTTCACCTGGTCCGTGCGCTCGACCGTGTCGCTGCCTATGCGTACAGGTGTGGGATCTGTAGAGTTACAGGCCAAGTACTCGGTATTCGCCACATTGAGCTTCAGACCACCGTTCTCAAGCGACTCCTTCCACGCCTTCACACGTCGCACCAGTCTACCTCTGTCCGAATCTGCCAGCGCGATATCATCAGCATACATGAGCAGCCACGGGGGCTGAGAAAAGTGAAACTGATTGCTATCCTTAAGAGTACCAACACTGAAAAACAATCACAAGAAATAACTAGTTTTCAGTGTAAATTAGACAGTGTAAGTACGACACGATATTGCTAGTAATACAACCTCAAAAAAGTGACGGCATGCGTTTACTGCCAAATTTACACCTACAGAAGATGTATCTCATTTAATATTGTATTGCATCTTATTTAATTTATTTATTACATCAAATTTTCACGTGCCTGTTCGCGTTCACAGTATTTTGTATTCAAGTATATTTTAGCCAAATTTCATTTTACCGTATTTATTAAATTCTTTTTTTTTCCTCTTAAAATATTTTATGATTCAAATTTAATCTAGCGTTTTATCTAAGTTGCTCCCAATTATTTTCTTCAGTACCTTTTGTACTCTCTGCGATACTTTCTTTTCTTGTCCAAAATGTCATAAAACAATACTTGAAGCTTATTTTGGATTTTAAACTTTATAGTTTAACACTCCACTCTGAAAGGAAAAACAAACAATTTTCTAACTCTGAAGTCACTATTAATACACCTTTTACGATTCCTTAAGTTAGTGATATATCCCAAATCTTGTTTCCGTTTGTGGCGACCACTACAACAATAATAATTAATAACTAATATTTTTTTATTATTATCCATTATATTAATTATAGTTACGATTGCTATTACTGATTTTGTACAGAAAATCAATAGCCTTAGGCGGCCCAGTCACCTCGGAAGGTCGTGTTACAACACGCGTTTTGTAACACATTTGTAATGTTAACCAGTCGGAGCAGCGCTCAACAGGGGTGGAGAATTTTGAATTAAATTGATTTATAAAATCTATTTATTATATTTCATGTGAATATAGATAAAATATATACGGAGATGACCTCCATGGCGTAACGGCTAAAACACTGGTACGCTATCGGAGGTCACGGTTTCGGTTCTCGTCTCGCATCTAGGAGTTTATACATATATAGCATAGTAATTATCTTATACCTATAACACAAGTGCGATGCTACTTGCTTTGAGACTCGTTGGCGCTTTGTGAATATATTTATATATACATATATATTCTCTTCGTGGATTCGTTTATACATGTAATTATATATTTGTAAATTGGATGCATTCTATTTTTATAGTCGTATTTATTATATTTGATTCCAATGCACAACAAAACAAAAACATTTGACAAAAAATAATCACGTATTTGCGATAAGTAATACATATTATAAATCTTTATGTTCATATATAAATTTACTTAACGGTGAGTTTCTAGTCATATTAACATAAAACTAAATAGATTACATTGTATGAACTATTATGTGACCTAGGTCATATTGCCTTATGGATTAAAAAAGTTATTTTAAGATAATGTTCACTGCCGGGTGTTTGTATAATATACCGCAATTTGTTCTATGAGTACTACCAACAAAAGACTTCAACGTGATACAGTAATGGCTTCAGTAATAAAGTATACGAGTCTAAAATTGTATTCAAAATTATTAAATAAACATAAAAGAAAAACTTCATTATAATGACTAATAACACTACTTAACTAAAATAAAAATTAAAAGTTATATTCGTTGTTATTGTCCGAGTAACGGTATTAAAAATTAATGCATAGACATTTCACATTGATTTAACTAGTTTTAAATAAAATTAATATTTTTTGCTTATATTAGAGTTAATATTGCACTAAGTTTTCCGCTATTCTTTCAACCTAATATTGAAATCAAAACGTTGTTTGAGAGAGGCGATGTTTTAAAAGTATTTAACAAATTAGAATCATTTAAATGTTTCTATTTCTTTTAAATAAGAAAGAAAATCTTAATAATACCTAATTACATTTATTATTTAGATAATCAAAAAATTTGGGGAATGTTATCAGAAAGAGTATTCAGGTTAGAAAAATATCTTATTAAATTAAATTTTAATGTGAGTGAAGCGTGATTTTAATGTGGCATCTAAATTTATACATATATAACTTGTTATAATTATTCATGATATTAGTTATTATCATCAATAAAGGTCATTTTTAGAGGTTCAAGTGTTCACGAGTTCACTGTTTCATTGTTAGGTGTTATTCGATATAAATAATCTTCGAATGGCAGCAAATGCAAATAAAGTACAAATCAATTGCGTGTTAATAGACAATTAAGCGGCTTGCACACTTTTAAGACCTTAGCATTAATAAAGGCTGGGCCATCTAACACCGACGCAAGGTTAACTTTCTCAATATTTATGCACACTTTGTGAAATATTTTGATATTCACATTTGTCAACCACGCACTCACCTTGACCTAGAGTTCTAGTCTTCCATGTTTTTAATCCTGTTCCAATGTTTACTTATGGTATTTTGAAGGACTCGCACAATATCTTGCTTTCTTATTTCTGCAAGCATTTTTAACTTTCGAAGACCGAAGTACGTTGATAGGAATTTACGCAGGATAAAACTTTTACTTTTTTTACTATTATCATATTTAAATACCTATGAAACAAGACAATATAGCCAGTGTAGGCCAACACCAAAAACGTCTAATAAAATAATCCTGATTATTAAATGTTGGAATGGAATAGAGCATGCTAAACATTAAAAAATTACACAAGATAAGACACACAAAAATAATAACAGAGACGAAAGCAATTTATGCACTAAGCCACGCATAAAAACTGTAGTGGAAATGGGGTGGGTCACGTGGCGCGCTTCCATATCACAGGTGGATCAAAACAATAACCACATGGAGAGGCCCACCAGGCAAGCGCTACAAAGGCAAACCGTGCATCCGATGGGATGATGATATCAAGAAAATCGCGGGTTCACAATAGATCCGAATAGCTCAGGATAGAGAAAGATTGCAAGCCTTGGAGGAGGCCCTCACCGGAAAGGGTTCCTGATATATAATAACACTAAAAGTAATAATAGTTACAATAACAGAACAAGATGATAGGTATAGTTTATACTAAAATTGTAAAAAATTGAAAAGTAAAGTTACAGGAAATAAATAAAAATAAAATAAATAATTAAATTGTTGTTGTCGTTGTGCATTAAATTGTATTATTCTCTTAGAAACATCCTTATACATATTCATATTATTATTAATTTATTCGTGCAAGGGCGGAGAAAGAATACTAACCTCTGTGGCCGGGGTCGGCCTGTCGTAAAAGGCGACAAAACAACCCACCCTAGCTACGTGGTAGGGCCTGAAGCCCGTCTGGATGGCGACCACCTTTGGTCTTAAGTATGCCGCCATAATAACCTTGTGTTGTGTTCCGGCATTAGTGACCCAAGTTCCTGTACCCTTATGGGACAGCAGCGTGTTCGCGATGCCACTGGCGTTGCAAACACCTTAGACGACGGTAACTGCTAAATTCTAAGCGGGCTGTCAGCCTGTCTGCTGTCCTATGCAATAAAAAAAATTACTATCACAAGAACATCGTACCTCTAAGAAGAATTAAAATTGCTATTTCAATTTGACGAAATCGTGAAAAGGAGGTGCTTACTTGTCATCTAAACATGTTCTAAGCAAGCAACAAGGTCGCTTTCCCAACACCACTTGTGAAATGCCCGCGTAAATATTATGGTGGAAGCCAATAAAACTTGAATAACTAGGTGAAGGTCGCTCGAACCACTGAGAGGCGAGTTTTACGTTTTCAGAGGGAAGATCGGATCTAGGACATAACGAATTAGTATTCCCTACTCTTTTGTCAGTGTAATCTGAATGTTAGACAATAAACAGCTCTCAATCAATAGTGTAGGTATATTACCAACGTTGACACACTCCGACGAGGAAGTTGAAGCTATGTATGAGATTATTTCAAGAGCTATTCATGGCACTATCTCCGCTGACTACAGCATTGTTAAGAGGAGCTGTTACGTCAAGTTGGAGTACAAGAATGTGACGAACTGACAATTGGACCCTATGGATTGGGGCGCCGGACTGACAGAAAGAAAATAATTGTAAACTTCCTCGAGGTGGAGGGATACTCTTCTTGATGAACTAGTTCTACACAAATAATCTCCAGAGGAAGTAGGCATGTCAAAACTGCGATACTGTGACAAGGAATGAGATAGACTTTAAGTTTAATATCGGCAATGACCACCGACTTCTACAGCACTCTACATATTACTTAGAAGGCTACTCTCCGACCTACGCAGCCCCAAATAATCCGGAGATCCCAACAATTTCAAACGGCTTGATGGAAACCACAGACGTTGGCACGATAGTCGACAACGTAGTGAAGACGTTGTGAGAGTTGACTCGCAGATACTTTTCGCCGCAGCGGAGAGACAGACAGTCTTTCAACCCTGGATGAACCTCATAGAGGTGAAGGGCCATCTGCTTTGTTATGTGTACCGTTCTGAGATCTTGGAGGAGGTTAAAAGTTCTATAGATTAGTGTATTCTTTGCGAACGGACCGGCTTGCAGCTCAGCCTACCTAAGATCCACGTGCATCACTCACGCACCATTATACGCAAGATATCCTGGAGGTCGACGATGACAAGATTAACGCGGCTCTTGGACAGTTTTAACGGCTGAGCTCTGCTTGAAAACGAAGTTACAATTGAGCTCCTCAAGGCTGGAAGGAAACCATTCCTGAAATTTTTATTGTTTAACGCCATTATTCACGGAAGCGCAGTAACAAAGGCGTGGACGCACTTTGCGGGCTATGGCACTCCATAGCCGACACCCAACATACCCCTGAGCAAGAATCAGCTGCCCCTGAATAGAGAAAAAGAACATACGCGTACAGGATGCGCGTATTAGATATTATTGAATAGTACAAAATTAACCATAAAAATAACAAGTTTACAAGTCTCAACTTTCCGTAGCCAACTCATATCGTAACCAAATACACAACCTCAAATGACAATGAATTTATAAACAGTACAAGTTCATACATAGTGAGTGAATAGCTGCAAACGATGCCATCTAGTGTAATCACAAAGAAACTTCATTATTGGATGTACGTGTGGAGAAAGGAATCAAAATTATATCTTAAGATGTAATACAAAAAGGTTTCTCTACCATCTCTTTCTTTTCTATCCCGGGAAACCGAATTACCAGTAACACACGGAGCTCTGAGAAAATGACGACGTGATTATGTTGATTTCACTGTTGGCACCCTACGGCGACCGATTTAGTACTGGCGAGGATGGGTGGCCAGCGACAGCCTCAACGGCATACCGACTAAAACCCTGGTCGCCACCACCACCACCTTATGTGGAGGATCACAGGATCGACTTTTTATAATTACCTACCTGACTGACCGAGAGAACAATCAGTGTCTTAGCTGGGTTGGCTTCCCAGCTGTAACCTTTGATTAGAGTAGAGCGAAATTTTCTTTCAGCGCCCTTTAGTCAGTGTTCTTATTTGGTATAAATTGTTATTTGGCTTTATGCCAAGTTAAAACTGTTAAGTATTGGGTGTACAAATTAATTCGGTCCGTTTTTTGTTGTTAAAAATATATTTATTTTTAAATCAAAATAAATTAATAGATTAATCAAAGTATTGTCCATCGTTGATTACTACTTTTTCCTATCTCTCAGGCAATTTTCGAATTCCATCTCGAAAAAATGATTCGTCTTTCGAGGCAATCCAACTTCCAATCCAATTTTCTATTTCTGCAAAAGAAGCGAACCGGTGACCTGGCAAGTCGTGCTGCATCCGTCGGAATAACCAGTAATCCGAAGGAGCAAGGTCCGGAGAATACGGCGGGTGTGGTAAAATATCCCACTTGAGTGTTTCTAAATATTTTTTGACGACGTTTGCGACATAAGGTCGAGCGTTGTCGTGCAAAAGAATAACTTTATCATGTCTTTGTTCGTATTCTGGCCGCTTTTCACGTAATGCACGGCTCAATCGAATTAATTTTAGCCTATACCGATCGCCCGTAATAGATTCGCCAGGTTGTAGCAACTCATAGTACACAACACCTTTTTGGTCCCACCAAATACACAGCATGACTTTTGAACTCAAATTTTACTTTGCTGTTAATGTCGAGGTCGATGGTAACGATCCACCAGGCTTAGCGTAGTATTTTTTCTTCTTGGGATTATCGTAGAATATCCATTTCTTATCTCCAGTAACAATTCGATGTAAAAAACCCTTTGTTTTTTGCCTTTGAATCAACTGCTCGCAAGTGAAAAATCGCCTTTCAACGTCTCTTGGTTTCAATTCATGAGGAACCCAGTATACCTGTTTTTGAATCATTCCTATGGACTTTAATCGTACAGAAACTGCTTGTTGAGTCACTCCTAAACTATCTGCAAGCTCCTCTTGTGTTTGACTTCGATCTTCATCGAGTAATGCCTCCAATTCTTCGTCCTCGAATTTTTTTGGTTGTCCGGGTCTAGGTTTATCTTCAACGCTGAAATCACCATCCTTAAAACGTCGGAACCATTCCCTACATGATTTATCAGTTGGAGCATTATCACCAAAAACTTCCACAAGCATTCTATGCGCTTCCGCTGCACTTTTCTTCCAATTGAAGCAAAAAATTAAAACCTCCCGCAGATGCTGCTTAGTTAACACAAAATTTGACATTTTCAAAAAAATTAAAAACAAGTTCTTTTACGAAATTCGAAGTGATGGGAACGGAATGTTATTGACAGATGTCTAACCTCTCTGAAACCACCGAGATCAACTGTCACAATAAAATATTCATGACAGCCAGAACCATCTTTTTAAAACGGACCGAACTAATTTGTACACCTAATATATGTAATCATAATCACCAACTTAAAAAGATATTACTTATTAGTTAGTCTAGTAATGTTGTTAAGGATTGTCTTTAAAACATAATTATATGAAAATTATTTTTAATAAGCTGTCTGGCCTGACCTAGAGATCGTCTGGCGCATAACTTATATATAACTGGCTCAAAAAAGGAGCCCTGTGCCTGCCAATAGACCTTGCTGCGAAGCATGTGAACGACGAGTCTGCGAAGCAAAAGGTCCGGCCCTAACATAGACTCCAAAACTCCTCTTTGGTATCCGCATAAATCGCCCCCCGACACCGTGAAAATGAGTCATGATTTTCTTACGAAAAAGCCACAGTAGGGGTAACCCAATTATGTCTTGTGTCCAAAATGGATTGAATGAATGGACACAACTTTCAGCAACTATCCTCAGGATTCAAAATTAAAGTTTCTAATGCAATGGTGAAAAATTAACGTCAGTCATTACACTGATTTACTAGCTGAGTATTCATTAGAATACAAATAAGATATACTATACTACGACCAGGTTTCACTCATTTCGTTTATTCATACGCTTGTAAGAACCTTTTTTAGTTTAAAATATAAAAAAGACAGTTTGAGTAATTGTGTAATGATAACAAGCAACATAATGTAATATGTAATTGTATATTTGTTTTCCTATTAAAATCAAATTAAAACAATATTATTATAATAGAAGATATAAAATGTTTGCTTCAATGTCAAACTGAGAAAATAATAATTTACTGGGCAATATCGTTTGTTATTAAAAACAAATTATCATAATTGTAGTAAAAACTGTAATTGCAAAAATGATTGAGTACCTCTTCATGAAAACATATTGTATAGTTTTGTATTTAACATTGGGAAGTCCTTATTAAAAATAAATTATTTTAAAACCAATATGGTCATCAATTTTTAATACTTCCTTACAAATAAACCTTAAGGAAAGTTTCCTGATATTAAACTACATTTAGATACAAAACAAGACTTGTAAAATATGAGCGAAGGCCGTACGTTTAGAGTATCTTGAGACATATTGCAAAATTGCAATCTCTTGTACGACAAGTTACTTTTCAAGTCAAGTGCAAGTTATTGCTTAATATTTGTGAAGTATTTTAGCATGGATAACTCATTTAGTTGCTTAATTTTTTATACCATTTAAGGGTGGCTTTCATTTACGTATACAAATTTAACTATTAATAAAAAAACATAGGAATATAAAATACGAGAAATACTTAGATACATTTTTATAGCTTTTGAATTAATTAATATTTTATAGCTTTTAATTTGAATTTGAATTTATAATAAATTATTAAATATTCCGTGTCAAGTGTTCCTAAACATAGTTTAAGTGCGCTAAAGTCAGCACAGAATATCCAGCATCAAACGCAGTGTTCTTAACGAAATCGTTTTTCTAATGACTTGAAATAGTCAATAAGGAAAAATAGACTTTGTTAATAAGATGTTACAACACAATATCGTATGACATAACTTGCCACATACGTCCTTGTGCCGTGTGGGGGCCGGAAGACTTCTGATTGGCTGAAATTGCGCGGGCTATTCAATATTAGTCGGAGTATCGGCGCGAGCGCACTTTCGCGAGCTTATTCGAGGTTTCGTTTTCATTCTATACAAAGATATGAAACGCGAATGTGATTTTACGTGGAATTAAAATGTATTTCCTTATTATTAAATAGTGCTTAAGTGACGACAAGCATAGGGAAGTAAATTTCTATCATAAAAATTAATTTCATCATTTTGATTCAGTTTTAATAATAAAGTTGTTATTTTTGTAATACATTACTTTAATAAAATTTTAAATTCTCTGAGAACTTTATATATAAACATATTATTTTTAGTCTTTAGGTATTGACAATATTGCAAATGTAAGTGTAATAGATCTCAAAGTGCACTGATAATTGATAGCTCGTTAAAACAATAAAATATCTTTAAATTTAATAAGATCATTGAAAATTTAATTTAAAATTTAAATAATTATTACAGTGTAAATATTTACTGAGTATCGAGGTTATAAATATTGGAAAAGTAGAATTTACTACCATATCAGCTTGACTATATTTAATCATTTAAATTTTTAACTGGTTATAATGGCATTTTTAGTTAATAATATTGTACATTTTTGTTTCAGGTGACAACTTGTAACCAACAAATTGTTGCCAGTGCGAACTGAAGGCTAGTGACAAGTGTGTGTGTGTGTGCCAGTGACTAAGTGATAGTGTTACTAAAAACTGTCAAAATGTCGGGATTCGTGAAAATCGCGATCGACGACTACTACTCGGACAGCAATTGGACTACCATCATCAACAAATACTGGATGCTAGCTGAAAGAGTATCTGGTAAGTTATGTTCTTGAATGATTTAATATAATTTTTAATAATATATTTTTATTATTGTTTAAAGTGAAAATTGCAATTTTAATGAACGAATACAATTAAATCGATGTTTTGACCTTAACACTAGGTTCTTCAAATATTTTTATTGGCAATAATAATAATATTATGAGCCGAATAAATTTTATAAAGCACAATTAATAAACTAGAATAACGTGATAGCATTAAAATTTTGTTTGTTTATAAGACTTTATCTATTTGCCAACTGGTGTTGTATTTTATTTGATTTTTCTTGATTTATAATTTATTTTATTCACAATAAGATTATAATTAAATTCAATTTAATTATTACAATACATTTACAAATCTAAACGTAAAAATAAACTTGAAAAGTTACGAGATTTTTATATTTGCCTGTGCCCATGAATGCCTTCTTCCTGCCCTTAGTGCGCCTTCTGTTATCATAAGAGCATTTTATTTATTAACGTTTTAACGCATCAATTGGCCAAACTCTCCTAGTACTCTATTAATTCTTAATCTTTCTTCTGCAATGGAATGTTGGGCAGTCTTGTTCAAATAAATATTAAATAATAATAATATGCGTATTTATTACTTTCATATTCAACAATACATTCAGTCGCAATTACAATGGAACTTTTCTATTCATCAACTTTTGCTTGTGGTCATTTACACATAAATCACGGAGCTTTCTTTTTTAATGGAATCGATAATTGAAATAATTTGCTATATAATTGAATATATTACTAAATATTACTTAAATTTTATTTGTTTATTTTTTGTGACATTACTCTATGGACTTATTTTTATTTATTTATTGCTTTAGGACAGCAGACAGGCTGACGGCCCGCTTAGGATTTAGCAGTTACCGTCGCCTATAGGTGTATGCAACGCCAGTGGCATCGCGAACACGCTGCTGTCCCATAAGGGTACAGGAACTTGGGGTCACTAATGCCGGAACACAGCACAAGGTTATTATGGCGGCATACTTAAGACCAAAGGTGGTCGCCATCCAGATGGGCTTGAGGCCCTACCACGTAGCTAGGGTGGGTTGTTTTGTCGCCTTTTACGACAGGCCGACCCCGGCCACAGAGGTTAGTATTCTTTCTCCGCCCCTGCACGGATAAGACTTAGTGGAAGTTCAGTAAGTCTAATAAATCAGCGTTTAAGCAGAGCTAGATTAAATTCCAAGCAGTGATAATTATATAACACATTATTGTTTTACTACATTTATGCTTTTTTGTAAATTCTTAGAATAAATATTTCCTTTTTAATTACAATAAACTCTTATTTCTGGTCAAAACCTAGAAAATTTCGAAAAACCACGTCAGTTTTATTACACCCCAAGCAATGGTTTTGAGAGGCGTCATAGAATATTTTTAATCTCTACTCACTCTTTCCTAGTAGATTATTTCACCAAACATTTCGAACTTCGTCATTTACATTAAGAACGTGTGATTATAGGTCAATGATTTTAACTTTTTTTCTTTTTATACCTTTAATTCCGATTATATTTTGCATAATTATTATTCCGAGGTTATTATTTCGAAGCCCGCTACTGCTGAAATCCTGTTGGTACAGGCTAAATCTATGCATATTTTTGATATATTAAATATAAAATATAAAATAACCTAGTGAATTTTCTAAAAACAATGTAATGATTTAGTTATTTCAATATCACACGGAACTCGAGCGTTGCACCACCCGCACTTGACCAACATTCTTAATTCACTGCTTGTCGCATTTATGTATATTGTATTAGTGGTCGCCCAGTGGTCGAAAATAATTAAGAAATAAATTAATTTTTTAATTTGATCTTTATTTAGGTTCTTTTTATATTATCATTATTTATTAATTATTAAAGTTTTTTTAAATTTACTTTTCCCTCGATATGTGTCGAAGCCATTAATAATAAATATACATATTTTTACGTTTTTAAGATTGAGTACTTACATATAATTAGATATTAATATTGCTTCCCACAAATTTATACACAACTACTGACAAACAAAATATGTTTTATTTAAGTATTTACTAATGTGTATTATGAATTTAAATATTATATGATTATAAAATTAACCACTACCGTAACAGTCTTTACTAAGCCATAAACTCTTATAAAAAAACCAAAGCATAAATAAGGTGTATGTGTATATTGTGTATAATTCGAGCAGAAATGTGCGTAATGTTTATTCTAATTAATTTAATGTATTTCTAATTTTAGGCAAAAAATAGCTTTCTGTACTTCTCCTCCACATAAACTTTAACTGTGCCAAATTTAGTACTCCTCCGTCCGTGCAATTTTCGTAAAAAGGGGTTCAAGGTTTTCGCTTCACGTATTAATAATAGATTATTTATGCTAATACAGACATAGCTCAATATAAACAATTCACAAACCAAATCCTTTAAATAAATTACAAAATACAATTTGACCCACTGCGAGTTCTCGCGAAATATTAATTAATCAACTGATTTATTATTGCATGTTTATGTTGAAAATGTTTCATCATTTAAATTGTTGTGACATTGGCTGATACTATCAGATAGACAAACAGAAATAAGTTTAAACTTATATTGCAATAATACTACAAAAAATTAGGTATAATTTTGTAAATGAGAATGTACCTCCAAAAAGCTGGGTATGCTAAGCCGGTCCAAGCAGTATTTCAGTCCAAGGCAACGGCTTGTGCTATACAAAGCAGGCCACATAATGAATACTGCTCACATTTATGGGCTGGAGCACCCGGCTGTCAGGTCTATCCCCTAGACTGCATCCAACGGCGCGCAGTTCGTGTTGTCGACGATCCCATACGCACAGACGGTCTAGAGACGCTTGGACTTCGGAGAGACTTTGTGTATTCTACCGTCTGTACAACCGTCTGTAAAAGGGTGCCCTCGTCGTCTTTCTACCACCGGACTGCCCACCATCGGGTGGGTGTTCTTTTCTCTTTCTTGGAGCATCTGTTTTCTTGTACGAAACGGTTCTCAAGAACGTTAATGTTGCGTACTCTCAGGATCTGGAATGAGCTTCCGGCTGAGGTTTTTTCAGCGTGGTACGATATGGGGTTCTTCAAAAAAGGCGTTATAAAATTTCTTCGAGGCCGGTAGCGCGGTGGTAATGCTCTGGTGTTGCAAACGTCCATAGTCGACGGTGACCACCTGCCAGGATGGGCCGTTTGCCTGTTTGATATTATTTTTATTACTTCTACTTATTTATTATCAAGACAATGTTTTTATCTTTGCCTGTGGCAAAATTAGAACCTCTTGAACATTGAATATCAAACCTCGTTCCAAACCTATTGCCTTATTTCTTCCTATGTATATAACTATGTTCAGAAATCAAATGTTAAATCATCTATTTTATCACTCAAGTACCATACCCCATATTGTACTTGTAAGTAAGATCAGATAATAATAAATGTCTAAAAAGAAATTACTCTTATTTATCAAATTTGTATGAGGATTCTAACATCTGGAAATTGTAACACAAAAAGTAGACTATTATATATGTCAAGAATATTCTATTGATTCAGAGACATTTCAGGAAGCAGCATTTTATGTGCTATCTGGCGACATTGCGTAGCATATTTCATTGTTACGGTTGAAAGATAGAAAAAGCTTTATGGTTATTATTACTGATTATTTTTTTAACTTTCTTACCCAAATGATGAAACAAAAACGACACCGTAGTGACTTAAAATAGTTGCAAAGCAAAAAATATTTATAGTTTTCTTTTTTTTATTGCTATAGGACAGCAGACAGGCTGACGGCCCGCTTAGAATTTAGCAGTTACCGTCGCCTATAGGTGTTTGCACCGCCAGTGGCATCGCGAACACGCTGCTGTTCCGTAAGGGTGCAGGAACTTGGGTCACTAATGCCGGAACACAACACAAGGTTATTATGGCGGCATACTTAAGACCAAAGGTGGTCGTCATCCAGACGGGCTTGAGGCCCTACCACATAGCTAGGGTGAGTTGTTTTGTCGCTTTTTACGACAGGCCGACCCCGGCCACAGAGGTTAGTATTCTTTCTCCGCCCCTGCACGGATAAATTATTTAATATTGAGCCTTATTATGTAATTATATTTAAATGTATATAGATCTTTGTCGACCGAATACATGAGAATATAATTTAATTGATAAACACTCTACAAAATGACATTTTCAAGCGTAAAATTTTAGTTAATAGCGAATTGCTATTAATTTAATCCGTTGACAATTGGCATTACAATTACACTGTGTTATAACGTCTTCTCAATTCTTAAGTAATCAAAATATTCAGGTCATTCTATGTATAACTTCAGCGCCGTTCGAGACAGTTCACAGTTTAATTGACTAATCGGAAGTGAGGTTATTAAGGTCTCTAACTGTAGTATGTTTCTTTATCTGAACATAAGGTCAGCGCATCGGATAACTTCAACACTTCCAATCTCTTATCAAAACATGTCGATTTGTGTTATAGTATAATTCAAAACTATAAATATAAGCATAATTAAAAATACCCCTGACCCCTGAAATATATATTTTATATTAAATTTATTTACTTAAAGTAAACGGAACTGTGAAATGTTTTACATAAAAAAATAATAATAAATAAAAATAAAAAAGCCTTTATTTGATCTTGCTACATTGTTTATTGATTTAAGTACTGTTATTTATTATGTTATTATATCTATAACTTGATTCTGAAAATATATTATTATTATTATTATAACACTATGTTTGATTAGTATCAAGGTCCCCAGGTTGGGTAAAGACCTCCTCCAACGATGTCCACTTCTGTCTATCCTGAGCTGTTTGCCACCACTTTGGACCAGCGACTTTTTTTATTTCGTCGTCCCAGCGTGTTGAGGGCCTTCCTCTCTTTCTTTTTCCTTGAGGTCCTCTCCAAATGGTGGTGCTGTAGGTCCATCTTTTGTCTTTAAGCCTCGCTATGTGACCGGCCCACTTCCACTTCAACTTTTGTGCGTAGTTTAAGGCATTAGTGGCTTTTGTTATTTCTCTTATTTTTACGTGTCTAATCTTATCTAGTTTTTTAATTTTTAGCATGCTTCTCTCAATTCCGCACTGACAGGATGTTTTACATACATCCATTTAATTCAAGTAAAAAAAATTCTACTTAATTAATTTATTAAAACATGTATGTTCAATATCTGGCTTTTAATCTCGATCCGCGTTTTCCGGATGCTTACTGCTTGCTTTTCACTGTGGTTTAATATAGAAAGCAAACGCAAGCCAGTGCAGCACATGAGGCCAATATAACAATAATACGCCACTTTCTCGACGTGGTTTCTACCAGAGGCAAACAGCCGATCTTAGTTCTAGATTAGTGGAGGATTATGTATATCAAATATTGTGTATTTAATCATTTAATATATACTGAAAATTGTATATGACCAAATTGAGTTATAAATATTAGACGTAAGACTTATGTTAATATAATATATTTAAGATTTTCTCCGTGCTCGGGCAAATAAGAATACTAACCTCTACGGCCGGGGTCGACCTGTCGTAAAAGTCGACAATACAGCCCTATCTACATGTAGGGCTCCAAGCCCGTCTGGATGGCAACCACCCTTGTTCTATATGTATGCCGCCATAATAACCTTGTGTTATGTTCCGGCATCAGTGACCCACATTTCTGTACACCTATGGGATAGCAGCGTGTTCGTGGTGCCCCCTGATGTTGCAAACATTCAAAGGCGACAGTAACTGCTTATTGTTAAATGCAATAAAAAAAGATTCTACTTTTCAATAAATAAGAGAAAGAATTATAATTGTGGTTGTTATTTTGAAATTAAATACCATGTGCACTTTCATTTGAAAGGGCAGAGTTGTTTTCGTTTCCCACAATCTCAAGCTGTAGAAACAGTGTTGTCACATTTACTGGTCATGTTATTTAATTGAATTTTAACATTCTACGCATCAAAATATCGTACAAGAAATTTACGTATTGTATTTGAAATACAGGTACGGTCCATAAATTGAGTTTGGCCAACATTGGACTCCAACGGTGTACTACTTAACATCGATGTACAGAATTCCCAACTGCCAGCTTTCAACTACTTATTTCTACTATGTATTTAAAAATAAATATATCTGAAAATATACCTGAAAGGTGGATAATGTTATAAAATATTGATCTTTAATCATTTTCATTGACGCAAGTGTAATATCACGAAGCAATAACACGTTTAATCATGAGTTCAATTTGCACATACTTGTAGGCAAATATATTGCTAAATATGTACTGTTCACACTACCTTTTTAAGATCATTATTCTTTATTGTTAAGAACCATTAAAAATGTAATATAAAACGCAATAATTGAATATCATAAAGATATCAAAAACAATACTGCAATTTTGATATATAGTAAGAATAATCCCCAACTGTTTTGCATTTAGTTCATTTTATTAAACGTACAATGCTACTCGCTTTGAAACCTCTGTTCTCCAATTAATACATATAAATAATTAATTTAATACAGTATTGAAATTGAATATCTAGAATTTTATTCAATAACTAGCCGACCCGGCAAACGTTGTTTAATTTCTTCCGTTTTCAGTGAGCGTCTACATCGTGAAATAAGTTATATATATATATATATATATATATATATATATATATATATATATATATATATATAACTTATTTCTATGTGAAATAAGTTATATATATATATATATATATATATATATATATATATATATATATATATATATATATATATATATATATATATATATATATATATATATATATATATATGTAGGGTAATTAACACTTATGTGTATAAGTATATGATGGTAATATTTTACATTCTTTATGTTGACTTAATTCACGTGTAAAATCTATTTAAACATTTTTGACTAAATTTAATACTATTATAAAACAATACTTCTTTGTATTTAATTATACTCCTTTCTCTTGAGAACGATCTCCATTAATAATTGATTATAACTGAATAATTGTAACCCCAGCCTTGCAAATTAAGTAACTTTTGCAATTGTAACATGTTAGATGCAATAAAATAGCAATTGCATTGCGAGAGAACAAGCTGTTATGTTTTTTTTTTACTATTTATGGCTGCTGAGTCAAATGTAACAAGATGTAATTGCAATAACAATACGAAATTAAGTATATACATGTATATGTAATAATTTTCATGATTTTTTTATGTATTGTAAGAGGTGTTTGAATTCGGGCCCCATGTTGGGCGGTATTATAACTGGGTGGTGAGCGAAGATTTAAAACACGAAGTTCTTGAGTACAAAATGTATTGCAACAATATACAATACAAATATAAACTAGTAACTAGACTATGGCAATCTGCCTGACACGGGCGCAGGGCGCCTAAGCTACGTTGCGACACTTCTAACGGGCCGATAACTATACCGTCCCAGCAGGCGTGGAAGCGGTCGTTCGGAGGACCCGTTAGCCATGAAGTCCTAAGAGTCAAAATGCATGTCCCAACGTAGGTGGAAGCAGGATCTTTGCCGCTCTAGGTGGGCGAGCTTGATGAACGTCGCGAGGTACGGGACTTTACTTGGCAGCCGGAGGAACTTGCCACCGCAATCTACTCATTGCCTAACGCCATTTAGTAGTGGCATGAGTAAACCTTTTGTGCGCTTTAGCGTAACAACAGATTTTATAGATAAAGTACTATTCGCTTAAAAAGATGTTTTTGGAATATTGTTTACTACATACAGATAGGTAACTTATTGTGAATTAGGGGTGAGTTTTACGAAAGCAAGTATTTGTTTTGATATATTTGGACCAAAAATCGACTGATGAGTTTAGTCAATCTTTAAATTAGGTTCTATTGTCACATGATTTATTTACTTGGTGTAATTACTATATTTGAAACCCAAAAATATATCAAAACGTAAGTGTAAAACCATATAGAATGCTTCAACTTAACAACACAAACTTGTTTATTTTTAGACCCCTCCATATTGCAATTTTAAAATCTCAAGTCACTAGATCATTTTCTTCGATGACTCAAGGGAGATTTTCAAATGTTCATCTTAAAATATTATTATATTAATTTGTTCTATTATATTATATGTATATACTCATTGACAACTTCCGTGGCATAGTGGTTAACGTAATTCGCTACGCTTGTGGAGGTAACGGGTTCGATTCCCGTCTCAAATTCCCGAATTTCAGGAAAACGGAAACTACTTTATATATATATATATATATATATATATATATATATATATATATATATATATATATATATATATATATATATATATATATATATATATATATATATATATATATATATATATATATATATATATATATATATATACTTACATTAGTTTAAGAACTTAGTTAGTAAGGTTAATAAAAAGAAGGTTTATTATTTTTTGCTTTTCAGATTTTTCGGCGGTTTAATTTTTTTTAAGTTTTTATTTTATAATTATTTGTGGCTATAATCTACTAATTACTACATGCTTAAATAAATCAATTCTCTCAAAAGTTGTGCGTGGTCATACATAAAAAATATGTATATACGCATCGACTTGAGAACCTCCTCCGTTTTTTTCGTCAGTTAAAAACAAGACACGAGTATTTCAGTTATCTGTAATGTAATAATATCAGAAAATAAAATGATTTTTTTTTGTATTCCAGATCCAAGGGTCCAAGGATGGTTCCTGTTCGACAACCCAATCGCGACGTGGATGATGGTGAACCTATACCTGGCGTTCGTGATGGTCGTGGGGCCCCTTTGGATGGCCAACAAGAAACCTTTCAAGCTCCAAAACACGCTAGTCTTCTACAACGCTTTTCAAGTCTGCCTCTCTTCTTACATGTTTTATGAGGTAATTTGTGTTTATTTCAACATAATTTATACGAGTAATAAGGTGTTGTTACTGCGTTGGCATTTTTTTTTCAATTAATTATAAAAGTACATGTATTAAAAAAAATTAAGTACATCCGTGCCCAAGTGTATTGTCTTTTTTTTTGCTTTATTTTAGTTAAGGAGTACCAGTAGAGTTAAGGAGTACAATACCTTTCGAACCACTAATAATAAATATGTGATATTCTAATAAAGTAATTACTTGATAGACAAATATTTCATTGCACACGATTTTATGTCAATGAAATCGATTTTCACATACATACCGTATGTTTCCCAACAATAAGTGCGATACTATGTATGTCAAGGAGGCAACGACCTGTCTAGCCATACACCCGTGACGGCGTTAAGAAGTGACCTTCGCACTTCGTTCAAGGACAACCTCGGAATAAAAATATTACATAAATTTATTCAGATTTGTTCAGACTTCCTAACGACATTGAAGCTCTAAATGCTTCTAGCTAGCTTTGCTAAGACTCATTAAGAAGAAAATGGTGTAGACCTATTTATGCGTAGGGGCGATCAAGCCAGAGAGTAAGGTTATTAAAAAGGCATATGAATGTAAAGTGATAGAGTCCTGCCATCGCAAACCATTAATTCGCTTCGCGGTTTTCGCAAACTTAACGTATGGCTAATTATTACTACAACAAAGTTGTTAGATTCTGGTCAAGGTATTGTTGCTTGAGTTGTAACGTTGTCACTTGGCTTTCTTTTGTACGAATTGTTCAATATAAGGGAAGTAGGGATGGTTTGGACTACAGATTTCAACGTGATTAGTCGTCTTCAACCAGTTTCGATGACCACACTATAACAATACTATAACAAAATTGTTACAGTGAAATTGCAGTACCTTTAGCTTGAGAACAAAAATAAATATTTTGTTAAAAATTTAAGGAATATTATTTCTGTGTGATACACTATTCCAAAACGTGATTAAGGTCTCGTGATTCAAAAAGTTAATAATTTAAAATTTATTTTGTTCTTTACTTTACGTTACGCATCGGCATTAGGTCAGTACGATATGTATTATATGGTAAATGTATTTTTTTTCTCTAAATGTCCCGATTTTCTGTGGAAATCACTCGTTGACTATCCATAACAGGAAATTATGGTCTCTCTCTCTCTCTCTCTCTTTACCTACAGAGTGAGAGGTATGCCGAGTAAGAGACGTATAGCCAATCCACTTTCACCGCTAACGTGTTGTTTGTGTCATGACATTCTTGCCTTCGAATTTATATAAAGAATCTATAAAGTCTCATAAAGATAAGTGTTCGTCATTATGATGATGAAGAAATAAGTCCCAGCTTTCCAAACGCTTTACGGGTGAGCGAAGGGATTTTAATTCCATTACTTCTGAGAGTTTACCTGGTAATGTTATTATTAATTAGGGATGGAGATCTAAGATCGATTACTCGAATAATCGATCTGGAATGCCAAAAAAATCGACTCTTTAAATAGAGTTTTCGTACTGATGCGATCCAATAAGTTGATATTTAGAACTTTGAATGTTGACAATCTATTTTATATGTTTTGTTCAAAATCATAAAATAATTCATAGTTGAGTGTACTTAAACACATCGAAACGAATACGAAACTGAAAACTATATTTATCATCACATTACATCCACTTAACAGCCCTGAAATTTTAGAGTATAGTGGGGTCTGTGCCTCGTGAACGGCTTTTATCGAATGCCGGCAATATCGAACGGAACTGTTTGGATCCAAGCAGACTTGACAGATTTTCATTTTTGAATAACTGAGACAAGTAATAGAAAATATAAACAGTATATTTTTTAAACCTTTTAATTTAAAGATATTTTTAGCAAATATACTTCCCATTTTTATTTGATTATTATAGTTGTAAAAATAATTCTAATTGTTGAGTTTCCTGAAATAAATAATAATTGACTTTTTTAATGATAAGGGATCTGATATTATGGTGATGGTATTCTATTAAATTAGTTTAAATTTATATAGTAGTTACTATATAGAAACTCGAAAGATTTTTGAAAAGTTATTTTTAAAGTTTAAACATTTTTTGTGAATTAGAACACGAATCGAATCGTTTGAAAAATCGCTCTTTTTCGATAACAATCGCTATCCCTATTATTAATAATGTAATATGATTTATTTATACAATTATTTGATAATAAAAACCTTATATTAAAAGATATTTTTGATAGATAATATAAAAAATAAATGAATATATAGAGAAAAAATTTTCTTAGGCCAATATTTTGTGTTTCATTAAAATATCAATATCACTGATACCACAGTTACATTTGTGTGCCTTCGACATGACGATATAATAAAATATTTCTTGTCCACAGCACTTAATGTCAGGGTGGTGGGGAGACTACAGTCTGACGTGCCAGCCGGTCGACTACAGCCACAGCGAGAAAGCCATGAGGGTAAGTGATGAATACAGTATAATATAAAGGTTTATTTTATGCAATCCTAATCTGGATTCAATAAATTCATCTTAAATAATGTAACAAGACAATGAAAAACAAAATTAATAAGCTTTCAAGACTCTCTTTTTCATTGTTGTGGAACAGCAGATAGGTTAAGGCCCCACTCAACAGTATGAACATACCGTCGCCTATGAACGTCTACGACGCCAAGAGCATTGTGCTCACAAATGGCTACAATCAGCAGAAATAGAAAGTGAGGAACGTTGTATAAATAACTACATACTTCATGTCTCGAGTCAAGTTCAAACAACGACACTGGTTGTGGATTGAAAAGTGAAATACCAGCTATTGTACTTCGTTTGCCAACGCGTAGCTCTAGGGTTGCCTCTGTCAGATAACACTACATATATTCCCCCATTATATTATTTGTGCCATTTTAGTGAGGATGGAAATTGATAGACACTTTGGTTGCAAATACTTGATACAGTAAACTTGGCTTTCTAAATTCGCGCTCTAAGGATGTGTCCATGAATCACCAGCACAAATTAGTATGCGCATTAGATTTTCCCATACAAATTGTTAACTAGCAAGATAATAATATGACAAAATCAATACATCACTCAAATCGTCAATTTTATAAGTGTACTTTTATTTCGCTATTTATAGACGTTTCAAAAATAAATTATAGCTGACCCGCAAAACTTTGTTCTGCCATTGTAATTTTAAAAAAGTAGCCTATGTCTCGAAGGTCCAATCTATGACTATACCGAAATTCATCGAATTTGGTTCAGCGGCATGGGCGTGAAAACGTAGCAGACAGACAGACTTGCTTTCACATTTATAACATTAGTATAGATGATAAGCAATTTTCAAATGTTTGGCGTGAAATGAAATAGATCAATACTCTCTCTAGGTGTATCATAATTATAGTCTGTATTCATTATTAATGAAAACGATAAAACTGTCAACCCTATACTTAACGGATGTGACTAAATCTTCAAAATATCCAATTAAGCATTGTAAAAGTTGTTTTATGACATTGTAAAAGCTAGCAAGTACTCGAAAAAGTTTCTTATTACTAAAGATAAATAAAATGAAAGTGTCTATACATAATATAAATTTTAAAAAACTTTTTAGAGAATAGATGGACTGAGACAATTCACACAGCGCCATCTAGACCCAAGGCAAGTAGCATAGCACTTGTCTAATGGTTACTAGATAACTATTATACTTTTTATTTTGTGAATAAGTACAAATTATACATAAACTCCGCAAACGTACTGAAATGTGTAAGCCGTTACACAATGTTTATGAATTTTTTTGATTTCCCAAAATATCCAAATACTTCTAAAGTATCTTGATAAACAAAAACTATATCAAATCCATTTATTTCAATATAAGCTCCGGCAGATCACTTATTGAATGAATCTAGATTCAAGAATCTACTACCGTTTCTAATACAAAACGCTGGCTAGAGAAGAAACAGCGAAACAAACTCTCCAGCGAATGTTTAGAGTTATCAAGAAGATCCTTTTCTTTGGTGATTGGTATAGTACATGATGTTTAATATGTATTCTAGTGCTTTATGCTCTAAGGCCATAACATTTTAAATACAAATCTCAAAACTGCATTTCATGAATTATTTATAACAATTATTTTACCGTTATAAAGTTTATTTAATGTTTATTTTTGGCATTCAAAATATATTTAATGCGGATTCATAATTACTAGTTCATATTATATCATGTTCATATTGTATAACAAGGATACGGTATACATTTTTTAATAGTAAATTAATTCACTGTTAAATTTTTTGCACATCATGTTTGATGTGTTTCCGAACGTTGACTGATGCGTATATCTATTTAAAGAACATAGTAGAATATTATATTTTTATGAATGAAATAGTAAACAACAGAATTTACATTAGAATGAGTGTACCGGTGTAAGAGATCGTTATATATATTATAATATTTAAATTTATGTATTTCCGTCTAGAGATGTAGTTACTTAGTCTTATTTATTACAACTTTACGTATTTTACTAGCAAGTCTTTTTTTGAACCTTTCTCGGTCAAAAATAAATTCTTACATGGCTTTTATTTTCTTATGTAGACGTATGAGACAATAAATATTTACCTTTTGCTAGTTCATAGCAAGAAGAAGAACCAAGCGGTATCCCGATTGATTATTTTCTTTCTAAGTTTGACTCCCTAAGTCAAACAACAGTCAGCCATGTAAAATCGAAAACTAGCTACGTTTATTTGATCAAGGAAAAGGGTAAACTGAAAATTAAGCTTAAGATAATACTTAACAGCCTACCTCAAGCTTTATACTAAAAGTTTTTTTATTGCAATGAAACAGCAGGCAGGCTGACAACCTACTTTATAGTAAGCTTTTCCCGTCGCCTGTGGATGTATGCGACGCTAGTGTAACGCCCAGCATGCTGCCGGGCCCCATATCGCTAGCTAGAAGCTCATTTCACATCATCAGTGTGCGAAAAATAAGCTTTTACAATTAAAATTAAGTTCGTATTAAGCTTTTAAAAATAACACCTAACAACATGAATTGTTCTCCAATGTTGTTATGTGCCTCGCACTTGACCGTTCCTTATATCACTGAACTTGCACTTGTTATGATGCAACAGTGAAAGTGGTTCGACAGCCCTGCAGTTTCTCGCACTGGTGCACATTCAAGAAAATGCGGCTGAGTAAAGTTGGCTTTCATAAGATCTTTGACGGTTCAAATGTATAAATCAGTAGTAACAAATTTCAATACCTTTGCGACGATTTTCTGCGATGAGGAAGAACTTACAAATATTTACGTACATAGAGTACAACAAACTATTTGGAGAATAGTGGGACGATTAAGTAGCCACTGAATCGGCCATGTCCGCTGAACTGCTGTATATTTTTCTATCCGTGGAGAAAGAATACTAACCTCTGCGGCCGGGGTCGGCCTGTCGTAAAAGGCGACAAAACAGCCCACCCTAGCTAACTACGTGGTAGGGCTTCAAGCCCGTCTGGATGGCGACCATCTTTGGTCTTAAGTATGCCGCCATAATAACCTTGTGTTGTGTTCCGGCATTAGTGACCCAAGTTCCTGTACCCTTATGCGACACCAGCGTGTTCGCGATGCCACTGGCATGGCAAACACCCATAGGCGACGGTAACTGCTAAATTCCAAGCAGGCCGTCAGCCTGTCTGCTGTCCTACGTTACACACAGAGTACATTACAATACAGCATTTAAAAAAAACATTTTCTTTTTTATTGGTGACAGCAGACACGCTGATAACTTACTTAATAGTAAGCTATTACCACTGTCTATAAGCACGTCAGCTAACACGCTATCGTCCTCGTAGGAGAACGGGAACCTAGGTCACTAATACCGGAACACAACACAAGGTTATTATGGCGGCATACTTAAAGACTAGGTGTGGTTGCTGTCCAGGTTGGCTAGGAGACCTACTGCCTGTTGTCACTATTCTTGCTCTGTCCCTCCGCGGAGAGTGTTTTATTGTTTTAGTGAAAGATGTACCTTTTTTCTTATCAAGCGGGGATATATTATGATTTTCCTGTTGTACGTAAATGTTTCTCAATGCTTATGTAAAGATTATGATGGATTTTTATTTTCAACGCTGAATTATTAACTTCAAACTTAAGCTTATTTGGGTAGAAGATTATTAATGATCTTTAAAAATATTATTAAATTGAAACTGTTAAATAGATTCCTGCTGGTATAAACAAATAGAGTTGTAAAAGTAACTTGAAATACCAAATCAATATTTATTCTTCATGGGAAACCGGATGTAAACTTAAATACACAAGCGATAATCTCAGCATGATCTCACACCATGACAGCCTGTCAAAGTTAATACTATCCTGTTAAATTTCTCAGAAATTTACAATAGAGTTAAAAAGGATATTGATGTCTCGTAAATTTTCAATAAATAAATCCATTATTAATAATATAATAATGACTGACTGATTTCGACGATAATAAGAAGACTACGAAAGACTTTGTCCTCTTCAGAAGAAAGAATAATGATTAAAATCAGCATATAATTATACCAATGAACTAACTAAACACTCTTTCAAGATTTATAAAATGCAGAATTTTTTTTACAACCAATGTGTGCATAACTTTAGATTGTATAAAACCTTGCATTTATTATAAACATTATTTATTTGAGAGTCTCCTCTGTTATTGTTGTAATTAATTGGTCCAGTAACCGTGTCGTCAGGAGAAGAGTACTTTAGCCAAAAGTGAGACATGGTCAGTTCTTTGCATTCTACGACCACATCCATACTTATATTATAAATGTGAAAGTAACTCTGTCTGTCTGTTACGTTTTCACGCCTAAACCGCTGAATCAATTTTGATGAATTTCGGTACAGAGAAATTGAATGGTTTTTTTTTATTTATATGGCAGAACAACGTTTGCCGAGTCAGCTAGTAAACATTAATAAAATCCCACCACAAATTTGACCTTCAACAAAAACCCAACACGACTCCATGCAATCTTATCTCTGTAAATAGACTTCCTTGTATTTTGCAGATGTTACATCTGTGTTGGGTGTATTACTACTCGAAGCTTTCGGAGTTCGCCGACACCATATTCTTCGTGCTCCGGAAGAAGAAGAGCCAGATCAGCTGGCTCCATCTCTACCACCACTCGCTGACTCCGTTTGAGGCCTGGGTACTAGTTAAATTCCTCGCAGGTCAGTATGTGGTATATTTATCACTGTAACTGTTATAAACGAAGCACGATGGAACGCCTGCGGGAGTCCGGATTCAATACTCGTCCCGAATCTAATTGTTTATATGTAATATGTTTTTATTTACAAAAGTACCCATTACACAAGTGCTGTTTACTTTAAGATTAGATGGCGCTTCTTGAGCCCCCAGTGCCCCCAGTGCTTTTACCCGAGTACTGTCCCAATCTCGAAAATTTCAATATAACACTTTGAGCGATCTTTACGAACAGAAATGGATAATTTAAAAAGGTCAATTTCGTTGAGAGACGTTTTTATTTTATTATATTGTAGAAACAAGTAAATGCTTTACATTCGAAGCAGATTTAAAACGACTTAATGATTCGGTCGCTTTCTAAATAAGTTTAAAACTGAAAAATCTGCGTTATTTTATTAACAGCCAATTACATCCAACTGCTGGGTTCAATCTTCTCCTTAGAAAGAATGGTGACCAGTGTACTTGCCACACTTATCCAAAGAATTAGCTTAATATAAGCGATTTTAATATGCAGGTCTTCTTTCGCAACGTTTTCCTTTATATTTTATACCAACCTAGTACGTAAAAATCGATATAATACGCACATTTGAAAGAACTGCCTAATCAGTGTATATCATTATGAGAATCAATTCAGATTAGGAATCATATTAATCTACGAGGATAATACCACTTGACTACTTAGTACCTACAAAGATCTTATCTAACAAACATAATCATATAATAATTAACATAAAAACAACCGCAGTTTTGCACGTTTTTTTTTGTTTTGTCTAATAATAGCATTATTTCAAGAATGAGATATGATTCTTGATAATTGTGGTTTTCGTGGGTTTTTTTTAAATACTGTATACTCTTAAAGCAAATGGAGGATATGTGCAAATAGTTGCTCATTCAATGTTGTATAAGATGGTTTTGATAAATTTTATAGGCGGTCACGGAACCTTCTCGAACATCGTAAACAACTTGGTGCACATCATCATGTACTCGTACTACATGCTGGCCGCCATGGGACCCCAGTACCAGAAGTACCTGTGGTGGAAGAAGCATCTCACCACCCTGCAACTTGTAAGTAATATTTTCATAATAGATTTAAGTTAGGTTTATAGAGTTTAAGAAAGACAAAACGCATAATTTTATTACAACATGTGTTTTGATAATTTAGAAATTTAAATGGTGCAATTTTGATTTTTGGCTACGTATTCCTCACCTACTAGATAAATAAAGCGACTCCATCTCGTTCATAGTATGCCTTAAAATATACGAATGGAATACTTGCCCTTTTACGTGCTCAACGCCAACATGTTCGTGTGGAGTTTAACGGAATTCGTACTTCCACCAGGTAGTTACATTTGTTAAATTTAGGTATTATATTGATTTTCGGTAACCTTCAGTCATCAGTCAGTCATTGTCCACTGCTGGAGGTAGGCTTTCCTAAGTTTCCGTCACAAATCCCGGATCGGCAACCTTACGCAGTTCATCGATCCATCGGGGTAGCGGGCGTCTTACGTTATAAAATGAATTTTTAGAACAATAGAAAGAAAGAAAAGAATATATTTATGGAAATTCAAAATATGAGTTTATTTTATGTAATGTATAATATCCGGATGACCGAGCTTTGCTCGGTATTTTTTATTTTTTTTTTATAAATTGTGTTTTTTGGAGATTAACAATTGATTTTCTTAGTCTAACCTCAAAGCAAACACTCATTGACTTCGTGTTACTTAACAACGCCATCTGCTGAAATAGCTTTAATGTTGTTGTGTCGTTAAATATTTAAAAAAAATAGTATTATTATTCGCCGATAGATGTCAGGAAGAGTCATTTTTCAGTTTAAATTGGGACTACTCAAACGCCACCTTTTGACATTTTCTAGAAATGATTCCTAGCTAGATCGATTTATCGCCCCCGAAACCCCCCCGTATACTAAATTTCATGAAAATTGTTAGAGCCGATTCCGAGACTCCAATTATATTTAAATTGCTCGTTTAAAGATATATGATTCTTTTCTTTCTTTATATTTTTCTTAATTTTACGTCTTAAAAGGTTACCTAGTACTTACACATGAATGTGGGGAATGTTGGAACCCATTCAAGTATCTTATGTATGTTGCATTAGGTGGAAGGATTTTTTTTTTGGTCTCGGGGAAAACCTCTCTTGACGGGTTCCCCGGCCCGGGGGGACCGAGGGATATGTGGGACTCCGGGAAAGATGTTCTCCTATCGCCTACGCCCGGACCTACGGATATATGGCTTGCCGATCTCGTGGCCCGGGCCGGCGCCGGCCCGCCCTTTGTCTTAAGGCGGGCTCCTTCTTAAGTGTTGGCGTCAGGGGTCAGGCTTTCATCCCCCTGGCGCTCTCCTGTAATAAGGTGAAAGGATGTGTCAACATTGTGTTTTAACACCTGTCTCACATAAAAAGCAAAAATAAAAATATATTACACTAAGATTTTGGTGTTATGATGAAATTTAAATGTTTATTCACTAATTTTGCAACAAAAATTAATCAACTCGCCTCTTCCCAACCCACTGCGCAGTAGATTTTCAACACTTCGTTAAAGCGTAATTTTCTATATGTATCTACCTAACACAGCTGTTAATAAATTTAAATTACTCAAGAGCGATTGCAAAATTTCCCAACCGGCACAACCTGACTATCTCGCATATCCTAAAAGGATTGCGCAAACCCAGGTCCGCTCAATGGAATTCAAGGCGCGGCAACTAGTGACGTGCCTTCACCATGAATGAAATGTTCACTTGTAATTAGTTGCTTTAAGATAACGAGTGAGAGAGAGAGAAAGAGTGAGGACTCTCGCAGAATGGCCAAAGGCCAATCCTGAAACATACAAAGGCTTAGATCACCAGAGTTTTTAGTGAATAGGCTACCAATACAATCAAGCTCTTTAGGTGTAGAACCTCACACATTTTCGCCTTTTTTTAAGTTCTAGTGCCGCACTATTCACTTTGAGATTTAAAAAAAAGTCCGTTAAAGCAGTCTTATGACTTGTTAAAATCCAAAATTGCGCTAATACGATCAATCGGTTTACCTTACTCAGTTAACTCGCACTACCTTATAATCGATTATCGACTTTGGTAATTAAGGGTCCATCACTAGCGCTGACTTTCCTTGCGTGCGGACAGAATGTTGCATTTCGGAAGTTGGAAAACTGTTGAAACATGTTGTTTTACAATTGTGAATAGATTTAGGATATATCGAAACGTTTTGATTTATTTTTCACAATTTGAACTTCAAAGTTTCCTTCGACCTCTCTACTCTACTCAAAACAGGTATTACGGAAATATTACCCACACACACATAGAATAGTACGGATATGTTATGAAAATGAATGCGAAACATGTGTGACGGATGCTATGTGCGTTTGGGAAGAAGCAGATGAAGAACGCCAGGATAGAATAAAATTGAAGAAAACAGACATTAGGATCATCAGATACTCTCATCATCAGACATCAAATTAGGAAACGGTTGAGCTTATAGCTAATGTTGATATATCGTCGCTAGCTTAGCCTAACATAGGCTGTTTTTGGACTGATTATAATTAATTGAATAATATTTGCACGCCTTCTGGGCAGAACAAGAATAGGATATTGCCAAATTTTATTTTAATTTTTCAAGATTTTACAAACAAATAAATGAATCTGAATCATGATTTGGATGATGCTTAGTTTTTATGTACGGTAATGTCTGGCTTTAACAGCCTTTGTAGTATAAACTCCTGTTCAACGCTGGCACCCTAATATTTTATGGTATTCAACCTAGGAGTGGTTAGTATATTTTAGATATGGTTAGTGGAAAAATATCTACCCTGTGCTAGAAATATAAAATAAATATACTTAAAGAGTGAGTACCAACTACCACCTGACACCTGACACCGTAATCCCCAGAAGGAAAATCGAAATGGTGCCTTTCCTTCATTGCTTATTATAGCTAAAAGAAGAAATAAGATAATGTCATCGTTAAGAGCGAGATAGGTCCAATACCTTCCTAAGCCTTCAAATGACCCAAATACAACATCATTAATAACTACTCTTCCAGATTACGAGCGACGAAAGTGTTAACTAATTATAGGTTTTGTCAAATTTTAGTCTAAATTACTCTCATTATGACATATATACGAGTACTACCACATTATCTAAAATTCCCTGCAAAGAAGATCAGTGTTTTGTTAATAGTCGGTTCACGAATTCGATCCATGACCTCTTACTTTATAATGATATACTTAGCCACTGACACATTGAGAAAAACTAAAAGGAAAAAAAATTGCCATATTAGTTTTCAACCTTAGTAAGCTTAATAATTACAAAGTATACAATAAAATAAATTTATTTTAACATTTTGCTACAATAATGGTTACAAAATGGATGACAAGTTGTTTTGTTTGTTTTTTAATTGTTTAGTAAGCAACAAATAAGTAGACCGTGCAAGTTTAGATTGCTCTCATGCTTACATTTTGTAATGCTATGCAATTTGTTACTGGTTCTACTTAATTTATACCTTCCGCTGTATTTGGGAGTAACCGATCACTCGCGCACTCCGAGAGTAACTCTCTAAGGATGGCTTTAGGATATTCAGTTACAAAATTCTAGCTCCAATAACTAAGATCTGAGAATTCGCTTCGGCTATAAGGTGACTCATCAGAAAATTCAGGTTACTAAGTTACGTTACATCTTAGGTTAGTTACATAGATCTCAAATCACTAAACTCACGTTGGTTTTGTCCATTAGAGATCATCATCATTATCTTTGCGTTGTATCCCGGTTGCAGCCCAAACTCTCGCTTCGGCGCCCGGGGTCCGCTTTCCGACTTTTTCTTCTCCACTTCGCACGGTCTTCAGCATCCCTGGTAGTGAGCCCATTGGCACGCATATCACCCCTTACGACGTCAAGCCAGCACTTTTTGGGTCTACCCCTCCTACCGGGGCCCGGCGGAGGCGGCATGGCCAGACATTTGTTATCCACGTAAGCATCCGGTTGCCGTACCAACGGAGCCGACACTCTTGTAATTTATCCGCAATGTCACGGACATGAAGACTGCCGCGAATGCGGGAGTTCCTAACGCGGTCCTTTCGCGTCACTCCACACATCCACCGATGCATATTCTTATTTTCCACTAGCTGACCCGGCAAACGTTGTTCTGCCATATAAATAATAAAATGTCAAAAAATTAAAAAAAAATTTTTGGGGGTGGGTCACCCCTAACATTTAGGGGGATGAAAAATAGATGTTGGCCGATTCTCATAGATACCGGATAAGCACAAAAAATCACTAACTCAATTTAGTTATCTGCCTACTGCCTACCCCCTAAGAACGATGGTATGATTATTTATAGCCTATGACCATTTCTAGGTTATCATCTATCAGCATACCAAATTTCATCAAAATCCGTTCAGCCGTTTAGGCGTGAAAGAGGAACAGACAGACAGACAGACAGAGTTACTTTCGCATTTATAATATTAGTATGGATAGTCCATTAGAGATCAAGTCTTCAAAAACTTATGGCAAAATATTATATCTCAATAGAAATATTTAAAGTATTATTAATTTAATTTAAATATTATGTATGAAGTGATTCCCGTACTATTTATTATAACAAATAATAAAAGCTGTTTTAATATAAACCGTTACAAATATTAGGGTTTTAATGAAACCATCAATAAAACTAACTTGATAACTTAGAGGTTATACCATAGATGGTTGAGTAGTTAGAATATTGTCTACTTCAAACCAGGGCAACCACGGCAACCTATGCGTTTCTGGGGTTCCAGGAATTAGAAGTACAGAGTTAACTAGAAGTAAATAATTCTTCAATATTTATTGGATTATTTTTATTATGGTTCGATCCTATGTTGATATAAATAGACTAATGAATGTAGAACATTATTTATTTATTTATTGTTAGAACTGTGTACATTATAATGTTGGTTTAATTTGCTCCGATTTAATAAGTCTGCATATGATTGTCTAATTAAGACTAGTATTATAATAAAGGTGAAAGTGTGTTGAAGTGATTGATCGAGGGCTTTCTCTTAGAAATAAAAAACACAGTAAGCTGTCATAAAATATTAAATTGGCATGTATTGAATGAGAAAGATTTTGATACAGTGTTACTTTTGACGCTCATTTAGATAAAGTATGAAACATGTATTATTATATCCCAAAAATAGTATAAATTTAAAGTGTTAAAGTTCATCATCATTTATATCATCATGTATAACATTACAATATCACATCATATATCTCCAAAGAAATTAAATTATATCGTACCAGGTTCAGTACACAACAAAAAATGTCTGAGAAATCATACACCTATGGGACAGCAGGGGGTTCGCAGTGCCCAGTGCCACTACTACTGTAACTGCTTATTATTAAGTGAGGCATCATCATGTCTGCTGTTCCCAATAATAAAAAAAATTTCAAAACCTTCTTTAGTAGCCATTTGCGCCATTCGTTGATGTAATTGCAAAGCCTATATGCCAAACTCACGATTGGCCCCTATCCTATGTTTATGAGTACTGTTTCAGATCTCATCGCGTTTAAATTCTAAGCAACGATCACATTTTGCACATCAAATTCATCAGAAGCGAAATAGAATTTGTTAATAATTTATAGGTCTTCACTGGTGATTGGTTATATCTAATGTGTATATTTTTCTTTTTGTTCAGGCTCAATTCTTCATTGTGCTGTTCCATTCCATCAGTGCTCTGATTTATGACTGTGGCTATCCCAGGTTAGTAGCAGATATATTTTTATATCTAGTATAACTCTACGCTGCTATACATTGTCTACTAGATGAAATCAAGTGCATAACAACTTTTTCAAATGTGAGATATACTGGAAAAAGTTTGCACGAACATTAACTTTGTAAAACCTTAACATGAAATCGATCTGTATTTATGTTTCGTTTATAATTAAAATAAATTTACATTCTTTTATTTTGAATACTGTTTAAATTGAGGTTTACAAAATGTAATATTAATAAGTTGTTCTGACGTGTTCTGTAAGTAACATGATGGGTACGCTACATAACACCATCTAGGGACATTTAAGAGAACCTTGAAAGATTTAGTTTAAAATGCCTTGTTAATTAGTAATTTTCCGTTGTAATTACTAAAAGACCTATATACATCTTGATTAATTGATTAATTAGAGGCTGAAAATGTAGAAATGTAATCAGATTGATTGATTGAATCCATTACGCCCACTCACCAATATTTATTTATTTACAGAGGCATTGCTCTCTTCTTGATCGTTCACTCAACGATCTTCATCGTCCTGTTCATGAACTTCTACATGCAAGCTTACAAGAAGCCATCACGAAAGCTCGAGACTAATAATAACTCAATAACAAATGGTCACGTCAAAAACGGAGATGTTAAGAGCGAACATATCAATGGAGATATTGCTAATGGGCCAGTAAAGAATAAGTACGTAGCTAACGGACATGCAAACGGCGACTTAAACCTTTATGTTAAAACAGAAGAGTTCAATGAAGAATTGACACATAGGCGAGTTAATGGAGACCTCAATGGGCATGTCAACGGTTGTACCAATGGAAATGTGAAGAATGGATATACTAATGGATACCTCATGAATGGTTACACGAACAGTTTACAGGACACTGAGAAAGATAAAGTGCAATAGCCCTAGTTAATATTTTTAGATTAAAATTAGGTAAATCAGAGAATAGCGAATATTTTTGAACTGTTTTTTATTTAATTGTCAGTTCTTTCTTTAGTTCATTTTAACTACTATTCATATATATTAAAAACAACAACAATATTTTTATGAAGAGCAGAACTGACAATGAAAAACATCTTCAAGAATTTTCAAGTATTCTCAAATTATGTACAGTCTTTAAACTCAGTGGCAGATTACATCTCTTAGATTTTGAGATACCAGTCTACTACTGTGAGCTATATGTTTAATATAGTTTAAGGTGAATTAGTAACTTTGTAAATAAGATATTATAATAATTTGAATAAGTACCAAGATACGATTACCATTGTCGCAAAAATTATAAAATTTTCACTTCTTCAACTGAGCTAAACTTTCCAAGTTACTCATACGTCAAAAATAAACCAATACTTCTTTCTCCTTTTAAATGATCATTTTCATTATTTACAATTAATTGAACGCTTTTACATTCTATGTCTAATTACTTTGCTAGTTTCCATTTCTTCATTTCTATTTCAACCAATTTTCTGTCTTTATACTTATCTTGTTTAGACTTTCGTTCGTTCGAACGATAATAAAAATTTCTTCTTTCTTATTCTAATTATAGCTTCGATTGATTTTTATTTGAGTATTTGGTTGTTTTTATTTTATCTACCTCGTTGTGTTTTTTATTTAATTTTGACACTTTTCGGAAGAGGTTTTATGGCTGCTAGACACATCAAGGGTTTGGAATTAATCTTATCGCATTGAAATTTTATTTCGATGCAATATATCCGTCCGTTCAAAGCTTTATGTAGTCATAAGTCAAAATGATTGTAAATACTTTTATTTATTTTATGTTAAATACTGTTAATGGTTTTGAGAAAACCTGACGCCTGACGAAACATGTGACCACATTTCCCTGTTACTTATAAAGTTATCTGTGATTTTCTCTATTCAATTTTCTTTTGTATCAAGATTTTGAGATTAGTAATGTAAAATTTGATTAATGATATTCCGAGACTAACATTGGTTTAATGGCTGCTTAGTCTCGGTCAGTCTTGAAGCTTTTGGTGGAAGATTAGCAATTCTCTCCATTTGTATAACATTATTCTTCGTATACCTACATTAAAATGTAGTATGCATGATCTAAATATATTTTAATACGTAATAAGTAATATCCTAGACAAGATACTTATCTCTATAAATGTATATTACATATAAATATCAAAAATTTTAATCAAATTTTCTTAAGTCAATTAAAAGGGTATTATTAAAACGTTGTTTTTTATTTCATAATTTTATAAAGTGAATCTAACAATTTATAAATAAATAAATAATACAAGGACAATTCACACAGCCGCAAAATAAGTAGGATAGCACTAGTATTATAGGTTCTAGGTAACTATACTCTACTTTTGTAAATAAATACATATTATACATAAACACCCAGACGCGAGACGGGAATCGAACCCGTGAATGAACCTGAACCTATAACGTCCTATACGAGTATACTCATATATGCTTCTGTATTCTGTCTATATCTATATATCAACACAACGCTACGTAACCGCTCACTACTGTTGTATGTTACGAACTTACAAATAAAATTAATGTTTCTCGACTTTATTTTATGATAATATCATAACTGAAAAATTATTATCATCGCCGTGCAAATGGACTGACGCTATTATACTTGCAATTTTAATTTGAAATTTAACATATATATACATTCAATCGCTGCCTTCGGCCCACTCTCCACTGGCCCTCAAGAAAGAAGAAGACAGTATCGATCGACGATTTTCAGGTGGCGAAGTCTTACCTAACCTAAAATAAATACCACGAATACCCACTCGTGTATCGCATTTACGCAAATATGGCAAATATTTTGTTTTCTCTTAATCAACGTTAATTCCAATCTAATAACTCAAACTACACTTTAACTTGAATCTTAAAACACAGCTTTAATTTTAACATGTTCTCGTTTCATTAGCTCGTTGTGCGGTGCGAACAATTTACATCGTCGTTCTGCAACTTCAATTGGAAGTTTCCAGCTTTAGTATAGAATCAAATAGAGATCATTAACAAGTTTAATTCTATAATATCCTTTTTTATTGTTGTAAAACAGTAGTCATGCTGGCGGCGTACTTAGAATTTAGCAGTTACAGTCATCTATGGGTATTTGCAATGCCAAGGGTATCGCTAACACGTTCCTATCCACGTAGTGGTACTTATGTCGGAACACAACACAAGGTTATTATGGCGGCATACTTAAAAACCAGAGGTGGTGGCCATCCAGACGGGCTTGGAGCCCTACCACCTAGCTTGGGTTATTTAGTCGTCTTTTACGACAGGCTGACCCCGGCCGCAAAGATCAGTATTATATCCCCGCCTCTGCACAGATAAAACCATAATATTTTTTTTAATAAGATTTTTTTTGCAAATTACAAATCACGAAGTGTCATCAAGTTCCGATGTACTTGTGTTATGTGTACTAGATAAACTGATATACTACTTTCATAGTTTTTTTAATTGTATTAAATAATACATATTAAACATAAAATCCAAACATAAGACGAAAACCCGTGTCCTCGCAGATGTATGTCATAATGGAAATGACCCAAGAAAGTGAACCAAAATCTTAAACTGTAACGAGTGTAGTAGCAATTCTTCAGAAAACAAAAAACATTAATAAACAAATGATTTAAATAGATGTATAAGTAAATATTATTACAAAAAATCGTTTATTATTTATTATATTAATCGTTTATATTATATATTTTATTACTAGCGACATCTGCCAATACTCAATGAAACTATAAAAGCACAGAGAACGAAACAGAAAAGCTACAAGGAAACACGGCATATTTTTTACTAAGTCCTTTGCTAGATGTCGTCGATAAAACTAAAGAAAACTGTAAACCACTGAAGATATATTGGGTCGAGTGATTCCTTAACATGCAATTGGTTTCTAAGTATTGTTGTATTTATCTTGTTTTATTCGCGCGGGCGCCTTTAAGAATACACCCCGCAATTAACAAGTAATTTAAATTTAATTTAAATACAAGTAAGATAAGATAACTTGTTATATTTAGATATCCAACACGAATATCTAACTGGTATTGACGCATTACGTTTATACGTGGCTCTATTCCTCACAATATTGTATTTATTAAGGAGCTTAATATCGTTTTATGTCAATAAGTTATTATTATTAATTAAATTAAATAATTTTTGGTGTGAATTTAATGAATATGAAATATCATTCATGAATTATTCAAACTCTTTTAAAGTTATTCTAAATGAAGAAAAAATATTGACCAATGTAATTTAAAATTCAATTTATAATTATTTATGGCAATAACATAATTTTTTTATCATAATTATGAAATTGATTAGTCACATGAAAGCAATGTCTTGCTAGTTGGATAAACTAGCATGTGGACACCCGCGTCTAGTTTTAGTACTATCGCTTTCTTCAGTCGGTCCCTCATAGCTGAGGATCGTGACTCCGTTGCTGCAATTTCCCGACCGTCTCCCTCCACTTGTTAGGCCCGGTGTAGTGCCTCGCTGGCAGGTATTTTCAAGTGTTCGGATACCTGGTCCAGCCATCTTTTTGGACTGCGTCGTCTTGTCCTTTTGCCCTCCACCTTTCCTGTCACCATCGATTTCTCCAGGTTACCAGGATTCCTTCAAGCAATATCTCTGATGTACTTAAGTATTTGGTGCAGGCAGACACCGGAAATTCGCTGGAACTTTTCTTAGTTCTTAGTTTTAGAAGTATAATTTAAAGTTAAGATAAGATAATAAGAAGAAGAGAAAAAAATATATTTATATAAACGGGTTTGACTAAAGTAAGAGTACAGTATAAATGGGGTTAAAAGTTTTATTATTTCCATAAAATTTGTAACTAAGTTAGTCCTGCAAAGTCAATATTGGCAGTAAAGCTGACGTTCCAATGGGGGTTTTCTTTCTTTAACATAATTTGATATCCCAAAACCAAAACCATTACTTTAAGACCTGTACTACACTAACACTTTTCACTCAATTTATTAGACGAAAAGAGACTAAGATATTTTGGATCTCAAACGTTTCCAACATAGAAGGATACACCCATAGTCCATTAAACATTCAGGAAAAGGGTCAGGCACTATTGGTTGTTTAACGCTGCAATGAGAAGGGTAGATACAGGGTTGGAACACGCAACGCTACATCACCTTGTAAGTGATTGCGTAAACGGGATAGCACTACTGCCCTTCTGAGTAGCCGTTATTCGTTTTACGCAGAATTGTAAATATAAGTTAACGTTTCACTACAATACAATGGAAAAAGAGTCTAATTTTAACTACAAAATAAAATTCATGTATATGTTATGATTAGTTATCAATTAATATTATAAACATTATTTTTTAGTAAATAATTAAAATCGAATAATTAATACTTCAAATTCAAATTTTTACTCTAGGTTTATATTGCTTTAATAACTTTATGCAAAGATAAAATACTTTCTATAAATTTATATAAAAACAGAAATTCTGATATGATTTCAATATTTGATTTTTAAAACTTTGTGTACTTAGAATTACAATAACAATTAGTTTCGATACCTACCTCCCAAATGCTATTTTTTATTCTAGGGTAATTAAGTAGTAAGACAATCAGTTTTAACTGACAAAATATTTTGAAGTAACAATTGGGTATAGCAAACTAATGAAGAACGGCTATCAGTAATTAACAAACTAATTTAAATGAAATGAGTCAACATATTTGTTGTCTCATAATTGAAACTATAAGATTGTATTAGAACAAATTAACATTAGATTATTTGACGTTAAATGTTATCTGTGATGTCATAAAAAAAACTGTGTAAAGGAACGTAAATTTGCCGGCCGGGACGGAAGAACCCTCGCCCGGGTATCCACGATCCACTCGGGTTCAGTAGAGTGCGCGCACCGCGCTAGAATGCGCGTCACGGTCCCTCCTCATGACGCACATCAAAATAACCCAAAAATACATCTTTCTTTTAACAAAACTATCCCCAAACGTATTTTAGTGTACAAAACAGTAAATAAAATGTGATTTTATGGACTAAATGTGATTGTCGTTAGTGGAAAACTGTTCATAACCAACGTTGTATCAAACCGTAGAATTATTTCGATAAATGCTGTGCTACATTGTGTTTTAATCGGTAATGCGTTGGCAACATTACATTCAAATTTCAAAATCACTGTAATGTTATTTCTCATTTTAACGTTAAAAGGGGTGGAAAATATATGAAATATGCTAATGATTTGGTTTCTTTTAACCCCGCCACACAAAAAGCTCTGCACTGGACACCACTGCAGTGCGATTTGTGTTGCAAATTTCGCACAATTTATGTTCAACTGCTTTATTACAATGAATATTATTTTGCTCGAGTTTATTTTGACCTATTCCTTTTTTATTGCTAATGTAATTTATATAAACTTTTATCTTTACAGAAAGTTCTAATTATTTTGAAAATGAAAGAAGAAAGTTAATGAGAAACAAGTAAATAATATTACTACTTAATGAAACTGTTTTTATAATCAAATGTGAATGATTGATTTATAAACTTGTAACCACAATACGAAGAAATTACAAGAAAATCTTATTTGAAACTTTGCAAAATAGAGAAAATAATTTTAAAGAAGTGGTAACAAGTTGTTCGATAGACAATCATAATTTAATTTACTCTGTACAAAGCGAAGTGTTGTTTCCTTTGTGCCGATTGTTCTGTTTATAGTTGATTTCCAGAATTTCCAGTTATTTATCAGCGTGTCTAGCTCAGGGTTGACTGAAATAACTTTTGTTTTAATTTTTCGATCATCTTATTTATTGATTTCGTATGGCCGATATATTGTCAATTACCTAAGTTCTTTTTTAGAATCTCGTAAACTAAACCGATAGACTTGTTTTGTGAATTCCGTCAGCAGCCGAGCGATGATTCTTCTAAGTCTTGATCTAAAATACCGGAAATGTAAGAATGATTCCGAATTATTGATAACTATCAACATGTATGTATGCTCTACAAACGCATCATCTAAAAAAGAAGTAAAAATTATTGTAAATTTTGGATTAAAATGAAATGAACATTTATTTGTTTATGACATGGCTACTAAATAATAATAAATATTTTACATACTTAATAATACCACTATCATGTTATATTTATGTTGTATTATAAATTGTAGTAAATAAATTAAAACAGCATTAACAAGTCTAATAAGGCAAACAGTAATAAAAAGAGGGCCTTGCATCCACTGACAACGAAACAAGAAAAAAGTGCTGGCATGTGAATCCAACAAAAAGAACAACAAGAAACGACAGTCTACGACTTATTCTCTTGCTCCGGAAGTTATCAGACTTTCGACCGGTTTGTACCGAGACGTAACAATAGATCCGGTTCTTAGCATTCCGTTTTAATATTCTACTCTAGGATAAAGTTATTCTAAGTTATAAGGGAATTGCCTCGTAATAAATTAATTTAAAAATATACATACATAAAGTGAAACTAAAAAACACACTTTAATTATAAATTGAACCAAAAGTGAGAAATAATTCTTATTAGTATAAATAAAATAATGAACGAAAAATATTAGTAGCGTTGTCAAAAAAAGCGTGGGGCGTGGGGCATATCTTTAGTGCCATTTTTGGACTAATCGTACCGATCGAATATTTCCGAGAACTGATATATCGAGCGATTAGATTTTTAAATGAAATTTAACCGTTTAAAGTCGAAATTGAGTTCAAACGAGTCAGCTACAAAAAAACCATCAAACCCAGAAACAAGCATAAAGGTGTAACTAATAAATGCGTGTTAAAAATATGACATCAACATGCATTTACAGTAATCGAATACAGATAATAAAAAATTCGCGGGCAAAATTATTTCACTGCAAAATCACTTTTCGATAATATGTTACGATTTCCAATACAGTAGTTAAGCTATTTGACCCTAAACAGGTGTGTGTTCATGCGATAAACTGGCTCTGAGGTTGGCTGACACTTCGTTCCAATGATTGGCAACCGACTTGTCCTGATTTATAAACAAAATACGGTAGATTTTTCAAATTACGATATTGAATTTGTCTAAATGTTAGCAAATGTAAAATGACTGATTATTATACAGAATGGATTTGCCGACTTATTGATAAATAGTGGTCGCCCAGGGGTCGAAAGTCGACCATAATTCATTTAATTTTTAAGTTTGAACTTTATTAGGGTTCTTTTGTCAAAGACCTCTATAATTCAAGGTTTCATTTGATATTTCAGGTTTAATTTATATTCAGGTTTAATTTGATATTTCTACGTCAGTTTGAATAGCATCACTGTAAATCTTCAAAATGTTTTGCATTGCAAAACCTAATGCAGGTAAATCCGTTTTGTAACCATATATTCGCGTTTTGTAAACACTATTTTAACAAATAGGCAAGAGTAAGTCATTTCAGATTACTTATACACCATTTTCTATACGGTTGAGCATGGTGTATTTCATATTTTCATATGCTTTTTCTTCATACAAATAAATAAAAACAATTCCAGTTGCATTCGTTGTCATTGTCAATTTTGACATTCAGTAAGACCAAAGAGAATATAATCACTTAAGCCATTACAATAAATTGACAATTAATGTTAATTTATTAAAAATATAATATTAATAATTGTATAATATAACTATATATATTATTTTTATTTATTATTTAAGTATTTATTAATGTATATTATGAATTTAAATATTATCTAATATATAAAATTCTCGTGTCACAGTTTTCGTTGCCATACTCCTCCGAAACGGCTTGACCGATTCTCATGAAATTTTGTGAGCATATTGAGTAGGTCTGAGAATCGGCCAACATCTATTTTTCATCCCCCTAAATGTTAGGAGTGACCCACCCCCAAATTTTTTTTTTAATTTTTTGACATTTTATTATTTATATGGCAGAACAACGTTTGCCGGGTCAGCTGGTATTATTATAAAATTAACCTTAATAGTCTTTACCAAGTCATAAACTCTTATGAAAAAAAATAGTGTGCGTAATGTTTATTTTAATTAATTTAATGTATTCCTAACGGATTTTAGGCAAAAAAATAGCCTTCTGCACTTCTCCCTATAAACTTTAATTGTACCAAATTTCACACTCCTCCGTCCGCACAATTTTCGTAAAAAGGGAAACAAAGTTTTCGCTTCGCGTATTTATTTTCATTTGTAAAAAACCTAGCCAATATTTACCGCAAATAATAGCTTCTTATTTTTTTTGTCTCGGGGAAAAACCTCTCTTGACGGGTTCCCCCGGCCCGGGGGGACCGAGGGATATGTGGGACTCCGGGGAAGATGTTCAGCCATCCGACTACCCACTAAAAAACCCCGCTGTTCTCCTATCGCCTACGCCCGGGCCTACGGATATGTGGCCTGCCGATCTCGTGGCCCGGGCTGGCGTCGGCCCGCCCATTGTTTCAAGGCGGGCCTCTTCAAAAGTGTTGGCGCCAGGGGGTCAGGGTTTCGTCCCCCCGGCGCTCTCCTGTATTGTAGGAGATGAGGGGGGCCGCGGAACAGCACGCGGCCCTCTCCCTCGCGGCAATAGTGTGGGCGGCGGATCCTCCCCCGAGGGGCCGCCCGAGGCTGCTCTCTACGGCGGCCGGAGGTCATTGCTTGCCCTCCGGCGCCGACGACGTGGCCTGCGTTGGCGGGAGAGGAGTGTGGTGGTAGACTCCCGCTCTCGCTCCGCTGCCTTTGCGGACATGACTGCCTCGCAAAAGGAGGCGACGGCCGTCCATCCAGCATCACCCCCGACCATGGACAGAACCAGGGCCTGGAGCGACAGGTCCACGCCGATTTGGGCGACGAGGGCGCGGCGATCCTCGCGCCACGCAGGGCACACGGCGACAGTGTGGTCCACCGTGTCCTCCTCGTCGCCCGCGCCACAATGGTGGCACCCCGACGTCATCTCCCGCCCATGCGACACAGGTACCTCCCGAAGCAACCGTGCCCCGAGAGGACCTGCGTCAGGCGGAAGGTCAGGGCGCCGTGGCGCTTTTCCACCCATTCGGCCAGGATGGGCCTCACCGCTTCGATGGTGGCGAGGCCCGCACTGGGATGCGCGAGGCGCTGCTTCCACTCCACCATGAGCACCTCGTCGCGCAGCGCCGCCCGCTTTGCTTCAACTTCGCGAGGCGAGAGCCACGCTCGGCCGCGTCCCGGCGCCACTGGTACAACAGCGCCAGGACCCGGGCCTCGAGGTCCCATGGTGAGGATCCGGCCAGCCCTCTTCTGAAATCCCCTAAGGCTTAACATAACTAATATCAAGGTTTTTCAAATATAAAAAACAAGCATAACTTAATTTTTGTAATTTTTTTATTCTTTATACTTAACTACTACCACGTTTTAATTTACAATTTTAGTTCTATAACTTGACAAATAAAAATAAAAAGTGCAATTATAATAAAAATCTACGACTAAGCTGCAGATATGATTTCAAGCAGGTCAATGTAGCGATTGAACAATAATAATTTTTATCGCCCCATCATCTGCCGTTCACAGTAGTGTTCTCACGATAATAATTAACGGACACGAGCTCAAAAATATACGGATATTTCTAATACACGATTTAAAATTATCGAGTACTAATATAATCTAAGCGAAATATTATTTAAAGCAAGGGACAAAATGACAATAAAAGATAGATTTCTCATGAGAATCAAGGCAATATCGAGTGTATGTTGGATTACAGGGGAATCAAATGTAATGGCTAACAGAAAAAACCAATACAATAAACATGGGTTGTTCCAAACAGTATAATACTATGGGCCATTAAGAAAAGGTCCCACTAAACAAATAGTTGAAACAAACACAACACAGTAAAATATCGTTTATATATTGCGGTTGCCACAATGGACACGTTTGACAATAGTGCGATTAGTCGGGTTGTTTGATGATATTAGTTGTTTTGTTAAGCGATTGTGTGATTCGTTTTACTACAATAATAAGTCTTTTTTCCACTATGTAGTACTTTTTTGTTTTTAGCATAACTTATCCATTACTGTCTTTGTCCAGCCTCCATAACAGAATCCACTTCAACTCCCTACATCTACTTTACCGCACGTTGTCCGGATTTATTTATATGTGTACTAGCTGACCCGGCAAACATTGTTTTGCTATATTTGTTAACATCTACATGGCAAAACAAAAACAAAAAAAGGAACAGAAGTAGACAAACCAAGAGGTTGGAAGAAGTACACGACACGTATAGCAAAAAACAAGATACAGTAAAAGTCTTTAGAAAGGTTATACGTTTATAAGAATTAGGTATTATAAGGATAATGTCTTTAGAATCCTTTATCGGAATACAAGCTGGACTGTTTGCCGATATTTAAAAATGTTATTGTTGATATAAAAAAGGCACCAGCACTAAAGGCTTTTTTTCTTTTTTACATGGCAAAATTATGCTTAATCTCAAGTCAATTGGGTGTGTAGTTCTTGAGTTCTCGTGATGAGTGGTATTTGGCTTATTATTTTTCGCTTACATTTACTCTTAACTTAATTCTAATAAGCCGCGAGGGCTTATTAGTATCTGAGTCTCTTGGTCCTACATTTGAACTTTCTCTAATGTATTTTCTAAGGTTCTTGCTTTTAATTTTCATTGCCGAACATTGCAGATATTTAACTTCCAGATCTAAAATACACTACTTCTATAATTTTTATATTCTCGCTATCGTACTAACCAAGAAGGCAGTAACTAAACCGTACCTACAATATTAAAACGAAAGTTAAAAAGTGAACCGGCTTAACCTTCTCTAGTAGAAAAAAATCCTTTAATTTTTTTACAAACATCTCCGTGTCGTTTTTTAAATTAACAAGTTAATAAATAAGTGTGGGTAAAAAGTATGTAATGCACAATTCAACCAAATCTGAATATGATATTTGGATTATGAGTGATCAGAGTGTGATCATGTACATACCGTTCTATTATATAATTTTATTTTATGTAGCGTCGTGTTTACGTGGCTTTAAAAAGATTTTTAAAACGGTAGGTAGGTTTGGAGACTTTTGTCTAAAACTAGGGTTTGTATATAAATAATAAATTTGCAGCTTGTTAAGAAAATATTCTTAACCCCGTCTTCGAGCTTCAACTTTATCGACGTGTACCCCGAAAATACGAAATACCCGCGCTTCTGATCTTTCCTAACTGAGCAATTATGAGGATGAATTTAGAAGTTCAAGTTGCCTTCTTCGTTTCTCTCAAAAAAAATTCTTATGAATTTTTATCAATATAATTCCTCTTTCAATCAACGTAACAATATCATTTTATTAGGATTATTGTTTTAATAAATTACAATTCTGTTGGCAAATGGCACTCGCTTGACAAATAAATTGTATAATTTAAATTGACTATTATCAACATTAGATATTGTTGGATTGAAAATAAAATTAAACGAATAAATACCATCAAGTTTGATTTATTTTTTGCTAGTTCGTAGTTGGTGAGTATTTTTATGTATTGGTACACAATAAAACATATCTATAACATAATGTTGACAGAAAATCGTAATTTTTTTTAATGTACTTAATAGTCTCTAAACGAAATTAATGTAGGAAAGTAGTATTTGAGGAACAACTATAAAAAGAATTTACTCGTATAATCAAATGAAGACAATCGAATTAAGATGGAACTAAATATTAGCTATGATTGTGTACTTGTGTACACAAAAAGCTATAACTTTAACTTTTTGTATATTAATAAAATGAGGAGCACATTTGTGTCACGGCTCAGAGGGTCACGTGACGGTGACAGCTGTCAGAGGCGTCGCAACTGCGGCCCGCGCGGTGTGTCAATCAGGCGCCCAGTCGAGCGCACACATGCGAATTATTTAGACGGATCTATCCGAACGTCCAAAGAGTTGCAGTTGATATTTATTTTTAAAAAATATTGCGGTCCTGTTATGTAAGACATTCAGAGTTTAAAACGGACTTTCTTGCTCTACTAAACGGGCGTACTTAAACAAGTGTAAATGTTCAAATGACGACCAATAGAAGAGAGCGGAAGGAGAGAACACGTTGTGCCCCCCACATAGTTAGGGATAAGGGTACGAAGAAGAATAAGAAAACCTCTTCCACAGTATATTTAGAGTGCAGCAAACAAATTATTTGTACATATTCTGTGTGCGGCTGATATAGTTGGCTATGTTTCATCGATCAATTACTGAAGTTTAAGTATTATGCCATAGTCTTCACGCATAAAACTATATACCTACATATTTCTTAAAATCAATATTTATTGGCGATACATATTTTCATTAAATCTCCACAGGTACCCTCATCTTCAAATTACCGCATTCATTCGCAAAACAACCTTTTAATATAACCCTTATAAACTTTTCACACCTCTGAAGCATACGATAGCAACGAAAATTTCTAAATACTGTATATCCAAGGTTAATTATATATTTGCATGTTTCGCCAAAGTGTGTACAGGGATTAAGAAAAGGTTTCACCCTGCTTAAATTCAATTGAACAATGTGCCCCATTTTGCTTCATTACTTTCATTTGCTTATTCAAGCAAGTAATACGATAGCATATACATACTTAATGTTCTTATATCTATACGATACACAGAAACATATGCCCGGAGAAGATGGAACCACCCAATTGAACGTGGTGGAGAGACAACGAATAGCGTTGTTAGTAAATTGATTTCAAATAGTGTTTTGATAGTTTTGAAAAATAGTAAAGAGTAAAAAATATCTTTTTTGTGGTCAAGTTCACGCTCCCTGCTACCGCTTCGTTTAGCATCGAGGTAGCTTAGAGAGTAAATCAGCACAGTGAGGCTCTGGAAATGGGGGATTTACATGGGATTTCCACACGAACCCTTCGCAAGAAACCATGTATCCAACATAAAAAATAGAAGTTCCTAAAAGCTTACACCTTTTAGATGTGTGAATAAGTTTTATTTATAAATTTCATATAAATATATTTTTGTGACTAGTAATATCAAATTGTTATACTTAAGTAGGCAAAAGTGTTTAAATGCTTATATATACTGTTCTTCCTCCTGCCATCATCCCACATTATATGGGGTCAGCACAACATGTTCTCTCTTTCCACTCTCCTCTGTTAGCAGTCATCACAACATTCACACCCTTTTTTGCCATATCATCTTTCACACAATCCATCCATCTTTTTTGGTCTACCTCTACTCCTATATCCATCCACTCTCGTTTCTATCATCTTCCTTGTTATATGACATCCTTCCCTGCGCATTACATGGCCAAACCTCGCTAGTCTATTACTTGTAAGTTTTTCAATAACTGGCGCTACTTTCACACTTCCTTTAATATACTCATTTCTAATTTTATCCATTTTCGTAACTCCACACACCCATCTCAGTATTCGCATCTCCGTAGCATGTAACACCTTTTCGTCCATCCCCTTTATAAATGCCTATATATACTAAGTTTTAAAAATTTTGACAGTAATTCAATTTGAATTGCATTTCTCTAGTGTACATTTCAATTTATTTCACCCATTCAGAATTGTGAATCAAACCATTCAAGAAAATTGAGCTAGTTTGAAATGAGCAAAGCTAATGATATCATAAACCAGAACATTGCACCCTTTACATCCAACTCATGCGAGTGACTCGCTCGACTCTTTGACCGACTTATTTCCAAGTGAGTTATTGCCCTCACTCACTGTTGCATTTCTCAGCAAACAAACTTTGCTTTTACATGTTACGTGATATCTACATTTCTGTCTGTTTAAATTGGGACATGTCAGTTGCATGACGAGGTCATCATTCCTTCACTCCATGCACTGCCTCCCAAATTAGATATTTATTAAATTTAAAAAAAACCCCAGTGTCAATGTCTTTTAATTATCAGCGTTAGGTTATCAAAACAATGTGATGAAGTAATGACAAACAGTTTGACGTGATTTACAATGCAAACGCATGTGAGTTTTGAGAAATTGCAGTTCAAATTAAAATACACGTACTATCAAAAAATAGTTCATAGCATTCGCTTATAATTGAATTTCATAAGAACTCCGAATCTTCCCGCATGCGTACAGTGGCCGTTGGGTTTTTTTTTTTTGTACTAAGCTTGGTATTCAAAATCTTGGGAATAGCTCTACAGCCAACTGGCTGTAGAGACTGTAGGACTATTCATTTTTGATCCTAAAATGCTAGTCAAGTTAAAAGCTTTGGTTTATTAGGACATAAGGAAATTATTAGATCTACTGCGCTTGGGACAATTTACGGCAACATACTATGCTACGAGTTTGTCATGTCTCCGTCTCCGCAGTAGTGAATGAAATAACTCCAAAATCAAGGAGTTAAGATCATAAGCAGTGGATATGCGTATCGATAGACTCACGGAAATGTTTCATATGTAACCGGTATTTCATTCGTAGATAAAAAGATAATGATTTTATAGTATGTCAGTTGGTATTTAATTTATTTAAAAAGCTATATTCGTATTAAACTTATAACGTTCCTATGGTTAGTAAAAATTAAGACAACTTTTACTGGTCCTAATTGAATTAGTGTTGTTGAGGTTCTATGGGGATGGATATTTCTTATAATTACGAGTATAAACTCATATTGTATGTATCCCATAGTCCAGTCCAGTCAGACCAGTGTACATTTATGTTAGATCTCATCCATATTATTAATAAAAAATATGTTTTTATAAAATAATTAATAATACAGCTAAATAACGTAATACTTTTTTTATATTTTTGTCAGAGAACACCCAAATGTTATAGTAAAACACTGTTTTGTATTCAAGATAACTGTGAAGCCTTTAGTTCTGGGTAATAATGTTAGTTTTACTCAATTCATGAGACGAGAAGCAGGTGGACGCTGTCATGGATACAAATGTTTGTTTATAAAAACGTGTTATCACCGACTTGACAGGTGTTTTATTATTTTAAGTGTTTTCTTGTAAAGTTTTTGTTATCACATAGATACACAAAATAAATTAGATTTTAAATATCGTCAATTAAAATGATAAATTACACAATACGCTATTGATTTACCAGGTTTTTGACTTTTTAATACCAATACTTCATCCAAATAATAATATATTTCAAATGTTAGTTGATGAAAGGCTATTATAACTTGAACATGAGTCCATTTTTAATCGATCCAATTAATGAAAAGCTGAAAAATTAATAAAGTGAATAACTATATATCACCTATATGTTTTCATTTACTAAACTAGTAAATGAAAAAATACACGGCTTTTACAGAATAACGTTAGAATGTAAGTAACGTCGTTCGTGAAATCGCTTTGATGGGGCTTGTATAGCGCTTTCGGAGGCACGGATCGGACAAAACGCGAGCCTTTTGTGGTTTTACCTGCATGGCTATTTTAACACACAATGTAGTTCCCCAAACCCTGCCTTTTATATCTAGAGGTTTAAAAACCAATTAAGTTAAATAAAGGATTTTTTTCTGTTCACTTTGTATGATCTATTGAATAAGAGGTTGAGTGCGTGATTTACTTGTATTTTGTTTGCGAGTACTTTTAAAATTATATATAAAGAATTCTCAACGACTTTTTAGTGGAGTTTTTTTAACCACAGTACAGCAGCTGATGATGATGTTTATGGGATGAAGATGCTTTCTTTGTTAAATCTTTATTCATCTCCTATTTTGATTATTGTATTCTACAGACCAAAATATAACCGGATAACAAAAGTTCAGTCTTTATCTAATTTCAGTATAAAAACAACGAAACTTTTTTCGGTGCATGGGCGGAGTAAGAATACTGACCCTACGGCCGGGGATGGCCTGTCGTAGGGCTCCAAGCCCGACTGGATGGCGACCACCCTTGGTCAATAAGTATCCCGCCATAATAACCTTGTGTTGTGTTCCGGCATTAGTGACCCAGGTTCCTGTGCCTTATTTTTCTTTAAGTTCGGCATACCCTAGCGTCGCAAACATCCATACGCAGCGGTAACTGTTTACTATTGAGTGGACCGGCCGCCATTCTGTCTGACTGACTTGACGATTAAGCTGCTATGTAATAATTGAACCCGGAGAGTGCAAATGAAAGCAACGATTTCCCCTTGTTTAACTGTTAATAAGCAACAACGCACACCTTACGCATCGACCTACCCCCTGCGCCCCAATAAACCTGAAATGGCCGAAAACGATCGCGAACGTCACAAAATGTATTATTCTAATATGATTGAACACATCGCGGCCATAATTTCGAGTTAGTTCCATGTCTAATGATGTTATTTTAGTTCGGCGTATAAGACGGTCGCGTGACGGGGAAAACGCGTACAACAATCGATTTGCAACTCGAAGCTGCTTATTGCAACGTGTTAAGGTTGATTTCGACGGAGCGCACATTGATATTCCTTTTGATCGGAAACTTTTCTAGCGAGCACATAGTAAGTTATTGTGGAGTCATTGTCTAGAAATGTCGCGGTGATCGAGTATTTCATACTTTGGCGCTTGTGTCGCTGCGAAGCGATAAATATTAGGGGGCCGCTTTATTACGACGATGAGTGGAGATTTATTGGAATTCGGACTGTTTGTTGAAGTGACGGACCTACTTGATCCAATCGAACGTAAAATACGAGCAATAGTTAAAAAAACTGTTTTCCTACGATTCTTATAAAATTTCGAGGAGTAATAAACGTGTGTCACTTTTCTTATAGATATAGTAATAGACCTATATAATATAGCAAGACTTTCATATCATACAATTAGCGAACGCGTAAAATCAGATCAAAACAAACTATTTACTATTCATATAAATATTTTGTCCCCAGCAGGGATAAAGTAAGTTTATAAATAAAGTAAGTATGTATACCTTGTTAATAAAGGAACCATCTGGGTCATTATTCTAACTAATATTATAAATGCGAAAGCGAGTTTTTTTGTTTTTTTCTTACGCTTTCACGCCTCAACCGCTAAACCAATTTTGATGAATGTCGGTAATAATAATACCTTTTTTTTAAATTCATATGCCTGAATAACGTTTGCCGGGTCAACTAGTTATTTATAATTATTACATATATATTATGTCTAGCATCACGTATTCATAAAAAGAACCTTTTATTTGCCTTAATTCATTTTTTTATTAAATATTCCAAAAATTTGCAAATGAAGTTACCAATTAATTTCAGGCAGAGCATTTCATTTTATTTCATTTAAAAAGTGAGCTTTAATTATATTTTTGAAGGTAAATAATGGAACACGACATTGTACAATCAAAGCTTTTTATCGAGTCAATGTGGCAAATAATAGACTTATCGAAGTCGTTAAATATAACCTTCAGCTTATAAGTCGCCTTGATACAGTGTTACCACTTGTACTAACTGGCGAAAGCCTTTTTGTAACGAATAATTTGGATCAAAATTCGGACGACATGGTGTGTAACGTTATTAAATTAATAAATATTTTATCATTTCGTATATAATACAAAAATTCATATCCAAATTATGACTTAAAGCATTACGATTAAATAAATTGAAAATATGCACGCAGATTAAAATGGACGGGCAAACCTTTACTTGTGAAAACGAAGTTGTTTAAAAAGTAAAAAATTCACCAACTGATTCAGATTTACTGAGATAATTTTTTTAAATAGTCATATTAAAACCATATTTACAGAGAAGCGAACAACAATGAAAACGATTTTATTTGCGAGAGTCAATTCAGACTTTACCTGGCAACATAATTCGTATCTGATTAGCGTCAATCGAAAGACCTCTGAATTAAAGCCTTTAATTCAGATTTAGTTAGACTTTAATTTAAATTTTAATATACTGGAAAGTAAATATTCGGGATCGAGTTAGGTCTATTGCGGCTTCTGCATAATTAATGAACAGCAGTAGTTTGGATTTGATTTTGTGGAATCGGCCACATTTCGGAATAATTATTCATTTGTGACAAAGTTGAAACTACTTTCAAGCAACAATTAGGCGTTTTAAATATGGAAGCGTAGTTGCCAATTTACGATATTCTGTGATGCTCCTTAGTTTCTATATCGTTGTGTAATGGATTATCGGGTATACTCTGCCAGCGTTGCGCTAGTACCCATTTTCTAGGTGCTAGCTGCCAGGGGAGCCCCATGTTACTATCTACGAATCCTTTCCCGGCGGGAAACCCGCAATGAGTTTTCCCAGGAGAAAAAAAGACATTTACTATAAGTATTCAACTGCAAAATAGTTATTGTGTACTTTGGTGCAACTGGAATGACGTTTATACAAAAGATCTACTGATAAAGGTCTTCCCAGGAAGTATTCATTATTTAGTATTTAATCCATAATAAACATAAGAACATAAAAATCTCCTCTGTGTATCCTTTATCAGTATTTTATTTATAAATCTTAATGTAGAAATTTTCATGTACAAAATTGTCAGTTTATTTTACAAAAATTTTGCAATTAGGGAATTTTAATATATATCCCATAGAACAAACGCCATGTTTCAATAATAGATAAAAGAACTGATAAATTATAGGGATACTGTTAGGTTTAATCATCAAACAGTTCAATTATCCGTTATAGATTCATCTAAAATTTCAACCAATAATTCTGTTAAAATAACTTTTGTACAACTTCAGTGTGATATGACAATGTTCTCTCATAAAAGGTGGCAATAAAACTTACTAATAAATCAGAATAGTGCAAAAACCAATGCTAGTGTTCAGTGCATCAAATGTGAAGCGGAAAGAATGGCGCCCCCCGCGGTACGGTTCCGGCCGACGGTCAGGCACTTTCACAACCAGCCTGAGCTGCAGCGAGGCCTGTTCGGCCTCATGCTGAGATGGATCCTCTTTTTGTGGCTCGCCAGTTGCGGACCCCTCGGCAACACCGTCAAGCAGGATGGTAAGTCGTTTTTGCTTAGACATTTATTTTACAAGATATGCTGCAACTTTTTTTGCTGTAGGACGGCAGACAGGCTGACGGCCCGCTTAGAGTTTAGCAGTTACCGTCGCCTATGGGTGTTTGCAACGCTAGTGGCATCGCAAACACGCTACTGACCCATAAGGGTACAGGATCTTAGGTCGCTAATGTCGGAACACAACACAAGGTTATGGCGACATAGTTAAAACCAAAGGTGCCATCCAGACGGGCTTGGGTCCCTACCATGTAGCTAGGGTTGTTTGGTCGCCTTTTGCAACAGACCAACCCCGGCCGCAGAGGTCAGTATTCTTTCTCCGCCCATGCATCGATAAAAACTAAATTGTTTGAATGTCGCAAGAGCAAGGCCAGAACAAACCCATAAGGCCGTGTCATCTTTGATCATTCCTCTAGTGACCAGGTAGTCCCTACAAAAAATAGCTGGAACCTGCCGTCTGATCGGATCCAGAAAGAAATGGGTGTTTGGGAAACAATACCATTGAGTTGAACCCGCAGTGTAAGAGGCGCGTCCTGATACAGGTGGGCTGGTGCCTGAGCCACGCGATCAGCGGGCCAGTTTATCTGTGGGCCGAGGTGATAGGCAATAAAAAAGTATCAGAATTGAGCCCGAAAAGTGTCACATAAATTCGGTACACCCTTAAAAGGCACCAACATGTCTATCGTAAAATAAATGTTCTTCACCAATGTATAAAATAATACCTATAACTATTACTTTACTGACGATACATAGTACTTAGCTCATGAAATATTGCGGAATATATGTTGAAATATTATATGTAAAATGTTAGCGAGTTCCCACATGTGGTATCAGCTAGATATAAGATTAAGGCTACCCCATCACTTGCCAGGGCGACCTTGTAGGCGACTATTAGATTACTCTTGTAGTTAGTTAGACAGAAAATGATGAACAGCGCTAGATATCTCCTTTCAGGAATACAGATCACACGGCAGTTTCCCTTGTAAAAAATTAATTCACTCCCAAGAACAGAGAGAGTCACCCAAAGTTTAAGTGCAAGATGGCTTGCAAAACTTCCCTTTGAACTGCACCTTTTGAATGCACTTAACAGGAGACTGGACTCCAAAAACTTATTTTCTTCTTCAAAATAAAGGCTTCAAATGTCACCGAGCTTTTTAATAAAATTAAATACCGTACGTAGAAGTCGTATATTGCAACAGGTTGTTCTAATTAAATGAAGTGGATAAAGTTTTCTCAATGAATTGAACTTCTTTGTAGTTGTTTTTAGACGTGACGTCTACAAGTCTAGACTTTTATAAGTCCAGGCCTGGCGTTGATTAATTTCCTCGAGCGGAGGAATTATTTTGATTCGAAAATAAATTGTATGTGATTATTCAATCTTTTTTATTGCTAAGCTAAGCTTAATTGTTTACTACACTTTCCGTCGCCTTGGATGTTCGCGACCCTAGGGGCACCGCAAACATGCTGCTATCCGATAGGATACAGGAACTTTGGTCACTGATGCCCATAATATCCGTGTTATTGTATTATTATTATTATTGTATCATAACATTTTTTACATAAAAATAATAATATCCTACTTTTTTTTATCAAGAACTACCTTCGCCAAAAGTTCGTCATAAGCTATAGAAAGCTGTAGTTATTTCTATCAAGAGTTTCACTTGACGTTTAATATACCAATATTCGGTCATTTCAAATGCAGCAATTATAGCCCTGGTGGTCTCGGTGGAACCTCTTTCATCACACATAATTATCAAGGAATTGATACCTATAATGCTAGCAAGAACTGTGTGATGCTGTTGTTTAAATTTTGTGAAATATATAGAAAGATTGGCTAGGCTTTTCGTGTCCCAAATCCTAACTAGATACCCTAGTTAAAGCTTTAGATAAAGCTTTGGTTTAGTGTAACCTTCGGCCATTAGTTGCGGCGACGGACCCTTGCGGTCGCGGTTATGGATGACCTAGGCCTTAAAAGCCACTTTTTGTGCTATACATTACACTGATTACTCGTACACTATGATGTAGATCAAAAGGTTGCTTCGTTATATTGCCTTAATTAGTGGACCGCTTTTAAAGTTACAGCGTAGGACATGTGTCCACCTTTTATACGAGCACATTCCGATTTGCATGAATGAAAAACACTGGTTTCGACTTTGATAAAAGACCTCTTTTTTAAAATACACCTTCATACCGATCTAATTCTTGTTTAAACATAGCTTAGTTATTGCTTCAGCTATTTTTATCTTTATTAAAAAGAAACGTACAAATCACATAAAGAGTGGCACAATTCGTTGTCATTGACTATCTTCAAATATATATTCCAAAGAAATCACACAATATTAACCATTACATTGCAACTACAATATATGTGAGTGATTTAGTGAGATTTATACGTACCTACATTATGATGACATTATACTACTGTTTTTTATTGTCGTGGAACAGAGAGATGCAGAGAGGATGATGGCCCACTGAATAATAAACAGTTACTGTCGTCTATGGATACTACTTACCTACCTAGCCGGGGTTTGTTTTGCCGCCTTTTTCGAAAGACTGACCTCGGCCGCAGAGGCCAATACTCTTACTCCGTTCCTGTGCGTAGAAAAGCGTAATACAACAAACTTGCTTGAAACCTATAATTATCTAAAAATATTGGTATCTCCCACTAAAGGTGCGACCGATTTTAGTTTCCGACGTGGGTATTTAGCGGATGAACAATTTAGTATGTTTGCGTGCTATAAAGAATATCTATACATCTATACAAATAAATAAAATTGGAGGGTCTGTTTGTAATATTAAAATAACCGCTTTTTACTAAGTGCATTAGGACGTATACACGGTACATATACCAAAACAACATTTTTACAATTTCTGTCTGTCTGTCTGTCTGTTTGTTCCGGCTAATCTTTGAAATGGCTGCACCGATTTTGACGGGACTTTCACTGGCAGATAGCTGATGTATCAAGGAGTAACTTAGGCTATTTTTATATTAGAAAAAAAATTAGGATTTGTTAAAAATGATAAGTTTCGGAAATTTTATATTCCAATTTAAGTTGACCTCAGATTTATATCACCGATCATATGAAATAGGGTTCAACTTAGGCTGGACTTAGTAGGTTGAATTTCCAATTTAAATTGATCTCAAACATCCAAAAAATGCTGCCTAAAGCCACTATTGCACGCGGACGGAGTCGCGGGCACAGCTAGTATAAAATATACATAACCTTACGATGTATCGATATCTCGATTTGAAAATATAAAACACTTCAAAACAAATTGTTCAAATCAGCTTTTAAATCATTAATAGGCTAACAACAATAATCGTAAATCAAAATCTCCAAATATAAACGGTGTCAGATCCCCGCTGTTTCATCGAGGCAGTAATCTGACTATAAAATAGCGTTTAGCGTTTACGCTTCTGGCTATAAAACGCCGTAAAAATGTTAAGGATTCCTTGACATTTATTGCATAGCTACGAGTTGAGTCTATGTCCGGCCACTTTTAGGCTGGATTAACTGAATTAGGCATTAAGATCGAAGTAAGTATATGTCGCATAAAAAGGCGCATCAGGATGGCTAAAGACGCTACCCGTTTGAACGTCATTTGGAGGAATCTCTTCCTTTTTAGAGGAATAAGTATCAAAACCAAGATGCGGTTGATCCGAGCTCTGGTGTTCCCTATTTTCCTCTATGGCGTGGAAACGTGGACGATCTTAGCCCGAGAACGACAAAGGATAGATGCATTCGAGATGTGGTGCTGGAGGCGTTTACTCCGAATACCCTGGACCGCAAAACGCACCAATGTATCTATCTTGAGTCAACTCAAAATAAAAACCCGATTGTCGACCATATGCCAACAACGCATCCTTACGTATTTCGGACACACAATGCGCAGAGTCGATGAGATTCTTGAAAAGCTGATAGTCGTTGGGAACACCGAAGGAAAAATATCGCGTGGTCGTTCACCAACGAGATGGACCGATCAAGTGAAAGACTCATCGTCCTCTAAATTGTATGCGGTCGTGAAAGACGCGCTGGATAGGAACCGGTGGAGGCTGATCATCCGCTCCAGATGTCAACCCGATGCTGACCACGATCCTCAGACATGAGGGACCGACTAGAGAGAGAAGTATATGTCGAGTAATTGATGTGTAAGCAGCATATTTGCTATCGTAGACCATTGTTTACGCGATGCCAACCAACGAAAAGAATAATTATGTAAGACGCTATATTAGAAATGGCCACCTTTTTTATAGGTAGAGTTCAGCAGACAAGCAAACGGCTCACCCTTAGAGGTGGTCACTTTCACTTATGGACATCTGCAACACCAGAGGCATTACCAACCCGCTACCAGCCTCGAAGAAATTTTATAACGCCTTTTATAAAACCTCAGCCGGAAGCTCATTCCAAATCCTGAGAGTACGTTCGTGAGAACTGTTTTGTACAAGAAAGAAGAGGCTCCAAGAAGTGAGGATGAACACCCAGCCGATGGCGGGCAGTGCGGTGGTAGAAAGACGACGAGGTCACCATTCTCTATAGTTCTTGAACACTCCCCGTTGTACAAACGGTAGAATATGCAAAGAGACGCAAAGTCTCTTCGAAGTTCAAGCGTGTCTAGGCCGCCTATGAGTATGGGATCGCTGACAACACGAACTGCGCGCCGCTGGATGTGAGTCTAGGGGATTGAGCTGACAGGCGGGTGCTCCAGCCCATAAATGTGAGTAATACTCCATATACGGTCTGACCTGTGCTTTGTATAGCACAAACCGTTGCCTTGGACTGAAATACTGCTTGGGCCGGTTTAGCACATCTATTTTTTTTTTATTGCTGAGAAGCAACAGACAAGCTAATGGTCCACTTAATGGTAAGGAGTTACCGTCGCCTATAGATGTTTGCGACACTAGGAGCACCGCGAACACGCTGCAGTCCGATAGGGGTGCAGGAACCTGGGTCACTAATGCTGGAACACAACACTAGGTTATTATGGCGGTATACTTATAGACCAACGGTGGTTACCATCCAGATGGGCTTGAGGCTCTACCACGTAGCTAGGGTTGTTTTGTCGCCTTTTACGCCAGGTCGACCCCGGCCGCAGGGGTAAGTATTGTTACTCTGTCCCTGCACGGAGGACAAGTAGTAGTTCATAGACAAGTAAATCCGCAAGCATCTAGTCATATATGCCATCCATTTTCTTTAGCTTTACTGAATAAAAGAAAAAATTACGATAAAATGCACCAACACTTTCTCTTGTGATTAACTGCTTAATAAAATCTAAAGATAGGTTTTACGGATCGATAATTTAGACTTAGTCTGAAATTATATCTTATATTTGAATAAAGTTTTTTTTGATACAAACGTATACTTATGCTAACTGCTATCCGATCAACGGTGATCATCGAAGGACAACATAAAATCTGACCTGTAATTGGCATTTTTAGTTGCAAAAGACATCTATTTATGTTACAAATATAACACAATTTTAGGCAACTAAATTCTCAAAGATTTGAAAGACATAATTGTTACTTTCAATCATATGTACGTTACGTAATTGAAACAAATTAGAATCGTGATTTTCTTCAAGGAACCCCACAAGAAAGTCTTCAGAGACGCTTTTTATTTCCTTATTGGTAGAACATGCATCGATTAATGTAACGTCGTAGGTTGTTTTAATACAAATCAAAGGCTACACAATACTGCACTTAAAGCGTTCTGTGCTGGCATCGGCAGTGCTCCGGCGTTTGTTCCATCGTGGCTCTGACATATTTACGAGCCGCCGCGACGCGACAAATTTACAACACCATCCGACGACGGCTAAGAAAGTCTTATGACTGTATCGTTGTGTTTTGACATAGTAATCACCTATTTATAATGACTCGCACATTTACAATAAAATATAATCCTTTATAATGTTGGAATAATGTTAAATACCAAGTGCATCGAAAACTTAAACAACGCTACACTACGGCTGACGTCAAACCTTTGTTACTTAATTCTCACAATTCTAGCACTAAAGCTCTAAAGAAATTATTCGTAAGCAAAGATTGTAAAATAAAAAGAAAATAATAAATTGTTCAAAATAAATCCAAAACCTAAACAAACTTTTAATACAAACAAATTAATGTAATTAATTCAAATGTACCAAAATCATTTAATTAACAACCATCAAATGAAACAAAAAGAAAAATAAGAATAAAAATAAAAATATATGGAGCATTGTACATTAAAACAGGGCTGGCCCAACACCGTGACGGAGGGTTCCGTGCGTACAATAGAAAAAAAGCTTTTGTCTTGCCCCCTCGGCGTACTGACAGCAATTAATGTTTTATTTCACCTTTACACGTCCACACAGAAAAAGTGACCTACAAATTCGTGACTTGTAAACGGTAATTTTCTTGTTACACAGCTTACTATTGGTATTACGATGAGATCAGGTATTAAGTATACATATAGTTCGGGTTTGTATGTATTTAGTCTTTCAAATAAATGATGGTCGCTACTGCATAGATAATTCAATTTTGCACCACATTTTTAATTTGTCACGAAATAATTTTTGTAGTCTATTAGCGTTCAATATATTCAGTATTAAGTTAGCGGTGGACTTCAATAGGCTGAAATATAAGAATGTTATAGGCAATATTATTGTTAAAGGCCAATATTAAAATGTTAACTATTCTTAAACATTTTGCTCATTATTTTATTAACTTGATGGTGAATTTTATTTTTAAATATCAAGAGGTATTCAAAGAATTATTAAATTATAAATAACTAACATCGAATAACGTTTATGCCTAATATTTATTTATGTATTTAGAATGTGTATGGATTTTTCTAGGCAGTTTATGTATTTATTTTGAAAATTATTCCAAACACTTTACTTTTCTCACATGTTTCATCATTTTAATTCTAATAAAAAAAAGTAAAAAACAACAAAACTTTTTCACATATCACTCAATGTCATTTCTACGTTTATCTGACATTAATGTTGCTGTCATTGTAAAACAAAACAATGAACAGGTGTGCTTCACCGAAATTTTATTTTAAAATTCATAATCACTGCCCTTTGGCCAAAAGTGTAAATAAAAAGCTTTAATAGAGTCGTAACGAGCGTGGTTTCACCTGCCCTAAGCGGAACCCTAAATCAGATAGTTTGGATGTCGTAATAAAACAGGAAATTTATTTTTAATTGCGTTACGCACTCTGTCCCCGAGCCAACCATTTCCGAATACATAACATGAGCATATTATGTATTATGCGGAATTTATACTTGTGTTATGGACAAAGGTCTGCTTTTAGCTTCACAGCAGACCTCGGAAGTATGTTTTACATATGTCTTTTAGATTCGGTTATGGTTTTATGGATTAATTATTTTTAAATGAATTTCTCTTTCAATTTGGATTTAAGTTAGATTTGACGACCTCCTGGCGTAATAGCTAACTCACGTCGGTACGCTTGCGGAGGTCACGGGTTCGATTACCGTCCAGTGTCTAGATGTTTATGTATAATATTTATTTATGTACAAAAGAAAAGTATATAATTATGTACTACATCAATTATCTAGTACCCATAATGAAAGTGCTATGCAACTTAATTTGCAACTAGTTGGCATTGTGCGAAATATCTTAATATATTTATTATTATTATTTAGACTAGTGGTCACCCAGGGGTCCAAATTCAACTATAATTCATTTAATTTTTAAGTTTGAACTTTATTACGGTTCTTTTGCTAAAGGTTTCATCATAGCTACTCAGTTAATTTATCATTGTTCTATATCAGTTTGAACAGCATCACTGTAAAACTTCAATATATTTTAATTGTAATGTTTATTTCAATTAATTTAATGTATTTGTAATGGATTTTAGGCAAAAAAGAAATCCTTTCTGCACTCTTCTTCCATATAAGCTGTGCCAAATTTCCTACTTCTCCGTCAGCGCCATTTTCGTAAAAAGGGGTACAAAGTTTTCGGTTCACGTACTAATATATAGATTAGTTCGAAAACAAATTTGATCGGATTATTTATTTACTATATCGGACGAAAATTCGACTTTAAATATTCTTTGGCAAATTTTATTTCGATTAGTGTTTGGTATTATTTTAATGTTTATTGCAGTATTATGTTAATTGTAGTATTTTTTTAGTTTAATCTTTATAAATTTATCTATACAAATTATTAAAATTGGAGTGTCTGTTTGTAATATTAAAATAACCAATTTTTACTAAGTACATTTGGATGTATACACTGTACATATACAAAAACAACAGTTTTTACAATTTTTTTTGTGTCTGTTTGTTTCGGCTAATCTCTGAAATGACTATACCGATTTTGACGGGACTTTCACTGGCAGATAGCTGATGTAACAAGGAGTAACTTAGGTTACTTTAATTTTAGTAAAAAAGATAGTTTTAGAAAAAAGAATAGGATCTCACCAAAAAAAATTTTCTGTTATCGACCAGCGAAGCGAGCGGGAACGACTAGTAATTATATAAATGGATTCAATAATACTTGTATACAATAATATCTGTACGCCTAATGGCGAAAATGCACTGGAATTTTTTTTTGTATCTAACATTATGTAATAATAACCTGCATTTTAACAAATAAATATTTATGATTATGGTATGATTATAATACAAGCACTCCTGATGCGGCGGAAGCTTACCGAAAGCTAATCGTAGTACCACCTAGATAATTTCAATGGTGAACTTTAATTTTCTGTAATCAAACCACAGATTTCACTAAATATTATGACAAAACAAAACTTTTGCAATTTATTTAGCGTAGTTGCTTTTCATCCCCTTCCTAGAAATAATAATTTGAATCTTGGGTGTGAATATTAACCAACCAACTATAATATTTTTTAGTTAAAAGATGAGATGGGCCTGTCATACATACATACATATAATCACGCCTCTTTCCCGTAGGGGTAGGCAGAGACCACTTCTTTCCACTTCCACTTTCATTATTCCCTTCATACATGCCCTTCGGTTTAGGGTACTCTTGACCTGGCCTTTTTTCAAGACGTCCTCAGGGATCAGGGACCAGATCAGTCTGGTCTCGAATCGTCCGCCTAGGTCTATCCTTTCCAAAACTTCCAATTACACTCGCCTTATACACTTTTTTCGTCAATCGTTCTTCATTCATTCTCTCAACATGGCCAAACCATCTCAGCATACCTTTCTCAATTTTTGTCACTACATCTTCTTTCAGATCACAATGTTTCCTTATCTCACTATTTCTTATCCTGTCACTCAGTTTAATCCCTATCATACTTCTTAACGCTCTCATCTCAACTGCATTTATTCTGCTTTCATGTTTCTTCTGCCATACCCAACTTTCACTTCCGTATATGAGTGTCGGAACCTAGTCCTGTCCTAGTGGTCCTTAACTATTGTAGTATTTCACTCTATAAAGGTTTTGTAAATAATTCCCTACTTCGTATACAGAAATAAGGAGGTATAATAACAGCAGGTTGAGATAACAATGGTGTATCATACGTAATAACCTGAAATCTCTATTCAAATCGAAAACCGAACGTATGAGGTAGGAAGGTAGGCGTTTACTGGATCGTAATGGGACGCATGCTTGTATTCAATCCCCGATTGCGAATATTGTAACGTAGGGCTGCCACTTCTGCTATTATTCCTTCGCAATTTAATAATCGCCGGGGCTCCCTCTTCTAAGTATTGCATATCTGTAATAAGATTAAACAGAATATATAACATTCGTAAAGAAGGTAAACATAACTGTATTTGTATGGTTCACAAAGATTCGACGTCGTTATATAAGGTATTAAGCAGCCATTCTTCTTGAACTGAAAACTAAAACGTTTGTAAGTGTAAGACCTCCAGTCCTCAAAGGAAATCTTCCTTCCTCTTGCCCTTCCTTTATAGTATTTGAATTAGCAAAAGAAATAAACCATTTGTCGCCATTACGACACCTTAGTAAAGCTTCCCAAAATTTATTTGAAACTGACTACAGGGCTATAAAAATTATTATTTTTATATTGCTGCGGAACAACTGGCTAACGGCTCACATAGTGAGCAGGTACCGTGGCTTATAGATGTTTGCAGTGCTATGGGCACCCCCAACACGGTGCTGTCTTCGTAGGGGAACTGGAACCTGGGTCACGTACGCCGGAACGCAACACCTAATAAACTTTTGCCTTTTGTCGTCTTTTACGACATTAATATCAGAAATTACACAAAACAGTTTTCAGATTAACTTACTTTTTCTAAAATGAATAAGTAAAATCTTGAAAGCGGAATAACTATAATCAATTGCTCACCAGTCACCATCCTGATAACTAGCCCAGGAATCAATGAAACATATAGAACCCTTAAATGTTTGTTTGGGCGCATTGTTAGAAACAAATGAGAGCGCACCTCCCTCGGGATTTTGGCGATGCTCCTCCTGGGAATATTCCCTCGAATCAATACATTACGACTCAGTTCTAAACTTACTTACTCTATTACTCATTCGTTATATCGTAGTTTTTTAATTACAGTAACCTTGTTATGTCAAAATTTAATAATAAATTCATTCAGAAAATTCATTCAGAAAAAAACTTCAACTGGCAAACGTATGTTGGCGAAGTGTGCACCAAGCTTAGGGCAATAATGTCTAAATTTTATGTACTTAACAAGCTTTAAACAAAAAAACATTACTCGCTGTTTACTATGCGCTGGTGGAATCGATAATAGGCTACGGCCTGTCCGTTTATGGACGAACATTTCAAACGAATCTGGATGCTATAAAGCAAATTCAAATAAGATTTTTAAAATATTTAGTAAATAAAAATGTAAAAAATGCTTGTAGTAAAGACTATAATAAATTGTTTTCAATTTGTAAGATTCTCCCAGTGCACTTGAGGGTCAGATACCAACTAGCTGTAGAAAATTACTATAATAATGAATACAAAGAAACTGTAACAAATACATATAATACGAGAAGAATGAGACAAAATATGCTAACTATTCCGAAAATTAATAATTATTATGGAAAACGGGCTGGTCGGTATCTGATCCCCAAGAATTTTAATAGAATCCCACTGTTAAGAAATAAATTATTTAAAATGACCAAATGTACTATGAAACATAAATTAAAAAATATGTTATTGTCAGGTGATTTAAATCAAACATTTTAGAATAGAGATATAGGTATATAATTTTATAATAGTATAATAATGGCATGAAAATAAAGATAATTATAGAAAGATATCCTTAGGAGATTAAATAATAATTTTATAAAAGTATAGTAATGGAATGAAAATGAAAGATAATTATAAAATGACAATAATGACATACAATAATGAAATTTTTGACTTTTTTAATCAAAAATTATATTAGATGAGCGTTTTTCCCGCCGACAAACTGATGTGCAGTTTGGTGGGACTATTGAAGCTATGTTGTTTTGTATTCTTAGGAGATTAAACAAATAATAATAATAAAATCAAAAATATTGTTTGGTCCTGCCTTAGAATAAATACATAATTATTGAACCAAAAGGAAAAAATATTCCAGCTACAGCGAACCGATCAAAAGGCCAATGTGGAGCCCCAGTAAACGGAATCTCCATCCATCTTGTGTTGCAATATTTGTAGACAAAACATGCAACGCGGCAGCGCTGCGTCTCGCATCGAGTACCATTAGGGACCCTCTGAAAACTTTGAGCAAAAAGCAGGTTGCACCTGACGTCGGTAATTGATATACTGGCCCATTAATCACTTTGTATTTCCCTTATAAAGTTTGTTTGCCCCAACCTCAGTAGCTGTTTCCTATAGGCCTTCTTTTAAAGATTTTTTTATTTATGTACCTTACTTGAAATGAAATCTGTTTGCGAGAAAAGTGAAATTTTATATAATACTTTTAAAGAGTTTAATATTATGTACAACCTATATAATAAGGTTTTGCACACATTGAAATGTAATTTACAAAAGTGAAAACTAGCGGCGTTGTGCACTTTCTTTGTGATGGGTAAAAAATGTTAAACTCGCGTCAGGTCAAGTGACCTGATCGAAAATTCGTAACACGTAAGAAGGGAGTTTTGCTCCAGTAATACCAACCTTATTAATAATGACTTAAGATTTATTTTATAATGTAACATTGAAATGATTGCATTGCATTACTTATACCTATATATTTGAATTGCGACTTTATTACAATGAAATACAGTTGAGTTTTTTAAAGTGAATACTTCTTTAGGCGCGTTGAGCACTTTTTGGATGAACAATTTTTGATTTGTAAAGAAGTGTTAATGACCAATTTAAACTTTAATCCTTGATCATAAACACTTCTTTATAAACCGAAAATAATAATCTAACAGCTCGACGATACAATTCACAAGTTACTTAATTTTCACTTCAATCGGCAGTCCCCAAAGACTGTCACGCAAATCAAAAATAATTTAAATTAAAATTGATTTAATTTAATTTCAATTTTTTATATATACTTTATTATTTATTTGAAAATTTATATTAAAAGCAAAAAGAAGAATATAACAGACTGTATAAAAAACACGTGCTTGTACTTTGTGTACTGTGAAAAAAGTACATGTTTTTTGTTCACCCAAAAAGTGCTCAACGCACCTGAAGAAGTTTTCACTTCAAAAATTCAACCTTATTTCATTGTAATAAAGTAGGTATTCGAATAGATATGTATAAGAAATGCAATGCAATCATTTAAAAATTACATTATAGAGAAACCTAAAACCATTATTAATAAGGTTTGGTATTACTGGAGCAAAAATACCAAATGGAAAGAGTTCGGTGACGATGACGTGAGTTCCATGATTTTTGTTCACCTAAAAAGTGCTCAACGCGCCTAAAGAAGTTTTCACTTCAAAAATAATTATACATTGTTTTTAGGGGATTATCAAGCGCCGGGGTTACCAGCTTAGGGGATGCGGGTAGTCTCTCTGGTAATTGAATTGTTCTGTGTTGATATATCAAATGAAAAAATGTTGACTCCTCCAATGAGGATTACATCCAATGAAACACATTACTACACTATATTTGTGTATTATTACATGTTAGTTAAAGCATTTACAAAAAGAATAAAGTTACAAATTACATGGACATATTTAAAATAGAAAATTCTGAGCAGATGCCGTAAGTCTTGGGCCAGAAGAGATAATTGAGTCATTTATTTTATTTTGGAACTTTTGATTACATACTCATCGGCCATGAAGAGTACATGATAAAAATAAACATATGAATAACAAATGTTTTTGATATTAAATTATTTACATGATATTTAAATTGTCCTTTACTTATTACCTCTCATTATATAGTTCATTGAAATGTTAAAAGCGCACAATGGATATCTGCAGTATCATTATTTAATGCGGTAATACAGGGGGGAGTTTGGACTGTCACAAACTTCGCAACTCGCATAATGCTAGCTTCAAGAATAATATCGCAAGTCTGGCTGGTCCCGTGGGCACCATTCATTGATATTAGCTCAAACTTGGGATGTATCATAACACTATTAACACTTGCTTTTGTACAAGTTATAAGATACGTGGGCGTGGGAATTCTTCTAGGCTTCCTAGAAGATTAAAAAAATTGCATTTTGATGTAGTGAATTCTCCAACATGCATTATTATCAGACTTATTTGTAGCTGCAGGCTATAGTAGCAAAACCTTGACCTATTCACAGTGCTTACGCCACACAATAATGGACCTCCAGAACAGGCCTATTCATTTATGGTGGACTAATTATAATACATTATAATAGTCATAGTGAAAAAGGTAGGAAACACATTGCACACGCTTCAAAGCAAATTATTTACTTTAAATAAAACTAAGAATGCTTTAAGTTCTTACGTAAACTATATTGTGTGTAAGCCCCAATTGAATTTCGCCGTCTGCCGCCCTACGGCCCAAATTAAATAAATTGCTAACTAAACTCTGTCTAAGAATAATAATGGACCAGTTTATCGCGAAGTGCTTTGCAATGTCACCATTCATCATCCGCAGCAACTAGCTATATTAATATTAAGACGAATAGCGTTTTGGTGTCTCGTTCGCACTTTGGCAAAACCAGATGATGTTATCTCTATGACAGCGTCAGCCGTTAATGGTTTCTTTTTAGGTGTTTAATGAGGTGATGTAGGTCTTCTCTTCACGGGGTGGAGGCGGTGTTTTAACTTTATTAGTATTGGATACACTTCGTTTTGCCACTTTTCTAATATTGTATGTATTAGATTAATTTTGTATCAGACTTCGTTGTTATTTTCTACATTTATACATTTTATAAAAAGTATTTTTTTGCTTAAAATGTAAAATGTGAGAGAGGCAAAGTTTGCTTTCAGACGACAGCAACACACTCAGTCTTAGTAATTAATGCCTCTACATATAGATGTAAAACTATTGTTGACTATCATTCCTATTTATTTAAATAACATAATCCCATCATTTTAGCACTAAATCTACTTAATCATCCAATTTTTTTCTATACGTATTGTAATATCAGTTAAATGATCATATTGAAAAAAGAAATGTAACATTTCAATAGCACTAAATTTTGATTTTAAGTGCGACGTACAAGCAATTAAACGCGATACCTCGAGCTTTTAGTAGTAATGACCCTTACATCATCAATTAAAGAGATTTACAGTGTTCACAGACGCTTAATTGGCTTGATCTTGATTAAACATCATGTTCGATGCTTTCTTTACCATTAAATACGACAATGTTTAATTCTATAAATGGTTCTGACAGAGAGATAGATAACGTGTTTTTATTTCTTAAAAAAAACATTGTATTTTCATGGAGCTTCTAACAAGTTCATTTCCGTTTTCTCTTAATTTTGCAAGCGTAGGTTATCACTAATCGGATACTAGACCACATGCTTGCATTTGAAACCGTCTGATAATCACATCTAAGTTTCTTATGTCCTGGAAAAACATTCGTTTTCTCGTGGAAGAAAAAGCATATTTTTTAACATGAGAAATTTACTTGGCGTAAAATACCAGCTAAAACGATAAAGGTTTTTATATATTCTTTTCTAATTACTTAGTAGCTCTGATAGTGAAAGAAGTGGAATTGACATTACTTTCCCCCTCGCTAGCAAACTGCAAGCAGTAGCACTTTTTTGTCATCTCTTCTAGAGGCTCCGACGATTGAAGAGTTTACCCTGACAAACATCCATTTACACATTTACATAACCCCTTGCATGTCTTAACACTATATGCTAAGGTCGAAAATCGAACGTCAACACCTTGAGTAATATTTTGTGAATGCAACAATATATTTTCAAATCAGTATCGGTGTATACGAGCAGCCCCTATGCGGGTGGGATAGAATTTAAATTTGCTTAAAAGTTAACGATGACATTTCCCGGTTTTTTAAGAATTTCGTTCGTGTATTCTATCTTGCCTGACTCTTGAGACAAGTGTGTGAGATCTCTGTTTTCGAGTTATGTTATATTTGCCTACAATAAAACGCTGAGATAAGGCTAAAGTACAATTATCAATAAACAAAAACATAACTAATCATGGTTAGGTATGGAATCGGTATCAAGAATTTACACGCATTTTTCCAATAATACATATGCTGCTACATGACTATCACTATTTAATTAATATCAATTATCTAAAACCATTTGTTTGGGTGTATAATTAAACTTCAATATTGTGTATACTTAGTAGACGATAGTCGTGATTGTACACTAACATTTGTGAGCGCGACCCATAATTATAATACACAATTTTTTTCCTAAACAATACTTTCAGTTTTGTATAATAGCGTAAAAAACATTCCGCAGCATAGATGATTAAACCTTTTTTTCTTTCTTTATGTTAGCTCAGATATCTACGAGTGTATTGGAAAGGCGAATTATATGCTTTTTCAATCCAATTTTTTGTTTCGCTCCACCAACAAACCCCTTACAATATTATCTCGAAACAAGACATCGTAGGTTCCATTACATTAGATTTTTATCCAATCTTCCGTCGGTATTCCCACGGATCTATATCTGAGGCCACTTTTAGTCGTACAAAAAGTGTATGATTATAATATTTCGAAAACACAATGGCTCCCTAAGGGCGAAAAGCTGGGCCCAGCTATAACACCTGCATACGTCCGAGCGTCCATTCCAATCGCCCTAAGGGGCCTGCCCTTATTTTTGCAATAAATTACAAACCACACTTCCCCCACTCATCTGTATCCTTGTAAGCCCTTACCTTTTATTGAGGACTGGGCGCAAAGATCATTCAGAGGGTGCGCAAGGTGTTAGAGTGGCCATATTTCATTAAAACTACCTGCGGGCCAAATGATTATGTTATACTCTAACATGCGTACACGTTCCTTTTCATTAGAGATACTAGCTGACCCGGCAAACGTTGTTCTGCCATATAAATAATAAAATGTCAAAAAATTAAAAAAAAAAATTTGGGGGTGGGTCACCCCTAAAATTTAGGGGGATGAAAAATAGATGTTGGCCGATTCTCATAGATACCGGATAAGCACAAAAAATTTCATCAAAATCGGTCAAGCCGTTTCGGAGGAGTATGGCAACGAAAACTGTGACACGAGAATTTTATATATTAGAAGATGCATCTAATGATCGTCGGATACTCATCAAGCAACCTTTACTCTTAGTGCAAAAGCAATAATACCTGTTTTCTATTACATATATTTATTTTCAGAGATTTTACAAATTAAGTAAATAATACTAACACTAACTAGTGATGATTGTTCGCTATTTTTAAGCTTTACATTCTCGTTTCTAGTCAGCCGTAAATGGCATCTAACGGCTAACTTCTTTTGATAGTTCTCAGTAAAAGGTCTCCATTCAGTCAGACAGAAGTCCTCTCAGTAAAATCTATATTAGGTCACATTTTTTCTATTCATTTCCAACTTAGATTAAATGGTTGTATAAAAAAATTTTGAGTCTTACTGCAATCTACTTCTGGTCATATTTTCATAAAATAATAATTTACTCCTCTTATAACGTACAAATAATATTGATTATAGTATAACGATTATAGAAGAAATTAAGTCTGACATAGAGTTATCCGTGCAGGGGCGGAAAAAGAATACCTCTGCGGCTTACGTAAAAGGTGGCAAAACAGCTACGCGGTAGGGCCCCAAGCCCGTCTGGATGGCAACCACTTTTGGTCTTAAGTATGCCGCCATAATAACTTTGTATTGTGTTCCGGCATTAGTGACCCAAGTTCCTGTACCCTTATGAGACAGCATCGTGTTAGCAATGCCACTGGCGTTGCAAGTACCGATAAACGACGGTAACTGCTAAATTATAAGTGGGCTGTCTGCTATCCTACAGCAATAAAAAAAGTTACAACAGAATAAGGAATAACATAAAGCGATAATTATCTATTGTATAAGAGAAACAGTAACAGCACTCAGCAAATCCGATATATTCAATATGGAAAGCTGTATTCGATTCGTTTGCGACGAGAATGTTTACGCAGGGCCGTCTGGTTTAATTATCACCGTGAGCAAAAGCCGTTACTCACTCGTGAACGCGATTAACCCAATCAATTTGTCACCGGACTACCAATGTATTCCGTACCCTTCGATTTTAGAATTGAGTGCTGGATTAGTTCTGATAAAGAGGGTGCCAACGTGCGATGCTCTCTTATCACTCTCTGAGACAGGACCTCCGATGGCCAATAACAACTAATAAGAGAAGAGACACGTATTAGCATATTTCCTTGGCTATTAGATATCACAAGAGCAGTAGAAGAGGCTAATCTGAAATATCGTATCTAAATAAATAACTAATAGTTTTTATACGGCAAATGAATTTGCTTTAATGCCTTTTCATAAGTAAGAGCCATTTTAGTGTTTCAATTCGCAAACAAAAAAAAACGATAATGAATTCATAATTTTCAAACATTTTCAGATATATATGAGACTTTTTCTTTCCTCGGTAGAAAAATCTGGCTACCGTCAGCTCTGTAAACGTTAAATTTATTGAAATACATTTCTTTTGTTAGTTGTTCATGTCGGAAAAAAGTGATACGTAAGTGTGCTAACGCCAAAAGTGCGCAATATTGTATTCAGCAGCGCCTGATGTCAATGGGCAACGGATTGATTTCTGATAAAGCCTTTTTTGTTTTTGAATCCAACGATCGTCTTCGTAAAGTGAAAATACAATATTAATTTGCTATTTACCTCTCAGCTATACTTGATTAAAATTGGAATAACTTGCAATATCAATAAGTTAATTAAGTCCATCAGGCAGTGGCAGAAAATGCGGAAGGGGCAGATAAAAGTATGGGATTAAGCTATCGGGCTGGGACACGCCGGACGGCGTCGGATCCGCTCTACGACCTCTGCTCATTCGCAGTTGGGCCATTGGACCTATCCAAATCTATGTATATAAATTTCTGCAACTCAAGATAAATTTTAGCATACTTTTCGCTAACTGAAACATTGTGCTATAAGAATGCTAAAACTAATGGATTTTTGGTGAATCTCGACCAATATGATCTTAGAATTCCAGCTGGGGGATAATCAATAATTTTTATGAATGAGTTCATAGTATGTACTTCAATGTACAAAACTAATGATAAGTCCGAGTAATAAGAACGGATCATATAACTTACCTTTATTATGACAGATATGAGTGTAGGGCAGAGTACGAATACCTACTGCGACCGGAGGCGAACCCTAGCTAGGTAGTAGGGCTCTTTTTATATTTCCACATCTCTCGGCATTACATGGGTACTTACAGGCGGGGAAAGGGGAATTCTCTTACTGTCTTCTTGCCCTTTCGTCCTGCTCCTTGGTTTTTTATTTTTCTGGTTAGCATGCACTCTATGGCGTTCCAGTTTCTTTCATTATTGAGCATGATCTCCATTATATTTTATTTTTAGGGGAAAGAAACATTTCGATTTCGAGACTATTCTCCGTGTAGATCATGATTGCTCAGAGATAGTGTGTGATTCACTATCTTTTTCGCCTCTTATGTAGGAAATCTTGGAAGTTCCCGTGTCCACTGAATATCTGGGTCGTGTATTGTTCATTTCTCTAAATTTTCTCAAATACCGTTTTTTCACATCTGGTATCAATTGCTTTGTCCAGTTCTCCTCTAGATCAACCTTGTCCCACTTTTCTTGCCAATTTTCTACACTTACATTCCTTATACTCCTTTTTTCCTTCGCTTCCTTTCCTTACGTTTTAATTCTTTCTTCAGCCAAAATAGTTATTGGAATCGTTCTGGCAATGAACATGCTTTTTTCCTTGAAAACTATAGGTATGTAAATAAGTGTATAAGTTGGTAGAGCTCCAAGCCCGTCTGGGTGGCAACCACCTCTGACTTCTAACTATGCCGTCATAATAACCTTGTGTTGTGTTCCGGAATAAGTATCTCAGGTTACAGTCCCCTTGCGCCGAAGGCAGCATGTACAAGTAACTGTTAACTATTAAAACCGTCAACCTGACTGCTGTTCCACATCAAGTCAATGTGTCAGTCTGTCAATGTGCTAAATCCTTGAATATTTTGTTTAATATTTATAGAATTATTAACTCTCCTTCAATCCTTTCCCGATTGTAACCGCAGTTTTTTCATTTGGAAGCCCGGGTACTCTATTAAGCATTGTTACAGAACAACTACGCTCATTGCACCTAGTAGTAATGCGCTAGTAACGATAACCTTATTAAGTAATCTTTAAAACAAATTTTTACTGATTATATAATAAGAGCTTAAAATCCATAAAAGGTAGATTAAATTATTAACAATGAAAAGTATTTAAAATTGTGTAAATTATATTTAAGTATTAAATGATTGTACAAATGTTATTAATCTAAATCTATGTAAAATTGTATCGCGATGTAACATCAACGTATCCTCTTCCAAGTCCTCTAAACTCTGTACAAACATTTGACTTATTACATATGTTTAATTTGTAACAAAAACAATAAGCGCTTACGTCGGTATGGAGGAGACCCAGAAAATATTTGACGAGATGATACTCTACTTTATACCCGTGAGACTTGTACGTTTCCATTGTATAACGAGTGTCGTTCAATGGATAATTGCACATCGTCAAACAAGGACCATTATTTGTAACATATCTTTGGGTTAATGTTATTGTTTATGTTATGTGGTTAATGTGCAGAAGATCTTTTTTTATTGCTGTATACAGCAGACAGGCTGATGGCTCACTTAATAGTTAGCAGCTACCATCACATGTAGATGTTTGCAACGCTATGGGCACCATTAACACCCTGCCATCTGCGTATAGGACGTGGAACCTGGATCATGTAACATAACACGAAGTTATTATGGCTGCATGCTTAAAGATCAGGAGTGGTTGCCATCCAAATGGGCTTGGAGCCCTAGCGTAGCACCTAGTTTGGGTTGTTTAGTCGCCTTTTATGACAGGCCGACCCCGGCAGCAGTCCAGTATTCTTACTCGGCTCCTGTTCGGAGAAAATGAAAGAAAGAAAATGTCTGACAAGTTACAGTTCGTTAAAAACCACTAAGAAATCTAAGAAACGCCTAAAATATATCGAATGTTCTAAATACTTGTAATGGATTCAAGCCTCGTTATTTATAGATATTCCGGAACCTAATTAACGAAAACAATTTTGAATTAATTAAATGAACGAGCTTACTGAATGCGAGTAACTTAAAAGCCTTTCAGGTATCGTGTAGGTAATGAAAACGCACAGCCGTGTAGGTGTGAGTAAAGATACCCCGGAATGTACACTCGACCGGTTTCCATTGATACCTCCTCCCGAACTCTAAGAGGTGGGATTAAATAAATTGGCCGAAACATTGCTTTTATAATAAATGTTTTGTACTTACAACTAATGCTTAGTCATTTTGTATTTAGATGTAATGGATTAAAATCTTTTATATAAATATCAACTTTTTAGCTTAATAATTGAATGAAACACATTCATTGCCGAAGCCTGATCTCGACTTTTACTGTTATTGTCCCTATTATTACTGTGTATAATATAATATTTATATTTTAGAAATATGAGCTTACAAGGTTTCTGATGTAACCCTTTTGTGCATACAATGTAACTAACCGTGTATTCATAGACGACCGACTGAGTGTAGCTTCATAGCTTGCAACAATTAATGCATTTGCCATTGAACTCTTCTGTTTTTACTTATAATAATAATTTATTAAATAAAGACCGCCCACAGTGTACCACTACTGGGCCCGGCTCTACTCCTAGACGAAATGTTAGTTAGATATTAGTTATCCTGGTATGCAGGTTTCCTCGCGGTGTTTTTCTTCACAGTTTATGTGTCGCAATTATATTACACATATTAAGAGAGAAATTGCATAGGTGCTTACTGCTTGGGAAACGCCTTCGTAGGAATAAAAACTGCTACCTTTAGGTCGATCTAAGAATATGATATCATTTAGCTATCACGTACCTATAGTTTATTGCTGTGGACAGCAGACAGGTTGAAGACCTACTTAAAAAAAAGCAGTAACACTTGCCGGCAGATGTTTGAGATTGTTTGAGTTGACGTGGAAGAACTGGAACCTGTGTCACTTATGGCCCAAAACAACACAATTTTATTACCTATGGCATATTCTCAGATTACGGGTGGTTATTATCTAAACGGGCTTGGAGCGCTAACACTTAGCAAACTTACACCCTATGTATGTACATGTACCAAATATAAAAAAATATTGCATAAGATTAAAAATAAATGTAAAATAAGAAATGTACCCCTTTTTAAGAAAATTACGCAAACGGAGGAATATGAAATTTTGTACACTTAAAGTTTATATGGAAAAGGAATGCAGGAGGTTAATAATATGTAATTTTAATAATAATGCTTAATACATACAACTAATTAATGAAAAACATTACACACACTAACATGCGTTTGAAAGATGTATATTCTATTGATTATGATAAAACTCTATGGTCAAACTGTGAAAATAACTCTCTCGTTTAAAGTTTGAATGAATTAATTCGACCACTGGGCGACCATTAGTAATTTTGAACTGTAAAAATTATTTTATTATTTAAGTATAACAAGCCTCGTTTACACCGCCCACTAAACTCTCGGGCTTGTCTAAAACTTGATTAACAAGGATTCGAACCTCCGTATTTCTCGGCGGTTATCTTTCTGGACTTATCAGTCTGGCTCAATCAGTCAACGGTCGTTCAAAGAGTACCTATCCATGCACTCTTAATCCTTGGAAATTAATTAATTTTCCAAATAAAACTCAATATTGCCAACAAATATGGAAACTTATAAGGCATTGCCGAAGCGAACGCTGGGTCTTAAACTGGGGCTTAGTAACGTTAATCCTGACTTAATCAAAAAGTACAAAAGGTAAATATAGCTGGAGCATGGAACCGATCCCTGGACGCGCTGTTCAAATACCATTTGCGTGTGGGCCAACGCACCGGATCTCGCTCGATCTTTACGGTGATTTCAAATTCACGAATTCATTTGTAGCTTAGAAGATAATTAATCTGAACAAATGTTTGCTTGCATATAATACTTATGGATGCCTAATAAATTTTATCTTTCATTAAGTATATATATGTATTTGTAATAATATAAAAATCAAGAACATTCGTCCGTTGATTGAAATCTTAATGGAATAAGAGATACCATTGTAAAAATTACTTTTTTAAATATCATGTCATTATAAAGCCTAGAAAACTGTCAGTACAACCACGGTATAATCATTGCTTTTGCTAAAATATCTTTAGTCCTCTGAGTATAATTTAATGCAGGAGTCTTTTGAAAAAGAGATTATTATCTGTAATTAGTTTCAGTGAGATTACTTCACACTTCCGAAGTCCCAGCAAGTGGACCCTTGCTAAACATCACTCAAAAGGCAGTTGAACTCCGTACGAAATGTTTATTGTGAAAGACAACTGTTACTACAGACGACAAGCCTCTGGACTTAACTGAAACTTCACTGAAATTCCAATCTTTTTTTTGGCGCTTGATTTAAGACCCTAAACTGAGAAAAATAGATGACTAAATATTACAGGTAATTTATATAAGAAACTGTTACTAAATTTCAAATATCTAGTTTATATAGTTTAGTTTTGTAATTAAAAAGTAAACTATAATTACATACTATCAACTTTTAACTATACTTTTTCAACTCTGAAAATATCTAACAGTTTAGTTATAATGTATATTATATGTAATCATAATAATATAGCCATCATTATTATCAACTGCGAGAATATAAATTTGTTATATTTTCGCCAATTTTTCCCCTTTTGATCTAAATTTTACTATCAAAATCAAACAACTTTATTTTAACCATTTCAGAAGCTTATAATCCAAACACCCGCACTAGAAAAATATTCAGGCCAGTAAGTGTCGACCAATTTACGGCTAATTTAAGTATAATATAAAGTATAACAGTATGAAAGTAGCGTTGTGTGGCGAGTGGAGAGAATATTAATATTACTAGACTCCCCATATAAATTAAGAGTGGAAGAAGATTAATTAGAATGACACCCAAGAAAAGTATCGCCGTCTCAATAATTTGGAACAATAATTAAATAAAGTTCTGCCCTTCATTGTGTATTGTGAGCACGTCGGTTCCTTGGAGCGTTTTAATTAATACGTCTCCAATACAACGCCTTAGGATCCCGTTTGACTTTTCACATTCAACTTTGTCTACAAGTTGCCAAACAACTTCAAGTGTTTCCAAGATGCTTTGAATAACCCTTCAAATTTGAATAAAGGTGTCGTTTATTATGAATGCCTTATACTAATATTATTCATTATGCCTCACCTGGGCTTGTGTGATTTGTTATATTATGTTTGTAAAACAACACACAATTGAAATTACTTATTAGAATCCAAAACACTGTTGGAAATGCAGTCAGTCTCGCTCTATGATCATAACTAAACAGCGAACTGGCTGGCTTTGAACTGATAGAAAATTATTCCTACTTTTACAAATACATTACTGAACACATAAGGTATATAAAACCTTTTTCTTATGACTTAAACCACTCTGCACCAGAGCAGTGAGTTGACTTAGAACTAACTGTAAAGTTATCCCGAACACTCGAAGGCTGTTGTAGCAGATGGAACTATATAGTAAATTATACAATCGACTTCAGCGTACTTATGTTGCTCAATCATTTTGCAACTGGCCACTGGATTATTATTACGTTCATGATAAGCTCGTTTATTGAATTATCAACATCCTGAAATCCTTACTTCTATCTTTGTCATAATGAGTCCCAGACATGTGGAAATAGCATGTCTGGGACTCATTTTTTGTTACATTTTCAAAACGTTCAATATTCAGTTGATGTTTTGTTAGATATATGTATTTAAAATCTAAAAATTGTTATAGACACCAAAGTGGTTCACTTTCTAGTCTTAATAGTTTAAAGAACATAATTTTTAACTGGATCTAAAATTATTAGTAATTTACTAGTTTGAGCTACAGCAAAAATGCCAACTTTGTTCCATTCCTTCGCGCCATCTCTTTTTTATATGAAAAATTATTTCCTTGCTTCAGAAATACGTCTATTTATTATATATTTTCTTTTATTTTTTATTTTTGGATTATTCGGAAATAATGCGTTTTTCTTGACTATATTGTAGTACTATTTTGACGTGTAAATGCCGTAAGTTTATTATAAAAGAAATCTTAACTCTATGTTTTTCTCTCTTCTCTGTACTACAAATATTTTGAGTTCCAGTAGTCGTAGCAAAAAAATATAATCAACAAAATCGTATTCGCACGTACGTATATGTATATTACAAGAATATTAATTGAGATTCTTAAAATTATTTTATATTAAGGAATTAAAATATCTTATGTTCGAATACATTTTGTGTGTTTCGGACAGCAATTATGGATGTTTTTATGTTACTCTCATCCGAATATGGAGCTGCGTTAATTTCGCAAAGTTGTCAGTCAGCTTCCACTAATAAATGAGCGCTCGGGCATTGTTCCCAGTTCCGTGTTCAGTGTGGGCTAAAATGACGCTGGATTCAAAATATATTTTTGCATTCGAGTTTATTTAATGTGTCACAATCTATTAATTTTTTTAATATACTGTGACATTCGTACAAAGCCTCTCCAAAGCTTCAATGATAACATGAGAGCGCTTGTTTTGTGGGTGCTAGACCACTTGTTCTATTTGCAAGCGGAATTAAATAAATATATTGGGGGCAATTCGCACAACGCCATCTAGTCGCAGAGTAAGAGGCACAGCATGTTATGGGTACTTTACAACTGATATACGACTTTTATAATTTTCTTTTGTATATAAATACATATTATAATAAACAATAAATACTCTGACACGGGACGAGAATCTAACCCGTGACCTCCGTAGGCGTTCCAACGTGCGTCAGCCGTTACGCCATAGAGATCATGAACCTATCATTTGATGATAATAATAATTATACGTATATAAATTTACTTCATCTAAAACTAAAATAAATAAGAACCGTTAACGAAATTTAAGTGAGCAGTGATTAACTTCAGCCGAAAAAAAGTAGAAAATGAGTGAGCGCCATTTTAGCGGCACGAGCCGACGTTTTAATTGCTGGCTGCTAATTGATATGCGCTTTAGTTTAAATGATCGTAGCAGGACTCACCTCCGCAATATTGCGACCGGCTAAGAGGGATGCCGACTATTACTCAATTTGTATTTAAGCCCACGGAAAGGATGGACTCACCATCCACGCGCTCGGTTCTAGTTGTATGGAAGCATCAGAAATACATATCAATAATATATTCCGTCCTCCATGGGAGTCGAACCCACGAACATTTAAATTCCCATTGAACCAACAGGACCATCAATACAATAATTGTAAATAAAACAAGACGATTAAATTTAAGTCTCTAAAAGGAATCATTTTCTTTCTGTACTTTATCTGACATTTTTAATAAAAACAAAGTGAAATCTCCGTAACCTTGAGAGTAACGCCTATTGCCGACCCATCTGCCAATTATGCTGCAAAAAAGGAAAAGAAATTTCCTAAACTGCGCCAGTTACAGTATAATCCAAACAGAACCGAGGTTAAAACAATTTTAAAAATGTTACGGTCGTTTGAACGGAACTTATTCGCAGACAGGCCAAGTTGCCACTTTTTGTACTCATTCTTGATGACAAAAATATAATAAGTAGTTAAATTCGAACAGGAAGTGGGAAATCCTATTTGTTATCTCTTCAAATTATAAACCCGTGAACAAAATGTCTTATATATGTAATTATAAACAACGAATTGTGAATGAAGGATAATTTTAAGGGAATACGCTACTAAAATTGTATATTTTTTCTTTTAATTGGGTAAAACCAATATTGAGGTCAATTTGAAGTTGACGCAGAAGATTCCATTTTTATATTTTTTATACTGACTGTATAAATGATAAAAATGGCATTTATTGTTATCAAATAATTTTGTCGAGTAAAAGAGAACAGAATTTTTGAGTCCATTATTGTGTCTAAATATAAAATACTCAAACCAAATATTTACACAGCTCACAGCAAGAGTAAGAAGTGTTTTAATACAAAACTTCGCTATTGAAAATTAGTACAATATAATTTACTTTATTATAGTACCAATAGAAGAAAGTTTGGGATTGATCCAATATTTTTATAAAACCCTAGCAACCCATTGGAATTCGCAAAGCGGGCCATCTGCGGACGCCAAGTTATTTAATAAAAATATATTTTCCAGCGACGATCCAGGGATTTAGGTTCATTCCCGGAGCATGGGGGGATTTAGCAGGGCTGCTGGCTACACAAACCCAACCCGCGGATAACTAACCGTTAAAATATCGGTAATGCCAAGTTTATCCAGTTGAACTTGTACACATTCAGCAGGTCGGCAAAATGATTAAATTTCAAATATATTGTACTACAATAATGAATTTATTAATAATAAACTTTAGAGCGTGATAAAAATGAAGGAATAAACGTAAGCGAACTCCAAGCGATAACCCGACGAGGGCCTACATGGCCTTTGACTCGACCCGTGCGATACAAGCCCCACGGAATACTAGTGGGAAATAAGTAGCCTTGAGCTAATCGTTTTTACTGTGAGTTAGAACTTTTCCTACCAATTTCTTTTCTAATTCAAGCTTTCTTAGTTATTTTCTACCTTCTCTGGTTGCTTTCTACTCCCAATCCGAACCTTCTCTATTTGTCTTTTCCCGAAGACGAAAGAGCGTATGCTTCAATCAGCCACACAGATCGCTTTCTACGAAATGAACAGTTTATCTATATCTCTCACACACACACAAATATTATAAATGCGAGTTACTCTGGATTGATAATGATAATTAAGTATTTGTATACTTTTAATGGGTTACAACAGTCAGAAAAAAGAAATTAAATTTCGGGTCGGGGTTTATTTATCAGACTTACAGAAGTGTACATACTAGTGTGGTATAGCTATATGATGCGAAGGGCAGAATGTGATGTCGTCACATATGTAGGTAAATTTAAGAAATCCTAGTAAATACTGTGTAATGTGAATTGCCTAAAAGACAATACTAGTATTGCGGAAAAGGGAGTGAATAATGAAGAGAATAGAAGAAACAACGTGTTGTGTCAACCCCCATATAAAAAGTGCGCAGATAATCATAATGTGCTAGATGGCCTTAGCGCATGACCGGTAACTACTAATTTTAAGTTAAGATAATGTTTACACATTATATCTAATAAAACAAACATTAAATAATACTCCGAAAATATTGATTAAATCCAACGACTAGGCCACGCCATTAAAAAAGTATAATAAAACTGACATGTTGTTTACAAGCCCATACGTCTCATAATTTACAAATTCAAGAGATATTGAGCTTTAAAATTGATTATATAAAGTAGAATCTTGATCGGCTTGGGTAGTCATAACACGAGTGCCATTGGCTCATTAAGTAACAAGGTTTCATGCGTTTGATCCAAAAAATGATAGACCACCTTGTGTTTGATAAGCCCTTTCTAATATACGACACGACTTCAACACGATATAATATTTTTTATACTTAGTTTATTTGTCACATTAAAAGGCGCCTGTGGTGACCAATATAGAGGTCCCAGGTTCGAATCCAAAGGGGGTATGCACCGCTTAGGCTGTATTTCTTGTCTAATGTACATATTATAGCATTACTGCCATGAACTGGCAGGAGTACTGTCCGTTCATGGGGCGAACCCTGCAGAGGGACGATATGGGCTTAATGAGGAAGCAATGGCGCTCTTATGGCCAAGGAGTCGATGGAACGAAAGTGATGCGAGTGGACCCCAGGACGGGAACAAGAACCTATTTCTCCAAACTCGTGAATTAATCTTCGAGTGCAAATAACACACGAGTATACCGGCAGCGCTGCAAACAATCATGTTTCTACTAATAATGTACACTTAGCTAGCAATCGTAACCGACCCGTAGCTGAATGAGATAGAGGAAATCGTGAGTTGTAAATGTTCCATAGATAGAAACGGTGCACGTCATAATGATTTTTATCGATCCGCCGTAAAAGTGATGATATAAATTCCTTTGACATCGGCATCGGCAGGTGGACGCGACTCGAACCCATTACGCTGTATCGGATTTATTTTGATAAATGCTTTTAGAATTTAAAGATTAATTTGCTTTAACAGTCATATACGTCTTTGTTGTAACTCTAATATATTCGAGAATTAGTTTTAAAATATACTTTTATCACCGATATTTCATCCGTTATATTAGGCAACGTTTTAGTTTTATGTTCCGATACATAATTTATTCCCAAAACTACTTTAAGACCACTGCCAATAAATAACTTTAGGAATCTCTCAAACTCAAATTGTCAACAAGCCCAACTGTTATAATTACTTACTCTAAAAACACTTTAAATGCTGTGTATGAAGATTCATTCAATTAATTACAAAATTATTATTCAAATATTTAATCCCGTCTACATTCAAATCTTGCACTTTACAGTCCAAGGTCCACTGTTGACTACTATCACAGAGAGGATCCGGCATCATTTATATTGGACCCTATCTGTGACCCTACATTTTGAAGAAAAATGAAACAGATTTAGTGTCATTCGGTTTTAAGAAGGGTGACTGCTCTCTAAACCCTAAACTGAAACGATAGCATCAATCAATGATTTGAATTTTTAACAGATACCAATTAGCAGTTGAATTTCAATCATTGAAGGTATCGGAGGGTCTTGAAGGGCACTTCAAAAGAATTAATATACTCGGACTTCGAAAGGAAATATGACCTGTTTCAGATTGTATTTTATAACAAATATCAAAAACACGGTTCCCAATCTATAAATTACAGAATAAACTACATTTAGTGGCGTTTAGACATGTAATAAAGAGAAACTTATTTTTATGCGATAATCATTATTGTCACCGCTTAGCCCGTAATGGCCGAAGCGTGCCACAATTACGTGTTACCACCTCATAGAAGGAGAACGAAACATGTCTGTGATACAAAATTAGATGTCTAATAACGCCGTTCGTTGTAGGAAGTTGTGATCGCGACATTTCCTTAGGTCTTAAATGGCTATTACTAGAACAAGTTTCATAAATACTCTTAATTATTGAGACAGTTTCTTACTAAAATTAATATCTGAGTTACCTAGTTGTAAATCTTTGTACTATTTATAATTTCATTGGCATAAATTTAAACTAAAGCCTAAAGTATTTCTATCCCGAAGGCGTCCTTTCTTTTTTTTACTGCTGAGGAACAGCATACAGGCTGACGGTCCACTTAAGAGTACCCAGTTACTGTCGCCTAAGGATGTTTGCGACGCTAGGGGTACCGCGAACACGCTGATGTCCCATAGGGGTACAGGGTCTTGGGTTACTGATGCCGAAACACCACACAAGGTTATTATGGCGGCATAAGAGTACTTACAGATACAGGGTGGTTGCTATGCAGACGGGCTTGGGGCCCTACCCCGTAGCTTGATTACTAGTTTTGTTAACTTCTAAGTTAGTCCAATACAAGTAAATCTTTTTGCTATTTATAAATCATTGGTATGTATAAAGTTTAACTAATGCCCAAAGCATGTTTTCATCCTCGTTGCGTCCTTTTACTCACATGTCTATTCAGGTGCTTTAAGTTACCAAAGAAGTCCACTAATTATTACAATTTGTACTTATTTGAATTAACGAGCGCTGTATTAATTAATGCAAAATCCACTTGGTCCATAAGTGCCCTCGCCAACCTGTGTGTGCCCTTTTAAAATTCTCTCCATTTTTAGCTCCACCTCTCGTTCAAAGTGTGCACCTTTCTGTAATTATAACGTGGTCCTCTTTAAAACGTATTTTTTTTAAATTCAGATTTGCGAACAGTAGAAAATTATCAAAATATTATATATTTTAGCACTGTAAACCTATTTAATATTTTTATCTCTTGAGGAAACAGGCATAAATTAAGAATATTATAAACAATTTAAATTGAAATATAGACAAAATATGAGGAAACTGCATTTATAAATAACCTTGTTTTTGATGTTTTTAAGCTCATACGATTTCAATGCTGGATTATTTTGTATTTGTGATTCACCATAGATAGGCATAACGGGCCCGTTGCAGCTTCCAGGTCATCGAGTCTCACCGCTGATCTCGGTTGGCCAGTATCAGTCCACATTTAGATCACCTAATATTTGTTTCATTGCTAGGACCAAATTATTGCTGTACAGCAGACAGGCTGACGGCCCACTTACAATTTAGCAGTTACCGTCGCCTATAGACGTTTGTGAAGCATGGTCATTAATTCCGGAACACAACACAAAGTTATTTTGGCGGCATATTTAAGACCAAATGTGGTCACCATCCAGAAGCGCCCTACCACGTAGCTAGGGTGGGTATTTTTGTCGCCTTTTACGACAGGCTGACCCCGGCCGTAGAGGTTAGTATTCTTTCTCCGCCAGTTTACGAAAATAATATCTATTCGTTAAAATATCTTCATAATTAAAAGGGACTCGCAAAATATGTTGCTAAGTGCAAAACTCGAAGACGGCTTCGAGTAATTCGTTTTATTCATTCCTTGAACTCTTAGGAAGGTTTCTATTTATATTATATATATTATTTATATACAAATTGCACGGAAAAACCTATAAACCAGTTTTCTTTTTCTGTAATTGTGAACGCAATTTCAAATTGCTATCAGCAAATTGAACGCATCCGTAATTACGATGCTCTTTTTCATTTTTGACTTGACGCATGTAATTTTATCAAGAAGTGGGGCAAGCGGGTATGCGTACGAAAACTTCCCATATTTTTTTGATTTACTTTTTTCTACCAGCGAAGCGGGTGGGAACAGCTAGTAATATATAAAAATTTTAAAAAAATCTATAAGAACTGAGGACTGACGTCTGTCTAGAGTCTAAACCTTTGTTCACTTGGTCAACGGATGTTATGTCACATACTTCTAACTTAAAAATAAAAAATAAAACAATATTTTAAACAAGCTTAATAATTTCCTTTATATCTTTGCGAAGATAATATTGTATGTAAAGCACTGTTGTGCGCATCCGCCAGCGCAAAGCTCTTCAGTACACGCATATGAATGTCCATGCTCCTTCGAAAATAATAAAGAGCATACAAAACGAATTCGCTTGCTTTTATTTATTAAATTCTCTTTTAATGCGTCGTTTTAAAATGATGAATGCTGCTTCAAATATCGTGAGAGGTTTGTAGAAGGATTCCTTTATTAAATAAAAATTCTCACGATTAATAAATACGATTGCAAATAAAAGTTTTAAATTTGTCTTGTTGTTAGTTTTTAAATTACTCATTAATGTTTACTATTAGAGTGTGTCATCGCGTTGACAAAATCACTATACGCAAATGCGCCTTGGCGACCACTCACATGAAGGTAGCCACATACGACAAGGCGAGACGTGTGCCATCTTCTGTAGCGGTATGTGCGTTGACATTAATGTCCAATGTCTTTTCTCAACTAACAACATAGATGTTTCTGATATGATATGTTGTAATCATTTTAATTCTTTCCATCCCTCTAAGGGCAATAGCTTCGGGCCATTTATATAATAACGTCATTCAAATTATGTGTTACCTAAAGCGACTCGAACAGTCCAGCCAAGGGGCCTCTCCCTTTGAACGAAACCGGGATGTAACGTAAGCTTAATAATTTATCTGCATATGAAATTCATCGGATCCTTTAAAACAGAAAATTGAACCATATAAAGTGAAAATAATTAGACAGTGGAAATATGTATATAAAATCTTATACATATTATTATTTTTTGGAATATTACATTGGGTATGGAATAATTTAGATGTTTGGACGCAACTATAAATGTAAAAACAGAAATTCCCTCTATTATTTTTAGACAAAGAGGCAGCCAAGTACGTTACTAATAATTTTCGGTACAGAGTAGCCAAATGTCATACTGGAAGATCAATCATGTACGCATGTACCTCCTAGGCAGTTTTCACGTCTACTATGCATGATAACATAATTGTAACGTCCGACGCGACGGTGAAGGACACCTCATTGGGGAATCTGCATGCCGAGCTCACGGGGAGGGGAGGGGAGGGGAGGGGACGGGAGGGCCGAGCCCAGCAGCAGCCCGACACATTTTACTACTTAAATATGTGTTACAGAAATTGTTTTAATTTTTTTTTAAATTGCTGTAGGACAGCAGACAGGCTAACGGCCCGCTTAGGATTTAGCAGTTACCGTCGCCTATAGGTGTATGCAACGCCAGTGGTATCGCGAACACGCTGCTGTCCCATAAGGTACAGGAACTTGGGTCACTAATGCCGGAACATAACACAAGGTTATTATGGCGGCATACTTAAGACCAACGGTGGTCGCTATCCAGACGGGCTTGAGGCCCTACCACGTAGCTAGGGTGGGTTGTTTTGTCGCCTTTTACGACAGGCCGACCCCGGCCACAGAGGTTAGTATTCTTTCTCCGCCCCTGCACGGATAGAATATGATATTTCTTTTTTTTTTTGCCTCTAATTATACAGTTTCGTGTTTATTGGAAGATGAGCTCTATGATGTTGAACAATACGAAACATTTTAAATATAAAACATTCAATTGTTAGCAATATTAAAAAAGTATTTCATTAACTAGTACACTGTGGTTTCGGATGCCCCACCGCCCCACCGCCCCACCGCCCCACCGCCCCGCAGCCCCGCCAGCACTCTACCCGTTACCCTGCTACCCTCGCGCCATCAATCGTAAAAGCCAAACAATACCTGATAAAAGCCGTCATATCAACGTGAGACGTTTGATGTTATGCCTCAAAATGGGGAAGGAAGCGGTTCGTATGGAATTCGTTCAAAGAATTCAGTTTCCGAGCGATTGCAGCTTCTATTGAACTCTATTTCAATTACATACTTCTTTTATATGTAAATTAAAGTTAATTTTAAATGTAAATGTTAATATCGAATCAAAAGCAGTAGTTAAGTTAGTTGCAAAAAAAGATGTTAATATTAAATAAATACCTGAGCTTTCAACCATACAATAAGCATAACGTTAAAAATAATTAATGTTGATGTAAACATTATATTAAATACTAGCTGACCCGGCAAACGTTGTTCTGCCATAAAAATAATAAAATGTCAAAAAATAAAAAATAAAATTTAGGGGTGGACTACTCCTAACATTTAGGGGGATGAAAAATAGATGTTGGCCGATTCTCATAGATACCGGATAAGCACAAAAAATTTCATCAAAATCGGTCAAGCCGTTTCGGAGGAGTATGGCAACGAAAACTGTGACACGAGAATTTTATATATTAGATTGCACTATGGACAGTATATCCGTTACGCTTGTCCACTGTGAATTAGCGACTTGCGCATTTTTTTTATTGCTGTAGAAAAGCAGACAGGCTGACGGCCCGCTTAAAATTTAGCCATTACCGTCGCATATGGTTGTTTGCAACGCCAGTGGCATCGCGAACACGCTGCTGTCCCATAAGAGTAGAGGAACTTGGATCACTAATGCCGGAACACAACACAGGGTTATTATGGCGGCATATTTAAGAGCAAAGGTGGTCGCCATTCCAGACGGGCTTGAGGCCCTACCACGTAGCAATATTTACACACTATGCACCATTGTGTAAAATAAACACAATATTGCAGTTTTATACAAAATTGTAACTAAGCTGTGATGAACTAGCCTTCTAATTTACCAAGGTTTATCTCTTTCTTTCCTTGCTTTCACAAAAGAAGGCACATTTAAATTTGTGTTCAATGTTATTCTTATTCCAGCAGATGGCGTTGTTAAGTAACACGAAGTCAATGAGTGTTTGCCTTGAGGTTAGACTAAGAAAATCAATATAATTGGAATCTCGGATCCGGCTCCAACAATTTTCATGAAATTTAGTATACGGGGGGTTTCGGGGGCGATAAATCGATCTAGCTAGGAATCATTTCTAGAAAATGTCAAAAGGTGGCGTTTGAGTAGTCCCAATTTAAACTGAAAAATGACTCTTCCTGACATCTATCGGCGAATAATAATACTATTTTTTTAAATTGCTTTAACGACACAACAACACTAAAGCTATTCCAGCAGATGGCGTTGTTAAGTAACACGAAGTCAATGAGTGTTTGCTTTGAGGTTAGACTAAGAAAATCAATTGTTAATTTCCAAAAAAATAAAAATACCGAGCAAAGCTCGGTCATCCGGATATTGTTACTTTTGAAATCCGCTCTTCGCTTACATTTGAACAATACGAGTAAAGATTGCTTTGTATAAGTAAAATTGTATTGACATGGCGAGATGCTTTCGCTCGTCATTTCGTATATTTGCAAATATCATCGTTAGAGGATAGAAAAAGAATAAAGGCGCTTTTGCGGGTTAACCGTTTATTTATATTACGTGTATGAGTGCCTACAAATTGCTACAAAAGAAATACATATTTTATTTTGCGACACACGAAGGGAGCCACCAAATAGATTGTGCGATGATATTGCTTCGGAACACAGTTATTGTCTCTTAGTTAGGGCTGTATTTTTTATTTGCAATTTTAAAGAATAATATGTCGTTTTCTTTTATCAATCAAATTTCATTTTGTACGTAAAATTTGTCTGGAAACCCTCTCTTTTATATGCAAATTAATGAAAATACATATATGTATGTATGCACAATTTATTATTTATCGTTATATGTATCAGTTTATTACTATATGTATTGATGTATTCAATAAAATTGTGCAGTGTTGGCGAAATTCCCCCAATTAGTTGCCCGCAACGTAACGAGCTTTGGTAGTCGAAATGAATTGAGTGATGTTAGCACTTTGTAGCAAATAAATAATTGCCCCTCATTAAACATACGCCAATACATAAACAGACGAGTCACGGTTCTTTCATTTCTAAACATAATGATTTACAATATGAGCAAATCGGTAGCATTGTTTCACGCGCATCCGGCTGACGCGATGGCGGTTGGCGGGAAAACTTACCCCTTCGAGGCAGGTCGTGGGGCCCAGACCCGCAGCCCGACCCGCGGCAATTAGTGATGCGTGTACCAATTTAATAAGTCGCGTGCGTAAAACGGGTAAATACATAAGTCAGTTTAGTACTATACGATTTGTCTTCATTGTCAAAAGTTGTTTGAATTTGTTATTGAATTTTATATACATACTAGCTGTGCCCGCGACTCCGTCCCCGTGGAATAGTGACTTGGGGCAGCATTTTTTTGGGTATATCTTATGGTTTATTTTGGATTACAAACCCTATAAACCCTAAAATATAAATTAATGAAATATACAAATTGCCTTCGAACCTGCATAGTCCAGCCTAAGTTGAACCCTATTTTATATGATTGATGATATAAATCCGAGGTCAACTTAAATTGGATTATAAAGATCCGAAACTGATCACTTTTAACTAAAACCATTTTTTTTTCTAAAACAAAAGTAGCCAAGTTACTCCTTGTTACATCAGCTATCTGTCAGTAAAAGTCCCGTCAAAATCGGTGCAGCCATTTCAGAGATTAGCCGGAACAAACAGACAAACAGACGGACAGACAGACAGACAGACAGACAGACAAAAATTGTAAAAAATGTTGTTTTGGTACATATATGTAGCGTGTATACGTCCGAATGCACTTAGTAAAAAGCGGTTATTTTAATATTACAAACAGACCCTCCAATTTTATTTATTTGTATAGATATATAAGAATACGCTTAAACAAGGATTATTCTGGAAAGGAGAGTGGATGGATAGTGGATACTGGAGGAGAGGTAGACCAAAGCGAAAGGAGAAGAAGTGAAGTGAAAGGAGAGAAATCGTTGTGCCGACCCCACATGATGTTCTTAAAAACCTTATCATACTAGCGGTTTCCGAGCGGCTGCGGGGCGGGGCGGCTGCACAGCGAACACGTCGCGGACGCGTGGCAAATATGCTACGTTTTCGTCGCGTGTTTGTATCGAATTTCACTAACAAATATCTCTGTATCAATATCCGAATCTCGCAATGATGCCATGATGATGCATACTTACGTCCTCTCACATTCGTGTCTCGTTACGGACTCATTCATGTGAGGCGGGGTGGATGGGCTGGCGTTTGTACGAGACAGTACAAAATGGCATCCACGCTGCTGTTCGCGGCGATCTTGTGGCGCGTCCGCAACGAATTCGCTGCGCATGCGTGGCGTGTTCGTTACGCGCCCGCTCCACTTTGAGAACGCTCGCAATCCGCTAGTGTGATAAGGCCCTATTTCATAGATTTAATAAAAGCATTTTGCACCCGTACATCCTTGTGTATCTAATTTATATAAAAAAATGTTAAAACAGTTAATCCCCCATAAATGATAATTGTTTTCGAACTTCTACTTACTGGGTACTACGTAAAATCATATGTTGTAAATCGCCACCGTACGATCACGCTATTTCGTTAACCGCGAACGCTCGTCAATCACGCCCGCGCTGACTGCGCATTTCAATTCCAAATTTCGACCGTATGCCTCCCGTGTCCCGTGTCCCACCATGAGATGCGCTATAACATTTAAATATATCTGAAAACATATTAAAATACTATTAAATATTTTTTTCGGATTTATTTGACAACTTTTGATTAGCAGTTTGAATATATTACCGAAATAATATTTTTGTTAAAAACCATTTTAATTACTTTTATAAAATAACACTAGATTTTATGAATCAAACTAGATGAAATAAAGGGACTGTGTAATGTTATTACAGTACTGTAATAAATAAAATACAGCCGTAGCAAGCCGATTGAATGACTACGAGTACAGTACTTGTTACTTTTGCATCTATTACTTAACCGCTTGTCGCTAACAAGAAAACATAGAATGAGATTTGATTTTCCCTCATCCGTCGCCTCGCTTAGCTTTTAACTGCTCCGAGTGGGCGCCTTACATATAACAGGGGGCAGCTCAAATTAAGACTAACGATTCAAGGGGCCCAGCAGTGAGGCCCGTATTAATTTGGACACATATTCGCGTTTACGATATCATCGCCATTTTTAATATATTTTGAATTAAAAACATTTATTAAAAGTTAGTTACAGTTATATTTAAGATTTATTATTCCTTTTTTATGAATGAAATGGCTTAAGTTCATAGCACTGTGAGGAACAAACCTTTGGGGTAATGCAAATACTATCACTACGTATGTGACAAATGGATTCAAATTCTGTAATAAATATTTTAATCCTTCAATCTTAACACAATAATACCTACTAATATTTTTCCTTCATTATTTTATTTCTATATTCATAATCATTTTTCAGTTTTTATTGCTAATAGATCTTAAATTCTAATAAAAAACGATATGTGTAACTGGAATTTCAAAATTATAATAACTATTGCACGTTTAGTATCATTAGTGTACAGATCTTCGAACCCATAACGACATGCTTCGCTAATGGAATACGAGGGGAACCCCGTTTTGATTATGGCAAAAGGGGAGGGGCTAAGGGCGATTTATACGATAAGTAACTGACCACAGGGACCGCCGTTTATTCTGCAACAAATCAATAATACTTGCATTATCAGTTGTTTGCTTAATCTGCAGCTAAATTTCAAAATATGGGAAGTGTGGACTGGCGGTGCTAACTCATCATATACCGTTGTTGATAGAACATCGACGTGACTAGCATTTAGCCTCAAAAAAAGGAATTCGACTATGTTGTATTACTTAAAATTACACGATGTTGAGTTTAATTAGTGTAAAGTTGGTATGTTTATAATACACGTTCGTATTTGCAGAGTACGGACCCAACTCAGGATTTTATTTATTCTGCGAGTAGTATGCTCGGGTCCGAGTACACGGATCCGCCGCTAGTATATTTTCAAACTTCCTGCGTTACAGAAATGTTAAGAAATCAGATCCTCAAAGCTCGGTTGGACCGTTTGTCTCAATAAATATATGTATTTTTTTGCATTTACATTAGTAGATAGTGAAAAGGCAACAAAAGTATTGTTTTCCTTATAAAAAGTTTATTTAAGTTTGCCCGTGTAAAGTTCTTCTTGTTTCATCTCGATCGTATTTCCTGCATTCGCAGTATATTGATTTACTAAGATTAGAAGCCATTTGTGTTAAGTGTTGTCACAGAGCAGAACTTCTAGGTGCTTTTTCATCACTTGACCGCTGTACCACAAATAACTCATTTCTGTGGTAGCGTCCCTTCCGTGGCACGATACTGCAAGAAGCCTTTAGATGAATGGTGAAATAGATGTGCCTAAGTAAGGCTTTTACAGGCTCGACTTTCGTCTATTACCCTAAAAAATGTTTGTCGTTGCTCTTTTAATGTTTCCGAATCAGCAAAAAGATAAATCCATTTGTAGGGCCCTAGAAACAAGATGGGATAGTCATAGCTTTATAAAAAAGAATAACACTATTATATTGTCGTATTAAAAAACATCTAAAACTATCAAGAGCAGATCGATTTTGTTCATACACCTCTATAAGATCTGTTTTTACGGAAATATATGATAATCGGAATAAAATACAATAATTAAATATAATATATCTATCACCTGAAGCACATAATTATATCATAACAATAAAGAGCTATCAGTAACATCACATAATGACCAAATGAATATGGCAAGTACTAAAATAATTTGTGTCGATTCTGCAATTTATTCCATAGCTGGATAGTATGATATATGCGTATAAAATATCCGCTTACGTCACTAATCTCAGAGCTGCAGTCCTTACTAATCACCTTGCAACAAATAAGGCGGTCCGTCTCCAGTGTACCAGTGTCCGTCGCGAGTATACCGCAGACTCAAGTCCCAATTTCCATATGCATGAGGGCAGACGCGCAGGCAGACCGTGTTATTTATATATAGTTCACGTTCATGCCAATTGAGGCTTTATGTAGTCGGCGTAAAGTGCTCTATGGACAGAGAGTAATCCGAGTAGTCCATCTGAGTAGCGCACATTAGTAAAAGTTCCCCAAGCACGCCCTTGCTGTGGCTATGCCGACGCCGTTTTATGGGACTTTTCATGCGCCTAATTATTATACATTAAAAAAAGAAATCATAATTTAGTCAAACATGGAAATTTTAAAGTTGCAGAAGAATAAAAAAGAATAAAAAATACACTTCCATGTAAAAAAAACTTAACGATCATGTAAAAGAATAAAGGTTATACCTGATAAATGATATATTTAAAAAGCATTGAAAATGTAACAAATAAATTAACACTGTTTATTTGAAAAAGTCAGAAGAACACTCGGTACTCATACATGTATGTAAGATATCTACTAAAAAGGAAAGAGTTCTTCTGTGTCCGAAAATGTACTCACAGTCTGTTCTTTTTTTAAACATTGCCGAAGACCGATACTCCTGTTCAGACGTTTCAAAGCCACAAGAATAAATTAGTAGTCAAAAATCAAGAAAATACAAATATTTTCAGATCCACTTAATTATAGCGATAAATGACGCACTCACAATTGGGGTCGTTCGTCTTCTGTCGGAGGTTAAAAATAATGTAAATGAATATTCCCCTTTTGCGAACTTTTCGCTCAAAAAGGCTAACAAAAACGCAAACCACAATACACATAACAACAAAAACGGCGGCAATAAAACATTCAATACAATTTTCAATGGCATCCATCTCGCAGCCCTTCCTCCGTGGCCCTCCGTGGCCCTCAGCATGCCCACCCTACTCTCACTATCCGAAATAAAATATTTATAGAAGTGAGAGCACTTTTTCTCTTTGATTCAGTGGTTTTATTGGGCAGCCCGTTTCGCGGTAATAAATGCTCGAGGGTGGGAGCTATAAATAAAATTAGTCACAGTGAAATACTGCCTCCAATTCACTCACTCGTCATAATTCTCTGATACATTTGATTGTGGGCGATAATCTGCGAGCCGGATAGGAGTATTGCCGGAAATCGCCGCGTCGATTTATTCACTTACTATCTTCTCAATCATTTGAGACAGGACACAGATTACCCCCTAAAGACAGGATTACTCACCATAAATTTTATAATATTTTTAATTCCTTTACTGTACTAATATGCGACATAGCTAATGGTTATATGTTATAAATATCTTGGAAGACTTAAGCCATATGCTTGATGGCCTCAATACAGCTTCCCAAGGAGTAGGTCTCAAAATGAACATGGACAAGACGAAGATCATGTCTAATGTCCATGTCGCACCTACCCCCGTAACAGTTGGGAACTGTACTCTCGAAATTGTTGACGAATACGTCTACTTGGGTCAAACGATCCAGTTAGGCAGGTCCAATTTCGTGAAAGAGGTCACTCGTCGAATCCAACTCGGATGGGCAGCGTTCGGGAAGCTCCGTAAAATCTTTTCGTCCCAAATATCGCAGTGTCTCAAGACGAAGGTTTTTAACCAATGTGTGTTGCCAGTGATGACATACGGAACGCAGACGTGGTCGCTAACTATGGGCCTTATGAGAAAGCTCATGGTCGCTCAGAGAGCAATGGAGAGGGCTATGCTCGGAGTTTCCCTGCGAGATCGAATCAGAAATGAGGAGATTCGCAGGAGAACCAAAGTCACCGACATAGCCCGGATGATTGCAAAACTGAAGTGGCAGTGGGCTGGGCACATAGCTCGAAGGACTGATGGCCGTTGGGGCAGAAAAGTCCTCGAATGGCGACCGCGTACCGGAAGACGCAATGTTGGTAGGCCCCCCACAAGATGGACCGATGATCTGGTCAAGATCGCCGGAATAGGTTGGATGAGGGCAGCGCAGGACCGATCATCGTGGAGATCTTTGGGGGAGGCCTTTGTCCAGCAGTGGGCGTCTTCCGGCTGAAATGATAATCTATATAGGTGTAAATAAAAATGTGTAATTATATATGCTCCAGCAATAGAAGCAGAACTTAGAAATCCAGGCTCGATGTTTTTAAAGATTAATATATGCCTAAGGTTTCACAGACATAGGGTAGACTACGAGAATGATGCATGCAAATTCAGAAAATAGTCAGCGAAGACTGCTAGTAGAAGCTTAAAATGAAACAATTTTGTGTACAATGTAATGTATATTAAAATATGAAAATGATTTTGTAATTGTGTCGTTAGCACGTTTATAATTGTGTCGCGTATGTGTAATGTGTATACTCGCACACATCACTTACGCCTCGGCGAGGTCGCGTGAGCAACGCGCCGTGCACACGGGTCGCTTACTGCCTTACTCCGATTAATACTGCTTTGTTAGTATATAAAATAAACATTTATCGGAAGAGTTCTATTGTAACTGTCAATTTCATGCTATTTATTGGCTAATTTTTATTTTTTCATATGTATTGTAATCAATATATACAAAAACCAATTTGTAATTTATATATTTATTTCACTATATTGTTATTTCAAAGTTCTAAGTTCTAATAGTTTAAAATGTTGGTACTAAAGAAGAAAAGCTCATTAAATCACGCTAGATGGATCTTAAGTAAACTTTATAGTTATCATTAATTCACATAAAATTTACATAAAACATCAAGAAATTTGATAAGTGTATGTATCCAACACTGCATTTCCCTCATTAAATTATAAAATATGATGAGAATGCTTAAAAAACATAAGCTATATTAAAACCGTCATTAGTTAAGTAATAACTGTGTATTTTAAAAACACAAGCAACAGTTTTATGGTTTGAGATTCACATGATGCATTGTAGTGTACCAACCGCCATGTGCATTCACTTGATATCCTTTATTAACACCATCATTTCTTTAAATAATCGATGTAGGTAATCCAACACATAAGGCGCTCGCATACTTGCATTATTTTTAAACCAATCCAGATATTATGATAAGATAAAGATCTTTTAGTTTATAAATAAATTTCTTTTATATATTCACATAATTTAACTGGAAAATTAGAATAATCGAAGAACCCAAGAGGGTATAAAAAAACTGACCACGAAATTTGAACATTTTTTTTTTATTGCGTAGGACAGCAGACAGGCTGACAGCCCGCTTAGAATTTAGCAGTTACCGTCGCCTATAGGTGTTTGCAACGCCAGTCGCATCGCGAACACGCTGCTGTCCCATAAGGGTACAGGAACTTGGATCATTAATGCCGAAACACAACACAAGGTTATTATGGCGGCATACTTAAGACCAAAGGTGGTCGCCATCCAGACGGGCTTAAGGCCCTACCACGTAGCTAGGGTGGGTTGTTTTGTCGCCTTTTACGACAGGCCGACCCCGGCCACAGAGGTTAGTATTCTTTCTCCGCGCCTGCACGGATACAATACGGATACATTTCTAATAAGTTGACTGTCCGTAATAAATTAATACCTAACAAGTCCAAAATCAATAGCTAAAGTTAAAGAGAGTAATAAATTAAGTCGATCAAAGTAACCAATTTCAGAACATTTAATCCAACTTTTTAGTTTTAGATATCTCATAAAAAGTCATTTACATTTATTTACATATTGTACACACATATAACTGTTTTATTCCTGTGTGAGTTGTCCTATATAGTATGTTTATTTATTTATTAATAATAGAGTAATCTATTAAAAAATAGTGCAATCTCATCTGTAAGAAGTTATTTACCACAATTAGGCATTGAAGTTAGATGTTGAAAATCGTCTGTAAGTATTTAAGACCGGGTTTGATGTATCGACGCGATAATTTAAATCAGTACTGTTCCCTGCAGTGTGTGCCAAACCTTACGTCCACATTTCACACTAAAATAAAAAAGGATTATTGTAAATGGGCGTGCAGCTTAAAACTGCAGTCTACACGTGTTTAAGACTATTTTTGAAAATAAAAATACTTAGAATGAGGACTTAAATAAACATTTCTTGGTCCGCGGTTAATTTTGAACTGACAAGTGATTTGTTTTACGTTCCTGAGTGCATTCTTGTGTCAAACGTGTTTTCAAAGTAGACCGCGGAGGACTTTTTAGTTTTTTCTGTTTCCTGCGCTTGGATTAAGACGAGGAAGTTAACAGTGCCCTTTAAGTATAACATTTATATAACGATTGTCATGTTTTATATTTAATAATAAAATAGAACAATACTGTGTTTATTCCATGGGGGTTAAATGTAAAGTTTACGCCCAAAAGCTTAACGACTTTTGTTTCGAATAGCAACAATTTCTAGTTTGGATTGGCATATTTGGGGTTTGCATTGGGGTTATAATACATTATTAAAACTAGCAATATCTGATGGTCATTCGAAATTCGGAGTCCAGCTTCAGCTTATCCCCCTGCTCTATAAATCTACTTCAATGTATTCATATGATCATTTTCTAGAATTAATGTCGGTTACAGTTTTGCTCTTCCTACGCGAACTCTTTATGTTGTATACTTACATTATCATCCGTGGCTTGTATATTACTTAGATAAGGGACAGATATGTCGTGCAATCACATAAATCTTTCTTATTACACTATCGAAAAAAACAAATTACATTTTTCAGAACTCAGTCGCATTTAGTCGCTATCTCTGAACATAAAAACACTCAGAAAACAACATAAAGATACAAGTTCCACAAAATTCTGGAATGAAAAGAATATATTGAGTTATCTCAATATGACCGTTATCAAATAACGAATACAGCAAAGTCTTATCTTGGACAAAAATACTCGTAAGTTAGAAGTGACCCATTGGAATAGCATTATTCAAATGTTATCTGCCCTCGTAATGTCCCGCAGTCATGTACGAGTGTGGCAATGCAACATACGTTATCAATACCTTTACAAGTGTACAAGGATGATCAGCTCCCTGCGCAAAATCTTTAAATATTTATTATATGAAGTATAAATTATATACGAATCACTTTCTTCAAAATTCACTCCTGATTCCTTTTTTTATAAATCCGCGAAATTCCATTCTATTACTCTATTGGCAATCTTTTCATATTCAAACCTATCATGATGCTACCGTCCCTTTTAAGTTGAAATATCCGGATGACCGAGCTTTGCTCGGTATTTTTTTTTATAAATTGTGTTTTTTGGTAATCAACAATTGATTTTCTTAGTCTAACCTCAAAGCAAACACTCATTGACTTCTTGTTACTTAACAACGCCATCTGCTGGAATAGCTTTAGTGTTGTCGTTAAAGCAATTTAAAAAAAATAGTATTATTATTCGCTGATAGATGTCAGGAAGAGTCATTTTTCAGTTTCAATTATTCGCCGATAGATGTCAAGAAGAGTCACATTTTTGTTATTTTTCTTCCAATAAAAAAAGCTAATAAAATGACATTTTCTAGAAATGATTCCTAGCTAGATCGATTTATCGCCCCCGAAACCCCCCGTATACTAAATTTCATGAAAATTGTTGGCGCCGATTCCGAGATTCCAATTATATAAGTATATATATACAAGAATTACTCGTTTAAAGATATAGGATATGTTTCGTAACTTCGAAATAAGTATTCCAAGAACCATCCACACAAATTGAAAGCACTGTGTAGCGGGTTCAGGACAACAATGCAATGGTCTTGCACACGAGCCTTCCAATTCTAACCTACATATATCGTCTATTATGCATTATTTTAACAGCTATGTCTTTCTTAACTTTCTTGAATTTAGATTTAGTGTTCTTACTGTTATTGTATTGCTTTTACTGCAGTGAATGGAGTGTGAGAAAATACTGGAGGCTGAGGAGGTTGCCCCTGGCGTCGCAGACATCTATAGGCGACGGTAACTGCTTACTATTAAGTGAGCCGTCTGCTGTTTCACTGCAATAAAACAAATCTCAAAATAAGCAGCAAATCGCTTGAAATTGAAAAAAGCATTCTTTAAAATAAACAAAATGAAAGCACACACAGGGAACTAAGCTGAACTGGTATAAATCTTGTGTAACCTATACTTAACCCGGTAATAGCGAGGTAAATAAATAGGTATCCCGAGTATTAAACGATAGGGTTGGCTAGCTATTGAAAATAAATAAAAAATTATTTGAAAAATGGCTGCCATTACCTATGAGTTATGGTCCACATATTGATTTATAATTAATAGTTGAGCTGTTTCGTGAGCTCTCATAAGCTAACAAAACAAAAGCAATACACATTTATGTGATTGAAAGTTTTGTTTTGGGAATTAGTGTAAGATCTTTAAAGCTTAATCGCATTTGACTCATTAAAAAGTACAGAAATTATTCTACGTCTGCAAGGAACTTTAGACGAATCTTTTTAAATTTGGTATTTCTATGCCAGTAGATACATCGTCTTAAATCTGGTAGACGATGATCTAAGCAAGATCGATGAAGAACTGCGATAACTGAAAGTAATATTACTGATAGGGCAGATGAACAGAAAGAAGAATGGCGAATAGTACGAGTATATACGCGAAATTTGTATATTAGGAATGGATACACGACAAATACGTGAAATGCTACATATTTGTAAAGGTCTAAAGGAGTATTTAGCTCGATGGACCTGAAACTGCTGGTTCCGGAACAAAAACTTAATAAAGAACTATTGAGTTTTTGTTGTGTCAATCGTAATATTGACGTAATTCCAAATATTTTTCTCTTAAAACCCTTGCGCTTCCATCTGGGGTTGTAAAGGGATTACTGACATGAAATATCTGCTAAAAGGTGCTGCAATCACCGAAAAATACTCAGTATCTTTATTTCTTTTCTGAGCCACTACAACAGGTACTGCAGGTATCAAAAACATGTGTCATTATTATATTTTGAGTCAGTTACAGTGGAAATTGCTTCTGCTACTCTACTGTCTCTCGTTCAAAATATCCCAATCAAGTATACTCAACGGATCTTACAACTACACTATTAACATTAGTCAATAAAATATTATGATAAATAATAAATTAAAACCGTAACTGGGTATCTCACCTGATAGCTTGACTGTGTCAAACGTGCTACAAATCGGTATATTTTAAATAAACTTCATAAGTTCTAAAGGACAAGGAAACCCTACACAGTAAGTATATTAGGTGTTGGAATTAATGCATAACGTTTTATGAGAAATGACGTAGGTAGGACAGTATTTCGTTGTCACCGACAGTAATGTATTCATCTTGAAACAGTTATCATTGAACGTCATTTGCTGTACATAACCTCTCTTCGAATCTTAATCTACAATACTTAATAAAAATTTATTAAATATTGTGCCACACATTTATTTGACACATTTGTGCCAAATAAAGTGTTTTTGCGGGGAGTTTTACTTCATTATTTTATTATGAAAATAAGGGCTGCTGAAGCTCATCGTATTTTAGTGGAAGTGTATAGTGAACATGCTCTAGTTGAGCAAACATGTCGGAAGTGGTTTTCACGTTTCAAGTTGGAAGACAAGAAGCGAGCCAAAAAAATATGAAGATAAAGAGTTGGAGGCATTGCTCAATGAAGACTCGTCTCAAACACTTCAATAATTATCTATATCACTGGAAGTTGACTTATCAATGGTAGGAAAACGTCTCAAAACTTTAGGCGTAATCCAGAAGGAGGAACATTGGGTCTTATATGAACTGAAACTAAGGGACATTGAGAGGCGTCTTTTGATATGTGAACTGCTGCTTTAATGGGAGGAAGGAAAAGGTTTTTTGCATCGAATTGTCACTGGTGATGAAAAATGTATCCATGGATCCATCCATGGCTTAAGCCTGGCAACTATAAACATCAGTGGTAAAGCAAAACATCCATGGGTCTAAGCTCCTGCTGTGTATTTAGTAGGATCAGAGGGGTGTGACTTATTATGAACTGCTGAAACTGAAGGAAACCATAACTGGGGATCGTTACCGACTGCAATTGATGCGATTTACTCCGAAAGACACGACGGTCATTTTGCTTCACGACAATGCTTGTCCGCACGTGCAAAACTGTTAAAACGTACGTAAAAAAACTTAAATGGGATGTCCTACCACACCCGCTGTATTCTCCAGATATCGCTCCTTCAGATTACTATTTGTTTCGTTCGATGACTCATAGTATGTCTGAGCAGAAGTTCACTTCTTATGAAAAGTGTCAAAACTGGGTCGATTTCTGGATTGCATCAAAAGACGAGGCGTTCTTCCGACACGGTATTCGTACCCTACCCAAGAGATGGTAAAAACTAGTAGAAAGCGATGGGCAATACTTTCATTAGTGTATCTTTTTATTTTCCATTGATAATAAATATTTTTTTTCATTAAAAAAACGCTATAAATTAATTCCAACACCTAATACTAGAACGTAAAATTTTAATTTTTCGCCTGAAATGCTTGAAATAATAATATATAAATGGTCAATAATGTATTAAAATAGCATCGCCTACTCTATGAATTTAAGATTTTTGAGAAAAATTCCTTTTTAGCTACTTCCACTTGTCAAAATCGATTATCAACACGCTTTTATTAGCTCGGCATGTGTCTATGTATCTGTGTACATATTTGTATGTTTATCTATGTATCAGAATCTTTGAACGTGATTTTCACCCCTTTCAAAACGACCAATTGTTTTGAAACTTTGCACACTTATCAAGAACCGATGACAATGCATTAATATGTATAAATTGTATCATTATCCTTACCAGGATCCTCAGGATCAATGAATTTTCGAATCGCTTCTTATCTGATCACCGAAGTTAAGCACCGTCGGGCGCGGTCAATACTTGGATGGGTGACCGCCTGGGAGCACCAAATGACTGGCTTTTTGCTCTTTTTTTACACGCTTCTTATCTGTGCAGGGCCAGAGAAAGAATATTGACAACAACCCACCCTAGCTACGTGGTAGGAGGGTCCCAAGCCCGTCTGGATGACGACCACCTTTTAGTTTGATTATTTTAAGTCAAAATCTAACTTCACCTCGACCTAATAATTAGCATATTTCAAAATGATTCAACTTAAGTAGTTTTAACGTTAAATAACTGGGATGAGTCACATATAATATAATTTTGTATTAAAAATGTCACATCCCTATGAGATTTATGGAATATTCATATTTGGACTCGCCTCGCCGTTACAAAGCGCCCTCTGCAGACGAATACTAACTAGTTCCTACTGGCCTGACCGCTTTTTCACTTCCATGAAAGACTTGCTTATTCGATGCACCTCTTTTTCAAACTAAGATCTTATCTTCTTGATCCCCAAACAGCAGCCTCAACTATTCAGTTGGTGTATCGACTATTATTTATTAAGACTGAGCTTATATTCATAAAGTTGGTGTAAAACCTCTTAAATATATATTATATACATATATATACCCGAAAGCGAATTGCTATTGACTGATACATCATTCTTTAGGGGCCACTTATCATTGTTTGTCAGTAGAGGAACTAAATCCGTGCCATTGCTCAGATATAAATAATTTCATTGTAAGTCAAGTACATATTGATTGTGTAAATAAGTTTCATTGTTTTTATATAATTGGTTTACGATAAAGTGTTATCTATCTATCTAATTTCAGTTAGTCTTACCTATAAAGATGAAGGCAAGGTTACCATTATCTAGGTAGACCTCGCGGTACGTGGCACCACTAGCTCGGTATCTCCCCGATTTATGACTACATTAAGCCAACTTAATTTATCTGCTTAGTATTATTTCGGTAAAATTTGTTGGAATTTGCGCTGGAATCGTTTAAGGACGGTCGGTTATTAAATGGAATTTATCCTTACAGTTATCGCGCTTTAAGCGCTATAAGCGCTTTCTCAGGGCGGTCAAGTTAATTCTCAAATTATGGGTAGCACTTTGTAACTTTTTATATTTTATATTGAGCAGAAAACTACTGCTTGGATAGTTTTTAGTCCAACAAAAATATGTGATTTATTAATAAAAATTTCAATGTCTTGACTAATTTACTAAAAACCCCCAGAAACGATACTTACATAACTTACAGAAACGTTAATTACAAAACAATATAAGACTAAAACGTTGACTTTTGAGTATGAATATCATTTTTTTTATTACACACATATTATTAATATATTTTAAAACACTGGATTTACTTTCACGGTTATTGATTAGACTGCAGAAGAATATAGTCGGTCATTAAATACTGTTACAAGAAAATCTAACCATAAATTTAATTAATTAAAAAATGGTTTCACGTAGGTTGATGATTTTATATACACTCTCTTAATTTTCTTGGCTAGACATCGATGGCAGCACGCACCATATTCACGTCTATGTCTGCCACTGTTTTCGTCAAAAATGCCTTAAGGCTCTTGGATCGGTTTTACAGTTATCATTTTTAATCGCTGGTTTAAAAGATGGCCAACCAAGGTTACCAACCAACCAACCAAGGTCTACATTAAGCACTGTTTTTAAAGTATTTCTGCTCCGTTCTATTAGGAAATCCGTCAACCTTTGTTTGCGGACGAGATCTCTGTCGATTTAAACTTTGATACTTTAAGACAGCGGGAGTTCTAACATTTAATTCTTTCTCACACCGTTTAAAGGTACACAAACCTCAGAATCAAATTTAGATTTCGCAGTAACTCAAAGATCGTAGTTAGTGAATGGGTGCAATGATATAATACAATCACTGCATCGCGATCCTTTTTAGACGTCCACTCCATTTTTGAATTAATAGAACAATAAAATTTTAATGTAAATCAATTTTAAAAACGGTGACGTTATTTAAGGTCCGACTAAGTATTCAAAGAATATCGATGAGGCTTTGCGAAAATCGTTTTATTAGATAAATATTTAAAGCAAATTTTAATATTGTGAATAGAATTAGAGTGAAAGCAAACCACCTAAGTGGCAGGTGACGAGTGACGACCATGACGGGTGGTACACGAAAAACATTTTAACCCGCAATATCGGGCGATGGCCACAACCCAGCTTGTGGCCCGCGTGGAATATTTGCTTACATGGATTTAAATGCCTCCAGTAATGGCTACTGATATTTTAGTTTTAAGTATCGACTGTCTATCCATGCCATTTCTCTATATCCAGCCGTTTTATAGTTAACTAGCTGACCCGGCAAACGTTGTTCTGCCATATAAATAATAAAATGTCAATAAATTTAAAAAAAAATTTTGGGGGTGGGTCACTCCTAACATTTAGGGGGATGAAAAATAGATGTTGGCCGATTCTCAGACCTACTCAATATGCTCACAAATTTCATGAGAATCAGTCAAGCCGTTTCGGAGGAGTATGGCAACGAAAACTGTGACACGAGAATTTTATATATTAGATTTATGTCGTGTTAAGGTTTAAGCCAGCATTATTTTTCAATCTTCTTTAGCCATAATCACACATTCCACAACAACAAAAAATATTTTTACAATAAAGGTTGGCTAAGCGGCGTGATAATGAGGTTGTAATTTGAAATACTAGCGAGTGGAGCGGTCAAATTTGTCTATTCATATTCTTTGACAAACATAGCTCAAACTAAAATCATTAAAATAAAGGTTTTGGTAAACAAAAATGCGAATGGCGCTTTCAACAAAGTCAGGTGTCATTAATTTCCATCCGGAATTGAGTGGGCCGTGTATCCGATTGCCTATAGTTCTCTCCTGCTCTCATATCCAGTTGCTAAGTAGTTTTGTTCTCCACAATATCATATTATTAGCTCTTTAGTATGAATTACTTCTTGTTTAAACTATTTTCCAGTTTAGAAATAGTTTTATAAAAAAAACTCAAATTCTAACAAAATTTAACACCAGCATATCCGAATTACCATACATTGCATTACCACAAATGCCATTTTACTTTTATATTGTGTGAACGTTAAAACGCTTATAACCTCAACTGTAATGTATTTGTAAAAGCATTCCCTTTTTATAAAAAATTTGTCAAAATGTAACGAATTATACAATAATGCTCTCCATTTGCTCTTAAAAACTCTTCACTAAAATTGCGTAATGCAATAAAATAGCGCATTAAAGCCAAAACTGCTTCACGTTAATTCTATTGAATAAAGAACGGCGATCATGCTTTTAAATGTTCAGATATTTCTTTGTCGTTTGATAAATATAGACATAATGAAGTGAGCGTAAAGCAGTAATACTATCGAATCCTTTGTAGAACCCGTCTCCCGGGGGACCACTTGATGTATTCGCATTCTTCACGAAAAAATCTTCAGCATTAAACTGTAAGTGATGCTAACGGGTGCGTTCAACACGAGCGCATTCTCAGCGATTTATGTTTTCCTATTATCCACATCAGTTTTATATTTCTCGCCTTTCTCAATGCGCTCTGAATTATTCGACCTCATTTAAAAGTAAAAATAAAATCACATTTTGAAACTTTTGTAATCATTACATGTATTATATTTAACTTACATTACAACAAATAATTTACGAGTAAATACTAGAAACATGTTTTTTTAATGTTGTCTGACTTTTCTGACTGTTCTGTCATCGGACAATGTGTTTCCTTAGCTTCACATCTATATATGTGGTGGTGTGTTGGATATTATGTGGTGGCTGTCTTTGAATTTACCATAATTTCCCATAGATACCTAAGAAACATTGTCCACAATAATTATTATAGATGTTACGTGTTAACAGATAAGCAAATGATCAGCAATAACACAGGAAATTGCTCTACATACATAGAAATATAATGCATTTATAAGTTGATTGAGCTGAGACTTTTAAATCTATTTTATTTTTTTATCTGCTAATATAGCTAGTTAAGATGATAAAATTTGCACACACTGAGTTACATTAAATACCTACCTCTATTGTACCATATCTATTTGTATAAATATAGTTTCCCTTACGTATTGCTTATTCTAAGCTGCGTGTATTAAGTATAGCTGTATAAGGATTATTTGCCTCCGCACCGTAAGATAAACACAATTCATCCGCTTGAAGGGCGAAGGTGTTATCATTAATCATACATGCCCACAAACAGACAACTTGTCACTTCATTCTGGACTAAGAATGCCGAGAAACAACACTAATTCTATATAGGAATAAAATAAATTTAGTTCATTTTACTTCATTTCTAGTTTTATAATCCTGAGTAAGAGAAAAAGCCATTATCAAGTGATTATTATTAAAACAAAATGTTCTGTGACTGTTAGATCTCAATTTAGATGAACTTGGGATTACTTGTATAAGCTAGGGTTGCCAACCGCAAATTTAAAAAACTAGGATATGATGTTGGAAAAACCAGGACAAGTTAGTTTGAAAACAGGACGCAGTAATAAAGTTGCAATACTTATATTAATTCGTAGAGAAAGTAGGTTTAGTTAGAATTAGCTTTTTTTTACTGCTGTGGAACAGCAGACGGCCTATGTATGTTTGCGACGCTAGGGGCACCGCAAACACGCTGCTGTCCCATAGACATACACAAGATTATTATGGCGGCATACTTATAAACCAAGGATAGTAGCCATCCAGAGGGGCTTGTGACCCTACCACGTAGCCAGAGTGGTTATGTCGCCTTTTACGATAGGTCGACCCCAGCCACAGAGGTTATTCTTACTCCGCCTCTGCACGGAGAGTATAACAAGTTAGTTACAAATATTAATATTTAATAATAAGTATTTGAATATTAAAAAACAGGATGCTACTTAAAAACTATCCAGGACATCCCATAACACTACAAAAACTAGGACATATCCTGGTAAAACAGGACGGTTGGCAACCCTAGTATATGCAGACATTCTACGCACTATAAATCATTTGACAACATACATTTTAAAAATACCAATGTGTTTTGTGACAGTGTCATTAAGAAGGTCAAGATAATCAGGTTCAACTGCTTTTAGCATTTTCACACAGAAGATGGTTTTAAGTGAGACAAATTTTAGTGTACTCGCACCTCTCAATTGTTGAGAATTCCCGCGTCAAACACGCGTGAAACAAAACCAAATTACATTCTTCGCGGCTAACAAGCTTCAGCGGAAGATGCTGCATTATTAACATTATTACGACAATGTTCGCGAGTAACAAAATGCCGAGTCTTAAGGCCTGATTTAAACAAATTAAGCCTCTGGTGGAAGCTCAACGGACTTACACGATGCGATCCGAATACGATACGACTCAAATATTTTTTGTTGTTACACCCTTCGGTTGTTCACATGACCATAAAATATTGTGAAGTTACAGATAATTTTGTTAAATAATGTATTAAAGTGACTCCAAAGTATAGTACTAAATAGATATAACACAAAAACTCTTTCATAAATGTATTATTTACTAGTTTTTTTTCTTTTATTATAAAACAGCAAACAGGCTGGCGCTCCACTTAATAGTTAGCAGCTTTTATCGGTGCAGAGGTGGAGAAGGAACACTGACCTTTGTGGCCAGGGTCGGCCTGTCGTAAAAAGCGACAAAACAACCCACCCAAGCTACGTGGTAGGGCCCCAAGCCCGCCTGGATGGCGGCCACCTTTGGTCTTAAATATGCCACCATAATAACTTTGTGTTGTTTTCCGGCATTAGTGACGCAAGTTCCTGTACCCTTATGGGACAGCAGACTCAAAACAATAAAAAATTATGTTTGCGATTTGCACCGCTGACTTTCTTTGAATGTACGCTAACCCAGTCTTTAAACATACACATACTCTCTCTCGTTGCCTTTAAATAAATTGCAATAAATAAGATTTAACAAGGATTTTAGTATTGGAGACTCGTATATTTATAGAGCTAGCTATAATTTGAATGTATTTATATTGATTTAAAGCATATCCGATTTATTTGTCTGAATGGTGGTAATGTTATGTTTCCGCTATCTTCCATCCACTTTATGAACACTAGTGTTCTTACTGACATTATTTCCTTTCGACACTAAAGGGACAATCAATTTATTATTGGGAAAAAAAATCTAACAACATACTCAAAGCTACGGTTACCTACGAGTGATTATACGATTTGCAATCGTTCTGTGTAAATTTCATATGATTGTCTTGATGAGAAATTTGCTAAGTTGTTGGCTGTCGGGCCAATTCCCCGGCTGGGCGTACTTCTTGTTTGTATTGATGCGACTACGCTCTGTGCTGACGAAGACTTCTAAGGATATTATTATCCATTATCCCAGTACCATAAATAGATACATTGCTTTTTGCAAAATGTTAATTTTAATCTGAAATAATAATTGATTTTTTACATATTGTTTGTTGCATAGAATTATCTTTAAAAAAATCTTAAAATGACAGTTTCAGGTATTTTTTTTCTGTTTTTAATGCTAGTACCCCATAGGTTCTTGAACAGCAAAACCTACCAAAAACGTGTCGTAAATGACATATAATACGTAGTTTAACACAACTCAATTTGAAGTGGATGATGCTTGTCAACCCTGGCAGCCACTTTAATGAACAGAGCAATTTTTATGTACCGCCGCAACGAGCCGAGATTTGGTATGCAAAATGCAGAGTATTCGTTTCATTGTCGTCAAATTGTGACATCCTGTGTCGGTGTGACTCAGATAATTCGACGATTCGAAGGACATTAAGTTCTTTTTAGCCCGTTTAGGACTATTTATAGAGCATTGTTGGGTGTTTTTATTTTTTTATTAGAGTGACATAAGCAAGAACTGCCTGTCACGGAGATGGATATGCTGCGGTGGATGTATGGAGTAATAATAATAATAAATGACATGTGCATAAGCGAGCTTGACCCTAAATTTTTTTTTCCAGCACACCTCTCAAGGGGAAACGAATAGAAACGGGATTATTCAAGCAAATGAGCAATATAATTATATAGACATATATCAACAAACATACATACATATAAAATATCAATGAGTAAATACATATGTAGCAGCACCTCGATTTGCTCTTCACTCTTACAGACACGCGCGAAAAATGCAGCGAGTGCAGTTATTTTTTATTCTCAAAGTTAAGGCTGTTCTGGTCTCAGACGACGACGCAGAGAACATTCTACAGCCGTGCTGCATTTGCTGTGAAATAGCCACTTTATATCGTTTCGTAAAACATCGAGATAATTCAAGAATAAGAGATTGATAGTCTGATCCAATGACATACAATACATCAATTCGACTCAGTCAATTGGGACCATTGTGCTGTAATCGAGCTACCACCATTTGAGACCGTGGTGGCACAACAATGCCCGCCAACAAGCTGTGTTGGATTGTCGCGTCGTTCACACGTTTAAGCTTATCTAATGCAATGCAGACGGCCACTTGGCTATCTGCACCACGACTCGCGAATTATACTTTCTTGGCGTTTAAAATCCAATAGCTTTCTAATCGATCTCAGACTTTTTTCTGCTTAATACAATTTTGTACTTTTTGGTTGTAATTATTTAATCAAAAATTCGTATGATTACTATAGATAATTTGTCATCCTCTTTTTTGTTTAGCCTGTTTAATTGTAAGCTAGTAGAACTTTTGCAGTATGGGAAAAAGATCAATTATCTATTCTGGCAGTGACTGTACAGTCTGATTTAAGTAAAACATTGTTTTTATATCTAAACTTGAATTTGGTAAAATATGTAAAACAATTGCGGGCATGCGGTGGTTCTATGCTATCTAAAAATCAGTGTAGCGATGTCACACCAGCATAATTACAGAATTATGCTAATAAATCAGTTGGAGAATGCCCCTTAACCGAAATTAAGTAATTAACTTTACCCGGCGGAATTTAATATAGCGGCAGGTTTATTTGTCCTAAACAGTGGAGGGCACTCCGCAACTGGCCCGGGTTGCCACAAGGTGTATGATCGCGTTTGTAAACACTATAACGCAGCGTTATTGCTATACTTTATAAATTAAATGACTTTCGCATGAGTTATTGCGACATTTCTCTGCGATTTTTAAGTGGGTCTGGTTACAATGTCTTTCTTTATGGCCTGTTTAATTGGATTGCGTGATTTAATAAAAACATATTTAAAACCAGACCTTTTATATATTTTATATAATAATTATAAAAATCAAAAACAATTGCCACATAGTAATGGCAGATTTTTAAGTAATTAAATACCAACATAAATTGAAAATAATGCAGATATAGCTATTTGAAACTCGGTCAATAACTACATACAGACATCTGATTCAAACATTTACAAGTTGTAATAATTCATTATCAATACGAGATCGCAGTCCACGTAGACCAATGGTTATTGATCACGAAGAAAGCTATCAATCGCGTGTTATCGACCGTGGCGACCTTAATAAATGCAGGCTCTCTCAGGCAGGCGGCGCGCGGCGTGCTACCCACATCTCTCGACCTTACCAATTGTCCAAGATAACTCCTGTCACATAATATGTCGTATGTAACAGGAGTTTATCTAGAGATTGTGTTATGAGTACCTTTCCAAATTTTCTTAAATTACATTTAAAGATTGAGTTCAGAGGTCAATTCAAGGTCTGTATTTATTTACAGCCCTTTACTGTTCATCGGGGTAAAGAGGATGCTAGTTTAGGAAGCCAAATTAACTGAACGAAAATTATCAAATGTTTTAAACAAACGGAAATATTTTAAAAATAAAAGTAATATTAAGCATGCTAGAAAAATATTTTTATTAAATTATTTTTTATGATTGTCCTTAGGTTGTGCTTTCCCAGCACGATGGCACGGTCGGTGGTTCCAGTCAGGAGTGATCCAGCCGATCGTCATCGAAGGGGACAGGCAGTCCAACAAGGGGAGGTGTATCTCCTCCGAGGGGGACAAGTTTCTTATCGTCGACGAGTAAGTTTCACAAAGCTAAGCTAATAAATGGAAGTTTCCGCGAACCCGTCATTTTTAGGTTTGATCACTTCCGATCTAGAACTTTGATTTAAGCAGATATGAGTAATTTGACAGAAAAAGAGTATCCCACTACCGATAAACCACCGCTCTCTTTTTTCTCTCTCAACTACCCCTCTCTCTTAATGTTTGAAATTATTATTAAAAACCTTGAAATAATTACAGATTTTGTCTTAATAGCGTCCATAAGACTATATACATATCATCATTTCAGCCGGAAGACGCCCACTGCTGGACAAAGGCCTCCCCCAAAGATCTCCACGATGATCGGTCCTGCGCTGCCCTCATCCAACCTATCCCGGCGATCTTGACCAGATCATCGGTCCATCTTGTGGGGGGCCTACCAACACTGCGTCTTCCGGTACGCGGTCGCCATTCGAGGACTTTTCTGCCCCAACGGCCATCAGTCCTTCGAGCTATGTGCCCAGCCCACTGCCACTTCAGTTTTGCAATCATCCGGGCTATGTCGGTTACTTTGGTTCTCCTGCGAATCTCCTCATTTCTGATTCGATCTCGCAGGGAAACTCCGAGCATAGCCCTCTCCATTGCTCTCTGAGCGACCATGAGCTTTCTCATAAGGCCCATAGTTAGCGACCACGTCTGCGTTCCGTATGTCATCACTGGCAACACACATTGGTTAAAAACCTTCGTCTTGAGACACTGCGGTATTTGGGACGAAAAGATTTTACGGAGCTTCCCGAACGCTGCCCATCCGAGTCGGATTCGACGAGTGACCTCTTTCGCGAAATTGGACCTGCCTAACTGGATCGTTTGACCCAAGTAGACGTATTCGTCAACAATTTCGAAAGTACAGTTCCCAACTGTTACGGGGGTAGGTGCGACATGGACATTAGACATGATCTTCGTCTTGTCCATGTTCATTTTGAGACCTACTCCTTGGGAAGCTGTATTGAGGCCATCAAGCATATGGCTTAAGTCTTCCATGGTTTCAGCCATGATTACGATATCATCTGCGAATCTAAGGTGAGTGATGTACTCACCGTTAATGTTGATGCCCAGTCCGTTCCAGTCCAGAAGCTTGAAGACATCTTCCAACGCAGCAGTGAACAGCATCGGCGATATGACATCGCCTTGTCTGACTCCCCGCTGCAGTCGGATAGGCTTCGAGTTCTGATCCTGGAGACGGACTGACATGGTGGCGTTTTCATACAAACACTTCAACGCTTTGATGTATCGATAATCAATGTGGCACCTCTGGAGAGACTGAAGCACCGCCCAGGTCTCGATCGAATCAAAGGCTTTCTCATAGTCCACGAACGCCAAGCATAGTGGCTGGTTATACTCCTCCGTCTTCTGTATAACCTGCCGCAGCGTATGTATGTGGTCTATGGTGCTAAAACCTTTTCGGAATCCGGCTTGTTCGGGAGGCTGGAAGTCGTCAAATCTGCGCGCGAGACGATTCGTGATGACCCTTGAAAACAGCTTGTAAACATGGCTCAGAAGTGATATCGGTCTAAAGTTCTTCAAAAGGGTTTTGTCGCCCTTTTTGAAGAACAGCACCACTATACTTCCGTGCCAGGCCTGCGGCGTTTTGCCATCGAGGATGACGGAATTAAATAGCTTCTGGAGGATTTTAAGCACAGGAGTACCACCAGCTCTCAGAAGCTCGGCTGTAATTCCATCATCACCCGGCGCCTTGTTGTTTTTAAGCTGTTTAAGGGCCACACTAATCTCGTACAGACTGACGTCTGGGATATCTACGGTGTAGTGTCGGGTTAATTTGGCTCTTGGGTCTTTAGCCTTGTTGTTAGCAGGTGCCCGTGTGGTCGTGTATAGCTGTCCGTAGAACTTCTCGACTTCCCTCAAAAGTTCGGGTTTAGATGAAACGACCCTGCCGTCGTCGGTCTTCAACTTCGTCAGTTGGCTCTGCCCAATAGACAAGTCTCGTGCGAATACTTTAGAGCCCTTGTTACGCTCTATAGCCGCCTTTACACAGTCTGTGTTATGGCAGCGGATATCGCGAGTCAAGGACTTGGAGATCTGTCTATTTAGCTGCCTATACTGGGAAGCATCGTCCGGGGACTGAAGGGTCATTTGACGTCTCACATCCATCAATTTGAGAGTAGAATCTGAGATTTTTCCGGTTCTTTTTGAACGGCTGGCCTTGAAGAATTTAGACCCGGCCGTTTGAACAGCTTCCACGAACCTGTTATTATACTCGTCCACGTCAACGCAGTCACCGAGGCATTCGAAGCGGTTTTGCAATTCGAGTTGAAAGTTTACCGGGTTTTGGATCTGTATGGGTGCAGGTCGGAGCGTAGACTTCACCAGTCGAGACCTCTCCAATTTTGGATTGATATTCAATGTGCCTCTTACTAAGCGGTGATCACTCCCAGTTTTCACCGAATTGATCACAGAGACATCATTGAATATCTGTCTTTTGGTCGACATAATGAAGTCAATCTCATTTTTGGTGGCACCATCGGGACTAATCCAAGTCCATTTGCGTTGTTCTGGCTTCATGAAGAAGGAGTTCATCATATACAGGTCCTCCTTCTCCATGAAGTCGGCCAGCATCTGGCCTCGGGTGTTCCGATTTCCGAACCCAAATTGCCCCACTCTCAACTCATCGCCGCTACGTTTCCCCAATTTTGCGTTGAAGTCTCCCATGACAACGTTAAAGTGGGTTTTAGAAGTGTGGATGGCTGTTGAGATGTCCTCATACATGGCTTCCACCTCTTCGTCAGGATGTGTCGAAGTCGGAGCGTAAACCTGAATGACCTTCAACGAATACCGTTTGGTAATTTTGAGTATTAGGTACGCTACCCTAGTCGAAACACTCCCCACCTCAGTAACGTTGTTCACAAGAGACTTGTGAACGAGAAATCCGACACCACCTTGGGACAGTTGGTCGCCCTCCCGGAAGTAGAGCAGATTTCCGGAATTTAGGATTATTGAGTCCTCTCCCTGTCTTCGGACTTCAGATAACCCCACAACATCCCATCGCAGTCTGCTCAAAACTTCCTCCAGTTCCTCCAACTTCTCGTTGGTCCGCAGTGTCTTGACATTGTATGTTGCCAGGGCCAAAGGTCGTCGTTCTTGGTAGCGAATCCGAACCCGGGGATTCTTCGCACCCCCTGCCCCGTCGCTTATGTGGCTGCTACCGTGACCACCACGAACGGGGCCGCCGGGGACTAGGGGCCGGGGCCTGTGTGTATCTGTCATTTTAGGGGGGGGTTTTGCCATAATCGCCACGCTTGGCAGGCGGGTTGGCGATCGCAGTATTCGCAGTTGGTGATGCTCTCACGGAAAGATGCTGCTGCCCATCCTCCGTTCTTTCTATCCCTTAGTCGTCTCTTACGACACCCAAGGGAGGAGATGGGGTGGTGCTATTCTGGTGCGACACCACACACTACAACAGTGACAATAAAAGGTAGTAATTAATGGGCAACTACAACATAGTTTACAAAGTATTCCAATTTCACACAACTATTTTTAAACTCTACACATATATATGAGCGACACCAATAAAAAATTCCAATAAACTAAAATAAACGATAATGATCCATTATAATACATGATAATGACAGTTGATTTGTATTATCTTTATAAACACTATTATTAATGGAGTATGTTTTATAATAACTTATCTAAATTGTAGTATAGTCTTGAAATGGGTTATATTTTCAGATTTCAAACGTTCAATCACACACATAATTATTAAAATAAGTAGTAAACGATGCGCTATTTTTTTATATATAGCATAAAGATAAGATCTGCTGATCTCCATTTATGAAAATCTTCTTCCTCCTGCCCTTATCCTACATTATATAGGGTCAGCACAACATGTTGCATGTTGCAATAGTTATGGCTTAGTTTTTACAACCGCCCGCTTCAGGCAAGCCCTTTTTGGGGGAAAAAAAATCAGTCATCCTTTTTATTTATATACATATATATGTATAGAAACAACAATTTTGCATATGTTTATACGCACCAAGTACTCGGCCGAGAGCACTGTCTCGCCCGTTTGCTCGGTACGTGTGATCAAGGCATTAGCACTGTATTTAAAATAAGCCAGCACTATTTTGGCCTACCCCTTCCGGTCAGGGTCGCGTGGTGCTAGCATGGCAAGACACTCATTCTTTCTGTAATGAGCTAGTTTCCAAAATACGTAAACAGTGCCAACAGTGTCTTCTTTGTGTTTGTTACAAACAAGGAACCTGCGGTGTATAGTTTTATTGATCACCCAGGAGACATCTTAATAATGTTTAACAGAATGGAAGTTAATATACATAGTCAGGTCATAAATTCTGTCTCATGTTTAATGTAAAATAATTGTAACAAGTTTATTAATTATGTAACCATTCATATACCAAAATGAACTTAACAAAACATAGATTCTTATGACATTAAAGTTTATTCAAAATGACCTCCGTGATTTTGAATACAAGCCTTCAATCTGCGCGGCCAGTTGTCTATCGCAGCACGAACGAGGTCCATGTCAATATCGGCGGCTGCCTTAATCAAGAATGTCTTGAGTGACTCCAAATTGGGATGAGGCTTTGAGCACGCCTTTTCCTCCAAGTGTTGCCATATCTTGTAATCTAACGGATTCAAATCTGGACTGGAGGAGGGCCAGTCTTCGTGCCGGATGAAGTCGATTTCACGCGCCGCCAGCCAGTCTTGTGTGCTCTTCGCTCTATGAGCTGGCGCCGAATCTTGTTGGAATACCCAGTGCCTGTTATTGAACATGGTATGAGAAACAGGTTCCACAAGGTTCGTCAGGACTGTATTTTGATACACAACAGCATTCGTTTTTACACCTTTCTCACAAAAATGTACCTCTGTTAAGCCCCAATAACAAACTCCCAACCATACCATGAGCGAGGATGGAAAATGACCTCGTTGGACACGCGGAATACGGTTGCTCGCTTCTTCACTACTGTGTGCGTACACCTTATCATTTTGTTTGTTGTAGCTCTCTTCTACGGTAAACATTTTTTCATCCGAAAAAAGAATTTCCCGATATTTTTTTCCCGCGTACCGCTTCAACAAAGCGCGGCATCTCTTCAGTCTCAGGTCCATTAGACGAGCATTCAAACGATGTCCTGTTTTTCTTTGATATGCCCGAAGCCCTAAGTCTTCATTTAACACCCTTTTCACCGTGGTTCTGCTTAACCCCAACTGAAGGGCCAACAGTTTCTGCTTACGTTTGGGATTTCTTTGAATTCGTGCCTTCACAGCTTTTATCACTGCTGGAGTCCTAACAGACTGAGGGCGACCACTTCTTGACCTGTCATCTACACTAGAGTCTTCATTGTATCGTTTGATGGTACGATAAACGAATCTTTTGGTAATATTCAAATTTTTCAGTATGTTAAAAATTTGAATTGGCGCGTAACCGCAACGATGCAACGCAATAACTGCAACACGGTCTTCTTTAAGCGTCCACTCCATATTTAAAAATGAGTAAAATTCTAAAAGTTATACATTTTTATTTTCATGAACAATTCGAAATTCTAATTCAATAAACTTTTTTGTGGCCAGCATTCTAAAAGAAAAGTTTTTACTGTGTGACAATACTTATGACCTGACTAGGTATTCGTGGTCAGGGAATACACTACTCGCGGCAGATTCCTTGTTTGGGACCTGGGTCGCGGTTTCAGGTACCAATTTTTTATATAAAACAACAAATGTATACACAAATATTCACAATAACAAACAAAGGCAGATAAATATCAAAATATGTAAAGTATCTAAAGTGATGATATTAGACTTCTCATTTGACAACTCAATCATATTTCTAGTACACTAAGTGGTGACAATTGTGCATTTTGGAAAGGCGCGAGATAATTTACACTTTGTGTGTTCGCAGGAAAGGCTGTTACCGGTGCGTCGTCATGCACGAAAAACACAAAAACGTACTCCAGTACAAAGAAAGTGAGTATCCCCATTTGAGGCTCCATTTTCGCGAATCGTTTACCGCATTCGCTTGGCCCAACTATAACATAAAAGAAGTGAAATTGATCTTAACTAATCATGATTTATTCAAACGCCAGACAAATATCATAAATACAGTACGTTTTCCTTTTTTTATTGCTGTAGGATAGCAGACAGACTGACGGTTCACTTAGAATTTAGCAGTTACCGTCTCCAATGGGTGTTTGCAACGTCAGTGGCATCGCGAACACGCTGCTGTCCCATAAGGGTACAGGAACTTGGGTCACTAATGCCGGAACACAACACAGTTATTATGGCGGCATACTTAAGACCAAAGGTGGTCGCCATCCAGTGGGTTGTTTTGTTGCCTTTTACGACACGCCGACCCCGGCTGCAGAGATCAATATTCTTTCGCCGCCCCTGCACGGATCGCTTAGCATTTAGTATTTTTGTCGGGGCTATTTGTGGGTGAAGATGTTATTTTAACGCACCCACAGTTTATTGACGGACAAAGACCATAGCAGAAATGTTTACTTCATTCGGTAAAATGTGTGCATCTCCTTTGGAACTCGTATTTGTTTCGTAAATATTTGGGAAGCTCTGAGTGATAAAAAACCACTTAAATGATTTATCTTGTACAAAGCCGTACCGAAACGAAATAACGCTTTGTGGCACGCGAGATGTAGCCAGTGTCTAAATGTGTCAACTGTCGAGAACTAACCTTAGTTTATGTTCTATCGATTTTTTGAATATACAATGTTAGTCTGGAATAAATACTAAATAAATAATTTTGTTTCGGAAATTGGATGTGCCGACAAAATCGGATTCAGATATCTCAAAGCGAAATAATATCATCATCATCATCATTTCAGCCGGAAGACGCCCACTGCTGGACAAAGGCCTCCCCAAAGATCTCCACGATGATCGGTCCTGCGCTGCCCTCATCCAACCTATTCCGGCGATCTAGACCAGATCATCGGTCCATCTTGTGGGGGGCCTACCAACACTGCGTCTTCCGGTACGCGGTCGCCATTCGAGGACTTTTCTGCCCCAACGGCCATCAGTCCTTCGAGCTATGTGCCCAGCCCACTGCCACTTCAGTTTTGCAATCATCCGGGCTATGTCGGTTACTTCGGTTCTCCTGCGAATCTCCTCATTTCTGATTCGATCTCGCAGGGAAACTCCGAGCATAGCCCTCTCCATTGCCCTCTGAGCGACCATGAGCTTTCTCATAAGGCCCATAGTTAGCGACCACGTCTGCGTTCCGTATGTCATCACTGGCAACACACATTGGTCAAAAACCTTCGTCTTGAGACACTGCGGTATTTGGGACGAAAAGATTTTACGGAGCTTCCCGAACGCTGCCCATCCGAGTTGGATTCGACAAGTGACCTCTTTCGCGAAATTGGACCTGCCTAACTGGATCGTTTGACCCAAGTAGACGTATTCGTCAACAATTTCGAGAGTACAGTTCCCAACTGTTACGGGGGTAGGTGCGACATGGACATTAGACATGATCTTCGTCTTGTCCATATTCATTTTGAGACCTACTCCTTGGGAAGCTGTATTGAGGCTATCAAGCATATGGCTTAAGTCTTCCATGGTTTCAGCCATGATTACGATATCATCTGCGTAATAATATATTAATAATAATAATATAATAATATATTTTAATTTTATTTACACCTTAGTTGGCCTCTGGTTAGAATAATAGTGTCCTGTAATTAATTGCAATAAACACAAACATAAATTTAAACATTTGACGACCTCTGTGGCGTAACGGTACGCTCGCAGAGGTCACGGGTTCGAATCCCGTCTCGCGTCTGGCTGTTTATGTATAATATGTATTTATTTACAAAAAAAGTATAACTATGTACTATATCAGTTGTCTAGTACCCATAACACAGGTTATGCTACTTAGTTTGGACCTAGATGACGCTATGTGAATTGTCACAAAATATTTATTTATTTATTTGACAATATTATAATGTATTCAAATATAGCTAAAATAAAAGAAACTGACAATATTTTTCAATTTAATCTCGTTTTTTCCGACGACAAAAAAATACTTTTATTGAAGTCGATGGTTAGCTAATGTTACGAAAGGAAACTTATGCGAAAAAGAGAGGAATAAAATAATATTTGATTTTGAAATGATTTTTTTATTGCTGTGGAACAACAGACAAGCTGATGGTCCTCATATAGTAAGCAGTTACCATGTCGTACGGATGTTTGCGATATCAGGGGCACCGCTAATACGCTGCTGTCCGCGTCCCCGACGCAGACTGGAACACAACGTAAGGTAATTATGGGGCGCATATTTAGAGCGGTTGTGGTTGTTGCCTAGACGGGCTCGGAGCCCTGCGAGTACCATCCATCAAGGGTTGCTTAGAAGCCTTTGCGATAGGCCTCCTCTAGCCGCAGATGTTAGTAGGGGCGGGGCCCTAAACAGAGATAGATAAATATTTACTATATTATTTTTTTAAATTGACAATTGTGTAAGCATACTACCAGTTTATTGCACAATGGTATTTAATTGTTGTTAACGTAAATGTATGATTGCAGCATTCTGCCACAGGAGGGACGCGCTGCCGCACCTGTGCTCGCTGATCACGGGCGACGCCCTACTCTACTCCATGTTCAGGGAGAATGCTGACCCAGTCGACTGTCCACTGCGAGGACCCTTTTCCTTTACTTACAACAGGTGAATCATTTTCGATCAACAATTTATTAAATAAAATCAAATTATAAAAAATATTATAACATAATCGTATTTTCGTTGGCATGGTACGGGCATGTAATGAAGGCAGAAGGAGGGCTGACCACATTACTAGAAGAATGTTGAACCAGAAAGTAGATGGGTACAAGGAAAGAGGTATCAAGGTTTGTCAAGTGGCAGAAGAAGTAACCCCAAATGATTAGGACAATGTCAAGCTAATCAGGATAATCGTATTTAAATTTTTTATGACATTGACCAATATTATAAATTTAAGACAATATATTTTAGAGCTCCCTCACAGGTTTTCTTTAAGCTCTCAGTACATATTAATCGCCTGTTTCACGTATGAAATTCCATAACCTTTATTGCAGGACTGCAATAAATGAAAAACGAGGTTTAATTGCGTAGTTGTCCGCCGTACACAGCTCGATGTCAGATGTCTTAATTACACCGAAGCCCATCTGTCGTTAATTTTCCATCAACTCACTGTGCAATTAGCTCCACGCTGACGGCACCAATTGCAATGGCCTGTCCTGGCTTCGTGGTATAATTGCTTTTCCAGTTGGTGAGGATATGTAAATTGACGACGCCACTACGTTGTCAGATCCCAATCCCAGCTCACTCAAAAATGCTAATTGCACTGCCATATGCAATAAATATATTGCATATGGCAGCATATATTGCAACCTACCTTACTATTAAAGGCATATCGAGGGTATTGCCAAGTCGTGATCTTTAGACGATTCTAAAGAGTTGATTCAATTCATGACTTTGATTCCAAAGGTCGCATGAGTCAAGTCAGTCCCATTACTGTTGGCTGTCATTTTCTTGAGGCTCTTCTTAGCCCGAAAGTTTTCTTCAGAAATGTCTTAACATTTAAATCTGAAAATGTCTTAACATCCACTAATGTCGAAATGTGAAATTTCAGAGGCCATGGCGATTGCAAAAGTCCCGTTTCGTCGATCGAAAGCTGTACGGAAGAATCGCGGCTGCTCCTTAACTATCAAGCCTGCCCAGACGTATCTGGAACTGAAAGCACAGGTGGGCAAAATACATTACATGATACCAATGTGTAAGCAATAAGTAAGTAAACGTGATTTACTTCTAAATATTTGACAGTGAAAACTTTCACAACTCTCCGGAAGTTATTTGTAGTAAATTTATACATTGACCGTACACAATAGCTGATATCTTCTTGATTACACATCACAATCATAATTCATTGGATATGTTGCAAACATACAATGTAGTCTACAAGATATGATAGATATGAGTTCATTCCGAGCAGGCATCTTCGGGCAGAGTTCCAATAATAGATGGCGCACAATGTCTGGTCTTAGAATACTTTAGCCAAAATAACTTTACTGTTGTTTTTTATTTAAATATTGTTTAAGACTCGTTTCAAATTTTAAATCTTCTACAATACTTTATCAGTCCATTCATGTAGTCAAGGCAAACTTCAGCGAATTGTACAAGCCTAAACCATTCACAATGTACCAATTTTTTAGACATTACTTCCATAAATGTAGAACACTACCAGGAATATCAAAAAATTATAGTTAGCTCAGAACTCGACCTCGAGTGGATACTAGGCGTTGGTCATCTATTGCCCCGAATTCTAACCCACGACCTTTAAGTCGGGAGCGTATACTTAAGTCCTTGGACCACAAAGACTTCAATTTTTGCAAATTTATTCATTTTTCGTTTCAACGAAAACTACTTGAAAGCATTTCTCCAGTCTTTCCACTCTTTGTTGCAACAAACTAAAACGTCAAAACGTGAGTCTCTTAGATTGTTACACATAATAATTTCCCCCAGTGTTCCCCCTTTCGCCCGTGGTGGTATCTATATAAGTTATTTGTGCAGGCGTCTGTCGCGATTGTCTCTCGAGCAACGCTCCTCTCTATTTCAAGTGATAAATCTTAGAAAATTATTGTATTTTGCTTCACTTGGCTACGGTTCCGCTGAATATACGAGTATTGTTATTTTAACTACTTATACTCGGTTCAGCTTAGTCACTGTCTATGAAAAACAGACTGTTGCGGCACTGAATCATCTCTCAAATCGGAATGATCTTTAAGATTGTTTTGCCATTAAACAATAGAACACTATAAAAAACGATCGGTTTATAAAAGGATTAAGTTTTACTCCAGTTATTTGGAAATACAGAGTTACATTTAAATGTTTTAAGGACATACCCTGTCGGTATTTATAAATTCTTGTTCCAGATAAGTTTGTCAGTAACACCCTAAAATATGATTAACGTCATTTTCTTACATTATAGAAGGAAAAAATTGGCGGCATTCATGTTCTTACTGCTTTCTCTCGAATTAAATCACAATTCCTCAAAGCTACTTTATAAAGACAGACACAGTAACAAACTAATAAAATGTATCAAATTACGTAAAAGAGACCATCGTCTTAGCTTGTCTCAAAGATACGTCTTAAAATACGCTCGACTACTGTAGGTTTACGACCCAGATTCATACAACCAGTAATGTATTATTTATCTGCTCGCAACAATAATATTTGTATTTTATTTTACAGTCGAAGAGCTAGAATGCTTAGCGACATGGAAAGAGGGCAGCCTTAGGTTCTTAGTTGGGAAACTGCACCACAACCATGCCACCAGCAACGAAGATCGCTATCGGTGCTTCGTTTACGAGAAGAGTAATGACATAGGTACGTTTCAAATTCAAATATTCTTTATTTGCATAAACACAGAATACACTTTTGCCCATCAATGCGTCTTATGTTGGGGCATGCTATGCAAAGTCGGTTGTTGTCTCGTCTAGTATAGATAGATTCAAATAAGAATAGGAACGTCAATGACAGAGGTCATAGATAGAGATCTATCAAATATGTCACTAGACATGAAAAGTACGGTTTGAAACGAAACCTTTTTTGCGTATCAATAATGGTGAGTGGAATTGAAGTCATAAATACAGGTAACATACCTAATTTTATTTTAAGCAACAATTAGTGGAATAAATATCAAAAACCTATGCTATGACGTCACAACATGGCGCAAAGTCGATCCTATTCTTATTTGAAACGCATTACAACGCAGCCATTATTATATACGTTTTAATATAATATGGTAAACGGGTATCCCTAGATTTTTGGTTAAACATAGCTCATTGGGAGAAAGTTTTATCTTTGATGATGAAAACACTGAGAGAGATGTCAAAAGAGGGGTAAGAAGGTCATGTCATGTCAGGTTACGAGTTATGTTGTACTGTGTTTAACGAAACTAAAAGGATTGTTGCAAAATCGACGGAACTTTAACGGATTCCCGCAACTAATGATAACTAAAACATTTAAACCGAAAATTAGTTTTCATAATATTTGATTTTTCTGAATGCTTCCAGAATTAATTTTCAATTGGACAAACATGTCACTTATATGAATAGATATAATATTCAATTAATTTTAAAATTATTGAAATTATGTATTTTATGTTGTCAAAGTCTGTTGTTTTTTATCCTTAATCGCTTAATATAAACCTTAATAAACAAATGAATAATTTGTTATTTAAATCTAGGATAGTCGCAACTGTTAATTATTATTCTATATCACAAAATTGTGCACTGCGCAAAACCAGCTTATATCACATTTATTTCTTTTGATATTTCTGAGAAATAAATGTTCACAAACCCTAATTATAAAGTGTATCTAAGGCATACTAATAATACTTATTTAGTTTGGGTACAGAGTCTAGTCATATTATGCCAACAACTTGGTGGAGAATGAAATAAAATGAATTTCATTTGTTTGATTTTTACAAATATACTAGCTGTGCCCGCGACTCCGTCCGCGTGGAATAGTGACCTTATCACTAAGGGGTATGAAAAATAGATGTTGGTCGATTCTCAGACCTACTCAATATGCTCACAAAATTTCATGAGAATCGGGCAAGCCGTTTCGGAAGAGTACGGGAACGAACATTGTGACACGAGAATTTTATATATAAGATTAATAGTTCCAAATTTACGTACAAGGTCTTAACTGACTGGACGTACACATATTAATTATGAATGATTAAGTTGAAAGTATATAATTACTATAAGAATGATATATGCATAAATACAAAATTTCTAGGACTTCATATTGATTCAAATTTAAATTGGAAAAGTCATATCGAGCACTTGAGTAAGAGACTTAATCAATATTCCTACGCATTATACATGTTATCAAAGGTATCCAATACACCTACGGTAGTAACAGCTTATCATGGCTATGTCACATCACTTTTGCGATACGGCATCCTGTTCTGGGGTAACTCTACTGACAAGGAAATTGTGTTCAGGTCACAAAAAAGATGTATAAGAGCTATATTTAAATTGAAAATTACAGATAGTTGTAAACCATACTTCCAACAACTAAAAGTACTAACTCTGCCATCTCTATACATATTTGAAGTCATACAATTTGTGAGGAGTAACAAACATCTGTTTAGATTTTTTAAAAGCTCTAGAAATAAAAATAACATATGTTGTCCAATAAATAACACAGCTTTCCTAAATAAAAGTATATTTTGTATGGCTCCACGAATTTATAATCATCTACCTGGTGAACTTCTAGACCTACAATCAAATAATATTTTTAAATATCGTCTCAAGAAATTGTTAATTGAGAAATCATATTACAAAATAAGTGACTATTTGGATGACAAATTGAGTAATGACAAAATGTAGAATTAATTGTGACATTATAACAATTCTAACAAAGACATTATCCTTATAATTTATTATTTACACTTAAAATGTATTCTGTTTGGTATCTTTTGACATTAAATCCATGTATAACCTAATGTTTTAAATAATTACAGTTAATGGTTTTATGTTATAATTCATGAAATAATATATTTGTGTATAATAATATTGTACACCCTAAGGGGTAAACTGTTGAAACAATCTAAATGTAAACCATCTCTGTATGTACACAGTTCTGACAATAAAAAGTATCTTATCTTATATTAATTTAAAAAGGCGTTATAAAATGTATCCGCATACGGCAGCGTGTTGGCGAGGCCCCTAGCGTCGCAGACATACGTAAGCGAGGGTGACTACTTATTTTAAGGGGGCCGTCAGCCTATCTGCTGTGTCACAGCAATAAATAAGATGTGTGTCCAGATGGCGCATAAAATATATAGCAAAATAGACAAAGGTGTTATTTCACTTATCAGCGCTGGAATGGTGTCTATTTACTTTTTTCTCGTATACATGTTTTAGGTACAGCCACAACCCCTAGTTCTGAAGATGAGGTGGAATACAGAGTGGCGCAGTCGGGCGATGCCACCTGCAACGGCCTCTTCAGCGCAACCGAAGGTTCCAGAACGATGGCTTTGAAAAGGGGTATTTATTGTAATGCATCTATAATATTTAAAACAGTAAGCAAAATGTTAAGCGTCCACCAGGCCTCGGCAGGTCCGAGCATAAACAGTGCAGCATTTATTATATTAAATTTAAATACATAAATTAAGTTTGTGAAGTCATGTATTGTAAAACTAGTGGAATAAAATGAAGCCTGTTTCACGTATACTTGTCATTACGCATTTATCTACTATTCATGTCTTTTGCACATTGGACTGGCTGCCGGATCCTTCTAAGTGAACTTTTGGGGGTCCACCGCAACGCTAGTTTCCCAGATACATTTGAATTTTGCTAACTCGTTCGGTGACGTTTCGCAGTGTCGGTGCGCTTCAACTGCCAGTTTCCGTCGTGGATGACGTTCTCGCAGACGTGGCACACGCTGGACTTCGGCAGCAACTACACGTTTTCGCAGCGCAACGCCACGCTGCGCATCGCTGAGCTGTCGGGCGCAGACGCCAAAGTCTACTGCGTGGCGCTCAAGGCCAGCTCGCCGAGCGGCAACTCCGTCGCGCTTGTCGCCCACTGGCAGCACCATTGGTCAGTTGCACACTGCATACTTTTGAAATATAACATTAACAAGACACAAGACTTTTAGCTATCTTCTACTACGAATTGCCGCAACAGGTATTATATGAATATAATAAAATTCTACTGTTCGCGGTATCTTTGTTTTGCGTGACGATTAAATAAAAAACGGTGTATGTAGACTTTGTTTTCAATTATTTGTTTAGAAGTATTTACGACTTATAGATTTGTATTATAATTAAAAGGACACAAAAACTACACGCTAAGTTTAATAGAAATCATCATGGTCATTGTTTAGGATGTCAAAAGTGCAAGGAAACGGAAACGAAGATTTACTACGAAATCAATCGATATATCAAAGTGAATCAAAAAGTACTGGCTTGCACATATTTCAGTGTCTCCCGATACGTGTGTGTGGTTTTGTATCGTCGCGACACGTACATCGCAGAGTTGCAGCGCGGCTCGTCGGCCATGCGGCCCGACGACGCCTGCGCACCCGAACACTTCAACGCCGTTACCGCCCCCTATGTTACTCTAGTTGGTGAGTTGAACACAAATCCGCTGTCTGCGGACCATTAAAGCTAAATGATACATCGAGATCTCGACTTATTCAAAGTAAGCCTCAAATATAAATGATAGTTATAGTAAATTATCAAAATTAGATTCCAGTATCACAACTACAAATTAAATGTTTGAAAATTTGAAAAGTTGACAACGTGAAGATAATAAAAAAACAAATAATGTTCAAATATAATCCACCAAGTGGATTCTCAGTATAAATCATGTCCGTTTAAATTCGTCGCAGACAAATAAGTCGCAGATCTTCAGTCTAGAACTGCAACAGGTATCTATATAAGTACCTAGTGTTGCCAGTGTCCGTGTCAGCAATTACTTTAGCTTTTCACTCTATGGTAATTGTGATAGTAATTTTGGAGTGATTGGACACATCCCGCGTCGGAGCCGTCGCGCCGATTATTCTAGATGATCGTCCCTAAGTCCCGTTTCCAGTGCAGAGCTAACAGTTTTATTACCGACTATAATGTAGCTCTGTAAACGAAGCCCTTTTCATTATATTATAATGGGCAAAACATAGAATCGCGTTCGCCAACTCCACTCTCCCGGTGGGAAATGTATTTGAAACCTATCAACAAAATATGCCAGGAACTGATTCACTTGTGACAAGTTCTTTTGATTGATAACAAATATTAATTTAATATTGCAGCAAGCAATCCCGAATCTAAGGAGTGTCCGTATTCCGGCAAGTACACGATAGACAACCGACGTTCGAGAAGAATACGATCGCTGGATGCCGACAGAGAAAACCACAATAAACGTGACAAAAGTTACCATTACGTTCGCAGGAACGGAAGTAGACTGTTCAATTTTAGTGCTAAGAACCTATCGAGTACCCCTATGCTGAGGAGTAGGAGACAAGTGGAGTCCGTAGCCTGCGACAGTGAAAATTACGACAAACTCGAAGTTGGTTGTAATTCGGTGAAAAACATGGAGTTTTATTCCACGTGCGGCAACAGAGATGCGGTTACCGGTAAGTTGCAATTAATTTAGTTGCGTCCCTTAACTCGTGTTACAAGAACATTTAAATAGTCTAAGGATAAGTAGTGCACTACTATTCAAAAAATATGTACAAAAGCAAGTATTAAGTATCAAAGGAGGTAGATTCCGATCGAATTCTGTTAATAGTCTATCATACATAGGTATATATAGAATCAGGTAATTTTCCATTCATCTACTTTACGGTGCAGTTAGATTATATTCAAATATTGAAGACCACAAGCTGTACTCATTAGTTTAATCTCCAAAGAACTTCGCACTTAGTGCATTAAATGCAGTGCAATAACGATGACATTTCTTTTATTATAGATAATATATTCATGTGTGATGAATTAAGCATCAGCTGCAGTCAACACTAGAAAATTTAACAAAAATAAAATATTCTTTGATCAACTTTAAGAATAGCACTACTCATTGAATCTTATGAACTTGAAATATATATATGTTAATGGGTTACTCGTTTGATGATGGATACCAGATTAACACAGAAATGATTTAAACTCATTATTTATATACTCTCTTCCATTGTCTGAGCGCAATATCTTTATTTTTTTTTTTTTATTAGTTTCATTTTCAACTAAATACTTGAATTCTTGAAACTCATGATTGAACTTATGTTATCATAATGTATTATGTTAGTCCTTCATCATCATTACATCGTCAAATCGTGGTTGCATGCCAAAATTCGACTTCGGTGCCTGGGGTTCGCTTTTCGTTTTTTCTCCATTTCGCACTGTCTTTGACATCTCATATAGTAAGTCCATTGGCACGCATATTATCTTTTGCGACGTCAAACCTGCATTTTTTAGGTCTACCATTCCTGCCCGGGACTGATGGAGGCGGCATGGTTAGGCATTTATTCCCCACGTGGGTAGCCGGTTGCCGCCAAACGCGGTTATACGACGCAATGCAACGACGACATGAAGGCTACCGCGGAGACGGAAGTTTCTAACGCGGTTGTTCTGCGTCACTCCACACATCGACCATAGTATATTCATCTCCGTGACACGCAGTTATGTTGCTCTAGCATCGACCACGTTTCACATCAAAGTATATGAAAGAACAGGCCTACTAAAGGTTTTCTTGATCTGTCCCTTCAAAGTAACCAGCATCTTGGGGTCACAAATGACACCAGTCACCTCGCCCCATTTGACACCCACGGCAGCAAAAGTACAATCAATGTCACCAGACGCGTGAAATGCAGATCCCAGGTATTTGATCGTCTCGGCCTATGCGCATTGCGCACGGGTGTGGGATCTGTAGTTACAGGCCAAGTACTCGGCGTCACGACACTTAGTAAAAATAGTGTTATTTCTTGGGCCATACATTTCCTTCGTCCACAATACACACCAGGTAACAACGTTGTGAGTGGGTTCTGATGGTTCCAGCATACACATGCCACGGGGGGTGGTACGAAGAGGGCGCGTCGTTCGTGGTGACGACGCCGGTGACGCGCGACAGCACGGCTGCGCGCCGCTATTGCTTCGTGGTGCGCGAAGCAGCCGGCGCCGGCGCGCTGCAGGTGGCGCGCTCGCCCGCTAACTGCGAGCGCACCACTCCCCACAGGGGGATCTTCGACGTCACTGCTATCGGTGAGTATCCGTGCATTGTACCAATGCCGTCGCCTTGCATCAAACACAGCCAAGTACATACACAGACAACACAACTAAAACGATCATTTTCAGGCTGGTCATATATATTCTACTATTATTATTAGACCTTAAAATTGTGAATCCAATCTCCTACCAATCCTATTAAATCACACTTTTTCAGTTACCTACATTTTAATACACTATCACAGACGCTCATGTACATTTTATTGTAAGACTTGACATTTGACTCTCAAACTGATGTGAAATATGGAAGGACGAGTCTTTCGTGCTTTCAAGTAATTATATGCATGACTAATGAAGAACTAGTAAATTCTACTGCTTACCACAACAAATTAACTACGTATTACCGCTAACCTAAAAGTAAATTGGATTTTGATTTGTGCATAATATATATTACTACTATGCTTTTACTTCAGAGCTTGAAAAACTAAGTATTGCCGCAACGCAAATCTGCGTATCAAATTATGTAGCATGAAAGAACTTCCATGATACGGCCTTAAAAAGAAACAAAAGAAAAACACATGAAGCAGACTCATTCGAGTTCAATGAAATTAAATTCGAACATGAGTCTTTTATTCGTGCAAGTTGTTCATAACATACAAATTGTTTATGTACCACTAGCCGGTTCCGCCCGCTTCGCTGCTCGAATAACAGAAACAAGTAAATCGAAAAAATATGAGAAATTTTCGTACGCATGCGCACTACACAACTTGCCCCACTTCTCCGCGGCAAGGAAAACACACATCACTGAAAACGTAGTGCTTATAAAAATCTTTGTTTCTTAAAACTTTAATAAATTTGATTAGGGCCAAGTGTCTAAGAAATAAAACTTAGAAAAGTTTAAAGTTGAAGTTGCATGAAGCCAGAGTTATTCCTGTGTATTGCAGTGGCTCAACAAAGAGACAACTCACAACAGAAAGTGAACTGTATGTACTACTACGACTATTACTGAGATGATTGTTAATGTGTGTGTACTGTTTCAGGTGAATGCCAAGACCAGTCCAGCAGTCAGCCCTCCCTGCATGTTCCAAAACTGGTGGTTTTACTTCAAATAATAATACTAATTTTAATACCACAGAGATGATTTACAATTATTAATTAATTTTACACAGTGTATTGACAAAATATTTGAAGTGAAATGTGTTTTATTAAAACCGCAAGGAGCTATCCAAATGTATTTCACTTTTTCACAAAATCAATTATTGTTTACAACATATTGATATAAATCAATAAAATAGAATACAGATCATTTCAAATATCTCATTATTTATTCAGTTACATTGGACCCCTAATTTGTAATTAAAGCTATTTACTACTAATTAGAACACATATTATTATTTTGTATTTTGTTATATTTTAACATATTTTGTCTCAGTTATAGAGAATTATAGTCTTTGATTCTTCGATCAATAATAGTACTATTTGTGATCGAAGCTTCGATCGTACTATTATTGATCGAAGATTAAAGTAATTCAAAAACAATTCATAATGTGATGTCACATTTTTGGAAGATTGCTGAAATACTATTAACCTGTGTACATTCTATTTAGTTGTCTTTCTGTAAGATCAGTCGGCAGAAATAGTTTAATGCCCATGTTGTATTAATAATTCAATTTTTTTTCTATTCTCATTACTACTATATGCTCAAATTTGTAATAAACTAACAATTGTCTTCATGTAGCTACAAATATTATGGTTTACGCCTTTTGTTGATTATTAAAAAAACTCAACTATCAATTAAACTCGGCACTCAACTAAACTTGGAAATCTACAATACAAATTTGCAATTTCGTTTTTTACTATAGTAGGTGTGGTTGTATTCCACAAAAATAAAATAAATTCAGCAAAGGGTTGTGAATAGTTGTCTTGTTGTGCATTTTAACGTACCTATTAATACTATGCTAAATGTTTTAATACTGTTTCATTTTCCCGATTTATAGTCCAGGCGGTGATGGTTTGATAGATATCGTTCTGGTTAAAAATTAATAAAACCTACTACTTAGGTATTTGCATTTTTTTTAAGTTAGACTTAGGCCGACTTGCACAACCAATCACTAAACCGATTTAGCGCTAAACTTATTTAAATTGTCATTCTGTCCCTGTCAAAGGTTATCAATGTGACAGGGACAGAATGAGGATTAAAATAAGTTTAGCGCTAAATCGGTTTAGTGATTGGTCGAGCAAGCCGGCCTAAAACAAGAACTAGGTAATATTATTAGCAATTTATTTATATTTAACAATAGAATTTATGGTATAAAACCTACACTGCCACAAAGCAATATTAACTTTGATGGGTAATATTAGAAATGAATTTAAGGCACAAAAGTTTTTAAGGTTTTTTGACACAAAATAAATATGCAAAGAAACAGACACTAAAATTGTATCGCAATCCGCATCAAAGAATTATTTTGCTTTGCTTTTAAGAGATCAGACATTGACAGTGCGCTCCGATGACAGTGACAATAGAGTGTCTACTTATAGACGCATTCAAAAATATTTTTATGACTGTTCCCTAAATATAAAATTATTTTAAATTTCAAAACTCCTCCCCTTTCTACGGTTTATACAGGTGAAGAGCAATTGCCATTCTAGAAGCAGTCATATTTATAAAGCTGCCATTCTATGTAATTCTTTAAGTTGCTTTCAAGAAATTATTAAACTTCTTTAACATCTTAGGAGAATACTTATTTGGATTCTAAGCCACTGAGGATTCAGCAGTAATAAGTTTGTGGACTGCAAAGAAAGCTGTCAGCTTTTGTTGCAACAAATACAATAAATTAATAACACCGAGACTGGTGTTTCTTGGCCAGACCCCAAATGTTAGTCACTGGAACTCTGGAAAAACTCTGTTTATTCTATTGTCATACATTATGGCTTACTAACCTTCTTCTCCGTAACTTCCTTGCTTTAAATAAAATAAATTTGTAATTAATTTAACATAAGTCACCTTGTCTTCAGTTTCTCAAAAAATATTACAGCAAACCAAGAATTTATTTCTTACTTATGGGGCCATCCATAAATTACGTCACACGAATTTTAGAACTTTTTAAGCCTTCCTCCCGTACTTACTTATCACAGGTTGCCACATTTTTAGAACCCCCTCCCCCTGATGTGACGTCACACATTTTTCAATTTTATGCGTGTACCTATTTAAAAATAATCAAAAGAAAAAGGTATTTTCATATTTTTCTTATTTTCATTAAATAATCTTTAATAAAATCAACATAAAGTCAAATATTTTAGATAACAGAGAAAGCAAACGACTAGTTAGGAAACAATCAACGACTAATTATGTTAATTAAAGACACAAAACTAAATCATCTTGTGTCCATGGACTTCAGACCCACTCCTTCATAATTATTTCTTAATCATTAATTAATATCGCGACGTCACAAAGCTTTTAACCCTCACTGCCCCTTGTCACACAATGTCACATTCCGGTAATAGGCTCCCCCCCACTTAACATGTGACGTAATTTATGGATGATCCCTAAAGCAGTTTTTGCTATTCCATCACCTGGCAAAATCAGTGCTAAAAGCATTGGAGCTATATAACAAAACTAACCACGATTGTTTCCTTCACTAAATAACTGTAATCTTGTATTGAAAGAATTTAATTAGTTATTATTAAAACAGCCTATTTATTGTGTGTTACACACGAGATAGGCAATTATGCAAACTATGTTCGCATTACTTTGACGGCAAAATTATATCAACATTGTATTTTTCTTACCATATATAATATATAGTAAATATTGCTATCTAGTTTATTTTAACAGTAAAGAAGCTTAGAATGTACAAAATAATGTAAACTTGTTATTACGTAGTTAGAATAATTTAGCACTATCTTAAGCTTAAATTAAATTTTAGTTTATTTTTGTATCATGAAAATAGAAAAAGAATACTCGATATTTATTCAAAATGTATATTTTGGTTTTATATATAATTTTTTTTTAATATTTATTAATGTATGCTATATAACACTATATATTGAAGGACCCCAAAATTACAAACATATGTTACTGTAAAGACCTGTTTGTTAAATTGTAGTTATAACTCGATAGCTAAATAACTAATATACATCATACATATTTTTATTGTTATTTTTTCCTTAACCACATTATGGTACAATAAATTGCTGCATTTATCAAATCTCTAAAATGAAAGTGATGATTTACCTGTACAAGGTACAATAATTGTAGACATATGGACTTTTCGAAAAGTCTACATTTAGTTAACGGGCTTTTACTTTAACATATACATTAATTATTTTAGTTATCTTAAAAATATATTATGTGTAATTTTATCATTACTATGATATACTATTCAGAGAGGAAGTAAATATTCAATTTATTTTTATGTTCAATTAAAATGGGGTCTATTGTTACATTTGCACCATGTAATGGTTGCTTATAAAGTTTGTACGAGTTTGTTACAAATTTTCAAGAGAAAGCAATGTTTTCTCGAATCAAGCAATACTATTTGTAGGTAAGTAAAATAAGAGTGAATTAGCTAAGTAAAAACGAATACTAAATTTGAAGACAATGTAAAATTAATATAAGCCGTTGATGGTTGATTGCTGGATTGTGCATCCAACTATTTTATATGCCAATAATGGCGAAACATGTACACTGACATAATTTGTGAATCTTAATTTCATATTTCATACAAATAAATTATTAAAAAACTACAATGACTTCCTTTTTATCTTTAATATTCTGTTCGTAACAAACGTTTATTCTTTAGAAAAGTTTTTTTTTCTAATAAATAGCTTTAGACATTGCGTAAATTTATAATGAATACTAAAAATTGAAGCAATATCTCTACAAATGTCAACATTAGCAAATTATGAGTTTGGAAACACTTTTCAATGATCAATCATCAATATGAAATCGCGACAGCAATAATAATATATTTGTATTTTTAGCTATTGAGCGTTAAATTTTTAATAGTTAGTAGACTTTGTGAATAATGGAGCTAGTGTTGTTGTTTTATAATGTGACAGGGAGATGTTTCTTTGAGGTTACAAAGTGAATGAAATCAGCAAATCAACTTCAACAATATGATGCTGATTATATTTGAATCCATTATTATTTTGTTTGAATTGTGTGATATAGATACATTGAATTAAGTATATAGTCGTCAGCATGGAATAAATAAACTGCGAAACACGATTTTGATTTTTAATTTAACCTTGTTCACTGCATTATTTTTATTACTTATACTACTACTAAATTAAAATATTTTTTTCAATACCAAGCACAAAATAAAGTAAGCTTAATTAATGGCTCACATAAGTTTAAAAAACTTGGGTTATATTCATCATCGTCTTAAATTTAAAAACCTGCATCGTAAGTCTGCGCTCCATAATTAACGGATAATTAATTATTAATTTGAAATGGTAGGTAAATAATAGACCAGTGCGGCACCAATAATCTTATTGCCAAGTACATGACGGTGATGGTGAGTGTTTGGAGGTGCAGGAGTTCCTCGCCTCCAATAGGTTTGTTGTTGAGGCAGAGTTCTTCTTCGGAGGTCTTCTTGGGAGACCTCCGAAGTAGTGTTCTAATAAAATTTGTTTCCTGGATTTCGTCTTCCAGGGTTTGGGGGCGCAACGCGAGCGCGTGCTCCGTGATGCGGAGCACTTGCTGGGGGCACGAGTGTTGGACTCTAAAACCAAACTGCTCGTCGGGGATCAGCTTATTTTCATAAGTGAAGTCTCTGAGTCTGCTCAAGAGGAGGCGTTCGTACAGCTTGCCCAACGCGCTGAGCAAGCTGATCGGACGATAGCTGCTGGGTTTAGCAGCGGGCTTTCCTGGTTTTCGGATGCTGATGACGTCGACTTCCTTCCAGGCGGAGGGAAAGGAACAGTTATTTATGACGGCATTGAAGATGCTCACAAGTAGCTCAAGCTTGAGCTACTCTTGAGAGTAGCTTGAGCAGCCTGTTGGGGATGCTGTCGGCCCCGGGAGCTTTCCGGGGCCTGAGACCTTTGATTAGATCCTATACCTCTTTTACCGTAACCGGCTCGAGTGAGTCTTTCGCGGGAAGGGAGGGAAGGGAGAAGCTGGCACATCTCCAACCAGCATTGGTCAATCGCTCGTCTCCGCTGCTCCTGCACGACAACGCGCGACCTCATACTGCACAGCAGACGGTCTCCAAGTTGCAAGAACTGGGGTTGGAAGTTCTCCGTCATCCGCCCTACTCACCAGACCTTGCGCCTACAGACTACTACTTTTTCCAGAATTTGGATAACTTCTTGGCGGGAAAAAAATTCAATACCCGAGAGGCAGTACAAAATGCCTTTGAAGAATTTGTTGCCTTCCGTCCAGCCAATTTCTTTAAGAAGGGCATCTATAAACTGCCACTGCGTTGGCAAAGATGCATTGATTGCATGGGTGATTACTTTTATTAATACAAATAAAAAATACATGAAAAAATTCGTTTAAATGTTATCATACAAAACGAAAATTTCCTAAGTAAAGACCTAATATAAAACACAAAATGAAATAAATAAAAAGAAGCTCAGGGCATACATTACGACCATATTCTCGTTCTTCCAAGCTTTTCAAAAACTGCGAAATCTGATACATTATGATGAGTGAAGCATTTCCGTTTAAATAGAGTTTTTATAAGGGCCGGGCGCCTGCAGTCTAACCTTTGGAATGTAGATGCCCTTCCGTTGCTTTCTGTAAACTTGCGAAAGGTGAAACCCTTTTGTCGCAAATAGACCTATTTTATCTCTAGTTGGGACCACACGGCCCGTATAATTTCCTTTCGTGACAATTAATAAAATTTTATTATTAGTGTACTAGATATTTGCAGTATGCCCGATGTTAGTGGCCCCTTGTCCAATAACGTGCTATGAAGATCCACCTATGTGCTGTCCCTGCTTGCCACGATGTCCTTTGTCAAAGGTTATGTATGGATGTGAAAGAAGCCGCGAGTTTCAAGGCCGCTAACAAGCAGCGTAGCGCGGGTGACGGCCGCCCAGGGCGGAGACAATTTTGCCGCCCTTTTATTTAGGTATTTCAATTTAATGCATACTATATCTATACTAGGAGTTTAAAGAGGTAAAGTTTGTGTGTTTGGGACGTTGTAGGTGGTAATCTCTGGATCTACTGAACCGATTTTGAAAATTTATTTTTGTGTTGGAAAGCCCATTTAATAAGGAATGATAAAGGCTATCTAACATCACGCTAGAACCAATAGGAGCAGAGAGGTAATGAAAAATCTGTCCGTGTTGAGCCGGATGAGCCTGCTAGTATTACATCTGGATAACTTTTCGGTAAGAACCGTCATCATTATTTTGCATTTTGCATATATAGGTTAGATTCATTTTGTAGCAGCACCAAAATTTCATTTATTATACATGTCAAACACAAAATAAACTATGGGGAATCCCCGTAAATCAGATAAGACGGTGTTGCCAGCAGTCGCTACAAAATATCATTCAAAGAAAGGGGATTCCCTGAATTCGTCACAGAAAATATGAAATGGTGCAAATATTATATTATTTATTGTGAAATTTTGCCGCCCCCTAAAAAGTGCCGCCCGGGGCGGGCTGCTCTAACTTGCCAAGAGGAAGATTGCTGTAAGCCACCACCAAAATATATGAAGATGGACGCATTGTGCGCAAGCTGCCTGTGTTTGCATTCAAGCGCAACGGAATGCAGGACCAAAAGCATTCGAAGAAATTCGCTTAGCACTGCGAATTTCTTATTTAGAAGTCCTCGTGACGTAGTCGTTGAATATGAATTGTGCGCGGACCCCGTAAAAGTCGGTGACCCGGCAAAAGTGCCACTCTGCACACCCAGACCCACATTCGGATGTTGTTTTCTCAAGAAGAAACCATTAAAAATGTCGCTTGAGGATAAATTAGATGATTGACAACCAAATTTCGTGTCCTACTTTCAATGTCAAACGAGAAAACTAATTTTATTAAGAAAGGATGACAGATTTTTCCCCAAAAAGGGCTAACGTCTGGCAGGCGGCCGGTTGTATAAAATAAGCCACAACTATTAGAACATGTAATATGTTGTGCCGACCCTATATAATGTGGATTATGGACAGAAGGAAGAAGAAAAAGAGTGTATAAATATACCAGACCCCAAGATCAAACCAATTATACCAGACATTGTGTTAATAAACTACATATATGTAAATTTTTCGTGTTTTATAATATAATGTTATAAAAATATAATGTTGTGATTATTTTACTATTATAAAAGATACATAGATGTAATGTAAAGGTAGTCATGATCATAACGTTAGAATATATATTAAATCTATCACGAACGCAGCTGTAACACAGTGCAACCAACGCTCAAATTATTTTTGGTGCTGCCAACACAAACATTGTATATGTCATGCGTATATTTTCTTGCTTGGCTTGCTTGCTTGCTGCATACCTTGCTTACGCGCGTCGTTAGACAATCGGCCCGTTTGTCTGTTTATCAATAAATAACATTAGTCGTATATAACTAAAACATAATAACTATCCCTATCGTTGGTTTTATCCAACGAAAACTGGAAAGGTCGAGGTTTTGTATATTGCATTGTGAAAGTGACATCGTGAAAAGCTTAGCATAGTTTTTATCTGGAAATTATAATGCTAAATCGTATATTTACGATTACCGTCCGTTCGTAAGGTGTCGTGGAAGCTGACAATGTTTACCGTGGTTAACAGTTCGTTTTTAGTTGAGGACACTTGAGCGGTGATGATGTCCGAAGCGGGATGAATTGATCATCAGCAGTTATAATGCAACAAGAGTGCGGGGAAGTCGTTCGGAGCAAGTACGAGCGGCGGAAGCCTAGTAAAGTGTTAAAGATAGCAGAGAGTTTCACTAATCTAGATGAGACTGCGAAGGCAGGTCGGTTCGTGAGGGGTCCTCACTCGAGGGTCGGGCGGCGGTTCCGGGACGAGAGGACCAAGCGCGCGGTGTGTTGTGATGATGATTGTGATAAGGAGTCAGGTGTCAGTGAGGATTTCGAAAGACTTGGTGATAGGAGGGTCACAGGATCTTCGTGCACAGCACTGAGGACCGCTGTGGCAGCTCTCTATCCGTTTGACGACTTTGTGCTGGAGAAAATCGGCACCGGATTCTTTTCGGAAGTTTTCAAAGTGAGTACCTGTTTATTTTGAGAATGAATTCTAAGTCTGAAGTAGCACTGCATTTGTGGTTGGTTACATTACAAACACTTTTATTTTTTAAATATCTTTAGGTTTTTAATCTTACTTTATTTTATTTATCCTAGATATCGTTATTTTTTGCCAACCATGATGATTCTTAATTAAAATAATTTCAAGAAGATCAAAGCAATGTGCTTTGATCTTCTGGCAAACAATTGATGCTATATTGCCTATTAGCAGAACTGAGAGTCTTAAAATGTTATTACCTATGTATTACTATGTCAAAGTCAATCAATTGTAAAAGACTTGAATAAAATGACATTTGAAAATGTGAGGACATTCATTTTTCAAAACATATCATAGATCACAACCGGTATATAATGTTTGTTGGTTAAATTGTATCCGGTTTTGAATTTAAATCAGCGTTAAATTCCAGTTGCAAGCCAAACTTCCACTTTGGTCTGCTTTCTCACTTTAGCTTTTTAGGTACTTGATCAGCGCCATTAACAATATTAAGCCACCACTTTTTGATTTGTTCCATGTTGTGGGGCCCCAGCTAATAATTTATCCACTATTAAATATTCCTATATATGTTTACTACTAATTGTAAGAAACTGTGTGAACCTCAAAATGATAAAGTTGAAGGTTGCTACCCGTGAACTAGAAAAGAAGCAGTTTGTCTTATTTTTATAACTTATTCCACCAATTTGTATTGAGTATACTTAACATTTCTTTGTTTCGGCTTTCTTATTTTTCAATCTATCACTTGCCTTGTGGCAGTTATGAAATTATAATAATTTTATTCAACATGTAGATGGATACTTACAAAGCTTTTGTTACCTTCATATTCATCAATCTTAGTTTTTAATATGTGTTTATGTTATTAGTTATTATTAAATTCTAAACATATCTTTTATAGTTAGTATTTTTTACATTGTTGAGTCACAGAAGTCAATACAATAAATATTAATTAAATTGATTATTGGGGAGTTTCTTAACTTTCGCATTTTGATCAAATAATATTCTGTTTGTAATTATTTGTTATTAACATTTTTATCCTCATCAAATACTAAACAATCCATTAAAAGTCATGTCAGTGGTGAGGATAGTTTTCACTTTTGGCCATATCTTCCTAAGTAATTCATAAAGGATTCTCTGTAAGAAGAAAATTGAAATAAATCAAATTATGAAGAAAAAAGTCCATAAAATCTAGAAAACTATCAACCCAATAAAAATAGCTTAACTGAGTATGTATCTATATTTTTGATGGCTCTTACTCATCAAAATGCCTGGCAGTGATCTGCAGGATTATTCAATCTGGCAGTTTCCACTGAACAGAAACAATACATGAAAATGTTTATTGACCTTTGAACTTGTCAGTTACTAGCTTTAAAATACAGTATGCCTGTGTCAGTTCTGCAGAGCCAGAAGGGCATACCTTTTTGCTAATTGCTTCATTTACTTGTTTAAAAATAATAAAAAGGAAGTGCTAATGCCAAAAGGGCGAATGTCTAGGGTAAAATTATATATGCCTATATTTTATACACACATTTTTGGTGTGTGGAAGGTGATTTCTTTAAATATTTTTAAACATGTTTAGCACATTGCAAGTAATGTAGAAAAAACTAGAAACTTCTTATTGGAAAGGAGGTTACCAAAAATTCTTATTGTTGCGGCAGAATAAGAGAATACTGACCTCGAACTGGCTGGGCAGCTTATCATAAAAAGCGACAAAACAATCCTAGATGTTAAGATTCCAAACCAGTCCACCAGTCAGCCAACCACTAGTATGCCACTCCAAAATGCCACTATAGTAACCTTGTTCCTTTTTTTTGGCATAAGTTAAGTCACTTATGCCAGTTCAGTTCCCCTATGTGCAGAGCCTCAGGCGTTTTATAAATTAAAGAAGTAAATTAAAAGTTCGCACAAATGACGCTTATTTGGCTCAAATTTAGATATTTTTGGACAAATGATGCTAATATAAAGTAAATAATAAGCTGGTTATCATCTGTGAATTCTAATGTAAGCATGCCATGCCATCTCTTTCAAAATAGTGAAAACTTTTTTGTACTCCTAATATATAAAAATAATAAATTTTAATACAATACATAAGTAGCCTTGTAGTGCTCTGTCATAAGTCCAATTATAAAATAAAACCATATTACCCTTTATCCTTCCATTAGAATAACTTGTTTGAATTGTTTTCGGGGCAGTTCTCTTAGTTGAAATTTACACTAACATGTCTGTTTTTTTTTTTGTTTTTTTTTTAATGCTGTAGGACAGCAGACTGGCTGACGGCTCGCTTAGAATTTAGCAGTTACCGTCGCCTATGGGTGTTTGCAACACCAGTGGCATCGTGAACATGCTGCTGTCCCATAAGGGTACAGGAACTTGGGTCACTAATGCCGGAACACAACATAAGGTTATTATGGTGGCATACTTAATACCAAAGGTGGTCGCCATCCAGACGGGCTTGAGGCCCTACCAAGTAGCTGGGGTGGGTTGTTTTGTTGGCTTTTACGACAAGCCGACCCCGATTCTTTCTCCGCCCCTGCAGGGATAAAATAATATGGATAGAATTTTATATATATGTTACGGCTAATACCCGAAGTTCTAGCTGGCTATAACTAGGTGTAGCCGGTAGCCGTTGGTAAACTAAACCTAGGTATAGCCGTCTTTGTACTGGCTACAACTAGATGTAACCAATCCTACGTGGTTAAAACTAGGTTCTATTCTTCATATTGGTTCAACCTACAATAAAACAAGATACAATCAAAGAAGGTTATTATTTATTTGAAAAAGTAAACATAATAGAAATTTTTAGAATAACATAATTCAAATTTTAATAATCTTTATAAACTTAAACACTCTATGCAAAAATCAACAATCAAATTACTTTAGTTATTTATTCAAAAAATATAAACTAAAATGGCAATTTTGGCATGTAACTCTTTGAATGATTTATATCTTTACCATTATAAACTTAAACTTTTTACCTAATTAACAGCAATCAAAAATAATTATTATTTATTTGAACAGGATAAACTTGAATGGCATTTAGAGTTACATAATATACTGGCAGCTTTGCAGAGACACTTTTTATTACCACATTTAGTTTTGCAGTCACATCTTTTATATCCTTGTCCTCCTCATGTTGATTGAGCATTAGCTATTTGGTGTAATGATTTTTTCTCAGGAGAGACTAAACTAACGTCCAAAAATTTTGACTCACATTCAGTGAATTGATTTCTAGAAAATTACATCTAGTTTTAACCACGTAGGATTGGCTACATCTAGTTTTAGCTAGCATAAAGAATAGGCTATACCTAGTTTTAACCAAATGAAAGCGGCTACACCTAATATTAGCCGTGAACAAATCTGTTACACCTAGGCTTAAGCAACGGCTACCGGCTACACCTAGTTATAACCGGCTAGAACTAGGTGTAGACGCACTTTGGGTATTAGCGGTAACATATATACATATACCTTTTTCTTTTTTTACCAGTTACTTTCTTTTAAGTGACATTACTTATATGCATGTTTGTATCACATAACTTTTTATGTGATTCTATGTGATACGTTTTTATGTGATATTTAAAATACAATTGATGGACAGACACCTTCGTCCTGATCAGAATTGTTTTTTTTATTGCTGAGAAGTAACAGACTGCTGTCCCATAGAGGTATAGGAACCTAGGTCAATAATGCCAGAACACAACACAAGGTTGTTAGGGCGGCACACTTAAACACCAAGGGTGGTTACTATTCAGATGGGCTTGGGGCCCTACCATGTAGCTTGGGATGTTTGGTCGCTTCTCACGACATGCCAACCCCGGCTGCACAAGTTAGTATTCTTACTCCGTCCCTGAATGGTGAAAAATTTGATAAACAATTTGGACTCTGTGAAAATAAAACTCTTAGACACCATCCCTGAATCATTAGATCCTTAAAGTAACATTTTACAACACAATGTGCAAACTACTTGCAGAGATAAGTATTTGGTAGAAGCAGGTATCAAGCCCACAGAATATGAAATAAAAACTGTAATTATTATGCCAACCATGCATTCCTCTTGTCAGTATATTATGTTGCCAGCTCTTGTTTTGTATCCAATAAAACAATACAATATTTCCAACTTTCCTATTTCCTGATTCCGTGTCAAAACTATTCATTGCACTACACTGAAGGTAAACCCAACATGACTCATAAAAAACACCTACAATATCTCCAGGAAGGGATGTGAGGCCATGGCGAATCTCATTCATTATTATTCTAACAGTAGTACATAAAAATCGTGGCCAGAATAATCATATTGCAATAAACCGCAAAACAATTCATATCGCGACGTTGGTGGAAAAACGTCGTAACTTAGTGTCACAGAACGCTCAGTTCAGTGGGGAAGTGTTACAATCAAGGGGGCGCTCTGGTGATATTTATTCACACATTTACGAGAGGTCGAACTGGAATCCAAACACTGAAATTATTATACATAATTTAGCGCCAACAGTAGGCAGGCTGAGGGCCATACAATTATTGTCATAAGGAACAGTCCTGGCAGGTACTGCGTTAGTACTTTTTAACAGAATAAAGGTGTCTTTGTCTAAATAAATTAGAAGCATTACAAAATTAATTAACAATAAACAAGATATATCTGCCAAAAGAAGTCGTTTCTGTTTTCCCCACTGACCGACTGACTCTGTCACTTACCACTATACTTATGACATTATTCCATTGGGGTCGCGAGTTGCGTTTGCATGAGTCGTATTCGGTTTCCCTAACCTTGACATAGACCTTCGCACTTCGCACGTAGTTGGGCTACGTGTTTGCCGGAGCCTACAGCAAGACCGCTTACGTGATGTGTCGTTGTTTAGGCTCTTTGCAGGTTCTAACTTCAATGAGCTATTTCAACTTATTAATTGATTGTGTGTTCTATGCTAATGGTGTACCTTAGTTAGAAAATAGGTCAATAATATAACATGTACATCCGAAATAACTGTATCTATATGCGATCAAGTACCTAACTACTTTAATGAGATACTTCTCACTCGAGTCGTACCAGAGCACTTACGCTATTCAGCTCACGTGATATGTATGCTTTAACATCGTAATCAATTTCGTCACCAGACGCGTAAAATACAGACTGGTGTAGAATCTGTAGTGATAAGCCAAGTCCTCTTTCAGACTGCCGTTCTCAAGGCACTCTTTCCACTTAGCATCGTAACCTATCTTTGTTCGCGTTTGTCAGCGCGTTATCAGCAGAATACCTTATGAGCAATCAAATAGAGGTTTGCTATATGATGTTATATATATATATATATATATATATATATATATATATATATATATATATATATATATATATATATATATATATATGTACATATATATATATGTATATGCACAAACATTTTTTTAAAATTTTACTAAATTTTTATTAAAAAGCCGTAGTCAGTCGTGCTTTTGAAATTTAAATGATGATACAAATGGACGTAAATGGCGCCCGAGCCCGAGCCCGAGATGTGCCACCACATCAATCTTATTTCAGAGACATTGAACAGGCCTTTGTTAATTAAACCTGGCGCGTATAAAATACGTAAGCAAACACTTTTGTCGCAGACAGCATTTATTATGGTTTGTTAGCACAATTGGCACCTTTGTGTTGTGCTGAAGGAATTCTTCAGTGCTGACATCATGCGTATATAAAACTCGTGTAAAGTTGTGTTCGTTGTCTATGACGCGGGTTTGCCGACCGATGCACTTATCTTTGGCTTAGGACTTTCAGGAGGAATGAATTAATATTCTCTTCGAAACTGTAGATCTGTTACAGTTTCGACTATATTATACCTACGAAAACAATCAAAATTTGACGCTTAATAAAAAATTGGAAGAGTTTTGAGATATCAGTTAAAAAGAGAATCTCATTTAATTCCGGAAGGTTTTGCACGTAAGTTTTTGAGGCATACATATCACAGCCATTTAATGCAAAATATTATTATTATATTGGTTAAATGATAATAAATAGTATTTACTTTGTAATCTCCTCAGGTATGTGTCGTTATTTGTTGGTTGAAACTAAACATGTTATTGAGTAAATGCCAGACACGATAACAACACGATACATGCATTAATACAAGTGAATTAGCACGTATGCTCCGCGTCCAGCCAATTTTGCGAAATGCGACTGTTTGAATTAGCCGACCCGTGCTAATGTCATGGTCACGTTATCATCTGGCTGGTTCTATAAGTTGGGGGAGGGAATAGACATAATTGAGAACTTGTTTTCTGTCTTATAGTTGAATGAATGAATTAATCGATTAATTGAGTGACTCCTGTAGCTAGAGTAAGAAGCCATTTAAGCCCAAAATTTATATTATTAAAGATAATGTCGTGACTATTAAATATTATTTCAACTAGCTGTTTTTAAGGTACATAAATAATGTTAATAAGTTTACGTACTTTCCGGATTTTTCCGTTTCTAATTAGATAAACATAAGCAATTGTGTTGTTAAGGTTGACACCCAAAACGCCAACTGTTCGCGAAATACTGCGTGTGTTTGCATCCAAATTAGTTCCACTCAGAAGGCCACCGCTCCAAGTTACAATATTACTATAAGAATGAATCATAACATTGTATTTCCTGAATGTAGTACATACTAAGTTATGATGGAACGTGTGACAGAGGAAATTCCGCCAGGAAATGAAGCGTGTCTTCAGGGTCTATTGTGTGAAAGGCTGCTAATGGCTTGCTACAAGAATAGATTACGATCTATAACTACTTTTAATATATATCGACAAGGCTTTTTTATGAATCTAATGACTACGTAGCAGTTTTTATTTGATTAGATACTCTACACTTTTAGCAATAAGTACTTTTGGTCTAATAGAAAATTAATAAAAGATTAAGATCCAAATACTATCGCTGAATAAACGTTTTATCGTTGTTGTATGCCGAGAGCACCAAGCACAAGTTCTACGTAGTTTGGACTCCTACCATTTTTCATGGTAATATTCGCACTTGATAAATAATAAAGACGAAGCAGGTGAAAAACTGGTTAAGTGAACTCTGAGTAAGGTTTTCAATATTTTTCCTTATTGTTATTTTAACCTTCATTATTGTGATTTATATCCTTCTATTATTACTACAAGAAATGTACATAGCTAGAAGCCTGTATTAAGAAAACACTTAATTAAATTTTTAATAATATCAGTAAGCTTGAGTCGTAATGTAGCTTGATCCCGTCCTTTAGGATTTTACTTATATTCTAACACAAATTTTAGCCTTTAGGAGGGAGGAAGTCAACGTTAATATGTGTAGTAAAATACATACATATAATCACGACTCTTTCCCGTAGGGGTAGGCAGAGACCACTTCTTTCCACTTGCTACGATCCTTACATACTTGTTTCGCTTCGTCCACTTTCATTCCCTTCATACATGCCCTTCGGTTAAGGGTGCTCTTGACCTGGCCTTTTTTCAAGACGTCCCTGATCTGGTCTCGAAACATCCGCCTAGGTCTACCCCTTCCAACACTTCCATTCACACTCGCCTATACACTTTTTTCGTCAATCGTTCTTCATACATTCTCTCGACATGGCCAAACCATCTCAGCATACCTTTCTCAATTTTTGTCTCTACATCTTCTTTCAGACCACAACGTTATAATAATCTTTTGAATTGCTTCCTACATTTTACTGTTTAAGTCACGAGCAATTCAATATTATTTATTTTGTCTGAATAATTAACTTAATTAATTATTATATAAGGATCATCATGTTTGTTTGAAATTGTGTGTGAAGTGGGCCGCGGATGCTTTTAATGCGAGCCGGCCATTTCGCAAGGTGCCAAACAATTATTATTTTCATGCAACCATAGATTGCATCTTTTCATCACGGTTCCCAGCGTGATTCACATTATCTCGATGGCAAGGACGTCTTGACAGAGAACGAGATAACTCTCTGAGTCATACTTGTTTTTCTAAATGAAAGCCAAAGTCAAATGGGTGACATTACTTGCATATTTGATAATATTAGAGTTATGCCTATAGGTATTGTAGAATATTTAATTAGTGTATTTTTCTGCTTGAACTTCGTTCAATTCAGCTTATATTCCATGTTCATCGTCATCTTTTAATGAACACCTAAACTATATTCTTTATAATCTTTGTAGTTTTATACATAAATGTATACTTAATGACTTTAAACTTTTTGCTTATTTCAAGCATCTTAATTTTAAACAATGGACATAATTTAGTGTACGATGCGGTCCATGAATTTATTCATGATGACAATATTCAAGATATGAATAAAAATATTTGGCCGTTTAAATCAGAGATTATAAAATATTTTTTAACACTAAAACTCCATCGTTAGTTACCGGTAAGCAATTAGCTCCAAAATACCACTCTTTGGATTATGAATAGTTTCGGCAACATTTAATTTTAAAACCATTAGTCTAAACGAATAGTTACAAAAGAAAATGTCTTTTAATAAGTTAGTTATTGATATATTAAATGAGTTAGAGAGAAGACCAACTGAATATAATGCATCCATCTCAAGTGCTACATTATAAATATAATGTCTTTTCTTCAAGAATAGAAATAATGATAATTATGTAATTCGCTCTTAAGTATAAGGTGGCTATAGAATAGTTTAGTTTAGAAAAATAACTGTTTGAGGCTTCAGTTAAAATTATTTGCTACTAATAAGGTTCACCTGCTGGCTCACAGAGTGGTGTTCGGGCGCAGATATGCTAGGTATTGCTTTTCAATCGTTTTCGAAAAATAATTCCTGCCCTCCTACACTATGCTCTGAACACAATCGCTAATAGATTCTAAAATAATTTATACTTCAGGAATGGTGTCATACTTTTTAAAATTAAAAAGGAAAATGTACATGCTATATTCGTCCAAATCTTCGCAATAATTAATATTCGTGTATTCCACGCTTAATGTTTTAGTGAAATATTTTACTCTCTCATAATATTGTGTTGCAAATACAGTAAGAACGAGTTAACACAACATTTCATAATTTATTTTGGATAAAAATAGCTAAAATACAGGTTCGTAATAAAATAAATAATAATAATATATCGACAGATGCTTCAGGCTTTTGAGATGTTAAACCCCAGCTGTGGCAAATATCACCTTGCTACATTTATACACCTTTGATTTGCTGTTTTTTGATGTTTTATTTTAGAATATAAAATTATAAAGAAATAATGTCGAAGTCACCTGCATCATCATCTATGTGTAATTCAAGAGCGCGCCAAAAAAATAAGGGACTACTCGGTACTTTTAGACGACTTAATGTAGATTTATGCAAGACGTGTCACTACTTTTGTCTCCTGTTAATTATCCTGTAATGTCAGATTTACGGACTCGCGTATGATCTGTTCTCACTACTTACCTACCGACATTGTATTCATATTTGCCACCATTACAGTATAGCTACTCGGGAAAGTTGAAATGTGTCAGAGCCATCGCCGGCGCCCATCAGCTTAGTCGCAGTTCATTGGTATTCGTACAAAAATAACAGGCAACTTCCGCAATGGAAACCCACGTTGCGTTACTTGGATGCTTTTTATCAGCAGAATCCGTTACAAAAAGCAATAAACACGCTCGAATTGAAATCTTTTAAACCTTGCGAGCTTTCAAACGGACCATTACATTAAACAAAATATTACTCGCGGAGTGCTCGCAGAGTGAGTGAAAACGCATACCGAATTACAGTTTTGCGTGATACCACCGACACTTGGCAACTACAGCATCGAATCGGCTTCCTCGTAGCGTTTAAGTGGACTGGATAATTGTTATACCTAGAGAATGTGGTGCACGAATGCGAAGCGTTGCTCCTTTGTGGACAACAGCGTTGCGTCATTGTTTTCATTACTTCATTTACCGATTGAGCTGGTTCTTTATACTATCGAAGGGCTAGGTAGATCTTCAATCATTAAAAACCTCATAAATTAAGGCGAAAAAGATAGATATTCTTTTCCGTCGTTGGATATTTTTTGCATCTGAAGAAAAGTAATTAAACTAGAAATAAAAGATCAGTTTGCGTTTTCTTAGTCGTTTTAGACGCATTTATATCTCTACAAACTTTGATAGCTCGGGAGTGCTGCCGATTGTTTGCACTCTTCGGTGTTCATCATTTGGCTTTTAAGTTATTATCTGGATAAATTGATGACAGTTTGCAGCTTCATTCACATATTACCCAGATATGTGATGTTGTATACTTGTGTTCTGTAATTATATAACGTTAAACTTTTTAAACACATGTTTTAAAAATAAAACTGGATTGCGATATACGATGTCCTTAAAGATTGCTGCACTTTGGCGTGGCGTAACCTGTTGGCCGCGCGATCGGGTGTGCGCCCGCGCAGACCCGATATCCCCTGTGGAATGCGACTTCGGTGTTCGCGTGCGCACCACACCGGCCGGCTCTGATGCTCTATTATGTAGCTTATTGTTCATGTTGAGTTTTAGAATTACTGACCATGATAATGAACTATTGGCTCTCAACACTAACCTGACTCACTAAATTGACATAATATTGACCGTTCATTGTAGTCCCTTTCGGTAGGTAATCTATTAATAAGATTCCTTCGTTATCCCAGAAGATAGTCGCCATTAGCTTAGATGCCGACTTTTCCTTCTGAAGTTCTGCAGCTATCTGCCACAATTTAATTCTTCTGTCGGCCAGTACTAATTTTTCTACTTTTTGAACATTTTCTTCGGTCACTACCGTGACAGGGCGGCCCGCGCCGGCATCGTCTTCGCAGTTCTCTCATCCTTGTTGAAATAAGCGAGCCCAATTTTTCACCATTGTATATGAAGGCGCAGAATATTGAAGAACCGATGACATTTCTTCAAAAATGTTTTTTGGAGTTTTTCCCTTTTTTAAGAGGTATACTTTACAACTCACGACGCGGTGTACAAAATTCTGTAAATTTTCGAATTCGGCTGACATGATCGTTATTCTACAGAAATTCAAATTACGGGTTGTTTATATACTACCACTGAGTCATCGTTAAGTACCTTAGGCAGCCATTACATGTTCAATCCAGATCACGATCCAAGCAAGGTGACGGATTGTAGCAGATTGACGAATCTTGGTGTGGCTGGTCGTGACATTAGACGGTCAATCCAGATCATATCAGTCCACTGTTCGATATCGTCAAATGCACACGCATTCACAACCACTAAATGGATCTGAATAAGGAAAAAAGGTTGTGCAGCAATAATTATTGCTTGTTCTCTGAAGAAACGCGTGAAGAGGAAACGTTTGGTTAAACCATGGCTACTAAAGATGAACACATTTGAACTTGTTAGATGAAATTCATAGTACCGAAGAGGAGGAAGATTACGCAAAATACTACAGGATGAAGGAGGCATGCTTTGATCATCTGTTGGAAATGGTCACACCGCACTTGTTAAACGCAGACTGACGTAATTTGAACGCATGTTACACTACAAATCAATCTGGTTCACGGTCAATGGATCGAGATCATTGATTTCAAAAAATCTAGATATTTTCTGATCAGAATTCACGATCCGTCAATCAAATACCTTACACAGTCAATCTGGATTGAAATCAATGATCACGATCAAGGATCACAATTTAGATTGAGTGTGTAATGGCTGCCTTATGTATAAAATTTTATCTAAAATAATTAAAAAGTACAGCGAGTAATTTAGTATTTCTACGTTATTACCGTAACAAACGTTATTTGCAATGATTGTATAGTAAAATTTATATAAGTTTTTTGTTTTGACAAATATTGATTGTTTGAATGATGCAATGATTTACATCTGCCCAGTTGATCTATAAGTGTTTATTATCAAACAATTTTGCACCTTTCTATCTCACTACTACAGTACTGGAAGTACGTAACGCGATGCATTCCATGTACCGCTTTCAGTTCGCTTTTTTTATTTTGTTTTAAGGTTAATGTTCTTGTAGTGGCGATATGTTGTACACAGCCTTGCCGCCAAGGTTGTTCGTTATCGTGTTTGTTTATGTGACTGCATATTTATACGACACGGTACTCGTTACGTGGATGTTTCGTAAGACGAACAGGACTGAGCGAGATTATTGACTTTCGACGGAAGTTCTTATGAATATTGCCAATTCGTGTTAGGTGTACTTGCTAACTCGCCCCACTTTAATTGCTTCCCTGAGATTTGTTTTTAGACAGATAATTATTTGCATTACTTTCATATTATTTCATAAATAAGGTTTATGGTATTGCAAAACAAGATAAACAAGGTGCGCGCCTTGAAAGTAAAACGTGTTGGATGTTGGTTAATAAGATGTGACATACAGTTCGAACTTAATCTGCCACTCGTTTTCAATTTAATCATGAAATTGTTATTATATTATAACTTGTTTCAACATGATATTTTCCCTGTAAATAATATTAAGTTGAATTATAACCGCGGCTACTTTGCGTTTTACTGTTGAAATTTTCTACAAAAGAAATAATTAGTAGATTAATTATTCTGATTCCGTTACAAGAGATTAATTCAATGTCGTCAGATTAGTTTCGACGACTGAAGGCTAAATTATTCAGTATTTGTAAATTGTCCAGGGATAAATCCATCCACGATAATGCGGCAACTGATATAAAAGGCGTGTGGGATCCGTTACGTTATTATAATGGTAATTTATAATCTGATGGTCACATTATCAAGTCGAATGTAATCATTTGTAATCGAACTGTCACATTATGCATACGTACGTAACGTTGACGCAGTGCGGCTATTTATATTTGGGCACTTTCCAATTGTAAATTAACTCCATAATCGCATATATCTTAACTTCTATTGTTCTAAACTTACTTTTTTCATCTCGCCATATCGCGTTCTGCTCCAAATCAGATGAAGCTTTCTCATCGTTTTCCACATACGGTCCAAATCATTCTAGATATCGGAAGGGGCTAACCAACATTGAAATCGCAATAAATGAAAGCCGAGAACACCGTGAAATACGCGAATAAAGCGCAGCCGGCAGAAATTAGTTGACTTAATTTCACTGTCGATACATTTCCATGCGTGTTCGTCGTGTGAATTTCACCTCGCGTAGAAGTTATTCCGATGGCTGGCATTTTTTTTGCATTGTCATCACCTCACTTTGCGCATCTGTATTGGAAAGTTGCCGGTACCATGATGGAAACCTCCAGCTCTCAGTGAAAGTACTCACCAGAAACAACGGGTGGCGCGTGCATGTGCATGCGCACTCGTTTGAAGTAAAAAGTTTTCCCGAACCATTGTTGCCAATCTTCCACTAAGTGATGAATGAACTTGTAATTGTTTTTCGCATTACATTCGGATGCTTGTCATGCAATGTTAATTATAATTTTGTAAACCCTTAAAGTAATGTCACGCTGCAGGCAGTTTACCATTTTAAAAGTTACAACGAACATACTTTATGCTTACGATGATTTTTTACCGGAGGAACAAATATATAACACCGAAGGTAGAAGAAGGAAATAGTCGATAATTATCATATTCAGTTAATCCAGATATACTATCCTAAAAGTTTTTTACGATATACTTACGTAAACAACTCACACGGCCATTGGTGCTGAATTCGAATAGCTAACAAGGTGATAAAATAGTGATGTACGATTAGAAAATCACGCATACAACAAAACAAGTTTTCCGTCTTCGCTGCCGGTTTTATTATGCGGAAAATTGTTACGGCACTGATGTGTTGATTTCTCATCATCACATTAAAGCGATGGTTGGGCCCGGAAACTGCATTTGCCGTGAAACAAATAGTTTTAAAGAGTTTTCCTAACTCATGTAGGAAAAATGATTTACCATCTTTAAAAAATGACATTGAAATTCATATAACAGCATGAGCAAAGAATATTCAGCGCCTTTAATTAGATATTTTCCTTCCTCAAAGTAGGATTATTTTACTAACATTACGCGATTGTTACTGGAAGTGCCCACACTCTGTTCCTGGTGCAACATGTAAATCATTCACATCCGAATACAAATCAATATTGCAGTTATTCGGCAACCGATAAAGTTTTTGAAGATATGTTTTTTTTTTTTCAAGTTTTTACTCAACTGCGCTCGTGTAATGAGGCTTAAATAATTGAATACACGTAATTAAATAAAAAAGTGAGCAGGCTGCTGGGATTATACATTTTTCAAATTAAATCCCTTAAAATATTTTAGTCTAGTTGCGAATTAGAGAATACAATCCCGAGCATGTTTTTCGATCCTGGGATTACGGGATTCTTGATGCGTAATCCCGGGATCCCGGGGCCAACCCGGGATTAGACTATGTGGTTTCTAATTGGGCTCAAATTTAAAAAAAAAAAACGAGTAATTTCTAGAAAAATTATTTTAATTTTATTCCATGAGTCCACGACACAAATCACAATGTAGTAAGAAAATAAAAAAGACAAAACAAAGACACTATTATACTTTGTAAGTAAGAAATAACGAGACAAAAAAACTTATTCAGAATTTCGAAAATACAGTTGTAGAAATATCAATGCATCCAAGGATTGACTTCCAAGCCTGCTGGGAAATTCCTTCTAAGTTCTACGACAAACATATTATTAGAGCTGTACCTGTGTAGTACGTATCGTACGCTATCAAAGGTTTGTTTTTTTGTCGACATGTAATAAATGCTATTAATATAATCTAGGCAAGGTCATTGTCAACTCGCAACGGACAACGGAATGCAAACTAGACCTGTTTGTGGCAAACCCGAAAATCCCGAGATTAGCCAAGTACAGTCCCGGGATTTTCGGGGTCAGAAAATGGTCGGGATCCCGAGGTTCCGGGATTTGGGATCCCGGTATTGTATTCTCTATTGCGAATACAGCGAGTACATGTTTCATATTTTTAAGAGTTTTTTTAATTTATACGAGCCCATTGCCATTAAGTAAGTGCTTAGATGTAATCATCTTTAAAAGGATGAACCCCGCCCCTGGTTTCGAACTGACTGACAGTGATTCATCATACCTCAATATTGTATTTGGTTTATACGCTTTTTGCGTGCATGGTACAGTTCATTTTCGTTTAAGTATATTTTTTATAAGTTATTAAGTAAAGTAAGGAAGAACCTAACCTAAATACAGTAGGCAACTGTCGGCGAAATGCGAACGAATGCAGGGCCGCCCCGCCCGCCCCTCCTTCTCCAACATAGCGCAGCCATTGATCGTTCACGCATACCCGTGCGTTTGTTTGCCGCATTGTGCTCAATTACCTAAATTGATGTGTGCACAGCACATGGGTAGCCCGAGTCAAAGACCGGGGCCGGGGCCCTACGCTCTAATTCAATCAACAGTGCGTACATCGCATCTCACTTTTGTCGCTCTAAGGGATTATTAACTAAGTTTTCAATTTTTCATTATCTTTTTATTATAGCTGAAATACAATATTATTTACGTTGTTACACTACTCACAAAAATTAAGGAATACAAAATATATGACCATTTTTCTCCAAGTTTAAGGCTGTTGAAAATCACCCAATTTTCTAATATTTCTTTATTTTTATGACTAGTATTGCTATTTGCGTTGTAATGAAAATAGTCGAATTCTCTTTGTAATCAAAACATATAAATTCCAATGGTTTATTAAATTTTATCACAACTTTTAATACCTGTTTCAATGACGTATGGCTTCCACTCAAAACATGATCGGTCACCTTTGGCTTTGGCACAGGCACTTAATCTGCCCACAAATTCATGGGTTTGCGTACTATTACTACGGGAAGTCGTACCATTGTTTGCTTAAATTTTTAGAGAGAGATGTAGATGTGTGGTTTATTGTTGGCCATATCTTCAATACTGACAGGGTTTATAGGCAGACTAACACCTCCAATAATATATTGAGTTATAGTTTTCTATTGTCATTAGGGTTTTCCACAGATGTTGATGTACTTTTCGATAGTACGAAGACCAGCCAAACCAGCTATTACTGCACTCTTGCTTTCTTTAACATCCCATTCCCCATGGATACTTCCTGCAATTACCTCCCCCCCATACCCCCCCCCCCCCGTACATCTGTAAAACAATGAAAATAGAAGCTAACTCATGTAACTAGGCAAATATACGAAACAATGTATAAACGTAAATAGGATTATTAACAAGGAAGATACGTGTCACAAAAACAAACGTATTAAACCATTAATTTGAAACTAAATGTGATCATTTATTATGACAGCATCTCATAAAATTAAGATTTATTTTGTCCGTGTTCCGTGGGAAAGGGAGGACAATGGAAGTGATGTGATTACCACCGCTGTACGAGTACCACATTCATTAATTGGAATGTGAATTTTAAATCCAAACCAGATTTCCGTAATGGAAAACCAAGTTCCTCCTCGTGTCATTAGGATATAGTATCCTAATTTAATTGTATAATTTTAAAATATTCTCATCAGTTCTTATCTGTTCAAAGTAAACGTGTTTTTTATTAGTGTAGCACAAATTAATTATTTTAAATGTGCAGTAAGGAAAAACATTTGTTTATTTATAAGTAAATGCAATCATTACGTACCAAATTTATATGAAAATTGTCTTTTCGTATCGAGCCCCATATTTCGAGTAATTAATTCTTTGAGTGTCGCTTTACGCCTAGAATATTAAATTAGATTCCATGGGTGATTGAACATTTAGGGATAACCCTGGATAAAGGCCTCTACTCTCACCAACACATTAAGACACGACGTACGCAAGTGTAGTCTAGTATGCGCAATGTGGATCTCCACCGCGATCTCTCTAAATCTAAATATTTACAAAGTAGGCAAATTGTGCACCATTATTATTTAATTCACAATTTATTGAATTCAATTTGATGTGTTTTATAAAAGTGGGCTAACGGCGTGGTGTCGAATGCAAAATAACAGGTTGTTTCTAAACGATAATGCTACATCCGAATTTTGCAATGTTTAAGTAATTTCAGTGCTGCCTCGCATCGCATCGCATCGCATCGCATCGCTGTTGAATAATTTTGTCTATACCTAGTCAGGTCATAAATTCTGTCACATGTTTAATGTAAAATAATTGTAACAAGTTTATTCATTATGTAACCATTTATATACCAAAATGAACTTAACAAAACATAGATTCTTATGACATTAAAGTTTATTCAAAATGACCTCCGTGATTTTGAATACAAGCCTTCAATCTGCACGGCCAGTCCTCTATCGCAGCACGAACGAGGTCCATGTCAATATCGGCGGCTGCCTTAATCAAGGATGTCTTGAGTGACTCCAAATTGGGATGAGGCTTTGAACACGCCTTTTCCTCCAAGTGTTGCCATATCTTGTAATCTAACGGATTCAAATCTGGACTGGAGGAGGGCCAGTCTTCGTGCCGGATGAAGTCGATTTCACGCGCCGCCAGCCAGTCTTGTGTGCTCTTCGCTCTATGAGCTGGCGCCGAATCTTGTTGGAATACCCAGTGCCTGTTATTGAACATGGTATGAGAAACAGGTTCCACAAGGTTCGTCAGGACTGTATTTTGATACACAACAGCATTCGTTTTTACACCTTTCTCATAAAAATGTACCTCTGTTAAGCCCCAATAAGAAACTCCCAACCATACCATGAGCGAGGATGGAAAATGACCTCGTTGGACACGCGGAATACGGTTGCTCGCTTCTTTACTACTGTGTGCGTACACCTTATCATTTTGTTTGTTGTAGCTCTCTTCTACGGTAAACATTTTTTCATCCGAAAAAAGAATTTCCCGATATTTTTTTCCCACGTACCGCTTCAACAAAGCGCGGCATCTCTTCAGTCTCAGGTCCATTAGACGAGCATTCAAACGATGTCCTGTTTTTCTTCGATATGTCCGAAGCCCTAAGTCTTCATTTAACACCCTTTTCACCGTGGTTCTGCTTAACCCCATCTGAAGGGCCAACAATTTCTGCTTACGTTTGGGATTTCTTTGAATTCGTGCCTTCACAGCTTTTATCACTGCTGGAGTCCTAACAGACCGAGGGCGACCACTTCTTGACCTGTCATCTACACTAGAGTCTTCATTGTATCGTTTGATGGTACGATAAATGAATCTTTTGGCTATATTCAAATTTTTCAGTATGTTAAAAATTTGAATTGGCGCGTAACCGCAACGATGCAACGCAATAACTGCAACACGGTCTTCTCTAAGCGTCCACTCCATATTTAAAAAATGAGTAAAATTCTAAAAGTATACATTTTTATTTTCATGAACAATTCGAGATTCGAATTCAATAAACTTTTTTGTGGCCAGCATTCTAAAAGAAAAGTTTTTACTGTGTGACAATACTTATGACCTGACTAGGTATTTATGTCTGCGCATCAAATATAGGTCATCATATATTAAATACTCGTAGCTTAGATTTTTTTTAATTAAATGATACCTTCATGAAATCTATCTTCACTAAAATAACTTATTTGCTTAATTATTGTTAAAGAAATTAATAATAAATAATAATTATTAGGAAGGGCCCAAGTGTTCAACCATATCTTAATTGATGTAATGTGCGCAACTAAAAGATGACAATTATGTTTAAAGCAATTAGCAGTAAATAATAACCAGTTAGCAACAATGTTGGCGTATTGCTATGAAGGTCATCATAGAGGATGGTGGTTTTACTATATGCTAATGAGTTTTCGCTTTGGAGCCGAGCTGTCGGAGTCTGCTGTTCACTTTAGTTAGAGGGTTAAAATTGGCAACTTTTGCCTTCAGGAATGGCTGAAAAGTTTCATACGCGAGTGACCAGCTGACTGGCTCGAGGATCGAGGTGAAGCTTAAATATCAAAACCTAAGACGGAGCACCGGGTATTACTTAGAAACCGGGGCAGCGTGCGTCTTTCATGGGAGGTCTACACAAGTGAACATAAACGTTGAAATAAAATAGACCATTGGAATGCATCTAGTAGAATTACGTCTGCGAGAGTGCATTTGTAACAATTAAAACGCGTGTTTACGTATAATAAGCAGCACCTTGTAATTTATTGAATACGCAATTATTTATTCTAGCAAGAAGTTAACAGAACTACCTATATTTAGTAGCGTGCGGTGCCGCCGTCGCATGTCGTCGAAACACAAAAAAAAAACATTCATCGCAATCGCAACACAGCGCCCGCGCCCTCTACAAATACTAATATACGTTTGCGCTGTTAATGAGATGGACATCGCTACAGTATAAGAGTGGCAATACGTTTGGAGCAATCCCACGCGTGCGTAGGTGGTGCTCACCTTCGAGGTCGTTGACACCAGTGCACGTATTATGTTTATGCACGCTCTTTCACAACAAACATTTCGGCTGGCATTCCTCTGTTTCTTTTCACGTTCTCGGTTCGCGTTTTTCATCTGTTTGTAATGCAACGCATCGTTATTTGATTAATGACATACCTAATCGCTTATCTTGTGCAATATTAGAAAGATTCGCATTGACCAATCAATAGTGATCGGCGTAAACGGTATCAAACTGTTCGCCGGGGCGTGTAATGGCTAGCGTAAACTCATTTTTTGGCCATTAATCACTTATGTATCAAATGACCTTGACCCGGTGGATTCTCTTCAAATTTATGTAAATTCGTACAAATTGTAGTATTTGGCGAATGTGTTATTAATATTTCAAACTTATCTATTTTCTGTTAGGTATATGCTTACATGTCCTAATTGATATTATCAATTCAGTATCCAGGTTACAGTTAACGCGATGTACCTACCTAATGCACAAACATTCTCGATGTTATCGAATGATATCCCACGCCCGTCTGGTTGGCCACTAACCCTTGGTCTAAAAGTATACCGCCGTAGTAAGCTTGTGTTGTGGTTCGGCATTAGGTGCCATAGGCGACGGTTGCTGCCTACTGTTAAGTGGGCTCTCAGCATGTTTCCCAACAGTAAAAAAAGTTGATTTTCCGAAAATCGGACCGTGCCCGTAGAATAGTACTGTATGTGGTTGGTATTTGAAGCCACCGTAAATAGAATTGCAATAGTTGCAACCCACTCACCGCTCTTGGCAAACAAATGTTTTCAAAATACTACAAGGAAAATGAACGCTAGACGACACACATCGAATAGATAGTATCAATTACTACAACAGAATTACAAAGAAATTGAAAGTAACGCGTGGGGAATTCTTCGGAGAACTGTTTAAAGTAATCTTCATCGAAATCTGCGCCACTAACAGACTTGAAATTTTGACCTGAAACACATTCGTGTTGCGTAAGCGGCTTACATAATTTTGATACTTAAACAATTCCAAACAATTACGCCATCCCAACAACAACGAACACACTATCATTACACCGAATGAAAACAGCAACGTGGGACCCTTGCGCGCGCAGCCTGAGACTGGCTTTCGCGTGAATAAACTTTCGCCTCTAATTAATAAAACAATAGTGGTGCGAACAACAAGAAGCAGCATATCAGAGGAACCGATGCGACTTGGTCGCGACTCGCGACGATTAATCGTCGATCAAAACGGCCTCACGCTTTCTAAAACTATTACCACACAAGTAAACTGTGTGCGATTCTCGCTCCAAAAACGCATCGAGTCTGCGTACGGATTTATTGTGAACGACATTATCAGTTATTGCATTGCATTGCCCGCTGATTAGTGCTGCCACGCCCAGCCACGCCAATGTAAGCAAATATTTTAAAGTACGGCCTAAACCAAAGGCATATCGTGTGACGTTCGATGACGATCTGATGTTTTATGGTACCTTATTGACTAGATACAGTACTACACTCTTAATTATTAAATTATTTTTAAACAATAGAATATAATGTTGTTTTAAATGAACGTTACATTTTTGGACTGACGAGTCCGTAGTTTATTTTTATGGGGGTGCCTAATACTTTGGCCAAGACTATATAATCAATACAAATAAATAAAATTGGAGTGTCTATTTGTAATATTAAAATAACCGCTTTTTACTAAGTGCATTCGGACGTATACACGGTACATTATACCAAAACAACATTTTTTACAATTTTTGTCTATCTTTCTGTCTGTCTGTTTATTCCGGCTAATCTCTGAAATGGTTGCACCGATTTTGACGGGACTTTCACTGTTCACTTAATTTTTGTGAGATAGCTTATGTAACAAGGAGTAACTTAGCCTATTTTTATTTTAGAAAGAAAATCGTTTTTGTTAAAAATGATCCGTTTCGGAAATTTTATATTCCGATTTAAGTTGACCTCAGATTTATATCAATAATCATATGAAATGGGGTTCAGCTTAGGCTGGACTTTGTAGGTTTTATTTCTAATTTAAGTTGAACTCAGATTTATATCATCAATCATATGAAATAGGGCTTAGCTTAGGCTGGACCATGTATGTTTTTTTTTTCAATTTAAGTTGACTTCAGATTTATATCATCAATCATATGAAATAGGGTTTAGCTTAGGCTGGACTTTGTAGGTTCGAACGCACGTATTCCGGAGGCGCATGGCGTAACAGTTGCATTCGATAACACTGATTGTTTGCATATTTCATTTATTTATATTTTAGGGTTTATAGGGTTTGTAATCCAAAGTAAACTATAAGATTTATCTAAAACATACTGCCCAAAGTCACTATTCCACGCGGACGGAGTCGCGGGCACAGCTAGTACATATATAGAACCTATTAAAGTACAATGTGATGTGTGAATAATGTGAATACTCTTAGCATAATTATTTTCATTGCTTTGGTCTCAATATGCCCTTTTTGAAAGGTGGAAATGCTTAGCCCACGTCCCGCCACGTAGGAACATGCAGCAGGGTAGTGTGGGACTTCTCGTGCAATGAGCCCCTGTCTTTGGGTTAGGTTAGACGTACTATGCTAATATAACCACTAAAAGTAGCCCAGTATTCCGTCGAACGCCGGGGCCGAGGAACGGGATCTTAGTCTAATTACCTCGCCTGGTGCAGGCTCGGATTGATGGGACCTCAGCACCCTCCCTCTCACACAGCGTGAGCTGGGCGCGGAACACTGACGCGCCATGTCCGCCCTTCGGCGATGTGGCCCTACGTGAGCGGAAGGACACCTAGCTTTCTTGCTAGCTCTGCTAGATTCTATTCGGATTGGCTTTCAACCATCGCTAGAATGGTAGCTGCTAGCCAAGATCTGGTCCGGTAGTGGCAATGAGGTCTGTGCGCTCTGAATCCCATACAGGATATAACTGAAATGTGTGAAGCGATGTATCCTTATCACAATAGGGTGCCTAAAGCAACTGTGCTCCAAGAGTAGGTACGTGTCACTTGAAATGACTGAATGCCGTCACATCTGTCACACTATTCTTGCGAGGCTTACCCTAGAGTTCCACTCGCTTTACCTCAATGTCTCGGAGCAACGGCCTCCTGGCGCCAAGCTTCCACAGCATAAATTCCGCGGGGACGAGCCTCGAAGTATACCGTGCAGGATCCTCTGACGGCTAGCGTGCGCAGTATTTTTCGTAGCAATGCACCGTTCTAGGCCGTTAGGTGCTATGCCCAAGCGGGGTCCCCATATAGAGCTATTGACCTATTATACGGCTTGATATGCATCTAATCATCCTCTACTGTCCGAGTTAGCGTTAAATAGTTGATATTCGATTGAGATCATTACACGAGTGATCTAGTGCAGGTGAGAAGAAATCGCAGTCGCACAAGGTGTTTGACTTGCTCTCACAATGGTGCGTGTTTTTTTTCTTCACGCCTGTTGTTGGTTACCGATAGAAAGTGGTTGAACGCAAAATTTTAATGTTATACAGTTCGTTCACAATAGTCAATTTACACGATGAATTGTGATTTTATTGGTGTATAATCAATTATACTATAGTCGAGTGTGAAATTATTTTGAGCGTTTATTAAGATTATTTAGGCCAATGTCTTAGCGCTGTGTCCGCCTTACGCGTTCAGCTGAGCCAACTCGTTTCTTGTCTTTAAGCCCAGAAGATTAACGCTGGTTAGGCTTGTATGACATTATACGTACTATGCGTCACTGGTACTGATGCATAAAGGTACACATATCATAGAATGAGTTGTGGCATTCGTATCTTGAAACATATTATAATAGGTCTTTACCTATGAAATTGCCGTTCTGCAGTACTGGCCATTTCAAATGAAAATAATTTTTGTTTAGTTAAGAATTCTAATTTCAAATTAATGTTATTTTAAAAACATGGAATTCTTTTTCCAAAAGTAGTCATTTGTTTATTGATTAGTGTTACATTTTCATCGCATTTCAATCTTTTTCGTCATCATGGATACGTTAAAAATTCGAGTAATCATGGAATATGAGTACCGTCGTGGCAGCAACGCGGCACAAGCGGCATGCAACATCAACGACGTTTACGGAGCTAACACTACAAATCAACGCACCACCTGTTATTGGTTTGCTCGCTTCCGTTATGGGAATTACGACCTGAAAAATGAACCTCGCGGTCGTCCGAAGACTGGTCGACAATGACAAATTAAAGGCGATTGTGGAAGCTGATGATACACAATCTACGGCTGAATTAGCAGCAGCTTTCGACGTTAGCGTCAAAACAATATTGGTCCATTTACGTCAAATTGGCAAGGTAAAAAGCTTGACAAATGGGTGCCCCATTAACTCAATGATCGCCAGCGTGAAGTACGGTCGAGACGTGCCTTGCACTGCTCAACAGACACACAAATGAAGGAATTTTGAACCGCATTGTTACCTGCGATGAAAAATGGATTCTGTTTGATAACCGCAAGCGCTCAGCAAGTTGGTTGGATCCAGGTTCAGCACCCAAACAATGCCCTAAACGAAAACTTACCCCTAGAAAAGTGATAGTCACTGTTTGGTGGTCTAGCGCCGGTGTGATTCATCACAGCTTCTTACCAAACGGGGTGAGCATTACTGCAGATGTGTACTGTGAAGAACTGAACACAATGATGGAGAAGCTCGCACCTCTCCAACCAGCATTGGTCAATCGCTCGTCTCCGCTGCTCCTGCACGACAATGTGCGACCTCATACTGCACAGCAGACGGTCTCCAAGTTGCAAGAACTGGGGTTGGAAGTTCTCCGTCATCCGCCTTACTCACCAGACCTTACGCCTACAGACTACTACTTTTTCCAGAATTTGGATAACTTCTTGGCGGGAAAATAATTCAATACCCGAGAGGCAGTACAAAATGCCTTTGAAGAATTTGTTGTCTCCCATCCAGCTGATTTCTTTAAGAAGGGCATCAATAAACTGCCACTGCGTTGGCAAAGATGCATTGATTGCATGGGTGATTAGTTCGATTAATACAAATAAAAAATACATGAAAAAAAATCGTTTAAATTTTTTCATACTAAACGGCAATTTCATAAGTAAGGACCTAGTAGTATACTGGATTAATTGTAGATTTAAACATGTAGGACAAATATAAAAACCAATGATACTATTATACAATAATTCAAATGTGGCACATACAAATCTACTTTAATATTTACGACATCTGCGAAGTATACGATTGTCTTAATTGATTTATTAATAAGCTGATATAAATCAAACTTGACACCCATACTTCGTAACCTGAATTAATATTGCTACTATGTTACACGACACCAATCACCGATGTACCGATATTTGCCATAAGTGAATCTAATGTCTTGCTAAAGTTATATACGCCCGTTATAACCTTTCTAAACCTATCATTTTTTCATTGCTGAGGTGTTCCTTCCTTCTCCTTCCTTTTAATGCAGACAGGCTGACGCCCCACTTAATAGTAAACAATTACCGTCGCCTAGCTGTCCCGTTCCATAGGGGTAATCATGCGCATTTCTCATTGTGTTTACCACATTAGATAAAGTGATGTACTGTGCCATTTTATGAGTAAATCTGAGGTTAACTTAAATTGGAAATTCAACCTACAATGTCCAGCCTAAGCTGAACTCTATTTCATATGATTGATGATATAAATCTGAGATTAACTTAAATTCGAATATTAAATTTCCGAAACTTATCATTTTTATTAAACTAACTAAAATAAAAATAGCCTAAGTTACTCCTTGATACATCAGCTATCTGCCAGTGAAAGTCCCGTCAAAATCAGTGCAGCCATTTCAGAGATTAGCCGGAATAAACAGACAGACAGACAGACAAAATTCGTAAAAAATGTTGTTTTGGTAGGTATATGTACCGTGTATACGTCCGAATGCACTTAGTAAAAAGCTGTTATTTGAATATTACAAACAGACCCTCCATTTGGGACCCATGTAGGTTTCTTCGCGACATTCATATTTTCCTTCATTATTGATACGTAGCATAGCAATCATGTTGTAACTAGCTGACCCGACAAACGTTTTTCTGCCATATAAATTAAAAAGAAAACTTGTGTTCTCCTCCAGGGTCCAACCTATCTCTATTACCGAAATTCATCTAAATGAAAACGTTTTCTATCCGTGCAGAGGCGGAGAAAGAATACTAACCTCTGCGGCCGGGGTCGGCCTGTCGTAAAAGGTGACAAAACAACCCACCCTAGTTACGTGGTAGGGCCTCGAGCCCGTCTGGATGGCGACCACCTTTGGTATTAAGTATGCCGCCATAATAACCTTGAGTTGTGTTTCGGCATTTGTGTCCCAACTTCCTGTACCCTTATGGGACAGCAGTGTGTTCGTGATGCCAGTTGCGTTGCAAACACCCATAGGCGATGGTAATTCAAAAATTCTAAGCGGGGCTGACGCCTGTCTGCTGTCCTACGGCAATAAAAAAAGAGTAACACCTAGTGAGTAGTATAATAAAGTAATGCAAATGCAATGAACAAGAAGAGTTCGCAGTTGTTCGTAGGCTTTTTGTCTAATAATAATTAATTGTGTATATAATATGTATGAATATGTTGTTTTTAATGCAATGAATAATTTACCTACTTATTGCTATAAATTTTACATTCCAACACTATTATTACTCAACAAAGACCTTTACATAACTTTTTTGCCGAATTACTTATTTTTTATGTTAGAATTGTATACGTATTAGTTACGTGAGTGGATTTATTGTTGATTTCATTAAATGGGAAGGGTCATTTCAAATTTTTGATGGCCAAGCCTCATTCCAATGCCCCCACTTCGCTTCTCATCTGGTATCTGCATTTCTGCTTTTACTCTGGTGCACCTAACAGTCTTGCACTAAACTCAAAAAAAGAGTGTCACCTGAAAAGATTAAAACCTATAAATTCAATGTATACGAACATTGATTAGTAATCGAAAAATGAGCTTAGGAAAGGTTTTGTGCAAAGCGATTTCTTTGTATGTCGTTTCACCGGCCAAAGTGCTCCGCTTCTGGTGCGTGTCTTAATGTGCATGAATTAGCAATTAAATAGTATATTGTACATTTTGCGTAACACCTACATAAACAGATTTATCACTGTAATGAAGAATATTAAAGGTCAATGATCTACTCGTGTGTTTTATTTACGTAATCACTTTTTGGTGAATAAATTGGTAGATGGTTGATTAGTATAACACATACGTAATACTATGGTTACAGTACAATCCGATATATTATAGTTACGGCAATGAGAATAAAATCGTAGCGTAACGTTACATACACTTTTATGCAATAACAAGAAATGTTTGCCGCAGTTGTTGTGCATATTCCAAAGATGGAACCGATTAATTGAAATAGACGAACACATAAATACCGAGTAATAGACGAGGAAATGAACTTAATGGAATTCGGTTGAATAGAAATCACTTTCGTCCGAGGAAGAGGCGCTTCGATGAAGGCGCAATTTGCTTTGACATAATTGAGAAAGTCTCCTCTCCGCGTACTATGTTTGTGGTGTGCGCTAAGAAAGTGCTGATCAGAGCCACCTAATAGCGCATGTGTACAAATAAATGATACGATGATGAATCGTCATTGGTCAGCGACATTGGGCTCGCTCTCTAATTTATCCATTTTCTGTTTGCCATTAAATACAAAGTAATGTCTAAATAATAAGTGACGTGCCCATATTTGTAAACTTCCAGAAATTATGGATTGAATAAGAATGCTTTTGTAGTGTAAGCAAAGAGATAGGAATATTTCCGGCATTAATGCGATTAATACTTAGTTAATGTGTCCATTGAATTCATATTACAATAACACTTGATGCCTTATGATCACTTTAATTGGCACCTGTTCTCGGGATTAAGCTGTAATTTAGATTTTGATACTGTAGCTATAGGTAGACGTGGCTTGTGTCGAGTATGCTAGTATAGTAATCGCTTGACGGTACGTGATTTAATCAGCGCGCACGCGCCTCAGTTGTGCTGTCATAACGATGGTAGCAAGATACGGGAACAGAGTTCCATAGCGGGACCAAGAGACTCATGAATTATAGCTTATATTTCCAGTATAGCTAAATCATAACCAGATGTCCTTGAAGTTTGTGTTAATCAAAACCTATTTTATAATAGTAATATATGTCTAGATTGTAGAAAATAAACATTTTATAAACATTGTCAAAAATTAATGGAAATGTTTGATTACACTTTTTGATTTTACATAAACTTAAAGTGAAATGAAACACTTTTATTTAAAAAATCGAAGTAGATTTTGAGGTCATAATGTCAAATGATGAAGGCTGATGATGCACTTAACAAAACGCAACAATGCTCAATAAAATATAATTAGTGTTTGTGTTGACTGCTAGCCTCAGTTGCATAACAGTGAAGAGGATGTATGCGGAACACTGCCATTACCATAGATTTTGATCGGATACATTCTAGGCATTTTATTGGTCGGTCCACTAACCTCGGCCTTTACGTCCACATTTTAGGCGTCTTTAACAATACTGCAATCATTATAAACTATGTTTTGTTATTTATAAATATAAAACATCTTCGAAAACAACGATAGCGGAATTAGTTAAACATGTGACATTTAAGGATTAATTGACTCTTAATCGCTTTACATTAATAATCAAGAAAATTAACATCCATAAAAATGTCTAAGCGTTAAGTCATTCGTGATTTATTTTTTATCACGTTCTATGATTACTTCCTGTTGGGTCCGAATCCGATGATATTACCAATTTTTATTTATGTTCACTATGGTTAGCTGTGTGTGTGTGTGTGTGTAATATGTAAAGGTATTACCGTTGGGTGATGGCCTTGAATCGCATTGAAATCATGGTTGGCGGCGTGGTCTCACTCCAGTCCAAACCACTCCATAGACAACAATGAGGCATGCGCCGGCGCTTTGCCACCACGGACATTGACCCCACTCCACACGGATTACACGAGCTTTCTTAGTGCTGGAAATTCACAACCGAACCTTAATATTACTAATATTGTATGTAACCTAATAATACAAGTGTAGCTATCTGGGTTTATAAAGTCCCATAAGCATTGGCGCTAAAATATAGAGGAACTGAAAATAGTTGTTATTGTTGTTGTATGAAATTACATACATACATATAAGTAACACAAACTTGTAAGAGCTATCAATTGAAGACTAATTATGATCTTAAGGTTTAATTTCCTTTGGGTAATCCCGGCGACCACGAATGTCCTGTTTACGACGTGACGTTGCGTTGCTGTCCGCCCTCGAGTGTTAAAAAAGGCGCCACATGTTTATTGAAGCGGTCCAACGTGTGAGTGACCGCTAGTTTAATATTAGCATACGAGATTTGTGGCCCAATTAACTAATACGCGATTAGATAAGAACCACTCGTCGTGTTGCTCTCCGTGTCCATTTGGCACGGATGTTTTGGAGATGAATTGGCCTCGCTCGTTTTCACTCGACGGACAGATTGATGTCACTAGCTTTTGGTATCTACTTCGTGCGGTAAGCGGCCGACTCAATTAGTCCCTCTAAGCCTCTAAGCGGCCGACTCAATTAGGCCCTCGGATCACAAATTTCATTTATGTTGATTGATTTTGAATTGATTATTTCCTTTATAAATCTTCACCTCACATGTACCACATGACACATACCTGGTCAAGTTAGGCAGAGCAAGCTGTTTTATTTCATATTTTATACTCATGCTGCAGCTTAACCATTATCTTGAGAACTTGTTGTTTTTGTAAATGGATTGGAGTACTAATAGTGCAGCTGAATCGTCCTGTCCAAACACTTCAAATGAGTAATAAACATTGGCCCCCTCGTTGGAAGTTCCGCAGCCCAAAGGGGATTAATCAAAACGAAGCGAAGCGACCCTTTATACCAATTTATCGGTTTTCCTCTTGGTCCACTTTATAGACAAGTAGTGTTTACAAGCAATAACAGTATTGCGATGGAATGACATAATGAATATTTCTGTTGAAATTAACTAATTCTTTTTTCTAACCAAAACTAATATTAACTCATATTATAATAAAGTAAAACTAGATATTACAGTTAACTGAATTATTCTTTAAATAACATTTGAGTACAATTGACAATTATTTGAAACTGTAATTTTGTGATTGTTTCTATTTATTTGAAAATGTATACGGGTATTATCCCAGCTGTTTTTTAATTGCAAATAAGGAAGTTGACGCTCTTTATTGGATAAGTAAAATTAGAGATGCTTCATGTAGGTCAATTTATGAAATTAATTCCATTCCTTATATTTGGCAACGGAGTTAATAAAAGCACCTACAAATAGTCGTTTGTTAAGAAAATCGTTTTCTGCAAATCTGTAGATATTAACGGCGACTTCTATCTCACTATAATTTCAAAACTAATAACTTACCTGATTCTCGTAGAGAATAACATAAATCAATAATTGTCATTCTTTTATTGTTCATAACCGGACGATTTCTAAAGGTTCTATATTAATAAACGGCTTTTCGTTGATAATAATCGTTCTAGCACGCTTTGATTACACTCAGTGATAAATCGTTTATTGCTTTGGGCCATCAATTTATATGTCTCATTTATTTATGCCTTGTACGCAGTCAAGGCGCAGTTTTTCTCACAAGTTAATCTTTATATTGAAATGAACTAGTGGCATATTTGACGTTTACAAAAGGTAAACGGGAACAGGAACCGCTCAACCTTATTCATGTAGTTATACGCCACTTATTCTTACCGAATAAAATATTTATAATTTTTTTTTTTTGTATTTTTTAAACGACTGAAGAATCGTCTTCGATACAAATGTATTAATATGTAATTAGATCTATATTTTTGTAGTTTTTAAACTAATCATCTATTTATTTGTTACAGGTACGTATGAATAACCGCCGCGTCGCTGCTGAAATGTCTTCTATGTGATATCAATTTCACTTTGATGGATATTATTATTTCAAAATTGACTTTAAACCAAAGTGTATGTATACAAATAAAATAGATAACACGGCTCCAAAAGCGACCTTGATAATTCTGCATGTCTTTCCCGGCTAATCTCCTAAACGTTTCTACAGCCGACCTCCGTTGCTACCGCCCACCGAACGCCAATGGGTATAATAAGTATGTATATAAAGAATAAAGCTCCTGGCAGTGGAGGTTGAAACCAGTTTTGAGCTGAGCGAATAACCTGTCGAGTCGTGGACAATTCTATTGTTAGGGTCCCCGTCATTACGGAGGCGTTCCATTCGCAGACTGGCCGGGAATTAAAACGACCAGCGACAATTGTATCCGATTGCCCAAGCAATTATTTTTTTATCATAAAGTTTATGCAATTGCGGTTCGAAACGAAATTACGAGTAAAAAAACCGCTTCACTCTATGGAAAAATAATGACATGCGCTATAGTTGTTTAGCAAAATTCCTTCAAAGTACAAACTTCACGTGTATTGTAATTGTGATAACTTAGTTCATATACATTTAGTTAGAAATGTCTCATTCAGAATATTTCTGTACATTATATATTTGTAGTAAAATAAATTGAGAAGATCTAATGACATAGCTAACACGCGGTGCACTGGAACATCTAATTTAAAATATGATTACCTGACGATGCCATTCGTTATCGCCGGTTTGCAATCGATATTATCGAAGAGCTCCAGATGTCCGCTCAACTATAAGAAGCAGCTATCAGCGTGGTCTCTGCAATAAAGCTTATTTAAAAACACTATCGCACAATTAGGAAAATGCCAACACATGTCTGCTAATCAGAATGTGGAAAATATGCCGCTAGTTACTTAACCTTGCATTTATATATATAAACTTATAAAATAGTAACTTTATATTATCTGCATTTGCCACGTGGTTTATTAATTTGAATACTTTGATAATTTATACTATCAATGTATTATTGATCTAGTATCGTTCCTTATCTCCGTAGTCGTATTCTACTTAAGGAATTCCTGCAATTGATAAGTTGAATAATTATAATTTCGTGATTAGAATTTTATTATATTTAAAATTCATCGTCACTGTCAAATTAATAGTAAACTAGAAGAATCGATTTTTGGTTATATGGCAAATAAGTCAGTCATATGTTTTATGTCTTCATTTTGCCAAATCTTTAACCTAATTACCTTTGTTCGCTATTTTTCTTATTTGTGTGGATTTTGGGCTAAGAGTGATCTAGTGGAACTGTGGACGTTGTTTCTATGAAATACAAAATCAAAAGATATGGGCAGTACAAGAAGGTTTGCACACGAAAAACGTGCTTCGATCAATATTTATGAGAGTGGTGCAGTGTGCGCTGGGCTGGGCCCGAGGGCCGCGCCGCGGGGAGCTCGATTGGCGACATTCCGCGCCCAACGAAATCGAGAGTCGACGGACTCGTACGCAACGCAATCGCTGACGAGCGCCATTACCGGAATCGGACGTGATGTCCACTAAGCACCGGCTCATTAACAATGTCCGTGTACGTCCTGTGCAAGTGCATGCTAAAAAGCATTTCAATTTGTTTGAGATAGAGTACAAGATTGATTGATTGAGAAATATTGGAAATATATCCCACTAGCTGCCGCGTACCAGCAAACGTTGCTCTGTCACATAAATGAAATACATTTTGGATAGGATTTCCGTAAAATCCGTTCTTAGTGAGCGTCTACATCGCGCAATGAGCAACTATATTAATTTTCAAGTCAATCGGGTCTAAAGTTTTAGAGATCTCGTGATGAGTGATATCCCACTTATTTACTATGTATAGAATATTGACGAGTTAAAATTCAATTGGAAACAATCGTCCGAGAAAATTAGAATAATAGAAGAATTAATGAATATTCTTTATTGTACAAAACACAAAATAAATAACACTGGACAAAAACAGATACCAAATAATTTTATCCGCGCAGGGGCGGAGAAAGAATACTAACCTCTGCGGCCGGGGTCGGCCTGTCGTAAAAGCCGACAAAACAACCCACCCTAGCTACGTGGTAGGGCCTCAAGCCCGTCTGGATGGCGACCACCTTCGGTCTTAAGTATGCCGCCATAATAACCTTGTGTTGTGTTCCGGCATTAGTGACCCAAGTTCCTGTACCCTTATGGGACAGCAGCGTGTTCGCGATGCCACTGGCGTTGCAAACACCCATAGGCGACGGTAACTGCTAAATTCTAAGCGGGCCGTCAGCCTGTCTGCTGTTCTACAGCAATAAAAAAAAAATCTAAGCGGGCCTTCAACCTGTCTGCTGTCCTACAGTAATAAAAAAGTATTGTAAAATTAGCACCAACTGGGAAGCCCAGAACATGGCGAAGGAAAAAAAGAACATCTTGAGTATTATTGTAGTGCTAGACAAGTGTAAAAAAAACAAAAAACATGTGTAAGAAGGAATTTGAAGCAACTACATTTCGCCATGAGGTCGTAACATGTTTATGTTGCTAACAATGCACATGAAAAGTGTGCGCCACTCATTGTATAATTTGTTATAATATTCAGTTTTTCAACACACCGAAGTGATTCAGTTAGCACAATGGCCGGTTAATTGGTGTATGTGCATTACGTAAAGAGTTTGCAACAATCGGTTCCAGTTGCGAATGAGGTGTTGAGGATTCCTAACAGCCGCACCGAATTGAGGTTTAATTTTTCACACGTGACCTTTCGCTCGCTATAGTAAACTCCAATTCCTTTTGCTATTTGTCTACCGTCTTTGAATTGTGTACATTTCCTTTTCATTTCGCTCACATATTTTATTTGAATTTTATACTATTTGAAACTTATTACTCAAGACGATCGGTGACTGGTCTGGATTTACTATTTTTTAATGATATCGTCGCCATTTTTGTTGGACACTTGTCGCATTCTTAAATAAAACAGAAGTTTCATTTGTATACGATTTAATTTAATCAGTTAAATCTACGTTGCCTTTTTAGGCACAACAACAGTACGAAAATTCGTGGCACTGTTGTACAACGCTAGCGAAATTTACAATACTAGTGGTCGCCCAGGGGTCTAAATTCGACCATAACTATTTTATTTTTATTTTTAACGTTATCTATACCTCTATAATCGAAGGTTTCATCATAGCTACTCAGTTAATTTGATATTTTTCTACATCAGTTTGAACAGCATCACTTTAAAACTTGAAAATGTTTTGCATTGCAAAACCTGCGTTGTAAATCCGTTTCGTAACAACCATATATGCGCATTTTATAGACACTACTCTTACAAATAGGCTAAATTAAATCAATTCAGATTACTTATACACCATTTTCTTTAAGCTTAAGCAATATGCATTTGAGAAAATATTCTAAATAACTAAACAAATAAAAACAATTCCAAAGTTTCATTCCTTGTTTTTGTCAATTTTGATGTCACTATGACCAAAAAGAATATCATTATTTAAGCCTATAGACAATTAATATTAATTTATTAAATATATTTATATTAGTATAATATTATTATTATTTATTAATTATTTAAGTGTTTATTAATGTATTTTATGAATTTAAATATTATATTATTATAAAATTAACCTTAATGGTCTCTACTAGGTCATAAAATCTTATAAAAAAGGGTAAGTAATGTACATAGCTATGTGTGTGTATGTTGTGTATATCATTTGAACAGTAGTGTGTGTAATGTTTATTTTGTATTATATAGATATGAAGGGGTGCGATATGAAATATCCGATTGAACGCTCCAAGTGCGATCACTCGATCGTCGGCATCGCGTCGCCTGACTCCGCATACCGAACGAATATTGAAACATTGGTGAACATCACACAGCTCATTCATATTAGACGCTCATTCATCAGCTGTAATATTTGGTGCGGTCATCGCACCTAAACCTGCCAGCGACGCACTCATTCCGGGACCGTAAGTGTTAAACGCACGCCGTGCCCTCTGATGGTTTACGAGTTTACTCAATGAACGCAACCATGTAACTCACGCATTCCTTCATTCTGTGGACAGTTAACGTTACATATATTTACCTAACATCATCATTGTAAATTTACTATTATCAATCTTTGGCCCAGTGAACAATGTGCTATTTATAAATCTTTTCTAATCTAATCTTTTTTCGGCTCAATTAAAATCAATTTTAAGTGTAGTACGATTTCGTATCAACTTCTATTACAGTTTTACAATTAAATCTTTACTTAACAAAAGGAATAATAGCCCTACGAAGGAACTGTCTCCATTACACGTATCATCCACTCAATTAACGTAAACTATTCATGAGTCGGCCTTGCCGAAATGAAATGACGAAAATTAATGATATTATCTATACATTAATATTAAGGTCCAACTTAGAAGATCACAAAAGATTTCCAACTGTTTCTCAATACTTTATATTATTATCTTTATTGCATACTTGAATGCAAATAAAAAAATTAACATTAGTTGTTGTATACAAGATATGGATTTTAATTTTTGAATGTTAAAATTTATTTTAATAGCGTGACCCGAGTTCAATGAAAATGATGAAAATAAAATTCAAAAAATATCCGAAGAACAAAGTAAATGTAATGAATATGAAATGGTGAATTTTAGTGGCTATTTAACCTATTTGGATGAAACAAAACAACGTGCAATTAATACAAGGCTGTTATAGCAATTGGTCGTAATTAAATGTTTAAATGTGATGCTGAATGATTGCGCTCACATTTAAATATAAATAGCATTACGATAAACGAATTAATGTAATGTATTCTCATTACGCGCGTCGTCCATTTACGAGCGTGTTGTGTTTTACAAACGATTTTCTTTATCGTAAGCAAATTTGTAATTCAGAATTGAGAGGAAATAATAACTGAACTCTTCGAAATTGTTACAACAATAAATTAAAGGATTACCATCGAGATGCTGAGGGCTGGATAGGGGATAGTGGCTAGCCAGCTGTACCGCCTTTTCAATTTGTGCTGTCGAAATGGGCAAGTACCGGGAGACTGGTGCAAAGCCGTAATCGTGCCATTGTATAGGGGAAAAGGGTCACGGCAGGACTGCGTAAATTACCGCGGTATAAGCCTTCTCAGCGTCGTCGGTAAATTGTATGCGAAAGTGTTGATTGAAACGGTTGTGAATGAAACAGACGAAAAAGTATGGGATGCACAAGCGGGATTTAGGAAGGGAATGGGATGTACAGATCAGGTCTTTTCCTTGCGGTGCATAGCCGAAAAGTGTTTGGCTATAAACAAGAAGGTCTATTGCGCGTTCATGGATCTAGAAAAGGCCTATGATAGAGTGGTGAGGAATGAATTGTGGTCAGTATTGTCCGTGAATGGTGTGAGCAGTATCCTCAAACGAGCATTGCAATCTCTTTATAGGGATTCTAGTGCTTGTGTAAGGAGAAACGGGGCATACACTGAATGGTTTAATATCGAAAAAGGTGTTAGACAGGGATGTGTAGCGTCACCGTGGCTGTTTAATCTGTTCATGAACAATTGCTTGACAGATTTAAAAGAGAATGAAAGTGGGTTGAGAATGAATGAGTTACTCGTCAAATGTTTTCTCTATGCTGATGATCAAGTTTTACTTGCGTATTCGGCCGAGGAGTTGCAGGAGATGGTAACTGTTATGAGTGGAGCTTTTGTTAGAAAGGGAATGAAGATGAATGTAAAGAAGACGAAAATGATGGTGTTTGAAAGAGATGAAACAGTGACAGACTGCAATATTGTGATTGGAGATGAGCAAATTGAACAGGTGAATGAGTTTGTGTATCTGGGTTCAAAGTTTACAAGAGATGGAAAGTGTGAGAGTGATATTGAAAGAAGAGTGAATGCAGGAAACATGGTGAATGGAGCTTTGCACTCCTTTATGAACAGTCGGAAGGTGTCTAACAAGGCTCGTCTGGCTGTGCATGAGGGGGTGTTGGTTCCGACACTCATGTACGGAAGTGAAAGTTGGGTATGGCAGAAGAAACATAAAAGCAGAATAAATGCAGTTGAGATGAGAGCGTTAAGAAGTATGATAGGATGTCAAACTGGGTGACAGGATAAGAAATAGTGAAATAAGGAAACGTTGTGGTCTGAAAGAAGATGTAGTGACAAAAATTGAGAAAGGTATGCTGAGATGGTTTGGCCAGGTCGAGAGAATGAATGAAGAACGATTGACGAAAAAAGTGTATAAGGCGAGTGTGAATGGAAGTGTTGGAAGGGGTAGATCTAGGCGGACGTTTCGAGACTAAGTCAGGGACGTCTTGAAAAAAGGCCAGGTCAAGAGTACCCTAAACCGGAGGGCATGTATGAAGGGAATAATGAAAGTGGACGAAGCGAAACAAGTATGTAAGGATCGTAGCAAGTGGAAAGAAGTGGTCTCTGCCTACCCCTACGGGAAAGAGTCGTGATTATATGTATGTATGTATAAATTCTAATACTAGATCTTTACAAAAATGTATTAGTTTATTAGATTTTTTTTTCCGCGGTAAATATTCCAGACTGTAACCTGCCTTGTGCCAATTTTTTTTGTTTTTGGATTGCAGTGTACCACTTGTATGTAGAAAAAGCCCCTTTCCCATCTAATCGCAAATTAAAATCCCCATAACGTGGTGTGGTTATAACACGCTCCAACGTTGTCCATAATAACGGCCGCACCGTGTGCCTGAAGCCAGCGATACACGTGACTCCAAATCACATTTTCGTGAATCCTTACATTTATTTAATTAAAATTCGTTGAAATATTGTTAGTTTAGGTAGTTGAATTTGTGTTTGTTGGTTTTTGTAATCACTATCAAAAGTACATAATCGATTGACAATAAGAGTCTTCCACCAGATGTACCGGAAAATCATTACCGGTTTTTTCAGAAAAAACTACGTGATTTTCAAGAAAATGAAAATAATTATTTATTCAAAGTATTGGCCATTTGATTCTATAGAATCAAATTATCTTACATCTTGTCCATCTTTCAGGAAATTTATGGATGTTATCCCAAAAAAACTGTTTTTCCTTTGAGGAAAACCATTCATCGAGCAATTTCTAACTTCTTCGAAATTGGCGAAGTGCTGCTCTGCAAGCGCGTGTCCCATTGATGCGAGAAGTTGATAGCCGGATGGGGCAAGGTCTGGAGAGTACGGTGGGTGCGATAATTATTATGTCCCATCCAAGTGCTTTCAACGCTTTCAACGGTCAAGGATGACCGGTTTTGCTTTATGAGACGGCTCGTTGTCGTGCTGTAAAATCACTTTAGCAGGTCTTGGGGCCCACTCTGGACGTTTTTCGATCAATGCATGGTTCAATTGATCATTTGTTGTCGATAGTGATCACATTTAATTGTTTCATCATGTTTCAACAGTTCATAATACACTGGTCCCACCAGAGCACAGAGCATTGTCTTGCGACCAAAATGATTTGGGCTTGGAGTCGATGGACCAGCTTCGCCAGGTGATAACCATGATTTTTTGCGCTTAGGGTTTTCAAAATAAATCCACTTTTCATCACCCGTCACTATTCGATGCAGAAATGACTTCCGATCATACGTTTGAAGCAGCTTTCACAGACGATTTTTCGACTTTCCATTTGCCTGTCATTCACTTGATGTGACACCCATCTTCCCATCTTTTGGATTTTCCCCATTGCTTGCAATCACATTTAACGCTTTTGCCAATTGTTTTTGAGTTTAGGTTGGGTCTTCATCCAATAACTCCTGCAGTCTCGCATCTTTAAACTTTTTCGGTCTACCAGAACGTTATTTCGTCTTTCAGAACGTTATTCAGTCTTGCACATCGAAATCACCACTTAATGCCTCACATGTTTTTAATTTTAGAGCATGCTCACCGTAAACTTCTACCTGCAAACGATGACTTTCAGTGGCATTTTTCTTTTAATCAAATAAAAGTAATGCGTGCCACAAAAGCACGAAACTTGACAATTCCAAAGAGGTATAAATCTATGACTGTGTTACTTTCGCAAAATATAACATGTAGATAGAGCTTATAAAGCTTGATGTCAGTAAAATAAAATGACATATTATGTATAAGATAGCATACATAAGCCTAGCGACTGTTAGTAAAACTGGCATAGACTTTCCGGTACACCTGGTATCAACTAACACCTTTTTTAGACGTAATATTGGACTAAAACAACGCACAGTCATTTTATGAAGTTATTAATGAAGGATTAAAATGTTTTAATCTCTATGTATGTAGGCTAGTATCGGTCATGTTCAGCTATGCCACCTGAAGCACTTGAAGCAAGTGCAAAAATGTTCAGACCACCGCATTCTCTAACTGTAACTACAGAACCCAACTTTTACAATAGTTTTTATAAAGTAAATTATTAATAGTAGTACTCATAGCCGTTTTACAGTTAATCGTTATATTAATGAACACGACATAGATGCGGCGGTCACGAGGGATCATTTGAACAGTGATTCATATGTTAATAGGACGTAACTGATGTTGAGTCACGCGTTCCGATCGGGGCCTCGGGGCCGCTGTATTATTGACCAGCGAACTTCGCCACTGCCGTTTCGGAGACGTGCCTCTCGCGGGACTGTCTTTCATTAACTTATCGACTTTTTGTGGTAATAAGGGAAAATATTTGTAAAAGTAGTAAACAATAAGTTCCAAATTAAATGTTAAACAATAAGTTCAAAATTAAACAATAAGTTCAAAACTTCACGTCAAGCGGACAACCAAAAAAATGAGGTCGTGAATTTTGTTTATATTCTGGTCAGTTACACTTCTAGTAGACGTGGATGTGTACACACAATTTTTTTTTCTAATGATACTTTATTGCTGAGTTATAAGCTTTTATAAATTTACTAAGAATGAAGTCATGAATTTTTTGATGCTTATTATTTGTATCAACTAATTTGTAAAAAAAATTAAAAAGTATTGTTTCTTATAGTTAAAAAGTTAAAGTTTTTAATCTTTTTGTCGAATTCTAAATTTGAATTTTTTTACGTATAGTAAACCGGAAGTGAAAATTTCAAATCGATTTTTGAGTAACTTCGACACTTTTTTTTAAATATTTTAACCTTGAATTAAAGCTTTAAATGTACTAATTCTTCACAAAAAAAATTAAAACGTGATCTCTAATAGTTTAAGACTTAGATCGAAATCAGTACAAACGTTATCACTTTCTATATCACTGTCAGTATTCAAGGTGTCAAAATAAAACTCTCCATCGCTATTTTCAGTTTCACAGTAAACTTCTGTCGGTAACTTTCTTTTAGCCAAATTGGAATATTATTTTGAAATATTTTAAGAAGCGGGATTGCTTAGTTAAATACAACTTGTCAAATACATATTATTTGAAATTCCTCTTGCTCCTTTGTCTTGTATGACAAATACGCGACGTCCTGCGTAGGCAACGTACAACCTATGGACGGGGGGGGAGTTACGGCGCTCGTGCGTTACGACGAACGCGACCTACGGCATTTGTTGCATGCAGACCACCTCCTAAACTGATACATGGACGAATACAGTACGAGATTAGTACGGTTTCTTAATGTTGTGGCTGAGAGCAGACATACGACCGCAAAGGGTTAATAGTAGTTTCACGCTGACTTACTCGATTTGAACCTACATTTTTCATTATGCATAAAAGAGCTAGCAAACAAAAGCTTTCTCTATTTTAAATAATAAATTTACGTAGTAAGATGAAAGTAAAATGGAATTGTTAATATAATTAGGCGCCCATGAGTGCGCACCGCCTCACAGAAATAGGGCGGCATTAAGAGCAAGGCCACGAAGGTCTCATTGGGCACATCGTATAAATGATACCTTGCGTACGTTTACATTATTTATACACATTAATTTATAAATAACTGGGAAGTGGCGTGCGTGGACCACGCTGCAGTAGAACCAGCCGATAGAAAGTAAAATTGCTACACAATTTACTGCCCGTGGCGACGCCATTGTGCTCGGATTAAATGATAATTGAAATAGTCAATTACTCAAATAGGGGACACTCAAAGGTAGGGGGCTCCAGCGATGTGCGTGCCACGTCGCTCTCCGTCGGTTGATCGGCCTCGGATCGACATGGAGCTCGATGCCATAACTGCTTGCCTCGGCCACGGAACTGTATTTACTGTATTACTCGTGCGTGATATAGTAAACACTTCTCGTAAATATTTACATTTATGCATATGAATACTGGGTCAATTAATAAAAAACGTTAAAGAAGCGTGCGAAAGTAAAACGTTTCTTGAGATAAAAGTAAAATCATTTCCGAATTATGATACTGATAAAACATATACCCACATCGCATCGTTATTAGTGTTTTTGTGTCATCGTTGTGAATTATTATTTATTAGAATTATTGTTAATTAAAATATTCATATAGGTAGTTCCGACAAGACCTTCAAACCTGTCTTCTCAACAGCAGAGTCGAGTGGTGTTAATGTGGTGTTTCCGATGTCGGTTTACATAAGAGCCATTGATTGAGATTACAGGCAACGGCCATTTGCTAATTGTTTGATGGTTCGTCATCCAAACTCGATTGGTGCCGTCGTTCGTTGTTTAACGGAAGGGCACGCTATAATCTTAATTGCTTCTCCATCCAATTTGGGCGATATGTGGCTTAATTATATCCGTTATAGTGCGCCTTTTAGTTCGTTGACTGTGAAATTGTGATCGAGGCCTAATCACAACCAACTAAAATATGAAATAAAAAGTCTTCTATTAGCAATAGATACACTTCTTGAAATTGAATGTTATTACTTCTTATTGAAGCCCCTTACAGGAAACGGACAGTGTACCTGCCACGCTTGTTCAAAGCGGGTTGGCGGGTTACACATGCCGGTGATCCTGGTATGCAGGTTTTCTCAACATGTTTTTCTTTCAGGCGTCGGTACGCGGCAATTGTGTTATTTTGGAGATACAGGCGTCCCTGGCCGCCAACAAATTTGTTATGTAAAGACAGTTGTTTCTCGCTTGACTTCGCAGTGAAATATAGGTTCAGTTATTTCACCAAGTAGTATCTGACTTTTATTGTCAACACGACTGCTCGGAGGCCCTGAGGAAGAATTCTGCCTTCATACAACAACGAATAAAGTACCTACCTATGCACATTTTATTAATCGGCGCATGCCACTGCGGGATTCGAAACCGTGATCTGTAAGTTTATCTCTGAGTGTGATGAGAGTTCGCTACCGCGTATCTTATTGTAGATAATTATTAATCTACCAGAAATAGACACGTTAACTTCCATATTATCCAAGTAAAAAATTATGAAACTTTCTATTTTAATACAATATTAATATATAATATATTTAAGATCAAAATTCAAAATGTTAATCGGTTTTAAAATAATTATATGTTAATCCGAGAAACAAAAATTGCAACTAGCGAACGGACTGTGAACCGATTCGACAACAACGTATCAGAAATTGCATTGGAATTGGAAATTCTTAAATCCGAAACTTTAAAAGTAGATTGACAGTAATGGAATGAGAATCCAGCTGATAATAGGTAAAAGTAATTAGTAAAAGGGAGATGAGGTTATAACTAGGTTGCACTTTTACACGTATGACATTCCTGAACATATAGAAAACTATATGTTCAAAGTTTGCGTGTAATCAAACATTGATGCAGTCATGTACGCCATGGCAGACAGATGTGCGCAACACGTCAGCGGCGCCAGTAATAATGAACAAACATCTCAGCAGACAGGTGCTCCAAAAGAATTCTGTTACTGCGCAGTGCTCAGATTCTTCGGCTCGTCGCGGCGGATAATTAAAGCTCACAGCATCCTTTAACTGTAAATAATCGGAGGAAAACTATCGAGATATTTGTTAAAATTGCTTAATTGTTATAATTGACACCGATGCGACGGTATGTAACATTTTCCTCTTGTTATTCCAAATGCCTCTTGCGATTTTTTATTTATTTTAAAATCCCGTTTGGCAAGGACGTACAGGCAACCATCTTCATGTTGATATAATAAGCCCAGAGTCTATTTCAATAAACTTCTGATTTAGATTTTAATATGCTATACTGGAAGACTACACTTTAATACTTCCATCAATCGTGTAATCGCGATTAGATAAATCATAACAACATAATGACTACACTACTATTCGTTATGACATGACAGGTGGAGGGAGAGTGCAAAGCGGCAGTTCACACTTTTTACACTTATTAAGGTTTAATTACAGTCAATTTCCTCACAATTTCCACGTCAAGCTCCGCGCAAGTAATAGGGAACACGATGTTATAGTAAAAAATAGATTGTCGTTCCACGTGCAGCATTGTGGTTCAGTGGCTCGAAAGTGCGCTTCTCGTATCTTGCTCAATAGTTATTCAAAATTCCATTTTCATTAATCTGCTAAGACTTTTATTTGCATTTGTAACCACAAACAATACGTTAAGATTTGAGCATTAATACGATTTAAAAAAAGTTTTTATGTATCTAATTATAAAGTAATCCTTTGATTGAAGTTGATCTTCAACTTCGCGCTTTGAAAAGTGAATTCATGATTTTTTAACCTTGATGTCGTCGTTCTTTTCTATGTCAGTATTCAGGCAAATGCCGTTATTGATGCCGTTTTTAAGCAATTGGCGTTGATCTTAAGGCGACGACAAGAGACTTTTAATGATTTTATTCTGAAGATCACATCTAAACGAGTGGTGTTAATGAACTGGAAAAAATATATGTTAAATTTGAGCATTTTCTCAATAACTTAATATGTGAATATTTTAGATTATGTTTATATTACATAGTGTAATTAATTTGTAAAGTTAGGTCTAACGCAGATAAAAATCTGAGAATCACGTAAAAACTATCAAGCGTATTTTTATGAAACCTTCACCATCTTAAACACAATTTAATTACCCATCTTTTAATATACGACTTTTTATTTCAAAGTAAAAGGATAATATACAATTATGCTTTTTCGAATAATCTTTATGCTCGGGTTAGCAGGGGCCCTTGCGGGCGACGGGCGGCAGTGCATCGCTGACCACTGTCACGGGTAGACGTTGACGCTCGGAGCAATCACTAAACGATTTAACTCTATTATAAGTTTCGCGCTAAAATGGCTGGTAAATCTAGATTACTAAAAAAGAAACGCCAAACGCTCGCAAAAAATAGATTACTAAGGTAAGTAACGTGTTCTCAATCATAATTATCATTTGTGTATTTTAGCACATTGATGTAAATTGGACCAGATAAATTAATCATAACATTTAATTGTTACATATATTATTATTTTTTATTTTACTAAGTGACATTATTTTCTTTTTAGGAGATTACTTAATAACAAAGATAATCGCGACGTAAATGAGGAGACAGAGACGAGGTGTGTATTGTAGTGTAGTATGACAATACTACATCGTAGTCGGGACAGTCCGGATTCGAGTTTTAAAAATATTTGAATGCTATTACTATTGTCACTGTATAATTATATATAAATACATTTATATTGTAGGTCTGAATTTACGGAAACGCTTGGAGTGATTAAAGGATCTTCCCATATTGACAATGAAAATGAGAACAAGATTGTTGACAAGTAAATGCATATCTAATTCAATATTCTGATTTTAGCATATTTGAAACCTAATTCTATTAACTTATATTAATTACTATAACTGTTACAGTTCTCAAGTAACCGAAACGATATTTGCTGAGCAGGAAGAAAGCTTTCAAATGGATATTGAAAACGAGAAGTCAAATTCGGTCAGGTAAACGTATTATTATTTCTATGATGTCAGGATAGTCTGTCAATATAAAGTTTTATATAGTAAAACTCTCGATAAATAAAATTAATAAAAAAGGGGAAAATTTTCAATATAATATTGCAGAACCCGTGAGTGATAGCAAAGAATGTGAACAATAAAAGATATTACAAAACAAATGTTAAAGGCCTTATTCTGTTTAATATTGCAAAATTCTTATTATGTATATTTCCTTTTCAGAAATAATCAAGAAATAGTGAATGGAATGCGAATATTAAATATTAAACATTTTTTTAAAGAGCTTCAAGAAATATCTTCACATGGTAATATAGACTGTGGTTTGAAATCTGTAGAAATTATATCTGAACGAAAACTGGGCCTTGTTTCTAAACTAAAACTAAAATGCAACATGTGTAACGAAACTTTTGTCATTTGTTGCAATGATCCTGAAATTGACTTAAATATTAATACAGTTGCGGGTGCAGTGGCAATAGGTTGTGGCTATACACAGCTTAATGAATTATTGGCAGCAATGGACTTGCCTCATATATCCTATGAGTTATTTAATAAAAGAATGGGAACAATTAACAAAGTTTGGGAAAAAGAAGCTTTGAATTCTATGAATGAAGCCGCTAATGAAGAACGTCAAATGGCTTTGGAAGACGGTAGAGTTACTGAAAATGGCATTCCATATATTGACGTTATTGCAGATGGATGTTGGGGAAAAAGATCTTATAAAAAAAATTACTCATCCCTATCAGGCGCAGCTGCGATAATTGGGAAAAGAACTGGAAAAATTATTTATATGGCAGTGAAAAATAAATACTGCTGCATATGCGCCCAAGCTGCCAAGAAAAATGTCACACCTAAGGAGCATGCTTGCTATAAAAATTATTCTGGTAAATTCATAATATTAAATATGTTGTAATAATAATAAAGAAACTAAAATTTTATGGTTGGAATAATTATTACTTTATTTTCAGGTCCTTCAACTGGAATGGAATCCACGATCTTGGTAGAAGGATTCAAGAACAGCATAGAAATGCATAATTTAATATATTCAAGGTTAATATCAGATGGTGATGCAAATACTTATGCAAAATTGTTACAGTCAAGACCGTATGAAAATATAACAATTGAAAAAATCGAATGCCGCAACCACCTGTTAAGAAACCTTTGCAATAAGTTACAAGCTCTTATCACTGACACGAAATATTTAATTAAATACAGAAAATATATAACAAAACAAAGAATACTGTCAATAATAAAGGTAATAGTAACCGCTATAAGAAATTATAAAAATTCTGGCAATGTCACTAGTTTACATAATGATATCATGTTAGCCGCAGAACATGCATTTGGAGTTCATACTAATTGTAAGACATATTTTTGCTCGAAAATGGGAGAAGATGACAACATAGACAGAGATATTTTCACAAACAGTTTGTGGCATAGAATAAAATTTGTATTGACACATATAGCTGCTCATGCAAGAAGCTTGATTGAAGACGTTGACAGCAACACTGTGGAGCGCTTCCATAGTATTGTTGCAAAATTTGTAGGGGGTAAGCGGGTAAATTTTTCCCAGAAGAACCAATACCATATGCGTTGTAATGCAGCTGCTTTATCATTTAATACCCATAAACCTTTATCGTTGTTGCAAAAATCAATCACGGGCAGGAGTCCAAATGGTGAATTAAAAAAGATGGAAATACGTAAACAAAAACGCCTACATTTAACAAAAAATTATCATAGAATAAAGAAGAGATTACATGAACACTACACAGAAAGTAATAAAAACTATGGTGAGCAATGTTCAAGACCGGATATGGATGATGATATATTAGAGGAATCAAAAAAAATATTTTTAGCAAATTTGGCGGAAACTGCCAAACAAAGAGAACAAATAGAAAGGAAGACTATATTACAAAGTGGTTCTAGTGAGTGGCTAGAACTACGAAGACGGATTTTGACCGCTTCCAACTTTGGACGTGTTATAAAAAGACGCAATGACATAAGTTGCTGCAATTTAGTTAAAGATCTTTTATATAAAGAGTCTATAGGACACATTAAGTCTATAAAACATGGACAAGACAACGAAAATTTTGCGAAAGAACAATTGTCGAAACAAGAAAATATTAAAATAGAACCGTGTGGACTTTTTCTTGATGAAGAAATACCCTTCCTCGGCGCATCACCAGACGGTATTATTAATAAAAACACCATTTTAGAAATAAAATGTCCACTCACAGCTTACAAACTAGGACTAGATAAAGCCATCCATGAAAAAAAATATTGTTTTATAAAAAACTGGTAAACGGTAATTACATAATAAACAAAGAACATAATTGGTGGTATCAAATACAGGGACAGCTGCATATAACAGGAAAAGATAAATGTATGCTTGGTATTTGGTCTGGTGAAAACTTTCCTGTAAAAATTGAACTAATTTACAAGGATGACGCTTTTTGGGACACTAAAATGAAAAATAATTTAATTAAGTTTTATACAGATTGTATGCTTCCCGAACTGGTTGATCCTAGATATACGAGGAATATGGTAATTAGGGACCCCTCTTATATAGTTAGTGCCATACACGGACGCAAAAGGAAAAAGGAAGAGGAAAAAGAAAATAAAAACAAACTAATAAAAAAACGAGCAGTGACGGCTGAAAAAGAAGACAGTATAGTTGCTGTGAAAGTATTAAATTTCGAGGAGTTTTAAATAAAATCCTATAAATACCTAATTCACTTTTTTATTTATAGTTACAAAACCTGTAGACAGAAAACCTGTGTTCGTTTGATATAATTATATTTTCCGTTTATTGAAATACCTATATTATATTATATCCTACCACAGGGAATGATATAAGATACAGAACATGAAACAATAATCCTAACTAATATTAAATAAGCGGTTAAAAATTTCATGATTATTAGATAGTCTTCATAATCTGTAACGTATGGTTACCCAACGAACTTCTCTAAAATATACAATTACGTCGCCTGCGAATTTTCAATGCGGGTTGCCGGGGGGCCCCGCGCGTGCTACTCTCACTAGCTCAAACTCCTCCCACTCGCTCAAGGTCGCTAGCACTTAGTGTCGTCTTAATCATTTTTAATCGAAATTTCCTCGTATTTGTTGTCAAATGTCAAAGTCAAAAGGTGTAGCAGTAGGCGATACAAGCCGACCGCAACACGATGCCTAAGAAAGTGTTTCTATTCATCTGAACACTTTCCAATGAATAAATGTTGTACAAAAACCGCAGAGAACAAAAGATAAGAGAGTAAACATCATAAAAAGTGGGCAAGACGAATCGAATTAGTTTGAATCTTATTTATTGACGATAAAAAGCGGGCACCGGAGCAAAAAGTGCCAACAGCAAAATATTCAACGGATGGTGTCCGTTGACGACGACCTGTTGACAGCTATTAAAGTGAGTCACTATTAACAGAAACGTTTTAGAGAAAATAGGCTACAATTTTTAAGGTATTTAAATTTTTATCTTTCGTAAATAATATACTTCTCATTAAAAAAGCGAAAAACCCCTGAAGTTTGGTTTTGAATGAGTTTATTTTTTACATTTAACCAAACACATCAGTCTCCCGATAACGCTGATACACTCTGTTGACAGCAGAGAGGCTTATAGACTATGCCCTGCGTCCAGCAACGCCATGACTTGAGCGGCTTCTGTGGGCGAGGTATCCATATTTTTAGGAATAGACAGACCTCTTTGGTAGGATGTCATAGAGCTTAGTTAACAATCACGCTCAGCTCAGCTTAAAGCTCAGTTAAAAAAAACGATAATTTATGCAAAAAAATGTGATTAAGTGCAGAATTTCCGACGGAAATAAAAATTGAAAACAATCTCGACATTCATTTATTGGATGAACATTCGAAAATTCAAATTTAAATTTGAAATTCTGGTACACCATTGTATAGACTAAACTGCTAGCAATTTATTGGCGTATTTTTTAATGATATTAATCCTCTTTTTCATTTAAATACGGCCTGGATAATACTTGCAGTAGTGTTTAAATTTTTTTATGAGTTTCGATTCGTGACCTCTTTATTTCTCTCCTTAAGCCATCTTGGTGTTTCTTCGAAATCGAAATCATCGTCTGAATCGTTTTGCTCTCCCAGCTTTGGCCTTGCCACTTGTGCAAACCACGAACTTCGTAGTTCGCCAGCTCTTGATATTTCTATTTTCGCAAGTATTTGACTTGCCTGGTCGGCATTCTAGAAGGAATGGACAGTAATGGACAGAATGCACACCAATAATTCTGTGTTAGACTTAGTGTGATAGCACCTGGCTATCGTGTACCTTTGGCCTACTACTAAATAAATAAATATACTGGCACACTTCACACAGCGCCATCTAGTCCCTAAGTAAGTAGCATAGTACTTGTGTTATGGATACTAAACAACTGATAAACTACATATATACTTTTTTTAAATAAATTCTTACTATACATAAACACCCAGACGCGCGACGGGAATCGAACCCATGACCTCCTCATGCGTACCGAAGTGCGTTAGCCGCTACGCCACGGAGGTTGTCGAATAATGTAGATATCCAGTGTCTGGCGACGGCAACCGTTGCGTGCGCATACTGGACACGCGCTTGTGAACTTGTGTAACTGTTCGCAAACAGAAATGCCAGGTGCAACTTGCTCAAATAAACCATACTCTGCATTAAATACATAACAATAATAATATATGTTTGTTAAATCTAGAATTATTGATATAACTAAGTAAGAAAACACAATATTTTCGCAAAATTCGTTTTCATTCATCGACATAATTTCCATCTAAGGCGATACAATCGGCCCAACGCTTCTCTAACTTCTGGATACCGTGTTCATAGAACGCTTGATCTTTGCTTGCAGAATAGGTCTCAGTTTCGGTAATGACTTCCTCGTTGGTGCTAAATCTTTTTCCCCGGAGTATCCTTTTCAGGTCTGCGAACAGCCTGACGTTTTCTTCGTTAACAGCCGTCATTGCGTTGAGCATCGTTGACGTCGCTACGACCACGTTTAAATTCATTATACCATTCGCAAACGGTTGATTTCCATGGAGCAGAGTCCGAATAATGCTTATCAAGCCACTCTTTCGCGTCTTTCACATTTTTTACGATCAAAAATTAATTCATGATCACCACACGAAATTCTTTCTTATCCATCTTTTGATAAAGACACCAAAGCTGCTTGACACAAACAACAAGAACTTGAGAACACGTGGTCCAATTGTCATAAAATTTTGACACATACCTTATAAAGGATGGCGCTATCGAATGCTACAATAGATTTTGCATGTGTGGCGCCCCATCTGTATGTCAGTCCGGGAACTTTTTGATCAATGTAGTAATTTCTATTTGTCCTTTAAGAACGGTTTGAAAACTGAATACTGAAAACAGATAATCACTATTATATCGTACTTTTAACATTAAATATTAATTTATTTGCAAATAAACTTTATTATTATTATAGAATTGCAAAAATGAATGAGCAAAAAGAATAACCACTAATATCAAAACGATAGTGAGTGGAAAGTTGCATATGTTATACCGTTGTAGGTAATTATAAACATGTTTTCAAGTTTAGTTAAAGGTTTCAAGGGTTTGGTTGTGAGAAACATTTTGTAACAAACCTGAACCATCTGCATTTCTTATAGTGCTTAGAATAATCTTCCATTACTGCGAATAAACTTAATCCCACACGCGACTATATATGAAACCGTTGGCACCTGTTGTGCTGCACTGTAGCTACAAAAGTAACTGTACATCTGTAACACGCTACGTAACATAATGATAATAACACCGGAAAACATTTGTCAAGTATCTAGTACTTCTTCACAATATTGCTGATGTAATCGTTTTAATACAATATACGTGTATCTATTTCAGTCCATAGCAAATAAATTTATAGATATGTGACGAATGGATAAGGCATCCAGCTTTCCTGGTGGTAGAAAACCACTAATGACCGAATAAACCATCTTGTACAAGCAACCATTCGTCTATCCCGGCCAACATATAATACTTAAAATATTGTATTGAAGATAATCATAATGACAAACAACTCTAGATAATATACCTTTCTATACCCGACGGAAAATTTGAAGGCAATTCGAATACATCGGAGCAATTAAATAGAAGAATAACACAAAGTGTACGCTGTTTTAATGATGGAATTATGTTAAACAAATTGAGGAACTTTCACACAAATTGTTTACTCGGTCTTCTACAGCTTCTGATTGCAGTGGAATTAACGTCTTATTACAGATCGAGAACTTTCTTTTGCTTTATGTTGTGGAAATTCGAGTCGAACTCGAATTTGGAATCCGTAAATAGCAGTTAGTACTAATTTGAAACGTATCACAAACAAATAAAATTTAAAGGCCACTGACATCCCATTAACTACGAACTTAACAAATATTATAGATATTAAAATGTAAACAGCTTTTTTCGTCCGACAGTCGGAAGTAAACCTGTTAATTTATAATTTTATGACGGCTATATGGAAATGATCGGCAACACCGGTTACCGAAATGCGGCGAAATGCTTGTGTTGGACCTCAGTGAAAGAGAAATTCACTGCTCATTATACAATGAGATGTGACATAATCCTGTCGAGGTTTTGCATTATTATGTAACCATACGTATATTTGTAGGATTCCATAAACACATAATATGAATGAAGAAGTATAATGTATTTGAATACTTTTACGACGCGACGCGCGACGTGTGGACAAGGCTACAACACGAAACTTGTCCAGAATTATTGTATCCCAACATTGCATCTCTTTATCGACTAATCATTGCCACAAACTACATCGTTCCGACAATAAAAATAGTAGTCTAAACTACTTAAAAGTGTGCATAGGTACATCACGAGTACATCATAATATTTCGATAACATTATCTGCGCCGCACTAACTGCTTCACGTCTATATTTGTTTTAATCATTTTATTTATAAATATTAGTGCAACACAGTCTTTTTTATACATAATATGAATAATAGCGCATTAATGTTGGCTCTGATTGTAAAACAAAGCAACTTAGTTATTTATCGGATGGATCGTTGAACCCAGCGATTTCCACTATCGGTTTCGAGGCCAGCATGAGCTTTATGTAAAGCTTTGTACATAAATGTAAATATGTATTGTTTTATACGCATTTTTATAAAATTTAAAATAAATGTATTGTTTCCGAATAAAAAAAATTAATAATGTCCAATTGTTAAAAAGTTAATTCGTGTGTTCTCGGTCGTGTATTGCATGTTTAGATGTGCTTTGATTATTTTTTATCGCATGTATTCTATCGCATGTTGGCTGGACAGTTAGAAATGCTATACCCTACTGTTCCTAGTCGGATTCCATCGCTCGGATTCAGAACACAGTTAACTTACATTAAATCCTAAATGTCCCCAATGTCAGTAATGTTTTGCTGCCAGTTCGTATTCACACCAAGGAATGTATTGATATATAGGTATGCTCTAAATATTTTCGCAGCTCGCTTGTTAATCAGCTCGCGTGCTCTGTTTGAAATTTGTTAATTTGTTGTTATGTTACGTACGGCGAATGTAGGTTAGCATGGATCCGAAAATAGATGGTCGCGCGGCGGCCGCGAGTCCTGCCTGGACACTGGACTCGCTCTTGTGTTCTATTTTACTTATTTTGTCTAAAGCACTGATCTGCCAATTTATTTGAAAATAGTTCTATTGGAATAGTAATTTTATTAATTCAACCTAATTCCCCAACACGCTCCCGATAGGTGAATTCGATTGCGTCTGCTATTTAAATTACAAAAAACATAAACTGAAACCAAACAAAATTATTATAGTCAACATGAACTGTACAAAAACGTTTTATAGTGTTTGTCATTCTCAATATGCGGTTGATTTCGCGACGCTCGATTTATTTTCACGAAAGCTGTAATTTATATAATAGGTTTAAAATAACCGCTTGTCAGTTGTGTTTATTATCAGCTTAAGATCTGATTAATTGTACTTTTCAGTAATAAATATGTCGTTCTACAAAGTTCTCGTAACTTACGAGGGTTGGTTAATTATAATACTGAGTATAATTTACGTAAATATGTTTACGAAACAATAATTTCATTTAAAATAGTATCTAGAAGTTTCTTAATGTATTCGATCCTAATGTGTGAGAAGCGACAACTTCTTTTACTGCCCGAATAGAATAGGAAGAACAGTGCTCGATATTCATTTCAGGGTTGGCAAATCAAATGGTTGCTGCTATAAAAACGAATTCAACCACATCCGCCTGTTCCTACTGCGTGTACCTAGGATTCGTGGCACCATAACATTTGAGCGCCATTTCTGTGGCAGTAGCCGTGTACTGGTGCTGGAGGAAGAATTCCGCTTGGAAATCTTCACACCGAAAGTAACGGATGGACGACGAACTGTAGTTAACTAGCATAGTACGGCACTTAAGCGGGGTCCGCCCTCACTGGTCAACCCCAGCCAGCCAACCTCACACAGCTGCCCATGCGACACTGCTGAGGGCATTCTTAGCTAAGAGTTTAATTTATTTCCTTGTCATGTTTACATTATATATGTACTTGATGATCGGTAGCCAACTATCAGATTGCAATGTCCCTTTCGTTGATGCACATGTTTTATATTTAATATATGAAGCAAGATCCACTTGACAATAGACGTAACTGTGTTTATTTCCACGTATTGTGTACATACACTTTTAACACACTTTTAATTTCATTTTCGCTAATAAATTTATGTAACGTAGGTACGGCGAGTACCGAGACCACTTGTGTTGGCCAATATAACGTTTATGATCGCTATATGCAAATTCTGTAATGAAAGTGAAACGATGGCAACGCAGCCGGGCGGCTCGGCTGTAGTCCGAAACAGCCAGTCTTGTGCCACGGACCCTTGGTTTCTCCGATAGTTCTACTAATGTACGTGTAAATTTCTCTCCAGCCGCCTGCTGAGCAACACGCACCGCAATACATTTGATTGCACTTAGCATTTCTTTAATCCCGTAAGAAACTACACACATCAAAAAAGTCTCAGCACCATGTACCAATTTAAATTTTAGGATGGTGGATGAGCCGCTATATGGATAAACTTCCTGAATACACCTGAGCCTTTCAGTATTTCCGGGCCGACGGTACACTCGCACCCTTCTTGTATCAGGCCTAAACCCGAATCGCAACTCATCGGAAAACATAATTTTATCCCATTGTTTCTGGGTCCATGATCTGCGTTCTCTACACCATTCATCGATCGACAATCGAGGAGCGCGATTCCCGTGACGTATCGGTGGGCACCTAATTGGGCGTCGAGCTCGTAGACCGTACTCATGCAGTCGATTTCGCACAGTTTGGGGACACATCAACACCACTTGAATTTTGTACTCTCAAACTTATCTCTCGAGCGATTAACATCGGCTGGCGTCTTGCAGTTAGTTGTATGTACCGCTCTTGCCGAGTGGTTGTACTCCTTTTACGGCCTGGATGCTGTTCAGCGGGTTCCCTTGTATTATTGTAGCGCTGCCAAAGACGACAAATAACACTTCAATGAATGCCAAAATGCCGAGAAACCTGAGATTAATTACTTCCCGCTTGCAACATCCCTACAGCTCTTTGCATTTCATTTGCCGTCAAATGACGTCGCTCCGTGACGTAAAGAATATCTAACAATTCAATTTTGTTGCTAACTTTATTTAAATGGTTGGTAAAATTATAAAATCTAGACTAAACGTAGCAATAAAAACGCACTTAAATTCAAACAAATTCCCTTTCATTTAATTTTATGTAAAAAACAAAACAATCGAATTTTTTTTTACAACCAACCATGTCATCAATAACAAAAAAGTTTACATACCTACGCACTTTGAGTGAGTAAAGGCTTAGAAATTAATTAGTATAAATGGTAAATTTGTAATATCATGCATGTTGCTTAGACTTTTTTGATGTGTATATTTCTACTAAAACGTGGTTGAATAAAATATTGTATAGTCTGCTAGTTTAAATATACTGATATATTATCTTCACAAAAGAATATTCATAAATTGAATTGAGGAGACGAAAGTCAAAATGTATGCACCACGTGTACTGAAGCGTGCTCGCGTTTGTTGGACCAGGTGGCCTTCAAGGCTACAGGGGGCAGGGGGCGGCATTCATCGCGTGACCAGCGCTCGCAGTCGAGTGCGCCGGCCGCCCGCCGCCGGAAGCTAAGTGCATAGGCCAAATATCCAAGAGTATGTTTTGTGTGTATTCGCTTTAACAGCCAGATTCGACCTGCAAGTTGCTTAACAGTCCTAGGCAGTGTTACCTGTACAAAACAAGCACAAAATTTGAGCTAATCCTAAATTAAGTCTTAAAAGTATTGTAAAAGGGACGTGTGTACGTTATTTATATAATTACCGAACATTTTAAATATATGTAATCCATGTGCTTGATCATAATTATGTATGGAACAAAGTTATTGATTTATCATTTTGATTAATTTTTATTTAAAGGTATTCACATCCTCCCCACTTGAAACCAGAGCGGCACAAAAGCATCCTTTCTCACATCCCCATTAAAATATATCACCTTTTATTTTGAGTACATTTACACTGTATGACAATAAAATGAAGACATTATATCACAGAGTGAGTCATCAAGAGTTGTGACCCCGTGTTGCGGGGTCCGAATGTGCGCAATATTGTAGCTTACGTCGTACATTCACCGGGTGGGACCAGGTGACTCACAATTTCAAATGTTTGACATATACGTGTTAAGTGTTACGAATTATAAAATTAGTATTAGAATACATGTCACGTATTGTTTTATAGCGAGCCTTCACTCTTGCCCATGCAGTGTGAGCAGGGCGCGCGTGCGAAGAAAGGATCGCCTTCCTTAGAGTGTGAACCGAGCACTATTGTCGACGGGATTCAGTTGCGAACCTGTCGAAGTTAACATTTCTATATGAAAGTCCTTTCATTAATAAATCTTTATTTTATTTCGCCACTGAAGACCACGGTGAAGTAGTGGCTTCATTATATATTTTGATTTAATGTCAGCTACAAATAATATATAGAAAATGTACACACTATTACAATAACATTGTTGTTTATACCCATACTAGCATACAATTAGGCGTGATAATGAGCATACGCAGCTGTCCGTTGGCGGCGTATACCCCTATGCCAGCAGCCTTGCCCTTCCGCCGCTCATACCCTGCCGCCATCTGTCACGCGTCGACCGCCTAGCAGCCAAGGCTAATGGCAGTTCCATTCATTCATGCCAAATTAGTAGCCCCATAACATTAACTGAGATTGAGCAGATCTATTTACTTTTTATTAAGTTACCCGATCTAATATTAATATGCTTATCTTGTTTTTATATGATCAAAGATCATTCATTTTCAGCGTATTTGTTTCGGTTCCAATTAAATATTATGTTAATTGTTTATCCAGTGATATTTATTTACACCGTGTTTCTTTATATGTTGAAACATTGGCTGATAGCGTCTTAAACATGGGTTTCGGACTAGGTAATTGATTGTAATTTTAGTCTTTCACGGAATTGATTACTCTCCGACTAGAAAGTGTTGGTCGATAACTTATCCTGTAGATTCCTTTATCATAGTCCTGTTTAATGTACGTTGCACATCACGTCTATTTGTTTCCAAACCGTTTCTATAGACGTATACGGTATACTGCGAATCGATCCCGTGGTTGGCTGCAGTGACTTGGCAGTTGACGTTCACAGTTTTCCCATCGTTAGTGTATCGGTTAAACCCATTTCCCGTAGATCAAATCGTTCGCTTCGCATACGGAGCGATTACGTACCGTTACACGTCCACTCCAGTTAAACTAGTGGTTGTCTCATTAGTCTTTTACAATCTTTAGCTCTGGCCACCTGGCCACGTATGGGCTCAGCATTTACGCATCACGATGTGCACTGCTTTTATTCCTTGTCATATCTTATTAATTTTATGTATTAAAACTAGTTTGTGGGTCTTTAGAATTCTCTTTTGGTTTTTGTCTGTGAAATAAAATGCGTATTACTAGTTATTTCAGTTCCAAAACTTTATAAAATAATTTGATAATTAACAAATTAATTTTCAGGCGGTGCAAGCACTTTTAGGCTCATATTAAACTCCGCTCTCGAAACATAAAACGCGTTCTGGCGTGTCCATTGGAAGCCATCATAATGTGGGAAGTTGCATTTTTTTATAGTTTACTAATGTTAATTTATGTCGACATTCTAAAGCATAATCAGATATTTGAGCCACATATGGATAAGCTATACGCAGTTTAGATTGACAGGTAGCCGTGCATAGAAGCCATGACAGATGGCATGCTCGCCTACACGGCGCCAGAGACGCGTGCCTACGGATTACGATGCATGACTGTGGGGCCACATTTACAGCGATTTATTTAATATTATTAGAAACACAGTTAATATACGAGGTCGGACGATTAAATAACACGTTTGCTTATGAAAAAGTGCTCTTTTATTTTACACTCGAATGCTACCTTTCATTTGCTTTTCTCTTGTTGCCACACACAGTTTCGTTCGTTTTCCCCACTGGTCAAATCAATGCTAGCAGTCATCTTTTGTAAGACCACTTGGCAGCTCCGTCAATTTTCGCTTCACTCATTTCAACGACTCGTACCGGGTTCCTTTAAGGTAGGCTTGATCTTCTTAAAAAAGAAAAAGTCACAGGGTACTAATTCAGGCAGATACAACGCGCACTGGAGTACCTCTAGCGGCTTAACAATACTTTACAGACAGTACGTTATGTGTAATTTGATTTACGATGCCGTTCTTTGAGGAGTCGACTTGTATCTGCACACAAATCGACCTGGACGTCATTCATCTTCGGTGTTCTTTACGCATTTTGAAAGCCTTTAGTCTTTTGAAAATACGTGCACGATAATATTTTATTCCCCATAGGCCTTTTAGCAATTTATAGGACTAAGAGTTTATTTTTATTTAACGAGAAATTTCAAATTAATCCGTCGCTCATGCTTTTCGTCACAGAATATTACTGGCACAACAAAAAAACTGGTTTATTTATTGAATTTACTTACTTTATACGTCACTACAGCGACAAAAATGTGTTCTTTTATTGCGTTAGATTATATTATTGTTGTTTTATTGTTGAGGAACAGCAGCTAGACTGACAGTCCACTTAATAGAAAGCGGTTATGCCCTAATGCCGGAACACAACACATGGTTATTATGGTGGCATACTTATGGACCAAGGATAGTTGCCATACAGACTGGCTTAGCCCTACTACCAAGCAAAATTACTACTCTTGGATATAGTCCTAATCTAGATTCCATTTTCTGCCCTTGGGCTCTATGTCCTCGCGCTCCCCATCCTCATTTTATTTTTTAAATAAGCTTGTGAGACACTCTTACACTGAAGACTGAAGATAAACAACGCAACAGCCGAGGCCGATGCTTCGAAGCGACGCGCGGCGTCGGTTTCACGCGCGTAGGTGGCTTCACGCCATTCCTACTACACGTATGTGTACGTACATACTGTACGTAACCGATCATTTTCATTGTAAATGAGCTTCTTGTGATAATTACGTGCTTAATTATCAATTTTGAGTTACCAGATGGAGAATAGTTTGTTAAATTGATTTTTATTATTGATAACAATTATTTTCTTCGTGCAGAGGCGGAGTAAGAACACTTACCTGCCTCTGCGGACGACCTGTTTACGACAATGAAAGGCGACAATTTAAATTTAGGTTGGTGGTCGGGCTCCTAGTCTGCCTAGATGACAACTACCCCTGGTTTTAAGCATGCCTTCATAATGTTGTGTTTTTTTTTATTGCTGTAGGACAGCAGACAGGCTGACGGCCCGCTTAGAATTTAGCAGTTACCATCGCCTATGGATGTTTGCAACACCAGTGGCATCGCGAACACGCTGCTGTCCCATAAACGTACTGGAACTTAGGTCACCAATGCCGGAACACAACACAAGGTTATTATGGCGGCATACTTAAGACCAAAGGTGGTCGCCATCCAGACGGGCTTGAAGCCCTACCACGTAGCTAGGGTGGGTTGTTTAGTCGCCTTTTACGACAGGCCGACCCCGGCCGCAGAGGTTAGTATTCTTTCTCCGCCCCTGCACGGATAAGTGTTACGACATAAGTGACCCAGGTTCCAGTTCCCCTACACAAACGCTTGTTAGCCTGTTAGTGGTGTTCCTGTCATAGCAAACACCCATACACCCCTCCTAATTTTTAGCTGTCTTTCTCTGTATTTTTGATTTATTCAAGCAATCAAATCAATCTCGTCCGAAGCTATAAAGCTATGTAATGTTATAAATAATGCTATGGAAATCGCCACGCCTGTGCAGAATAAATGTTTTAAATCATTTTAAATACTTAAACGGTGTTCGCCCCGCGCAAAATAATTAAAACGATTTCTTTAAAATGGCCGCGTTCGTTGATAAGTGAAACATGTCGACTCGTGTGCGTTCAAGGAGATTTTCACTTATAAAGAGGACAAAGAGTCTTTCATTATCAACCACATATGTAAACAAGTAGAGATAAGATAAGACAACAAAATTATGCTCACGACATGCCGCACTTATTTGTTTTAATGCATTCCTACACTATTTATTATTGTTTGAATGAATGTCTATGTGAGTCGCAGTATTTTACTCTCCGATTTTGACAAATCTTGACTGTTGCAAGTCTGGCAAAATTGAACTTTTCGCCGTTGGTCTTCAAATACCCAAGGTTGCTTCGAACCCACGGTTTCCTCTTATCTCCAAATAAGGGGTCCGTTTCACAATTGATACCGATTGTTAGTACATACTTCCGTAGCCAGCATGATCATCGCAGTCCAAACTACGAGTAAGCTCACTCACATTTTTGTGGTGCCCTCTTTCTTATATTTTTATTAAGCGCAATTAATGCACAGGAAAAAATTTCTTGTCGAATTAAAATTATTTAAGGTGTTTTGGAAATATTTACAAAATAATCGCTATTGGAAACAGCCATAATATATACTTATTTATATTTAGAGTGATCAGTTTTACGCTAAAAATCTAATTGATGACTGTCGGAACCCGTTGACTCTCCGGCCGTCGCGTCGTCGGCTCGTCTGGGACCGCTCCCCGAAAATTAATTGACTAAGACGAATCGAATTTTTATTATAAGTTGAAGCGGAGTTTGGTTCGCGCTCTCGGTTGGATGACTGAGCCAGACGATTTTATAAGAACTGTAGCGCTAGTTTTTATGTCGTGAATAAATCTCGTTAAATTGGTACTGCCTAACATTCGCAGAGCAATGACCCAAAGTCGATCCTGCGATGTCTCCACGTAGCGCTATGGGTGGCGACCGGGTATGTCCACTGGTCATTCAGTTTCTCCGGGATATTAGACAAACAGCGTAACATAAGTTATGTATTAATAGCCAAGATTCTGCGCTCTTAGCCTCTAGTACTACTATGTCATATACAAAATGTTAGAACGCTACAGTAGTATACGAATGGTCATTGTAAGTGTGTAATATCATTATTAGATTATTCAATAGGAGTAATTAACTGTAACAGAGTTAGCAAAGGCATACTTTACAACGATGTCCTTTCCTTCCCCCGAAGTGGAGAAACAACATCAAGAAACCGATGAGGGAAGGAAGGATTAAATCATCAGGGCGATTTTACGCTTCTACGATGACCTTGGGACTGAGCGTGCACTTTTTTCAAGTGGTTTGGATTCATTCATAATGCAAGGAAGTTGTTATCTGGTACGAGTATGGTATATATACTTATATACAAGCCGTTATCCATTCCCGTTACGTCACATATTCTCGTGTTGATTCTCAGCTGTATCGTCTTTTGTACGGTCTCTTACATTTTTATTTCGATGAGCTGCGTGACGCACGTGGGAACGCCTTCGGAAACGGTCACGGGTTCGGTCCTTGCGTAACGAATAACGAAAAATGTTTCTGTATAATATATATTTTCTTACAAAAAAAAGTACATAAGTACCTACTGTTATACCATAAGACTAGAAGATACCGTGAAAGAGAAAGAATACTAACCTCTGCGGCCGGGGTCGGCCTGTCTTAAAAGCCGACAAAACAACCCATCCTAGCTACGTGGTAGGACACCAAGCCCGTCTGGATGGCTACCACCTTTGGTCTTAAGTATGCCGCCATAATAACCTTGTGTTCCGGCATTAGTGAGCCAAGTTCCAGTACCCTTATGGGGCAGCAGCGTGTTCGCGATGCCACTGGCGTTGCAAACACCCATAGGCGACGGTAACTGCTAAATTCTAAGCGGGCCGTCAGTCTGTTTGCTGTCCCACAGCAATGAAAAGAAAAAAGATATACCACGACCCATAACATAAGCGCTCTGCTGCTAAATTTGGTAATTGATGGCGCTGTGAATTTTCCCTGTACCTATGTTTATTATTTATCTGTATATAACTGAACGGCTGGACCGATTTTGATGCAATTTTTTGTGTGCGTTCAAATGGATGCCTAAATGGTATATTGATTCACGATTTGCTCCAATACAATATTTTTTAATTTATATGGCAGAATAACGTTTGCCCGGTCAACTGGTCTAAAATAAATGTAACATGTGTGTGTTTTTGTTTCTTGTATCGTTGAGGTATCATTAATGAAGGAAAAAAGTCAAAAAGTAAAAATAAGACGGCCCAAACAACTGATGATAACCTATATTAAGGTTTCTGCGCAATCGCAACCAACAGCAACCGCCACAGCAATTACAAGAAGTGGCTTCCGCGCTCGCCTTAGCGAAGCCCAAAGCACGGGTAACTCGTAACTAAACACGTATGCGAATAGATAGAACATCAATAATCATAGTACATTAATTTTTCACGCATTGCGATTAGTCACGATTGTTTCCTAGTACGTGAATTGACGATCTCGCATCCAAAGTAAATTCGGCCTCAGAACCAAAATAATGGAACCTCTCACGCTGATTTTCTCAAAATAAATCCAAGTCGGGACCAGTTATTTTTACGGACGCGTTAATTTTTAGTGCTGAATCGTCAAAATTTATTTAATCGCCACTCATTTCAAGGTTGATATTTATTTCTATAAAACAAAAATATATTTCAGACAGACAGAGTTACTTTCACGTTTATAATATGAGCTTCGTATCACCTAAATAGATTTGTGTAAAATATGGTCAAAACTTAGCCGAACAAAACGATTTAATAGGGCTAAACTATATAAAAATCAAATTAAGCACCAACATCAAAATGGAAATTCGTCACTTCATCAATCTCGGATGGAGTAAGTTTTCCACTTTTAGATTAGTAGAAGATATAGTTAGAATAATTGTTACTGCCAAATGTGTAAAGTTTCATTAAAATCCATTCAGTAGTTTTTGCCTGAAAGAGGAACAAATGTCCATACAAACTTTCGCGTTTATAAAATTAGTAAGGATTATAAAATAAAAGTGTAATTTGGACGTTGTATTTCATGGTGCCTTTTTGTTTCCTCGTAACAGCAGCGTATCAAGGGGTACACCCCTAGTGCACCCTTCGCAGGATCCAACCACATCGACCGCTTGCAAGAACTGAAAGAGAACTGTTTCGTATGAATATATAGTTAATCGAAATATCGAATCTTACAGTTTCATTGAAATTGGACGGTTTTCTAGCACTTCATGAATAGTTGGTATACGAAATGTCGCTCGTTTGTGATGGTGAATAGGCGCGACCGCAGACGCCGCCGCTTGACGGCGTTGACAGGCGAACGGTGTGCAGATTTACGACCGTGTCCAACGGTTATGTCGCATTGATGGCCTCTCCACACCATCGCACATACAATGGGATCAATGTCAGCGCTACTATTCAATGTACCATGGCTAAAATGTTTGTTTCACATGCAGATACGCGTCTTACGTTCAAACTTAACTGTTAATATACATTTTCAACCTTATTATTTTAGTGTTACTGCAAATCCATGTGGACTATTCGGAAGTTTATATTGCACAATAAAATTCGCTATAATGAACCTCTTTACAAGATAATTAATTAAAATTAAAATAGATTATTAATTAAAATGTTTACTGTTATACCATGGTTTCCAATTTATAATTATTTTAAAGTATCATAAAAATATATCTAAAATATATACACACAAAGCATACTTTTATAACAAATTGAATTGATTGTAAATTCACCGGGGACAAAATGCTGCAATCTTTACTAATTAATTTCACCTTTTAATCAGATCAAGTGATCTTGTTCCATAAATAATTTATCTACATAAATACACTGTGACAATTCACACACCGCCATCTAGCCCCAAAGTAAGCAACAGAGCGCTTGTGTTATTGGTACTAAACAACTGGTATACTATTTTTGTTTTTTTTTTTAAATACATAATTTACTATATATTTAATAACTAAGATCCGCGTATCTGACTCGTGACCCCACAGGCTTTCTAACGGGCGATAGCCAATGCGCCACGGTGGTCGTCAATAAAATATTTGATGTTTACTGTTTACAGGGAAAAAATCAACAACAATATGACCAAATGACCTAATGACCAAAATTTCAAGTTTAATCAAATATATATTGAGGGCCCCATTGACAAAGTGCGACGGCGCGCGGCGGCTCAACGCAGAAAAGGTTTCCTTTATATCGTATACAGTGTAATCCGATCGGAAGAGATTTGTAACGTTTCCACCAGGATATACGTTTTTCATTGTAACCACGTTCCTGCGCTCACGTGTGGAATTATTGGATCAATTCTAACAAGATTGCCTTTTTTGGATGAGCGATTTCCTCGCAAATATTACGCTTGTTGGGCGATAATCCAATTATGTGCTCTTAATTCAGAAAGAATTAAATAAAAGCAGTGTATTTGTTCGTCGGTGCGTCCGGTGTATGCGCACGCGTGTTACAATCAATAGTGATGTGACACTAAAGTCTGTTATCAAACATTTCACTAACGTAATAATAGAATACCATATTATGCAGCCTTAATCCATGCAATTTAAAAATTTACTCCTCCTTGGCCATATCAGCGGAGGCGACTCTCTCGCAGTTTATTCGCAATGTGATGCGGACCAGAAGTTCCTTCATGCCGGACGTGTCCCTGCCGCGTCACTTCACACATCGTGATACGCGGTTCCTATTTGTATCATTCAAGGACCGGTCATGTTTCACAAACGTCTAATGAGGTATAAGGACAGGCCCAATCAAGTACTTGACATTGACTCTTTTTGTATTAAGTTTACAGATCGTTATTTCAGTTTAATTGTCCTATAAAGTTCATTTTTGTAACGACTTACATTAGAGCTAATGGTCAATTAGTAACAAACATTTATAGCTAGTTTTTGTGTTCGAACACTTATTGTCATATATGCAGCCAATTGACGCCAACGAGCTGTCATGCCGAGGCGGATAGCGGTCCGCACTGTCGCGGCACTTGTTCACAAAGAAACTAGTGTTCCGACTTTAAGCCCGTCACGTGCACGTAGCAAAAGCGAAATGTTCCTGGGCCGTGGCCGCAACGACGGCTCAACCGAACTGATTAAACAGCCCGGTTCTACTATTGGAACGACTATATAAATTTGATCTTTTCAATTTAGCCGAGTAGTACTTTCACGTTTATGCAATAGTGCGCTTTAGCAGTTGGCCCACCCATCACTCATGGCATGCCTAGCAGATCGTTATCTCTAAATTTAACTGCAATAGGGTGGAACATTGTACGAGGAAACTTAGAAATATTGTCTGTTGCCTGACTGTCACACTTACACCTTTTGATCTAGTTTCTGGGACCTCTCCGTTGGCTTAGTGATCTCTTAAAGGTAATTCAAATAGGTTCCCTTAATTCACCGTGGATCTCATCAACCGACCAAGCGGTGTCGTAACCAACGAATGATGCTAATAAGCACAAACCCCCCATGCTTGCCTTCACTTCAATAGTTTTAAGACTTTAACTAATAAACATAATCGGATTGAAGTGATGCTAGCATGTAGGCATGACTGTTAAACTGAAATCTGTTGTCTGCCTTTTGTGAGTGACGCGAAGAGGGCAGACCTTTCAGCAGTGAACTAAACTTGTGCACCTTGTGACCTTGTAAAACTTGCAAATTGCATTTCAGAATTACTCTCAAGTACAGACACAAGAGAAATCTTATGTCTTTTGGCGTCAATGTCTTTCGGTGACTTTTCTTTTTTATAGTTCACGGCAGTTAAAATTGTGAAATTCATGTAGCTACATTTAGTTCTTTAGGAACGACTGCCGACAGTCGCCAGCCCCGAAAGGAGAAAACAAACTGTGCCCTTGCTTTGAAGAATACAAACCAGCGAAAGGAGTAATCCGTTAGTCGACTTTTACGACTAACCAGGCAATTGATTAAAATGCCACTTGAGTAAAATCCATACTAATATTATAAATGCGAAAGTAACTCTGTCTGTCTGTCTGTCTGTCTGTTCCTCTTTCACGCCTAAACGGCTGAACGGATTTTGATGAAATTTGGTATGGTGATAGATGATAACCTAGAAATGGTCATAGGCTATAAATAATCACGCCATCGTTCTTAGGGGGTAGGCAGTAGGCAGATAACTAAATTGAGTTAGTGATTTTTTGTGCTTATCCGGTATCTATGAGAATCGGCCAACATCTATTTTTCATCCCCCTAAATGTTAGGGGTGACCCACCCCCAAAATTTTTTTTTTAATTTTTTGACATTTTATTTTATTTTATTTTATGGCAGAACAACGTTTGCCGGGTCAGCTAGTAATTATATAAAACCGAAACATATCAACTTGTAGTCTAACAGCCAAGCTCGCGGTGGACTCGTTTAAGGCGCTCAAACGCTTTGAATGACAAGCATGTATCGATACATCGCACTCCACCAAGCTGCAGAACGGGATCGATGGAGACAGCTAGTTGACGGAATCGAACGGAGTCACGATCCTCAGCAATGAGGGACCGATTGAAGAGAGAGAGATGTTTCGATACGGACTATTGTGTTCCCATGGGTACCTCACTGACTTTCCGAATGTCCCCTATGTGTCGATCATACTCGTCCGTGACTCAAGTGTTCAGATTCTTTATCCCGTGTAGTTCTGAATTTGAACGTGCGTTAAATACCTTTCTATAATACTAAGTAGATTTTCTGTTAGCTAAACGCGTTATAAGTAACACATGTTAGTCGTAATGCATAGTAGCGGAGACCTTGACGCCAGCGATTGGGTAACGAACAAACATACACAACACAACACTTTCATAACGCCACAATGTGTTAAAGAAATAATATAATATTTAGAGGCATTACAAGATCTGTATATTTCAAATGGTTGAGTCACATACGCTGTGTTTACTATTATTATGTCTTGATAAATAATTGATTTGGGTGCCGCGGCCGCTGCGAAATATATTTCCGAGGCATTTAAATAATATGGCGGAATATATTGCCAACAAACTCAAATGTTTGAAACTGTCTTTGGGAAAGAGATCGTAGATCAGAACAATGATCCTAATTAAGACCTGAATAATATTTGCTTCTAAATTACTGAAAATATTATAGTGATAAGGATACTATTAGATTTAATGTACTCATTTGTCACGTTTAGGGTTGCCATCCGTCCGGGTTTCCCCGGATTCGTCCTAGTTTAGAAGAGGCGTCCGGGGAGCTTCCGGGCGGGGTTTTATTTGTAGTCCGGATTTTAATTCAAATATAAGCAAGGAACATATTCTAAAGGCTATTGGAAAGACTGGAAAATACCAAAAACCTGAAAAGTAAAAAAGGCAGTTTAGAGAATAAAAAATAAATGTATGAGACTATTAATAGTTTATCACAACTTTTAATTAAACTAAAAACTTTAAGTGAAGTTTAAGTTGATTTTTTTGAAATTAATAGTATAATTTTTTGTTTAATTTATACACAATAAAAATGAAAGAAATAGTTTTTAAACTGAGATTTTAACACAACTCGACGTAAAAGAGTAGTATAATTTTATTTTGTTACATAAATCTAATTTTGTTTTATTTATTAAATAAATGTAAGAAAGCTGCTAATAGTTTAAAACTTTAAGAAGATTCGGTTTTGTTTCTTGTTTTTAAGATGTAATTTAGTTTAAAATTGTATTAAAATGAATAAAATTTGATTTATGACCATCAAAACTATATTTTACTACTGAGTAACTTAGAAAACAAACTTCTGTTCAAACGCCTGGGTTATAAGCTCCGAAATCCGGAGATTTCGCGCATCTTGTCCTGGTTGACGGATTTTTGAGATGGCAACCCTAGCCACTTAATATTCTTACTTCGATTACGAATTTAAACTGTTGATTGTGAACAACACTGAAACTTGGACCCTTTACCATATTCTAATATTGCAAGGCATTGATTTAAAAACTGCTAAAGTATTGAGTGAAGTTAAGACAAACGAAACCAGCAATGTATTATGAAAATGATGAAGTTGTCGCCGCAAAAAATCAGCTCCGAGGAGTCATCGGCACTTGGTGCTGGGCCAAACCGTGGCAAGGTCATTGTCTATTTATTTGATAATAGATGTAATGACATAATGAATTCGGTCAATTCGTTGTTTGTTTACCTTTTTTCATAGTATACGTCGAAGTACCGCGATTCTCCGCTTGGGTCGGCTTTCTTTTATCTGTTGTTGCAATTAATAAACAATAAATATATAATGCTCTATGAAAGTGATCGACTCAGTATGACGTGTGTGATTATAAGGTCTACAGCGCTACTATCCGAACGTTTATTCAGCGCACCTCCATCTCAATCATATTTTATTTCTAATATACGTACCTCACACGACAACATGAAACATCTATTCAGAGAATGATATCTGAGTTGTATCATATGCATTTGTTTGTCTCTTTATTTACGACTCTAAGTCCTTTAACTAATGAACGTTTAGCCACTGTTAACTAATGTTGAATATTCTGTTATATCAATTACATTTGTAGGTACAATAAAATGCTAATCTTGGCGTATACGTAAAGTCACAGCTGCGAAATATTAGTTTTATTTTACATCTTCAGGCTTGGCTTAAAGCGATTTCATTTGTCTCAATGTAGATCTTGTGGACTTGTAGCGCCAACTACATTTCCGACTATTACGATTATTAGATCACAAAAACACAATGTTACAGATTTTTAACTGGCAGCAAATCTGGCAGCGAGTTCGTACTCGGTACTCTGCTTTTGCGCGGTGCTGTCGTCTTTCGTTGTTACGCGTTGTACATTGTCACAAATGCTATACATACTTTAGAGTGTCTCATTGTATTTAAGAATATTTTCAATAGTTGACGACGACGCGTTTCGTAGGTCTAAGTTTTGTATTTAACATTATGGCTTTCAAAATAAGTTTAAAAACTGACGTGTGTGTTTAGTAAGAAGCGGTTAACATAACGGCTGATTTCATTTTCTTTATACGTATAAATATGTCTCGTATAGCTAAAATATTAATATAGTTGTACGTAATACACTAGGTGGCAATAGCAAAGCGGGCCGACGGATGTGATCCAATTCGTGGTTATCGTCCCCGGCCTCCGCCTGCCTTTGGCGAGCTGCGTTCGGGTGCACTACCCGTTAGGCCGCTTCATTATGCAACATTATATTTATCAAATGCAATTTATGATTCATTAAGGGTATTGCGATGTTTGACATTATATTTATTGTGCAAAATGTGATTGCAATTTTGCGAAAATCGTCTATTTATGTAATGCACCATTGTAATTTATATTGTAGTTAATGGCTTAACCCTAAAAATAAGAACCATAATAATCTCAAATCCAGACAAGGCTGAAGAGGAAGTGTTAGGTGCCCCTAATTTTGGAAGGTGCCTATTGAGATTGTCATACATTAGGTATTTGAGAATGTCAAGTAGAAAGAAGAGTAGAGAGTAGCTTCTCTCAAAAAACTGCTACAAATATATTTATCCCAGCAGTCTTGACAAGACCTACTCGTACTTCTTTTGGATCCAGCATAAGCTTTCCTAGAATTAGGTTTAGTTTATGCATCACGTTAGAAAACCTGCAGGTTTTGCTATCCCTCACCTTTACGACATTGGAGTGCTTACTTAGGCGTCAATGCCCGGGTAGCGCCCTTCTTAAGAGGCATGGGTTGGTTACTATTTGCTTCGGTTCGAAAGATGCGTAATAATAAACATAACTTTGAATTATCGACATGTTACTTTACGAAGGGCGTCGTGGGCGCGAAGGAAGTTGCATAAGCGCCACCTCGCCGACCGAACGCGATGTGCCCACTGGCGTCCTACTCTTTTTTATTTGTGCTATGTGCAATGACGCGGGACCTCCATTTTTTAATATCATTTAAACTAAACGTTACAAATTTAAACAAACTATGGCGTTGAAGTACAGTCGATTGCATACACTATAGTTAATGGCTAAATGCTTCTTGCTGCACTTCGAATGAAACACTAACACGAATGTGAATCAATTGGACATTCTTAATTTCATTGTTAGATACTAAACTGGCACTGTACACTGTTAATATTTATTATTATGTTTTTCATATTTTTATAATGATATTGTACTCTGGTAAAGTGTTGTGATTCAATATTGTCAATGTTCAATGTTTGTTTTCTTTATTTATAGGTAAGTGTGGGCGTACTGAGTTAAACGAACTAGAGTGAGTTATGTTTAATAATGCAAGTCGTACACTGGATCCGGCGGCTGGGCCTAGAGGTGGCCCTGCACAAGTCTGAAGCTATAGTATTTTATAGCCGACGACGTAGGGCCTGCACATCACCGTGGGGGGCGTCCTCATTGGAGTCGGGACAACGCTCAAGTATCTGGGCCTTGTCCTCGACCGCCGATGGGACTTTTCGGCACACTTTGAGCGGCTGGCCCCTCGACCCACGGGAGCGGCCCGAACTCGCCCGACTGCTCTCCAACATCGGGAGACCGAACTCAGTGTGCCGGAAACTATACGAAGGAATCGTAGGATCAATGGCCCTTTACGGGGCCTCTGCTTGGGCGGAGCACCTGACGGCCAAGGGCGCTGCGTTGCTGCGAAAACCACCCACACTGGCTGTCAGGGCCATCAGAGGATACCGTATAGGGTCTTTCGAGGCGGCCTCTTTCCTTGCCGGATTCATACCGTGAGATCTAGAATCTCGGCTCTTGGCGTCACTGTATCGGTAACGTCAAGAGGCCGTCGTCCGGGGTTCTTGTCCCACGCCTCGTGAAATCGAGGCTAAGCGGGCGGAACTCCGGGAAAATCTCATGGCAGTTTGGTAGGAAAGACTTCCGCAACACAGTGCGGGCCAAAACAGCATTCTAGCGGTGCGACCCGCCCTGCAACACTGGCTTGACAAGCGTCACGGCACTCTGTCGTTTCACCTGACACAGGTACTCTCGGGGCACAGCTGCTTCCGGCGATACCTGTGTCGCATCGATCGAAAGGAGCAAACGACAGAGTGCCACCTCTGTGACAAGGACACAGCACTTTACACTCTCGAAGTGTGTCTCACATAGGAGCGCCAAGACCTCGTCGCCACCATCGGTCTTGACCTCTTAGGTCTCGGCCGTGAGAGTCATCATCCTAGCGATGGTTGGGGTCCAAGCTGGATGGGACGCTGTCGCCTCCTGAGATTGACTCTTCGTTGCCAAGATAAGATAGCTCAAATGGATGTAAAAATCAAAGAAAATGAAATGAAATTTTTAATTTTTTAAGGTTTTACGAATAAATTTATATTATGTACAATAAAATCAATCAATATTTTGATTTGTATAGAATACTAAATAAATTGCTGCCTCTGCAGGTATTTTGACAACCTCTTGGCGTAACGGCTAACGCATATCAGTACGCTTGCGGAGGTCATGGGGTCAATCCCGTCCAGCGTCCCGGTGTTTATTTATAATATGTATTTCTTTGCAAAAGAAAATTATACATGTAGTATATGAGTTGTCTAGAACTCTAGTCACAATTGCTATGCAACTCAGTTTCGGACTAGATGGCGTTGTGTGAAATGTCCCGATATATTTATTTAGATATATTTATTATTAATTGCCGATTTGAAGAGAGACTGAGTGGATAACTACGATACTTGTTTTGACCATAGGACAACACTAGGGTGTATTACACTATTGCTGAATCAGAGTATAATAATATAATATACAATTGTACATGTGTCATCAGTATTCGGTTCGTACTGTGAGGCGCATGTGTCAAGGATGCAGTGGCGCTGCGTTGAGGCAGGGTCGCGTTCCCGATGCGTTGCTGGACACGAGGCGACGCCGCGCCCGGGCCCGCCAGTTATGTGTGTGCCCGCTATTTATAGCACGCGATGCCAAATATTTGGGATATTTATAAAGGCTGATTAAGTAGTTACTTGCCACCCTGGCGACGTAAAGGAACTCGCCTCTTATGCTTCTTTTATAACCGCCACAAATATGCACAACCATTGCTTTTCCCTTTAATTTTAGTTGCTCAAAATAAATCTCTATTTACATGATGACCTGACACTGGTGGTCCCAAACGACAATGTCTTTGGTCTTTAATCAGTGCGTTCTACTCGTGACGATATACGGAGGTAGCTGAGACGTGGTCCCTCACAGTAAGGTTGATCCACCAATTTAAAGTCGCCTGTAATCTTTAAAGTTTCTCTGAAGGATCGCATTCGTAATTAAGTAATCCGTCAGAAAACCAAAGACAACGACATTCGAATCGGCAAGCTGAAGCGTTAGTGGGCCGGCCATATCTGTCAAGTGGGGACCGCGTCTCGGCAAACATAGCGTAGGACGCCTACCGGCGAGGTGGGGCGACGTCTTGCGAACAATGGCTGGCAAGGACTGGATGCAACGAGCCCGAAATAGGGCTCTGTGGCAAGCCTTGGCAGATACCCATGTCCAGCTTTGATAGGCTGATGATATATATATGAATGACTCGCTGACCGTACTTAAATCCCTTTAATTTATGGAAACAAAAATTTCTAATAAGCTTTTTATAATTGGAAATAGATAAAATCAATCAATCAAAAGATGAAGTGAGAATAGATTTGAGGCATCAATTCAAAAATTCAAAGCCACGCAATTTGCCCAGTTATCTGATCTGATTTAAAAAGATTGATATCGCTCTTGTAAGAACAAATCTATTTTTATTTTGACTTAGTGAAAGAAATAATCACAAGAATTTTGACGCAAAAGTGCATTTTGCAAAATAACATACATATTTGGAGAAATAATATTCCAATATATTATTTTAAGATTTAGGTAAATTATTGTGATAAGAAGGTTATCACAAAATTAAAGCCAATTGACCTTACTTAATATTATTTGAACAATATCGGAGGTCGTGTTCTAGGAAGACATCAAATGGCAATTACATATGGTCTGGGAATCACGCTACTCTCATTCTGGCCCCAGAATCTTTTGTCTGTAGGGCAGATTAACTTTATCCTAATAACCATTGAATACTCTTAATCATGCTCTGTTTATGAAGTTATCCTTATGTTAACGAGACCTGTCTGTTCAGGTATTGTACAATAGGATCCTGTCCTCTGTTATCCTGTGTGTACGACAGATTGGCTACCTAATAGGATGCCATATTTATTAGTTTTGGTGTAGTTTATTGTGGATCGGAATCAAAGTTAACCTCGGTGGTGATTCATAAATCAGTTGGCTGCATACAAACAAAACCGCTCGAGGAAGAAATTATCAATTTAGAAACTATCTATATTATATAATTGTATATACACATTTTTATAATTTCTATAGTCAAACGGTTAAAGCGAAAGTTTGTACTTTTTTCGGAAATATTTGAATAAAATATCCAGTTCACGTTGGACTTGTTTCATATTTAATTGAAATAAATTTAATTATTACATTTAATTTAATTACTGGCAACAAATTTATATAGGATTGCAAATTCCAAGAATTTGCATATCTACAAAATAATATACATATTACAGTCTAGTTCTGAGGAAAAGCGAACCGTCTTCAATTAATATCATTGCTTTCGAACGCTAAATGACTCATAAAAATGTTTATATCATTGTGTTGATTAAAGGCGAGGAAGCCGTGTTCTTCCAATTTGTCTTCAATTGTCTTGCTGACTTGGCATTAAACTCCCGCCTCTAGTTGGACAGTCGTATTATCTAAACGTATCTATCTCTTGTGATCTTCTGTGCCAGCAACATAGCAGTTTGCTTCTGTATGTAACAAGTAGTATTATTAGACATTTTGCACTTGAGAACAATATTTTACGAATGCACGAAAACCCTTGTTGCTGGTCTTCCAGACCATAGGTGAGCCGGCGAGTGTGTGGTACTCTTCGGGCGTACTCCTAGCTCCTAGACCGACGTGCAGGTGTCCTGGCCACAATTTTTGTCAAAGGACGAAGCTATGACGCCCCGTGCTACTCTGTGTCAAACCGGTATTGAGGTATACACAGAACAGCACACGCGCCATCTCCATCGCAGCACAGCATAGTCCTCCCCCGAGAATCCCCCGCGGCTGCTGTTTACGGCCTGCGCAGCAGCGTGGACGTCTTGGCTGTTAGACGAATCGGTATTCATATTGTCTACAGCAACTTTATTCTTATAAAATATTTTCCCCGACATAATTCCTAACTGTAGAACATTCAATTTAATTCAAGTTGTTGTTCAGCAGCAAAATTAATGAAAAATGTTCTAGTGGCTTTGAAAACACATCTTCATCTAACCAACCTCAATTGATGCGAAACCAACAATATTCACACTCGGATACAATCTTGGACGTTTAAAAGAGCTTTATTGTAACACTATCCCCACATTGGCGAAACTGAGCCGTCCATTGCGGGTAGCTGTGAGTGGGCATCCAGCACAATATCATACTATATTTTGTAATATAGTATGAGTTAACGTGGAATTTTTGTAATAGGCCCCATAATATGCGTAAGTACGTAATGCTTTACGCTATTACACTTTCTGCGTCAGCGCAAACTTTCCTAGCATTATGTAATTTTACGCATTAAATTAAATAATTTATTAATTAAATAATAAATACACAACCATTATTTTAATGAAAATGTTTAAACAGTAATTCTGCACAATTGTCTTCTGTCAGTTAATGAAACGAGGAAGCAATGATTGAGATGTATTTTTGTCGAGTGATTAAGTTTATTACCGACCATGCCGAATTAACATCGGACTATCGAACAATGCGTAGTGTTGTCTAAACGTTGCAAAACCTTGTGATATGATCGCATTCTCGTGTAATCAGACGTCTGTTGCCATTCGTGAGCGTCTCGTTTGTTAACTAATGTTGCACAGTCCGCTGGCAAGCTCTTCGCTTTCACGTTTCGAATGACCGTGATGTATTATGTCTGTTATGGCTTCATGGCCCACGAGTAATGCTATTCATCAATCATGCACACTAATATATACCTAACGATATTAATTTCAACAAAACTGAATTTTAAATACAAAAAAACGACGAATCCGATGATCCAGGCCAATTAATTGAACATTGTCAATGTCCTTATAAGATAAGATATAAGACAATTCGTCTGGATTAATAAGGAACCTGCAAAATAAACAATTGTGTTGCTCTGAAAAAACAAAGAAACGACATTTAAAGTATTAATTTGCTTGTTGATTCCTTTACATATTAATTTTATAACTACACTCCATTTTGGAAAATAAAAAATTATTTTTCAAAACTGCGATGACATTGTAGTGGCACAATGTTTCTTTATGTTGAAATCAAACTACTCTTATTTTACCAATAATCGAAGAATGCACGTAAATTCAATGGGAATTAAAGAAATATAATTTCTTAACATTTATTTATAAACAAGTTTTACACGCAGTATTATTTTAAGGGCCACACTTATTTTCTTGCTATCTGTGCAAGCAAATGTCGCCGAAAGTCCATCAATTTGAAAAAATTCGCTATACTGAACAGCGAGTCTCTTAAGCTCTGAAATAGAATATTCGGATGGTACTGTAAAACTTGTTAGGGTTGTATTCTGTTGTTGTTAAACTTGGATTTAAAAATGTTTGTGTTAAATATTCTATATAATAGTATGATTTAAAAAATATCATGACAATAGTCTCGTCTTCTAAATATTTGCCATTGTTAACCTACTTTCAAAAGAGTAGTATTGAATTCGAGGTGGGCCGGGCCACCACTCAACCCACCTCGGTGCTGTGGTTGATGATTTCATTTTTCGCCGCAATCTCTTCGTGACTTTATTGTTTGCCAAAACATTTTTGTTTAGATCGTTTATAAATTTTCTTTCTGTTTCTTTTGTTTATTACGATAGTTTGAACTCGATAAGGTATTTTATCTGCTACTGAATTATTTGTTTGACCATACATTTTATTTTAATTGAGGACTATTTTATTTTTATTTATCTATTAACTTATATATCTTAACAACTATTTTACGCTTTATTTTATTCTTATGGCTGTAACATTGATCAACAGATATGTTAGAAGTAATTTTTTTTCTACGTCAACCACCTAAAATTATTTAGACTTCTTCATTTGAACAATTTATAATAGGTTTTATTTACGTCATTACAATCTTCTTCAGAGAAATGATACTACTCATATTAATGTGTACGCATTGACAATCAGTGCGCGCGCCGCGGAGTTTGTTTGTTGCAAGATCTGTCCTTTCGGTATTTGTTGTGACTTCTGATAGCGATAGTTCTCTATCGCCATGTGGGCGGATGAAGTCATCGATCGTGATACAGGACGTTATCGCGATGTCATATCATATTTGATCATCAAAACTAAACCATTTCAACCATTGTGTTTTTATTAGTTCAGGCTTACTTATGTGTTTATTGTTATTGGCATTGTACTTTGCCTAATATTGATACACAAAGTCAGTGTACGTGTAATGTGCTAAACTTTACTATTTTCTGTAATATGAATATATAATATATTTGTAGATGTTCTGTGAAGAATTCTATAAATGTTTGGTCTGATTAAATAAGGTTTATGTTGGCTGTGCAACAAAATCGGTAATACCTATACACACTGCATATGTCCAATCAACCATTCTCTATTTCGTCATGAATTCTAATGTAGGAATTTAAAAGTCAATTAAATTATTTATTACAATGTCTCCTGTCTCTTTATGCAATCAATATGTCTAGATTCCATTAAGATAGTCAGACATGGCATCGTTCAGTACGTTTTTCGTTCGCGGATTCCGGAAGAAAGTATTGCAGCGCACCGACTCTGTCCTATCAGTGATCAAATGGCTGTACGGCGCTTATCTGGAACATCTTTACGTATTGCCAAATGAGACACGCATTCGTGGCCAAACGACATATCATTTTCTAAAAATATTAGTTTAAATTTATTAGTTAAAGAATATCCCTGCATGCAGATCATTGTTCCTGTCGCCATGTCTATAGTCATTATCAAAATAATATGCCACTCAACTTAAAGGAAGATGAAAGCTGCTGGTGTACTACATACCTAGTACTTAGGTTCATTTCGAGGAATCAAAAGATAGCTAGTTTCCGCTCGATGAATTGTATGCTTCATGTTTCACGACAATTTTAAGCCTAGGCGATTTTTTTTAGAAAATTAGTTGAATTTCATGAACTTCGTGGTACAAACAGTATTTCAAAGGTTTAGTGGAAACGCGTCGAAAGATGGAAGGAAAAATTGTAAAAAATGTTGTTTTGGTATATGTAGCGTGTATACGTCCGAATGCAATTGGTAAAAAGCGGGTATTTTAATATTACAAACAGACCCTCCAATTTTATTTATTTGTATAGATTTGTGCCGCCCTTGTAGTGTATCAGTGGATACGCAAACAGTTATTGTAATCTTATAAAATAAAGAAGATTGAAAGATATCTGTATGTTATCAAAACACTATTCCTGAACGTGATTAGAAACTTTTTTTTTTTATGGTAGATAGGCGTACGTTTGACCGCGATGTTATTTTATTTTACAAACTGTTTTAAGTTTATTATTAAGCTTCTAAAACTCAATAGTATATGTTAGTGCGACTTAACCGCAATTTTGCCGCATTTTAGTTGATCAAGTCATCAATCAAGGCCGGGCCCCGTAAGCCTACTCAATTATCAGATTCACCGGGACATTGGAATGCTCTCATGAAACGAACAAGAGGGCGACGTGTGGCGATGCCGTTGTAAAATTAATTAAGACTCGCGGTCACGACTCGACCGCAAATCCGCAGGCTTGTTCGCCAAGTCTGCGGACGCGATTCCCAAACTAAACTCGATCAAACGGCATCTCGCTTATTTCAATGTATTCCCCGCCAAAGGCATTTAGACTTTCATCACGAACGAAGATCTAGTGTTGTTTAAATTATTCAATATTTGATTTTAATACTCGTATCTCACCACTATGCATGACATAGACATAAAATACTTATATATAGACATATCCAATAAATTCAAATAGGTATTCAATGCATAACAACTATGATGAGGTCTAGTTCATAAACCCGATATATTAACGCTACCGTTAGTTAATAAGAAATATAATACTATTGATTCCAACACTTATTTTGTAAGTGCACCTTTATAGAAAGAGAACAAAAATGCAACAATTATATAGGCTCTATTGATAGGGCACGTGTTGCGGTGTCCTCCACAATCGAGGGTATGTAGTTAATTGTGAAATTCAACTTCTCTATCTTTGAAATGAATATTCAAAAACGTTAATATAATATGTGTACGAGGGTGGTCTGAAAAGTTTCCGACCTCAACATGAAGATAGCAGCACTCGTAAATAAAAACTAGTGAATTTCGTTGTTAACAGTTACTCACCAAAGTTTCAGCCATTTTTGATGCGCAGTTGTTATTTTACAGTCGTTTGAGTGAGTTGATGTAGGTGTTTTTATGAAAATGGACTAAATCGTGTATCGAGCTGCGTTAAATATTTGTTTTTCAAAAACCAATATGCCTACGCAAATCAAAGATGAGTTGGATTCTGTGTATGGTGACTCTGCACCATCCTTTACCATACTGAAATTTTGGGCAGCTGAATTTAAACGTGGCCGTAAGAGCTTGGGAGACGATGAATGTTCGGAACGGCCAAAAACTGGAACTAACGACGAAAATATCGCTAAAGTTCATCAAATGGTGCTAGACGACCCCCGCAGTAAAGTGAGAGAGATAGAAGAGGTTATGAAAATGTCAAAAGAATGTGTTTGTCACATATTAAATCAACATTTAGACATGAAAAAGCTATCCGCGCGTTGGGTGCCGCCTTTGCTCACGTTACACCAGAAACGTGAATGAACATTTCCAACGCTCTGTTGGCGCAGTTTAGGCGCAATCAACCGGCTCCAAAAAAAACTGCTTTTTCGGCTTGGAAAGTGATGGCGACTGGTTTTTGGGATAGTCAGGGAGTTTATTTTAATCGATTATCTTCAAAAAGAAAAGCCATTACAGGAGCATACTACGCATCTTACTACTTGACAAGCTGAAGGCAGAACTTACGGAAAAACGGCCACATTTGCAGAAAAAGAAAATCCTGTTTCACCTGGTTGATCGATTAGCAAACAAGATCGCCGGTAGGTGGATTGATGGAATATCTGATGTTGCGTAAATAATTATTATCATTCGCTTATTTTTATTGGTACAATAAACAACGTCTTCAACTATCGAAATGTACACACGCTTTTAATCCGTTACTCGTATATGTTGTTCTACTCGTATGCATGAATGTAGTCCAATAATCGTTTACATTCTATTTCAGTTTACAACTCTTATGCCGATAATGCTAATAGTTGTTTATACCTTGAATACGTCTGTCGGGGAATATATTAAATTACAGAAGTTCAATTAAACTAAGTACCTTGCTAAATCACTAAAATGTTTATTAGAGCAATATAAGAAGATAATAATAGTCTATTGTCATAGTAGAATACACGTTCAGCAAGGTACATAAAAAAGTGCATGGTGCACGGAGCTACATCGGTAGTCAGGGTATTTTTATCCGGCCAAGAATAGGCAATATCTGTCGCACGGGATGCCTCTGAATCATTATTACTACGGCCCCGGTTCTGCACCGTACTCGTGTCGTACAATAGAAATACTAGCGCGTGTTATTTATAGGAATCGCATTCTTATTTGCCGCACTATGGTAAACATTGAGGATACGATAGGAAAAAAGCTCCATCGAGTGTGGATTGATTCACGAGAAATGGTAAAATAGTAAGGTACACTCCGAACCAGCCCATGCCATTACAGATATACGAAAGAAAACTTATAAATAAACCTGCAGTGACTCTTGGTCTTATACTTTTCTTTTGTATTTGGTCATATGGCATTTTCACACCTACATTAAAGTAAAAATGAAAGAATTAATCAAAATTCACGTATCTTTTCCCATTGGAACACAACAATCAAGCTTTTGTTGTTTTTGATATTAATTTATAATAAAGCTAATTTCGTTCTTTGAGACCTCTTTTGAATTTATGTTTAAACTATCTTTTGCAAGCAATTTCAATACTTTGCGGTGTTCTAATATGAATTCCTTATTATGTCATAATATATTAGTAAATGCAAGAACAGTGTACAGCATTTAAAAGCAGACCGTTTCCAGTCTGAATGCTTCGGGCGCGATTGGCTTATGTGGAACACATGAACATTATTTCACGTACAATCACACCTTTCGAAAGCCAAAACCAATGCGCATCGTTGAGGAATTGACACAAAGCGCTGACGGACGACGGTATAAATAAAATAATTTCCTGATATTCTCAATGTTTCAACATATGATTTTATCGTTTGAACAATATATGGCAATGAAATAGCCGTGCGAAATCTAAGATCCATCAGTAGGCCTTATACGGTGGCCAACGTGCATGCATGCATTCACGATTCAACGTCTCCAATCTATACTTTGTAACGGTAAATAACATTTCCTGGGTGCACATTGTATCGAAATTTAAGTGAAGCGGTTAAACAACTTTTAGAAGAGGCATTGCAAAGTTCCTTCGTTCCATTATTAGCACGTTGTCATTCGTTATAACATTCGCTTACTGTGCGAGGACCCTACCAGCCCTTCTGGATCTCGCTCACACTTGTACGTATTTCAACATTAAAAAACAGGTAATATTTATAAAATATGGTTAAATGAATTTTTGCAATATATTCAGTATGAAAGTTTTGGTTACCTTTTTGTAGCGGTGTTCAATGAATAATAAGTTAATGTTATAAACACATAAACATAATAAACTAGATTCCGATATTACTGTTATCTTTAAGACAATTGAGGAAAAAGTAATATGCAGGACGATCAAGTTGGGTCATTTCATTTCAATCGTGACTTGCTTCATTTGATGGGAATATACAATGTATCTTTCGGATCAAAAAACTCTATACATGACTTTGGCGTCGATCTGTCACGATTGCACGACACCATTAAAGTATGATTTGTAGTGTAACAAGCCCAATCAGAAACAATTGTTTGAGCTATAGTTTGAGAAATGATTGGCGTGGATGGGGCACAGTGCACACGTTTCGACCAACGCAACGGCTTCAATGAAACCCGCTATTCAGTCTCATAAACATGCGATTTTTGATGAACGGGAACAGTTTTGTTTAGTTCAAAAGGTATAACTGACCTTTTTGACACGATCACCACGGAAGGAAATAATTGTGAGCCTAGGCAACGTTTGTCCTCGTGTTGGCTGGTGTGCTGACAGCTCCTTCTTGAGAGAACCTGTTATTATTTATTTTTATTATATTCCCTGAAATAAGGTGATGTTTCTTATATATAAAGTTTCCTATTTCCTAGGTTTCGGTACTTATGTACCGAAACTAGTAAAAGGAAAAACTCTATATAGTTGCAAGTGCGTGCAGTGCAGCAAGGAGCTCAACCCGCGCAAACAACAGTGACGAGGAAAGACTTTCTCAAGACATATCAAACTTAGAATTTGGCGGTGTTTCAAATGTGCTATTTAGGAAACATACTATTTATTATTATAACTTACATAGATTACATAAAATAAATAAATAATATAATTTTTTTTCTATATTAGTGAAAATATGCGCTAATGAATAATTTATTGCATTTATGACAATCTATACTACTATTATAAAGAGGAAAGATTTGATTGTTTGTTTGTTTGTTTGTTTGTTTGTTTGTTTGCTTTGAATAGGCTCCGAAACTACTGACCCGATTTAAAAAATTCTTTAATTGTTGGGAAGCTACACTATCCCCGGGTGACATAGGCTATATTATATTTTCAAAAAAATTAGGGATCCTTACTAAAACTCCAATAATGTAACCCAAAGTGTAAGAAAATTATCTAAAATATTATTTAAATCGCGTGCGTTGCGAAAACTATTGATGATAGAATAAAATAATGTACTACAACTTTGTAGAACACATCATTATTTACAAAAAGTGTCGCGACAGCATATGTCTAACTATTATAGTTATGCCACAATAAGTGTTCTTTTATTTTAAAAATTTAATTGAAATGCCGCCCCTAGAAAAGGCTCTTTATTTGGATCTTGGTATTAATCCTTATCAAAATAAATTACTTCATATTCAAAACTGTTTCAATACCTTTATATAACTTTTTGAATTATTCAATTCGGATATTCCATTCGAAAGATATCACGAGTTTAAAAATGTAAGTATTAGAAAAATGTTGCGTGGTAGCCGCTCACCCTGTTCGGCTAGCTAGGCAGCACCTTATGCAATGTAGGCGTGCGTCTCTGGGGTTTTTACAAAAATTAGAATACTTATTAAAAAATAACGAAAAATAAATAAAAAGTAAGAGCAAAAAAAATCATTAAAATAAAAGCTCATAGAAATAATAATATTCAAACTTTTTTTATATTTTTATTTTTTAGTAACCTGACGCAAATAGAAGGGTTTGCCTCCAGGGGCGCTCCTCTGTCCGAGGAGTGCACAGGTGTGCGTACCCGAGGTGCCCGAGCATCCGTCGCTTCACTCCCCTCTCCGTTCGAGGCGACAGAGTCCTACCTTTCTTTCAGTCTACCTATTACATCCTTTCCAACTTAGCTCTCTGTTCGTGGCGTGGTCCCCGATGGGATGGTTGCGAATACTGATTGGGGTCCCACGTACCCACGCCTGACTAGCACGCGACGGGGATGCGAGTCCCGTCCGGAATTGGCCGCGGACCTGTCGCTCCCGGCCCTGGTTCTGTCCATGGTCGGGGGCGATCCTGGATAGACGGCCGTCGCCTCCTTTTGCGAGGCAGTAGTGTCTGCAAGGGAGGCGGCGGAACGGGAGCGGGAGTCCGCCACCGCACTCCCCTCCCGCCAACGTAGGCCGCGTCGTCGGCGCCGGAGGGCGGGCAACGATCTCCGGCCGCCGTAGAAAGCGGCCGCGGGCGGCCCCTCGGGAGAGGATCCGCCGCCCGCACTATTGCCGTGAGGGAGAAGGCCGCGTGCTGTTCTGCAGCCCCCCTCAACTCCTAGAGTTGTTACAAGAGAGCGCCGGGGGGACGAAACCCTGACCCCCTGGCGCCAGCACTTTAGAAGGGGCCCGCTTTAAGACAAAGCGTGGGCCGGCGCCGGCCCGGGCCACGAGATCGGCAGGCCATATATCCGTGGGCCCGGGCGTAGGCGATAGGAGAACAGCGGGGTTTTTTAGTGGGTCGAACATCTTTTCCGGAGTCCCTTATAACCCTCGGTCCCCCCGGGCCGGGGGAACCCGTCAAGAGAGGTTTTTCCCCGAGACCGAAAAAAAATAGAAGGGTTTAATTTTTAATTTTTTGTTAAATACCCGTGCGAAGCTGGGACGGGCTGCTAGTATATGTATAAAAAAGTTTCTTGCAATATTTAATTGTATCTCTTTTAACGGAAATATCTCTGATATCCTTCGAACAGATTACGTGTATTTTTCTTCTTGCTGATTTATATGACTGCATTTAAATTTTGTTTTTTTCCCATGGATTCAATACTGTATTTAGAGGCATATGGCAAAATGGATCTCACTTGAGAATTATACATCAGAGTCAAGTCGTGGAGGACATTTTTAAATATTTTCCAACTTTTAGAATAAATCCCAAAATTTGAACAGCACTAATAAATAAAACGCGGTTTATGTGAGAACAAAATGTTCATTTTGTAAAAGACTTTTTTTTTTTTTTTTTTTTGGTCTCGGGGAAAAACCTCTCTTGACGGGTTCCCCCGGCCCGGGGGGACCGAGGGATATGTGGGACTCCGGGAAAGATGTTCGGCCATCCGACTACCCACTAAAAAACCCCGCTGTTCTCCTATCGCCTACGCCCGGGCCCACGGATATATGGCCTGCCGATCTCGTGGCCCGGGCCGGCGCCGGCCCGCCCTTTGTCTTGAGGCGGGCCCCTTCTAAAGTGTTGGCGCCAGGGGGTCAGGGTTTCGTCCCCCCGGCGCTCTCCTAACAACTCTAGGAGTTGAGGGGGGCCGCGGAACAGCACGCAGCCCTCACCCTCGCGGCAATAGTGCGGGCGGCGGGTCCTCCCCCGAGGGGCCGCCCGCGGCCGCTTTTTACGGCGGCCGGAGGTCATTACTGGCCCTCCGGCGCCGCCGGCGTGGCCTGCGTTGGCGGGAGGGGAGTGTGGTGGTCGACTCCCGTTCCCGCTCCGCCGCCTCCTTTGCGGACATGACTGCCTCGCAGAAGGAGGCGACGGCCGTCCATCCAGGATCGCCCCCGACCATGGACAGAACCAGGGCCGGGAGCGACAGGTCCACGCCGATTTGGGCGACGAGGGCGCGGCGCTCCTCGCGCCACGCAGGGCACACGGCGACAGTGTGGTTCACCGTGTCCTCCTCGTCGCCCGCGCCACAGTGGTGGCACCCTGACGTCATCTCCCGCCCTATGCGACACAGGTACCTCCCGAAGCAACCGTGCCCCGAGAGGACCTGCGTCAGGCGGAAGGTCAGGGCGCCGTGGCGCCTTTCCACCCATTCGGCCAGGACGGGCCTCACCGCTTCGATGGTGGCGAGGCCCGCGCTAGGGTGCGCGAGGCGCTCCTTCCACTCCACCATGAGTACCTCATCGCGCAGCTCCGCCCGCTTTACCTCCACCTCGCGAGGCGCGGGGCGAGAGCCACGCTCGGCCGCATCCCGGCGCCACTGGTACAATAGCGCCAGGACTCGAGCCTCGAGGTCCCATGGTGGGGATCCGGCCAGCAGGGAGGCCGCTTCGAAGGACACCGTGCGGTATCCCCTTATCGCCCTGACGGCCAGGACGCGCTGCGGCCTGCGAAGCAGCGCCGTCGTTTTGGCCGTCAGGCGATCCGCCCATATCGGGGCCCCGTAAAGGGCCATCGACCGCACGGTTCCCTCAAAGAGCCTGCGGCACACTGCGCCCGGCCCGCCGATATTCGGCAGCAGACGGGAGAGTCCCGCCGCCGCCCGAACTAACCTCGGCGCCAGGCGCTCGAAGTGCGCCGCAAAGTCCCATCGCCCGTCGAGCACCAGTCCGAGATAATTCATGGACGGCCCGACGGCGATGCGGACGCCTCCCACCGTTATGCTCAGGCCCGGTGGCGGCCTCTGGCGGGGCCCGTAGAATATAAGGGCCTCCGTCTTGTTTAAGGCCACCTCCAGGCCTAGTAGCCGGATTCTAGCCACCGTTTGCGCCACCCCAGCCGTGCCCAGAAGGCACGCCTGGCGGGGGCTCCTCCCGCGCGCTATGACGAGCGTGTCGTCGGCGTAGCATATGACGCCGACGCCCGGGAGGAGCGCTCCCCTCAGGACCCAGTCGTATGCGATGTTCCACAGCAGGGGGCCCAGGACCGACCCCTGCGGAACACCGCACACGACGTCTCGCCGACTTTGCCCGCCCTGGACCGGGTAGACGACGGCACGATCGTCCAAATATGCCCCGACTATGCGACGCAGGTAGGGAGGCACCCGATGGTACTTGAGCGCCTCCCGCACGCAGCTCCACGGCAGGGTGTTGAAGGCGTTGGCGATGTCGAGTGACACCGCCAATAGCACCCTGCCTCGAGCCACCGCGTCCTCCGCCTGGCTCCTCAGACGCGTGATCGCGTCAATGGTGGAGCGCCCCTTTCGGAACCCGAACTGTTCGTCCGCCAGGTTCGGCCCCTCCGTCTCTAGATGCCGGACGAGGCGGTCTGCGAGGATCCTTTCGAAGATCTTCCCCACCTCGTCCAGCAGCACGATGGGCCGATAGGCGGACGGTGAGTCCGCCGGGCGCCCCTCCTTCGCGATCAGGACGAGCCTCCCCGTCTTCCATCTGCGGGGAAACCGGCCCGATCGCAGACACGCGTCGAAGAGCCTCAGTAGTCGGGGCTCCAGGACGTCGTGGGACAGAACCCACGCACGCCCCGGTATGCCGTCGAGGCCGGGGGCGGTGTTCTTGGCCTTCAGCCGCAACATCGCTGCCCCCAGCTCTGCCCGGTCCACGTCGGGCACGGGGTCGTCGTCCGCGCTGGGGTCCCTCTCATCCCAATGAGGCGGGACCATGGCGGGAGGCGAGTGCTCAGCCCTCGTGGGGAACAGAGCGCCGACAAAACCATCCACCTGGCGCGGGGGGAGACTCTCGGTCAGCGGGGGCGCCCACGGGCGGAGCTTACCCCGCACCGTTTTGTAGGGTCGCCCCCAGGGATCTTGATCTAAGCTGGCCAAGAGTTCCCCCCACGCCGCCGCCTTCGCCTCGCGGATAGCGAGGTGGAGGTCGTTTCTAGCGCTCCGGTACTCCCCGTAGAGCCGAGCCTCCGCGGCCACTCTGTCCGCGTCACGGCGACTCCGTCTTCGGAGCCTGGTGTACTGGCGGTGGGCGCAGTTGCACGCCCTGCGGAGCCGCTCAAGCTCCGCATTCCACCAGTACACCCGGCGCGGGGGCTGGTGTGGCCCCCGCCTCGGCATCGCCGCGTCATTTTGTAAAAGACTAAGCAAACCTCAAAAGAACCCGCAACCGACACGCGTTCAAGTTCATTACTGAGACAAGTATGAATATAACTGGCTGAGTTTTTCTTGTAAAAGACATGATGTTACGTTTAATTATGTTTCGTTTCAAATATTTTTTATTGCAGTAATTAGAAAAACTAATGAGATCATCTTTTAAAAAATATCAATAGTCTGAATTTGATTTAAAAAACATCTTATCTAAAGTTCTAAAAATCATCATATCATATCAGCGTAAAATAAGATACTACTATTTTTTTAAATTAATTAATTAATTACATCATTTATAAAGATATTAAATAATAATTGCCCGAAATCAGAGCCCTGAAGGACACCAGAAGATACAGGTATACATAAATGTGGAGTAATAAATCTTAGGTAATGGTTACTGCTTGACTACGTTCCCTCAGGTATGAATCTAACCACCATAAAGGTCTAAAGGTTATGTATACCCATTAAACGAAGTTTACTGATAAGGAAGGAGTGCAGAATTTGGTCAAAAGTCTTAGAATAATCGATACAAATAACGTGAACCTGGCTGCCGCCATCCATCGCCTGTCGTTTATGCCTGTCGCCTCCGTGGGTGACCCGCCCAAGGAGTTCCATCGCCCGCACCTTCGCTGCGAGGGAAAAGCCACGTGTGTTGTTCAGCGGTGTACTTAAGAACCTACACATCCACTGAAGATTACAAGTTTAAAATTTGAAAGCGATTTTTATGTGTGTTTTTCTCGGTGCGTTTCCTTTTTTGATCAAGCAAGTACAAAAAATAAGAGCTGTAATGCATATGGCTGAATTTGGCACTCTTGTTGTCTGTAAAATAACATAAAGATGTTTCATTCAATTTATCGCCTTTGCGATTCCCTAGACAAGGGATGGCGGGGCGCGGGCAGCGGGCAGCGGGCAGCCCACTTCTTATTTCTAACCCGTACCTCACGGCCAACAATTTCTCGCATAATACTAATTTTCAGTGGGTAATGGGTATATACACAAAACCCACACCAGTCCGTTTTTTTTTCAAGCGTTTATTTATAATTCCCGTCCTAGTAGACAGAGATGTTTTCTTGAAAAGGTTCATTTGTAAGCGCCTATGCCGCCAGTAATTTTTTTTGTTATCTTGGTTGATATTTATTCTAATTATACTAAATAGGCCGAAGCGCGATATTCATATAAATTAGGAAGGTCTCAAGCGTAAAAAAGTTATATCCACGTGAAATAGTATCTTCGTTATTCATTTGACCTTAACTCTAGATCAGCCGTTGTATAACATTTTTTAATTAAATTAAAACCCGCGTGTATATATCTAATAATATACTTTCCATTTTAATTGATTATTTGTGCACCGCTTAAAACAGATTTGGAACGTGCGTGATCATTATTTCAAGTGTACTCTAAGTATCAATATACGTTCTTATTGTGGTCTACTTTACTTTTTTAAATACCTATACATATTTGCAACACAAAATGTAAAACAATTTATCTGAGTCTTATACATAAAATGAATTTTAATAATAATTAGTCTGATACATAAAAACAGCAGCCCGCCCCGGATATATCGTTGTCATGTCATTGTGTCAATGTGAAATCACCGACAACATTGTGCGTGCGCGTTAACATTAGTGACACTATGTTATTCTATAAACAACCTCAATCAATTTCACTAGTATGTATCGGCAGGTCTTTAAACTTGACGATAAGGCTATAAATAGTGCGCTCCGTGTCGTTGGCGCATTGAAGTGGACTGCGGACGCCGATATCCATTGAGAGAAAATCAAGTTCGCAATAACGCGGTTACGGTTAACATTGTGCGATTATCATATCATCATATAAATGACATTATGGGCCAGCTCTCTGTCAGACAATTTGCTCTGTTCGTTCTCTGTGCTGCGTTGTCCACAATTGTGCCTTGTAAGTTATTAAAACCGAAGTATCTTCATGAATAAATGTATCTGCACTGGAGTAACGCGATTCCCACGTCACCAGCGATTAATGAAATCTCGATGTTAGCCTCCATTCGACATTGCTCAAACGCCGTTTGCTCACCTAATGGCCATACGGACTCCCACGGTGCGACTCGTCTCGTCTAACCTCGGACGCGTTAAAGCAAACATGCGCCTAATTCCGGGCTCAAACTGTTTTTTTATGGCCGTTGCGCGGTGTACGCTAACCGTACTCGACGCCCACTAGACGGAGCTGTTGACTTAGTTCTAGTGATGTATGGTGGCGACCTATCTAAATCGTTTAGATTCTATCGATTTCTCAGAACGTTAACGGCTTCATCCCATTTGACATACATGTCAACAGCTAAATTATATCTAGTGTGCATCGTGTTAGTGTTGTTGTCGGGTGCATCCTAAACTTCCGCTTCAATATCTTAATATCCACTTTTGAGTATTGTCGGGCGGCATTTTGAAAACGCGTCTTTTTTGTATTTTGCCCATTAATAGCACAAATAACAAGCATAATAGACTAAACTAGAGGAAACGGGTCCCGTTAACTTAAAAACACCTTACAACACTAACCTCTTAGCCTCAGTAACTGGTCTCGAAGAAGCCAACACTCAATTCTCACCCCTAATCGTGAATGTAATGTAATAGAAATTTGTCTGGATCGCCTTATATCAGCTTTTATTGCATTCTCGCTCGAACAGAGAGCATCAAGTGAGCACTTGACACGACTTCGCTAACAAACCGATGACGACATCTTTCATCCCACATTTAAGAGATCACGAGCTACAGGGCAAAGAGATGGTCCTTTAATTTTTTTTACGTGTGTTTCCCATAGCTCGTTTACTTAGTGGTAATTCTTTTTACTTTTACTGAGAATCTAAGATGTTGTTCGCTAAAAGCTAAATAAGAAACGAACGTGCGCGATATTATTATATCTTGTTATTGTACAAACGGATAGTGAATTATAAACGGATGGTGAAACACTGTAGTTGCCAACAGACACTTTATACTAAAGTGCTGGCATATTATCAGCCTCCGATGTTTTTAACACTTCAACTTTAAGCTATTTTCTAGCAATATATAAAAGTACTGAATATTCTCTTATTAAGTAGTTATGTGTTCCTTAAGTTGTTAACACAATACATGTTTGCCCAAAGAAATAATATTTCTCTGATAAAATACCTGTTTTGTTGACACTGGGTGTCTGTAATCATTATTATCAGTTCATAAAGATTCTTGATAACAGTACCTTATACAGAGGGGTTATGTCTAGGTACAAATGCAACACACTTTTGCATTAAATATCGTATAGCATATATTTGCAAATTTCATTTGATTGTTATTGTTAATCATTTAAAACCTATTGCTTGCCTATTGCTGGCGAGGTTCACTTGACTTCAATTTCAACGCAAATTTATGGATTGAAATTGGACTCCCTTAATCTGATAGTGGTTTATTTTACAACTAAAAACATAATGGATCGAGTGTATATATATATATATATATATATATATATATATATATATATATATATATATATATATATATATATATATATATATATATATATATATATATATATATATATATATATATATATATATATATATATATATATATATATATATATAGTTTATATTTACTAGGTGGCTCGTATACAGTTATTATTATTATATATATCGAAACCGTAGTATAAAAAAACATTGGTGGTAATAAATATACTTTAAAATGTCTTTAGGAATGCAAAAGAAATTCTTTTTATCTAAACATTCAACTGTTTAATCTACAAAAGCACTAATTTCGTTTGTGGCGATTGTAGCTATTATCGAGTTCATGTGCTTACTTACACGTGTCTAGTACATGTAGACACGTGCGAGTTGGTCCCAATTGGACTCGAGGGGATCAGACATAGCCGTAGTCAATAAAACATGTGGTTTACAGTTAAAGTGAACAGTAATCTAGAAATCTAGTGATCTCTCGGCCTACTTACGTAGGTAGACGCTCTTATCCAATATACCTGCACTATTTACAGTCCTTCAATCAGATTTTTGAGAAGTACGTTTCCAACATACAGAGAACTAACTGGCGGCAATCGACATATCTCGGCGAGACATAAATGGGATCTCTTCAGAGCAACAACTGAAAGTCTTAGTCTCTTTAAAATCTATGATGTGAGAGACCACGTCACCACATGCTTTCGGTTCGCAAAACACTAACTAACATCACTATTAATCACTTGTGAACTCTATTTGCCCAAAATTGATCAATGTTAATACTTTGCTGGGCGTACACATTTTTCCTTTCTTTTGGTCCTTCAGTTGTATAATATAATACAAATAATAAATTAAAAGATTGAAAGCTGGTTGTTAAATATAGATTAACAAAATCCCCTAATGTATAAGATTGAAGTCAACAAGCAAAGCCGCTATAAACCATGTGTATGTATTCCAGGTAACACACAAAACCTCCGGCAAGGTGATGGTGCTGAAGATGAACCAGCAGCGGGCAAACAGGCCCAACATGCTCCGTGAGGTCCAGCTCATGAACAAACTCAAACACCCCAACATACTTGGGTAAACAAACTGTGCACTTACTTCTTGAAATTAAAGTAATTACAGTGTCTGACAATTTAGTGGCAAATTTAAAGTAAAGTTTCATGACAATAAGCATTCACGCATTCTACCGCATTCGCTAGGTGGTTGAGCTCCAAACCTGTGTGGATTGCAACCACCCCTGGTACCTAAAATGCCGCCATAACATAACTATCTGTTGTGTTCCGGCATACCATAAATGAATGGCAGGCCATAGACGACGCTAACTACTCGTACTGTTAAAAGGGCTGTCAGTCAGCCTCTCTACTGCAATATATTATCTTTGAAAAGTGAGATCGCATCGCAGTACCACTAACATAACCTCATATCATTCGATTAATATAACCAACCTCCTGCAAATGGTGGGCACAGCACAAAGTTCACTTGTCGTATTCTGAACTTATTAGCAAAGTAATTATTTAAATTTATAAGGCTGTTCGGAAAGTACTTTTGTTTTTCTCGACAAAATTTCGATTGGATAACGTATATAATTACAATAAATCACAATATAAAGATAACTTGAAAATTGATAAATCAGTAAATTTTCCACTTAAAGGTAATACACATTATTGCATCATCCAATAGAATAATAGTAATGTCATAAATTAAAAATATTAAATACATTAAAAATAAAAATTGAGACATTTAAACGTAATAATTTAGTTATTTGCGTAATTCGATTATTTTTGATTTATAATGTTAGAGTAAAAAATGTCAACACTGGTGTAAAATTTATTATATTCTAGACAAGATCTGTGTAAAAGAGTGTTTGTTGCAAGATTTAATTTTATTGAAGGTAATGAAAAAAGTGACACTTTCCTTGAATTTAAACGGAGACACCTCAGGAATACTTGACTTATAAGGAAAGGGCAATTCATGTGAGTATTAAAATACATGGTCCCTTAGGGCTATAAAGCCCTTCATACTGATAATGAATGAATTTCAGGCAGCTTCTTGTACGAAATGGTTCTCAAGAACATTCATGTTGCGTACTCTCAGGATTTGGAATGAGCTTCCGGCTGAGGTTTTCTCAGCGCGATACGATATCGAGTTTTTTTTTTAATTTTTTTTTAATTTATTTATCAAATTCACAGTTATTACATTGGCTTAATAAAATAATAGCACAAAAAACCACTAAGGTTTGTACAATGCCATCGAAGCTTAAGTCTACGCACGTTCAAATGACTGAGTAAATTTAGATTACAATTTCTCTAAAAAGTATTTTTTAAGTGAGGCTTTAATATTTTTTTGGGTTATATTATCTCTTATATTTGTTGGTAAATCGTTTAATAATCTTGGAACTAAGTAGGTAGTTGTGCGCTTGCCGTACATATTCTTCGAGCCGCTGATAGCAAACTGGTCGCGCCGCTGATAGCAAACCGGAAGTTCTTCAAAGAAGGCGTTATAAAATTTCTTCCAGGCCGGCAGCGCGTTGGTCATGCCTCTGGTGTTGCTAATATCCATAGGCGACGGTGACCACCTGGTGAGCACAGGGTGGGCCGTTTGCCTGTCTGCTGAACTGTAGCTATAAAAAAATCAAAGCTCAACTTCTCTCTCGAGTTTCTCATATCTCTCTCACGGAGAGAAATCTGAAACGTCAAGAAAAAGATCTATTTCCGAAAAATGGGTTGTCTATAACAACGTCAAACGCAAGAGATCATGGAGTAAAAAGACGAATCGGCTCAAATCACTTCGAAAGCCAATACCTATTCATCAAAAAAGGTGATGCTATCTGTTTAGTGAGATTTCAAAAGGATCGTTTTTTTACTTTTACTAGCTCCTCCTCGAATGCGCCAGGAATAAAATTATTGTACCACGTCTGCCATTTATATATGTATGTTATTAATTATACATTTAACAGGCTACATTTTACTATATGGTTTATATCTAAGTATTGGAGGAGCAAGTTACAAATGATAACACAGGTGTACAGTGATTTGGTGCAGCCAAAATTAAAACTGATTTTAAGTATACATTCCATGAATGGTAAAATACGCACTGGTAGCTTTTCACGGGCTCTTAAGCTATCCTATAATCTCCTAGGCCCCGTTAAATGCCGCACAGTTTATATTGTCGACATTCTCATATTTTATGCCATCTTTAGAATGGGAAATGTTCTGAAGAACTGTCTAGAGTGGTGCAGTCCTGAACGCAACTGCGTCGAATATTACTCAAGTTTCGAATTTCTAATGTAGATTCACCCTGCATGTGGTTTCTCAAAAATAATAAGTCTGCTTTATAAAATGTTAACACAAATTTTAAATACTAACAGGTAATCGTGTAAGAGATGACTTGTAGCCACTGTAACATTGATATGAATGAGGTGGAAATGAATTGAATTAGAATAAATTAGCCCGCCCGGCGCTGCGGTGATTTAAGTCCAATATGGACATATTGGCCATATTAAATTGCAATTCGTGACGGTACTTCGAATGTCACGAATGAAATGATCATTGCCGCTCATCGGAATATATTAAGTAACATTGTTATGACATTCTTGCGGATACAATGTAGTCTAGCAATGTTTATTCTTTTATTTGTTCATTTGAATTCTACACAGAAAGTCAAAAGCATACTCGGCTTTTTTTATTTGAAATCGTTGATTTGATACCGAGTATGTAAGAATGATTATTTTCATCAAACATTAGTCATTGACTCTGAATGTAATTGTTTTGTCATACAATATGTAATAGGCAACAATGTCATTCATTTTATATCGTTTTCTTGAAAATAATTGATAAAGGTATTAAATTTAAAACAAATTCTGATGTCAGTGTTCTTTTATTTTCATAACAAAATCTTTACTAACCTTTACGTTTAAGCAGCCGATTAAGAAATAAATGTTCTTCAGGTTCTCGGCATCATTGTTGTTTTTAAATGAGTGAGTGGCTCACTCATCATTCATAAGCTGTATCGTTGAACATTCCGACCGTTACAAGTTTACTCATTTGTTTATTGTTTCATCACCTCGTTTAATTTAGTTTATACTGCCCCCTATTTTATCGCAGAGATTACAACTTGTACGACTGCATTGGGTACTCAATCTTTACTTACTTTTTTTATTGCAGTAGGTCAGCAGACAGGCTGACGGCCCGCTTAGAATTTAGCAGTTACCGTCGCCTATGGGTGTTTTCAACGCCGGTGGCATCGCGAACACGCTGCTGTCCCATAAGGGTACAGGAACTTGGGTCACTAATGCCGGAACACAACACAAGGTTATTATGGCGGCATACTTAAGACCAAAGGTGGTCGCCATCCAGACGGGCTTGACGCCCTACCCCGTAGCTAGAAGGGTGGGTTGTTTTGCCGCCTTTTACGGCAGACCAACCCCGGCCGCAGAGGTTAGTATTCTTTCTCCGCCCCTGCACCGATACCTATTTTATCCAGATTACTATTTTATCTGAAATCGCTCACATGTGTGTTCCAAGTTAGTTATATTTTACATATGTGAATTTTATACAACTATGTCAAAATAATTGTATCGATCTCAATGTTAAATGTTTTAGTATATACATATAGGTAGTGATTTTTTTGTATATTTGTGATAGACGAAAACACCTGCTCCTTTAATAAGCCATATAATATTCAGACTAGACGATGCGCTAATGCGGTTCATTAGGCTATTATTAATCAAACTAAAGGTTACATTTTTATCTATGTATATCCGCGTGCAACTTGATTATGATGAATTCATTATAATTTGTGGCAACTAGCTATTCAATTAATAATTTATTGAAATGCTTTACCTATAGGTTGCATCTGATATTTCCGGGCCCTCTCAAAGCATGTGGGCATGGAAGTTTATATGCCTGCTGATCTTGCTGAAGGCTAGGAGGTCTAATGGAATTACTTAACTCGAAAATAGCCAAGCAGAGATCATCTAATTAATGATGATTTAAACTACTCTTAAAATAATAGCGTCGTTGCGACTCTGTGTTAGCAATGTTCCACGACAGCGCCTACTAGAGGGAGTAATCAAATTTATTTTGGCTAAAAAGAAAGTTTTATTTTAGAATTATCACAGAGTAAATTATTGGTTTTACTTTAAAAGGTTAGTTTTGTGATTGGATTCTCTTTTTGGGTTGGAGAGATGCTTGAACCGCTGATAATTATGATTTACCAAAATCAATTTACATAAAACATTACGAAATGTATAGGCACGCTTAAATTGAACAAAGAGACCCGCTGTCCCATATTTGTGCTACTTCCGCTTCCTTATGTTTGGACAATGCAGCCTCTGTTGCGACTTTTTTTTGTTTTGTCATATCTACAGTCGACTTTTCATTTCAATAATATGCCTTTTAATTTGTGTATTACATTCATGTGCATTATATAATTTTTTTTGAGATACTTTGGTGGTATAAAGATATAATAAGCTGGACCCTTTATGATGGTTCTGTCACCGGGGCTCATGCGGGGTTCATACGACTTGTGTGCTACGTTATCTCTTCTTTGTCGTAACCTCATGAGTGAGGGACGTGACTGATGCTAACCTGGTCAAAGTTTCCGTTTGTCTCTAGATATCTACTGCGTATTGCTGATGTAATTTGTAGAGTTCTCTTAGCTTCCCGATTTGTGTACGTCACCATCTTATGGGAGAACAACCTCTGCCTTTCTTTCCTTCCACACAGCCAGTGATAATCAGCCTCTTGCCGAGTGGTTATACTCCTTTTACGGCCTGGATGCTGTTCAGCGGGTTCCCTTGTATTATTGTAGCGCTGCCAAAGACGACAAATAACACTTCTATGAATGCCAAAATGGCGAGATACCTGAGATTGATTACTTCCCGCTTGCAACATCCCTACAGCTCTTTGCATTTCATTTGCCGTCAAATGACGAGGCTCCATGACGTAAAGAATATCTAACAATTCAATTTTGTCACTAACTTTATTTAAATGGTTGGTAAAATTATAAAATCAAGACTAAACGTAGCAATAAAAACGCACTTAAATTCAAACAATTTCCCTTTTATTTAACTTTATGAAAAAACAAAACATAATTGAAATTTTTTTTACAACTAGCTAGTATGTCATCAATAACAAAAAAGTTGACATACCTACGCACTTTGAGTGAGTAAAGACTTAGTAACTAATTAGTATAAATGGTAAATTTGTAATATCATGCATGTTGCTTAGACTTGTTTGATGTGTTTATATTCACTACTTATACTAATGAATATAAGAATGGGTAGAGAAGGGGATGCGCGACGTACAAGGACAACATATTATACATTTAGCGAATTGTTGTTTGGTGGAAAGGTCACTAGAATATTAATGCTTGCTAATGATTATGAGATCAACTCAATTTATTGATTGCTATTAAAACGGAATTCACTATTAACGAAACAAATTTTGCAAGGCTGGCCTTTGGATACTCACTTTTCATTTCAAAACCAAGAATTTAAATGAGTTGTAAGTACATGATTTATTATCATATACTATAACACGCACTATATATTTGTTTTGTATCCATCTTATTCATGCGGACTTCCTTACACCTGAACACCACTAGGGCGAGTTTACCCGCTCTTGATGAATCGGCTTAAAATCAAGCTTTCTGCTGATTGGCGCATTCGCAGCCGCCATCACAGCACTCGGGGGCACCACGAATACTCGTTTTACACTTGTCCAATTCTCCTGAAATTTATTATAGGAATTTGATAGTATTTATTTATTTTTCGGCATCGGTTGGGCTCCTGCAGTGACTGCGACGTCAGGGGAGTTCACACGTTCATAAACATCAATAATAATTGCGACCATAAGCAAACCTATGTTGTGTGACAAATTGTATAAAAATAACTGCGTGAAAACTTCCATGTTCATTCATATCATTGAATTAAATGAATCTTTCGTTATTCTTATTGGAAAAACATCAGCCACCTGATGATTATGGGTGATCGATAATAGCTAGCCATACACGCACAGATATGCCCGCCGGATTTGTCCGACAGGCAGATCCGTGATTCGCCACACACGAATACGGGCAGCACTCGGCAGCAGTTGAGATCGTAATTCCAGCAAATACGGTCGTCTGTAAACATGTATATTTCAAAGCATAAATTAGCATTAATATGTGGTAATTTTATTTGTCTCGAAGAAAGAAAACGAAAATGAGTTTGGGTAAAGCAATGGCTAGAAAAACGGCCGCGATATAGCCATATGAATCTACTCAGAGATTTGTCAATCCATGAGCCTGCTGATTTGTTCAATTAATATATTATAATTGAATATTTTTTTAATATTATTAAAATATTTTTATATGAATATTTTTTTTATTGATTGCGTTGCATTTTTCGACCAATTTTTCGTATGCTTGTGCTTTTTAAATCTTTATTAAGGTACAATTGCTTATCTTTGATTTTCTACAAACAAGGCAAAGACTTATAAAGTTCTATAAAACTTGTCCAAAACTCTTTAATGTCACTAAACGCCATTTCTGTGATCAAACTCATGTATATTACTTCGAGTGTTAGTGCGCGGCTGGCGCACCAAATCTGGCGGATACATCAGTCGCTATGCACACACGCACAGTTAGGAGCTCGGATCTACCCGCCCCGTGCCTGATCCGCTCGATTTGACCACGGGCAGCGGGCAGGCACCCGACGTGCAAATCCGTGTCCGTTCTCACCATACACGCACGGATCTGTCCGCCAGGCACGTCTGTCGGACAGATCCGGCGGGCACATCTGTGCGTGTATGGCTAGCTAATGAGCGCGAATTCCTCCTCTCGGATCTCCAGTCGGAGTCGCGTTGATCTTTTTAATTGGCAATTTGCATTGATTAAAATCCGCTTATGCCCGGGAACCTTGACATCGAATGCGTTGTCGCGGCGCGGTGCGGTGCGGCGTGCAGATAAAAACGCCTTCTAATTAGTTGGCCATTGTATTCTTTTAATTGTTGATCCAACCGCGCCATTCATGTTTCACTTTGCTTATATAATAATTACTGTTATTAAACGATTAGTAAGTCAAGGGTGCCATTTGGACACACCGTTTGCTTTGGGCTATTGTCGTGTCCACAGCTCGTGATTTTATTTTCACGCCCAATACAGTGAAGCTTACTTCTTTTCTTCTTCCATAGAAACGCTCCGGATCTCATAATAATAAGAACTTTACGCCACCCGGTACCGTTCGGAATCTAGGCTATCTTTAAAATTGGAGATACATTGCGACTGTTTTTATTATTTTGCCAGATGTAAATGAAATGACAGGTGTTGTCATTATACCCTATCAATGTAAGTAATGTAATGGCCGTGTTGTCCCAACTAACGAGAGTACTACCGATTCTATTCTCTTCTATTATACTTTATTACTCTACTATTTACTAGGCGTATGACCTGGTGAGATTTGACTTCACGATTGAAATAAAAAATCCCAGTTTTGAATGGTGTATACTAATTGAAGGTTCCGTTGCAGGTTCATGGGCGTGTGCGTCCACGAGGGGCAGCTACACGCGCTCACGGAGTACATGGAGGGCGGGTCGCTGGAGCAGCTGCTGCTGGGGCGCCCGCCGGAGCCGATACCGCAGCCGCTGCGCGTGTCGCTGGCGGCTGACGTCGCCGACGGCATGAACTACCTGCACTCGCTCGGTGTCTTCCACAGAGACCTTACTACTAAGGTACATGTTCAATCCCATACGTATGTTGATTCGCCACTGAAATTAATTTGCACCGTAAAACTGGGCGTATAACTAAGTGGCCTTTGTGAAAACGGAACGAAAATTACCTATCTATAAATTTGGTTAGTACGTGGCTTAGCTACGTGGTAGGGCCTCAAGCCCATCTGAATGGCGACCACCTTTGGTCTTAAGTATGCCGCCATAATAACCTTGTATTGTGTTCCGGCATTAGTGACCCAAGTTCTTGTACTTCTATGGGACAGCAGCATGTTAGCGATGCCACTGGTGTTGCAAACACCCATAGGCGACGGTAACTGCTAAATTCTAAGCGGACCGTCAGCCTGTCTGCTGTCTGTGTGCATTTTATTAACCTAATATTTGGCACAAGCAGAGTCACGGGTCTGGGCATCGAAGCGAACCACGCGCAATAATTTCGTCCTGTACACAGAAGCTCTAGGTTCTGGGAAGAAGGGCCGGGCCGCATTCAGAAGTAATCGGAGCTTACCAATTTGATGCCCACAGCTGATCCCTCGAACCATTATTAGCTTATGGTGGAGAATTAATATATATATATATATATATATATATACATTACCAACAATTGGTCGTAATACTTGTCGTGTAGCCTCAGTCAGATATGAGAACAGGGCTGCCTTACCTTTATAGAGAACCGTAAATAGAGATTAATGAATTACTTCTTTTAGTTAAATAAAGTTCTTCTTGGGTTTCTCCTTTATCGATCTAGAAGCGCAATTATTTGTTTTCTCCTGTTGGAGTCCGAGGGCCTTAGGGCATTTGCTTCTATGAAAACGAAATTCTTTGTTAAATAAAAATTACTCTGAAGCATGGAAGCAAAAAATGCACTAAGTTATGTACGGTGTCTGTACTTAACATTAGATCCACTTTCTAATCATATTTATTAATAGTCGCACTATACATATATTGCCGTACTGTCTCACGGGCACAGTCTCCGATCCCACCCACCTTGACTGCTCAATGCTTTCCTGGATACAAACCCTGATTGTGACGTATTTAGGGGTAACTGGAATAACATTGTTAATTCAGTTCTGTGAGACATTGTGAAAGAATCGCGGACTTATATTAATTGCTATTGATCAATTATTATTAATTAATGTAACTGGCTGCGACCGTTTTAATTAGTTTTAAATAAATAAATAAATACATCAGTATCGAGATGTCTTGAGGGATGAGCCAAACCTTGTATTATATGTCTTCAATAACCCTGTCCGGTACATACCGATAATTACTTAAATCTCATTTCAGAACGTATTGTTAAGAAGATATCCCGAAGGCGACTACATGGCTGTGGTCGCAGATTTCGGACTAGCCGCTAAAATACCTCACCCTGTGTAAGTGCATACATGCAATAGTAGACAATATAGTAACATTGTAAATTAAGAGACGTGTTTGCTCCAACAAAAGTCAATGATATTTGGTACTCATGTTGTTTACAAACCTTTTTTACTATAAAAATTAATAGTTGCATTTAGGCCATCATACATCTATAATCTTGTCCACTGTCTTCTTTTCTATTAACATTTTAATGTCTTTCATTTTAATCTTGTTCTTCTTCTATATCTATAAAAATGAATGTTTGTCTGTATGTCCTTTATAGAATCGTAAATTATGCATTTGATCATGTCATGATCTTCAGTAAAGTGTTGTGCATGAGCCCACAAAGGTTTCTGGTACGACCAATCTTTGACAGATGGCACCACTATCATTCCAATGAATTTCATTTATTGCCGTGATAGTTGAACGTAAGAATTTATGTAAATTGTGAATTTAAAATCCATGTTTTAATATTATGCATGTATCGAAAAAGTTTTGCATCTTTGCATAAAAACTCTTTCCTTTATATTACGAACATATTTATCATAGCCAGCTTGATTCGATAATAAAATATTAGTGAAGACGTACTGTTGCCACGTATCCCAATAATCCCGACAGATATGCCATTCGAATTCAGACGTTTGCAGTTCCCGGTGCGACTCGCTTTCGCAATAACTATCAACAAAGCACAAGGACAATCGTTGCAAGTCTGTGGATTAAATTTGGAGCATCCATGCTTCTCACATGGGCAGCTCTATGTGGCCTGCTCACGCGTCGGAAAACCTGATTTATTCGTTTACGAAGCAGATGGAAAAACAAGAAATATTGTGTATCCCACATCACTTCAATAAATATCGAATTGAAACGAAACGCTGCAATGTCACAATTTTTTCGACATGAACATAATCAATAAAATGACTCGAAATAAATTCAATATTTGCATAATGTCTTTCCTTGAAATTTATTTTAGTAAGTAGCGTAGCAACGCGCGCAGGGTACAACTAGTAATATATAAATCAATTTAACAAAAATCACGTAACGCTCTACGTATAAAGCGTTTAACTGGTAGCTTTCCTGAGACTATTTCAATGCAGCCTTCCGCATGCACGCTTGTAAGGAGAGCATGAACACCAATTTGACTAGCGTTTCAACATTCTTCATTTTCATATACGCATCCCCCTTTCCCCCGGAGTCATTTATACTATACTGCTATCACAGCTATTGCTTTGACAGGAGTCATTGGTATCCTACGTTCGGCACTTCCGGTATTATAAGTATGTAGGCACATCCTATCAGATCCATTCGATGACTTCGTACGTAAATGGCGGATGAACCAAACACCGAATGGATGCCGCTTATCATGTTCCCGTACGTGACTATTGCACTGAATAAAATAAGTATATTAGAGTTGTCAAGTGTGCATTGCAACACGAATGTGCGTGACTTGCCTTGAATTGCCCCTCGGTGTCAACGCCACTGATTTAAGTTCTAGAAAAACGAACGAACCATCGCGATGTCGACCACGACAGGCATCACCAACAAGTTTCTGCTTGTGTTGAAAAATGGTTTGTTAAAATATTTCTTTTATTTAAAAGAGTACAAATACGTGTTGCAGCAACGGGCACCGGCTGCCGAGCGTGGGCTCGCCCTGGTGGATGTCGCCGGAGTGCCTGCGCGGCCGCTGGTACGACCACCGCTCCGACATCTTTTCCTACGGTATCATCCTCTGCCAACTCATTGCCAGGGTGAGTAACATTAATCTCAGCCACCTATTCTACAGCAAGTGGCCCTACCAAAAGGATTAAGAGTGGAGTGATATGATTGATTGACGGCAGGTGGACGCCGACCCCGACGTGCTGCCGCGCACCGACAACTTCGGCCTCAACTACATGGCGTTCGTGGAGCTCTGCGACGAGCACACCGTGCCCGACTTCCTGCGCCTCGCCTTCAACTGCTGCATCGTAAGTCACCACCACCCCACCACGTTGCTTTTAAGTGCAGTTGAATACTTGACAGGTCCTCATTAACGTCTCCAAACGCGCTCAAATGTAGCCCACATAGCGTTCGATACATTTGCAAGGAACGTGTGGATGAGAGTTACGTATTTTTTATTTGATAACTTGCTTTCCCTCAATTGGCTTTCTGAACAATAACAGCTTATGTTGTTCCACTACTGGGCTCTGGTTTCCAAGGCGGATTCGGCCGCAACACATACTGGTGGCGGCAATTGAATTGACTCAATAGTGCATGCCATCTTGAAATTGGAACCCTCTTCGTTGGGTTCCGAGTGAAGTACCACTTGGCCACCACGCATTGATTTCTGCAAATCACTGAATTGAGCAGCCTGTAACTGTGTTTGTATGCATGCGCCAGTACGAGCCGAAGGCGCGTCCACTATTCCCCGAGATAGTGCGCAAGCTAGCCGAGGTGAAGGAGGGGCTGGAGGAGACCACCGCCAACCACCACAACACCAACCACACCGACAGGTACCGACTTATCTCTCTCTCTCTCTCTCTCTCTCTCTCTCTCTCTCACTCACTCACTCACTCTGGTTACTTGTTTTCCCAAAATGTTGCCGAAAAAATGTTTCTATAGAATTGAACTCAAGCATTGGCTATTAGAGGTTTCGAAAAAAGTTCGTAAGGAACGCGTACAATTTTATTTTACAATAATAAATAGTTTTGTGTAGCCTGTTCGTTCTGCAAGAGCGCCTAATATACGTTCAATATTGTATAATTACTTAGGGGCGAAAGGCCACAGTTTCAGTTAATACACTAGTCACAAAAATTAAGGGATATAAAAAAAAATTTGGGTGATTTTCAACAAGTTGTAACTCTGAGAAAATAATCTTACAGCAATAAAAATGATAGATTTATTTAGATTTCAAAAAATCAATATTTTTGGTCGAAGAAATAAAGATTCCATAAATAAAGAGACTGGCTCTCAGTTGGTGTGCCTAAATAACGTTACAAATGCCAAGAAATATGATAATGAACAGATCAATTGGCAACACGTTTCTGTATTTGCGGAAGGGTGCGTTCTTTCCTACAGCGGAATTAAAGACAGGGCCAGGTATTATCGACGAGGTGCTTGTCAATAACAGTGAATAGAATAGGTATTTATTGTGTTAAACATAGTACATAAGTTGTCAAAATAAAAATCACTACGTTTCACCGACATTCGGCATGCAATATTGTCTTAAAACTAAAAATCCAATAAATTATGTCAAAATACTAAAATCAATTAAAATTTTAAAAAATCATTACTCTAATAAAAACAATTATCAATGAGTCAATTTTTCAATTTGTTTTTGAATAAACGTAATGGCAGCTCTCTTAGAACGCTTGGTTAATGATTGTAGATCTTTATAACCATAATAATCCTACAATAATTGTGGTACATAGCGCTGTTACAAATTTATCATTTTAACTTCATTTTTGTCTCTTCTAAGAAAGTGTTTGTCAGTTTCATAAGTTTCAAACATATCTGGATGTTTTTTAACGAAAATACCAATTTGATAAATATAAAGATTTGTAATACTCAGTAATTATTTTTTTTTTAAATAAAGGTCGTCAAGAGTCGAAAGGCTCCGCGCGTACATTGCTCTGACATATTTTTTTGTCCCAGAAGTACCTTACTAACATCCATCGAGTTTCCCCACATATAGCCATATCTGAGAATAGAAGCAACGTAGCCGTGAGTGCAGTCTTTTCATTGGTTGTTCGTCTTAACTTTTTAAGTACTAACACAAATCTATTCAGTTTGCCACAAACATTATCTACGTGATTTTTCCATTTACACTGTTCATCAGTTATTATCCCTAAAAACTTGGTTTATGGTGTGGATGTTTAAGTTTTACACAATAATGTGGTTTTAATGTCTTATAATTCTAAAATTTATGTATCTCGTTTTAGATATATTAACATTTAAGATATTATTGATCCAATTTAGTATTTTATCTGCTGCCGAGTTTATTGAGATTTCATGATTGATAACATCTTTGCTTTTTTGAGCGATTACTACTGATGTATCATCTGCAAACAAAAAACGTTTTTGTCACTACTACATTGGGCAAGTCATTTATAAAAAGCAGAAATAAAAGTGGGCCGCGAACCCTTGCGGTACGATGCAGCGTGCCTCTTACTTCCTTTTTGGATAAATGTTTCTCAGTGCAAATGACATCGAATCCATATTTCTTCGTTTAAAAAAAGTTATCGAGACATAATTCAATGCTGTCTATTTATGTACCTATATTATGTTGTAACCCAGCGATGTTATGGTGAAATAACGTGAAGGTACTCGATTCGAAAAAAATGTATCGTCTCCACCTTCTATTGCAGATACAGCTTTTGATGAAACGCCAAAATTACCTCCCCGTAAACAATTTTTTTTTTAAATAGTCATAGTTTTTTGATAAAACTTTTTTGGAAGGGGGCAACAATATGCCTTCTTGCACAAGTTAGACTCTCGAAAGGTATCAATAGTTCTTGGATGATATCTGTTCGATTCTGTTTCATTATTTTTCTTAAATGATTTAATCCAGATATGTTTGTCGGTAATGTCTATAGTCAACAATTTGATTAATATTTTTACAAATATCGTGTAAGTAACGCTTGTTTTACAAATGAATTACTATTAGAAGGAATATACTTATATACATTTAGGAATTAAATTACATAACGTTTCTATTGAATTATTTAGTTTAAATGTGTTTAAATATTTACTATAACACCTAAAACATTACAATTTTCAAAGATTGTAGCACTGTAGAAAGATTATACAATATCATAGCTGCGTTAGTATCATTTTCACCAACACGCAATACAATGTAATCAGCATCTGTTCAATTTAAATTAAACAATGTTCAAGAATTTCACCCATGGATGCAAAGGGTGGTAGGTACTAGGAGCTACTAATAATACATGTATAACTCTCGTATTCGGTGTTTATTAGCATGGCGTGGCGTGGTGCCTTATTAGCGTGGACGCCAGATTTGTACATTGCTGCGATCCATATATAAAAAGCCGTGTGGTCTTCGGGTTTGCTTCTTTTTGTACCATTATTTCATTTATTGATCTTTCTCCCCGTACTTCAGCGAGGAGGCGGATCCGTGGGGCCCACGCTCGTGCCCCGGCCTGTCAGCTTGGCGGCGCCCCACCAGGAACCGATCCGAAGGCAGCCACCGGCCCAACGAACACGACCAACGTGAGTTCCAAAGCATTTCTAGACGTTTTTCACTCCAGTTACAGAATATATTATACATGTTAAGTCTGGATATCCCTTAATACGGATCACAAATGTGAAATGTTCAATCAAACCGGAAAATCATCTAAGAAAGACAATTGTATATATGCGACCACTAGTCGCCTAGGGCTCGAAATTTAACCATAACTCTTTTAAGTTTGAACTTTATTAGGGTTCTTTTGCCAAAGGCCAAAGACCAATACCTCTATAATCCAAGGTTTCATCATGGCTACTCAGTTAATTTGCCATTTTTCTACATCAGTTTGATCAGTATCACTGTAAAACTTGAAAATATTTTTGCATAACGGTTGCTTAACCATATGTATTCGCATTTTGTAAACATTATTCTCACTTCTTTGGCCGTGTGGTCCCGGCCGTTGAAAGAATAAGGACACCCCAAATCATCCCAAGGGAGTCGTAAAAGCCGACTGATGGGTTACTCCTTCTGCCTGCTTGCATGTGGCAAGGGAAAGACACCTCTAGGTGTCTAGGTTTCTCTTTAAAGATTGGAGGGTCGGACAGCAGTCGCTCCCGTAAAAACCAAAACTAGCTAAATGACATTCATTCATTCCCAATGAAGTGGGATCTGCTGGCCTTCCACCGAGTCGCCTGCAGGAACGCCACGGCCACTCTCCTCTCCACCTGGAGAGTACATAAATGGTAGAATGGCTACAAGCTTATCTGCACGGGTACACCTGGTGGGCAAAATGGGGTTGCCATAGTGCTCTCGGAGGAGCTCCAGGACGACATTTTGGAGGTGAAGCGCTGTAGCGATCGGCTTATTGTTGTGAGATTGCTTGTCGGTGGGGTAGTCACCCACTTGATAAGTGCCTAAGCGCCACAGACTGGTTGAAGCGACGCCGATAAGGTAGCGTTTCGGGATCTACTCGGAGAAGTGCTTCGTGGGATCCCATTGTCACATGGGATCGTTTTGGGTGATGAATGTGGTGAATTGGAGCGTGTTCACGGTAGATTTGGGTATGGTAGCCGCAACGTGGAAGAGGAGAATATCCCCAATATGTGTGCACCTGCCGACCTTGCCATCGTAAACACGTATTTCAAAAAGGGCCCGAGCATCTTATCACCTACAAGAGCGGGAGGAATGCTACCCAAAATCGACTTCCTACTCACTAGGAGACACCACATCAGCAAAGTAGCCAACTGCAAGGTCATACCCGATGAGTCTCATTGCACAACACCGTCTTCTTGTCATGGACCTCTGCGTGAAGCCCAAAGGCAAACGTGTCGATCGTCTCCGACTCTCTCGAATCAGGTGGTGGCTGCGTGATGAAGTCAAGTCCCAGGAGTTTGCCTCTGCCATCGGCGACAAGTGCGCCGGTGGTGAGGGCGAACTGGTTCAAGCTTACTGGGACAGGATTCAGACGGCTATCCTTGGGTCGGTGAGGGAGGTGCTTAGCGAGTCTAAGGGTGGACGCAAGTGTGACAAGAAAACTTGGTGGTGGAACGACTCAGTCCAGAGGGAGAACAGGGTGAAAAAAGCCCTGTTTAAGAAGTGGCAGCGTCCAAATCTTCTGAAGATTGCGACGCATACCGGGTGGCAAAGCGCGCGACTAAGAGAGCTGTTGCCAGAGCCAGACGAGCGCACGGACCAAGTGAAATACCTGGGATCTGTATTTCACGCGTCTGGTGACATCGATTGCGACGTCAAGGCACGCATTGTTGCCGCATATGCCAAATGGCGTGAAGTAACTGGTGTCATTTGTGACCCCAAGATGCCGGTAAAGCTTATACGGCTGTGAAGCGTGGCCGGTGTTATAGCGACACAAGGAAGAACTGCGTGTCACGGAGATGAATATGCTGCGGTGGATGTGTGGAGTGACGTAGAAGGACCGCATTTGCGGCAGTCTTCATGTCCGTGATATTGCCGATAAATTGCAGGAGTGTCGGCTCCGATGGTACGGCCACGTTTTACGGCAACCGGATGCTTACGTGGGAAACAAATGTCTGGCCATGCCGCCTCCGCCGGACCCCGGCATGAGGGGTAGACTCAAAATGTGCTGGCTTGACATCGTAAATGAGCTCACTGCCAGGGATTCTGAAGACCGTGCGAAGTGGAGTAGAAAAATTCAGGAAGCGGCCCCGGGCACCGAAACGGAAGTCTAGGTTGCGACCGGGATACAACGCTGGGATGATGATGATGACTATTCTCAAAAATAGGCAAGAGTAAATTCAATTCAGATTACTTATATTCCATTTTCTTTATATTTGAGCAAGATGTATATTTAAAATTATTTGAATATAAAAATAGTTGATTTTGCAATTTATCTATACATATATTATAATAATACGTGAAGCGAAAACTTCGTACTCCTTTTTTACGGAAATTGCGCTGACGGAGGAGTACGGCATTTGGCACAATTTTTTTCTTTAAATCCATTATAATAATACATTATAAATACATTAACTTAATAAAATAAACATTACGCACGCTAATGGTCGAATTATACACAACATACATACACATGCATATCTTACTTACGCTTTTGTTTACTTAAGTTTTCTGCACTTTTCCCTATAAGCTTTAACTGTGCAAAATTTCATACTCCTCCGTCCGCGCAATTTTCGAAAAGCTAGTATTAATATATTATATAGATAACATGTGTGGTGAGGTGAGGTGGGCCGGTGGGCACTGCATGCTGTCCCCTAATCAATCCATCACACTTGCTCGTGATAACCAAGTTAGTATATCACGCTCAGGCTCCCTTTGATACGTATGTAAGTTACGAGATATGTTGTTTTGTGGTCACAGTGCAGCACCGGCGCTCGTTGTCGGAGCTGGAGTGGAGCGCGGGCGTGGGTGTAGGCGTGGGGGTGAGCGGGGGCGCACCGCACAGATCGGCGTCCGCGCTGCCGGGGGCGAGGGGGGCACGCGCGCCCCCTCCTGCGCGATTGCTGCGGCTGCACCGGCTGGCGCACATAATGCTGCTGCGCGACGCGCACGCTGCGCCGCACCCCGCGCGCCGCCCCCTCGATACCTTCCGCGGCGTCAAGAAGATCCTGGAACCACCTCATTCGAAATCAGGTTAGTTATGACTCACTTACACGCCGTCTGAGCGCCAGATCAGAACATCCACACATTAATGGACGCAAAGAACGAGTTGCATACACGTACGCCAGAGCACCCGCTTCTTGAAGCTATACCTTGCTTCGACTCCATCCCACTCTGCACACTTTCCTTGTCTGCGTTCTTATATGTACAGACGACCTTGTACACGAATGGCTTTCTGAAAGACTTAGCATACCTGGAGAATAGAATTAGTTCCAAGATTATTAAACGATTTACCAACAAATATAAGAGATAATATAACCCAAAAAAATATTAAAGCCTCACTTAAAAAATACTTTTTAGAGAAATGGTAATCTAAATTTACTCAGTCATTTGAACGTGCGTAGACTTAAGCTTCGATGGCATTGTACAAACCTTAGTGGTTTTTGTGCTATTATTTTATTAAGCCAATGTAATAACTGTGAATTTGATAAATAAATAAAAAAAATAAAAAAAAATAGTGGCACGCATCACAACACTATCGCTAAATCTCTTGAAGCCGGGGCGGGGGGCTGATGTTGCCATCTGCCCCTCTCGTCAGATTCACTTCAATAATCACACAAGAATATTAAAATGTACGGGTCCTAACAGACAATGGAAGAGTCAAGAGCAGATGGGAAAAATATTTCTCTGAATTGGTGAATGAAGAGAATGTCTGGAGTGGAATGTTAGAGAAGGCACCCGTTAACTTGGGCGTTGGAAAAGAAGTGAGTACAGGTGAGGTTAGATTGGCTGTAGTCAGTCTCTACAGCCAGTCGCATGCAAAATGGCAAGTCTCTAGGACCGGACGAAATACCTGTGCAAGTATGGAAGCTCTTGAAAGAGCTTAAAAGAAGAAAGAGAAATTTATAAAGAAATTTGTATGCCAGAAATGGCGAAACGTGTTGTACATTTATAAAATTTGAACAAGTCACCTATGTATTCACCATGTTTCTTACAAATAAAGATTATATTAAAGATATTTATTCTTCAACAAGCTGTTGCAAGAAAAATGTTAGTAATGAGAGTGGATGGATACAAGAGGAGAGGTAGACCAAAGAAAAGATGGAGGAATTGTGTAAAAGGTAATATGGCAAACAAGGTGTGTGAATGTTCACATGACGACTAATAGAGGACAATGGAAGGAGAGAATATGCTGTGCCCACATCGTTTGGGATAAGGGCAGGAAGAAGAAGAATTAAAATGTACGGTTGACTTGTTACAGGTGGTTTTTCGTCGTGCGCCGAGCTGCCGTCGCCGCTGGTCCGGGCGGACGCCTCGCTGGAAGGCGTGCTGTCGGACGAGGAGCCGCGCGCCGCCTCGCTGCCCTCGTCGCCGGCGCTCAGTCGCAGGGGCAGCCTGGAGGCGGGCGCGGGGCTGGCGAGCGCGGCCGCCGCGGCGCGCAACTCCCGCCCGCCGCTGGCTCGCGTGCGCTCCTGCGAGAGCGGCATCTTCTCGGTGGCCAACGAGGAGATGTGCGGGGGCACCGGTCGTCCCTGCGGCGCCATGTGCCCCTGTTCGCTCGTCGGCTGCCATCGCTGCTGGTGGTGGCGGCGCGACGCTTCCGTTCGCTCCGACGACTCGGATGCCGACGCGCCCTCGGATGCGCCCTCCGAGGCTGATGCCGATGCCGACAGAGTGCGGATGTGCCCCGAGTGCCTGGTGGCATACGACCGGGTGCTAGACGCCCGCCCCGCGCGCCCCTCGCGAGCACTGCTCGACGACTCCGCGCTGTCGACGGCGACGGCGCCCTCGCTGCGCAGCCTCGACGAGGTGGCCGCTTCCGACGCAGAGGCGTACATGTGCGGGCGCGCCGGCGGCCTGGCGGACGGCGGTCCGCGCGAGTACCACATCCTGGCTCGCTGCTGCTGCGTGGGCCGACGCGGGCCCGAGGGCTGCGCGCACCCGTCCCCAGCGGCGGCGCCGCTCTCCTCGTCGGGCAAACGCACGTCCAGCGTGTACACGGACAGCTCCGAGGACGTGGCTTCGCTGGCGGGGTCGGACGGGCCTTTCGGCGAGGAGCGAGCGCCGCGTATGGGCCTCGGTCGCTCGGCGCAGATCTCGCGCATCGTCGAGTACTTCGAGCGGAAGGGGGGCGCCGGGGGGGCGCACGCGCGATGCCGCCTCTCGGCGTGCACGCCCTTGCAGCGGCAGCGCACGCCCCTCGCCGTCCCTCCTGCGCGCCCTCCCGACCAGCGGCTGCTCCTGTGCGAAGGCGCCGTCCGCTCCAAGCTGTCCCTCTTCGATAAGAAGTCCTAGCGGTCGCCTCCGCTCCGAGCTTCGGAGTGGGCGGATGTCACCACCGCTAGGGGTCGCTCGGCGACGGCGGTGACGCAGACAAATCAACATTACATTTGAACTTTACTAATAATAAAAGGGCGGCTCATTTTGTTTTAAATTATAAATCGGTTGTGTTCCGAGTATTTTCTGCGAGTGAGTATATTTTTATAAGCGGGCGTGTGATTGATGACAGTGTCGCTCTCGTAGTCCGTTTGCGCAACTGATGATGCGCGCCACAGTGTAAATATAGGGAAATGTGTTTTCTACAATTTAAACATATAAAAGTATATAACTTATGTTTACAGTATTAATACTTGTACTTGCCAGTTTATTTAAGTTTGTAAATATTCTACATTCAGTTGTAAATCACTAGTTGTTAGTATTAGCATTGTTCACTCGATAACAGGTTGGCTGGAGTCGCGACTAACATGGTCGTCATTACCGTTCTCTCGCACTTGTTTGTATTTACACGTGTACATTGAAAATAACACTTTGGTTATTTGAGAGTACTTCAGAAGCAAATCCTAATGTACAAATATGTGTCAAACCCACTGACCCTGCGAATGCGAATGCGCCCTCCGTTGCGTCGTGGCGGCGGTGCGGTGGCGACGGACGGCGCGCTCCCGTCTAATTAATATGTATTTAATACAAAATATTTTTGTAAATACAGTATTAAACGTGTATTTAATATTTATCGACATAAATCAATATTTCACATTTAAAATGGTGTTGTGTTATTGAAGTCAGGGTAATTGGGCGGTGACGGGGGGGGGGGGGGGGGGGGCGTTACCTAGTGCCGAATTCAATTATCATCCGAAATGTCAGTGGTCTGGTGCCAATTAGGATCGCCTAGAGGGTCGCGTTCCCTGGACGGCGGACAACGTCCCGCCCGACCTGTCCGACCGCAACTTGAAATTAATCGTTTTCCAAACAGTGCCAAAATATATATATTTAATGGAAAAACATTGGGTACGAAACTCGTGCGTCTTCGTGTTCCCTTATTTCTCTCTCAACATTCTTTGATTTAATTTAAAAATCACTTAAATTGAGCAATTTAATGTCCGTCCATTTGAAGCCGATGGATTCCTATTGTGAAGAAGCGTTGCAATTCGTTCGCAACGCGCGTTGAACGAGAAGTCAATAAACAGTGTTGTGCAATGTTACAAATCGATTAGACTGAAAAAACGTCACATCAGTCATGGATGTTATTGTTTCATTTGTATAAAAATAAATAAAACTTGAAATCATTGAACCTTTGTTTTACTTTGGTCCACTGGTGGCCGCGCCGGTCCCTCGTATCTTGCGCTAAGAGGTGGCTGGGCTCTAGCTGTAGCTGTCCGATTACCTCAGGAGGCGTGTCTCTGCTAACTTCCGGTACTTCGGATCATTAATCCAGAAAGATGGTGGGATTGGCCTAGATGTCAAAAACAGAGTGACTGCAGGACGGATGAAATAGCGACAGATCTCAGGAACAAATTGCGACCCACGAATACCACTTAAACGGACGGTGCGTTAAGTAAACCAGGAGATCCCCAGCTGACTTACCATGCCGAAAACCGTATTGGCGATCATTTAGCAGCCGGGAATCCTCCAGATAACCCAAGAGTTGTGCGTTGATAATCCGCTCCAACACCTTTGTGAGCAAAGAAGTTATCTCTATAGGTCTATAGTTGGACGGGTCCATCCGGTCATCCTTTTTGGGAATAGAGTAAACATGGGCCTACTTCCACGAAGCCGGGACACAATATGGTAAGATAAGGTAGAAATTCGGTTTATCTTTGGCAGCATGAGCCAGGCGGTCATCAGCTATACGTAATGGAGGTATGGACGCCCGACAAGTTTCTTTCGACAGCTTTGGCAAGGGCCCAGAAAGCCTTAGTCCCAGAGGGGCAGCTAGCGAGACGCTTGCCAATCGTGCCGATGTGCTCAAATTTTGTTCTCGCAATCAATTTTTTGAGGGCCTTCAGGTCAGAAGTGTTAGCATCCTGACAAGCATTTGCTGTAGTCCAGGCTCGATAGGCCTCTTGCTTTAGCTCAACATCCTCAGCACTAAGTCTATCAAACCATGGCTTTCCCGAACCACCTACGGGCACTACAGAGTTAGGAATAAAACATTCCATTCCCTGCAGCACCACGTCAACAATCGAGTTCGCACAGGTGTCAGGATCGTCCGACGAAAAATAGTGGGCCACCATGCACAGTGGCCGAATTAAATTCGCAAATGTATAAAAACAAAGCCTAATAATTATTTTCGACTGTGAAATGCGTAAAGAATTAGATTTAAAAAAAAATTATTTCAGTGCTCTCTAAATAAACCGGCAAGATGTTGTTGTTGTTGTCCTATGGTACCCCAGTGGTACAGAGGGCCTTCGTGAGATGTCGCCATCCGCTCCTGTCCTGCGCCTGTTGCTCCGCGTCCCTCCAACTCAACCCGGCCGCCCGTAGCTCGGCGTCCACGGTGGGCTGCCACGTGTGCGCCGGCCGGCCCCGTCGCCTGCTCCCATGCGGCCTCCACGTGAACGCGACCCTGGCTGTATTGTCCTCTGGTCTTCGGAGGGTGTGCCCTATCCACTTCCATTTCCGTTGCGCGATTTCCTGCTTTATCGGAATTTGGTGGCATCGCTTCCATAGATCGTCGTTGCTGATAGTTGTTCCTAACTCTGTAGTGCCCGTAGGTGATTCGGGAAAGCCATGGTTTGATAGACTTAGTGCTGAGGCTGTTGAACTAGCAAGAGGCCTATCGAGCCTGGACTACAGCAAATGCTTGTCAGGATGCTAACACTTCTGACCCGAAGGCCCTCAAAAAATGGATTGCGAGAACAAAATTTGAGCACATCGGCACGATTGGCAAGATGTTAGCAGCAACTTATTTTTTTTGATATTATTTAGTAGAGAAAAGAATGCAGCATCCAAATAACGAGTAAAAAATTTTAAAAAAATTTATAGAGAACACCCTCCTTAAAGAAAAGAGTGCGTTTGGAAACATTTATTGTACCTAAAATATACACTGGCTCTCAAAAGTGGCTCTCACTCCACGAAACTATAGTATTATAATATAGTACTTCAAATATGCTATCACATGTGTTAACTTCTACAATCTATCTCTATTAAACTATTATAGATAAACACAAGTCACCAATATTTATATAGTTATTTTTGAGCTAATACATGCCTTTAACTTAACAAAAAAACTTTAAATTACAAAATTATTAATCAACTTAAATGATATGTTATGTTTGATAGTTAACAGCTGGGCGGATATTGAACGCAAAACAAAAGTAAAAACGTCAATTTATTCAGTGAAGCATCGGTAATCGATACAATGCAAAACATTTAACGATTTGAAAGTTTCAAAATTTGAATTAAATGCCGCTAGATCGGTGATTTTGGCCACTGTGCCATGGGGAGGATGCATAGAATTCGCGTAATCCATCCCAATCTGCTGACCGATAGCGCCACGCTCTCCGCCTCGCGGTGGGGCGAGCCCGTTCGGAAATCGGAGGGCGCATCACGGAAGATATCAGGCAATGATCAAAAGTTCCTAATGGAGCCTCAATTCAGACCCGATAATCTTCCGGATGTGTGGTTAGCTGAAGGTCCAACAAAGACAGCGCATGGTCCACTATCCGGTATGCGGGTGAACGCTTCAACCACTAAGGTAGTGAAACCATGGGAAAGAGCAAAATTAAAGGCAGCAATCCCCGGCAGATCAGCTTTTGGAGAGCCAAGCCACTCAATATGATGTGCATTGAAGTCTCCAAGAACGATCACTTCCGCGACGAGATACTGCGTATAAACTTTGTTGGTAGCGTCTTGAACACGCCCGGAAAAGTGAGCCGTTTCAGTCCCTTCGCACTCTCTGACATGGGACTGATACAGGTAGTACACCCGGGTGGAACCACCGAAATCTACTCGCACCCTTATGACGGAAAGGTCCCTGTCTTCGAGACCGCGAAGACGGCGGCAGCATATATTGTCCCGGATGTACAATACCCCAGCTTTTGAAAGGAATAAATGTTCCAAATTATAGCCAAGATAGCAAAGGTACAATGAGTCGGCCGGGACAGATATCTGCGTCTCCGTCAGAAACAGTAGAGTCGGTTTTGCCGTTTCCAGGTGGTGGTGGTGGACGGCAATGAGATTTGAATGAATAACCTCTTCTGTTACAAAAGTCCACCATAAAACTTACTATTTCTTCTGCGTTTCATGTGTACTGACAAAAGGGGGCGTTTTTGGAAGCTTAAGAGTGGGCACGAAAAAGTGGAAAGAACACGAAAAAGTGGAAAGTGGGCACGAAAAAGAAAAGTGGAAGCGGCAGGTGGACAGCCGTTACATCAGGTCTCCCTGACCCCGTCTTGTTGTCCGATCAGCGGCAGGCCTCGAGGCGGCGGCGTGTTGTTCCGCGCGCGCCTCATAGTGGAGTCCTGCGGCCGGGGTGACGGCCGCAGTGGGTGACGGGGCCCGCCTGACCATCTGGCGGGCCAATACCCGTCGGGGGGTGGCGAAGAATGCTTCGGCGATACCCGCCCCTCCGACACACGGGTACATGAGGAACACGGGTTGGTTTTTAGTCAGTAAGAATCTGACAGGGTCTCCCTGACCCCCGTCCCAATCCGTCACGCCTCCAAATTTTGTGGGCACTCCAGAACTTCGGGCAAGGGAAGCTGGAACCTGGGTCACCTATGCCCAGAACACAACGCAAGGTTATTATGACGGTATGACCCTTGGTCCTAAGTATAGGACCAAGGGTGGTTGCCATTTTGCCATCTAGACGGGCTTGAGGCCCTACCACCTAGCTTGGGTTGTTTTGTCGCCTTTTACGACAGGCCGACCTCGGCCACAGGGGTAAATATTCTTTCTCCGCCCATGCACGGATAAAAAGTTTTAGTGTAATATATACCAATGTGTCACTTGGCATTTTGACGTATTTTATGGCGTGTGTCGATTGATGCTGAATAAATAGCGCGTAAAGTAGATGGTCACTTATAATTTTGACTGACTACTTAATAGTAGTCAGTCAAAATTATAAGTGACAATCATCACGCGGCTCGTTTCATCGTATTGTTTAATAGCCTTAGAATAATTATTCTAAGGCTATTAAACAATTCAGATACGATGAAACGAGCCGCGTGATGATGCTGCTGTGTTTAATCATGTAAGAATGGTGCGGCCATGTGGGAGACCAGACCACTGAAATAAGTTAAAAACCAAGCCATTGTGTCGTATCAACCAACCACAATAAGAGACTCATTTCAATCTACTTATTATATCTTAACTACTTCAGGAAGCAGTTACGAGAGTTTCTACGAATGTGATGATAACAATAGTTGTTGTTTGAAACTATTCATAGAGTTCGTCGTTTCGTCGGTCGTTTCAACAATTCAAGCAACTTGTTTAGCTGAACAAAGCCATTCATAATAAGTTAAGATATGGGCCTCTAATAATATATCCGTACGTTTATTGATACAAAGAGCAAACTGTTGAACCAACAAGGGCGGTTTTTTTACTACAAGATCAAAGTAAAATATGTGTTGACCTCATTCCCAATTATAGCTATCTTTTTTACTCACGTGCTTAGCCCATCTTTAGTACTTGTCAACGTGTGTGCACTAAATCGGTATCCGCATAAAGGTATCGGTAAGGCGCGATCAGGTTTGAAGAGTCAGTTACTATAAAGGTAACATATCTTGTATTTAAAATCATTGTATCTATCTATTTTTTTTTTGCCATGTAATGTGTTTTATTTCATTTCTAATAGATTTTAGTTATAAATAAAATAAAACAATAGATAAACTAATACAGGATTTTACATACACGACATTTTAACATGTATTGACGAGAGGTAAAATTATTGAATAACTTTAAAATGCCAACTTTTTTCTAAATCACTTCTTTTACTAATTAATTATTGCCATTGTCTGCTATTATTATCATGAGTCTGTATAGATGTGCACTGGGGGCCTAAATTACTATGGCGACCTGGCATTCCCCTTTAATTAACAGAAAATAACTATCAGGTACTAGAAAAAGACAGAGTAGACGGTTCACTGTGATTGGAGAGCTTGAAACGAAAATAATACATTTCATATACAATTTTGTAATAGACTTAAAAATACGAATGTACTTGCATACATTGTATTTTAGAACTAGTTTAAAAATATATTGACTGTTTTTGCTAAAAGTTTGTGGTGAAAACAGCTAGCAACAATGTTGCCCTTGATACATGGCTCTGCGTTCAGGGCATTCAGCATGCGGACAGAATAAAACGGCAGCTCGTACAATTTGTTTTTATTGCTTAACGAACATTGAGTTATTATCAGCAAATCGCCAAAATGCGTTCATCCGCGTGCAGAGTATTTGGGAGTGGCTCCATTCCATAGATCCGACTCTGGAAAGATATTACGCGAGTTTGAGACAGTTTATTTCCAGGCGCAGAAGCGAATCGAATAGTCCACCCTCGGGTCAATAGTTTTCGCCGCCAGTTGACCTTTTCTAAACCCAATTAGCACAATTTGGTCGCATGGACTGGTCCATGGAAACCTTGCGAAAGCTTCTAGATGAGCTATATGGGCTCACAATTTTATGCATGCTAGTGGTCGCTCAGTCGAAGTTCGTGCATAATTTTTACATTTTAACGTTAATATTTTCAAAGATATAATCTCTATAATTGCAGATTTTGCAAAGGTCAGACTATTAATTTGCCGATCTTTGAACAAATAATTTCCACATAATATTTAATTAAAAACCAAATAAAAATATTAAGACTGAAATAAGAATAGATTTTTTATTTTTATGTATATCATTTGAGGCCATAGCCATAGTGGCTCCGCGAGGAATCTGATATGGCTGTGTGATTTATTCCCGGAGAACAAAATGTTTATGTAATGCAAACAGTTGGTTCTGGTCTTACGGATCCCCATCAATCGTGTATTTGTAAAAAGACCCTGCAATACAGATTTACACCTATTCCAGAGTATATAGAAAAAAAAAACTTTCATATAAGTCTAAACTTGCTAGCGTCTCCGGGATAGCGTTAAGCACTCCAAGGGCAAAGAGCATTTCCCTAAAACGTAAAATGACACTGACATCACAACAACGGCAATAAATGCGGGTGCCGAGGTGGCTCTCTTTTCAATAAAGTATTATAATTGACCTTTAACAAGGATCGACCCGGCCCGGGCATGGTATGTTGCCATCCTTCTTCTTCCCAAAGGAGAGCAGCCAACCGCCGAGGCCTTCCTTCTTGCACGACGTCATGGACTGGTACAGGAGCGCCATGAGCGCGAGCAGAAGAGCCGACCCGCCGGCGGCTGCGGCCCCCAGCCAGGCGCCGCCGTCGCCCGGCCGCGCTGCCCACTCCCCCTCCCCCTCCGACTGCGTGCCTCTACTGTTTCTTGCTCTTTTTTTTTCTGCAGCAATTTGTCTAGCTCTTTCTTCAGCACTAAAACGATACAAGTTCACGTTTTTCAGTGAAATTGTGAATCAAAAGCTGTTCAAAATATCTATATTCCAATTGGTAATTTAGTTTTAATTCTATAAAACGCAATGAATCTTAAGAAGACTGATGTATTATATTACCTTTGAAAACTATTTTTGAGATGTTATTAAGAAAGTAAATTAAGGTATATTTCAAAGAAGAAAAAGAAAGAAATTATAAAAAAGTTGATGTTGATTTTGTTTTTGCAGTAGATAGTTGTTAACGCTGTAAAGAGAGTAGAGCTATAGTAATTATTATACTCGTGTATTATACTTATATTGTTACTACTTACAATTTCTACAAAAGCTTAATAGGTATGCGTTACTGAAAACGTCCGAAACAAAAGGGTAATAAAAATAATATTGTTCATAATATATCCGAGACATGTGGATCCTAAATTTCAATTCATACAATACATCAGGAATGTAATAAAACGCAATGTCGTAAAATGGACTACCTTCATAGCTCATAGGGAACATACCAATCGCACATCCTCAACAAACAGAGTGTCCGCCGATTCTATTCAGTGAATCATCGTTTTTATTTTGAACTTCGCAACTCATTCTCAAACATATTTTGTTTTAGATATTGCTTAAAATTTAGTTTACATATTCGTGTAGTGCACGGCTCACGAACGAGCGAACGAACGGCGAACGAACGGCGCTCGAGCCAAATGACAACCGCTACGACGCACGGTGACAAAGTCTTGTTTCTTCTTTTCATAACTATTGATTAATCTTTATTTAAACATACACAAGCAGTTTATATTCACACGTCAGGCACAATTTGAACTGGTCTAGTTACAGACGCTTAGCTACATAAAGCGCTTTAGTTCGCGCTATATCGTGGCGCGAGTCTCACAACTGCTGAATCGTGTACGAGTACGCTGCGTCTGAGAGCGTAAAACGTTTGCCATTTACCTGCGAGAGTAGAGTTTTTCCTCAAAAATTACTTTTACTTTTTATAATATAATACTATGTAATAAAATACTAATCAATAATCATGATTCAACAAATCGTTTCTGTCGACTAGAACCCATAGATTGCTTTCCTCCAAAATATCATTCATCACGCTTATCATATTTCTTTTTCCTTAAAAACGAAGGCACAAGAAAATAAGCTGAAGACGTGGCTAAATTAGTTTTTACAGTAATTTTTGGGTGACTGTTGAACGGAGAAACCAAATAATGACCCTCTTTTGCCCTCTCTCAAGGTAATGAGGTAGCCCAATTCTCATATCTGACCGGAACTACACGGCCAGTAAAATAATTTAATTGAAAACGAATTAAGCAATGACATTTTTAACATTTGATAAAACATAACACTTCTTCTTAGGACAGTCGGGTAAAAATAGAACATACTCAATCAGAATTGGATTGAGTGCTTTGGAATATTTCTTAAAATTATTTTTAGCATCTCATCACCTACAAGAGTGGGAGGAATGCTACCCAAATCGACCCAATCCTACTCACTAGGAGACACCACATCAGCAAAGTAGCCAACTGCAAGGTCATACCCGGTGAGAGTCTCACTGCACAACACCGTCTCCTTGTCGTGGACCTCCGTGTGAAGCCCAAACACAAACGTGTCGAGCGCCGAATCAGGTGGTGGCTGCTTGATGAAATCAAGTCCCAGGAGTTCGCCTCTGCCATCGGCGACAAGTGCGCCGGTTGTGAGGGCGAACCAGTTCAAGCTTACAGGGACAGGATTCAGGCGGCTATTCTTGGGTCGGCGAGGATGGTGCTTGGTGTGTCTAAGGGTGGTCGCAAATATGACAAGGAGACATGGTAGTGGAACGACACAGTCCAAAGGGAGACCAGAGTGAAGAAAGCCATCTTTAAGAAGTGGCAAGCGTCCAGATCTTCTGAAGATCGCGACGCATATAGGTCTGCCAAGCGTGCCACTAAGAGAGCTGTAGCCAGAGCCAGACGGGACCACTTCCAACCACTATATGACAAGTTGGAATCATCTGAGGGGCAGAGCTCCAGAAGCTCATATAGAAATAGGCGCGCTCCAGGATCAAAGCGGCACAGGATATTTCCAAGTGCCGCTGTGTAAAAGACCCTGTGGGCAAGCTGCTATGCGAGGACCTCGCGGTGAAGGAGAGATGGCGCTCGTATTTCCACGAGCTGCTGAACACGCAGCACAAAGAGGTGCAGCCGTCAAATCTTCCTCCGAATCAAGGACTAGTGCCAGTGCGCCTGCAGAGGTCCAGAATTGTCTTTGCCGCATGAAGAATCGGAAAGCTGTTGGATCCGATGGAGTCCCCATCGAAGCCTGGAAGGCGACAGGCTCTGGTGGTGTGGGCATCTTAACCGACCTCTTTAACCGGACGCTCCTCACCGGTACGATCCCCAGCCAATGGCGACTAAGTATCATTACTCCAGTCTTCAAAGGCAAGAGATCGGTGCAGGAGTGCCATAATTATCGAGGGATTAAGGTCATGTCCCACACCATGAAGCTCCTCGAGAGGGTTATCGACTCTCGGGTTCGGCAGGAGTGCACTGTCTCAGGATATCAGTATGACGGGTTTTGCCCTGTTCATGGAACCATGGATCCTGTTTTTGCCCTAAGGACTATCGCGGAGAAATACAGGACGAAGAATACGTCTCTGCATTGCTTGTTTCTTGACTGGCAGAAGGCCTTCGACTGTATTCCTCGCGCGATAATCTGGTCGGCATTGCGGTCCAAAGGGATTCCAGAGGCCTATATTGACATCATCCAAGACATGTATACCGTGACTCCGATTCCGTAGTTCGGACCGCTGTTGTTGACACAAAACCTTTCCTCATCATCGTCGGAGTGCACCAAGGATCTGTCCTTAGTCCGTTTCTGTTTAGCGTGGTATTAGACGTAGGTATTGTCAGACAGCATCAGAAACTCACACGATTATAAATGTGGGCATAACTCTATCTGTCTGTTACGTTTAACAACTGTTTAACAACTATTGGCAAAGGCCAAGGCCAAGATAAATAATACAAAGATACGAGATGTGCCAGTGCTAATCAGCTTAGTAGCTTACTACGGCGTGTTGAGTTGAGTCTGTATTTATTAATAATAATATTTCAGAATTAATTAAATGTTTAGCAATTATAAAATTTGGGAGCCACAAAAAAACAGCATTGAAATAATTTTGTCGGCATACAAAGATTTTGTTTGCAATTAAAAAAATCAGGCAGCAATCCTTGTTCCGCAATTAATTTTGATACTGGTCAAAAATTAAATCCATACAAATAAATAAAATTGGAGGGTTTGTTTGTAATATTAAAATAACCGCTTTTTACTAAGTGCATTCGGAAGTATACACGGTACTTATACCAAAACAACATTTTTTACAATTTTTGTCTGTCTGTCTGCTTAATTGTTTTATATTTTTTGATTTATCTCAATTACATTTTATAAGAATAAAAAAATCTTTTATTAATTTACACTTCTATAAATAATACATACCTAAACAGAGAATAAATAAATTAAATAATCTTTTTAAGGAATGCGCCCATTTTGAGCATGACAAGTAAAATTACTTTTGCTACTTTTTTATGCAGCTCAAAATGAATTTTTTTGCTTACCCTCTGAGTGCTTACCAAAATTTTATTAAACAGGAGCAGCTCATTGCAGCTTATATAACTAATAGGCTGTACAAAAATAATTACAGCCATCCAGAATGACATAAATTGCCGACTGATTTTGGAATGTTTGCTGGCCATGAGTTGCTGATCAATTAGCTATTTCTGCTCACAGATTATATTTTTCTGCTCACAAAAATACGAATACTATGCTAACCATTTAAATAACAGACTATTCGACCACAATATTACGTAGATATACCGAACAAAAACATGACATACTGAACTGACATTGCCACATCTATGGGCATATGGATATAAAAGAAAAGTATTCAAGATTGTGCATTTTTATTGAAATACGACTGTTTTCTGACAAAGTTGAAGTCTTTCAGCCCCATAGTACAATCGGGGCATTACTGAAGAGATTTTATGACAACTTTCTCACTCTTGTTATTATATGATGCATAAACTTCACTCTGCTTTGTTTGACTTCTTTGTTTGTTCTTTGTTTCCGAACTATCGAGGCTTCGAAGCTGACATCTGCCTAGAATAAACTTCTCTATGGGGCTGGTCTAGCAGCTGGATCAAAATTAACTAGTCTACTTACAGATAGACTGAGAATGTTCAGGTCCTGGTAAAGAATGCTTTTTCTCAGATTCTCCAGGGTTAGTATTTCCTGATTTGAGTGGTTCTAGTAGACCCTCTCTTGGGTCGCTGACAAACGAATGTGTATCAGATTTAATGGGACTTGATGTAGACAAGCGCTGTTTGTGTTCAGACTTATTTGGTTTGACCAGAGGAGGCGCCACAGCCACAAACGACCGTGAAACACCGCTTGAAGGCTGGCGAGAGTTTGAAGAGATAGCTTCAGTAAATATTGAATCGTTTCGTCCAATTTTTTCGGAGCTCAGAAAGCCATTTATGAAACCGACACAACCTTTTACGAGTTTACTACCACTATTAGTTTTTGCAATTTTATAAACAAAAGATGCGAATGCCATGAAAAGAGCCGATCCTCCTATTAGACGGGCCCAAGTGGATAAATCACCGTAGAGATAACCAAAGCCCTCCCATCGCCAGGAACGTCTGCTCGGCTCAGAGTGCGATCTCCTTTCGGATGGCCTTTCCACGCCACTGTCTTCTTCTTCGGCACTAAAAATTAAATTATTTTTCAACTGTGTACTGTGTGAATATTTACTTTGGTGTAGACAATCTAAGCTAACAAGTACACATGTACTTGTTAGCTTAATGGCAAGATGAATATAAAACACTTTTACAACACTTGCCAAGCCAAAATTATAACTTGCATATTCTTTGCTGGAGTATTTGGTCTAGACCAGTAAATAGCAATTCAACCATTTCACATTTGGGAGTACTAATGCAAAAAGATGTGATGACACTGCAGTGGCACATGAACGCATCATCAACGTACGTACCAGTTACACATGATTTCAGATAATGAAACTTCGCAATTCCAATATTTCGCAATATTCGATATTCATAGCTTAGCTATCCTTTAGAGTTGTTTTCGTTGCACCTCGCGCAGCTGACACTGGTGACACTGTGAAAGACAAACGGATTGTTGTTACCTACTGGAAATACAGGAATGATAGGAATAGATATTATGTGCTACTCCAATTAATATCAGAGAAGTGAATACCTTGTTGCATGTGCATTTGAATGGCGCTCCTGTCTGTTGGTTGAGCGTGGCCTTCTGGGCGCCGCGCCCCGCACACCCTCCGAAAGCCATCCTGTACACAACTGTGCACACCCCAGCGCTCAGCAGCAAGCCTGCAGCGAGTGGCATCCAGTTTTGACCATCACGGTTGCTCATTTTTAATTAAATAATTTTAAATATCTTTTAATTTTCTTGTTCATTTTGGTTTTTACGTCAGCCTATTCGTCTGTCAAAGAGCAGGCACGTCACTTTGATAAATAATAATAGACCTCCACCAACACTCCGACTTACGCCACCCCGTTTCACGCGAATTCGATAATAATATAGCCAGAGTCAACCCGCGTTTCTGCAAAATCTACGATTCACAATACCTAGTCAGGTCATAAATTCTGTCACATGTTTAATGTAAAATAATTGTAACAAGTTTATTAATTATGTAACCATTCATATACCAAAATGAACTTAACAAAACATAGATTCTTATGACATTAAAGTTTATTCAAAATGACCTCCGTGATTTTGAATACAAGCCTTCAATCTGCGCGGCCAGTTGTCTATCGCAGCACGAACGAGGTCCATGTCAATATCGGCGCCTGCCTTAATCAAGGATGTCTTGAGTGACTCCAAATTGGGATGAGGCTTTGAGCACGCCTTTTCCTCCAAGTGTTGCCATATCTTGTAATCTAACGGATTCAAATCTGGACTGGAGGAGGGCCAGTCTTCGTGCCGGATGAAGTCGATTTCACGCGCCGCCAGTCAGTCTTGTGTGCTCTTCGCTCTATGAGCTGGCGCCGAATCTTGTTGGAATACCCAGTGCCTGTTATTGAACATGGTATGAGAAACAGGTTCCACAAGGTTCGTCAGGACTGTATTTTGATACACAACAGCATTCGTTTTTACACCTTTCTCACAAAAATGTACCTCTGTTAAGCCCCAATAAGAAACTCCCAACCATACCATGAGCGAGGATGGAAAATGACCTCGTTGGACACGCGGAATACGGTTGCTCGCTTCTTCACTACTGTGTGCGTACACCTTATCATTTTGTTTGTTGTAGCTCTCTTCTACGGTAAACATTTTTTCATCCGAAAAAAGAATTTCCCGATATTTTTTTCCCGCGTACCGCTTCAACAAAGCGCGGCATCTCTTCAGTCTCAGCTCCATTAGACGAGCATTCAAATGATGTCCTGTTTTTCTTCGATATGCCCGAAGCCCTAAGTCTTCATTTAACACCCTTTTCACCGTGGTTCTGCTTAACCCCATCTGAAGGGCCAACAGTTTCTGCTTACGTTTGGGATTTCTTTGAATTCGTGCCTTCACAGCTTTTATCACTGCTGGAGTCCTAACAGACCGAGGGCGACCACTTCTTGACCTGTCATCTACACTAGAGTCTTCATTGTATCGTTTGATGGTACGATAAACGAATCTTTTGGTTATATTCAAATTTTTCAGTATGTTAAAAATTTGAATTGGCGCGTAACTGTAACGATGCAACGCAATAACTGCAACACGGTCTTCTTTAAGCGTCCACTCCATATTTAAAAATGAGTGAAATTCTAAAAGTTATACATTTTTATTTTCATGAACAATTCGAAATTCGAATTCAATAAACTTTTTTGTGGCCAGCATTCTAAAAGAAAAGTTTTTACTGTGTGACAATACTTATGACCTGACTAGGTATATAGAGAATATATAAAAATGGCGGAGCGACAGAGCGCCGCTTATCGTCGCAAAATCGTTATAAGAAGGCTGCTTATCTGTTGTTATTGTTTGGAATTATTCCTATGTAGTTATAATAATAAATAGTGTTGCACCGTTTGCAATAGTCGCAGGCTATATCGTAGGCATAGAGTAAAAGATCCTTTTGCTAGTACACCGGTAGTACAACGTACAGTAACTATGTCGTACGTGGAGAGTCTACAGTTGGAGTGTCGTGAGGGTGGTCGATGCACAGTATTTTATTGGTGTGTAAAAGGATCCACTACCATCTTGGGGGCCCAAACCATCCTCACCTGCCAGCTTGTGTATATTTTTGGTGTTAGGGGCTTATGTTAGCAAAACCTATTTATCTTTTGTTATGTTGATTACTTGACCGTATGTCTCTTAAAGGAATCGCACGTTTGGGGCATAATTGGGGGTTGGGGGTGACCCAGTGCCGGTATTAGCACTATGAAGGAAAAGGATATAATCAAATTACCATTAATTAAAGAAATATAAATTTATTATAAAGAAATATAGGAAAGTGCACAATGGCTGTCCAGTTCCAATGAACGTATAACGTTGAATTGCAATTATATACCTATGTTCGTTTTTGGAAACATACGAGTAAATAATTGAAAAATACAAAAACTAACAAAAAAAATCAAGGGGTCATGTAGATGGTTTCTAAAATAAACTGATATCCAGTGTCTAAACGTGATCAAAACACGGAATGTCCGTTATTTATGCTTTGCATTACGATTCTTAATAGAGCTTACCATTAATTAATTAATAGGAAATTAATAGGTTGGGCTATCACATGGTAGCACATAACGCCAATAAATGCAGTAATGTTTATTTCTGGCATCCACAAGTGGTCCCAAGTCCCACGTTGTACGTACATATACATCTACTATTTTAAAAACCATACATTTGATTGAAATTAATTATCTAACATAGGTCTATATTGGTTGTATTCGGCGGGCGTCAGGAGAAATGTAGCGACCTGCTTGTACTGTTGGTTGTGGGCGCCCTCGGAGTCCAAGATGTTTACCAAGGGAAGCAGCTTGGCCGCGTACTGGTCTAAAGTGCTTCGAGACACGTTGCCGATGAGGTTGTTGCCTTTATTCCAGAAGTAGGGAATGCAGCCCTTCACCAACGCGGCGTGGAGGCGACGGACCATGATCTTGAACAGCTTAGTCGGATTGTTCTTGCTCCAGAAACCCTCATTCTGATCAATTATCTCCCACAGGAATAGCGTCTTTATATAGTAACTTGCTATTTGGTTCATACCTTGCGCGTCTCGGAGCTTCTTTATCTGTAAAAAAGGTCATCTTTGATAATAAATCGTTTCCGCCGATATACCAGTAGAGGTCGCTTTAAAGTGTTACAGGCGCACTAAAGCTGAAAGGTCTTTTGATCTGTTGATGATTTTTGATAGTTGTGCGGGTTGTTCCCGCAAAACACAGGCGACAAGTCGTACTCTGTCCACACTCTTCGTCTGCCAATGGCACTTGCCAAGGCGGAAATATTTAAGATAGCCAACTACAGCAAGGTTGAAGTGGTGACTGCGTGAGCGCAAGGGTTTGCGTGCCGGCATCCGGTCGAGTGCCTACCTTACACCTACACCGTACACACTAATGAAATCATTCATTCCTACATCAAGCAATCAAATCACTTGAGTTGGGACTAGTTATTCAGCGCGTCCTCTCGTGGTCGTTAGCGGCGTTCTTGTTCGGCTTCCCCACCACCATCCAATAGCCCTTCCTGCAAATGTCCGGGATCCGCCTGTAGCTGGGCCCGATCGGCCAGCGATCCTCCGGGAATTTGAGCGCCGGCACCAGATCCACGTCCATGCGGAAGCCCCTAGGCCCGTTCTCGATGACGAGCGTGATAGCCGGCCCGGACTCCGACTTGCGCACGGTGGTGTACGGCACGCCGTCCACGTAGTAGGTCGGGGGGGAGATCCCGTGCGCCCTGGAGGCATTCAGCGCACGGTCTACGATGCCTTTAAACCAGTCCAGGAACTTGGAGCGCAGCAGGTAGTTGTTGCTCCCCAACCACTGGTAGGCGGCTCTATTGATTTTCCAATCGTTCCCGTCGCGCATCGGCAATTTTTGGAACTGCTCGCCCATTCTTAGCTGAAGGAAACCAGCAGACATGGGCTCGATGAAGATGTCGCTGCCCCTCGGGTTGAGAGGGTTCTCGCGCAGGTTCAGGGGCAGGTCGATGACGATGTCCATGTCGAATTCATCCGGTTTATTGATGCGCAAATTGTCGTAATGGCTGCCCGCGAATTGCACCTGCAACCAATATTAATTTAAGCCGTCCTGGCGTCATTGAGGAACAAACATCTATACATACATCCATTGAAACATTCATATTGATCGTTTAAGTACGAGTATTGTGATGGATACTAGAGGGCTGTGCTGTGGCTGTGTGATGAAAACACGGCCGCGTGGGGCGAACCCCATCACCATTACTGGGACAGCGAGACAGCGAGCATTTATTCCTTGAGAATATTATCTACTTTGTGGTTGAGACGAGGCACGAAGCTCCCTCGCACCCGCACTCGCACTCGAGTCATTTCACGTGGCGTAACGGCTAGCGCAAGCAATGGCTGTACTGTATCAACACTCGCGGAGGTCACGGGTTCGATTCCTGTCCCACGTCTCGGTGTTTATCTATCCTATAACACGAGTGCCACGCTACTTACATACATTAAGACTAAATGGTGCTGTCTGAAATATCCCAATATATTTATTTGTTATTATTTATTAAATATTGGGCAAGTTGAAAGAACAGTCCCTGTGCTATGCTCGTATACGAAAAAATAATGATGCTAAATTGAATCACACAATGATGCTAAATTGAAAAACAAGCGTCATTTTACTCTGAGCGCCTATCCGCCCATCCGCCTATCCGCCCATCAAATCCCTCATTTTACCGACTGATACATTTCAAATACAAAATACATATATACCTTGTTTTTCTTTAATCTAGCAATAATATTTAGACTATGTAGTATCCAAGTACGGTAAAAAGTTAGTTGAAAATTGGTACTGATCACAGCCTATAAGTTAAACCATGACCTTGTATCCGCAGTGACACATTTTTTAGTCTCAATTGTGTGCGGTATGGGGTAAGACGTGAGGGGGCGTGCGGATCCATTGATCCAGGAACCCTGGTAAAAAGAAGTGACAACGAATGAAACCAGTGACAGGCATAGACGATTTCGACAAGGTAATAAAACGATGCATTCACAATTTTCATAAAACTGAAAACGAATTACCGACCATTGATTGGTAAACTTACGCTCTAATATAAATTTTCAACTGCCACTGCCACCCTACGAGTACCACCCGAACCTAAATCCCATTGAAATAGCATGGGCAGCAATAAAAGGGCACTTCACTTCACTTATACTTACTGATTATTAGATATCACCTTGTGAAAACATTTAAGAGCAGAAAACAGAAATCAAAAATAAATTTGTCTTTGACACTTAAGTTTTAGCAAAATAAAAATATTTCTTTTCTTTAACAACTGTTAAGATTGATGTTGTTCTGCTTCGTGTGGTAGTCACGTAAGGCAAATAATATATTGTTATTGTATTATATAATAAATGTTAGAGTCGAGTTATTAATGAAGAAAACTTACACTGATAAGTGATTAATGAAATTGGTTAAGTAGGAAGCCCAAGTGGACGCGGAGTCGTGCGCAGGCACCGAGCGAGAGTGCGCGCGCGCCTTATCGCGGCTGGCGTTGCGGCTTTGGCTTGGAGACTCGGCAGCGGCCGTGGGAACACTCTGCTGCTGACGTCGGTGAACTGGCGCAGGCGCAGATTGCTGCTCATTTTGGCTTGAGCCTCTGGTCATCCAGTAGATTCCCCCCGCCAACACCGCCACCCCCGCGGCGACGGCGACACTATTGTTCTCATCCTCTCTGTCATTGTTGTTGCTACTATTCATATCTCGATTCCTTAAAAATGTAAAACCTACCATAATTCTTATTATGACCTTAATTAATATTTGTATTGGTGAAATAAAAAAAAATATTTAATTCTATTTTAAATAAAAAGTCACTTTGGGCTTTGCATTGCACGTGGCTTTCGACCGTCGCCGCGTAGGAGCGCCTGCGCGGTCATAGGTACGATTTCCGTCTCAATTCTGGGTTTTTATGTTTATAATAATAATAATATAAAACTAATCACACGTGCCCGAATTTATCACCTGCAAACCATATTAAGTATCTGGGAGTCATTTTAGACTTAAATTTAAATGTTAAGTCGCATATTAATTCTCTTGTGAATAGACTTCGAAAATTGATTTACATTTTTAAAACTCTCAGACATGCTGCTACCCCGTCGATAATCCGCAGTGTGTATTACGCTTATGTCTATCGATATTAACCTCTTGCATCTCTTGTTGGCGTGGAACCTCCGCCTCCAGTAAACACATGAAGCCCCGCACTTTCTCCAATTCTATACCCTACAGCAGAACTTTATAATAAGTGTAATGTAATGCCCTCAACGTGCGTCAACTTTATATCTTACACACCATTCTTTTGCAACACAAACAGATGCCTTTTGAGATGCTGACCAAGCGTCGCAGACAACATTTGTAACCTTCCCGCCATTTATTTTGCTCATACTAAACATTTTTGTTATTACCTTGGACCTTTCCTATACATATAATGTCATTAATACTAAATGTTTTATCTATAAACTTAGTTACTTCAAATGTAAGAAAACACTACGTACAATCCTTCTTAAAAAAAACTAAGTTATGATGACACTGACAAAATATTTTCAGAAATAAACTGAGCATCAATCAGCAAACCATTACATTCATTTTGTAAATGAACACATGTTATACCTAAACACCCAGATGCTGCACGGTCACGCTGACGGCTGATGATGATGAATGACGGACGGCTGCAGACACACATACACTCAATGCAAACATTAGACCATAGACAATTGGGAAACAACACAAAGGAGTGGCTTAGAAAAATCTGGCGAAAAATAGCTCACATTTCTATGTATGTACATAAACTCGTATGAGATAGTATTAGTGATCATAAATACTAATGAAAGGACGATAGTTTTGTAAGCTACTAATAATTAAAATTTAAACCGCCAGATGTCACGACCCAATTGGTCATCTCCCAATACAATCCCTTTTTTCCGTCCGTTGGATAGGCATTACGATTTTGGATTCTAGTGACTTTAGTTAGATAAATAAAACACGTGATAGAAGTGAAACCTTAAAAAATGTAAACTTCAATATATCGCCGCACAAAGAAAAGACCACAAATATAGGAAACACTTTATAATGTATTTTATCTCATTCTTTTACACTTTATAATGTATTTTATCTCATTTTTTTGATTAAATTTTCCGTTGAACTAAAGCCACGTCTACCTCTCAATGAACTATTTGAGCAAATGCAATTTTTTGATCCACAAAACGTTTTATACAAAGAATTCACAAGTTTGGCCAGAACTGTTTCTAAATTTCCTAATTTGGTTAAAGAATCTGACATACAAGCAATTGACTGCGAATATTGGGAAGTTAAATTAGACAAAACAGTGGCCGATCTGTTATAATCTGGAGGAAGTTCTAATCCCACACCTATGAGTTTGAACACAGAAATTGTTTTGGGGCAAAATTTCAAAAATTTCAAAGGCTGATAGAACTAAAAAGTATCCGCACTTAGTTGATTTTGCAAAAGCCATGATGATTTTGCCTATGTCTAATACAGCTTGTGAGCGCCTATTTTCTCAAATGAACAATATAAAAACTGACTTGCGGAACAAATTTAAAAATGAACATGTTGCTGCAATTCTACATGTCAAACAGGCAGATATAGAACAAGGAGGATGCGTCAATTTTACGCCATCAAAAAATATGATAAAGGCAGCATAAAGCTCGACAGTTCTTTAGAAAAACATGGATGCCACAGAAAATTAGAAGATATAACTGATTATAAATATTTGAAATGCCTTTTTTTTTCTTTTAAATCCTTCTTTTAAATGACCTCGTCTATTAGCAGAATTTTGGAACTATTTATAAAAACAAAGCAGATTGTAGCAGAATTTATACGAGTAACTGGCATAATGTTCGATTTAAATCTGGTCACACTGATAACAAAACATATGGAAGCGTATCACTATAGGGGGTAGGCAGTTACCAGTGAATTATTATTTAATTAATTAATTTTATCGTATCAAACTAAAAAAATTATTCTTTGCGTTATGTGTATCTAATATAGGTTTAATAGTCGCTAAAATAAAGTAATAGCAGCAACTTCTGACTAAAATACTCTTACTATTGCGAGACTTTATATGTGTTTTTTCATATAATAATGTTGTTGTAGGTTACTAAATTTTTCAAGAATTGTGTTTCGTTTCAACCAACCAAAAAATGGTCAAACGGATGGCTAAAGACATGTAGCTTTGAATATAACCTTAATTGTGATGTATGATCGACATTTCATATTAACAATATCAATAAAAATATATTATTATTATACTGGCATTATTTTGACATTTTCATTATAAACTTTGGCAGGATTTGGCAGGATTCTATTCAAGCTAAGGCAGGATTATAAATTTTGAGATGGTCACACTGCCTACCTAGTCCCTAGTTTGGTGTACGTTTTGGTCGCTTATTGGCGATAAGTTATCGCTATTTTGCTGGAAGTCCCGATCATCGTGAAACTTGTGGGACTCTTTAGTGCATAGAGTGCAATCATATAAAATTACTATGTATGTTGGACGTGGACCAATCCGGCCACAGTGCTCAGAGGCGTCAGAGGTTTCGTCTGTGTGTTGGATTCGCACCAGGAATTCAGTAGCAGTGTCGTGGACTTACAATTATTCAAAGGTAACTATAGGTGTTTTACTGTTAAGACTATATGGGCTAAAAATAACGAGAACAAACCTTAGTTTAGCCTTAGCTAAAAATAATGTGCATTCACGCTGCAAATATTAAAACTCAATTTCGTGTTGAATATTCCATATTGTGTGGTTTCCGTTGAGTCACAAGTTTTTTTTTTGTATTTTTACTGTACAGTTTGCAACAAGTTCTGAATGGCCACTGAAGACCGAAAATAAAACATTTAGTAAACAAATATTTTGAACAAAGATTACAGTGTCTGGTCTTTATAATTTCTCTCTGTCTAGAGTCTGGAGTCTGGTTTGTGGTCACGACTGGTGTCCAGACTGCGAAACAATTTACAAAACTTAAGCCCTCTATACTTGTTCACTTGTTGCTCACCCACTGTCCTTACTTTAGAGCAATGTTACTGAACAGTAGAGCAATACTAGTTGCCCAATGAAACCAGATGTTAAATAAAGTCAATTTAGTTTATTTAGCTTACATAACATATTTTGAGTATTATACAAAGAAGAACAACATGTTAAGAACACAAAGAACCAGAAGTGATAGTGACCATATTTTCTCACCTCTTGAGTAAAAAGGCAACTACCAGAAACAGTAGTTGCTGCTTAAGTTGATTATATTGTGGCTTAATAAGGGCTCTTGTAAAATCCATGACTTGAGCCGTTGCAATATTATGGTGTTTTTGTAACAGCCACCTTAACAACAACTTAATTGAATTTCCTACATTCTCCTTATAAATTCCCAATTAATTAAAAAGTAAAAATTGCTACAAATCTTGGTTAATGGCTTAGTTTTAGCTCTTCTATATTCAACTCGAGAGTTTTATGTACTACTCACTATGGTTATAGAGGATGCAATCTTTGTTGTTCCTGCAGCTCAATCATTGTGGACTAGAATAACTGGGAGTTCTCTGCCATCATATAATACAACAGCAGGTGTTTGCTTTCTCAAAAAATTCAATAAGATTCCATCAAGAATATTTTTTAAAGACAATTTTCTTATTAAACTGCATATATATAATATTTTAATGGTGCAAGACTATTGTTTTGCAATGCATCTCAATTCAATTTAAAATCATTTATTTCAATATAAGATGTTACAGATCATTTATTGAATGTCAAGAATGTACCGTTTACCAATACAAAACACTGGCTAGAGAAGAAATGGCAAAAACACCCTAGGGAACACATTTACAATCTTTTTTATTCTGTACAACTCTACATATTACAAAATTTAAATTAAATTGTAGGATAAAATATGAGTTACCCTAATGGCAATAATTGTTTTTATGCAGTCTGCGTTCTCAATATAATCTTTAGTGGTGTGATATCCTCTGCCACAAAGACATTGTTGCTTAATAGCTTTTTAAATTTGTTTGTTGAAATTCCTTTAGGATTATATTGTAAAAAGTATACGAATAAATATGAATTGTGTATGTTGCACATGCTTTCATAGTGTAAGTGCCTCCTAATTAATATATATTATCATAATTATGTTGCAATAAAGTTGTACTTCTGCTCCCGAGAAGTGAGAACCACTTTCCAACTTCTCCTTCTCCATCTACCCTTGCCTAGTGTCCACTGGCATGGCATACATATCCATTTTACAACACTTTTTAATTTTTAAAATTTAATCATTTTGTCTTTTACAACTATTTTATACATTCATAGAAATATTGAATTATGTACTTGAACTAAGCTTAAGCTAGCAATCTCGTCTCTTGGAAATGTAGTAGAATAAGCTGATGTATTCTAGAGCTCAGAGACTTCTGCCTCGAAAATATTGTATAATATTGGAAAATTGGGACCCAACTGTGTGTACATGACATGATGTCCTCGCAGTTCAAAATAAAGCCTGGATTTAGGAATAATTGGCAATCATTGTATCATTTTCAGCAAATATGTCAACTAAAAAGAAGAACATGGACATGTTCCTTCATGAGGTCACAAAGCAAGCCATCACCATAAAAGACAAAGACTTAAAAAAGTCCCTTGAGGTGTTCACAAATGTTTTCGACCAAGTGAAGCAGAAAATGGGGGAGCAGTGCAACTACTTTGCTAGATACAGCAGTCAGGTACAGCATACTTCCATTATTTTACCTGTTTTTTTTTCTCTGAGCAACAGCAGGCAGGCTGATGGCCCACTTAACAGTGAACAGTTCTTGTTGCCAATGGATGTTCTCCCCTAGACCCTAGGCTTTAGGCATGGCAAACATCTTGTTGTTCGCATAGAGGCAACACAACACAAGGTTATTATGGCGACACACTTATAGAGCTAGGGTGGTGTCATCGCAACGGGCCTAGGGTCCCGCCACCTAGCTCAGGTGGTTCTGTCGCCTTTGACGACAGGCCAACCCCGGCCACAGGGGTTACTATTCCTCCTCCACCCCTGCACCCCTGCACTGAGGAAATAATTAATTTCATCTCTAAATGTTTCAAATTAATACAATTGCTGTAGTCCCACCAAACAGTGCAGCAGATCGTCGGCAGGAGAAGTGCTCCTCTTACTAATGTAATCATTTTAAATCATTTTAAAAATAATTTTACTTACATATACCTATTTATACTATATTATTCATTAAAGTCAAAACATCATCTATACAAATAAATAAAAAGATTCTGAAATTTTATATCCCAATTTAAGTTGACTTCAGATTTATATCATCAATCATATGAAATAGGATTCAGCTTAGGCTGGACATTGTAGGTTTTATTTCTAATTTAAGTTGACCTCAGATTTATATCACCAATCATAAGAAATAGGGTTTAGCTTAGGCTGTACTTTTGTAGGTTTTTTTCCAATTTAAGTTGACCTCAGATTTATATCATCAATCATGAAATAGGGTTTAGCTTAGGCTGGACTTTGTAGGTTCGAACGCACGTATTTTGGAGGCGCATGGCGTAATAACAGTTAGTATAACAGTTGCATTCGATAACACTGTTTGCATATTACATTTATTTATATTTTAGGGTTTGTAATCTAAAATAAACCATAAGATATATATATATATATATATATATATATATATATATATATATATATATATATATATATATATATATATATATATATATATATATATATATATATATATATATATATATATATATATATATATATATATATATATATATATATATATATATATATATATATATATATATATATATATATATATATATATATATATATATATATATATATATATATATATATATATATATATATATATATATACATATATACCTAGTCAGGTCATAAATTCTGTCACATGTTTAATGTAAAATAATTGTAACAAGTTTATTCATTATGTAACCATTCATATACCAAAATGAACTTAACAAAACATAGATTCTTATGACATTAAAGTTTATTCAAAATGACCTCCGTGATTTTGAATACAGGCCTTCAATCTGCGCGGCCAGTCGTCTATCGAAGCACGAACGAGGTCCATGTCAATATCGGCGGCTGCCTTAATCAAGGATGTCTTGAGTGACTCCAAATTGGGATGAGGCTTTGAGCACGCCTTTTCCTCCAAGTGTTGCCATATCTTGTAATCTAACGGATTCAAATCTGGACTGGAGGAGGGCCAGTCTTCGTGCCGGATGAAGTCGATTTCACGCGCCGCCAGCCAGTCTTGTGTGCTCTTCGCTCTATGAGCTGGCGCCGAATCTTGTTGGAATACCCAGTACCTGTTATTGAACATGGTATGAGAAACAGGTTCCACAAGGTTCGTCAGGACTGTATTTTGATACACAACAGCATTCGTTTTTACACCTTTCTCACAAAAATGTACCTCTGTTAAGCCCTAATAAGAAACTCCCAACCATACCATGAGCGAGGATGGAAAATGACCTCGTTGGACACGCGGAATACGGTTGCTCGCTTCTTCATTACTGTGTGCGTACACCTTATCATTTTGTTTGTTGTAGCTCTCTTCTACGGTAAACATTTTTTCATCCGAAAAAAGAATTTCCCGATATTTTTTTCTCGCGTACCGCTTCAACAAAGCGCGGCATCTCTTCAGTCTCAGGTCCATTAGACGAGCATTCAAACGATGTCCTGTTTTTCTTCGATATGCCCGAAGCCCTAAGTCTTCATTTAACACCCTTTTCACCGTGGTTCTGCTTAACTCCATCTGAAGGGCCAACAGTTTCTGCTTACGTTTGGGATTTCTTTGAATTCGTGCCTTCACAGCTTTTATCACTGCTGGAGTCCTAACAGACCGAGGGCGACCACTTCTTGACCTGTCATCTACACTAGAGTCTTCATTGTATCGTTTGATGGTACGATAAACGAATCTTTTGGTTATATTCAAATTTTTCAGTATGTTAAAAATTTGAATTGGCGCGTAATTGCAACGATGCAACGCAATAACTGCAACACGGTCTTCTTTAAGCGTCCACTCCATATTTAAAAATGAGTAAAATTCTAAAAGTATACCTTTTTTATTTTCATGAACAATTCGAAATTCGAATTCAATAAACTTTTTTGTGGCCAGCATTCTAAAAGAAAAGTTTTTACTGTGTGACAATACTTATGACCTGACTATGTATATATATATATATATATATATATATATATATATATATATATATATATATATATATATATATACCTAGTCAGGTCATAAATTCTGTCACATGTTTAATGTAAAATAATTGTAACAAGTTTATTCATTATGTAACCATTTATATACCAAAATGAACTTAACAAAACATAGATTCTTATGACATTAAAGTTTATTCAAAATGACCTCCGTGATTTTGAATACAAGCCTTCAATCTGCGCGGCCAGTCCTCTATCGCAGCACGAACGAGGTCCATGTCAATATCGGCGGCTGCCTTAATCAAGGATGTCTTGAGTGACTCCAAATTGGGATGAGGCTTTGAACACGCCTTTTCCTCCAAGTGTTGCCATATCTTGTAATCTAACGGATTCAAATCTGGACTGGAGGAGGGCCAGTCTTCGTGCCGGATGAAGTCGATTTCACGCGCCGCCAGCCAGTCTTGTGTGCTCTTCGCTCTATGAGCTGGCGCCGAATCTTGTTGGAATACCCAGTGCCTGTTATTGAACATGGTATGAGAAACAGGTTCCACAAGGTTCGTCAGGACTGTATTTTGATACACAACAGCATTCGTTTTTACACCTTTCTCACAAAAATGTACCTCTGTTAAGCCCCAATAAGAAACTCCCAACCATACCATGAGCGAGGATGGAAAATGACCTCGTTGGACACGCGGAATACGGTTGCTCGCTTCTTCACTACTGTGTGCGTACACCTTATCATTTTGTTTGTTGTAGCTCTCTTCTACGGTAAACATTTTTTCATCCGAAAAAAGAATTTCCCGATATTTGTTTCCCGCGTACCGCTTCAACAAAGCGCGGCATCTCTCCAGTCTCAGGTCCATTAGACGAGCATTCAAACGATGTCCTGTTTTTCTTCGATATGCCCGAAGCCCTAAGTCTTCATTTAACACCCTTTTCACCGTGGTTCTGCTTAACCCCATCTGAAGGGCCAACAGTTTCTGCTTACGTTTGGGATTTCTTTGAATTCGTGCCTTCACAGCTTTTATCACTGCTGGAGTCCTAACAGACCGAGGGCGACCACTTCTTGACCTGTCATCTACACTAGAGTCTTCATTGTATCGTTTGATGGTACGATAAACGAATCTTTTGGTTATATTCAAATTTTTCAGTATGTTAAAAATTTGAATTGGCGCGTAACCGCAACGATGCAACGCAATAACTGCAACACGGTCTTCTTTAAACGTCCACTCCATATTTAAAAAATGAGTAAAATTCTAAAAGTATACATTTTTATTTTCATGAACAATTCGAGATTCGAATTCAATAAACTTTTTTGTGGCCAGCATTCTAAAAGAAAAGTTTTTACTGTGTGACAATACTTATGACCTGACTAGGTATATATATATATATATATATATATATATATATATATATATATATATAGGACATTTAGTCATATATATATATATATATATATATATATATATATATATATATATATATATATATATATATATATATAGGACATTTAGTCATATATATAATTTCAGAAAATATTCAAATCACCAGACAATGACACATTATTTTATGTCCTAAAGTACATTTACCGGCTGGCTGGCTCGCTCGCTTTCCATAACAATTTCATTTTGAGAACAATTAGCATATTTTGTCTCATTGTTCTCATATTATGTTGTATTTATTTATGCTATTTTATGTTTCTTATTATGGAAATTTTCTACAGCTAACTGATATTTGACCCTCAAATACGATGACAGAATTTTACAAATTGTGAATAATTTGCTACAGCAAGCCTCTAATGAATAGCCTATATATTATAGAACAGCTTGTCTGCTGTTCGGCAGCAATAACAAAAAATTATCATCTTTATTAAAAACATGTTTTACATCTTTATTTACTATTTTAAAAATCTTCTTTTCATTTGTAATATTCTATCCACGTATATTTTTTAAATTCATTCACTAACGGACAGTGTGTGTGTGCAGCCTGTTTTTGATTCCGCCACAGGCCACAGCCATAGGCCACTGCACAATAAACAACCTGCAAGTGTTTAAGTACATACAATTTGGACATTATTGCCCCTGCCCCTAAGCCATGTGCCTTGTGCCATGCATGGCCCTTCGCCTACATGTGTTTGCTGCCATTGAAATGTTGATTTACAGTAATTCCTAAATATTATATGTTCCACATATTCCTGCTATTTATGTTACTTATGTACGTATCTCATATTACATGGTCATAATATTTGCTTGCAGACATTGTATGGCGGGAGCGTGTACGACGGAATAAAGGTCTCTAAAATGAACGAGTTCGACATGGACATGGTGATCCGGCTGCCCATCAACTATGACGACATCATTATCGAGGACGAGCTGCCCGGCTTCGTGAGGCTCAAAATCGTCGAGCCCTTTGACAACCTGGACAAGCAGCGCGACTGGGAGAAGTACCACAAGGTGACGCGGGACTGGCGCGACCAGGATAAGCACCTGTTGCAGAACAAGTTCAGGCAGTGGATGCACTCGGTGGTGCAGCGGACCCTCAACCAGCTGGGGGGCACAGTGGACGTAAACGGGATTACCTATCTGCTCTCGTATCGGGAGTCTGGGCCAGCGTTCACTCTGCACGTGGCGGCTGACCCCGCCGCTGCAGATGGAGAGCCCTTCTCGTTGGACGTAGACCTCGTGCCGGTCATCCGCTTCATGGTCCCACGGTGGCCCAACAGTTACAGGTTTAAAAAAATTTAATATTAATTTGAATCATTTATATTCGTCAAATGATACCTTATAATAGCGTGTCTCAACCTTTTTTATGTCGCGACCCATAAAAAAGCCAAAAATTAAGTAAAAAATCTCCCGACCCCTTACTGTAAAATTATAATATTGTTTATTCATACGTTTCATAACTAATTTTTATTTTATTACGTGTCGATATTTTATCATTTGTATAAAAAATTGGTCGCGCTGGTATTGGGTATGGCTAGGCGAAGAGCTAGCTAGCGAAGGAACATCAATGAATATTAAGGATACTCACAATTCTCGTTACTCGTCCTTATTTCGCATGGACCCACTGATGTTACACTCGTCAGAGTATTCAAACACACACAGCTATTTGTATTATTTACACCTTTTTACACTCGATTATTAATAAATTATTATTCATTTTTAAAACAAATAAGACAGAACAGACTCACTCAAAATCACTCGAAAATAATTTACTTATGAGTGTTTGCAATGATGATCCACGTATAGAAATACTTTTAAGTGAGAAACAATGCCAAACATCGCATTCATTAATTAATGTTCATGATTAATTATTTTAATTAAATAAAGTAAGCTATAAGTTTGTTTTTTCATGTTATTGTAGTGTTATTTATTACATCGTAATATTTAATTTTATAATATGACACTAAAATTCATTCTTTTGGCAAACGAATCTTTTCTATAGTTTGTATGTTTCGATCAGTGCCGGATTAAGCAAGCGCGGGGCTCGTAGCAAATCTTTTCAAAGGACCCGCATCTGAGCGCAAGTGTGCTTCCATACCTCAAACTACAGCACTTGTCGCCGATGGCTCAAGCGAGCTCCTGGAACGTGACTTCATCAAATAGCCACCACCTGATTCGGCGATGGAAGCGCTCAACACGTTTGTCTTTGGGCTTCACGCCCCTGCGTGTCATGTTTTCATGTCATGGATCCCTGTCCATGACATGAAAACGGTGTTATGATAGTGACAGTCTCGCCGGATATGATCTTGCAGTTGACTACTTTGCTGATGTGGTGTCTCCAGTCTACAGGAGAATTTGAGTCGGTCCGCGACCCGATAACGAGCTCTAGCTCATTATCGGACCGACTCAAATTCTTCACATTTATACGAGCGATTTTTTGTAACATGTGCTTTTATCGTATGAAATTCTGTTCTATTTTCGCCAAGGAAATAATGGGAGTTACCGATTGTATGACGTAGATTGTGTTAGTAGGAAAAGATGTAACGTTTCACTTTTAGATGACATCAAATAAATTCAATATACAGTAGACTCTCGTTAATTCAAACCTGCGATAATTCGAACCTCTCTATAATTCAAAGTTATCATGAGTTCCCCAGAAAATCTCTTTATATTTGGAACTAAATCACATACATACATTTTTATGCACTTGGTAATTCGAACGAAAATATCATCGTTACGTAACAAAACGATGCGATAATTCGAACTCATCGGCGTCAAACACTCGATAATTCGTAAAGGATCAGATCCTCTTTTATACAAGCCCGAATCTGCTCCAGTAATCCATCGAGTTGAGTATGTGTGCTCGCTACTGACAAGTTCAAACTTGTATCATCGTACACGAGTTTTTGTAATGATTAATTCGACACACTTCTGCACGAATTAGTTTGTTTACTTAGTTAAGTTTCAGTTACTTTTACTCTTTTATTATACTCAACTTTTGTCATTTGTTGTTATTGTTAAAGAATAGTGGTTAGTTAATAAATAATACATTATTTATTATCAACACTCAATAATTCAAAGTTTTATTTCTTTTCTCTCAAAAATTTCGAACCATTTAATATTTCGAACACTCGATAATTCGAAATATTTTAAGAGTCCCTCGAGTTTCGAATTAACGAGAGTCGATTGTATTATGTGTGTACATACCACGTGTTAATAAGCTTCATTTAAAATTTTACACTCAGGCCGAGATGAGCGGGTTTAAATATGCGGGGCCCCCTTTTGCGCGGGGCCCGTAGCAATTGCTGCTCTTGCTATGTGGTTAATCCGGCACTGGTTTCGATGTCTTATTATTTTTCAACAGACTGCGACCCCCTTTAATAACAAACGCGACGCGCTTAGGGGTCGCGACCCACCGGTTGAGAAACTAGGCCTTATATACAATTAACTGGCATTATTTATATTTATGGTTAAATGTAAAAAAAATTAAACTCTAAACCAGGGGTGCTCCATTTTTCTTGATGATAAGTGTATGTCAAGCAACACGGACGAAGTCGCTGGTGACAGCTAGTAGGTAATATTATTCTTCGTCATATATTTGTCCATTACATGAGTTGAGGCAAAAGCAGGGTCTATGGCCCCTTGACCATATCGAAAGTGGGAAGTATACCGTAAACCTTTATCGAACCCGATAGGCGCCATATATCTCATGGTGTTGAACATAACAATAATTTCGCTGCGGTTAGTTGTTAATGAAGACTTGTGGAATGATGCTCAACCTCAAATATCTTATTGAAATATGTGTCATATTAAGGACTCATAACAGGAGGCCCCTCCGTCGCCTTTCAGACTTCAATATGGACACCATCGGCTTCCACATCATGCCGATTTTGTGAAGAAGTGAAGAAATTTTTTATCAATTATTGGTGTGTTTCGTATTTGTGTGTGTCTATCTGTATGAACTGAACAGAACAAAAATAGCTAAAGATTTGGTCCCGTATGCCACACCATCCACGCCACACGCCACAGCTGTTTGTTTCTAAAAGGAAAAACGTACGGACTATACCTAATTGCATTTAAAACAGTTTTGTGTCATTTGAAGTACCACAGATGAAAATTGCAGCACTTTCGTTTTAGATCGCGCAAAAGTTTCCAAATGATGTTTTATGCTATAGATATACATACACTTTGTAGATTTATGAATATTTGGGAGAAGTACAGAACACGGTGTTTTTCACGGAACACTTGAGAGACAGTTATCTGCTAACTTTATAATGTCGCATTAAAAGTTTTATAAAGATTGGGTCTCAAGCTTGGAGGATGCCCATGCAACGGAGTGTGTACATTAGATCTTTGAATTGATTGAAATGTTGCTTTGCGTTGTGCTCCTTCCAGGAAGATACAGGGCAGCGGCGCGAAGGAGTGGCTCGTGGTGCCGAAGCCGTGCAAAGCGCTGGAGGGCGGACGCCGCAACCGCAGCTGGCGCCTCTCCTTCCAGGAGCACGAGCGGGATCTCATCAAAGGGTGCCACCAGCTCAAAGTGATCGTGCGCCTGGTGAGTGACTGCTTACCTACTAGAGAATGTGTTGTTTCTTCTATGTACAAACTGCTGCCTGCATGGTATTTCCTTAAGTCCTCGGGGCACTGCGTTGAAATATACTTCAATACTAATACTCCAAAACACCTAGGATATTGGTATTGTTGGGGTAAATAATGACTGTCCTTTAGGCAAAATAACAAGTAACTGTTTCCGTGTGATTTTAAGGAGTCCCGTTCTCATGTTCAGAGCCAGGCTGATTTCTTTTTTGGAAGTCACTTGAGACGTGACCTCTTTCGGCTAGAAAATAGACAGAATAACTAGAATAGTCTAAAGACTATACTATTCACGTATGAGAAAGTGACATTCGGATTCAAAGTTAGATGGTATTTACATATTTCAATTAAGGTTATAGTGAGCCATCCTGGGGAATTTAACATTGAAATATATTATTTGACTAGTACAGTCTAAAGAACGCCTTTGAATATGGTCAAGGGTCCACGCTCCACAGAGCCTGCTTTTGCCTTAACAAAATTTAATCCGTTTGCACGGCTTTGGCACACAAGCACATTAAGCAAATACCAAATTGGCTCGTCGCGCGTCGGTGCTAAATGTTGGAGGGGAGCTCGTTCCTTTCGGCCCTTTCCTCTTAACACCGTCTGCTTCTTGCCTCGTATACAAAAATATTGCAGCCCACTATGTAACACTTATGTTTCTCAAGCATTGTTTTCTTTTGTTTGAATATATGTAATTACGTTTTAGATAAAAAAATTGCGTGACACCCTGGAAATGAAGCAGATCGCGAGCTACTACATCAAGACGCTGTTCCTGTGGCAGGTGGGGCGCAAGAGCAAGGACTATTGGCAGAGCAAAACCAGCACTCTCTTCTTCGACATGCTACAGGAGCTGCACGCCGCTGTCGAAAAGAAGGAGATCCCCTACTTCTGGGACCCTAAAAATAACCTCATCGAGGCCCTCAAGCCCTCCGTACAGAAGCTGTACACGGACAAACTGGCGTCTGCGATGGCGGCTTTCAAGGAAAACGATGTCGAGAGAATCGTGTGTTGCCTCCTCAGTGGCGACGAGTTGAAGCTGTTCCGAACGTCCGAATTTTATTTGAGCCAGCAGCCTGTGCCCCTGCCCCTGCCCCTGTCCCTGCCCGTGGCGGTGGCGAAGGTTGACGCCTTGTGCCAGGACTTGAGGACGCTAGAGGTGCACGCAGATCGACCGGACGCGGCGCGAAGCAGCTGTGGCTCCGATTGCCACTCCAGGATAAAGGAAGTGGAGTCCAGGATGCGTGAGCTACGCCGACAGGGTGGCGGCGCTCGAGCGGCGGCTGCACGCGCCCTCCCCGTGACCGTCCATGGACAGCTTCACTGCCGCGAGTCGGCCGACGCGAGGCCGACGCGAGACGCGTCATCTTGTTCATTGACTTAATTATATTAGTGTATAACACTGTTGGATGGCACATGAAACATTTTATCATTTGATATAAGGTGAAAAGTAAACGAGAAGTAAATAGACGTTAGTCCGTTTCTATGCACTCAATGTGCTTTTTGCAACTAATGTTCAGTCCGCGTCATACCGATAATTCAACTACCATACTACTACTATTCGTAGATCAACTGAAGAAATACTCTACTAACTTCAACAGATGACAATGCAGCAACTCTCGTGCCACGCAACTCTTTAACATAACATAACATATTACTGCGAATTCAATCAATATATGGATTATTTTTAAACGCAGCGCTTTTATTTCTCGTCCACTACAATCGAGAACACCACCACACCAGGGCTTTGTCACTCTTCGTATACTTTAATATGAATTGATAAATAATTCATTCATATACCGGCATGAAGTCGATATTATTTTGCTCCGCTCCAAAAGAACCCTCTTCAGAAGTTGACCGAGCGGACGTATACTACCTACACCCTGAGTGCACTGAGGGTGAGGGTCCACTTCGTACTCCATTCGAAATGTGGGGTGCACACAACTAACTTACTAAACACGATGCTTCGTGGATAGTAGTACATTTGCTACGTGGCCGACGTTGATGTATGACGACTTTTTAGAGCTAATTCTTTTTTCTGTTCCTTATCTCTATTATACGGTGGCTACCTGGCTACAAGTTGTTAACTATCAGTGTTAGTGTAAATTGAATGCATATTAAATTCTCGTCCGCTTATCGCTGTATCTGCTGAGCCGCTTCCTGATGTGGCAGCTGACATCCGCGGAATGGTTAGATGACCGCATGACACTAAGCAAAAGAAAAAATCCTTTCGATCAACTTGTCCTTTCCTTCTGGAGGAACTGGAAGGTTGAATATTTGCATATTTTGCAAGTGCGGCATAAATGGCGTAGTGTTGGTAGAAAGTGATAATGCACCTCCGTTGCATTGGCCTTTAGGTATGTAGTGGTTGATGGTTGTACCAGTGAACTGGTGAGGTATTCACAAAGTACAAATTGTCCGTAAAATTTTTATTAAAGCAATCAGAAGGTGGTTAGGAATGGCCACAACGCTGAAGCAACCCTGACTCCGGCTCACTTGACACCGTCCCGTAAATCCCCACGAACCCAGTAAAGACAAAATGAAGCACTTACCACTATTGGAGCTGTGGCAGGAAATGGCTAGGACTCGGCCTTGGCGCTTCCACCACCGGTTGGTGCGTACACAGGGAACGGTCGGTAGCTGAGTTATATGTGGTTTTCAATTTTTTTTAATAGCAGGCGTGTGTGATTCGGGGTCCATGCTCAGTATCCTCTCTAACTCACCTATGAGCCTATGAGGCCCTTGAGTTTTTAACATTACCGCAGAGTGCTCTGCCCGGCGGATACTCGTCAAACCGATTCATAACATCGTACGCCAACATTTTCCGAATGGTTTCGGTGTTGGCGTATGTTTCCCGCATTTGCTCCGGAAGTTTGTTTTAGCTGTACCCCTAGCTAGGTCCGCTACTAGTTTCTTGCTTTCTTCTTCTTTGGTTCTAAGTTCTCTTTCATTCTTCACTCTTTCTTGCTCTAGCTGGAGCCTTAACGCTTGAATTTTCTCGTTCTGTTAGAGGACCGTCTCGTAGAGCCCTATGAGGCTCGACAAGACGGTTTCTTTTATGGTAGTTTTCAAGTTCCCTGACTGCTCCAGCTGGGCCTTAGCCGTTTGGTAAAATTCGTTCGCAATGGAAGTGGGGCTGAGCTCGGGCTTTGTCGACGGTTTCGCGCGGTACTGCTTCTTTGACCTCCTTGTTAATCTCCTTCCTAATAGCGTGTGTGATCACGACGTTTTTGACGTTTTTTGCCTGCGAGGCCATATTTATTTCAGTATAAACCTAACCTAACTGTAAAATCTTTACGCCACCAATATGGGTGGCGATCAAAAGTACAAAATGCTATATACGTATACGAAATGTAATTAAAACTGATTAACATAAAATGCGATAAAATCAATCTTAAAACTAAAATAAAACCTTAGAGTCCCCAATAGGGGGGATTGTCACGCACACGACACACAATTATATCTAAGTTTAGGTCCCCGATAAAGGGGGGACGATCACAAGACACAAAATACAACTTAAGTGTGCCCCAATAGTCAACAACAATATTTACTTACTACTAGATAACACTTTAACTATGGTGTCCCCAATAGGGGGACAATTGGTCAAAAGACCTTAAAACTATTCAACAACGGTAAAAGTTAAAACTAGTCAACAATATTCTGTCTTAATCTTATAACTAATTAACAATTTTAGGCGCCCAATAGGGTACACTATATCTATTACTAAATAAAGTCGCCCTCTGTTCAGGTGCCAGTTTAGAGCTCGAGCCTTCCCGCAAGACAGCTAGCTATAACACGTCGCCCGGGGGTGGGACCAAAGGTATCGGTGTTATTTACCGTACTTAGATAAAAGTAAAATAAAACTAAAATTCTAAAAATAAGGTTAAACTTAATCGTATGACTATAAATATCACTGTCACCCCGGCTTCTGTCACGATGTCCGTATATCGGCCTCTGTACCTCAACTGTTGGGGAGGCCGAATAGAGGTCTTTTGTTTCACCCCGTCAGTCGTGAAGTCCGTATATCGGCCCCTATACCTGAACTGTCGGGGAGGCCGAATAGAGGACTTGCTTTACCCCCGTCTGTCGTGAGGTCCGTATATCGGCCCCTATACCTAAACTGTCGGGGAGGCCGAATGGAGGTATTTTGCTTCTCCCCGTCTGTCGAGAGGTCCGTATATCGGCCCCTTTATGTCAGCTGTCGGTGAGGCCGAATGGAGAATTTTATAAATAAAAATTTTGAAATTTAGTATACTTACCTTAATATTAAATTATTCGAGATGATGTTTTAATTATGTAGATAAGGTTTAAAATTATTTCACGCTGAAAGTGCTCGCCGCGCCGCTGCCGGCTGCTGCTATTCCAGTGTGACTCAACCCTTAAGATCAGGGTTCGAACCCAGGTATATCCGGCGGGAAGCGTTCCAAGCCACTAAGCCACCGTATCTGAAATACCTGGGTCGAAATGCTCAATATTGTTCGGCTCTTCGGTGACGCCGATGACGCCACCTGAAGTCAGTGGCACGTGACCGAGAGAGCCGAGAGATGGGAAAAGGAAAGGTAGTGGAATTTTACCGGTGATAACCAAAATAAATACATACTATACTTACCTACAAATTACGAATTTTAAAAATTTTTTAAAAGGAGGGAGGACTATTATTATCCTTCGACGTCCAGGGAGACACTGCGCGAAGCCGATGTCAGGGATCTAAACCCGACTTTCGTGCGCCCAGTAATTCCCGAGATATCCCGGTCTCAAAAAGTGCTTTGACAGTTCACAACTGTCAAATGCAGTTTTCCTAACCCGATATCTCGGCCGTTACTGATCGCAGCGATACAGGAAAAAGATCAGCGCGAAGAGATCTCCCCGAATCCCGTTCCAAACAGGGTTTTCAGGAACACGAGAGTTTTCGGCAATTTTCCTGGAGGAAATTTTTTTCCCGAAAGGTGGTCCCAACACCCCCAGCGCCTAATCCAAAGCAAAGCGGGTCTAAATAATACTATATCTAGCTCCCTCATAATAGAGGAATATAATGGAATTTCCCCCCCAATCTGATTTTAATATAGAGAATTCCGATTTAAAAAAAAAATTGAGTTTCTCCGGTTTTACTAGTATACCCGTGTTTGGTATCGCTGCGTAACTCTTGAAAAGAGAAAGCTAACGATACCACTTGCAGATTTTTAGGATTGATATCCTCTGAAGGATACCCTCCGTAAGGATACCTTTCAGTTTTTCCGGGTATACGGAGAAACGATTGAATTTCCTCTATTGTAAATGGGAGTCAAATGACGCGGAAGCTTAGGCTTTATAAAATGTCTTACCGGTTTGGTGACACGGGGTCAGTACTTCAGTTCAATTATAACCCAAATGGTTATAATTGGACTAGACTTGAGGCTTTTCTGAATTTGTTTTTCAATTGTAGAATGTACGGAGTCAGCTTCATCTTGTGTGTAGCCTGTTATTAGGTACTTGTGAGTTATAGATCTTATCTTAGGGAATTTCAAAAGTGCAAACAATATAAACAATAAATCGATTCTTATTCTGACCGCAGCAGTTGTCGGAGTAGAATATCAGATCTAGTGCAGGTGCATCGTAATTGAACAGTGTATTGTTGATAAACTTGAATTGAAAACACAAGATCCAATTTCATCAGCCCCTCGGTTCGCTTCCCCCTCATGCCAAAAAACAATCTGTTTTATCATTACCGATATGTGAAACAGTAAAATTCAAAGTATTAATCTTGGATTTGTAATAAAAAATTGATGTATTTCCTCGTGGAAGTTGTAGGACAGCTTGTAAGTCGTCAATAGCGATAATATTATCTGGTCCGGCGTTTTTTATCTGCGTCTTTCTCTTTTCTGGACAGTTCCTTCTCTTCAATGTGTTTTTAATATTCAACTTCCAAGTCTTCCTTCGCTCTACCTTGGGCATTTTCATATCGTACGCATAATTCGCACCTATCTTTCTTTGGCTTAAAAAAACTGATATTGAATTCACCGTTAAATATTTTTGAATACAAAGTTTCGTTTGCATATGGCACGTTATTAGATTCGCAAAGAGATTTATAATCTCTGTAAATATCACTTAGTGATTTTCCTCCATCAATATATTCCCTTAATGAATCTTTTCGTATATAATGGGATTCCATACGTGGTATTGATTTGATCTCTTATACCCACCCTGTCGAATAGACTCTGCAACTTTTTTATGATTATCATGCTTACCTCTCATATCTTGTTTCAAGAAACCATCTTCAGACTTGGGAATCACAGTTCTGATAACACGATCATTAATATCTAATGTTGTCTGAAAAAAGTTTTGCATACTCGAATAGTTTGTCCATCAACTTCAAAATAAAAACTGTAATCGACGTTTCTAGGCTGAGCTTTACCGGAAAATCTGAATTCTGGAATGATCGGTTTAATATGTTTATGAATAAAATTTCGCTGTAGAGACAAGTTTCTTAATTGCCAGTAACTTTCAAATATTTTAGCTCTCGTGGCATTAGTTATTTCTTTAGTAAACTTCAATTTGCATTTTTCACCACACGGAGGTTTCAAATACCTTGCAGGAATATCTTTTCTTGACTTAGAACGAGAAGTGTAAGACATTCCGGTATTTCTCAGTACTTTTGCCTTATTTTTTAACCATTCTTCAACGCAAGATTTGCGTTTTTAGTAGATTTACGTATTGGACTCTTAGCTAGCTCAGGAACTTCATTTTCGAGTAGGTTTTCTTGTTAACATGGCAAAGAGGCAAATGCTTCATTGGAATTGCAACCATATTTGGATAAACTTGAATGAGAAACAGCTGTCCTACTGATGCTGCTGCTACTAATAGATCCGGAAGTTGACGAAGATGAGTCGGAGGAAGTAGATGGAGTCGGTTCATGTTTTAATGGCATGTAACCAGATTGCCAAGGAGTGTCAGTATTTGCTAAAGGTTGTGTTTGTTGCTTCTGTTCCGTGGCCGAAAAATGGGAAACTGGTCTGACACGCTTTCTTGTTTTTGGACGACTAGAGCTACTATCTGAGCTAGAACTAATAATACACTCGCATTCAAAATTTGGGTCCTGGACACTATCTTCACTATTACTGTCTTCAAAATAAACATTTTCTTTATCTGATTCCTGAACTCCATCTAAAACAGCAACAAAATCAAGTATAAACCTAAAAATAAAAAAATGTACTTTAGCTTAGTATCAATCTACCTTTACGGGAAAGTTGTTTACTCTGATCAGAAATTCCTTATTGGTCTTCCCCGCTCGCCAGTTCTACCAACAACGCCCCGCGACTGGTCTTCATGTTTTCCTTGAAAAATACATCAAAATAATTATAGCCAGGAAAGATAATAAAATAAAAGTGAGTAATGAACTATTTGCCTCAAATCATAATATTTTTTCATGAAAACAGACAGATAACACAATATGTCACGTGCATCTAAAAACGAGTTTACATTTAAGCAGAAAAAAAAAGAATTAATACAAATAAAACTCGAGATTATTGTAATGTTTTACAATAACAATGTCACTGAATGTGTTATGTCTTTATTACATTACTTTCAACTAAAATATACACCTCAATTCGCGTAAAAGAAGAGAACTTACACAGGATAAGACTATTTTCTTTAAAATGTTAATCATTTTTCAACAAATTTTTTTCGAGAAAACTGTCATAACATAATTTGATGCACTTTTCATGGTTACAATACATAGTTAACTGAGCTAAACTGGTTAGTGAAAAAGGGAATTTAGCGCCATATCTCCGTAACTAAGTACAACATAGTGATGACGATTTTACAGCAGGTCAAATGAAATATTTGCTATCTAATGATACAAAGATGTCAAAACGTAATTATTATGTATTATGACTCTTTTTTTGCCGGGCAGCGATATGTTATTGTCAATTTCTTCCCTTTTAATTTTAAAATTTACAATATTTTCCATTTTATATCTTTACATTTATCTCGTTTTATTTCTTTTTATTGCAGCCCTGACTACCTTGAGGCAGAACCGCTCGAGGTGGGGCCTGGAGTGCTTGTTCACCATTAACTCAGCTATATAAAACTCACGGAGAGTTATATAACTCTCCGTGAGTTTTGTGCCTACCGCATTCTCCAGGTCACACCTGTCCCGGTCGTGCCTCATGCATTCTAGGAGCAGGTGCTGCACTGTGTCAGACGCTTGGCCACACACGCAAACAGGATTGTCCTTCAACTTAAATCTATGGAGGTACGCAGAAAACCCCCCGGTCAGAATCTGCACCCATTCTGTAGTCTTGTCGATGCTCCTGAGGATCTTGTACGCTCACGACGTATCCGGGAAGAACATGCGCGTGACCTCCGCTGTGGCTCCACCAGCGTACCGCTGCTGCCATTTTCGAACCGCCTCGGTCCTCAGCCACCTTTTGACATATGATACTGGACACTTGTCATAGGCCGGAGCACTCCCGGTATGCCTGGCCGCTAGCCTCGCCAACTCGTCGGCGCGCTCGTTGCCGGGGATTCCCACATGAGTGCGGACCCAAAAAAGCCTAAGTGTATTGCCACTCCCCTCAATCTCCGCTATATTCTCGCGAATATGGGTAGCGAGGGGATGGCGCGTGTCCGGATTCCTGACCAAATCCAGTGAGGACCTCGAATCACTGAGCACAGCCGCCCCTTGCAGCCTTGCTCAGATAACCAGGTCCGTGGCCTGGCTCATTACCCCGTGCAGGAGACGAGGCCCGGACAGACCGAGCCAGCACGAGTGTGGGGCTGCGGAAGAATTTGGATTGCCGCGGCCCCGCGCGCACGTATGAGGAGACACCGGGGTGGTGGTTTTAGCCGGTAAGAGTCCGGCACGCCCCTCCGCCTTCCCGCAGGCGGAGGTAGTACATGAGGATTTTCCCCCCCGCCGTAAAAAGAAAAAGGTTTGGGTTAGGTTAGGTTTGGGTTAGGTTAGGTTTGGGTTAGGTTAGGTTTGGGTTAGGTTAGGTTTGGGTTAGGTTAGGTTTGGGTTAGGTTAGGTTTGGGTTAGGTTAGGTTTGGGTTAGGTTAGGTTTGGGTTAGGTTAGGTTTGGGTTAGGTTAGGTTTGGGTTAGGTTAGGTTTGGGTTAGGTTAGGTTTGGGTTAGGTTAGGTTTGGGTTAGGTTAGGTTTGGGTTAGGTTAGGTTTGGGTTAGGTTAGGTTTGGGTTAGGTTAGGTTTGGGTTAGGTTAGGTTTGGGTTAGGTTAGGTTTGGGTTAGGTTAGGTTTGGGTTAGGTTAGGTTTGGGTTAGGTTAGGTTTGGGTTAGGTTAGGTTTGGGTTAGGTTAGGTTTGGGTTAGGTTAGGTTTGGGTTAGGTTAGGTTTGGGTTAGGTTAGGTTTGGGTTAGGTTAGGTTTGGGTTAGGTTAGGTTTGGGTTAGGTTAGGTTTGGGTTAGGTTAGGTTTGGGTTAGGTTAGGTTTGGGTTAGGTTAGGTTTGGGTTAGGTTAGGTTTGGGTTAGGTTAGGTTTGGGTTAGGTTAGGTTTGGGTTAGGTTAGGTTTGGGTTAGGTTAGGTTTGGGTTAGGTTAGGTTTGGGTTAGGTTAGGTTTGGGTTAGGTTAGGTTTGGGTTAGGTTAGGTTTGGGTTAGGTTAGGTTTGGGTTAGGTTAGGTTTGGGTTAGGTTAGGTTTGGGTTAGGTTAGGTTTGGGTTAGGTTAGGTTTGGGTTAGGTTAGGTTTGGGTTAGGTTAGGTTTGGGTTAGGTTAGGTTTGGGTTAGGTTAGGTTTGGGTTAGGTTAGGTTTGGGTTAGGTTAGGTTTGGGTTAGGTTAGGTTTGGGTTAGGTTAGGTTTGGGTTAGGTTAGGTTTGGGTTAGGTTAGGTTTGGGTTAGGTTAGGTTAGGTTAGGTTAGGTTAGGTTAGGTTAGGTTAGGTTAGGTTAGGTTAGGTTAGGTTAGGTTAGGTTAGGTTAGGTTAGGTTAGGTTAGGTTTTTTTTTTTTTTTTTTTTTTTTTTTTTTTTTAAATAAGCGAACTACAGACTCTAAGTTCCGTACCTGGTTTTAGGTGTTTTGTTTTTTCGTGTGCTTTTTTTTGTTATGACACGCTTTTTCTTTTGTTAAAATATGTTGAGGACAGTTTTACTTATGTCCTAAGGTGTGTTACAATTTTAAGATTGTGCATATTATGTTTTGTTACAATAGTTCTGGTGCTATAGTGTTTTATGTGTTTTATTGTTTTGTTCCGTGGTTGTAATTTGTGTTGTGGTTGTTAAGTGTGTGGATGTGTGAACATGGGTGTACCTGTCTCTACAAACGATTTTTTTTTTTTTTTTTTTTTTTTTTTTTTTTTTTTTTTTTTTTTTTTTTTTTTTTTTTTTATATTGCGGTGTGTATGTTATATATAGTGCTTTTTATTATTATTATAATTTTTTTTTTTTTTTTTTTTTTTTTTTTTTTTTTTTTTTTTGTAGAGGTGTGTACGTGCATGCTTACGTACTACTTACATTTTGTGGTTAATACTATTACTTAATTTGCTTAATTTGAACTATGCACAGTTGCTGCTTTCCCTTTTCAAGGAAAGTCGCGACTTGCTTACAATTACTGGCCTAGGTGTTACTGTTGCTATAGTATGCGTCGCCAACTGCTAGCATATTGAAGCAAATACCAGTTATTTTAATTTTAAGTGTTGTTTTTACACATGTATTGCGTGTCTATGTTTTTGTGTGTGTTTAACTGTATGTAGTCTTACGACTATATGTTTGTTGCTTTGGTTAGGTTAGGTTAGGTTAGGTTAGGTTAGGTTAGGTTAGGTTAGGTTAGGTTAGGTTAGGTTAGGTTAGGTTAGGTTAGGTTAGGTTAGGTTAGGTTAGGTTAGGTTAGGTTAGGTTAGGTTAGGTTAGGTTAGGTTAGGTTAGGTTAGGTTAGGTTAGGTTAGGTTAGGTTAGGTTAGGTTAGGTTAGGTTAGGTTAGGTTAGGTTAGGTTAGGTTAGGTTAGGTTAGGTTAGGTTAGGTTAGGTTAGGTTAGGTTAGGTTAGGTTAGGTTAGGTTAGGTTAGGTTAGGTTAGGTTAGGTTAGGTTAGGTTAGGTTAGGTTAGGTTAGGTTAGGTTAGGTTAGGTTAGGTTAGGTTAGGTTAGGTTAGGTTAGGTTAGGTTTTTTTTTTTTTTTTTTTTATAATGGGCTCTCTGTTTTTCTCTAGCATGGCTAGATATTTATTTGGTCTTTTTTATTTTCATCCGGCTATTTTTTTTTTTTCCACTGTTCTTTTATTGCCCGTGGCAGTTCTTTTCCAGGTGTCTTTTTTTCTTTTATTTTCTTAACTATTTACATTTTGACTTAATCTTACTATACATTATTTATTCCTTCTTAACATTTTATTGTATAATTAACTTAAAACTATTTATTTTCTTAATTCTTCTTACTTCTGTTTGTCCTCTTGATCTTGTTCTTTCCTTGTTATTTTATGTTTTGTAAATGTTGCTTTATTATTATTGTTCCTCTTTATTTATTTACTTATTATTATTATTTTTTTTTTTTTTTTTTAATACATCTTTCTTTTTGTATTAATTTTCTTTCATTCTTTTACCTTGTTATTATTATTATTATTTTTCTTTTGTCTTAATTTTCGATTATTCTTTATTTTATCTTTCATCTTAATCCTATTACAGTTTTGTTATTAATTATACATATTCATTAACATAAGCCAGAAGGTGCCCAAATTATCATTTATTTATTTTGTTGCAATCACAGTTCCCATTCATTACGTGCTTTTGAATTTATTGTTTTAATAACTTCTGCTCTTATTTCTCTTCATTAATATTTTTATCGTTTTCATACAAAACCGCTCCAGGTGCGGCCTGGTTTTCTTATTCGCCATTAGCTCACTAACTGTCATGTCAGTGAGCTTGGCCCCTGTTAAAATTTCCAGGTCGCACCTGTCGCGGTCATGCACTGAGCATTCTAAAAGCACGTGCTTAACCGTCTCATCGGCTTGGCCACACACGCAGGCAGGATTATCTGTCAGTTTAAATCTATGGAGGTAAGCGGCGAACCCACCGTGTCCGGTGAGCACTTGCGCCCACTCTGTCTTCCATTCTAGACTCCTCAGCACCTTATAAGCCCGCGATGCATCAGGGAAGAACATTTTGGTCACCTCTGCCGTCTGTCCGCTGGTGTACCTACCATTCCACCGCTGGATTACCTCCAGGCGCAATCGCCTGCGCACGTATGACACCGGACACCTGTCATAGGCCGGAGCACTCCTAGTCTGCCTGGCCGCCTGCCTCGCCAACTCGTCGGCGCGCTCATTGCCGGGGATTCCCACATGAGCCCGGACCCAAAAGAGCCTAAGGGTGCTTCCACTCCCCTCTATCTCCGCAATATTCTGACGAATATGGGTAGCAAGGGGATGGCGCGTGTCCGGGTTCCTGACCAAATCCAGTGAGGACCTCGAATCACTGAGCACAGCCGCCTCTTGCAGCTTTGCTCGGATAACCAGGTTCGTGGCCTGGCTGATCGCGAGCAACTCCGCCTGGAAGACTGTGCACAGTGGCTCGAGCCGCATCCGTTTGGTCCTGATCTCGGCCCCACACCGCCAGTAGGTATATGCAGCCCCGACCCCATCATCTGACTTACTCCCGTCGGTGTAAATCAGATGATCGGGTAGCTGTAGTCGAGCCACAGTCTCAGGCTGCATATCTTCCAGACATTCATAGTGAATGTCCGGTTCCTTGGCGGGGTGGGGAGCCTCCCAAAAGGCAACACGCTCCTCCAGCTCTCTTCGGTCCAGCTCAGGAATGGGACGTCCCCTTTTGCACTCATACAGCCGAGCCACCTCCCAGATCCGAAGATCCAGCGGGAGGAGACCCGACAATATCAGTGCCGCGTTGAGCGACACCGTACGGTGGCATTTGGCGATCTTCTGTGCAAACCCCCTCTGCACAACGCTGAGGGCCTTCTGCACAGAGATCTTCTCAGCGGCCTTGGCCCAGGAGCTTGCACCGTACATAATGATGGGCTCTATCACCGCGACGTATATGGTGCGGATGATCTCCGGACACAGCCCCCACTCGACTTTAGCCATCGCCGACAACCGCCTGTAGAGGTTCGTCGCCTTTCGGCAGACGAACCTCACATGACTGTTGAATGTCAGCTTGTTGTCGACGATGACGCCCAGGATCTTAAGTTCGGGCTCCATCGCGATGCTCTGCCCACCCATGTGCACGAGTGGAGTGTCGTACTTGAGCTTGCGAGTGACCAGCATTGCTTTGGTCTTCTCAGCGCTAAAGTTGAGCTTGTTCCGCTCACCCCACTCCCGCACACAGGCTAACGCGGCATTGGCATCGCGCTGGATGTCGGTGGCGCTGTGCCCCGAGAATACCAGCACCACGTCGTCGGCGAACGCCTGCACGTGCACGCCCAGCCCCTCCAGAGTGTCCAGCAGAGGGTCCAGCAGCAGATTCCAGTACAGTGGCCCTCCGATGGACCCCTGCACGCATCCCTTGGTGGTCCGCTTCCTGCTTTCCTCTCCCGCATAATGCACCACTACGCTACGGTCCCTGAGGTAGTCCTCTACCAGTCTGCGCAGGTTGACGGGTACTCCTTTTTCTTGTAAACGGCACTTTATGGCCGGCCACCAGGCGTTGTCAAACGCACCTTCGATATCGAGGGAAACCACTAGAGCGGTCTCCTTCCTGTGTAGGGTGCTCCTGACGTGCTGCACGAGGTCGTACAGCGCGTCCTCAGTACTGCGCTGCGGCGTGAAGCCATACTGCCGACCATTGGACCTGGGCAAGATGTGCCAGCGTAGTCTGCGCACCAGCATCTTCTCAAATATCTTGCCCATGATGGAAAGAAGCCCAATGGGGCGGTACGACTTAGCGCGACTGTAGTCGGACTTCGCCGGCTTCCTCAGCACCACGACAGCAGCCTCCTTCCACGGTGCTGGGAAGCACCCCAGGTCAAGGCACCGGTTCGCGATGCTCAGAAAGAGCTCGTTCCGAGCGACAATGGCAGCCGCACATATGTCACTCGTCAATCCATCGGGACCCGGCGCCTTCTTAGGATTGAAGCTGCCCAGAGTCCTTTGCAGTTCCCCGCTGGTGAAATGGGGGTCGTCAGTGTCGTCCGGTAGTCTCAAACTGGCCAGTTCCGCCCGGGCTCTGATGACTTTATGGACGTCAGTGTCCACTCCGTCATCGTCATCCGGGAAGAACGTCCGGGCCAGGAGATTGACAGACTGCTCGGGACTCTGCGCAACTCCTTCCTCTACGAGGAGCTGGTCCTCGTGTCGGCCTGGGGTCCTCCTCAACACGGTTAGGTTAGGTTAGGTTAGGTTAGGTTAGGTTAGGTTAGGTTAGGTTAGGTTAGGTTAGGTTAGGTTAGGTTAGGTTAGGTTAGGTTAGGTTTTTTTTTTTTTTTTTTTTTTTTTAGTGGGCTCTCTGTTTTTCTCTAGCATGGCTAGATATTTATTTGGTCTTTTTTATTTTCATCTGGCTATTTTTTTTTTTTTTTTTTCCGCTGTTCTTTTTATTGCCCGCGGCAGTTCTTTTCCGGGTGTCTTTTTTTTATTTTCTTTTATTTTCTTAACTATTTACATTTTGACAATCTTACTATACATTATTTATTCCTTTTTAACATTTTATTGTATAATTAACTTAAAACTATTTGTTTTCTTAATTCTTCTTACTTCTGTTTGTCCTCTTGATCTTGTTCTTTCTTTGTTATTTTATGCTTTGTAAATGTTGCTTTATTATTAGTGTTATTATTTATTTACTTTTTTTTTTTTTTTTTTTTTTTTTTTTTAATACATCTTTCTTTTTGTATTAATTTCTTTCATTCTTTTACCTTGTTACTATTATTATTATTTTCTTTTGTCTTAATTTTCGATTATTCTTTATTTTATCTTTTATCTTAATCCTATTACAGTTTTGTTATTAATTATACATCATTTCATTAACATAAGCCAGAAGGTGCCCAAATTATCATTTAGTTATTTTGTTACAATCACAGTTCCCATTCATTACGTGCTTTTGAATTTATTGTTTTAATAACTTCTGCTCTTATTTCTCTTCATTAATATTTTTATCGTTTTCATGCAAAACCGCTCCAGGTGCGGCCTGGTTTTCTTATTCGCCATTAGCTCACTAATTGTCATGTCGGTGAGCTTGGCCCCTGTTAAAATTTCCAGGTCGCACCTGTCGCGGTCATGCACTGAGCATTCTAAAAGCACGTGCTTAACCGTTTCATCGGCTTGGCCACACACGCAGGCAGGATTATCTGTCAGTTTGAACCTATGGAGATAAGCGGCGAACCCACCGTGTCCGGTGAGCACTTGCGCCCACTCTGTCTTCCATTCTAGACCCCTCAGGACCCTATAAGCCCGCGATGCATCAGGGAAGAACATTTTGGTCACCTCTGCCGTCTGTCCGCTGGTGTACCTACCATTCCACCGCTGGATTACCTCCAGGCGCAATCGCCTGCGCACGTATGACACCGGACACCTGTCATAGGCCGGAGCACTCCTAGTCTGCCTGGCCGCCTGCCTCGCCAACTCGTCGGCGCGCTCATTGCCGGGGATTCCCACATGAGCCCGGACCCAAAAGAGCCTAAGGGTGCTTCCACTCCCCTCTATCTCCGCAATATTCTGACGAATATGGGTAGCGAGGGGATGGCGCGTGTCCGGGTTCCTGATCAAATCCAGTGAGGACCTCGAATCACTGAGCACAGCCGCCTCTTGCAGCTTTGCTCGGATAACCAGGTCCGTGGCCTGGCTGATCGCGAGCAACTCCGCCTGGAAGACTGTGCACAGTGGCTCGAGCCGCATCCGTTTGGTCCTGATCTCGGCCCCACACCGCCAGTAGGTATATGCAGCCCCGACCCCATCATCCGACTTACTCCCGTCGGTGTAAATCAGATGATCGGGTAGCTGTAGTCGAGCCACAGTCTCAGGCTGCATATCTTCCAGACATTCATAGTGAATGTCCGGTTCCTTGGCGGGGTGGGGAGCCTCCCAAAAGGCAACACGCTCCTCCAGCTCTCTTCGGTCCAGCTCAGGAATGGGACGTCCCCTTTTGCACTCATACAGCCGAGCCACCTCCCAGATCCGAAGATCCAGCGGGAGGAGACCCGACAATATCAGTGCCGCGTTGAGCGACACCGTACGGTGGCATTTGGCGATCTTCTGTGCAAACCCCCTCTGCACAACGCTGAGGGCCTTCTGCACAGAGATCTTCTCGGCGGCCTTGGCCCAGGAGCTTGTACCGTACATAATGATGGGCTCTATCACCGCGACGTATATGGTGCGGATGATCTCCGGACACAGCCCCCACTCGACTTTAGCCATCGCCGACAACCGCCTGTAGAGGTTCGTCGCCTTTCGGCAGGCGAACCTCACATGACTGTTGAATGTCAGCTTGTTGTCGACGATGACGCCCAGGATCTTAAGTTCGGGCTCCATCGCGATGCTCTGCCCACCCATGTGCACGAGTGGAGTGTCGTACTTGAGCTTGCGAGTGACCAGCATTGCTTTGGTCTTCTCAGCGCTAAAGTTGAGCTTGTTCCGCTCACCCCACTCCCGCACACAGGCTAACGCGGCATTGGCATCGCGCTGGATGTCGGTGGCGCTGTGCCCCGAGAATACCAGCACCACGTCGTCGGCGAACGCCTGCACGTGCACGCCCAGCCCCTCCAGAGTGTCCAGCAGAGGGTCCAGCAGCAGATTCCAGTACAGGGGCCCTCCGATGGACCCCTGCACACATCCCTTGGTGGTCCGCTTCCTACTTTCCTCTCCCGCATAATGCACCACTACGCTACGGTCACTGAGGTAGTCCTCTACCAGTCTGCGCAGGTTGACGGGTACTCCTTTTTCTTGTAAACGGCACTTTATGGCCGGCCACCAAGCGTTGTCAAACGCACCTTCGATATCGAGGGAAACCACTAGAGCGGTCTCCTTCCTGTGTAGGGTGCTCCTGACGTGCTGCACGAGGTCGTACAGCGCGTCCTCAGTACTGCGCTGCGGCGTGAAGCCATACTGCCGACCATTGGACCTGGGCAAGATGTGCCAGCGTAGTCGGCGCACCAGCATCTTCTCAAATATCTTGCCCATGATGGAAAGAAGCCCAATGGGGCGGTACGACTTAGCGCGACTGTAGTCGGACTTCGCCGGCTTCCTCAGCACCACGACAGCAGCCTCCTTCCACGGTGCTGGGAAGCACCCCAGGTCAAGGCACCGGTTCGCGATGCTCAGAAAGAGCTCGTTCCGAGCGACAATGGCAGCCGCACATATGTCACTCGTCAATCCATCGGGACCCGGCGCCTTCTTAGGATTGAAGCTGCCCAGAGTCCTTTGCAGTTCCCCGCTGGTGAAATGGGGGTCATCAGTGTCGTCCGGTAGTCTCAAACTGGCCAGTTCCGCCCGGGCTCTGATGACTTTGTGGACGTCAGTGTCCACTCCGTCATCGTCATCCGGGAAGAACGTCCGGGCCAGGAGATTGACAGACTGCTCGGGACTCTGTGCAACTCCTTCCTCTACGAGGAGCTGGTCCTCGTGTCGGCCTGGGGTCCTCCTCAACACCCGGTAGATACCGTCCCACATGGATTCCCTCTCACGTGTCGAACAGAAAGCCTTCCAGCTCTCTGTTTGGGCGCTGACAACCCTCGACTCGTACTCGGACTTGGCCGCGAGGTACTCGTCGACGACGTAGGGCCTACGCCCGGGAGCTGCACACCGAACTCTGCGGCGCTTGGTGTTAACCACGCACCGCAGGGTGTCCAGTTCATCGTTCCACCAGGGAAAGCCTTTCTTCGGTCGGGGTGGTCGGACCGGAGGGATCACATCGAGGCATGCAGCCTCGACGCTGGCGACGTACCCTCTAACAAAGTCCTCGAGGGCGTCTTTCTCCCTTATGGTACTCACCCGCTCAGATGTTAGTGAGCGCGATGAGTACTGATCCCTGACCTCCTTGGTGAAACGATCCCAGTCGGCGTTCCTGGTGTCGTAGCGTCGCGTAGTCCATCGGGTTCTCCCCCCAGTGGGCCTTGTCAGACTCAGGCCTACACGTATTGCCCTGTGATCCGAACTGGTCACGGAGTCGTCCACCTTCCACTCCTCGACATTACCCAGTGCGCCGGGGGTGCAGACTGTCACGTCCACGTGGCTCGTGTAACGTCTGCCTCCCCGGACGGTGTCGAAGGTCGGGACGACCCCACGGTTCAATACGTGCAGGTCTGAGTCGTCAAAGAATCCCCTCAAGGTCTCCCCCCGAATGTCCTCCTCAACGCTACCCCACCAGGGACTCCACGCGTTAAAGTCCCCTCCCACGAGGATCCTGTTGGTCCCTACCCGGCCCAGGAAGCCGCGCAGTTGCAGCAGGTACGGCTCGATGGGCTCCGTGCCCTCCAGGTATACAGAGACCACCGCCAGTGTCCAAGTTTTCGTCTTAATGGTGACGGCCACGATATTTTCAGTGACGAGCTGTGGGTTCGTAAGAACTTCCATCCCGTCACTGAAAACCATGACCGCTGCTTTGACGGGCTTGGTCCTAGCGGTCTCCTTCTGCACAACTCGGACGGCAGGGAGTCCAGCGATCCGGCCCTCTGCCCCCACGTATGGCTCCTGCACCAGGGCGAAACCAACACCCTCCCTGTGGGCTGTCATGACGAGCTCCTGTGTCGCCAGTCTTTTCCGCTGGAGGTTCGCCTGGTACATCACCACAGTGCCGTTCCGGGTCCTTGTGGCAGTAGGGCGGCCCTTAGCAGTACGCTATCGAAGATCGCGCGATTGCATCCCAGCGTTGCCGTATAGGACATTCGCCGCTGAAGGCAATGTGCCCCGTCTCCCGATGCCCGGCCCGGTCGCAGTTCCTGCAGACCGGCGACTTGCCTTCCGCAATAGCGGGGCATTTGGCCATTAAGTGGCAACCACCACAGTGGCCACATAAGTCGCCCGTCTCTTTGCAGGCTCTGCGCCCGTGTCCGTACCCCAGACAACGGGTACACTGGATAAGCGGCGACCGATCCTCAACGACGACCCCTTGTATGTCGATATGTACCACGTCGGCTTCGGTCAATCTTTTCCAGACCTGTGGGGAGGTCTCCAGCACGACGTGGCACTGATGGGGATTCCGCGCTTTTCTCCGATAGCATTCCCGGACCCTAAAGTTCCTGGGATCCATATCCAGCCACAACTTCTTATTTTGGGTCTTTAGTGAGTCTATTATGTCTTCTGCCGTATTGTAACTGAATATGTTCCTTATTAGGACCCTAGGGTCCCGGTTTGCCGCAGGCTCCAGCTTAAGCTCTTTGTTGGCCAGGATCCTCTCTTCCATCCTAGCCAATTCATTCTTGTTGCCACAGCTTATCACTATCTTCTGATTTTTTATTTTTCGGACCCGGTCTATTTGGAGTCCCGTCTTCCGCGCCTCGAGGGTCCCTCTTACTTTTTCTATCACCTCATCACTACTGTCCCTTTCTGATGTTGAGGAGACAATCACGGAGTGTTGAGTCCGGGTTTGTGGGGGTGGAGGGCATCTTTTTTGTGCCCTTGCCTTCTCGGCGTACGTTGGTGCCAGGGTTTGTTGGGCCTCTGCCTTCCTACCGGCCTCCTGCAACGTTTCCCCGGCTTTTTCTACCTTGCCCCCCGCTTCCTCGATCTTATCCACAGCCTTCTTCATCGTTTCCTCCGTTTCTTCTACTTTTTTAATTGTCCCCTCAATTTTTCCCTCGGTAACCTCATTCTTCCTCATTAATTCCTCTACATTCTTCCCCGTTTTTTCAGTCACTTTCTTAATTTCTTCTAGCTCATTCACTAGGCCCTCGAGCTTCCTAACATTCCCACAGAGCGCCCTGCCCGGTGGGTATTCATCGAAACGGTTTAAAACATCATATGCTATCATTTTCCGAATAGTTTCCGCGTTTTCTTGTAAATTTTTTAACTGATTTGACATATCTATTCTTGCTATCCCCCCCGCCAATTCCTCAATTTGTTTCCTACATGCTTCTTCTCTTTCTCTCAGTTCCCTTTCTCTCTTAACTCTTTCTTTCTCCAACTGAAGCCTCAGGGATTGAACCTCCTCGTTTTGTTTCAGGACCGTCTCGTAGAGTCCCATAAGGCTTGCCAAGACGGTCTCCTTTATCGAGGTTTTAAGGTTCCCCGATAACTCCAGCTGCGCTTTCGCACTTTGATAGTACCCATTGGCGAGGGTGGTGGGACTATCGGTAGGGCAGGGCAAGGGCTGTGCTCTCACTCGGTCAGCTGGCTCGTGTCCCACTGCCTCCTTTGTCGTCTCCTTTTTTCCTCCGTGTGTGACCACAATGTGCTTTACGTTTTTGGCCTGAGTGGCCATTGTTAAGTCTTGAAAACACAGCTACCGATGTAAAAATAAAGTAAACCTAACCTACCGTTAAAATCTTTACGCCACCAATAGGGGTGGCGGTCAAAATGACAAAGTAAATACCAATTAAAATACAAATTCAAATAAAGTACAATAAAATCAATCTTAAAATTAAGTAAAATATTTAGATCCCAATAGGGGACTGTCACACACAGGACAACACACTTATACTACTTTTGAATCCCCAATAGGGGGGACAATCACAGTTAAAATTTATATACAGTTAAGAATGTGTCCCAATAAGGTACACAGTCAGTGTTTCAAATCAAGTACTAAAACTAAATAAAACTTACAACTATAACGTCCCCAATAGGGAGACGATTTGGTCAATAAACCTTAAAACTAGTTAGCAATAACACTTAATTCTATGTCCCCAATATTACTTACTACTAGATAACACTTATTAACTACGATGTCCTCAATAGGGGGACAGTTGGTCAAAAGACCTTAAAACTATTCAACAACGGTAAAACTTAAAACTAGTCAACAATATTCTGTATATCTTATAACTAATCAACAATTTTAGGTGCCCAATAGGGGTCCACCGTTAGTTAACCTAGCTACAACTAATTAGTGCCCCAATAGAGTACACTATGTCTAAATCTAACTAAACCAACTATCCTAAGCTTAGCCGCCCTCTATTCCAGGTGCCTAGTTGAGCCCGAGCCTTACCGCGAGACAGCTAGACCCGGATGTCGCACGGGGGTGGGACCGAAGGTGCTGGTTTAATTTAAATTTCAATAGAGGAGTTTTGGGGAAGAAGTATGGGATAATTGACTATAAGAATTTGGGAGGGTGGGAATTTTAGATCCCAACAATATAATCCGGAACCCGAAAGCAAATACCAAATCTACTATATTATAAATAAAACAAGTAACCGATTCAGAATATATAATTAAATAAAATATAATACTACAATGTAATACTGATATAAAATACTTATAATACAGTACAATATAATAAAGTCGAAAATATCAATACTTGCTGGGATGTTCCACTAAAATATATATACTAAGATGTAATAACTAAACTGAATAATTAATTAAACAATAAAGATAAAAATTTAAATATACTAATAAACATATAAGGTTTTGATCAATGTTAAATATATAAATTTGAATAATACTAAATCGAAGGAAAGTTAGGTTCCGAAAATTTTCAATCTCCAAGTCACTCAATAGCAATTTAAATAATATTAATAAACACAAATGTCAAAAATTTTTTTTTATCTAAATTAGGTTAGGTTAGGTTAGGTTAGGTTAGGTTAGGTTAGGTTAGGTTAGGTTAGGTTAGGTTAGGTTAGGTTAGGTTAGGTTAGGTTAGGTTAGGTTAGGTTAGGTTAGGTTAGGTTAGGTTAGGTTAGGTTAGGTTAGGTTAGGTTAGGTTAGGTTAGGTTAGGTTAGGTTAGGTTAGGTTAGGTTAGGTTAGGTTAGGTTAGGTTAGGTTAGGTTAGGTTAGGTTAGGTTAGGTTAGGTTAGGTTAGGTTAGGTTAGGTTAGGTTAGGTTAGGTTAGGTTAGGTTAGGTTAGGTTAGGTTAGGTTAGGTTAGGTTAGGTTAGGTTAGGTTAGGTTAGGTTAGGTTAGGTTAGGTTAGGTTAGGTTAGGTTAGGTTAGGTTAGGTTAGGTTAGGTTAGGTTAGGTTAGGTTAGGTTAGGTTAGGTTAGGTTAGGTTAGGTTAGGTTAGGTTAGGTTAGGTTAGGTTAGGTTAGGTTAGGTTAGGTTAGGTTAGGTTAGGTTAGGTTAGGTTAGGTTAGGTTAGGTTAGGTTAGGTTAGGTTAGGTTAGGTTAGGTTAGGTTAGGTTAGGTTAGGTTAGGTTAGGTTAGGTTAGGTTAGGTTAGGTTAGGTTAGGTTAGGTTAGGTTAGGTTAGGTTAGGTTAGGTTAGGTTAGGTTAGGTTAGGTTAGGTTAGGTTAGGTTAGGTTAGGTTAGGTTAGGTTAGGTTAGGTTAGGTTAGGTTAGGTTAGGTTAGGTTTTTTTTTTTTTTTTTTTTTTTCATATTTCTGGGCTGCTTTTCTACTGGCGTAACCAGTAACTTTCGCCAATCATTCTTTTGGGGACTGTGCTTTTTTCGGCTTTCTTAATTTTTTTGCCCTGCCGTACTCTTTTTCCCTTGGCTTCTTTTAATCTTTGATTTTAGTACTTTTTCTTTATTAACTCCTTATCACTATTACATTTATTCTTATATTAATCGTATAGTTCTTATTTTTATATATTACTTATTTATTTTCTTATATCATATTACAATTTATCTTATTATTTTTATTTTATTTTGCTTGCTTGTCTTCATTGAATGCCAATTTTCTTTAAGGGACTTCTCTTTTCCGGCTTCCTTTTTTCTTTTTTTTTTTTTTCTTATATGTTTCTTCTATCTTCTTTTCATGGTATGTGATGTCTTATTTTTATTTTAACAATTGTCTTACTTATTTCAATACAATTTATCCTATATTTATGTTACATTTATTTTATTTTATTTTCATTCTAATTTTTCGCAGCTCCAAACCTGTTAATCAGTTTCTTTCCTTTTAATTATAATTTTACAATATTTTCCATTTTATATCTACATTTATCTTGTTTTATTTCTATTTATTGCAGCCCTGACTACCTTGAGGCAGAACCGCTCCAGGTGCGGCCTGGAGTGCTTGTTCCCCATTAACTCAGCTATATTATTCTCCATGAGTTTTGTGCCTACCGCATTCTCCAGGTCACACCTGTCCCGGTCGTGCCTCATACATTCTAGGAGCAGGTGCTGCACGGTTTCAGACGCTTGGCCACACACGCAAACAGGATTATCCTTTAACTTAAATCTATGGAGGTACGCAGAGAACCCCCCGTGTCCGGTCAGAATCTGCGCCCATTCCGTAGTCTTATCGATGCTCCTGAGGACCTTGTACGCTCGCGACGCATCCGGGAAGAACATGCGCGTGACCTCCGCTGTGACTCCACCAGCGTACCGCTGCTGCCATTTTTGGACCGCCTCGGTCCTCAGCCTCCTTTTGACATATGATACCGGACACCTATCGTAGGCCGGAGCACTCCTAGTCTGCCTGGCCGCTTGCCTCGCCAACTCGTCGGCGCGCTCGTTGCCGGGGATTCCTACGTGAGCGCGGACCCAAAAGAGCCTGAGTGTATTGCCACTCCCCTCAATCTCCGCTATATTCTCGCGAATATGGGTAGCGAGGGGATGGCGCGTGTCCGGGTTCCTGACCAAATCCAGTGAGGACCTCGAATCACTGAGCACAGCCGCCCTTTGCAGCTTTGCTCGGATAGCCAGATCCGTGGCCTGGCTAATCGCGAGCAACTCCGCCTGGAAGACTGTGCACAGTGGCTCGAGCCGCATCCGTTTGGTCCTGATCTCGGCCCCACACCGCCAGTAGGTATATGCAGCCCCAACCCCATCATCTGACTTACTCCCATCGGTGTAAATCAGATGATTGGGCATCTGTAGCCGGGCCACAGTCTCAGGCTGCATATCTTCCAGACATTCATAGTGAATGTCCGGTTCCTCGGCGGGGTGGGGAGCCTCCCAAAAGGCAACACGCTCCTCCAGCTCTCTTCGGTCCAGCTCAGGAATGGGACGACCCCTTTTGCACTCATACAGCCGAGCGGCCTCCCAGATCCGAAGATCCAACGGGAGGAGACCCGACAATATCAGTGCCGCATTGAGCGACACCGTACGGTGGCATTTGGCGATCTTCTGTGCAAACCCCCTCTGCACAACGCTGAGGGCCTTCTGCACAGAGATCTTTTCAGCAGCCTTGGCCCAGGAGCTTGCACCGTACATGATAATGGGCTCTATCACCGCGACGTATATGGTGCGGATAATCTCCGGACACAGCCCCCACTCGACTTTAGCCATCGTCGACAACCGCCTGTAGAGGTTCGTCGCCTTTCGACAGACGAACCTCACATGACTGTTGAATGTCAGCTTGTTGTCGACGATGACGCCCAGGATCTTAAGTTCGGGCTCCATCGCGATGCTCTGCCCGCCCATGTGCACGAGTGGAGTGTCGTACTTGAGCTTGCGAGTGACCAGCATTGCTTTGGTCTTCTCAGCGCTGAAGTTGAGCTTGTTCCGCTCACCCCACTCCCGCACACAGGCTAACGCGGCATTGGCATCGCGCTGGATGTCGGTGGCGCTGTGCCCCGAGAATACCAGCACCACGTCGTCGGCGAACGCCTGCACGTGCACGCCCAGCCCCTCCAAGGCGTCCAGTAAAGGGTCCAGGAGGAGGTTCCAAAACAGCGGCCCCCCGATGGAGCCCTGGACGCAGCCTTTGGTCGTCGCCTTCCGCGCAGTTCTCCCGGCATACTGCACTGTCACGGTTCGGTCCCTCAGGTAGTCATCGACCAGGCGCCGCAAGTTCACAGGGCATCCCTTCTCAATCAAACGGCACTTTATAGCTGGCCACCAGGCGTTGTCAAACGCCCCCTCGATGTCGAGAGAGACCAGTAGGGCGGTCTCCTTCCTGTGTAGGATGCCTCTGACGTGCTGCATAAGGTCATACAGCGCGTCCTCCGTGCTACGTTGGGGTGTGAAGCCATACTGCCTACCATTAGACTTGGGCAAGATGTACCAGCGTAGTCTTCGCACCAGCATCTTTTCCAATATCTTGCCCAGGATGGAAAGGAGTCCAATGGGGCGATATGACTTCGCGCGGCTGTAGTCCTCCCTCGAGGGCTTCCTCAGCACCACGACAGATGCCTCCTTCCACGGCGCTGGGAAGCACGCCAGGTCAAGACACCGGTTTGCGATGCTCCGGAAGAGCTCGATTTCAGCGACAATGGCCGAAGCACATATGTCGCTAGTGAATCCATCGGGCCCCGGTGCCTTTTTGGGGTTAAAGCTACCCAGGGTCCTTCGCAATTCCCCGCTGGTGAAGTGCGGGTCTACGCGGTCTTCCGGGAGCTGCACACTGGCCAGTTCCGCCCGGCTTCTGATGACCGCGTGGATCTCATCATCCTTACTGGTATCATCGTCCGGGAAGAACGTCCGGGCCAGGAGCTCCACCGATTGTTCCGGACCTAGGGTTACTCCCCCCTCCACGATCAGATGGTCTTCGTGGCGGCCTGACGCCCTTCTCAACACTCTGTAGATTCCGTCCCACATGGATTCCCGCTCGTGCATAGAGCAGAAGGCCTTCCAGCTTTCTGTTTGGGCGTTCACAACCCTACGCTCGTACTCAGCTTTAGCGACCAGGTAGTCGTCGACAACATACTGACGCCGTCTGGGCGCTGCGCACCGAATCCTACGACGCTTGGTATTGACCTCGCGCCGCAGTTCCTCCAGTTCGCCGTTCCACCAGGGAAAGCCCTTGCGCGGTTTGGGAGGTTTCGCCGCAGGGATCACCTTGAGGCTCGCGGCCTCAATACAGGCGAGGTAATCCCTTACTATCTCTTCCAAGGCGTTTCGATCCCGCAGAGCACCCACCCGCTCAGGTGTTAAATCGCGCGATGAGTACTCTTCCCTGACTACCCTGGTGAAACGATCCCAGTCGACATCTTTGGTGTTGAAGCGCCGAGTCGTCCGCCTGGTGGTCCCTCCAGTGGGCCTTTCCAGACTCAGGCCTACACGTATTGCCCTGTGATCTGAGCTAGTCACTGAGTCGTCCACCTTCCAACTTTGGACACTTCTTAATAATCCGGGGGTGCAGACAGTCACGTCGACGTGACTGGTAAATCTTCTACCACCCCGGATCGTGTCGAAGGTCGGGACGACTCCCCTATTCAATACGTGCAGGTCCGAGTCGTCGAAGAATCCCCTCAGAGTTTCCCCCCGAGCGTCCTCCTCGACGCTTCCCCACCATGGGCTCCAAGCGTTAAAATCCCCACCCACGAGGACCCTGTTCGTGTCGACCCGGTCCAGCAGTCCCCGCAACTGCATCAGGTACGGTTCAATGGGCTCACTGCCCCCCAGGTACGCCGAAACCACTACCAGTGTCCACCTGCCAGTTTTGAGGGTTACGGCCACAATGTTCTCGGTGACAATTCGAGAGTCCATTAGGACCTCGATCTTGTCGTCGAGAACCATGACCGCAGCCTTAACCGGCTTGGATCTGGCAGTCTCTTTTTGGAATACCCGGACGGCAGGGAGACCAGCGACACGTCCTTCCGCTCCTACGTAAGGCTCCTGGACCAGGGCCACACCAACACCCCTCTCGTGGGCCGTCATGACCAACTCCTGTGTCGCTAACCTTTTCCGTTGGAGGTTTGCCTGGTATACTACAAAGCGCTCCTCACATGCATCACCATCCGTTGTCATCGCCGCGGTGCCCTCAGCAATACGCTACCGAGGCGCGCGCTATCCCCTCCCACCTTTGGCGGATTGGGCACTCCTCACCGAACGCAGTGTGACCCGTGTCCCGAAGTCCAGCCCGGTCGCAGTTCCTGCACACAGGCGGTTCTCCGGCGTCCTTGCGCGGGCATTTTGCCCGCACGTGTGGTCCTCCGCAATGGCTACAGAGATCTTCCGCCTCTTTGCACGACCTGCGCCCGTGGCCGAACCCTAGGCAGCGGGTACACTGCGTCAATGGCGACTGGTCCTCGGCCACCAGACCCTGTATGTCGATATAGATGGTCTCCGCCTCGGTGAGCCTTCTCCAGACTTGAGGGGAGACCTGAAGTACCACGTGTGCCTGGTGAGGGTTGCGCGCTTTCCTACGGTAAACTTCCTTTACCCTAAAGTGCTTTCCATCCATGCTGGACCACAGGCGTTTATTTTGGGTCTTAAGAGACTGGATGATGTCCGCCTCGGTGTTGTAGGCGAACAGATTCCTTATAAGCACTCTAGGGTCCCTACATGCTGCGGGCTCAGCCTTTAGATCTTCCCTATTTCTAATTTTGTCCTCAATCTTAGCGATTTCATCCCTGTTTCCGCAGCTGATGACAATCTTTCCATCCTTCACCTTTCTTATCCTGCTTACCTGGATGCCTGTTTTCCTCGCGTCAAGCACTTCTCTGACCTTCTCAATGACGTTTTCACTAGTGTCCTTGTCGATGGTGGAGGACACTATAAATGAGTGGTTGGGTGCCATTCGGTTTGGAGGAGTCGCCGTCTTCCTTGGAACTTTTGCCGTTTCGGCGTATGATACGCCCGGTACTTTAAAGTCCACCATGGCTTTACCGGTCTCCTCGATGGCTTTTTCCGTATCTGCCACCTTTTTTCCTACTTCTCCAACTTTCTCCTCTATTACTTCCATCTTTCCTTTTGTTTCCTCTGTATTTCTTAGTACTTCTTCCACCCTGTGTCCGCTTTCCTCCATTTTCCTGATTGTCTCCTCCACCATTTTCCCTGTCTTATCCGTTATTGTCTTGATTTCCTTTACGTCCTCTGTCAGGCTCTCAAGCTTCTTGACATTACCGCACAGTGCACGCCCCGGAGGATATTCATCAAACCGGTCCATAATGTCCTGGGAGATCATCTTACGGATGGTTTCCGTATTTGTGATGACCTCCCTAATAAGTCCTGTCATGTCATTTAAGGCCAGTCTCTCTGTCAGCGTCTCCACTTTCCTCGTCATTTCCTCTGCCTTCTCTTTCAACTCCTTTTCTCTCTGGCCTTGCGTCCGTTCCAACTGGATCTCCAGTTCCTGAAGACGCTCGTTCTGACGGAGAACCGTCTCGTATAGCCCCATGAGGCTAGCCAAGACGGTCTCCTTAATCGAGGTCTTCAGGTTCCCGGAGAGTTCCAGCTGGACCTTCGCCGCCTGGTATAGTTTGTTTGCAGAGGCTGTAACTGTCAGGCGTTCTCCGGGGGTCGCTGCTTGTCTATTGGTCAGTTCGAAGAGCTCACTTTCCGGCACCTCCTTGGTTTTTTCCTTGGTCTCTCTCCTTGCTACGTGTGTGACCACCACGTTCTTAACATTTTTAGCAATTGTTGCCATGTTATTTTTTAAACAATATATTATAAAACCTAACCTAGTTTAAAATATTTATGCCACCAATAGGGGTGGCGGTCAAAATGACAAAATAAATACTTATTAAAATCCAAATTCAAAAATACAATAAAATCAGTCTTATAATTAAATTAAAATATTTTGGTCCCAATAGGGGACTGTCACACACAATATACGACACACTTATAACTAATTTTAAAGTCCCCAATAGGGGGGACAATCACAGATAAATAAAATATACAGTTAAGAATGTGCCCCAATAAGGTACACAGTCAATATTTACAATTTTGGTACTTAAAACTAAGTAAAACTTATAAACTATAACGTCCCCAATAGGGAGACGGTCTGGTCAATAGACCTTAAAACTAGACAACAATAATACTTATTTCTATGACCCTTAAACTAGTTTGCTACGCTCTAACCACTAACTTAATATTTTATTTTTAATTTTCAGGTCCAGGGGAGGAGAGAGGAAGGCGCCGGGAGCTGACGAGCAGGGCAGGAGGATTCGCCGCGTCGCTCCGAGTTCACCGACACCAAGTATGCCAAAAACAAAATAAAAACCAAGGAAATACAGGTAGGTAGAATTTAGGGTGGGAGGTAGGGGGGAGGGGAGGATGTAGTTCGGTAGGTCTTGGTAAGCCGAGTAACCCGACACCAAACTCGAATATCCTACGTGCAGGATTGAGGGAGATACAAGGCCCGAAGTTTTCCGACTTAAGGTCAAAATAAAACTTCGCGACTTTCAAATCGTTGTATCTTCCCCAATATACCCCGCACAGGCTCGAGAACGAGCTCAAAACTCTCGCCCCGGCAAGCTCCACCGAATGAGTTGGAAAACGGGATGAAAAAATGTACAAATTAGAAACACCTGAAAACGGACCGAGTAGGTACCCCTGGGTCTGAGGGCGGTTAGGTTAGGTTAGGTTAGGTTAGGTTAGGTTAGGTTAGGTTAGGTTAGGTTAGGTTAGGTTAGGTTAGGTTAGGTTAGGTTAGGTTAGGTTAGGTTAGGTTAGGTTAGGTTAGGTTAGGTTAGGTTAGGTTAGGTTAGGTTAGGTTAGGTTAGGTTAGGTTAGGTTAGGTTAGGTTAGGTTAGGTTAGGTTAGGTTAGGTTAGGTTAGGTTAGGTTAGGTTAGGTTAGGTTAGGTTAGGTTAGGTTAGGTTAGGTTAGGTTAGGTTAGGTTAGGTTAGGTTAGGTTAGGTTAGGTTAGGTTAGGTTAGGTTAGGTTAGGTTAGGTTAGGTTAGGTTAGGTTAGGTTAGGTTAGGTTAGGTTAGGTTAGGTTAGGTTAGGTTAGGTTAGGTTAGGTTAGGTTAGGTTAGGTTAGGTTAGGTTAGGTTAGGTTAGGTTAGGTTAGGTTAGGTTAGGTTAGGTTAGGTTAGGTTAGGTTAGGTTAGGTTAGGTTAGGTTAGGTTAGGTTAGGTTAGGTTAGGTTAGGTTAGGTTAGGTTAGGTTAG